>OX465595.1:227895769-229145769 GCA_950022295.1 Bromus sterilis | reverse complement strand
CCATCACCACTCCATCCATCCTCCATGACTTCTCTTCACATGTGTGAGTAATTCCCTGCTGTAGGCAAAGGGGATGGTAGGGATTGGATGAGTTTAATCATGTAATAGTTCGTCAGATTGTTGGGGCATGTTGCCTATCATCTAGATTGGTGTTTATCTTCTTTGCTACAACTTGTTGTTCTTAATGCTTGTCACTTTGGGCCCGAGTGCCATGTTTTCAGATCTGAACCTTATGTGTTTTCATGAGTATATTTGTGTTCTAGATCCTATCTATGAGTTGTATGCACCTATTATGGTCCGGAACCGGCGATCCCAAAGGTGACAGCTTGGGACACCAAAGGGGATGGTCCATGATTTGAGGATTCCATGTATCCATTGAGTTTATTTCTTTGTTCCGGTGCTCTTTGACAGGAGCGCCTTAATCTCCATAAGTTCCTTTTGGCCCCGTTCGTAGCGGGATGGTAGGACAAAAGATGTTGTGCAAGTTCTTATTGCAAGCACGCACAACTACCTACGGGATACATGCCTATTGTTTGATATTTTCCTAGATGATCATTGCTTTTCTGTGTGCCTTGCCCCGTGTTAGAATCTATTATATGTTTACTCCCATCCATGCAGCTCCCGACCATCCATCTCCCTAGCCTACAGTGTTTTCAAACCTGCTGGTTACTAGTTGTTACTTTTTGCTATTTACTTTTGCTGTTGCTACCATCACTATCATATCACCGTTACCACTTATCTATTTTTGCAAGCAAGTATATTTCAGGTGCGGTTGAATTGACAACTCAACTGTCAAAGCTTATAAATACTCTTTGGCTCCCCGTGTGTCGAATCAATAAATTGGGTTAACTTACCCGCGAAGACTATCTCGATCCCTTACGTCTGTGGGGCATCAAGCAGCGTTTTCTGGCGCTGTTGCCGGGGAGGCGTAGAAATATTTACAAGTCTACTTGAAGTATCCTGCCTGCTTCATATCATCCGCTATGGGTAAGAAAGGAGACCCCAAGGTTCCGATCTTACCATCCCGTACAAGAAAAGGTACTGTTCTTAACACAAGTGCTACACTTGATTCACCTTCTGTTATGAGTAAGTTTACTTCACCACCACTACATGATGCTTCTATTGAGTCTATTACTATGTCTTATACTTTTGATGATGCTTCCACTACTCTTGATGATGCTACTTTTCTTGGTCACTATATTGAAACTCAGACTGCTAAGACTGCAGCAAAATCCAAGACCGAGACCCCTGCTACCTATATTCCTACCTGCAAAACCTTTGGTTACCTGAGCTTAGATGAACTCAAGGAGATAATCCTTGATGATGATTATGTTACTCTTGATGATGATTTTTGCAGGGAACTCAGAGAGTGTGTCGACTCTGACCCTGGTGCTGTTAAGGAGTTGCTCAAGAGGCACGCCATGAAGAACAATGTTATTCCTGATCCTAAATTTGCCACGTCACCTATATGCATCACTGATCCCGATTATGATTTCTCTGTTGATCTTTCACTTATATCTACAGTCGAGGCTGACCCCTTTTATGGCAGAGAAAATGATGATGCTATAGCACACTTGACCAAACTCGTTGAGTTAAGCAACCTATTCACTACTGATGAGAAGATACGAAACTTCTATGTGGCCAAGCTTTTTCCTTTTTCTTTGAAGGAAGACGCTAAATCATGGTACGACGCACTACCCTATGGTTCCGTTAAGAGTCCTCAGGACTTAGTCCAATTCTTCGTTGATAAATATTTTCCCGCTCATCTGCAACATGATGCTTTGCAAAGAATCTATAACTTTAAACAATTGCAGGATGAGCACCTCCCTAAAGCTTGGGGGAGGTTTTGTGATTTACTTAAGGTTATGCCGGGACAAGGGATCCCCAAGAATGAATTGCTTGATATATTTTATGCTGGTTTAACTGACGAATCCAGAACCTATCTGGATAGTTGTGCTAGTTGTGTTTTCAGGGAAAGAACGCCGGACGATGCAGAAGAATTAATGTGCAAAATCGCCAAAAACTATGAAGACTGGTCCATTCCCGAACCACTTCTACCACCGAAAAAGAGGGGCATGCTTGTTCTGAACCCCGAAGATATGCAAGAAGCAAAGAAGTCTATAAAGGAGAAAGGTATTAAAGCCGAAGACGTGAAGAATTTACCGCCTATTGAGAAGTTGTGTGAGCCTACTACTCACCCTCCCTTGGTAGAGGTACACTCTCTATTAGACTTTACTGAAGTGACATCCCTAAAGGTAAGCCTCCCGACCAATGTTTAGATGAGCTTGATAATTTTATTGTTAAGCAAGACCATTTTAATAGGAGATTACAAAGTCAGTTGCATGATAATTCTCTTGCTATCAAAAGTTTGTGTGATGTTCTAGAAAGAACAGTTAATGATGTTAAATGTCTTGTTAAGCATTTTCATATGGTTCAAACTCAGCTCGAACAAATTTCTAATGTGCAAAAAGATTTGCTTGCTAATAATGCCAAACAGGACATACAAGCTTATGGAATTAAAACTAGGGGTGGAACACACACCCAGGACCCACTCTATCCTGAGGGGCATCCAAAGAGGATCGAGCAAGATTCTCAAGTACAAGAAGAAGACGAGACTGTTAGCTCTCCGAAGAAAAAGAAGAAGAAGAAACACAAGGAGGCTGACAATCCCGGTGATCCTATTACAAGTGAAAAGCCAGCTGTTGATCCTAATATCATATCTACCTCCGATGCTGAAACAGAAGACGGTGTCGAGCCTGAAGAAAAGGATGCGGAGAAGGATGATCCTCCCAAGGTAAGAGAAGAATAAGCACCCGATAAACGCAAGAGGTACTCTAAAGAAGACTTCATCGCAAGGAGACATGGGAAGGAAAGAGAACCATGGATACAGAAACCCTTGCCCTTTCCAAGTAAGTCCCTCAAATCTAAAGAAGAAGAGCATTATAATAAATTTTGTGAATGGATGAAACCTCTTTTCTTCAAATTCCTTTGACTGATGCTATTAAGTTACCTCCCTACTCGAAATATATGAAAGATATTGTTACTAATAAAAGAAAAGTTCCTAATGAGGCAATATCTACTATGCTTGCTAACTACTCTTTCAGTGGAAAGATTCCTAAGAAGCTCGGTGATCCAGGTATACCCACTATTCCTTGCTCCATAAAGAATAATTACGTCAGAACTGCTTTATGTGATCTTGGGGCAGGAGTGAGTGTTATGCCTTTCTCTCTTTACAAAAGGCTTTGTTTAGAGAAACTAATCCCTACAGATATCTCCATTCAGATGGCTGACAAATCAACAACTGTCCCAATAGGTATTTGTGAGGATGTACCCGTTGAAGTTGCTAACTGTTTGATCCTTACAGATTTTGTTGTGCTTGACATGCCTAAGGATGGGAGCATGTCCATTATTCTTGGTAGACCTTTTCTTAACACCGCAGGTGCTATCATTGATTGCAATAAAGGAAAGGTCACATTCAACGTTGATGATAAAGAACACACGGTTTATTTTCCAAAGAAGATCGACAAGAGGCATGGCCTTAACTCTATAGAGAATATCGAGACCGTGAAGATTGGAGAATGGGACTGTCCACTACATATGCACCACAAATACAAAACCATTATGGTGGGGACAATGTCCATTAAAGTAAAGGTGCAATGATCACTTCATAAGAGGGGAGACTTCTTGTTCTATATATCGCCGGTTTGTTGGTAAGACTTGATCAACCTTACTAGTGAAGCTTGTTTTATATAGGTAAAAAGTCAAGCTTGTTATGTTTTCATTTGCTTTAGCTTTCATTCTCTTTGCTGTACCAAGTTTTTATGTTTTTAAAGCTTCACAATACTAATCACCGCTTTAAGTTTTCAGAAAGTTTTGCAGCTTTTTGAACTCCGAGAAATTTTCAACAGTGAAGTTTTCAGAAAAATTCCAGAAAAATAAGAATAAAAATTTCCATGCCGGGAGTGACCCAGAGGCACCTGGGGCTGACCAGGGGGGGGGGCACCAGTGGCCCAGGCGGCCAGCTGGCGCGGCCTGCCCCCTGGCCGTGCCCACAGGGCGCCTAGGGCCCACAGGCCCCACTTCCAGGTATGTCTTCTTCCTCCTCCTTCCTCTCTCTCCAAAAACACGAGTTCTGCACTTTGTTCTTGCGTTCTTGCTGTTCTTGGAGGCGATTTTCGATCTCTCTCTACAGCCCACCATTCGAGCTGAATTTTTGAGCAAATACTCCCTGGTATGTAACTCCTTCTCCCCTCCAATTAGATTTTTGATTGGTGGCTTCATTTGTGAGTATTTAGTAGCTCTTGGTGCTGTTTATATGAGCTTGCATGCATGTGTAGAATTTTATTTTCCAAGTTTTGATGCAAGTTTATGCCTTAGATAAGTGAGTTGAGTAGTTTGCCTTAACTCACTTGATTTAAATCCTTGTTTTTGTAAATTGTCAAAAATTTCAGAAATGAGTTTGCTAGGAAGAGCAAAGGGGTGGCTTGGGAAGAAGAGGCCCGAGCGCTCCGACCGAGTTACAAGAGCTGCAGCTTCACCCTCGACTGCTAGGGTGAGCTACAACGAAGATCATGTGCCCTTAGAGTTGTTGGAGGACACAAATCAAGCACGTGCAATGACTTTCCCGTGTGATGAATTCCTTGAAGCTGCAGGAATTAGGGAGGAGTTCTATAATCTTTGTGCTAATGCAGGTTTGACGCGGCTCGCAACGTGCCGTGTTACTCAGTATCAAAAACTCACCTCCTGTTTTATTAACAGTTTTAGATATAACCTTGATGCTGGTTCTGTTGAGTTTAAAATTTACAATGATCTTTTGACCATGCCTTTGGAAATTTTTTGTGAAATAATAGGTGTGTCGAGCGTGGGACTGACGGCGAAGATGAGCTCTCAGCACTCCGAGCTGAGGACCGTCTTCAACTCTCTCTGTAGCATGGATACAAGGGATATTCATCGGTCAAAGATCTCCTGCATCTTATTTCCACACCTCAGGTATTTTGCGTATTATATTGCTAGAGGGGTGTTAGCTCATGACAACACGAGCAACATATCTGCGCCGGATATTGCTATCCTGGCAACCGCCCTTTCAGGCAGGTTTGATTATAATGTGGGTGCCTTGATTGCTCGACGCCTTGCTATGAACGGTAACAAGGGAGACTTATTTGGTGGCATTTACGCCACACTTATCCTCGAGTCTCTTAATGGCCCCCCACACCCCGATGATAAGCCTTTTACTTATTTAAGTTTTGATCTTGCTGCTATGAAAAGGCATAAGTTTGTTACCATGACTTCCTAGTTTGGTAACCTTGATTATATCTTGCGTTTCGGAGCTACCACGGAACGCAAGATCCGTCTACCTACACCTCTTTTGTTTGATTTTTCTCGCAAGAACGGATGGTCCTTTGATGTTATCCAGTTCGATGAGTTCGTGGTCCAGCATCAGTTTCATAACCCCATGGAGGGGGTTGTGCCCGACGAGAAGGAGCATGGTGAGTTCCCACCTTTCCAGGGGGAGACCTTCACCCAGTTTGGTGAAGGGTCTTCCTCTGCTTGGAGCGCGGATCCTTCTTCGTGGGAGGAGCCGAGGACTTCGGTGTACGCACCGGAAGCCTCATACGACCCTTGGACTCACCAGTACTACCCTGGAGCAGGAGGCTCCTGGGGACATTAGCTACTACCAACTTAGGCCAAAAGCCTAAGCTTGGGGGAGTACGCGCCCTTCTCACTTTTCCATTGTATTATCCATTTTATTTGCTTTGATCTTTTCGAAGTTTTTGCCCGTTCTTCTTTCTTTCTTTCTTTGCAAAAACAACAAAAATATTTTCTATTTTCTTTCGCTTTCTTTGAACCTTTAAAAAACCCAAAAAGATTTCCTTTCTCTCTTTAGTTTGCTTTGTTTTCAGAGATCAGCCCGAGTCCGTGATGGCATTTGATTATATTTCCTACGTTCAATCGTGCAAGTGACCAGGCAGTAATGACGAAGATCGACGGAAGGGAAGCAACAAGGAAAACCGGTATTAACTCTTCTTGTTTCTACTTTTGTACATATGCCTGTACTTATGATCTAGAGACCAGCTTGTAGCGACATAGTGCTATGTTTACAATGCTTTCCCAACGTTCATGCTTTCCTTGTGGCTAGTCCCAAATAGCTAGAGTACATAATGTGTTGTTGAAATGATTTACATGCATTGCATTGTTCATGGTTTGGCACACTGGAGTGGTATTTCCCTTCGGAGGATTTTTGGATTGACTTGGCACATGTTTACACATGCTTATGACTAGAAAGTCTATTTTTGACTTGATGATCTTTTTGTTTCAGAATATTTATATGACTTTCATGCCCGATTCAATGTTGCTTTGTCGCTCTGCATGATTATGACAGTTATTGCTCTCTAGTTGGTCGCTTCCCAGCCTTTTGCTAGCCTTCGCTCGCACTAAGCGGAATTCTTCTTGTGCTTCCAAACTCCTTTTTCAAACCCAGTTATTCCATTTGAGTCCACCATACCTACCTATATGTGGTATTTACCGGCCACTCCTAAGTTAGACTTTCTTGTGCCATCTCGAAATTTATTCAAAAGCTTCACTTTTGTAACCGTACAAGCTCATGGTCCGGTGAGGGAAATCAGTATCTTTCATGCCAAAAATATTTTGACGGAAGTTTTAACTAGTCAAAACAGAAAAAGAAAAAAAATATGAGAGTTACACCTCCCCCATACTCGATGATGGAGTGATATGGACCAAATGCTGCTTATGATAGGTGGAACGATACCATCCTTCCATCCTTGAGGCAAAATAAAAGGTTCCATAGACCATCGAAGGATTCATGGATAAGGGAATATGTGTAAGCAAAAGGCATTATATATGGTTGGCATGGGAGATATTGAGAGACCTTTACCGTTCACCGTTGACTGGAAAGTTGCACTTCTCAAAAATGTTTTATCTCTGTTTTCAAAACCAAGAGCTCTGGCACATGTTTAGTCTTTGCTTCCTTTCACGGGTTTTCAACCTTGCCATCAAAAGCCACGATTCGAGAGTCTCCCCTTCTTTCTTCAAAGCACCAACTATGAGAGCATAATTCTCATTCTTAGTGTAACATGCATTGTGCCAAAGTATTACATTGTCTTCTGCATACTTGTGTTATTGCTAGTTTGAAATACTGAGTTCTAGTCAGCTTTAAAACTCCGGAGGAGTTTCTGCATTTATGTTTTGCTTCACTCATGGAGGCTAGCGAAATGCCACTCAAGTATGTTCAAGCTATGTGCATTGTGATCCTGTCTTGATTTTCAGTAGCTTATTATTTACTTTTAGTTGTTTGTGACTGATCACATGAAAGAAGAATTGCTTCGTGCATTGTCCTTATAGCATTGCTTCATTACTTGCTAAACTCTTTTCGTAGTACATGCTTATTTACATCTAATGAAGCAAAAGAGTTTGTCAAAGTTTTCTTTGTCGCGTTCAGTTCGTTGAACTGAATTGCTTGAGGACAAGCAATATGCTAAGCTTGGGGGAGTTGATACGTCTCAAACGTATCTACTTTTCCAAACACTTTTGCTATTGTTTTGCCCTCATTCTTGCATGATTTGGACGAAACTAACCCGGACTAACGCTGTTTTCAGCAGAGCTGCCTGTATGATTTTATTGTGTGCAGGAAAATGGATTTTTAGACATCCCAGAAAATTCCCAGAAAAATACCAGAAAATCCACGCACCCGATTGAGCCAGGAGCGAGAAGTGGTACCAGAGGGGAGCCCTGGGGGACCCAGGTGCCCCCCTGGCGCGGCCAGGGGTGGGCCGCGCCCTTTGGCCGCCTGGGCTTGTCCCCCTCCTATGGTGCCCTACCGAGGCTCCTATTTATCCCCATGACGAGAAAACCCCAGAACAGAAGTCGTTTTCCCAGTTTCCGTCGCGGAGCCGCCGCCATCCTTTGTTCTTCTTCGGGAGGGCTAATCTGGAGGCTGATTTGGCCTCCGGAGAGGGGAGATCGTCGCCATCGTCATCACCATCACCACCCCATCCATCCTCCATGACTTCTCTTCACATGTGTGAGTAATTCCCTGCTGTAGGCAAATGGGATGGTAGGGATTGGATGAGTTTAATCATGTAATAGTTCGTCAGATTGTTGGGGGCATGTTGCCTATCATCTAGATTGGTGTTTATCTTCTTTGCTACAACTTGTTGTTCTTAATGCTTGTCACTTTGGGCCCGAGTGCCATGTTTTCAGATATGAACCTTATGTGTTTTCATGAGTATATTTGTGTTCTAGATCCTATCTATGAGTTGTATGCACCTATTATGGTCCGGAACCGGTGATCCCAAAGGTGACAGCTTGGGACATCAAAGGGGATGGTCCATGATTTGAGGATTCCATGTATCCATTGAGTTTATTTCTTTGTTCCGGTGCTCTTTGACAGGAGCACCTTAATCTCCATAAGTTCCTTTTGGCCCCGTTCGTAGCGGGATGGTAGGACAAAAGATGTTGTGCAAGTTCTTATTGCAAGCACGCACAACTACCTACGGGATACATGCCTATTGTTTGATATTTGCCTAGATGATCATTGATTTTCTGTGTGCCTTGCCCCATGTTAGAATCTATTATATCTTTACTCCCATCCATGCAGCGCCCGACCATCCATCTCCCTATCCTACAGTGTTTTCAATCCTGCTGGTTACTAGTTGTTACTTTTTGCTATTTAATTTTGCTGTTGCTATCATCACTATCATATCACCGTTACCACTTATCTATTGTTGCAAGCAAGTATATTTCAGGTGCGGTTGAATTGACAACTCAACTGTCAAAGCTTATAAATACTCTTTGGCTCCCCGCGTGTCGAATCAATAAATTGGGTTAACTTACCCGCGAAGACTATCTCGATCCCTTACGCCTGTGGGGCATCAGAGGCCCAACATAGTCTACAAGAATAGAAGCGTGCGTAGACATCAAGCTATTTCCGGCGCCGTTGCCGGGGAGGTAAGCGTTGAAGGTATATCTTAGATCTTGCAATTTAATATTTTTGTTTCTTATTTTTACTTTTCACTAGTTATGCTTATGCTTACTGACCATGGGCTCCCCAAAGATATAATTATTACTAATTTTTATGCGAGGCTCTCTCGACAGGATAAAGACTTGCTCAATGCTTCCTCTATGGGTTCTTTCACAAACAAAAAGATTGATGCTAAATGGGAACTCCTTGAAAGAATTCAACGCAATACTGAAGATTGGGAGAGCGACAAAGGTAAAGAGTCGGGTATAAGTTATGAGTATGATTGCATTAAGTCCTTTGTTGAAACTGCAAGTTTTAATAAGTTTAGTGCTAAGTTTGGGCTTGATTCTCAACTCCTTGTTGATTTCCTCAAATCTTTTGCTTCACGTCTTAATATGCCTAAGGATAATTGGATCAAGCATCATGAACCTTTTAAAGAGATTTGCAAGAAAATGAGATTGTTCATGATGATTGCAACATGCATGATCCAATTCCTGAAAATGAAGTTTTATATAAGCATGTTAATTTTTGTGGAGTGGATAGACCTTGTGAAAGGCCTATGATTGAAGAAGAGAAGTATTGTAAGCAACATAAGCATGAAAGAACAATCACTTGGGTCAAAGATTTAAATGAAATTGCTAGAGAATTGTGTGACCTTTATCCTTTTACTTGTGAACTTTGCTGCATAGAGGGTCACTTTAATTTTCAATGCATGGACTTTCAAAGCATATTTGTTAATCAGTTGTGTGATAACATGATCACTTCTGATCTTTATGATGAACTTATGTTATTTTTGATGTGTGAAGAGTTATCAGAAAAGAATTCTTGGCTAGATGTTAATGCCTTAGGAATTAGCAACACTTTGCAAAATTTCCATCTCTATTGTGTTGTTAATTGCCATGAAAATGATTACATAAGTAAGATTAGAAAGGAGGGAACTTTACCAAAGTATAAAAATGTCTCTTATATCTCTACTAATAAAAAGGAGAGTTTCTCCCAAGTTTCCCCTATTGTTTCTAATGATAAACCAGGATATGTGGAGAAGCTTCATCTCCAACCACTCCCTCCTAAGGTGAAGAAGAAGAAAAAGAAGAGGGGGAGGAAGAGGAGCAAGAAGGAAGAAGAATCGGTATCAACCTGGCCTGAGCATATTCGTCGCATCAATTTTTATCCTAACGGAAAGAAATTTTTGGAGGATGGTGAGCTTGATTGCATTCATTATTATCCTGATGATAAGTCCATAGGAACTATTGAAGATGATTTTGATTATGATATGCATGTTACTTTTTGTGATTGGGAAAATGATGATAATGCTACTTATGATCTTGAAAATCTTTTTGGTACCAACTCTGAGAGTGATGATATGGAAAGCTCTAAGCTTGGGGATGATAGGATTACAAGTGCTTTACCCATTAGTGATGTGGTAATTGATAATTCTTTTGCTAGTAAGAATAAAGACAACATGTTTACAAATATAGTTGCTAGCAATGATAATGCTCTTCTCTACTATGATGATGTTATAACTCCTATCTATAGTGATTATAAAGGTACCTATGACATAAGGAGAAATTATCCTTATGAAACTTGTCATAATCATGGAGGGAATTACTCCCTTGTTGAACACCATCTTCCTAATACACAATTAATCTATAGTGTTCAAGTTGTTTATGATAGTCCTACTCCCACTATTACCAATGAGAAAGATTATGCTTATGTGGAGAGTAAGAGTACCCTTTTGCATGTGGATCATGGTAACAATGCTTATGTGATGCTTATATTGTTGAGTTTATTCATGATACTACTGGAAATTATTATGAGAAGGGAACATATTCTTATAGATATTTCAATAATATCAAGTTCCCTCTCTTTATGTTGAAGGTTTTGAAGTTGCACTTATTTTGGCTTCCTATGCTAATATCTTTATGCTTCAATGAGTTATTTCTCTACAAGATCCCTTTGTATAGGAAGCATGTTAGATTTAAATGTGTTTGTTATTTTCTTCTTGATGCTCTCTTTTGTTCTTCAACACTTATTCTTTATTCCTATGAGAGCATCATTAAAACCTTAAACCTATCTTTATGGCTATAAAGAAAGAGCTCTAGGGAGACAACCCTTGTTATCTTTACTTTGAGTTTTTACTTTCAGTTTTTAGTGGTCTTGATGATTGTTACTACTGTAGAAACATCATTGTATCTTTATTTTCAATCTTTGTGCCAAGTCTAGGCTCCGATTTCAAGAAAGTTCAAAAGTTGTGACATGCTGTCCAGAAAACAGATTCTGTCCTTGGACGGAAAAAACAGCCTAAAATCACCAGGTCATCTTTTTGATCTGAATTTTTTTGACAGCGTGCTCCATACAATTTACTTTCGAGTGTCTGTTCTGAGTTTTTTGATTCGAGTTGCAGAAGTACCCCTAAAAAATTCTTTACTACCTGCTGTTTTTTTTTTCACAGATTTCTGCCACGTTTTGTCTCTCCTAACTTTTGCAAACCTTAAGATTTCTTTTTCTTTGCAAATGTTTTTTGGCAATCTTGAGAAACAGTAGATCTTCAAGAATATGTTTATATACAGTGGGGATTTTTTCATTTTAGTAGGGCACTAACCTCTCTAATCAGTCTACGATGAGTTATGTATGAAGGGAGTTTTCAAGTGTGCGATGGAAGATGATGAAAGAAGATTCGGGAGTGTCAAGCGCTCAAGCTTGGGGATGCCCCCATGCATCCCCAACAAATATTCAAGGAGACTCAAGAGTCTAAGCTTGGGGATGCCCCCATGCATCCCCTTCTCCATCAACAATCATCTGTTCGTCCTTCGTCTCACTATATTTTTATCACTTCATGCGTTATATGCTATGCTTGGAGCGTCTTGCTCTTAGGTTTTATTTTTTGTTTTATTTAGCTTTGATTGCTGTTCATAACTAGTTAGATCCCGTCTTACTTTTTGTGGGAGAGAAACACGCTCCGTTTGAACTAGAACTCCTCATAGGATTTGCATGATTATTTCCTTAGCTGTGAGTTGTTCTTTTTCTTTTCTTAGCTGCTGCTCTGTTTAGTTGTAGTGCTTTAGTCTTTCTAGAGGTTTTCTTTTGTTTTAGGTTGAACTTTCTATAGGTTGCATGTTTTATCTTGTTAGAGAGTTTGCCTGTTGCACTGAGTTTTGTGTCTTGACTAGAAGTAGGTAGTTAAAGTTGCTGTTCTCTTTGTAGTAGTAACTTGCAATAGTTTTGAGGTATTGACTAGAGTAATGTTTGAACTTTTGGTGTCAAGAGCTCGAGCCTATTAGTGATAGATGTCATATTTTGGGCAATCCGTGTGTTTTTCGAAAACCAAAAACCCCTGTTGAGAACTCTAGCTACTAGATGGATCACTAACCTCTGGAGGGTTCGAATACTAGAGTACACTCACGTACCATGAGTCGAGGATGCGCAAGGATAACCAAACCCCCATACACTCCTCCTCGGGGTACTTGTCTCTTTGTGAACCTCCTGATTAGATTGAGAGTTACCTATAATAAGTGCATGAGTTCTTCGGACTAATGTGCGTATTCGAAAGTTGACACTTCCACCCACCTATACTTTTTCTAGCCTCTTCGGTACCGTGAATTTCCCTTTCTCACCTTGAGAGTTGGCGCATACTTCGCCGGTGCATCGAAACCCTTGGCACGATACGCTCTGTCATCATAAGCCTCCTTATATCTTTCCTCAAAACAGCCACCTACCTACAAGGCATTTCCATAGCCTTTCCGAGATACATTGCCATGCAACATTCACCTTCTCATGACTTGATCTTCATGTCATACATGCTACTTGCTTGATCGATGAGCCGCATGCTAGTTGGGCCTTGCCCTAATCATTGCTACATGACGCGCTAGTATCATTGCATATCCTGCTATCCTGGCAGAGGCATACATTTGCATCATGATAGTTATATCTTCTTTATGTGAGTACCTTTGTAAAGTGTGAAAGATCTCCTATATTCTTGTAAAATATAGAGTGTTGCCCCTAAAGTGAGGAAAAGATCCCAAAGAGGACAAAATCAAAAGATCCCAAAGAGGACAAATGAGAGTTAAATAGAAAGAGCCATTGAGGCCACCAAAAAAATACAAAAAATAGAAAAAAGAGAAAAAAAATAAAAAGAGAGAAGGGGCACACTACTATTCCTTTTGAGAGATCCACACTAGTACTTCATCCTCTATCCCTTGTACTCCATAGAGATCATCATCATGCATATAGCTATGTGGGGACCTTCACACTATAGAACTTGGCTTGTATATTCCAATGATGAGCCTCCTCAAACGAGCTCTAGGTCTTCTTGAGCAAGCAAGTTAGATGCACCCCCACTAGTTCCCTTGGAGAGATTTTAGCTCACATGTGCATCCGTTGCATGGCAATCCCTACTCCTCACATCATATCTATCATATGGCCTTCTCTCGCCTATGATTGTCCTCATTGATGTGAGCCTTTCACACCTTTTTGTCTTCCTCCTCCACCTTCTTTCTGTTTCGCCTTTTAGGTGTCAACTTTCTTGCTCACGCTCATCCATTGCATGAGTGCTCAAAATATCGAAAGGGAGTGGATCAGTTTGACTTGTACCTAGCTAGTGGTCCGGGGACGAGTCAAGATAAGAATCCAAAGGAGACCAAGTGTGAAACTTTAGTAGATAGTTGTTCTCAACAACCTTTTTCTCTCTCTTTTTCCCAGTCCCCTACTTGCGCGCAAACACCATCTGGAGACATTCGAGTCACGGACAGCGAGAGCTCTTGCACCTTTTGTTCTTTTGTTGCTTGTGTCAATGCTAATATAGACTCTTGCTTGTTAAGACTTGAATTGAATTGCGTGCTTTGATTGGTTTACTTAAAAGTCCTTATATGGTTGTGTGGCATGTCACCATAGAAATTATGCTTGTTATCATTTACCTACTGGAGGACGAGCAGGAATTAAGCTTGGGGATGTTGATACGTCCCAAACGTATCTATAATTTCTGCTTGCTCCATGCATGTTTTGTGTGACTTTGCCATGTTTTGCTTGAACTTTCATACACTTTTGAGCATATTTGGACTAACCTATTAACTCAGTGCACCCAGTTGCCAGTTCTTGTTTTCTACTGTTTTTGTATTTCAGGTTTTCCGGCCATTAAAAGTGCTCCAAAAATTCCGAAAAAATTATATAAAAAATCAGCGTCCCGGAAGCTTCCGGAATCACCAAGGAAGGAGGGGAGGGCCACCACAGGGACTACAGAAGGGTCCCTGGTGCGGCCCCACCCTAGGCCGCGCTGGGCACCCTCTTGGCTGCCCTATGGCCCCCCTGGTGCCCCCCTTTGGCCCTATTTTTACCCCCGTAGAGGTAACCCTGATTCCGGACCCCTTTTCTCCAGAAGCAATTCCGATCTCCGCCGCCATCTCCATCAAGTTTCGGGGGGACAGAATTCCTGTGCCGGCACCCTGCCGGGACGGGGAAGTGCCCCCGGATTCATCTCCATCGACGTTGCTTCCTCCCTCCATGAAGCGGGAGTAGTTCTCCCTCGGGGCCGAGGTTTCTACCAGTAGCTATGTGTTCTTATCTCTCTCCCATGATGTGATCTTCGTTGTGATCATAGGCTATATTAATTTAGGGTGATCCCATGATATTTCCCCTTCCTCTATGTATTGGATTGATGTACTCAATTGATCTTATCTAGTATAATCCCCGAGACCAATGTGACATCGGTCTATTGGACATGGGTTAGAAGAATATTATCATGAGTGATTTCCTCTTTTGTGTGTTGATTGAAGATTGAGAGTCTCTTGGTGCTTGTCTTTGACTATCCTTGAGATATGTTGTGGTGATTGTGGTACTCTCTTTGGATGGCCGCGGTGACAGTGGGAAATCCATAGATTGAGAACTACGATCTCTGAGGTGTGATTTTGTAGCCCTACATAATTCTCATCCTCTTATAACCACAAAGGAATGACCTCCGAGTGCATCTCCATTGTATGTTTTATGGGAAATATCATGTGATTAGACTATGTTAATGTTGTTGAGAGTTGCCACTAGTGAAAGTATGAAGTCTAGGCCTTGTTTCCACCATTGTTACAACGTTTGTGCTAACTTTTGTCACATGTTTGCTTGCTGCATTTTTTATTACAGATTTATATTACCTTCCTTTGCCACACCTATCACTCGTATTTTACCATCTCTTCGCCGAACTAGTGCACCTATACAACTCCTAGTTGTATTAGGTGTGTTGGGGACACAAGAGACTTCTTGTATCTTAATTGCAGGGTTGCTTGAGAGAGACCATCTTCAACCTCTACTTCCCTGAGTTCGATAAACCTTAGGTCATCCACTTGAGGGAAATTGCTGCTGTCCTACAAACCTCTGCGCTTGGAGGCCCAACATAGTCTACAAGAATAGAAGCGTGCGTAGACATCAACATGTCAAACCTATTAGCCACTGCGAAGTTTGCAAGGCTATGAATGAGGACCTTATGCATGCTCTTATCACATGCACACGTGCCAAACCGTTTTGGGTTGCAGCAAGGGATAGATTTGAACTCTCTCTGCCTCGGCTACATCCATTGACATGGACAAAAGATATCCTGATAGACCCTATGTTTGGTAATGAGGAAAGATGTCTAATTATCACCATTATGCACGCCATTTGGACTTCTCGGAATCGGTGGACTCACGAGAGAGATGGCTTTGAACCGGCGCAAGCACTCAAGTGGGTGCATGAGAGAATGTCTATCCTGGACATTCCAGGAAAGAAGAAGAGATCCTCGGCTCATGTTTGTTGGCGGCCACCGGACCCAGGGTGGATTACCATCAATACGGATGGAGCTGTTGATAGTGAAGCTATGAGAGGAGGAGCGGCCGGGGTCGCCCGGTCTCATCTGGCCTTTCTTGGATCATGGAGCAAGCCACTACCAGGTGTCACAGATCCATTTGTTGCAGAACTGCTGGCGTTTCGGGAGGGAATCATCTTCGCTCGTCTTCGTGGCTTCTCGCATGTGGTTATGCAGACTGACTACCTCGAGCTAGTGAATCTCTGGGATTCGCGCAACACTACTCGTTCCATTGCTGCTCCAATTTTGAAGGAACTCGGTGACATAGTCCCCAATTTTATCTCCTTTTCGGTTATTCATGTTGTGAGAGACTTAAATGTACCAGCAGACTCTTGTGCAAAAAGATCTCTTGGCTTAGCATGCACGGAGAGCTGGTTAGATTCTAGTCCAGTTTTCCTTTTGAGCAGCCTTTGGTCAGATTGTAACCGAATGTTAGTTTGTTAATGAAGTCCTAAGTTCTATGCAAAAAAATGTACTCGCTCTTTTTCGGTTTATAGAGTTCATTTCAAAAAAATTGTTTTTTTTATTGGATATGGAGTTTGTGATCCCGGGCTCATGTGATTCTGAATGAACAGTAAAATTGAAAAAATTAATAAAAAAAATCTAAAAATCTGATTTTTTTGGAAAGAAACTTTGATGTTTTCTCTATATGCGTGCAAATTTTCGTCAAGAACTAACGTAGGATGGACGTGTGAAAAAAAACAAAACTGATGTCATCCTTATGTTAGTTCGAACATTTTTTGGAACATCGGATTTTGTTTTTTTACCCACACGTCCATTCTATGTTAGATTTTGCTGAAAATTTGCATGCATATAGAGAAAACATCAAAGTTTCTTGTCAAAAAAATCAATTTTTTTTGAATTTTACTTCCTCCAATCCATATTACTTGTCCTTAAATTGATGCATCTATCACTAAAATGCATCTAGATACATTCATTGTTTTTAAGTAATATGGATCGGAGGGAGTATTTTTTTTACTGTTCATACGGGATAACATGAGCCCGAGATCACAATAGGACTTTCGTTTTCCGTTTTATAAGTCTCAATTCTACTATTTATCATCACAAGTTCAGATTTGAGGTGCATTAAATTACCAAATGTAAAGTTCAAGAGAATACTCACCAATGCATGTATTAGTTTTTGTCACTTAATAGTCATGCATGCATTATAATTAATGCATTGATAAATACAACTTTTTGACAAAAACGAGAGTACTAATTAAGTATTTTTGCAAACTAAAAAATTTACTCCACCGCTCAACATCTACCTTGGTTGAAGAGATTTGTGAATTGAGCCCAATAAACCAGAAAGGAGGGAGCATATGATACTAGCGTATGATACTATCTTCATAATGCATAGTATCATATATTAGTATCATAGATAACATTGTTTATTGTCATGCAAGACATATACTAGTACCACATTTAACATGACACGGTATCATAATATGATACTACCTTCTCTTTTTCCTCATTAAGTTGCATGCCACCTCATCAAAATTGCCTACTTGGCATGCATGATACAACCTATGATACTTCCATTACAGGCAGCCTTAGGGCATCTCAGGTTCGCCATAGTGGGGTATCATAGCTAGTAACATATACTTGGGACTAGCAAAATGCTTATGTGAAAAATAATTAAAGATGAGAGAGAGTGTTGGAGTAACATAGGTAGACACCGTAGCATGTTAAATGATATGCTACTATGTGTCATGCATGTCAATAAATAAGATCATCTATGCTACTAGTTTATGATACTATGCATTATGAAGGTAGTATCATACAATAGTATCATATGCATGATACTACTATATGATACTCCCCACTATGAGTAGCCTCAAAGGCGCAATTCATTTGTCTTTTTTTTGTCGGTGTTCATTTAGGTGGTGTGAATCAAAATTGTGGTTCAATTGAAGCCGCAAATGGACACGCAGCGAACACGAGCCGAACATTCTTGATAAAAATAATGTTGAAAATGGATAAAAATGTGGTTCAATTTCAGACCAATTGGATCGGCTTCAACCTCGAACATTACTAGTGCTGAAAATGTGAATCCATCGGAGGAGAAACCTACTGTAGATAAAAATGCCACTGATATTCTTATTGATATGCAAATTAATGACCAAGAAGTTGCAGCACCGAAAGAAGTTGGAGAAGAAGGTAGAATTGGAAGCACAAAATATGAAAGGAACCCCGGCAAGCGTCAACAAATTTGGGAACTCCCTCATGATAAGCAAGAAGAAGCACATCGCTTTTATATTATGGAGAAAGCTTATCAACCATATATGAAAGAATATCCATCTAATGGATTCGGGAAAAATCGTTGTTGATTTCAATACAGTTATTTTAACTCTTTTCCTTGGCTAGAGTATTCATAGCTTACACATCGTGCATATTGTCTACCTTGTTTTCTATATACAAAAAGAAATCTAGTATGTTCAAAACTAAAATTATAGCAAAGTTACAATAGATCTCTCCATATGAGAGGCCAGACTTTGGCGATACATATCTTACCCTAAGAGTTATACTACCATCCAAGTATGGTCGATCTCATATGAAGAGACTGCAAACAGAAAATTTTCCGATTTTTATCCGGCAGGGTTCATTTCCAGCCCAAATCTTCATCCGATTTGGGTTCGTGTGGACACGTAGCAGAGGCGAGTCGGACGTCCTTGATGTCTCCTCTGGCCCGCCTGCCTGCATCCCAAGCACGCCCTCCACGGTAAAGCTCACGTGTTTTAGTCCCACCTTGTCGGCTGAAGAGTGGCCGGAGGTGTTTATAAGGGGGCCCGACGTGGAGTATTGTCTTATAGCAAGATCATAAAATAAGATGGGACGTAAGCGGCAGGTCTTTGTTTACCAAAACTTGACCGCTCATGTGTCATGCTCATTGCCGACTTTGCTATATTTTTACATATATATGATAATTATGTAGTGCAAACCAGTATGTTATAAACTTAAATTATAGCAAAGTTAGAATAGATATCTCCATATGAGAGATCAGACTTTGGCGATACATATCTTACCCTGAGAGGTATAGTACCACCCAAGTATGGCCGATTTCATATGAGAGCAATTTTCTAAATCTGATATAAGACAATCATTCCATGATGCCCCTCCCCCCTTATAAACACCTCAGCGCGCCCATCAGCCGACGAGGTGGGACTAGAAGAACGTGGAGCGTGGTAGAGACACAGACAAGCAGCACGAAAATAATAATAATAATAGTAAAGTCAGTAAAGATAGCTGACGTATAGGTTGTCTTTTTGTGATAGATGTATTAACATGAAAGTAATTTTCATGTTATTACATGGGTACCACTAGAAGATGGCTCAAACGATCATAGCCTCTTCTGACTTTGCTATTAGATAATTCTTCTATGCTACTAACCTCATAAACACCTAGGGGAGCCCTTCGACCCCCGAGGTGGGACTAAAAATTGGGGTGCGGGGTGCACACGAGACGCAGACAGGCGGGCCAGGAAGGCCATGGAGCGGCTTGGAGAAATGCGTCGCGCCCGCACTGTTGGTCCATGGGTTCTGGGGAGGGAGGACATCGGTCCGTTTGGTGACCCAAACGGACAAAAGGCGGACCAAATCGCGGTCCGTTTGGCTCGCGCCTTTGGAGTTTCCCTTAGCGTTTTGTTCGTTTGATCGTCAAACGAACCAATGTCCAATTTTTATCCAATCTTTCTAGGTCGTTCAACCCAACGGTGGGGGCACATGTAAATTGTACAATACCATCTCTTCATCGGAGAGACTCGCCGAAGGCTGGCAAAAGAATACCAAATAATCATACATTATATGAAATAATATTATTTCAAACCATAGAAATCATTCATTGTACAAAATCATTTTATTACAACCAAAAAAACATTATTTGTTTAAAGTGATTATAGCACATAAAAAGGAAGCACATACTACTCGTCTCCTACGTGAGTCTACATATGTGTAACTGCCCAAAACTGACAAAATCCAGAAAAATTTGCACTTTATTTTTTCCCATTGGGGATAAAATTTTGCACATTTATTCTTGCAATAATCCATGTGACAGAAAAGTGGCCAAGCATTTTTCTGATCATGTAAAAGTATTTCCCCTTTTTCTTTTCTTTCCTTTCATTTCTTTCTTTGGTTCCTTGCCATTTTTCTCCAAGCCATCCTGTTGATCCCCTCATTGAAATATTCTTCAAATAACCATGTTTTGCCATGATTTATCCCTTCCCCAACTTTCAGGATTTTTGCCTTTTCAGAAAATGGGGTTGTAATTTAAATGGCTTTTAAATTAGTTTAATAGCCATTTTTATTACTTAAATAATATTGTCCCAAATCATTTTCTAAAAATCCTATATTTGCTAAGGATTCATAATCATATTTTTATGTGATATTGGATCCCTTTTCCTATTTGCTTTTTGCCTATTTCTTGCTCTCATATTTTTATAAAATGATTAAATGCAGATAAATCACAGAGTGCCATTGTGCCTCTTCTCTCCAGCCAAACCAATCCACCCAGCCCAACTCCTCTCTCCCTCTCAGCCCAACCGTTTTTTTCCTCCTCTCTTCTTTTCTCTCACGTGGAGGTCCCCCTCTCTCTCTCTCACGCCGTGGCCATGGAGGATGGGGTGGACCCCTCCTGCAGCCTCTCTCTCCCCTCCCCTTTATCTAGCACCTCTCCCCCTCCAGGAACCCTAGTAGCCCCTAGCCCCATTTCCCCAAGCCGCCGCCACCATCTCCTCTCATCTCTTCTTCTCCTTCCTCCCCTGTTTCTCTGCTGCCATGGACAAGAGGTCCATGGTTCGTTTTTCTTCGAGCTCCTGCCGCCGATCGTCGTCGTCGTCAAGCCCAGCGTCACCGGCGCCTTTCTGCGATCGTCTGCGCATCCCGGAGATGTTGCGCCGTCGTCTTCCTCGTCTGTAGCCCGGCGCCCTCCTGCTTCGAGCCGTGATCGTCTCCGTCGAGTTCCCGCTGTGAGCGCAACCACCTCAACCCCATGTTTTCCTCGCGTAGTTGTAGCCTCCCGTGTTCGCGTAGGTCGCCGCTTTCGTCCGTGCTCTGTAGCCGCCGTGCTCCCGTACGCTCTCGTGGATGATGTGGCCATGTCCCGTACGTGCACTGGACACGTGCGTGCATGTCCAAGGAGAGACCTTGAGTCATCCAGTCCAACCGGGAGCTCGCCTAGTGCACCTTGTGCTCGCCTGTGGCCACCCTGGCCTCGTTATCTGCGTGCTCGAGCTTCTCCTCCTCGCTCCAGTTCGTTCCTGTCGCCGGGGCACTGAAGATTGAATCTTCAGTTTCATCAGATTCAGAGATAGCGCCCCGTATGTTTTATCTTTTGTCAGTTTTGTTTTGTAGCAAGTCCAACAGCGGTAGCGCAGTGGTCTGTGCTTTCAGGTTGCACCTGAGAGATCATGGGATCGAATCCCCACCTTGCCTAAGACGCCCTTTTTATTTCAGTTTTGCTGCCCGAAGCCATTGTTCTTCAAGTTCAGATTTGGTTTCAGTTATCCGTGGAGTTATGCTTCATAGAGATCCCGATTTGTTCAATGTCACGATCCAGTGCATTAGCCCAGTGGTGTGGGCGACCTGGTTGCATCCGGGAGGTCCCTGGTTCGACTCCCCCTGGGACGAGTCAGTTTTGTTCTCTGTTCAGAACAGCAGCCCAGCGCAGTGGTCTGGGCGATCAGTTTCCAACCATGAGGTCTGGGGTTCTAGTCCCCCTTGCTGCATATAAACCCCTTTTTTTCTCTTCTTTTTGCAGCGCAGTAGTTGGACTCGGCCCATCTGTTAATCTCGCCCGAGGGAAGCTCTCATTAGAGAGCAAGCCCATGAGGGTTTGGGCCTGCTTTGGCCGAAGAGATTTTTCCTATTTTTATTTTGGTGATTTATTCAAAATTTCATTCAAATCTGTCATGTTTTTTGCATTGTTTGTTCCGTGTGTATCCTTGCTCCAAATAAGTCATGTCATACATAATTTTGGGGTAGAAAAACATGAGGAAAAGAGTGGTGTTGTTCGTTTGTTCGTATGAGCTAGCATTATTTGGTGACGGTGCATTTTTGCATATAACCCCTCGATGATGCACACGGTGCATTTCCTCCATTGTTTTCTCGTGTTCCGAGCACCGTTTTCCTCGTTGACCGTCGCTTCCGGTAGCATAGTCTCGCTCCTTATTTAATTCCTTGCAATAGATTGCATTAGGTGCATCATGTTATGCCATGTCATCTGCATCCATTTAAATTCAAGGAATCCCACCTCGAGGTTTATTTTCATGTGTGGGCAGTTCTTGCTGATATTATGTTCTAGTCTTTTGCATATGCCATGATCATGCATCATACCAACTTTAATATAAGGAATCCTTCGGATTCGTTAATCACCTACCTAATGCATATGAAGGTTGTCGGTAGCATTGCACCCTTGCTTCCCGATGCTTCATTTAAACTCGCTCGTTATTATGTTCATGCCATGATATTAAAATGACATGCATCATACTTGATCTTGCTTGCTTATTTATTGCTTGCTCGCGATTGCTCCGTAGTGATAGTGGTATCTCCGTTGCTTGCTTTCCAGTGTTTACTTCTTGTGTGCTTCCGCGGGTACCTCCCGGAGACGATGCGAGCTTGCGTTCGGCTACACCTTTGGAACCCGACTTATCAACAGGCAAGGACTATACATTACTTATGATCCATTCTATTTCAACCAGCGGTTTGCAAGCTAGTCTAGGTTAGGTTCGATGTTTGATCCTACCACATGTTTACAGCCTCTTTCAAACCGATACAACCATGTCCCCTCCCAGCAAACCTTGTACTTCTATGTTACTATTGCTCGTTGCTCAGCTCCTGCTTAGTATGCATGCTTAGGATGCTACGATGTTACCCTGTTACTCCTTGGTTTGGGATATCACATTATTATTATTGGTGTTGATGATATGATTATTATAATGTTGACTATATTCGACGAAGGATGGAAGGTCTAGGCTATCCCGCCCCGACGCTTTGTTCCATTCGAGTCATCTAGGATCCGAGTTCCGGGTATTGGTTTTAAGACTGAGCGTGCCTAACCGCGTGTGGGATTTTACGGGGTCCGCTCTTCTTACCTACCTAGCTTCAAACATTTCTAGTGGTGGCCCAATCTGATTTACCATTTGAAACGTGTGTGTGACTGGTCCGCGGCCGGCAGATTTCAAACAACTTGGGCCAGCGGAGACAAGGTTTCTCTTGTTGGTCCACCCCAGGGAGCTAGGGGGTTGTCCACATCTGTTTGGGCAATTAACCCGACCTCATACAGACGGTAGAGGCCGATTCGAGAGCGCGGCCGGCTTTTGAGTTGGATGTCGACTCACCGGGGCCACCCGGATTTGTGCGTTGTTAGTTAGAGGGACCTGTCGTTCCGGATCTCTTGGGACTAAATCATAAAATGGTTGCCTATCATGGGTAGCAACTGAGAGTGATGGGCGTGCGTGCGGAGCCTTGTAATGGGCAGTTGGTACACCCCTACAGGGTTAAATCTTTTCGAGAAGCCGTGTCCACGGTTATGGACGACTTGAGACCTACTCCTTGTTCATAGACAACAACAACTGAGATAATCTTATTATAACTTGATCAATGTGTGTGTGTGCCTTGACTGCTTCTTCTTTGTCGGGATGCGAAGAGGAGCACAAGGATAGGATAGGTGTTATGCTTGCGTAAGTAGTTGATAGCAAGACTTGTTGGAGGCGATTTCCTCATCGAATGCTTGGCTTCTTATCTTACTCTCTAGATTGTTAGCCACTTCATAAATGCTAGTGCGACAGCAACCTCACCACTTACCCTTTCCTTACCGTAAACTACCAGTTGTCCTAAAATGACGAGTGATGAAGTCCTTGCTAGGTCAGATGACCACTACAGTTGGATGCTGAGTACCTCTGTACTCATGATACTACCCCCAAACTCTTTTCAGGGTTCTGATCGACAACAAGTATGGTGATCGACATTTCACGTGGAGACTCGACGACGACTAGTTAGGCGGATCCTAGCGGAGGGCCTGGACCCGTGTGGTTATGGGATCGATGTTTTTCTCTTTGCCACTAGGCACTTGATTGTAGTCTGTACTCAGACATATGTCTTCCGCTGTTGTATTGTATTAAGGCAGTTGTATGCCGATTGTATGAGATGTTGTATCCTATATCTGTAATGTTGTGATATCATGTTGGAAATCCGTGGCATATGACTTCGTCATATCTCGCGGTGGGACCGATATGTGCTTCGTCCCCGGATCTGGATGGAAACATCTAGATCTGGAACAATACCGCATATCGGGCCTTACAACTTGGTATCAGAGCCTTACCGTCCGTAGGATCCCTTTACTAACCGAAGTCGAGTCTAGACAAAAAATATTTTGTAGTTACTAAGTTAGTTATCGGAGAGTAGGATTCTTTTTACTCCTTATCCCCTCACTCTGGTAAGGAAGTGCGACGTAAGGTTTTCTCCTTCAACTTATCCTCTTCAAAACCAAATTTAGGTTCTCGTTTAGGAGATTTCAGTTGGACCAATACTCTATCAGTAGCAGGTTGGTCGGCGTACTTCGAACTGGCTGAGCATGGCTCGTGGGCTTGTCACTCTACATCGACAAATGTGCGGCCCGCGTGAAACAGCGAACCGGGTTGCCTGGTTATTATCCAACTAATGGATTCTGAACCTCCCGCTTTGACTGTCCCCCTTTGTCCGCTGTAGTCGGCACTGTGTGTGGATCCTCCTCTGTCCCGTCTCCTTGTCTAGGTTTTCGCATCTTCCTGAGTGATGTTATTGTAGAAATGCTGGTATGGTATTGTTTCGATTCGGATTCTCATTTTCGTGGCATCCAGTAGTACCTAGGTAATCTTTTACGGAAACCTTGAGTTTCTTACCCCGAGTGGAATCAGTTTTGTTGTGATATCCCCTCGTTGAATCCGAGCTTGCACTCGATCAGTTTCCCGCACCTTCGAAAGTTTTCTTAATCGATATCGGCAACTCCAGTCAGGTTGGATCCTGACGGAGGCAAACATCGTTGTCACGATGAGAAAAGCCCATGTTGGTGGTGTCAGGAAGTTTCACCTCTCGTTCGATCTTCCTTTTGCAACATCTCGGTCCTTACCCCCGGGTTATGCCGGATCTCGGGACGAGATCCTCTGTTGGTGGTGGCGAGTTGTAACATCCCAAAACTGACAAAATCCAGAAAAATTTGCACTTTATTTTTTCCCATTGGGGATAAAATTTTGCACATTTATTCTTGCAATAATCCATGTGACAGAAAACTGGCCAAGCATTTTTCTGATCATGTAAAATGATTTCCCCTTTTTCTTTTCTTTTCTTTCCTTTCATTTCTATCTTTGGTTCCTTGCCATTTTTCTCCAAGCCATCCTGTTGATCCCCTCATTGAAATCTTCTTCAAATAATCATGTTTTGCCATGATTTATCCCTTGCCCAACTTTCAGGATTTTTGCCTTTTCAGAAAATGGGGTTGTAATTTAAATGGCTTTTAAATTAGTTTAATAGCCATTTTTATTACTTAAATAATATTGTCCCAAATCATTTCCTAAAAATCCTATATTTGCTAAGGATTCATAATCATATTTTTATGCGATATTGGATTCCTTTTCCTATTTGCTTTTTGCCTATTTCTTGCTCTCATTTTTTTATAAAATGATTAAATGCAGATAAATCACAGAGTGCCATTGGGCCTCTTCTCTCCAGCCAAACCAATCCACGCAGCCCAACTCCTCTCTCCCTCTCAGCCCAACCGTTTTTTTCCTCCTCTCTTCTTTTCTCTCACGTGGAGGTCCCCCCTCTCTCTCTCACGCCGTGGCCATGGAGGATGGGGTGGAGCCCCTCCTGCAGCCTCTCTCTCCCCTCCCCTTTATCTAGCACCTCTCCCCCTCCAGGAACCCTAGCAGCCCCTAGCCCCATTCCTCCAAGCCGCCGCCACCATCTCCTCTCATCTCTTCTTCTCCTTCCTCCCCTGTTTCTCTGCTGCCATGGACAGGAGGTCCATGGTTCGTTTTTCTTCGAGCTCCTGCCGCCGATCTTCGTCGTCGTCAAGCCCAGCGACATCGGCGCCTTTCTGCGATCGTCTGCGCGTCCCGGAGATGTTGCGCCGTCGTCTTCCTCGTCTGCAGCCCAGCGCCCTCCTGCTTCGAGCCGTGATCGTCTCCGTCGAGTTCCCGCTGTGAGAGCAACCACCTGAACCCCATGTTTTCCTCGCGTAGTTGTAGCCTCCCGTGTTCGCGTAGGTCGCCGCTTTCGTCCGTGCTCTGTAGCCGCCGTGCTCCCGTCCGCTCTCGTGGATGATGTGGCCATGTCCCGTACGTGCACTGGACACGTGCGTGCATGTCCAAGGAGAGACCTTGAGTCATCCAGTCCAACCGGGAGATCGCCTAGTGCACCTTGTGCTCGCCTGTGGCCACCCTGGCCTCGCCCTCTGTGTGCCCGAGCTTATCCTCCTCGCTCCAGTTCGTTCCTGTCGCCGGCGCACTGAAGATTGAATCTTCAGTTTCATCAGATTCAGAGATAGCGCCCCGTATGTTTTATCTTCTGTCAGTTTCGTTTTGTAGCAAGTCCAGCAGCGGTAGCGCAGTGGTCCGTGCTTTCATGTTGCACCTGAGAGATCATGGGATCGAATCCCCACCTTGCCTAAGACGCCCTTTTTATTTCAGTTTTGCTGCCCGAAGCCTTTGTTCTTCAAGTTCAGATTTGGTTTCAGTTATCCGTGGAGTTGTGCTTCATAGAGATCCCGATTTGTTCAATGTCACGATCCAGTGCATTAGCCCAGTGGTGTGGGCGACCTGGTTGCATCCGGGAGGTCCTTGGTTCGACTCCCCCTGGGACGAATTAAACTCATCCTTTTTCCTGTTTTGTTTTCTTCAGTTTTGTTTTCAGTTCAGTTTCGCAGCCTATAGGTCTTTTAGCTTCAGTTTTGTTCTCTGTTCAGAACAGTAGCCCAGCGGAGTGGTCTGGGCGATCAGTTTCCAACCGTGAGGTCTGGGGTTCTAGTCCCCCTTGCTGCATATAAACCCCCCTTTTTTTCTCTTCTTTTTGCAGCGCAGTAGTTGGACTCGGCCCATCTGTTAATCTCGCCCAAGGGAAGCTCTCATTAGAGAGCAAGCCCACGAGGGTTTGGGCCTGCTTTGGCCGAAGAGATTTTTCCCCTTGCTGCATATAAACCCCCCTTTTTTTCTCTTCTTTTTGCAGCGCAGTAGTTGGACTCGACCCATCTGTTAATCTCGCCCGAGGGAAGCTCTCATTAGAGAGCAAGCCCACGAGGGTTTGGGCCTGCTTTGTCCGAAGAGATTTTTCCTCTTTTTATTTTTGTGATTTATTCAAAATTTCATTCAAGTCTGTCATGTTTTTGCATTGTTTGTTCCGTATGTATCCTTGCTCCAAATAAGTCATGTCATACATGATTTTGGGGTAGAAAAACATGAGGAAAAGAGTGGTGCTGTTCGTTTGTTCGTATGAGCTAGCATTATTTGGTGACGGTGCATTTTTGCATATAACCCCTCATGATGATGCACACGGTGCATTTCCTCCATTGTTTTCTCGTGTTCCGAGCACCGTTTTCCCTCGTTGACCGCCGCTTCCGGTAGCATAGTCTCGCTCCTTATTTAATTGCTTGCAATAGATTGCATTAGGTGCATCATGTTATTCCATGTCATCTGCATCCATTTAAATTCAAGGAATCCCGCCTCGAGGTTTATTTTCATGTGTGGGCAGTTCTTGCTGATATTATGTTCTAGTCTTTTGCATATGCCATGATCATGCATCATACCAACTTTAATATAAGGAATCCTTCGGATTCGTTAATTACCTACCTAATGCATATGAAGGTTGTCGGTAGCATTGCACCCTTGCTTCCCGATGCTTCATTTAAACTCGCTCGTTATTATGTTCATGCCATGATATTAAAATGACATGCATCATACTTGATCTTGCTTGCTTATTTATTGCTTGCTCGCGATTGATCCGTAGTGATAGTGGTATCTCCGTTGCTTGCTTTCCAGTGTTTACTTCTTGTGTGCTTCCGCGGGTACCTCCCGGAGACGATGCGAGCTTGCGTTCGGCTACACCTTTGGAACCCGACTTATCAACAGGCAAGGACTATACATTACTTATGATCCATTCTATTTCAACCAGCGGTTTGCATGATAGTCTAGGTTAGGTTCGATGTTTGATCCTACCACATTTTTACAACCTCTTTCAAACCGATACAGCCATGTCCCCTCCCAGCAAACCTTGTACTTCTATGTTACTATTGCTCGTTGCTCAGCTCCTGCTTAGTATGCATGCTTAGGATGCTACGATGTTACCCTGTTACTCCTTGGTTTGGGATATCACATTATTATTATTGTTGTTGATGATATGATTATTATAATGTTGACTATATTCGACGAAGGATGGAAGGTCTAGGCTATCCCGCCCCGACGCTTTGTTCCATTCGAGTCATCTAGGATCCGAGTTCCGGGTATTGGTTTTAAGACTGAGCGTGCCTAACCGCGTGTGGGATTTTACGGGTTCCCCTCTTCTTACCTACCTAGCTTCAAACATTTCTAGTGGTGGCCCAATCTGATTTACCATTTGAAACGTGTGTGTGACTGGTCCGCGGCCGGCAGATTTCAAACAACTTGGGCCAGCGGAGACAAGGTTTCTCTTGTTGGTCCACCCCAGGGAGCTAGGGGGTTTTCCACATCTGTTTGGGAAATTAACCCGACCTCATACAGACGGTAGAGGCCGATTCGAGAGCGCGGCCGGCTTTTGAGTTGGATGTCGACTCACCGGGGGCCACCCGGATTTGTGCGTTGTTAGTTAGAGGGACCTGTCGTTCCGGATCTCTTGGGACGAAATCATAAAATGGTTGCCTATCATGCGTAGCAACTGAGAGTGATGGGTGTGCGTGCGGAGCCTTGTAATGGGCAGTTGGTACACCCCTGCAGGGTTAAATCTTTTCGAGAAGCCGTGTCCACGGTTATGGACGACTTGAGACCTACTCCTTGTTCATAGACAACAACAACTGAGATAATCTTATTATAACTTGATCAACGTGTGTGTGTGTGCCTTGACTGCTTCTTCTTCGTCGGGATGCGAAGAGGAGGACAAGGATAGGATAGGTGTTATGCTTGCATAAGTAGTTGATAGCAAGACTTGTTGGAGGCGATTTCCTCATCGAATGCTTGGCTTCTTATCTTACTCTCTAGATCGTTAGCCACTTCATAAATGCTAGTGCGGCAGCAACCTCACCACTTACCCTTTCCTTACCGTAAACTACTAGTTTTCCTAGAATGACGAGTGATGAAGTCCTTGCTGGGTCAGATGACCACTACAGTTGGATGCTGAGTACCTCTGTACTCATGGTACTACCCCCAAACTCTTTTCAGGGTTCTGATCGACAACAGGTATGGTGATCGACGTTTCACGTGGAGACTCGACGACGACTAGTTAGGCGGATCCTAGTGGAGGGCCTGGACCCGTGTGGTTATGGGATCAATGTTTTTCTCTTTGCCACTAGGCACTTGATTGTAGTCTGTACTCAGACATATATCTTCCGCTGTTGTATTGTATTAAGGCAGTTGTATGCCGATTGAATGAGATGTTGTATCCTATATCTGTAATGTTGTGATATCATGTTGGAAATCTGGGGCATATGACTTCGTCATATGTCGCGGTGGGACTGATATGTGCTTCGTCCCCGGATCTGGATGGAAACATCTAGATCTGGAACAGTACCGCATATCGGGCCTTACAACTTGGTATCAGAGCCTTACCGTCTGTAGGATCCCTTTACTAACCGAAGTCGAGTCTAGACAAAAAATATTTTGTAGTTACTAAGTTAGTTATCGGAGAGTAGGATTCTTTTTACTCCTTATCCCCTCACTCTGGTAAGGAAGTGCGACGTAATGTTTTCTCCTTCAACTTATCCTCTTCAAAACCAAATTTAGGTTCTCGTTTAGGAGATTTCAGTTGGACCAATACTCTATCAGTAGCAGGTTGGTCGGCGTACTTCGAACTGGCTGAGCATGGCTCGTGGGCTTGTCACTCTACATCGAAAAATGTGTAGCCCGCGTGAAACAGCGAACCGGGTTGCCTGGTTATTATCCAGCTAATGGATTCTGAACCTCCCGCTTCGACTGTCCCCCTTTGTCCGCTGTAGTCGGCACTGTGTGTGGATCCTCCTCTGTCCCGTCTCGTTGTCCAGGTTTTCGCACCTTCCTGAGTGATGTTATTGTAGAAATGCTGGTATGGTATTGTTTCGATTCGGATTCTCATTTTCGTGGCATCCAGTAGTACCTAGGTAATCTTTTACGGAAACCTTGAGTTTCTTACCCCGAGTGGAATCAGTTTTGTTGTGATATCCCCTCGTTGAATCCGAGCTTGCACTCGATCAGTTTCCCGCACCTTCGAAAGTTTTCTTAATCGATATCGGCAACTCCAGTCAGGTTGGATCCTGACGGAGGCAAACATCGTTGTCACGATGAGCAAAGCCCATGTTGGTGGTGTCGGGAAGTTTCACCTCTCGTTCGATCTTCCTTTTGCAACATCTCGGTCCTTCCCCCCGGGTTATGCCGGATCTCGGGACGAGATCCTCTGTTGGTGGTGGCGAGTTGTAACAGCCCAAAACTGACAAAATCCAGAAAAATTCTTGCGCTTTTAATTGGTATGAGAGCTAGGCATTCCCTACGCTATGCGTATTTTGGTCTAACCACCTGGAGTGCTGTCAAGAATGTCGTTTGCAGCAATTCGCTCTAGAGAACCTATTCCTGTGTACAATGGAACAAACTACCCTTATTGGAAGGACAAAATGAATAGAAATATCATCACAATTGATGCTCCTGCTTGGAAGGTTGTAAAGGATGGAGTCCAGATTGCAGGCCTCACTGATCCCACTAAAGAAGAGAAAAAGAATCAATCTCTTGATGCTCAAGTCTGGGTTTTCATCATCAACCATGTTACCCCCGGGCAATATCATGAAGTGTAGAATATCCCCTGTGCTAAAGGTGTCTGGGACTATCACGAGAAGATTGGAGAAGGTGTATCTACTCAAAAAGATGCTCGCATTGATACCCTCCGAAGCAAATTCATTCGGTTCAAGCGCATTGAGGGTGAAAAAGTAGCCTCAATCTACAGCAGAGTCACTTCTCTTGCCAATGAACTGACTTCACTTGGTGCCGTAGATGTCACAAGCTCCATGGTTGTAAGGACTCTGCTTCGATCCTTCAATGACTCTTTCTCACACATTGCACTGATGATCAAGGAGAGATCTGATTTCAAAGATCTGGTTCCTGCTGATATTCTGGAGAGACTCAAAACCTTTGAGATGGAAGAAGAGGAAAAACATGATGTCAATGGATCTCGAAGGAGAACTCATGCCCTCAAGGCAAAAGCTTCGAGGCATTATTCCTCAGATGCCAGTCCTGCCTCTGGTGTTGATTCAGATGATCCCTCGAGCATTGGAAAGGATCTTGCTCTAATCCTGAAACATTTCAACCGCTTTCAGAGAAAGAGCTCTTCATCACCGAAGAAGAATTACCCTTCCAGACACTCAAGCAACTCTTCTCCTCACCGCTCATCGTCAAGAAACTCATCAGCGAAGGACAATGCATGCTACAAGTGCAAGAAAACTGGACACTTCATCGCAGACTATCCTCTTTGGGAAATTGAATACAGATCCAAGCACTCGCACAACAACTCGTCTAGCAAGTCCCATAGATCGACCAAGAACTATGAGTCAAAGAGACATGAATCAAAGTCCAGAAGGGACAAGAAAGAAGATTCTGATGATGATAAGAAGAAGAATTATGACAAAAGGCGCAAGAGTTCTTCCTCGAAGTCTCATTCCTCTTTCCGCAAGAATTCTCACCGAGCCAAGGCCTATCTGGGTAAAGAGATGAACTCTGAAGATGATGTGTCTGGGTCCGAAGCTGAATCATTCTCAGGGTCGGGTTCTGGTTCTGAGTCTGATGGTGTTGCTGGTTTAGCGTTTTCTTCGACAAAGACATCGAGCTCATTCTTCACCAACCACATCAGTGAAGATGAAACCCCCGCTTACTGCTTCATGGCCAAGGAAAAGGTATCCTCATCTAAAAATGCCTATGATACTTCTGATGGCTCCGCTTATGAAAATAACTCTAGAGTGAGCTATGCCAAACTTGCTAAAATTGCTTCTATCCAACAAGATGAACTTGATTTTGAGTGAAACTATTAAGAAATCTAAGACTTTGTTGATCGATGAGATTGAGAAAGGCCAAACTCTGACAAATGAGCTTGTTGCTCTAAAAGAAAAGTTTGATGCACTTTCCTCTCGGCATGATCTTCTCTTAGTGGACTACGAGAAGCTCACCTACGAATTCCTTCAAAGGAAAATGGCTCTCAAGAAACTGAGAGAGGCTCATGAAGAGTTGGAAAATTTCAACCTCACTCTCATATCTCACCAGGGCTCAGAAGCTAAAAATGATGCTATTTCACCATGCTTAAATTGTTTGGAACAAAGTAAAACCGAGTTTACCTCTAAGAAATCGAAAGGAAAAGAACCTATTATCATTGATGATACTAACCCCTCGGTCGAGGAAAATCTTGCTGTTACCGAGGAACTCCTCAGGTTGAAAGACTTATTTGATACAGGAATGCTCAAGAGTGTTGCTGCTCGGGCCAAACGAGCAGAAAAGAGAAAGCAAATTCTGGCCCGCAAAGCTACATTGGTTGCTGGCAACGAGGAAGTTGATCAATAAGAGGTTGGCTTAAGTGTCACCAACAAGTCGAGGAATACATCTGCTAAGCGGCTCGAGAGGGCAGATATCGTCTCTCCTCCTGAAGCTATAACTGAACTCGAGGAGGAAAGCACCGAGAAAGATGATGAAGGTGTTCATGCTGATGACGAGTCTGATCATCAACCATCTCATCTGAAGAAAAATACACCAAAGAATAAGCATGGACACAAAGGCATTCAGATCCAGGAGCCAGCTGCTGCTCCCATTCCCCGAGAACCAATCGACACCACTCATTTAGTGATGGATCCTCCCCTTGCAATTGCTCCCCTAGTTTCCTCTCGCCGCACCAAGCCATCCGATGCTGCCAAGGGTAAGAAAGTCCCTGCAACTTAAGACAAGGAAACTTTTAATCAGAGGCAAGCTAGGCTTGCCGAGCAAAAATCCATTGAGGCAACTGAACTTGAGAAGGCCAAGTTGTTGATTTTTTATGCTACTGTGATACGTCCCAAACGTATCTATAATTTCTGATTGTTCCAAGCACTTTTATGTGACATTTCTACATGTTTTGATACACTTTCATATCATTTTACACATATTTGGAGTAACCTACTAACTCAGTGCACCCAGTGACAATTTATGTCTGCTGATGTCTTTAGTTGTAGTGATTTTTCCCGAATTTAAAATGCTCCAAAAATTCCAGAAAAATCAGAATACAAATCAGCGTAACGGAAGCTTCCGGAATCCCGAAGGAGGGCATGGGGGCCCCCACCTGGCGCCCAGGCGGCCAGGTGGCGCGGCCCCACCCCTGGCCGCGCCACCAGGGCGTCTGGGAGCCCCGGGTGGCCCCTGCCCCCCCTTTGGCCTATATTACCTCTTCGCTCCAGAAACCCTCGAGGAGAACCCCGCATCGCGAAATACCTCTCTGTTTAGCCGCCGAGCTTCCAAGATCGGGAGCACCAGAAGACCTCTTCCCGGTACCCCGCCGGAGGGAGGAAGGACCTCTGGGAGCTTCTCCACCATCATGGACGCTTCCCGTATGTGCCGTGAGTAGTCCCCCTTGGACCATGGGTCCATGACCAGTAGCTATGTGATGTCTTCTCTCCAATTTGTTCTTCAATGTTTAGCCCTTGTGAGCTACCCCACATGATCAAGGCACCTATGTAATTTTCATGTTGTTGCTATGCTATGTTTGCAGGGATCCAATGGATTATGAGATTATGTTAAGATCGTTATGAGTTATATATTTAGTTTACCTTTTATATTTTGTTCTTGAGTAATTCTTGCATGTTCTCCGTTGATTTTTATTGCTTTGTCCAAGTAGTAGATAGTAACTCCAAGAGGGAGCGTTATGCATGATTGTGGGTTCATGCCCCCCAATGTCTAGCTTCAGTGACAGAAACATGAGACTAGGGGATGTGTTGTTGCCCTCAGGGAGAAAACAACGGTGCTTGTAACCGCGGTTGCAAGGATTGATTACCTTACGCATATATTGTTAATGTAATTGTCTGTTGCTTTGAGTTTACACTTTGGGTGGGGCTCGCAACTTAATACCAGCGAGATGTTCTGCATAGATATCTCAAGGTGGATGATTAGTGAGTAGATGTAGATGGATTTTGGTCTACTTTTCTTTGCGTACTACCCATACTTTTGAGCCTCTTACTTTCAAGTAACATAATTAGCATTGCGGTGCGTTTATAATTGTAAGAGCAAAGTTTTGCCCCCATGTGTTTTGGATATTGTTGGACAAGATAGTAGATGAACTAACAATGTTTTCTAGTGTAAATAGTTGAATAGGTTCCTGAAGGACAAGCTAGGTGATAAATCTTCAGGGAAGGTTTTCAAGTTATCTAAGCATTACCCCATGAGCGAAGCTTAATCACGGAGGATGACCCCCAAAAATGAAGGTGTCCTAAAGCTCAACTCATTGAAGGAAATGAAGAAGACGGCGCAAGACTTAGTTGTTTTTGTGTAGTTCTTTTTCTGTTCTTTGAGTCATAGGACAAACCGTACTATCAAGAGGGGTCTTTAGTTTGTGGACGCCGAAGTTATTGAGAAAATGCTCAGATCAAATCTAAACCAAGTGAGAAGCCAGAGTGAAGAAATCTCATGTGTATTGAGTTAAGTTTCGGTAGCAAAGACTACGTTCTTTGGCTTCCGAAGCAGAACTAAGTCCGTGAGTCAGCTTTACTTGTTCCACAAGTAAAGTTGCGCAGTAATGACAAATCCGACCATTGTGGATACGTGTCAAGCTGTCACTTCGGGTCAAATAGGTCATTTCGCACCTCGGGATCGCCAACTATAAATACGCCGCCCCTCCTCCATTTGCGGGTGGCTGCTCTGAGAATATTCCTGAGAGAGACTGAAGAGAGCACCCCAAGAACGCCACCGAAGCAAAACCCAAAAACCCAGAACACTGAAGCCTAAGTCTCCTTGATCTGAGTAGATTCGAGATGACTTAGGTGAAAGCTTACTAGCCTTTTTTATCTTGGAGAACTGCAATTCTCAAAGACGGTTACAATGTCGACTTCAGAGAGCGAAGAGTAATTGTCGCCTCAAAGATCAAGTTTGTCAAAGGTTTCGGAGATTCCCTTGATAATCTACCCCGAGTCAAAACTAACCAAGCTCAAGGAGTTTGGTGCAGTGGAGCAACGGACGGAGAGAGATTTGCTCCAGGTGTTCAATCACCAGTCTCTCCAACCAGACGTAGCGCTTTGTAGAGCGTGAACTTGTCGAACAAACATCGCCGAGTCTCAGTTCGTTTTACTTCAAGCTTTTACATACTGTATTGCATTTTCTTCCCAGTTATGCTTCAATGCATTTTGATTCACTGCATTTAGTTTCGCCTCCAGTTTTACTTCCCTGTCACCTGTCGAAAATTTTAAGTGATCATTCACCCCCTCCCTCTCTGATCACATACTTGGACTTTCAATTGGTATCAGAGCTATTCACTCCCTACACTCTGTGTGTTTTGGATTAACCTCCTGGAGTGCTTTCAAGTATGTTTTTCGCAACTATTCGCTCCGGCGAACCTATTTCTGTTTCCAATGGGAAGGACTATCCTTACTGGAAGGAGAAAATGAAGAGAAATATCATGGATATAAGTTCAGCTGTCTGGCAAGTTGTCTTGAAAGGAGTCATAATCAAGGATGAGAAGGCCATCACTCTTGCTGAAGAAAAATTGATTGATCTCGATTCTGAAGTCTGAGTATTCATCACCAACCATTTGACTCCAGAGAAGTATCATGAAGTGAAGAATATCCCATCTGCCAAAGGTGTCTGGGACTATGTGGAAAAGATTGGAGAAGGAGTATCCACTCAGAAAGATGCCAGAATTGACACTCTCCGAAGCAAATTCTATCGATTCAAGAGAAATGAGGTGAGAAAGTCAACTCCATTTACAACAGACTCACCGCTCTCGCAAATGAGCTGATTTCCCTCGGTGCTGATGACATCACTCCTCACTCGGTTGTAAGAACTTTGCTTCGCTCTTTGGATGATTCTTTTGATCACATTGTGCTGATGATCAAGTAAAGAACTGATTTCAGAAATCTTGTTGCCGCTGATATCCTTGAGAGACTCACTACTTTTGAAATGGAAGAAGATGAGAAACGTGACATAAACGGCTCTCGAAGAAGATCTCATGCTCTAAAAGAAAAAGCTTCACACCACTCCTCACCTGAAGTTAGTTCTGCTTCCGGTGTTGAATCAGATGATCCTGCAAGCATTGGGAAGGATTTGGCTTTGATCATGAGAAGATTCAACCTCTTCTAGAGAAAAGGTTTTTATTCACCGAAGAAGAACTACTCAGCAAGGAACTCAATTTACTCATCTCACCGTTCATCCTCAAGAAGCTCTCCATCGAAGGACAACTGCTGCTACAAGTGCAAGAAACCAGGTCACCACATTGCTGACTGTCCACTATGGGAAACTAAAAATAATTCAAAACACTCACTCAAAGATTCTTCAAGCAAGTCCCACAGATCCTCCAGAAGCTATGAGTCCAAGAGACACGATTCCAGTTCAAGAAGAGAAAGAAGAAAGATTCAGATGATGACAAGAAAAAGAAGTATCACAAGAAGCGTGAGAGTTCTTCTTCGAAGACACATTCTTCTCGTCGAAGCAATTCTCATCGTGCCAAGGCCTATCTGGGAAAGGAGATGAACTCTGAGGAAGAAGCCTCTGGATTCGAAGCTGAATCAGGCTCAAGATCTCCATCTGGATCCGAGTCTGATGGTGTTGCTGGATTGAAATTTGCTTTGGCCGGTGCTTCGAGCTCATTCTTCACCAACCACAACAGTGAAGATGAAACTCCTGCATACTGCTTCATGGCCAAAGCAAAGGTATCTTCATCCAAAGTTACCTATGATACTTTTGATTGTTCTTCATATGACAGTGCTTCCAAGATAAGCTATGCTAAACTGGCTAAAATCGCTTCAATCCAACAAGGAACTTGATTCGCTAAGAAAAACCATTAAGAAATCAGAAACCCTATTGATCGATGAGATAGAGAAAGGTCAAACTTTAACTAATGAGCATGCTGCTCTAACGGAGAAGTTTGAAGAATTATCCTCTCGGCATGATCTTCTTTCAGTTGATTATGAGAAGCTTACCTATGAATTTCTTCAGAGGAAAATGGCTCTCGAAAAACTAAAAGAGGCTCATGAAGAGTTGGAAAACATCAATCTCTCTCTCATGGCTCAACAAGGTTCTGAAGCAAAACATAAAACTGATTCACCTTGCTTAACTTGTCTGGAACGAATCAAATCTGATTCCAAAGGCAAAGCTCCTATTATTATTGATGATACTAATGCCTCAGATGAGGAAAACTCTGTTGTTACCGAGTAACTCCTCAGGTGGAAAGATTTGTTTGAAACATGTCTGTTCAAAAGTGTCCAGGACACCAGCACCTTTGTGATATCCTAAAGAAGGCACTACTTCACAGGAATCCTAGGAATGAAGGTGTTGGCTTTGAAAGGAAGCTAGACCCTGATGGCACATACTGGGAACCTGAGCAGTACCCAAAAACTGTATGGGTCCTAGCAAAAGATAAGCCTATAGATATTGCTAATCTTTCAGGTTATAACTGCAAAATTGATAAGGCTATTGTTGATGAATCACTTGATTCTGACTACAAGTTTAACAAGAACCAGGAAGGAAAGGTTTCAGCCGAATACATTGGTGCCGCTCCAAAGAATGGTTTCTATAAGAGACAAATCTGGGTGCGTAAGTCACTCGTTGAGAAATTTCCTGCTAACCATTCTATGCAGGGAAAGTCTTCGGTACCACCTAAACACTTCTATTCTCTCGAACAGAGAAATGATTCACTGGTGCCCAAATCAAATGTTCCTCAAAAGGAATACTATCGCACTGGTCGTTATACTTACCGTCACCGTGATAACAATGATAAGATTGCTTATGCTCACTCATATCCTAACCCCTCGTAGAGGACTTACATTTATGGTGTACTTGATGGTCCCCCTAGGCAATATAACCCTGTTCGATTTGATATTGCTTCAACAAGTGCTTCCACCCCTTCTCAGTCACCTGCTAGTTTGTGGGTGGTTAAGAAGAACTAATTCTTCTGCAGGGCTATGTCTCCAGTGGATCCGAATGGGTCATGGACAGTGGTTGCACAAACCATATGACCGGAGACAAGGAGTTATTCACCGAAGAAAAACTATCTCAATCTTCTCAGAAGTACATTACCTTCGGTGATAACAACAAGGGTAAAGTTTTAGGTTTGGGTAAGGTTGCGATATCGAAAGATAAGCACATTGACAAGGTTATGCTAGTTCAATCTCTTGGTTATAATCTTATGTCTATTTCTAAGTTATGCGAAATGGGTATGCTTGTTCTATTTTCTGCTTCGCGCTGTGTTGTCTTTTCACAGGATGGCTATACGTTTGTCTTCGAGGGTTACCGAAAAGGAGATTTATATATTGTTGATTTTTCTTAGGGACCTGCTGTATCCACCTGTCTAATGGCAAAAGATTCATCTGGTTGGTTATGGCATCGAAGACTTGGTCATGCAGGGATGAGAAATCTTAAAAATCTAGTGAAGAAGAAGCTTGTTATTGGCCTTAACAAAGTAAAATTCGATAAGGATCATCTGTGCAGTGCTTGTGAAGCTGGAAAAATTACGAAGAAACATCATTCAGCGAAGACTATCATGACTACTACTCGTCCCCTTGAATTGCTTCACATGGATCTTTTCGGACCTCAAAATTAAGCAAGTCTGGAGGAAAAAAATATGGTCTCGTTATTGTTGATGATTTTTCTCGTTATACTTGGGTTTTCTTTCTGGATGACAAGAGCAAAATTTTGAAATCTTCAAGTCATTTGCTAAGAGATCTCAAACAGAATATGAATTATCTCTGAAGCATATCCGAAGTGATAATGGAACTCAATTAAAAAATACTCATATTGAAGAATTTCTTGATGATCATGGATTTACTCATGAATTATCTGCTGCTTATACACCACAACAGAATGGTGTAGTTGAAAGGAAGAATATAACTCTTATTGAAATGGCCAGAACTATGCTTGCTGAATACCAGACTCCTATCAGGTTCGGGGCCGAAGCAATTAACACTGCATGTCATATAATCAACAAGGTTTACCTTCACAAATTTCTGAAGAAGACTTCACATGAGCTTATCACTGGTAACAAGCCAAATGTTTCGTATCTTAAGGTATTTGGTGCTCCTTGCTTTATTAGAGATATGAATCATAGCTCCAAATTTTCCCCTAAGGCACATGAAGGTTTTCTACTAGGTTATGGCTCAAATTCTCACACTTACAGAGTGTATAACTCCCACTTTGGGAAGGTTATGGAGACTATAAATGTGAGGTTTGATGAAACTAATGGCTCTCAAAAATAGCATTTACCTCATGATCTAGATGAACCTCCTCTTGATGAAGTGATCAGGTCAATGGCTATTGGAGAAATTCGCCCTGTTGAAGCTAATCCACGTCAAGAAAATCAAGATGATGATGATCCAATGTTCCCATACATAGCCCGGTGCGCTGGAGATCAACATCCTGAAGCTAATGATGAGCAGGATGAAGAAGAACCTGTGAACGAAGAAAATGCAGATCCGGAAGGAGATGCTGGTCCTAAAGGAAATGATCCTGAAGAAGAACCAGAGCCACAAGTCATTGAAAATGCACTGACTCGAGTGCGAAGAAGAGTTGATGTTGATTCGATCCTCGATGAAATTCAACAACCAGGTCGTCCCACAACTTGTTCTCGTACTCGTTTGGCTAACTTCTGTGGAAACTTTTCATTTGTCTCCATGCTAGAACCTTCAAAGTTTGATGAAGCCATGAAGGATCCAGATTGGTTAACTTCTATGCTCGAAGAACTTAATCCGTTCGAGCGAAACAAAGTCTGGTCCTTAGTTGAAAGGCCTGATCCCACGAAGCACAACATCATTGGTACAAAGTGGATTTTTTGCAACAAGCAAGATGAAGATGGTATTGTGGTAAGAAACAAAGCTCGACTGGTAGCACAAGGGTACACCCAAATCGAAGGTATCGATTTCGGTGAAACTTATGCTCCAGTTGCTCGTCTCGAATCCATTCGTGTTATGCTTGCTTTTGCAAATTTCAATGGTATCCTACTTTATCAAATGGATGTGAAGAGTGCTTTCCTTAACGGAGAAATCGAAGAAGAAGTGTATGTTATGCAGCCTCCAGGTTTTGAAGACTCGAAGAATCCTGACATGGTGTACAGGTTGCACAAGGCTCTTTATGGGCTGAAGCAAGCACCTCGTGCTTGGTACGACACCCTGAAGGACTTCCTTCTGAAGAAAGGCTTCAAACCAGGAACAACTGACCCAACTCTTTTCACTCGATCTTATAATGGCGATTTGTTTGTTTGTCAAATATATGTAGATGATATTATTTTTGGCTGCACTAACACTGAAATCAGCGAAGAATTTTCCAAAATGATGTCGAAGAAATATGAGATGTCTATGATTGGAGAATTGAAGTTCTTCCTTGGACTTCAAACCCATCAACAAAATGGGACCTTTATTTCTCAAGAAAAATATCTCAAGGATTGCCTAATGAAGTTTGGACTCACTGATTGCAAAACGATTAAGACTCCAATGTCTACCAATGGCTTCCTAGATGCAGATGAGAATGGCAAATTCTTCAATCAAAAGAAATATCGGTCTATGATTGGCTCTCTTTTATATTTATGTGCATCTAGACCTAACATTATGCTTTAAGTATGTATTTGTGCTCGTTTTCAGGCAAATCTAAAGGAATCACATCATACTGCAGTAAAGCGAATTCTTCGTTATCTTGCTCACACACCAACCTTGGGCTTATGGTATCCCAAGGGAGCTCAGTTTGATCTTATTGGCTATTCTGATTCAGAATGGGCTTGTGATCGTGTTGACAGGAAATCAACTTCAGGGACTTGTCATTTCCTCGGAAGATCACTTGTGTGTTGGGCTTCCAAGAAGCAACACTATGTATCAATATCTACTGCTGAAGCAGAATAAATTGCTGCTGGGTCATGCTGTACTCAGATTCTTTGGCTGAAGCAGACGCTGAAGGATTATGGTATTCATGTGAAGAAAATTCCCCTTCTATGTGATAATGAGAGTGCAATCAAAATTTCTCACAGTCCTATGCATCACTCTCGCATGAAGCATATTGACATTCGCCATCATTTTCTTCGTGATCATGTTCAGCGTGAAGATTGTGATTAGTCATGTCAGAACTATAGATCAACTGGCTGATATATTCACGAAACCGTTGGATGAGAAAAGGTTCTGTGCGTTAAGGTGTGAGATCAATATTTTGGACTCACGAAATGTACTGTAAGACCAAACCTTAACCTCGACGTATATATTCATTTACTTCATTGTTTGTTTTTGGTTTTGATATTTGTTTTTGCTTCGATTTTTAGATTTTATTTTGATTGGATTTAGTCCTCGATGCTTATCACCTTTAGCTTCACTACTAGTTTTTCTTCGAGGTGATAAGTTTCGGACCCTACCCCCTCTGTTCTTTTTCCCTCTTATTCTATATGTCTAAAATGGTTGAGCACATTTGAAAAGGAAAGCATTTTGCTTCGAACATCATTGAGTTCCCAATCAAATGCTTCCAGTTTTTATCGAAGTTTGACTTATGATCAAGACATATTCTTCGGTCGTTGAGATCCCGTCAAATCTGGGTCGTTGAGATTTTCTCGCGATTCGCTACCATATCTGGGCCATTGAATGCGGAGCGTCAGTTGCTGGGAACCGTCCGATCTGATCTGACAACTCCCGTCATACCAACCCTATATATATACCCCTCGCCCGGCGACACCAAATCTCACTTCTTCCCCAACCACTCTGGAACCCTAAATCTCTCGCGCGCCGTCGTGCTTCTCGTCCTCACCGTCGTCCTCGCCGCTTAGCTGCCGGAAGGACTCCGCCGTGGATTTCCCGCCGACGACGAGCATCTTCACCGTTCCTCGCCGCCGTAGCTGCTTCGGCGTCGCCAATTTAGGGTACGACGAGGCTTCCGATCCAATCCTCCTCTCTGTTCGTTCCTCTCCAGATTGGATCGATATTTCTTTGCTGTTTTTCATTTGTTTCTGCTAGGGTTTGTTGATCCGTTGGATCGTTGACCTCTTGGGAATATTGTTTAGAGGAAAAGCTTCCCATCTTCTATTCAGGTTTGTAGCTAGGGTTTCGATCTTGCTCTGTTCTGCGCTAGGGTTTGACATCGATAATGCACATGTTGCATGCAAAATCTAGCCTAGAACAAACCGGAAAAAACTCCCTCACAACTCTGAATATCTTGTCAAAATCATTATTTTGGTCGAAACTTTTGCTGGTGCTCAGTCCATACTTGTCTTTTTCCCTCGTTTCCTTATTCTTCCTCACAGGATGTCTGAGGATTTGGGTTTCGGTGATGAGTCCCCAGTACTAGATCACCTCAATGAAGCCGAACAAGTTGCTCCCAAGAGAAAAGGAGGTAGAACGAAGTAAAGAAACAATGCAAGAGGCATTCCTGAATCCATTCGGATAGAACTTGGCTATGATACACCTCCTGAGGAAACTAAGGATCAGAGAAATATTCGTTTGCAAAACATTCGCTGCTACTGGGCCATCAGGTGGTACAAATACAAGACTATCCCTGACTGGAAGTGGGCAATACAGTTTTCCTTCTGTCCGCCTTTCCTATACACTTCACACATGTGTGGAAAATACACTGAAGAAAATCTCCATCTTTACTATCCAGTCCGACCTAAATATCCTCACCCCAACACCCTAAAGACACAGGATGATTATCCTGAAGAGCCAGAGCGATTGAGAATCATTGCCGAAAAGAAAAAAACTCAAGGAAGCAAAGAAGGCAGCCAAGTTAGCTGCCGCTGAAGCTCATGGAGCGGGCCAGAGCTCTAAGAAGAAGAGGAAGCTTAAGAAGAAATCTGCTTCACACCCTCATGCTTCCACCGATGACGAAGAGCATGCCAGACTGGATCGAGCAGCTCTAGAAGATTCAATTCTTGATGAGTCAAATGCTGAAGCTGATGATGAATCGGAAACTGAAGCAAATGATGAGTCAGAACCTGCTCCTCCCAAGAAGCAAAAGATTCAGATTCCCTTGAAGAAAACCCCAGGAGAGAAACCGGCTGCAAAGGGGATAAAAATTCAAGACTCTACAGATAAGCCCGTTGCTCGCCCCACCATTGACTTGTCCAACTTGGTGGTTGCGAAGCCCTTGGCCTCCAAGCCACCGGCTGAAGCCCTCAACACTGAGAGGCGATCCAAGCTGAGGCACGACCCAACGAAGCATCAACAATCTGCTAAGGTAGCTGCATCAGCGAAGCCTAAGTAGTCTGCAGCACCAAACCCTTCAGTGAAGCGAAAGACCACTAAAGCTGAATTGCAACAGAAAGACCTCGAGGAGGCACTGAATCACAACGTGCTAGCTAGAGAATTTGCAGAGAAGTAGAAGGAAGCAGAAGCAGCTGCAAGAAAACAAAGGGAGGTAGACTTCGCAAAGTTTGCTGCTGAGAAGGCTGAGACGAAGCAAAAGCTCGCCGAAGCTGAGAAAAATGAAGAAAAAGCTGTTGCTGAAGCCAAACAGTTGGCAGAACACGAAGCTAAACGCAAGGCCACACTAGATGGCCTCAGAACGAAGAAGGATGAGAAAGCAGCCAGGGCTTCCCAAAAGAAGGTTGTGGTAGATATGAATCCCTCTGCTAAAGCAATTCCACCGATGCAGAAAGGTATCTCTATGCCTGAAGCTCAAGCTGAAGCAGATCGCCATAGTGAACATCAATTCCCTGATCCACGTGAAGGCGAACTATGGGATCAATTGGGTGTAACTGAAGCCCTTTGGAAGAAGTGTGCGGCAGAAGATCCTGAAGCTGTTGATCTCGGTGAAGTTACATCTCAGGCTCCATCAAAGCAATGATCACTACTATGATCTGTCAGCTGAAGGATTTGCACTCAAGAGATAGAGCTGAAGTTGAAAAGATTCACAACTATCAAAAGCGTGCTGAAGCTGAGTCAGATGAAGAATTCAAACAACATGCCTTGAAGTTGCTTCAGAAGGTGACAGACGTCAATACCACCACCAAGGAAAGCATTAAAACCTATAAGGGAAATATCAAAGCTGCAGTGGATGAAATGGTCAAAACGCATAATGCTTCAATTATGGAAAGAGATTCCCGAAAGCGTAAGGACCCTCTGGAAGCTGAACCAGCTGCAGCCAAGCCTTCTGACCCTTCTCCGAAGAAAAGGACCACCAAGAAACGGAAGGTCACTTTGGCGTCAGCTGCTGATATGGATACGAGTGATGAACCAACCAGCCAGACGAAGGAAAACTCTGAAGAAGTTCCCTACTCCTGCTCCCCAACCAAAGCCTTCAAAGCCCATGCCAAAACCTTCAGCTCCACCCACTAAAACCCCTAAACCCCCTCCCACCAAATCCACCCCCAAGAAAACACCCGCCACACACACTCCTGCTCCACCTCGAAAAGCTCCAACCCCCAAGCGAATCCCAACACCAACACCTGCACCAACGCCCGCACCAGTTCCACCTCGCGCTCCTTCACCACCACACGTTCCATCCTCCGCACCGCAAAGGACTCTTACCCCTCATGCTGCTCCCGCACCACCCCCATCAACTCACCCGGAAGCCAATGACCCCTCACCCTCACACTCCAGAACGCGCAACTCGCGTGATTATTCTTCAGCCCGAACCGCTCAAGAATCTGAAGCAAATGTGCCTCAAACTGAAGCACATGACGATGAAGATGAACAAGTGCAGATTCTGAATCCCTCGCAAGATCAAGCTTTAATAGTCGCTCAGACGGCTGGCCCTTCAAGAGCCGCCCCTATCGCTCCTCTGCAAAGGATTCGTGCCCGTTCACATCAATGCCAAGACACCCAACTCGAATCAAATTACCCTCGTGAAACTTTTCCAATATTCAAGGGCGCTGGCTGTTTTTCTCGGCACGGACCATAATTCTGTTTGGAACAACATTAGAAGCGTCACCGATTCTTTGGTGTCAGTCCATATGCTTCAGACATAACTGCCAATGATCTTCGCTTCTGGACTGCGGATCAACAAATTCTCTACACTAAAGTTTTCTGTCAGCAAGGTGTTTTGTTTCGCCACAGGTATCAGGATATGCGAATTCTTTCAACTGCCACTTGCTTTCAGAACATCGCCGAAACTATTGAGAATCGGAATTTGACTCGGTTGTTTGCTTTGAACACTCCCTTCAATTCTGAACACATTAAGAAATTCTATGCCACATTATATGTTTCGGGCGATGCAAATGAACCCCGCACTTGGATACTGGAATGGATGATCCAAGGTGAAATCTTCAGAATGTCTTCCGCCGAGTTCATGGAAATTGTCAATATCCCAAGGCATACTAGCGACCTTGAAAAGATTCATATAGAGGCTGATCTGACTGAAGAACAATTTTCTACCTTGTTGGATACTGAAGTAACCGCAAATTATATTCCAAAAAATATTCGCCCGAAGCACTTGAACTTCATCTCCAAGACTTGGTTTTATATCTTGTCTCAATCTTTGATTCCATTGAGTACGGATTTGGAAGAATCCAATATATATCCCGAGATAAGGCATGTCATAATGAAGCTTACGCATGGACTCGTATTTGACTTCGAGGACTGCTTCATTCGGAACTTGGTCCATGCTACATAATTTCCCTTTAAACTAAAGCCATATGCCCCTTGGCTGCAAGTTGTCTATGATCATGGCCTGAATGAAGACTTTGTGGCTCGCCACCATCCGAAGCTTTTCATTCCTCCAGTGCGTGACATTTTGGAATTGCTGAGGAAACCCAATGACATCTTTGCCACATATGTTGGGGTGCGCAATGAAGTCAATTAGCGCAACATCTCGAAGAAATTCCAGAAGGACTGCCATCACTTTGAAGTCAATCTTCGGTCGCAGGAAATGCTCGAAAACTACACTGAAGCCAATCAACGCAAGATGCAGTTCCTTGGTGATGAAATCAATCGCGTTGGAAACATAGCTCTCAAAAACAATCAGTATCCCCGTGTGCTCAAGCGTCATTCCTGGAAAGGACTCCGGAAGTTCAACTCGGTTAAAGGCCTTCGTAAAGATCGCATTTACAAAGAGTATGAGCACCTCCAGCAAAACTTTTCACGAGATGATACTGTTGACCGCCCGAATCAGAAGCTCCCTCCCCTGCATAAGATTGATGAAGTTTTCTTCGTCAATGAGCCAGATCCCATCAGGCCGGACACCGTCTCCCAAAATGACTCCATCAACTCGAAGGACGACGACGACCTCGACGACAGCGAACTTGACATCAACCTCATCACCCAGACGAATCTCGAAGCTCTTCCTTCGCCTGCGTCGGAAGAAGAATCTTCAGGAGATCAATATTCTTCGGATGAGTCAATGTCAAGTTCTGCTTCGTCGGGCTCCAAGGGTGCTGATGCCGCGAAGTAGATCTCTCGAGCCTCTTCCCAAGGTTTGTTCCAATCATTGACAAAAAGGGGGAGAATGAGGGTATCGATGAGTTAGATTTGCATCGGGGAAAGGGCTTTTGCTATTTTGCATTTTTGCTTCACTTGGTTTAAGTTACAACAAACATTCCATTCCCTTCGATTGGGTTGTAACTTAAGTTTACATTCGGTTATGCTACTCCTGTGCTACACTTACGTGTTAATAACCCTTTGCTCACAAGTATTGCTTTGTATCCTCTATCTTGCAGGTGGTTATTATATTCTAAGTCACAGGTCACTGGAAGCAATTGCACACATTTGTGGATATCTATCTATGCAATTGTCTTCGCTAAGATATTTGGTTTGCTCTCCACCGAAGAAATTTCTTTAAAGCATTAACTTCGATTACATAAATCTTCGATGCTTGCATTCAGGGGGAGCCCAAACTTAATATCTTAGAGTTTGTCACTTCACTTCACAAAAAACTTCAATATCTTTTATCGATGCCTGTTTTGTCGACAAAAGTCCAAAAAGGGGGAGGTTGTAAGAGCAAAGTTTTTCCCCCGTGTGTTTTGGATATTGTTGGACAAGACAGTAGAGGAACTAACAATGTTTTCTAGTGTAAACAGTTGAATAGGTTCCTGAAGGACAAGCTAGGTGATAAAGCTTCAGGGAAGGTTTTCAATTTATCTAAGCATTACCCCTTGAGCGAAGCTTAATCACGGAGGATGACCCCCAAAAACGAAGGTGTCCTGAAGCTCAACTCATTGAAGGAAATGAAGAAGACGGCGCAAGACTTAGTTGTTTTTGTGTAGTTCTTTTTCTGTTCTTTGAGTCATAGGACAAACCGTACTATCAAGAGGGGTATATAGTTTGTGGACACCGAAGTTATTGAGAAAATGCTCAGATCAAATCTAAACCAAGTGAGAAGCCAGAGTGAAGAAATCTCATGTGTACTGAGTTAAGTTTCGGTAGAAAAGACTTCGTTCTTTGGCTTCCGAAGCAGAACTAAGTCCGTGAGTCAGCTTTACTTGTTCCGCAAGTAAAGTTGCACAGTAATGACAAATCCGACCGTTGTGGACACGTGTCAAGCTGCCACTTCAGGTCAACTAGGTCATTTCGCACCTCGGATCGCCAACTATAAATACGCCGCCCCTCCTCCATTTGCGGGTGGCTGCTCTGAGAATATTCCTGAGAGAGACTGAAGAGAGCACCCCAAGAACGGCACGGAAGAAAAACCCAAAAACCCAGAACACTGAAGCCTAAGTGCCCTTGATCTGATTAGATTCGAGATGACTTAGGTGAAAGCTTACTAGCCTTTTTATCTTAGAGAACTGCAATTCTCCTAGACGGTTACAGTGTTGACTTCAGAGAGCGAAGAGTAATTGTCGCCTCGAAGATCAAGTTTGTCAAAGGTTTCAGAGATTCCCTTGATAATCTACCCCGAGTCAAAACTGACCAAGCTCAAGGAGTTTGGTGCAGTGGAGCAACGAACGGAGAGAGATTTTCTAAAGGTGTTCAATCACCAGTCCCTCCAACCAGACGTAGCGCTTTGCAGAGCGTGAACTTGTCGAACAAACATCGCCGAGTCTCAGTTCGTTTTACTTCAAGCTTTTACATACTGTATTGCATTTGCTTCCCAGTTACGCTTCAATGCATTTTGATTCACTGCATTTAGTTTCGCCTCCAGTTTTACTTCCCCGTCACTTGTTTCTGCTTCCCTTTTCCACTTTACTTATGCATCACTTCAAAGCTTCAGTCAAAAATTTAAGTGATCATTCACCCCCTCCATTCTGATCACATACTTGGACTTTCAATAATTCTATCAATTGCCCGTAATTTGTTCACCCAGCTTAGTTGTTTTATCGTATTTTGGGAGAGAGACATCACTAGTGAACATCATGGGACCCCGGTCCATATTTCCACCATTGTTTTCACCTCCACTTCATTTACTGCTTTTAATTTAAGTTGCTATCATTATCACCTGACACGTCCCAAACGTATCTATAATTTCTGCTTGCTCCATGCATGTTTTGTGTGACTTTGCCATGTTTTTCTTGAACTTTCATACACTTTTGAACCTATTTGGACTAACCTATTAACTCAGTGCACCTAGTTGCCAGTTTCTGTTTTCTGCTGTTTTTCTATTTGAGGTTTTCCGGCCATTAAAAGTGCTCCAAAAATTCCGGGAAAAATATATAAAAAATCAGCGCAACAGAAGCTTCCGGAATCACCAAGAGAGGGAAGGGGGGCCACCACCAGGCAGCCAGGAGGGCAGGTGGCGCGGCCCCACCCTGGGCCGCGCCAGGGACCCTCCTGACTGCCTCGTGGGTCCCCTCGACGCCCCCTTCGCCTATATTTACCCCTCGGGGTGGAAACCCTTAATACGGACTCCTCTTTCGCGATCTCGCCTCTGTTCCGCCGCCGCCGCCGTTTCTAGATCGGGGCTGCCGGGAGAAGCTGCTCCGGCACCCTGCCGGGAGAAGCTACCCCCTCCAGGAGACCCTCCATAGCCATGGACGCCTCCCATATGTACCGTGAGTAGTTTCCCTTGGACCATGGGTCTGTGACCAGTAGCTATGTGATCTATCTATCCCCCTTTTGTGCTTCCACTTTCCAGTCCTCGTGAGCTGCCTCACATGATCGAGGCATCTATGTAATTTCTGATGTTGCTATGCTGAGTTTGTTGGGATCTGATGGATTATGAGACTATGTTCAGATTGTGATGAGTAATTTATTTGGTTCTTCTCTTCTATATTTTGTTCTTGAGTAAATTCTTGCATGTTCTCCGTTGCGGTATTTGCTTTGGCCAAGTATTTTATTTGCAACTCCAAGAGAGAGCGTTATGCTCGATTGTGGGTTCAACCCCTTGATGTCTAGCTTGAGTGACAGAAACATAAGACTAGGGGATGTGCTGTTGCCACCAGGGATAAAACAACGATGCTTGAACCTGCGGGTGCAAGGATTGTTTACTTTACGCAAAGTTCTTTTAATGAAGTTGTCTGTTGCTTTGAGTTTACACTTTGGGTGGGATTCACAACTTAATACCAGCGAGATGTTCTAGATAGATATCTCATGGTTGATGATTCGTAGTATATGCAGATGGATTTCGGTCTACTTACCTTGGCATACTGCCCATTGCTTTTGAGCCCTTCCTTTATTTGCAACATAGTTAGCATTGCGATGCCTTCATAATCCTGTCAATTGCCCAACTGTGATTTGTTTACCTCGCTAGCAATTTTATCGTCTTTTGGGAGAGAGACATCACTAGTGAAAATCACGGGACCCTGGTCCATCTTCACATTATTGTTCACACCATCAATTTACTTTCAGCTTTTACTTTCCTTTGCACCTTTTATCTCTTGCGTTGATCCTTTGTAAAACGACAAGGCTGGAGGAATTGACAACTCCTCTGTACTCGTGTGGAGCAAAGTTATTTGTTGCTGTGTGCAGGTCCACGACAACACCCTAGTCAGGAAGCAATTTCTGGCGACGTTTCCACCTACTTGTATCTCCTGAGTCCTACTGGTTCGATAAACTTGGTATCTTCACCGAGGGAAACTTGCTGCTGCACTGCATCTCAAACCTTCCACTTGGGGTAACCAACGAGGGGCGAGAAGCCATCAAGAAAATTTCTGGCGCCGTTGCCGGGGAATCAAGTCTACAAGATAGGGGAGTTGCACACTATCTTTTACCTTTGCTTTTTAGTCTTGTCAGTTTACCTTTCAGTTTTTACTTTTGTTTCCCTAAATCAAAAATACCAAAAATACCTTCTGCTACTATGGGTTCCAATGAAAACACTAAGTTGTGTGACTTCACTAGTCACAACAGTGACTTTATCTGCACTCCTATTGCTCCACCTGCCACTTCAGCACCTTCATATGAGATTAAACCTGCTCTGCTTAACCTTGTCATGAAAGATCAATTCTCAGGAGCAGGAGAAGATGTTGCCTTGCACCTAAACAACTTTATCGAGCTCTACGACATGCAGAAGTACAAGGAAGTGGATGGAGACATCGTCAAGCTGAAGCTTTTTCCTTTCTCTCTGAGAGGAAGAGCCAAGGAGTGGCTACAATCTTTGCCCAAGAACAGTATTGATTCTTGGAGTAAATGCAAAGATGCTTTTATAGGGAAGTACTATCCCCCTGCTAAAATTATTCAATTGCGGAGTAACATTATGAATTTCAGGAAATTGGATAATGAACACATTGACCAGGCTTGGGAACGTATGAAGACGCTTGTCAAGAACTGCCCCACACATGGACTGACTACTTGGATGGTTATCCAGACTTTTTATGCAGGCTTGAACTTCACCTCGCGGAACCTGTTAGATTCGGCCGCGGGAGGAACTTTTATGTCAACCACGCTTGGTGCTGCCACAAAGCTACTTGATGAGATGATGCTGAACTACTCGCAATGGCACACCGAGAGATCTCCAACCGGTAAGAAGGTAAACTCTGTCGAGGAGATCTCCTCTTTAAATGAAAAGGTTGACCTTATCATGTCTCTACTTACCAAGCAACCCTCTATTGATCCTCAAGATGTTCCTTTAAATTGTTTGGTTGCTCAGGAGCAAGTAGATGTTAATTTTGTCTCTAGAAACAACTTCAACAATAATGCTTATAGGAGCAACTTTGCTAGTAATCCTAGACCGTTTCCATCCACTTATGGGAACAACACTTATCCTACCACCAGCAACTCCTACAGCCAGAACTATAGGGAAAAAGACCTTCCCAGCTATGAGAAACTTGTAGAAATAGAAAAGGCCACCAAAAGCTACATGCACACTCAGTTTGAACAAAACAAAGCCTTTTCTAGACAATTAGATGAGCACTCCTCCATCCTGCAAAAAATTAGCAAACAGCTTGAGAGCCTGAACGGTGACATTTCCAGTCTCCAAACTAGACTCACTGCCATCGAGACTTATGTTTCAAACATGTCTCATACCCAATCTACCTTGATAAACCAAATGGCAGCTAAACCAGAAGTTGTACCCAAGGAAGAAGAGAGAATTAAGAGCCTTCCTACCTACCACACAGTAGCTACTATTCAAGTAGTTGAGGATGTCCAAATGTTAGCACCCATCCCACCCCTAGTCCCACTGGACCTATCAATGGTGATGCTACCACCTCAACCATAGATGAAGAAACCTCTATGAACATAGAGGCTTTCAAACAAGTGAACGTAAATGATATCACTACCTCCTTGATAGATAGTAGTGACCAAGACTTTGACAACTGCACTTTACCTGAAGTTATTGGTTTCCTACACAAGATGTCTAGATACCCCCACACTAGCACACTCAATCTTGCCTTCACAGAGCATATCACCAATGCTCTAATCAAAGTTAGGGAGGATAAGCTTAGACTAGAAGCCTCCATACCTAGGAAGCTAGGAGATGGTTGGGATCCTATGATAAAAATTAAATTGAATAACTTATCTTGTTATGCTCTTTGTGATGTTGGAGCAAGTACCTCTGTTATGCCCAAAAGAATGTATGATATGCTTGAATTGAAACCTTTTGATCCTTGTTCTTTTGGTGTTCGTCTTGTTTATTCTTCCGTAAAGAAACCTTTGGGGAAGATCGACGATGTTCTTATCATGGTCAATGAAAATTATGTTCCCGTTGATTTCACTATTATGGACATTGAGTGTGAGCCCTCTTGTCCAATTATTTTGGGACGTCCTTTTCTTCGCACAGTTGGTGCTATCATTGACATGAAAGAGGGAACTATCAAATTCCAATTCCCTCTCAAGAAAGGGATGGAACATTTCCCTAGGAAAAAGATTAAGTTACCTTTTGAGTCCGTCACACGGGCTAGTTATTCTCTTGAAAAGACTTGATCTTCTGCTTTAAGCCTAGCTAATGGCTCTAAAGAAGCGCTTTCGGGAGGCAGCCCTCAACGAATTTAGGTTTTTCTTTTTACTTTTGTTCTGTTCTTAGTGGTCTTGATGATTGTTACTACTGTAGCAACATAATTGTATCTTTACTTTTCAAGCTTTGTGCCAAGTTTAGCCTCATACGGCAAGGGAAGTAAAAGTTGTGACATGCTGTCCAGAAAACAGATTCTGTCCTCGTGACTAGAAAAATCAGAGAAAAATCCCAGTTCATCTTTTTGAGCTGATTTTTTACACAACGTGCTCTATACAATTACGAAACTTCCGTATGTTCTGAGTTTTTTGATTTGAGTTGCAGAAGTACCCCTAAAATATTCATTTCTATCCGCTGTTCTGTTTTTCACAGATTCTGCCACGTTTTGTCTCTCTTCACTTTTGCAAACCTTAAGCTTGCTTTTTCTTTGCAAAACCCTTTTGGAAATCTTGGGAAACAATAGCTCTTCCTGGAAATATTTATTTGCAGTAGAGGAAAATTATTTTATTAGGGTACTAACCTCTCTAATCGTCCTACAATGAGTTATGTATGAAGGGAGTTTTCAAGTGCGCGATGGAGGATGATGAAAGAAGATTCAGGAGGGTCAAACGTTCAAGCTTGGGGATGCCCATGTGCACCCCAATAAATATTCAACGAGACTCAAGCGTCTAAGCTTGGGGATGCCCCCGTGCATCCCCTTCTTCATCAACAATCATTAGTTTGTCCCTCGTTGCACTATATTTTTATCACTTCATGCGTTATGTGCTATTCTTGGAGCGTCTCGCTCTTAGGTTTTGTTTTTAGTTTTCTTTTGCTTTGTTTGCTGTAGTAACAAGTTAGACCCCAACTTACTCTTTTGTGTGGGAGAGATTCACACTCCGCTTGAACTAGAACTCCTCATAGGATTTTCATGCTTATTATTTTAGCCGTGAGCTGTTCTTTTTCTTTTCTTAGCTGCTGTTCTGTTTAGTCGTAGTGCTTTAATTTTTCTAGAGCTTTTATTTTTGTATTAGGTTGAACTTTCTATAGGTTGCATGTTTTATCTGTTTAGAGAGTTTGCCTGTTGCACTGAGTTCTGTGTATTGACTGAAAGTAGGTAGTTAATGTTGCTGTTCTCTTTGTAGTAGTAACTTGCAATAGTTTTGAGGTATTGACTAGAGTAATGTTTGAAGTTATGGTGTCAAGAGATCTTGCCTATTAGTGATAGATGTCGTATTTTGGGCAATCCGTGTGTTTTTCGGAAACCAAAAACCCCTGTTGAGAACTCTAGCTACTAGATGGATCACTAACCTCTGGAGGGTTCGAATATTAGAGTACACTCACGTACCATGAGTCGAGGATGCGCAAGGATAACCAAACCCCCATACACTCCTCCTCGGGGTACCTGTCTCTTTGTGAACCTCCTGATTAGATTGAGAGTTACCGATAATAAGTGCATGAGTTCTTCGGACTAATGTGAGTATTCGAAAGTTGACACTTCCACCCACCTATACTTTTTCTAGCCTCTTCAGTACCGTGCATTGCCCTTTCTCACCTCGAGAGTGGGGCATACTTCGCCGGTGCATCCAAACCCTTGGCACGATACGCTCTGTCATCATAAGCCTCCTTATATCTTTCCTCAAAACAGCCACCATACCTACCTACAAGGCATTTCCATAGCCTTTCCGAGATACATTGCCATGCAACATCCACCTTCTCATGACTTGGGTTTACACTTTGGGTGGGGCTCGCAACTTAATACCAGCGAGATGTTCTGGATCGATATCTCAAGGTGGATGATTAGTAGTAGATGCAGATGGATTTTGGTCTACTTATTTTGGCGTACTGCCCATGCTTATGAGCCTCTTCCTTTCTTTTGTAGCATAGTTAGCATTGCGGTGCGTTTATAATCCTATCAATTTCCCATCTGTAATTTGTTTACCTCGCATAGCAGTTTTATCGTCTTTTGGGAGAGAGACATCACTAGTGAACATCTCGGGACCCCGGTCCGTATTCTTATCATTGTTTACAAGCTTATTTACTTTTCAGTATTTACTTTCAGTTTCTATCATTATCATTATCCAGTGTGTTTAATCCTTTGTAAATAACATGGCCGGAGAGATTGACAACCTCTCTGAACTTCGTTGGGAGCAAAGTTAATTGTGTTGTGTGCAGGTCCGCGGAGGGGGCACCGCTGACACCTACTTATCATTGCCGGAGTCCTACGGGAGACAAAACCTATCCTCTACATAGGGGAAATTTGCTGCTATCCTACATCTCACCTTCCACTTGGGGTAACCAACGAATGGCGAGAAGCCACTATCATCTCTCGCGTATCAAGAAAATTTCTGGCGCCGTTGCCGCGGACTTCGAGTGATAAGATAGAGGAGTTTCCCACTACCTTTTACCTTTACTTTTTAGTCTTGTTAGTTTACTTTTCTGTTTTTATCTTTCTGTCTTATATAAAAAATTACAAAAAAATCTGCCACACTTGCTGCTACTATGGGTTCCACTGAAAACACCAAGTTGTGTGACTTCACCAGTCACAACAACTAAGACTTTATATGCTCTCCTATTGCCACACCTGCCACTTCAGCTACCTCTTATGAAATTAAACCTTCTTTCCTAAACCTTGTTATGAGAGATCAATTCTCTGGTGCTGGAGATGGTGCTGCTTTACACTTGACTAATTTTGTTGAATTATGTGATATGCAAAAGTATAAAGAAGTAGAAGGTGATGTTGTTAAGCTCAAGATTTTTCCTTTCTCTTTGAGAGGAGAAGCTAAAATCTGGTTTCAATCTTTGCCTAGGAATAACATAGGTTCTTGGGATAAGTGCAAAGATGATTTTATTGGGAAATACAACCCACCTGCTAAAATTATCCAATTGAGGAGTAACATTATGAATTTTAGGCAATTGGATAATGAACATGTTGCCCAAGCTTGGGAACGTATGAAATCTCTTGTTAAGAAATGCCCTACACATGGTTTGACAACCTGGATGGTTATCCAGACTTTTTATGCAGGCTTGAACTTTACCTCGCGGAACCTGTTAGATTCAGCCGCAGGAGGAACCTTTATGTCAACTACACTCGGTGCTGCCACAAAACTCCTTGATGAGATGATGACCAACTATTCCCAATGGCACACCGAACGCGCTCCAACAGGTAGGAAGGTAAATTTTGTCGAGGAAATTACCTCCCTAAATGATAAAGTTGATTTAATTATGTCTCTACTTACCAAGCAACCCTCTATTGATCCTCATGATGTTCCTTTAAATTCTTTGGTTGCTCAGGAAAAACTAGATGTCAACTTCATTGCTAGAAACAACTTTAATAATAATGCTTATAGGGGCAGCTTTGCTAGTAATCCTAGACCGTTTCCATCCACTTATGGGAACAACAACACTTACCCTAGCAACAAGAACCCCACTTCTGAATTAGAAAACATGCTTAGAGACTTTATGACTACCCAAAAAGCCTTCAACAAGAATGTGGAAGAAAATCTAGATAAATTAGTTAATCTTTGTTTAAAGTTAGACAACTTAGCCCATGATGTTGAGATGTTAAAAATTAGAACCTCTCCCCTTGAGGAGAGCAAGGCCACCCCTATTAATGCTATCCAGTTAAAAATTAATGAAAATATTAGGATGATGGCTAAACTTAAAGAAAGATGGGTTAGAGAAAAATAGGAAGAGGATAGAATTAAGAGCCTTCCTACACACCACACAGTTGCAACTATCCAAATTATTGAGGATACCGAAACTATTAGCACCCACTGCATTCCTGGTCCCATTGGACCTATTAATGGTGATGGTAATACCTCAACTGTAGAAGAAGAAACCCCTATGAACATAGAGAGTTTCAAACAAGTGAGCCTAGATGACACTACTACCACCTTTGATAGTAGTGATATTAATTTTGAAAGTTGCACCCTCTCAGAAGTTATTAGCTTACTACACAAAATGTCTAGAGACCCCCACACTAGCATACTTAATCTTGCCTTTACGGAGCATATCACAAATGCTCTCATCAAAGCTAGGGAGGAGAAGATAAGGATAGAAGCCTCCATACCTAGGAAGCTAGATGATGGTTGGGACCCTATGATCAAAATTAAATTCAATAACTTCTCTTGCTATGCTTTATGTGACGTTGGAGCTAGTACCTCCGTCATACCGAAAAGAATGTATGATACGTTTGAATTAAAACATTTTGATTCTTGTTCTTTTGGTGTTCGTCTTGTCGACTCTTCCGTAAAGAAACCTTTGGGGAAGATCGACGATGTTCTTATCATTGTCAATTATGTTCCCGTTGATTTTATTATTATGGATATAGAGTGTGAACCTTTATGTCCAATTATTTTGGGACGTCCTTTTCTTCGCACCGTTGGTGCTATGATTGACATGAAATAGGGGAATGTAAAATTTCAATTCCCTCTCAAAAAGGGGATGGAACACTTCCCTAGAAATAAAATCAAGTTACCTTTTGAGTCCGTTACACGGGCTAGCTATTCTCTTTCTCTTGATAAAACTTGATTCTTCTTTTGCCTTATGCCTAACTTAGAGGCGTAAAAGAAACTCTTGTTGGGAGGCAACCCAAGATGTTTTTACTTCTGTTTTTAGTGGTGTTGATGATTGTTTATACCGTAGCAACATCATTGTATCTTTATTTTCAAGCTTTGTGCCAAGTTATAGCCTCTTATGACAAGGGAAGAGAAAGTTGTGACATGCTGTCAAGAAAACAGATTCTGTCTTCGTGACGGGAAAAATCGGATCAAATCACCAATTCATCTTTTTGAGCTGAATTTTTTATACAACATGCTCTATACAGTCGCGGAACTTTCGTACATTCTGAGTTTTTTATTTGAGTTGCAGAAGTACCCCTAAAAAATTCTCTACTACCTGCTGTTCTGTTTTTCACAGATTCTGCCACGTTTTATCTCTCCTAACTTTTGCAAACCTTAAGCTTGATTTTTCTTTGCAAAAACCTTTTGGCAATCTTGAGAAACAGTAGCTCTTCAAGAATATTTTTATATCCAGTGGGGAAAAATATTTTATTAAGGGTACTAACCTCTCTAATCAGCTAATGATCAGTTATGTATGAAGGGAGTTTTCAAGTGTGCGATGGAAGATGATGAAAGAAGATCCAGGAGTGCCAAGCGCTCAAGCTTGGGGATGCCCCCATGCATCCCCAATAAATATTCAAGGAGACTCAAGCGTCTAAGCTTGGGGATGCCCCCGTGCATCCCCTTCTCCATCAACAACCATTAGTTCGTCCTTCGTCTCACTATATTTTTATCACTTCATGCGTTATGTGCTATGCTTGGAGCGTCTCGCTCTTAGGTTTTATTTTTAGTTTTATTTAGCTTTGCTTGCTGTCATAACAAGTTAGACCCCGTCTTACTTTGTGTGGGAGAGAAACACGCTCCACTTTCAAAATATAGAAAACATCATAAGATTTTTCATGCCTATCTTTTGCTGTTGTGTGTTCTTTATCTTTTCATAGATACTGCCATGTTTAGTTTTAGTCTTAGTTCTTCTTTAGCAAGAGCCTTGGCTTTTGTTTAGTTTGTTGCTGACACTCTCTTTAGTTTTCATGTTAATCTTGTTAAGAGAGTTGGTTGTTGCACTGAGTTGTGTCCTTTCTTGAAAGTAGGTAATTGAGGTTGCTATTTAATTTTAGTAGTTACTTGCAAATTGTTTTGAGGTATTGAGGTGAGTATTGTTTGAACTTTTTGTGTCAAGAGCTCTAGCCTATTAGTGATAGGTGTCATATTTTGGGCAATCCGTGTTTATTTTCAAAACCTACAAAACTAGTTGAGAACTCTAGCTACTAGATGGATCGTTAATCTTTGGAGGGATCGAATATTAGAGTACACTAACGTACCATGAGTCGAGGATGCGCAAGGATAAGCGAACCCCCATACTTCTCCTCGGGGTACTTGTCTCTTTGTGAACCTCCTTATTAGATTGAGGGTTACCGATAATAAGTGCATGAGTTCTTCGGACTAATGTAAGTATTGAAAGTTGACACTTCCAGCTCCTCATATTTGCTAGCCTCTCCTGTGCTGTGCATTGCCTTCTTCTCACTCCGAGAGTTGGCGTCCACCTTCGCCGCTACATCCAAACCCTTGACATGATACACTCTGTCATAATAAACCTCCTTATATCCTTCCTCAAAACAGCCACCATACCTACCTATCAAGGCATTTCCATAGCTTTTCCGAGATATATTGCCATGCAACATCCACCTCTTCATGACTTGATCTTCATGTCATACATGTTCCCGCTACACTGGCAGCGACATACATTGCATACATCATGATAGCTACATCTTCTTTATGATTTGAGTACCTTGTAAAGTGTGAAAGATCTTCTATACCCTCTTGTAAATTAGAGTGTTGCCCTTAAGTGAGGAAAAGATCCCAAAGTGGACAAAATAAAAGATCCCAAAGAGGACAAATGAGAGTTACATAGAAAGAGCCATTGAGGCCACCAAAAATAATAGAAAAGAGAGAAAAATAAAATAAAAAGAGAGAAAGGGTAAACACTACTATCCTCTTGAATGATCCACACTAGTACTCCCCCTTATCCTTGTACACCATAGAGACGATCATACATATAGCTATGTGGGGACCTTCACACTATAGAACTTGGCTTGCATATTCCAAGGATGAGCCTCCTCAAAAGAGCTCTATGTCTTCATGTGCAAGAAAGTTAGATGCACCCCCACTAGTTCCATTGGAGAGATTTTCAGCCCATATGTGCATCCGTTGCATGGCAATCCCTACTCCTCACATCATATCTATCATTTGGCCTTCTCGCTTATGATTGTCCGCATTGATGTGAGCCTTTCTCACCCTTTTTGTCTTCCACCTCCATCATATTCTCTCTTTTCCATCCTAAGTGTCAACTCTCGTGCTTACGCTCATCCATTGCATGAGTGCTCAAAATATCAAAAAGGAGTGGATCAAATTGACTTCTACCTGGCTAGTGGTCTGGGGACGAGTCAAGATAAGATTTCAAAGAAGACCAAGTGTGAAACTTTAGTAGATTGAGTTCTCAACAAAAATACTTTTTTCTCGTATTCCCATCCCCCTTATTGCACGCAAACACCATTTGGAGACATTCGAGTCACGGACAGCGAGAGCTCTTCCACCTAATGTTTTTTTGTTACTTGTTTCAATGCTAATATAGACTTTTGCATGTTATGACTTGAATTGAATCCCATACCTTGATTGCATTACTTTTTTAAAGTTCTTATATGGTTGCTAGCATGTCACCACAGAAATTATGTTTATTATGATTTACCTACTCGAGGACGAGCAGGAATTAAGCTTGGGGATGTTGATACGTCTCAAACGTATCGATAATTTCTGCTCGCTCCATGCATGTTTTGTGTGATATTGCTATGATCTAGATACACTTTCATACACTTTTGATCATATTTGGACTAACCTACTAACTCAGTGCACCCCCGTGCCAGTTCCTGTTTTCTGTTGTTTTTCTATTTCAGTTTTCCCCCATATAAAAAGTGCTCCAAAAATCCGGGAAAATCAGATAAAAAATCAGTGTACCGGAAGCTTCCCGAGCCCCGAAGGAGGGCAGGGGGTCACCACTGGGTGCCCAGGCGTACACCTGGCGCAGCCAAGGGCCTGGCCGTGCCAGGGGGGGCACCTGGACCCCTGGTGGACCCCTGGCTGCCCCCCTTCGCCTATTTAATCTCCGCCACGGGAAAACTCCAGAGACATAACCCTATTTCGCAAACTCGCCCCTGTTCTGCCGCCGCCGCACTTTTAAGATCGGGAGCACCGTCAGGACCCTTCCCGGCACCCTTCCAGAGGGAGGATCGACCTCCAGGAGCTTCTCCTTCACCATGGATGCTTCCCGGATGTGCCATGAGTAGTCTACCTTGGACCATGGGTCCGTGATCAGTAGATATGTGATGTTCTCCTCCCCTCTTTGTTCTTCATGGTTTAGACCTCGTGAGCTGCCCTAGATGATCGAGGTACATATGTAATTCTTCTGCTGTTGCTATGCTGAGTTTGATGGGATCTTATGGATTATGAGATTATGATCAGATTGTGATAGAGTAATATATTTGGTTTTTATCTCTTATATTTTTGTTCCTAAGTAATTCCTGCATGTTCTCCGTTGCTGTTTATTGCTTTGGCCAAGTAGTAGGTAGTGACTCCAAGAGGGAATGTTATGCTCGATTGAGGGTACATGCCCCCTGATGACACGCTTGAGTGACAGAAACATGAGTCTAGGGGATGTGCTGTGGCCACAAGGGGGAAAACAACGGTGCTTGCAACCGCGGTTGCAAGGATTGTTTACTTTACGCAAGGTTCTTTTTAATGCAGATGTCTGTTGCTTTGGGTTACACTTTGGGTGGGGATCGCAACTTAATACCAGCGAGATGTTCTGGATAGATATCTCAATGTGGATGATTAGTAGTAGATATAGATGGATTTCGGTCTACTTATTTTGGCGTACTGCCCATGCTTATGAGCCTCTTCCTTTCTTTTGTAGCATAGTTAGCATTGCGGTGCGTTTATAATCCTGTCAATTTCCCATCTGTAATTTGTTTACCTCACATATCAGCTTTATCGTCTTTTGGAGAGAGACATCACTAGTGAACATCACGGGACCCCGGTCCATATTCTCATCATTGTTTACAAGCTTATTTCCTTTTCAGTATTTACTCTCAGTTGCTATCATTATCATTATCCTGTGTGTTTGATCCTTTGTAAACAACAAGACCGGAGAGATTGAGAACCTCTCTGAACTTCGTTGGGAGCAAAGTTAATTGTGTTTTGTGCAGGTCCGCGTGAGGTGCGCCGCTGATACCTACTTATCATTGCCGGAGTACTACGGGAGACAAACCCTATCCTCTACATAGGGGAAATTTGCTGCTATCCTACATCTCACCTTCCACTTGGGGTAACCAAAGAAGGGCGAGAAGCCATTATCATCTCTTGCGTATCACTCCCCGAGAGGTTACCTTAACGGACTTTGTCCCGAGGGAAATAGAAGAAAAAGTTTCCAAGTATATGGCAAGGTGGGATGAGTATCTTACCCTGGATCGAAAGGACATGAACCAAGAAGGTTTTAAATAAGATCGTCAGCTCACCGAGGATGACCCTGAAACGAGGAAATTTTATGAGTCAAGACTCACTTCATTGGCTGAATCTCGTCAAGTGCAAAGTCAGAATGTCACAAATGTAAATGGCAGAGTTCGCCAGAATGTGGCTGATATGTGCAAGGCACACAATGAATCCTTTTTCGAGCAACAATCTCGAAAGAGAGAGTCTCCTGAGAAAGATGTCGCAAATCCCTCTGGACGTGGGACGCCAGAGAAGTCGTCTGAAGTCGATGCTGCATCAGCTCGACAAGAAACTATCCCTCCCCGATAACCTACTCCTCCATGCCAATCAACTACTCCCCGTGAAGCAACTCCACCCCGTGTTCCATCTTCGCCCCGTCAAGCAATTCTGCCTCGACAAGCAACTCCACCCCAAAAAGGAACTGAGCCTAGTGCTCACATAGAAAAAGAAAATGTTGCTGCCATGCCGAGCCAAGTGCTCCTCCTCCTCCTGCTGCCGAGAAAGATTTCTCTCCCGTACAGTCCACACAAGACGAAGAAGAAGACGTGGATGTTACAACTGTTTCTCCTCGTGCTATCATTCCCATGGATATCGAAGGTAAGAATGACCCACATGAATCTGATGACGCTGAGGACTCTAGTTCCGATGAAGACTGATCATCTAAACAAGAAGTTGCTGAAGTTGTTGATCATTTAGATCACGATATTGCGTTCATGAGGTAGAGTTGCTTAAAATTATAATTTATCCCCTTAAGGAGAGGAAAACCACACCCATGAATGTTATACAAGTCCAAATTAATGAGAATATTAGAATGCTAGCAAAACTTAAGGATAGATGGGCTAGAAAAAGGAAGATGAAGATAGAATTAAGAGCCTTCCTACACATACTACTGTCTCCACTATACAAGTTGTTGAGGATCTTAAAACTTTTAGCACCCAACACATCCCTAGTCTCACTGGACCTATTAATGCTGATGCTAATACCTCAACCTTAGGACAAGAAACTCCTGTCAATCTAGAGACTACCAAACCAATGAGTTTAGATGACATCACCACCACTTTAATTAATGGTAGTTGTAACAGCCCAGATTTCACAAAAATTAAAATATTTGTTTTCGGTGTGAATTGTTTGATTGTCTGATTTGTTTACGGTGTTTTCATCCCCGATTTATCGATTGGCGATTATTTTCCCCCCTCTTATCTCGTACTTGACGGAGACTGACCCTTGCCACCCTGACACTCGACCTTTGCGACACCGGGTTTCACCCGATCACCGTCGCGAAAACCGTACGAGACCAGCTGCAGCCAATGGAACGAAAAACCCCGTTTTATAAGTAAACGGGATATTTTTATACCACGCCGGAAAGTGTTTTCGAAACGGTTCTAGTGCGAGGTGAACGCCGCTGGCTCGATGCGCTGATCGTGCAGTTCAAAGTTTTACCAGAATCGGAGGTCCTGTGGACCCCCGGCGGTCAGAAACGTAAACGCCGCGCGCGAGAGAGAAAAATCGGGGATGTTTTTGCAACCTGCCAGCCACCTGGGCTATATAATGACCACCACACTCCCACCTCTATTTAGGGTTTCCCTAGCACAAAATTGCAGCCAACCCCTGAAAAAACACCAGATCCGCCCAATTTAGCCCCCAAATCTGAAACCCTAGCTCTCCTTCTGATCTAGACCGTCAGATCTGAGATCCAACGGTCCAGATCGTGTACCCAACCTCCCACAGGAGCACAGCCGCACCCGGTCCCCGCAGGGCTCCAGCCTCCGCCGCCAAGGCCGCCCGAGCCGCCGCCACGGACTCCGGCGCCGCCGTCGCGTGCCGGCAAGCGCGCCAACGGCCTACCACCTCCTCCCTCTCCTCCTTTCTCCCTCTCACCCCGCCTCCTCTTCCATCCCGCAGGCCGCCGACCGCCATGGAAGCCGGCCAGAAGCTCCCGCCGCCGCCCTGCGACCTCAACCCCGCCTCGGCCAGCCGCCGGCGACGGGATCCGGCACCATCCCGTCCCGCGCCCCGTCCTCGGCTCCCTGTCCTACTGCTGCCTCGCCACCGCTCGCTGGAGCACGGCGGCCGCCGCTGCCGGCGGCCTGGTGCGGCACGGGAGCGGGAGGAGCCCGACCTCCCTCCAACCGTCGCGCGTGGGCCGGCCTACGCAGCGGCCCAGCCAGGAGCCAGCAGCCCACGGCCTAGGCGCCCCGCGGCCAGGTCGTCCAGTCCAGCCGCCACCTTGGGCCGAGCCCATCTGGGTGAGGCCCTCTTTTTTTTCCTTTTTATGTTTTTCCTTTTTTATCTATTTTTCTGCTAAGTCTGAGAATAATTGTGCTGGTGATTCAGTTTTGCATTGAAGTTTATGAGTAAACCGTAGCTCGGATCACGTTGCGCCCAAAAGGAAATTTGTTTAGTTTTGTGTGTACTTTAGTTCATATTTTGTGAGCATTTTGATTTGAGGCCATCTTGATGTTGTTAATTTGTGTTGAAGTGGGCATCAGACTGTTAACTGCTACTAATTTCTGTTAGTGTGCTGCTGCTGTTATTTTATTGCAGGTTTTCTTGATGATTGTGACACATCCATGAGGCCTATTGCATTGATTCTTGTTGCATACTGTTAAGCATCATGTCTACTTCCATTATATGTATTGCATTTTCATGTTTACATTCCTGGTCATAGATATGTTTAGCTCCAAAGTTGCTATGCTGCTGTTGTTGACAACCACCTCTGTTTTTCTCTAAGTCTGTAACTTTCCGATGCCATGTTGCATGCTTAATATCTTTTGATCTGTTATGCCTATGACCATGATTTTGTTTGTACTTGATCACCATCATGGCTAATTCATGCCCATATATTGCTATGTCATGTTGCTGCACATTTGCATATACATTTGCCCCTGTTCATATGGCATGAAAATAACAGTTTCTGCCATGTTTTCCTGATTTTCACTAAGTCCTTGACCAGTAATGTTTCATAGCATTTTGTGTTGCTTATAACTAGTGAACCATGATGCCTTTTTGCATGATTCCTTTTGCCTTTCCTTCCCTGCCATGTATACTTTAGTTGCATATCATTTGTGAGCCTGTTTGCATATATTATCCTGTTTATGCATTGCTCTAAAGTGTGCTTCCCGATGTTGGCAGATTGTGTTCCAAAGTTGTTTTGCTTGTATCTTTTTAACCGTAACTCCGTTTGGAGTGTTGTTTATATGTAACTTGATTAGTTTTTCGTGTACTTTGTGTTTATGCTAATGTTTTCTGTTTTTAACCAACCTAAAATATGGTTTAGGGAAGAACAGTACCAAACACATAAATTGTCGTGGGGCACTTAGTGATGTGCCATGTTTAGGTTGTGCCTCACTTAAATTGACTAGCATAGATAGTTTACTTTGTGCTTCACCTCTTGCCATGTTTGTGTGCTATGCCATGATTGAGTGACATGCCATGTTAACAACCTTTGCTCACCTTGTGTAGCTAAACAACTTGAACCTTTCTAAACGTGCGGTATCGTCGTGTGTGACGAGTACTCCACTTAACCTGTTAGTAACCGCTCTCGACGGTAGCTGCGATGTCTCGTGTTGCCTTCTTATTGAGGGTTGCTCGTGTTTGCTTCGTAGTAATAGAGTTCTTGCTCGTTGATTGCTTTCCAGTGTTTACCCTCTTGTGTGCTTCCGCGTGTACCTCTCGGAGACGATGCGAGCTTGCGATCAACTACACCGTCGGAACCCGACTTATCAACAGGCAAGGACTATACATTACTTATGATCCATTCTATTTCAACCAGTGGTTTGCATGCTAGTCTAGGTTAGGTTCGATGTTTGATCCTACCACATGTTTATAGCCTCTTTTAAACCGATATAGCCATGTCCCCTCCTGTTAAACCATGTATTGCTATGTTACTATTGCTCGTTGCTCAGCCCCTGCTTAGTATGCATGCTTAGGATGCTACGATGTTACCCTGTTACTCCTTGGTTTGGGATATCACATTATTATATTGTTATGGATGATATGATTATTATAATGTTGACTATATTCGACGAAGGATGGAAGGTCTAGGCTATCCCGCCCGACGCTTTGTTCCATTCGAGTCACCTAGGATCCGAGTTCCGGGTATTGGATTTAAGATTGAGCGTGCCTAACCGCGTGTGGGATTTTCTGGGGTCCCCTTTTCTTACCTACCTAGCTTCAAACATTTCTAGTGGTGGCCCAAGATGATTTACCATTTGAAAACCATGCATATATGTCTGTCGGGTAGGTCCTGGCAGACATCCTTTTAAATAACCTAGGCCAGTGGGGACATAGTTTCCTTATTGGTCCACCCTGTCCGGCGGAGGACCCGGCCTCATGTGACAATTACCGGCAATCCAAACCTTCAACAGACGGTAGAGACCAGATCCAGAGCGCGGCCGGGTCCTGAGCTGGATGTCGACTTACCGAGGGCTGATACGTCCCAAACGTATCTATAATTTCTTCTTGCTCCATGCATGTTTTGTGTGACTTTGCCATGTTTTGTTTTAACTTTCATACACTTTTGAGCATATTTGGACTAATCTATTAACCCAGTGAACCCAGCTGCCAGTTGCTATTTTCTGCTGTTTTTGTATTTTAGGTTTTCCGGCCATTAAAAGTTCTCCAAAAAATCCAGAAAAATCAGATAAAAAATCAGCGACACGGAAGCTTCCGGAAACACCAAAGGAGGGAAGGGGGCAAACATTGGGACTCCAGAAGGGTCCCTGGCGAGGCCCCACCCTAGGACGCGCTAGGGAGCCTCCTGGCTGCCCTGTGGCCCCTCTGGGTGCCCCCCTTCGCCTATATTTACCCCCCGTGACGGAAACCCCAAAGGAGAACCCCTCTTTCGCGATCTCGCCTCTGTACCGCCGCCACCGCCGTTTCTAGATCGGGGCTGCCTGGAGAAGCTGCTCCGGCACCCTGCCGGGAGACCATCCATAGCCATGGACGCCTCCCGTATGTACCGTGAGTAGTTTCCCTTGAACCATGGGTCCGTGACCAGTAGCTATGTGATCTATCTCTCCCCTCTTTGTGCCTCCACTTTCGAGACCTCGTGAGCTGCCTCACATGATCGAGGCACCTTTGTAATTTTCTGCTGTTGCCATGCTGATTTTGTTGGGATCTGATGGATTATGAGACTATGTTCAAATTGTGATGAGTAATATATTTGGTTCTTCTCTTTTATATTTTTTTCTTGAGTAAATTCTTGCATGTTCTCCGTTGCCATATTTTACTTTGGCCAAGTGATTTGTTGCAACTCCAAAGGGAGCGTTATGCTTGATTGTGGGTTCAGCCCCTTGATGTCTAGCTTGAGTGACAGAAACATGAGACTAGGGGATGTGCCGTTGCCACTAGGGATAAAACAACGGTGCTTGTATCCGCGGATGCAAGGATTGTTTACTTTACGCAAAGTTCTTTTAATGCAGTTGTCTGTTGCTTTGGATTTACACTTTGGGTGGGATTCGCAACTTAATACCAGCGAGATGTTCTGGATAGATATCTCAAGGTGGATGATTCGTAGTGGATGCAGATGGATTTTGGTCTACTTACCTTGGCGTACTGCCCATTGCTTTTGAGCCCTTCCTTTCTTTGCATCATAGTTAGCATTGCGGTGCCTTCATAATCCTGTCAATTGCCCAACTGTGATTTGTTTACCTCTCTAGAACTTTTATCATCTTTTGGGAGAGAGACATCACTAGTGAAAATCACGGGACCCCGGTCCATATTCATATGACTGTTTACATCCTTAGTTTACTTTTCAGTTGCTATCATTATCATTATCCCGTGCGTTTTATCCTTTGTAAACAACAAGGCCGGAGGAATTGACAACTCCTCTGTACTCGTTGGGAGAAAAGTTATCTGTATCTGTGTGCAGGTCCACGTCAAGCGCCGTGACACCTTCTTGTATCTCTGCGAGTCCTACTGGTTCGATACTCAACCTTAGCATCTTCGATAAGGGAAATTTTCTTCTACGTTACATCTCACCTTCCGCTTGGGGTAACCAACGAGGAGTGAGAACTATCCTCACAGTATCAAGCCAATTTCTGGCGCCGTTGCCGGGGACTCCAGTCTACAAGATAGGGGAGTTGCACACTATCTTTTATCTTTGCTTTTTAGTTTTGTTAGTTTACCTTTCAGTTTTTACTTTTATGTCCCTTATAAAAAATACCAAAAATACCTGCTGCTACTATGGGTTCCAATGAAAACACCAAGTTGTGTGACTTCACTAGTCACAACAACAGTGACTTTATCTTCACTCCTATTGCTACACCTGCTACTTCAACACCTTCTTATGAGATTAAACCTGCTTTGATAAACCTTTTTATGAAAGATCAATTCTCTGGTGCTAGAGATGATGCTGCTTTGCATTTAAATAATTTTATTGAGCTTTTTGATATGCAAAAGTACAAAGAAGTAGATGGTGAAATTGTTAAGCTTAAGCTTTTTCCTTTCTCTTTAAGGGATGAAGCTAAAATCTGGTTTCAATCCTTGCCTAAGAATAACATAGATTCTTGGGATAAGTGCAAGGATGCTTTTATCGGGAAGTACTATCCCCCTGCTAAAATTATTCAATTGAGGAGTAACATTATGAATTTCAGGCAATTGGATAATGAACACGTTGCCCAAGCTTGGGAACATATGAAGACGCTTGTCAAGAACTGCCCCACACATGGACTGACTACCTGGATGGTTATCCAGACTTTTTATGCAGGCTTGAACTTTACCTCGCGGAACCTGTTAGATTCGGCCGCGGGAGGAACTTTTATGTCAACCACACTTGGTGCTGCCACAAAGCTACTTGATGAGATGATGCTGAACTACTCTCAGTGGCACACCGAAAGATCTCCGACTGGTAAGAAGGTAAATTCTGTCGAGGAGACTCCTCTCTAAATGAAAAGGTTGACCTTATCATGTCTCTACTTACCAAGCAAGCTCCTATTGATCCTCAGAATGTTCCTTTAAATTCTTTGGTTGCTCCAGAACAAATAGATGTGAACTTTATCTCTAGAAACAACTTCAATAATAATGCTTATAGGAGTAATTTTGGTAGCAACAATCCTAGACCGTTTCCATCCACTTATGGGAACAACAACACCTACCCTAGCAACAAGAACCCCACCTCTGAACTGGAGAGTATGATTAGAGACTTTATCACTACCCAAAAAGCCTTCAACAAGAATGTGGAAGAAAAACGAGCTAAATTATATAATCTTTGTTTGAAGGTAGATAACTTAGCCCTTGATGTTGAGATGTTAAAAATTAGAACCTCTCCCTTTGAGGAGAGTAAGGTCATTCCTATTAATGCTATCCAGTTACAAATCAATGAAAACATTAGGATGATGGCTAAACTTAAAGAAATATGGGCTAGAGAAAAAGAGGAAGAGTATAGAATTAAGAGCCTTCCTACCTACCACACAGTAGCCACTATCCAAGTAGTTGAGGATGTCCAAACTGTTAGCACCCATCACACCCCTAGTCCCACTGTCCCTACCAATGGTGATGCTACCACCTTAACCATAGATGAAGAAACCTCTATGAACGTAGAGGCTTTCAAGCAAGTGAGCTTAAATGATATCACTACCTCCTTGATAGATAGTTCTGATCTAGACTTTGACAACTTCACTTTATCTGAAGTTATTGGTTTCCTACACAAGATGTCTAGAGACCCCCACAGTAGCACACTTAATCTTTCCTTCACAGAGCATATCACCAATGCTCTAATCAAAGTTAGGGAGGAGAAGCTTAGACTAGAAGACTCCATACCTAGGAAGCTAGAAGATGGTTGGGATCCTATGATAAAAATCAAATTGAATAACTTCTCTTGTTATGCTCTTTGTGATGTTGGAGCAAGTACCTCTGTTATGCCCAAAAGAATGTATGATATGCTTGAATTGAAACCTTTTGATTCTTGTTCTTTTGGTGTTCGTCTTGTTGATTCTTCCGTAAAGAAACCTTTGGGGAAGATCGATGATGTTCTTATCGTTGTCAATGACAATTATGTTCCCGTTGATTTTACTATTATGGACATTGAATGTGAACCTTCTTGTCCAATTATTTTGGGACGTCCTTTTCTTCGCACAGTTGGTGTTGTTATTGACATGAAAGAGGGGAATATCAAATTTCAATTCCCTCTCTAAAAAGGGATGGGAAATTTCCCTAGGAAAAAGATTAAGTTGCGTTTTGAGTCCGTCACACGGGCTAGTTATTCTCTTGAAAAAACTTGATCTTCTGCTTTAAGCCTAGCTAATGGCTCTAAAGAAGCGCTTTCGGGTGGCAGCCCACAACGAATTTATGATTTTCTTTTTGCTTTTCTTCTGTTCTTAGTGGTCTTGATGATTGTTACTACTGTAGCCACATCATTGTATCTTTACTTTTTAAGCTTTGTGCCTTTTATAGCTTCATACGACAAGGGAAGTAAAAGTTGTGACATGCTGTCCAGAAAACAGATTCTGTCCTCGTGACTAGAAAAATCATGGAAAAATCCCAGTTCTTATTTTTGAGCTGAACTTTTTACACAACGTGATCTATACAATTACGGAACTTTCATATGTTCTGAGTTTTTTGATTCGAGTTGCAGAAGTATCCCTAAAAAATCCGTTTCTATCATCTGTTCTGTTTTTCACAGATTCTGCCACGTTTTGTCCCTCTTTACTTTTTCAAACCTTAAGCTTGATTTTTCTTTGCAAAAACTTTTCTGAAATCTTGAGAAACTGTAGATATTCAAGATTATCTTTATTTACAGTAAGATAAAAATTATTTTATTAGGATGCTAACCTCTCTAATCAGTCTACAATGAGTTATGTATGAAGGGAGTTTTCAAGTGTGCGATGGAAGATGATGAAAGAAGATCCTGGAGTGTCAAACGCTCAAGCTTGGGGATGCCCATGTGCACCCCCAATAAATATTCAAGGAGACTCAAGAGTCTAATCTTGGGGATGCCCCCGTGCATCCCCTTCTTCATCAAGAATTATCAGTTCGTCTCTCGTTGCACTATATTTTTATCACTTCATGCATTATGTGCTATTCTTTGAGCGTCTCGCTCTTAGGTTTTGTTTTTAGTTTTCTTTTGCTTTGTTTGCTGTAGTAACAAGTTAGATCCCAGCTTAGTTTCTTTTGTGTGTGAGAATTACATGCTCCGCTTGAACTAGAACTCCTCATAGGATTTGCTTGCTTATTCTTTTAGCTGTGAGTTGTTCTTTTTCTTTTCTTAGTTGCTGCTTTGTTTAGTTGTAGTGCTTTAGTTTTCCTAGAGCTTTTCTTTTGTTTTAGGTTGAACTTTCTATAGGTTGCATGTTTTATCTTGTTAGAGAGTTTGCCTATTGCACTGAGTTTTGTGTCTTGACTAGAAGTAGGTAGTTGAAGTTGCTTTTCTCTCTGTAGTAGTAACTTGCAATAGTTTTGAGGTTTTGACTAGAGTAATGTTTGAACTTTTGGTGTCAAGAGCTCGAGCCTATTAGTGATAGATGTCGTATTTTGGGAAATCCATGTGTTTTTAGAAAACCAAAAACCCCTGTTGAGAACTCTAGCTACTAGATGGATCACTAACCTCTGGAGGGTTCGAATATTAGAGTACACTCACGTACCATGAGTCGAGGACGCGCAAGGATAACCAAACCCCCATACACTCCTCCTCAGGGTACTTGTCTCTTTGTGAACCTCCTGATTAGATTGAGAGTTACCGATAATAGGTGCATGAGTTCTTCGGACTAATGTGAGTATTCGAAAGTTGACACTTCCACCCACCTATATTTTTTCTAGCCTCTTCGGTACCGTGCATTTCCCTTTCTCACCTCGAGAGTTGGCACATACTTCGCCGGTGCATCCAAACCCTTGGCACGATACGCTCTGTCATCATAATCCTCCTTATATCTTTCCTCAAAACAGCCACCATACCTACCTACAAGGCATTTCCATAGCCTTTCCGAGATACATTGCCATGCAACATCCATCTTCTCATGACTTGATCCTCATGTCATACCTTTGCATCATGATAGTTATATCTTCTTTATGTGAGTACCTTTGTAAAGTGTGAAAGATCTCCTATGTTCTTGTAAAATATAGAGTGTTGCCCCTAAGTGAGGAAAATATCCCAAAGAGGAAAAAAATCAAAAGATCCCAAAGAGGACAAATGAGAGTTAAATAGAAAGAGCCATTGAGGCCACCAAAAAAATACAAAAAAATAGAAAAATAAAAATGAAAAGAGAGAAGGGGCACACTACTATTCCTTTTGAGAGATCCACACTCGTACTTCATCTTCTATCCCTTTTACTCCATAGAGATCATCATCGTTAGATGCACCCCCACTAGTTACCTTGGAGAGTTTTTAGCTCACATGTGCATCCGTTGCATGGCAATCCCTACTCCTCACATCATATCTATCATATGGCCTTCTCTCGCCTATGATTGTCCTCATTGATGGGAGCCTTTCACACCTTTTTAGCTTCCTCCTCCACCTTCTTTCTGTTTCTCCTTTTAGGAGTCAACTTTCTTGCTCACGCTCATCCATTGCATGAGTGCTCAAAATATCGAAAGGGAGTGGATCAGTTTGACTTGTACCTGGCTAGTGGTCTAGGGACGAGTCAAGACAAGAATCTAAAGGAGACTAAGTGTGAAACTTTAGTAGATAGTTGTTCTCAACAGTTACCTTTTTTTATCTCGTATTTCCCTATCCCCTGCTTGCACGCAAACACCATCTGGAGACATTCGAGTCACGGACAGCGAGAGCTCTTGCACCTTTTGTTCTTTTGTTGCTTGTGTCAATGCTAATATAGAATCTTGCTTGTTAAGACTTGAACTGAATTGCATGCTTTGATTGATTTACTTAAAAGTCCTTATATGGTTGTGTGGCATGTCACCACAGAAATTATGCTTGTTATCATTTACCTACTTGAGGACGAGCAGGAATTAAGCTTGGGGATGTTGATACGTCCCAAACGTATCTATAATTTCAGCTTGTTCCATGCATGTTTTGTGTGACTTTGCCATGTTTTGATTTAACTTTCATACACTTTTGAGCATATTTGGACTAATCTATTAACCCAGTGCACCCAGCTACCAGTTGCTGTTTTCTGCTGTTTTTGTATTTCAGGTTTTCCGGCCATTAAAAGTGCTCCAAAAAATCCGGAAAAATCAGATAAAAAATCAGCGACACGGAAGCTTCCGGAAACACCAAAGGAGGGAAGGGGGGCCACCACAGGGACTCCAGAAGTGTCCCTAGCGCGCCCCCCTAGGCCGTGCCAGGGAGCCTCCTAGCTTCCCCGTGGCCCCTCTCAGTGCCCCCCTTCGCCTATATTTACCCCCCGTGAAGGAAACCCCAAAGGAGAACTCCTCTTTCGCGATCTCGCCTCTGTACCGCCGCCGCCGCCGTTTCTAAATCGGGGCTGCCTAGAGAAGCTTCTCCGGTACCCTGCCGCGAGAAGCTACCCCCTCCGGGAGACCATCCATAGCCATGGACGCCTCCCGTATGTACCGTGAGTAGTTTCCCTTGGGCCATGGGTCCGGGACCAGTAGCTATGTGATCTATCTCTCCCCTCTTTGTGCCTCCACTTTCGAGACCTCGTGAGCTGCCGCACATGATCGAGGCACCTTTGTAATTTTCTGCTGTTGCTATGCTGAGTTTGTTGGGATCTGATGGATTATGAGACTATGTTCAGATTGTGATGAGTAATATATTTGGTTCTTCTCTTTTATAATTTTTTCTTGATTAAATTCTTGCATGTTCTCCGTTGCCGTATTTTACTTTTGCCAAGTGATTTATTGCAACTCCAAGAGGGAGTGTTATGCTTGATTGTGGGTTCAGCCCCTTGATGTCTAGCTTGAGTGACAGAAAAATGAGACTAGGGGACGTGTTGTTGCCACCAGGAATAAAACAACGGTGCTTGTATCCGCGGATGCAAGGATTGTTTACTTTACGCAAAGTTCTTTTAATGTAGTTTATTTGCTTTGGATTAACACTTTGGGTGGGATTCGCAACTTAATACCAGCGAGATGTTCTGGACAGATATCTCAAGGTGGATGATTCGTAGTAGATGCAGATGGATTTCGGTCTACTTACCTTGGCGTACTGTCCATTGCTTTTGAGCCCTTCCTTTCTTTGCATCATAGTTAGCATTGAGATGCCTTCATAATCCTGTCAATTGCCCAACTGTGATTTGTTTACCTCGCTAGCACTTTTATCGTCTTTTGGGAGAGAGACATCACTAGTGAAAATCACGGGACCCCGGTGCATATTCATATCACTGTTTACATCCTTAGTTTACTTTTCAGTTGCTATAATTATCATTATCCCGTGCGTTTTATCCTTTGTAAACAACAAGGCCGGAGGAATTGACAAATCCTCTGTACTCGTTGGGAGCAAAGTTATCTGTATCTGTGTGCAGGTCCACGTCAAGCGTCATGACACCTTCTTGTTTCTCTGTGAGTCCTACTGGTTCGATACTCAACCTTAGCATCTTTGCTAAGGGAAATTTTCTGCTGCGCTACATCTCACCTTCCACTTGGGGTAACCAACGAGGATTGAGAACTATCCTCACCGTATCAGGGGCCACCCGGATCTGTTCGTTGTTATCTAGAGGGACCTGTCGTTTCGGATCTGTTGGAACTAAATCAGAAAATGGTTGCCTGTGATGGGTAGCAACTCAGAGAGATGGGCGTGCGTGCGGAGCCTTGTAATGGGCAGTTGGTACACCCCTGCAGGGTTAAATCTTTTCGAGAAGCCGTGTCCACGGTTATGGACGACTTGAGACCTACTCCTTGTTCATAGACAACAACAAATGAGATAATCTTAACAAACTTAATCAACGTGTGTGTGCCTTGACTACTTCTTCTTCGTCGGGATGCGAAGAGGAGGAAAAGGATAGGATAGGTGTTATGTTTGCGTAAGTAGCTGATAGCAGACTTGTTGGAGGCGATTCCTCATCGAATGCTTGGCTTCTTATCTTACTCTCTAGATCGTTAGCCACTTCATAAATGCTAGTGCGGCAGCAACCTCACCACTTAGCCCATCCTTACCGTAAACTACTAATTGTCCTAGAATGAAGAGTGATGAAATCCTTGCTGGGTCAGATGACCACTACAGTTGGATGCTGAGTACTTCTGTACTCATGATACTATCCCCAAAATCTTTTCAGGGTTCTTGATCGACAACAGGTTTGGTGATCGACATTTCACGTGGAGACTCGACGACGACTAGTTAGGCGGATCCCGGCGGAGGGCCTGGACCCATGTGGTTATGGGGATCGATGATTTTCTCTTTGCCACTAGGCATTTGATTGTAGTCTGTACTCAGACATGTATCTTCCGCTGTTGTATTGTATTAAGGCAATTGTATGCCGATTATATGAGATGTTGTATCATTGTAGCTGTAATGTTGTGATATCATGTTGGAAATCCGGGGCATATGACATTGTCATATGTCGCGGTGGGACCGATATGTGCTTCGTCCCCGGATCTGGATGGAAACATCTAGATCTGGAACAATACCGCATATCGGGCCTTATAACTTGGTATCAGAGCCTTACCGACCGTAGGATCCTTCTTCTGGCCGAAGTCGAGTCTAGAAAAAAACTATTTTGTAGTTACTAAGTTAGTTATCGGAGAGTAGGAATCTTTTTACTCCTTACCTTTGCTCTGGTCAGGACAAGTGTCGTAAGTGTTTTATTCTCGCCTTATCCCTTTCAAACTTTAGGGTCTCGAGGTGTGGAGTTTCGAAATAGTTACAATGCCTTGCTTGCAGCGTATTGTCTCGATTCCGATATCAGTTTTGGGAATTCCTGTAGTACCTTTAGCTTCTTCGATTTCGGGTATCATCTGGGTCATCCAGTGCCATCTATCCTTTTGCTGGTGTTTTCACGACTTGCGTCAAAAACACTATCATTTGATCCGGTTATCGTTGTCGTTCCTCCTATTGACACCGACGGTTTCGTATTTTCGACGATGTCGTCTCCATGCGGAAAGTTTCTCAATGGAGGTTCGCCATTCGACATGGAGCAGAGTCCCTTGTTGGTGGTGTTGAAGATCGTCGTCTCTCTTTTCTCACCCCTCCTCTCCCCGGATCATCCAGGATCTCGGGACGAGATCCCTTGTTGGTGGCGTTGTATTGTAATAGCCCAGATTTCACAAAAATTAAATTTTTTGTTTTCGATGTGAATTGTTTGATTGTCTGATTTGTTTACGGTGTTTGCATCCCTGATTTATCGATCGGCGATTATTTCCCCCCTCTTATCTCGTACTGGACGGAGACTGACCCTTTCCACCCTGACACTCGACCTTTGCAACACCGGGTTTCACCCGATCACCGTCGCGAAAACCGTACGAGACCAGCCGCAGCCAACGGAATGAAAAACCCCGTTTTACAAGTAAACGAGATATTTTTATAGCGCGCCGGAAAGTTCTTTCAAAACGGTTCCAGCGCGAGGTGAACACCGCCGGCTCGATGCACAGATGGCGCAGTTCGAAGTTTTACCCGAATCAGAGGTCCTGCGGACCCCCGGCGGTCAGAAACGTAAACGCCGCGCGCGAGAGAGAAAAGCCGGGGATGTTTTGCAAACTGCCAGCCACCTGGGCTATGTAAAGACCACCACACTCCCACCTCTTTCTAGGGTTTCCCTAGCACAAAATTGCAGACACCCCATTGAAAAACCCCAGATCTTCCCTATTTAGCCCCCAAATCCGAAACCCTAGCTCTCCTTCTGACCTGGACCGTCAGATCTGAGATCCAACGGTCCAGATCGTGTCCCCAACCTCCCACAGGAGCATAGCCGCACCCGGGTCCCGCAGGTCTCCAGCCTCCGCCGCCAGGGCCGACAGGCCCATCTGGCCGCCCGAACCGCCGCCCGGATTCCGGCGCCGCCGCCGTGCGCCGGCAAGCGCGCCACCGGCCGACCACCTCCTCCCTCTCATCCCTCTCCTCCTTTCTCCCTCTCACCCGCCTCCGCTTCCATCCCACAGTCGCCGGCCGCCATGGAAGCCGGCTAGAAGCTCCTGCTGCCGCCCTGCGCCCCGTCCTCGACTCCCTGTCCTCCTGCTGCCTCGCCACCGCTCGCTGGAGCACGGCGGCCGCCGCCGCCGGTGGCCTGGTGCGGCACGAGAGCGGGAGGAGCCCGACCTCCCTCCAACCATCACGCGTGGGCCGGCCTGCGCAGCGGCCCAGCCAGGAGCCAGCAGCACACGGCCCAGGCGCCCCGCGGCCAGGTCGTCCAGTCCAGCCGCCATCTTGGGCCGTGCCCATCTGGGTGAGGCCCTCTTTTTTCTTGTCTTTTTATGTTTTTTCCTTTTTATCTATTTTTCTGCTAAGTCTGAGAATAATTGTGCTGCTGATTCAGTTTTGCGTTGAAGTTTACGAATAAACCGTAGCTCAGATCACATTGCGCCCAAAAGGAAATTTGTTTAGTTTTTTTGTGTACTTCAGTTCATCTTTTGTGAGCATTTTGATTTGAGGCCATCTTGATGTTGTTAATTTGTGTTGAAGTGGGCATCAGACTATTAACTGCTACTAATTTATGTTAGTGTGATGCTGCTGTTATTTTATTGCAAGTTTGCTTGATGATTGCGACACATCCATGAGGCCTATTGCATTGATTCTTGTTGCATACTGTTAAGCATCATGTATACTTCCATTATATGTATTGTATTATCATGTTTACATTCCTGGTCATAGATATGTTTAGCTCCAAAGTTTCTATGCTGCTGTTGTTGATAGCCACCTTTGTTTTTTTCTAAGTCTGTAACTTTTCGATGCCATGTTGCATGCTTAATATCTTTTGATCTGTTATGCCTATGACCATGATCCTTGTTTGTACCTGATCACCATCATGTCTAGTTGAAGCCCATATATTGCTATGTCATGTGGCTGAACATTTGCATATACATTGGCCCCTGTTTATACAACATGAAAATAACAGTTTCTGCCATGTTTTCCTGATTTTCACTAAGTCCTTGACCAGTAATATTTTATAGCATTTTGTGTTGGTTATAACTAGTGAACCATGATTCCTTTTTGCATGATTCCTTTTGCCTTGCCTTCCCTGCCATGTATACTTTAGTTTCATATCATTTGTGAGCATGTTTGCATACAATATCCTGTTTATGCATTGCTCTAAAGTGTGCTTCCCGATGTTGGAAGATTGTGCTCCAAACTCGTTTTGCTTGTATCTTTTTAACCGTAACTCCGTTTGGAGTGTTCTTTATATGTAACTTGATTAGTTTTTCGTGTACTTTGTGTTTATGCTAATGTTTTCTGTTGTTAACCAACCTAAAATATGGTTTAAGGCAGAACAGTACCAAACACTTAAATTGTCGTGGGGCACTTAGTGATGTGCCATGTTTAGGTTGTGCCTCACTTAAATTGACTAGCATAGATAGTTTACTTTGTGCTTCACCTCTTTCCATGTTTGTGTGCTATGCCATGATTGAGTGACATGCCATGTTAACAACCTTTTCTCACCTTGTGTAGCTAAACAACTTGAACCTTTCTAAACTTGCGGTATCGTCGTGTGTGACGAGTACTCCACTTAAACTGTTAGTGTCCGCTCTCGACGGTAGGTGCGATGTCTCGTGTTTCCTTCTTGTTGAGGCTTGCTCTAGTTTGCTTCGTAGTAATAGAGTGCTTTCTCGTTGATTGCTTTCTAGTGTTTACCCTCTTGTGTGCTTCCGCGGGTACCTCTCGGAGACGATGCGAGCTTGCGATCAACTACACCTTCGGAACCCGACTTAGCAACAGGCAAGGACTATACATTACTTATGATCCATTCTATTTCAACCAGCGGTTTGCATGCTAGTCTAGGTTAGGTTCGATGTTTGATCCTACCACATGTTTACAGCCTCTTTCAAACCGATACAGCCATGTCCCCCCAGCAAACCATGTATTTCTATGTTACTATTGCTCGTTGCTCAGCCCCTTCTTAGTATGCCTGCTTAGGATGCTACGATGTTACCTTATTACTCCTTGGTTTGGGATATCACATTATTATATTGTTATGGATGATATGATTATTATAATGTTGACTATTTTTGACGAAGGATGGAAGGTTTAGGCTATCCTGCCCCGACGCTTTGTTCCATTCGAGTCACCTAGGATCCGAGTTCCGGGTATTGGTTTTAAGATTGAGTGTGCCTAACCGCGTGTGGGATTTTATGGGGTTCCCTTTTCTTACCTACCTAGCTTCAAACATTTCTAGTGGTGGCCCAAGATGATTTACCATTTGAAAACCATGCATATATGTCTGTCGGGTAGCTCTTGGCAGACATCCATTTAAAATAACCTAGGCCAGCGGGGACATAGTTTCCTTGTTGGTCCAACTTGTCCGGTTGAGGACCCGGCCTCATGTGAGAATTACCAGCAATCCAAACCTGCGACAGATAGTAGAGACCAGATCGAGAGCGCGGCCAACTCCTGAGCTGGATGTCGACTCACCGGGGGCCACCCGGATTTGTTCGTTGTTAGCTAGAGGGACCTGTCGTTTCAGATCTCTTGGAACTAAATCATAAAATGGTTGCCTGTGATGGGTAGCAACTGAGAGAGATGGGCGTGTGTGCGGAGCCTTGTAATGGGCAGTTGGTACACCCTTGCAGGGTTAAATCTTTTCGAGAAGTCGTGTTCATGGTTATGGACGACTTGAGACCTACTCCTTGTTCATAGACAACAACAACTGAGATAATCTTAACAAACTTAATCAACGTGTGTGTGCCTTGACTGCTTCTTCTTCGTCGGGATGCGAAGAGGAGGACAAGGATAGGATAGGTGTTATGTTTGCGTAAGTAGCTGATAGCAGACTTGTTGGAGGCGATTCCTCATCGAATGCTTGGCTTCTTATCTTACTCTCTAGATCGTTAGCCACTTCATAAATGCTAGTGCGGCAGCAACCTCACCACTTACCCCATCCTTACCGTAAACTACTAATTGTCCTAGAATGACGAGTGATGAAGTCCTTGCTGGGTCAGATGACCACTACAGTTGGATGCTAAGTACTTCTGTACTCATGATACTACCCCCAAACTCTTTTCAGGGTTCTTGATCGACAATAGGTATGGTGATCGATTTCACGTGGAGACTCGACAACGACTAGTTAGGTGGATCCCGACGGAGGGCCTAGACCCGTGTGGTTATGGGGATCGACGATTTTATCTTTTCCACTAGGCATTTGATTGTAGTCTGTACTCAGACATGTATCTTCCGCTGTAGTATTGTATTAAGGAAATTGTATGCCGATTGTATGAGATGTTGTATCATTGTAGCTGTAATGTTGTGATATCATGTTGGAAATCCGGGGCATATGACATTGTCATATGTCGTGGTGGGACCGATATGTGCTTCATCCCCGGATCTGGATGGAAACATCTAGATCTGGAACAGTACCGCATATTGGGCCTTACAGTAGTGATCTTGATTTTGATAATTGTAGTCTCTCAGAAGTTATCACCTTTTTGCAAAGAATGGCTAAATACCCCCACACTAGCACACTTAACATTGCCTTTACCGAGCATATTACCAATGCTGTTATCAAAGCTAGGGAGGATAAGCTCAAGCTTGAGACTTCCTTACCTAGGAAGCTAGAAGATGGTTGGGATCCTATAGTCAAAATTAAATTGAATAACTTCTCTTGCTATGCTTTATGTGATGTTGGAGCTAGTGCCTCCGTTATCCCCAAAAGAATGTATGATATGCTTAATTTGAAACCTTTTGATACATGTTCTTTTGGTGTTCGTCTTGTTGACTCTTCCGTAAAGAAACCTTTAGGAAGGATTGATGATGTGCTTATTATTTTCAATGATAATTATGTTCCCGTTGATTTTATTGTGATCCCTCATGTCCAATTATTTTGGGACGCCCTTTTCTTCTCACCGTTGGTGCTATCATTGACATGAAAGAGGGGATAATTAGATTTCAGTTGCCCCTCAAAAAGGGAATGGTACAGTTCCCTCGAAAGAAGATCAAGTTACATTATGAGTCCGTTAAACGAACAAGCTATTCTTTTGATATTGATAAACTTGATTTTCTTGTATCATGCCTAGCTAAAAGGCATAAAAAAGCGCTTGTTGGGAGGCAACCCAAGATGTTTTTACTTTCAGTTTTAGTGGTCTCGATGTTTGTTACTACTATAGCAACATCATTGTATCTTTATTTTTAAGCTTTGTGCCAAGTTTTAGCCTCTGATTGCAAGAAAGTTCAAAAGTTGTGACATGCTGTCCACAAACAGATTATGTCCCCTTGACGAAAAATTGGCTATAAATCACCAGATCATCTTGTTGATCTGAATTGATTTGACAGTATGATCCATACAATTGGTTTTAGTGCATCTGTTCTGAGTTTTTTATTTGAGTTGCAGAAGTACCCCAAAAAAATTATTTACTACCTGCTCTTCTGTTTTTTCACATATCCTCTCACGTTTTGCGTTTTCTTCGTTTTGCAAACCTTAAGCTTGCTTTTTATTTGCAAAAACTTTTTGGCAAACTTGAGAAACATTAGCTCTTCAAGAATATCTTTATTTCCAGTGGAGAAAAATTATTTTATCATGGGTACTAACCGGTCTAATCAGCTTATGATGAGTTTCGTATGAAGTGAGTTTTCAAGTATGCGAAGGAAGATGATGAAAGAAGATTTGGGAGTGTCAAGCGCTCAATCTTGGGGATGCCCCCATGCACCCCAAGAAAAATCCAAGGAGACTCAAGCATCTAAGCTTGGGGATGCCCCCGTGCACCCCCTTCTCCATCAACAATCATCAGTTCGTCCTTCTCCATGCTATAATTGTATCGCTTCATATGTTATGTGCTAGACTTGGAGCGTCTCTCTCTTTAACTTTTACTTTGTTTTAGTTTTTTTTGCTGTTCATAACAAGTTGGATCATAGCCTTCATTGTTTGGGAGAGAAAAACGCTCCACTCCACCCTAGAACACAACATAGGCTTGCATGCTTATCTTTATTTTTGTGTGTGTTCTATACCTGTTTCATAGCTGCTGTCATGCTTAGCTTTAAGTTTTCATGCTTATATTTTTAAGAGATTTTGTTTAGGTTATTGTAGGAACCCTCTTGAGTCTTCATGTTTATCTTGTTTAGAGAGTTGGCTTGCTGCACTGAGTTGTGTGTCTTGCATGAGTAGGTAATTAAGGTTGCTATTAAGGGTGTAGTAGTAACATGCAATAGTTTTGACGTATTGATTAGAGTAATGTTTGGACATCAAGGTGCCAGGAGCTTGAGCTATTATTGATAGGTGTCGTATTTTGGGCAATCCGTGCTTATTTTCAAAAACTACAAAAATTAGTTGAGAACTCTAGCTACTAGATGGATCGCTAACCTCTAGAAGGTTTGGAATATATAGAGTACCCTCACGTACCATGGGTCGAGGATGCGCAAGGATAACTAAACCCCCATACACTCCTCCTCGGGGTACTTGTCGGGGGGATGGCCCAACGCCATGACCCGGCATATAGAAGAACCAGGCCGACTCATAAGGAGAAGGCCCAGAAGGAGACCCGGCTCGGACCGGGTCGCCACATCACGAAGCTAGAAGACCATAGAAGGAAATAGACTTATCTTGTGTAAAAAGGAAACTATGTTGTAGAAATAGACTAGGACTCCATCTCATATGGAAGTCGGAATCATGTAAACAAGGGACCCGGTACTTATATAAACTGGCCCCCTTGGACCAAATAGGACAACTCAACTTAGATCCTCTCGAGGCATATGCAGCGATCTCGCACCTTTGTATTCGAGAAGTCAGCACCCCATAAGAGAAAAGCAGGAGTAGGTCTTTAGCTTACGAGTGGCTGAAACCTGGGTAAATCTCGTGTCTTGTGTTCTCGCCGACTCACCTCCTCGAAACCACCTCACAACTAAGGTCCCACACTAAGTTCTCTAATGAGGACATCTTCCGTGACTTTTCCACGACAGTTGGCGCCCACCGTGGGGCCTATGCGTGCATGTGTTGCACTCTTAGAGGAAGCTCGACAAGGTATGGACGACTTCACGGTTGATTGGATCACCAGAAACCAGCACAAGACGTTTTTCATCTACAGTACCACCTAGACTCCACAGATCGATTCCGTCGAGTCGCTTGGCGGATCCCAGTCGACCCCAATCATCTCTCCACTAAAAGAAAGGATGGTTCTAAATCTGAATCCGACGAAACCGTGGGACGGCCCCGAACCGACTTCATGCATGATTTTTCCGGAATCGTCAGCAGATCTCCAGAACCGGCGCGTTCTGTTCAAATTGTGGTTCACGACGATCCGACGAAATTTTCTGATACTTTATCGTGTTCTGGCAAAAGACAACACTCTGATGCCGAATCCATCTGCCTGATTGAAAAAACCCGGCTCGCACTTGATACAGAGGAATACGATCCAGAGTCCCCCGGATATAGGACGCGCTCCCCCGCAAGTCTCCGGGCCGACTCACGGAAGATAGAACAACGGAAAATCATCAGTTCCACTTGCAAATTTGTTGGCCTCAACCAAGGATCTACGGGAACAAAGTTCCATATGGAAACCCCGGAAAGAGAAAATGTGTTACAATCCTCGAAAAAGATTTCCTTTTCGGATAAGGAGGACAATGATATGAGAACCTTCAGTCCTTTCCAAGAAAACCGAGTCCAACATTCTGAGGAAATATGGAAGTATCAGGAAAAGATGAATCAACAACCAAAGGAAGCGCACGAGCGCCAGAACCCCATGAATGCACGCAGCCGACCCTCACAAGAAGCACAACAAGACGAAAAATACGCGACTATGGATCACATCCTCAAATCAGTAAACAATGCGCTAAATCGCATAAAAGAAGTGGTTAGTGATCTTCAAGACCTCGTTGATGCCGTCACTTTATGTGCTGAATCGAATGAGGCCAAGTACAAGGAAATTAAAGACAAAAGTCAGTCCAATGCTGGAAAGCGGAAACTCGATGAAAACCCGGTTCAACACACTAGTACCGACTTCCATAGGCAAAGAAACCCTGCAAAACCAGACAAAAGAACTCGTATAAATAGTTACGAGAAAGCTCTACAAGACCCCTGCCCAAAGCACTCTAAGCTGGGCCGCCCTACCAACCATTCTTGGGACCAATGCAATTACATGCTGGCATTTAAACGACAATGGAGCAAAGAAAACAAGCAGATGTGCCTAGCCCGGAAAGTACCAACCATCTTCTACAGCCCAAACGTATCAGGTCCAAGAAACTTTGGACCTGCCAACTATGGAATCGGTATGGGTCATCAGACGCCAAGGGACTGGTGATACAACAAAACCACCTAACGTTAAGAGAAAAGTTCTATCAAGTGAAGACTGTCATCTAGTCAAATAGGCGAGAGCCGGCGGCCACGAGCTTAAAACTTATGAGAGCCATGGGAATGCATAGCTCCGTCATTATTGTGTCTAGGACAGAAACATCCCTGGGCGACTTACTTAAAAAGATAATAAAGTCGGTTGCTACAGACCAACCCGGTCTCTTTTTCTGTTATTTCCTCCTTGCACTTTCATATTATGTCTTGACATCATATTGCATTGCATGATATTTTTACACCATGCATTTCATATTTTGCACGCACCATCTGGAGTCCGGGAGGGTCTGATCAAACATTTTATTGGAACCAAACACGAATATTGCTGTATTCAGAGACCTTGTGGGCTTAAAGTCTCCGACTTTAGCTTGACAACCGGAGGACCCGACCTTGGGGGCTTAAAGTTTCCATCCAGATCCGGGGACGAAGCACATATCGGTCCCACCGCGACATATGACATCGCCATATGCCCCGGATTTCCAACATGATATCATAACATTACAGATACAAGGATACAACATTTCATACGATCGGCATACAGCTGCCTTAATACAATACAACAGCGGAAGATACATGTCTGAGTACAGACTACAAGAAAATTCCTAGTGGCAAAGGTAAAACACACCATTCCTGTAACCACACGGGTCCAGGATCTCCGCTGGGATCCACCTAACTAGTCGTCGTCGAGTCTCCATGAAGGCGTCCAGAAGAAGAGTCGAGGTAGTAATCAACTGCAGCGGCCGATCAGGCAAAACATAAAAGGGAAAAGAAAAGCAAGGGGTGAGAATATATCAAAAGTCTTGTAACTAACTTCTCACGGGTAAGATGGGGGTAGTGGTGAGGTTGCAGACGCACTAGCAATATATGGGTGGCTAACGGTCTATTTTAGAGTAAGATGAGAACCAAGCATTCGATGAGGAATTGCCTCCAACAAGTCTTGCTATCAACTACTTACGCAAGCATAACACCTATCCTATCCTTGTCCTCTTCTTCGCATCACGACGAAGAAGAAGCAGTCAAGGCACACACACGTTGATCAAGTTATTAAGATTATCTCATTTGTTGTTGTATATGAACAAGGAGTAGGTCTCAAGTCGTCCATAACCGTGGACACGGCTTCTCGAAAATATTTAACCCTGCAGGGGTGTACCAATTGCCCATTACGAGGCTCCGCACACACGCCCATCTCTCTCAGTTTCTACCCATCACAGGCAGCCATTTGATGATTTAGTCTCGTGAGATCCAAAACTATAGGTCCCTCTAGATAACAACGAACAAATCCGGGTGGCCCCCGGGGAGTCGACACCCAATCCAAAAGCCGTCCGCACTCTCGGATCGGACTCTTCCGGCTGACGTAGGTATGGTTACCGGATCAACTCACATGGGGCCGGGTCCTAGCTGATCGGGTGGACCAACAGAGAAACCATGTCTCCACTGGCCCAAGTTTTTTTAAAAGATATCTGCTAGGAGCGACCCGACAGACATATATGCATAGTTTGCAAATGGTAAACCGGCTTGGGCCACCTCTAGAAATGTTGGAAGCGAGGTAGGTAAGAAAAGGGACCCCATAAAATCCCACACACAGTTAGGCACGCTCAGTCTTAAAACCAATACCCATAAATCGGATCCTAGGTGACTCGAACGGAACAAAGCGTCGGGGCGGGATAGCCTAGACCTTCCATCCTTCGTCGAATATAGTCAACATTTATAATTCATCATATCATCAAAAATAATATAATAATGTGATAGCCCAATCCAAGGAGTAACAGGATAACAGTTGATAACATCCTAGCATGAATACTAAGCAGTGGCTGAGCAGCGAGCAATAGTAACATAGCGGAACAAGGTTTGCTGGGATGTGGAGGACATGGCTGTTTGGGTTTATTTGAGAGGCATGAATATGAAGTGGTAGGATCAAACAATCGTTATATACTACACCTAGGCGCGAGTGAGCTGAAATTTATAAGCATGATATATGCTCCCCCTTACCTGATGAGAAGACGAAACCGAAGGTGTAGTCAATCGCAAACTCGCAACGTCTCCGAGAAGTACCCGCAGAAGCACGCAAGAAGGAAACACTGGAAAAGACAATCGACGAGCAAGCATATATTACTACGAAGCAATCACGAGCAAGCATCAACAAGAAGACAACACGAGACAACGCACTATGGTAATGCGTCTATCGTCGAGAACCGTTACTAGAAGGTTAAGTGGAGTACTCGGCACACACGACGATACCGTACATTTAGAAGGGTTCAAGTTGTTTAGCTACACAACGTGAGCAAAGGTTATTAATATGGAATCTCACTCAAGCATGGCATAGCACACAAACACGACAAGAGGTGAAGCATAAAGGAAACTATCTATACTAGTCAATGTAAGTGAGGCACAACCTAAACATGGCATTCCACTAAGTGCCCCACGACAATTTAAGTAATTGGGACTATTCTGCCCTAAACCATATTTTAGGTTGGTTAACAGCAGCAAACAATATCATAAAAACAAAGTACATGAAATTCTAATCAAATTACATGTAAAGAACACTCCAAACGAAGTTACGGTTAAAAAGATATATGCAAAACAAGTTATGCGCGCAATCTGCCAACATCAGGTCGCAAACTTTAGAGCAATGCATCAACAAGCTACTGAATGAAAACATGCACCAAATGACATGGAATTTCAGTAGGCATGACAAGGAAGGCATGGCAAAAATAATCATGCAAATAGGCATCATGAACAATTAATTATAGCCCAAGAAAAATGCAATAAAACATTACTGGTCTAGGACTTAGTGAAAATAAGGAAAACAGGGCAGAAACTGTTATTTTTCATGCTGTCTAAACAGGAAAAAAACTATATGCAAATGTGCAGCAACATGACATAGCAATATATTGGCATGAAGTGGACATGATGGTGATCAGTTACAAAAAATAATCATGGTCATAGGCATCACAGATCAAAAGATATTAAGCATGCAACATGGCATCGGAAAGTTACAGACTTAGTGAAAAACAAAGGTGGCTGTCAAAAACAGTGACATAGCAACTTTGGAGCTAAACATAGCTATGACCAGAAATATAAACATGACAATGCAATACATATAATGAAAGTAGGCATGGCATAGATTAAAAAGACATATTGCTACGATGCACGGTTAAAAAGATATAGAGCAGCAAAGTAGCAACTTTATATAAACAACAACACACTAACAACAGGGTAGCTACTTTGGGTGATGAAACAAACATCATGCAGCAGGCAAATATGACATATGAATGCATATCATTTAAGTAGACATGATGCTTAACAGTATGCAACAAGAATCAATAGCATAGGACTCATGGATGTGTCACAATCATCAATCAAACTTGCAATAAAATAACAGCAGCAGCACACTAACAGAAAATAATAGCAGTTAACAGTCTGATGCCCACTTCAACACAGATTAACATCATCAATATGGCCTCAAATCAAAATGCTCACAAAAGATGAACTGAAGTACACACAAAACTAAACAATTTTCCTTTTGGCGGCACATTCATCCGAGCTACGGTTTGATCGCAAAATACATCGCAAAACAACATCAACAATACATATTTTCCAGACTTAGTCAAATTTACAGAATCTCAGAGAAAAAAAGGAATCGGGGCGAACTGCTCACCATGGGCCTCAGGGGCCCATCTGGCCTGAACTTGGGCTCGGTGGCGCGGGAGGCTGGCTGGGCCGCAGATGGGCGAGGCCGGCCCACCAAACCGGGGTGGTTGACCGGATCGGGAGCCCAATCCCGAGCGGCGGCAAGGACGGCGGCCGGCGGTCGATCTCCGGCGAGGGGTGGCTCAGGGTGGCGCCGGCTTGGCTAGAGGTGGTGCGGGGCCGCGCGGCGGAGGCTAAGGAGGGCGGCGCGGCGAGGCATCTCCGAGATGCTCCACGGCGGCGCACGGGAGGAGGCCTCGTGCTCGACCTCGGGCTTGGTCGAGCTTCCATGGCGCAGCGGCTCGCCGGCGTGGTGACCTGCGGCAAGGGGATGAGGGAGGTCAGGGGAGAGAGGAGAGCCTAGGAGGAGAGGAGAGGAGGTCGGCCTAGGCATGGGGTGCGGCGGCGCGGTTGCCGGTCGGCGGCGGCGGATTCCACTGGAGGAGAGAGGAGAGAGATTAGTGGAGGGCTAGGGCGCATCTGGGCCATTGGATCAGCCGATCCGATGGTCCAGATCGTAGGGAGGCTAGGGTTTGGGCAAAAATGGGCTAAATTACAAAAATCAGGGCAGATCTGGGGGTGTGGCTGTAATTTTTGGCTAGGGAAACTCTAGAAAGGGGTGGGAGAGTGGTGGTATTTATATAGCCCAGGTGGATGGCAGTTTGCCAAAACATCCCCAGTTTTTCTCTCGCGCGCGTTGTGCTTACGTTTCTGACCGCCGGAGGTCCGCAGGACATTCGATTCGAGTAAAACTTCGAACTGCGCGATCAGCACGTGGAGCCGGCGGCGTTTACCTCGCGTCGGAACCGTTCCGAGAACAGTTTCCGGTGCGCTATAAAAATATCCCGTTTACTTATTAAAAGGGGGGGTTTCGTTCCGTCGGCTACGGCTGGTTTCGTGCGGTTTTCGCGACGGTGATCGGGAGAAACCCGGTGCCGCAAAGGTCGAGTGTCATGGTGGAAAGGGTGATCCTCCGTCCGGTACGAGATAAGAGGGGGGGGGGATAATCGCTGATTCGATGAATCGGGGATGCAAACACCGCAAACCAATCAGACAATCAAGCAATTCACACTGAAAGCAAATTTTTTAATTTTTGTGAAATCTGGGCTGTTACATCGGTGACCTTTGATTCTTCTTTTTGCTTATTGCCTAGCTTAAAGGCGTAAAAGAAAGCGCTTATTGGGAGACAACCCAAGATATTTTTACTTCTGTTTTTCGTGGTCTTGATGATTGTTACTACTTTAGCAATTTCATAACCCTCTGTTAGGTATGTGCTAGGGTTTAGCATCACTTTGCATCATGTCAAAAGTTTCAAAAGAAATTGAAATGGGAGAAGGAACACCCCCAGATGAATTTTAATTGAAATGGCCATTTTAAAAGTTGCTCCAAAAATTCCTTTTGCATTTTTTAAAAGTCTCATAATTGAGTTTGATCACATATCAAGTGATTTGGAATCAATCCCATGCTCATAAATTTTTCAGATATTCAAACAGGACCTTGGAATTAATCAAATAGCCCTATTTGAATTTGAATTCAAATATTTTGAATTAATAAAATGTTCATATTTTGGATGTGACTAGCTACTGGTCATGTAAAGCCATATATAAATTTTGAACATTTAATAAAATGCCTAGCTATTTTATTTGGCAAGGCAAAACAAATAACAGAATTTAAAACAGAAAAGAAAAGGAAAGGGGCTTACCTGCGAAGAGGCCCAACTCATCCCAGCCTGGAACAAACCACCATCCCAGCATTCGTCAAATAATCTAAAGAAAATTATGCAATGAACATATTTTTTTCCAAAAAAATAAATTTTAAAAAATACATTTTTCAATGACCTTATTTAATTATAAAATATTTTAGAAATTCACAAAAATGTCAAATAATTACTTAAATAGTTTCCACTCAATTTTTTTGAAGAAGTCATTTTATCTTCTCTCATGTAATTATTATTTTGAATGGAAAATTATTTAAATAACTCCAATTAAATTAAAATAAAATCACATTAAAACATTTCCAACTTTCTTTTATATCGAAGGGGTCATATTACCTTCTCTCCTTTTATTTTGTTGGATTTGTTTTAAACAATAAATACCAAAACACCAACAATGAATAATAGGGAAAGTCCTTTTATTCTCTCTCATATTATTATTCAATTGAAATGCAAAAGTTTCAGATCCCAGTAAAAGTCAAACATATCAAGCAAACAAACATTAATATAATTTACTTAATTAACATTCCAAAATTTGGGAAATTTTGGGATGTTACAGATGGTCTTGTGTATGTAGCGGTACGCTCCTGCAGGGTTAACAAAATATTCGAATAGCCGCGTGCGCGGTCATGGACTACTTGGAGACCTATGCTTGATTATTAGACAACTTCAACAATTACTTTAAATTTTTCCAAGATAAGTGTGAGTGCTATGGTGTGCTTTCTCGTGGGGAAGTCGAGGAAGTATCCATAGTGGTGTATTGGTTGGAGACTTGGTAGTGGACTCGTGTACGCTTCTTACCTCAAGTCTGGTACTCGTAGTACAGGACTAGCCAAGTCAAAGCTGGCACTTCTGCATTGAAACCCCACCTCCCTTTACCTTGAAACTGGAGCATGAGTAGTATAGTTCTGATGTAAGTCTTGCTGAGTACGATTTTGTACTCACGTTTGCTTATTCTATGTGTTAGATGAGAACCCAGACCCCGATGGAGTCACCTTCCTGAAGCTCGGCGTGGACTAAGATAGTATAGTTCCAGACAACAGCATGATCCCTTGTGGAAGGGCTATGTATGTTTACAAGGCTTCTCTAAGCCATTTGTTAAACTTTTCTGTACTCAGACGTAATTTTCTTCCGTTGTTCGATGAAATGTTGGATCACAGTCATGTGATCTCTTTGTGTACTCTAGATAAGTCAATAAAGATGTATACTTTGTAGAGTTCATGTGATGAGCACCTGCTGTTTACACTGGACATGTATGCTGCGTGTATGATTATAACGTGCATGTCTTAGTGTGGGGTTCGATAGCTTAGTTGTGTTCTTGCCGACGGTCTTTCTTACACCAAGTGGCCCTGAGATGTGCGCAGCTTGGGGCATCGCGATGCGATTGCTCGTGACTCCGTCGTGTGGCACACTTCGTTGTATGATCGAGCCCGCCTGAGACCCCGACTAAGTGATCGGGCTGGAGTCTATTTATGTAAGTGTTATGATTCAATCGATAATATGGTTGAGGCGACTTGTCTATCAGTATGGTATTTCACCACCCATATGCATTTAGACTTGTGAGCGGACGATGAGGACCCATCTCAGTTGATCATCCGGGCCTGGATGGGATGCCCCTCACGTTCTAGCTTTCCGAGATTGTCTTGTGCTTGGCCTTGTCTACTTAGACAAGTGGGTATGGCTCTCTGCTCTCCATATGATTGCGTTGTGGCAGGAATTACATACGCAAACCACGGGTCCCGACATACTTGGTATTAGAGCAGGACTGTCTGTAGGATTATCAAACCCTTGGTCGAAGTCGTGTCTAGCATTCTATAGTTATATAGTTACTTGGGTATAAGGGAACAACGTAAGACTTATTTTTTCTCCTTACCCTCATCGATCTGTGTTCTAAGTCACCCTCATCTTGTTCTACGGGAAGATAGGACTAGGCTCATCTATGTCTTACTAGAACATCTTGTTGATTGCTTCTTTGTAGCCGTAGGACTGTTGTGGTCGTCTAGAGTCATCATTTTGTTGAGTTCCCTGAAGAAGTTATGTCCAATCTCTTATTGGTTGTTTCATTTTCTATCCCGGAGTAGCCGTTATGCTGCCCGACTTATTCCGTGTTTCTAGGAATCTTTGCCTTTACATTACAATCTTTTCCACCTAAATCATGCCCTCTTATCTTGATTCCATCGTACACCTGTTCTGATCGTTGATTGTTATCACACAATATGTCAGGTGTAACTCGTAGTGTTGTTCGTTGCAATAGAGACCGTGATCGGAATCGAAGTAATGATGAGCCTCCACCACTGCTTTCTGCGGCGGAAACCATGATGAAAGCTGAACGGAATCGACGTGATCAAACACGCCTTCTGGAGCTCATCGAGCAGAATACTGCTCGTCAATGCAATGTGGTAGTGAGCATTCAGGATTTCATTCTCCTCAACCCGCCGATATTTCGATGTTCTTCCGAGCCCCTTGAAGCCGATGATTGTCTCCGTTCCATCGAGCGTAAGCTTGAGACGGCACATGTTGCTCCCAATGATCGTGTGATGTTTGCGGCATACTTTCTGGAAGGTGCTGCTGGTGAATGGTGGGAGAACTATGTTGCAATGCAACCTGATGGTCACGTAGTGACTTGGCAGCAATTCCGTGATGCCTTTCCAGGGTACCACATTCTGGATGAGATGATGGAAAGAAAGAAGGAAGAGTTTTGCAATCTAACTCAGGGAGATATCTCCATCCACGAGTATATGACCGAGTTCAACTGTCTTGCTCGTTATGCCCAAGAGGAGATATCCACTAATGCCAGGAAGCAAGCAAGGTTCTGCATGGGACTTAGCCCTGTTATTCGTCATGATCTCAATCTTCATGAGTTTGTCAATTTTGAGGATTTAGTCAATAGATCCTTCAGATCTGAGTATGGCAATGAGGTGTTCGAAGAGTCTCGCAAGCATGCTCGTGAGTTTGCTCCATCTTCTAGTCCGACCCCTCAGAAACGCCAGATATGGATTCCAACTAGTGCCATTCCTTCACAGCTTCTTTCAAGGCCATCCTACATGGTGCCTCAACCTCCTTCACCAAACACGAATCACAACAGTTATGGTAGTGAGCCTGCCATCCTTGCTCCACCCTCTGACACCAGAGTTTTCTACAAGTGTGGTCAGCCTGGCCACATCGCGCGGAAATGTTCATTGTTGGTGAAAGTGGATCCTCGTCCAAGACATAATGCCACCCCACCCAAGTATTCCAAAGCCAAGTCTTCACAGAAATCAACCTCCAACTCCTTGTAAGCAAAGTCCTTAGCCACTTTTAGTGGTTGTGTGAACCAAATCTCAGTTGAGGAACCTATTGATACTTCTGACGTCATCCTTAGTACGCTCCCAGTCAATCATGTTCCCGCCTCTGTTCTTTTCGATCCAGGAGCCTCTCATTCATTCATGTCGGAGAGTTATGCACTTCGGCATGAGTTCCCCTTTGAAGAAATGTTCCCCCCACTGATAATCCAAACTCCTAGTTCAAAGTGGCAAACTAATAGAGTAAGCCATGGTAATCGAATTGCAATTGAGGGTTTAGTATTCCTTGCATCTCTTATAGCCCTCAAGTCTTCAGACATTGATGTCATCATAGGTATGGATTGGTTGTCAAGACAGAATGCCGTCCTTGATTGTAAAACCAAGTCAGTTAAACTTACCCATCCTTCAGGCCAGACAATTGACTACACTTCACCCTGTTCTAGGATCCAGATGCATACTTTGAATGTTCTTCCCCTTCCCGACCTTGAAGATATTCCGGTGGTTCGTGACTTTTCGGATGTCTTTCCTGAAGAACTGCCAGGGATGCCTCCTGAAAGATGTGTAGAATTCATAGTAGATCTTATGCCAGTCACCGCCCCAATTTCCAGACGCCCATATAAAATGGCTCCACATGAGTTAGCTGAGCTTAAAATCTCACTTGAAGCTTTGTTGGAAAAATGCTTCATCCGCCCTAGCTCATCGCCATGGGGTTGTCCCGTTCTGTTCGTAACGAAGAAAGATGGAATAGAAAGGATGTGCGTAGACTATCGCCCGCTAAATCTAGCGACAATAAAGAACAAGTACCCACTTCCCAAGAGCAATGATCTTTATGATCAACTTGCTGGATCCTCTGTCTTCTCCAAGATGGATTTGAGATTAGGCTATCATCAAATCAAAATCCGAAACGAGGACGTTCCCAAGACGGCTTTCACTACTCGATATGGTCTTTACGAGTTCACCGTCATGTCCTTCGGTTTAACCAATGCACCCGCCACATTCTCGCTCTTGATGAATTCGATCTTCATGGAGTACTTGGATAAATTTGTTGTAGTTTATTTTGATGACATTCTCATCTACTCGATGAATGAAGAAGAACATGCCGAACATCTTAGGCTAGTATTGATGAAACTTCGAGAGCATCGCCTTTATGCCAAGTTCTCTAAGTGCGAATACTGGCTACCAGAAGTGACCTACTTGGGCCATGTGATTTCTGCGAAAGGAATTGCTGTGAATCCCGAGAGAGTTCAGGTCGTCCTTGATTGGAATCCACCTGAACCGGTTAAGAAAGTTAGGAGTTTTCTCGGCCTAGCAAGCTATTGTCGCCGCTTCGTTGAGAACTTCTCCAAAGTTGCAAAGCCTCTAACTGAACTCCTCAAGAAAGATAAGAAATTGCAATGGACTTCCAAGTGCGAGGAAAGCTTTCAAGAGCTAAAGAGAAGATTGACTTCTGCACCCGTACTTGCACCTCCAGACACCAAAAGGGATTTTGAGATCTATTGTGATGCTTCACGGCAAGGGTTAGGGTGCATACTTATGCAAGATCGACATGTGGTAGCATACACTTCACGATAGTTGCGCCCATATGAAGAGAACTATCCTACCCATGATCTTGAACTCGCTGCCGTAGTTCATGCCCTGAAGACTTGGCGACATTACCTCCTTGGTAATCGATGTGAGATCTATTCCGACCACCAAAGCCTCAAATACATATTCACCCAGCCAGATCTTAATCTCAGGCATAGACACTGGATAGAGTTGATAAAATATTATGACTTAGGAATTTCTTTCATCCCAGGCAAAGCCAATGTCATGGATGATGCACTAAGTCGTAAGTCGGATTGTATAAACCTCATGTTACAACAGTATCAACCACTTCTTCATGAGGAATTTCGAAATATCAACCTCGAGATTGTTCCTCGTGGATCTCTTTTCAACTTGGTGGCAAAACCAACCCTTGAGGATCAAATCATAGTTGCCGAAAGGCGTGCATGAGGTGTTCGCAGGATCAAGGAGAACATTGCTAGCGGAGTTGATAAATGTTTCTCCATGGATACTAAAGGAATGGTATTCTTTGAAAATCGTTTGGTAGTACCTAAGAATAGGGATATAAGTCAACTAGTTCACAAAGTAGCCCATGACACTCCCCTCTCGATTTATCCCGGTAGCACAAAGATGTACCGAGATCTACGCTAGAGATTTTGGTGGACTAGGATGAAGCGAGACATTGCTTGTTATGTTGCCGAATGTGATGTTTGTCGTCGCATTAAGGCAGAACATCAAAGACCTGTTGGCACTCTTCAACCTTTGCCTATTCCCGAGTGGAAATGGGACAAAGTCAGTATGGAATTCATCACTGGCTTTCCAAAAACCCAGAAAGGAAATGATGCCATCGTCGTTGTCATTGATAGGCTTTCCAAAGTTGCTCACTTCCTTCCCGTTCGCGAGTCTATAACTGCTAGCCAGTTAGCGGACTTGTACGTATCTAGAATTGTGTCTCTTCATGGTGTTCCTTTGGAAATAAATTCTGATCGTGGTAGCTTTTTCACCTCTAGATTCTGGGAAAGTTTTTAGAATGCTATGGGAACTCATCTCTCTTTTAGTACAGCTTTCCATCCCCAGTCTAGCGGTCAAGTTGAAAGGGTTAACCAAATTCTCGAAGACATGCTCGGAGCTTGTGTTATATCATTTGGAAAGATTTGGGAGAAGTCTCTTCCATTCGCCGAATTTTCTTAAAACAATAGTTTTCAATCTAGTCTAAACACGGCTCCTTTTGAATTCCTCTATGGGCGAAGATGTCGAACGCCCCTAAACTGGTCAGAAACCGGTGAAAGACAATTCTTTGGACCGGATATGATCAAGGAAGCAGAAGAGCAAGTTTGCATTGTTCGTGATCAATTGAAAGCATCCCAGTCTCATCAGAAAATCTACCATGATCGTCATCATAGGAAAGAAAGCTACAATCTGGATCAGAAGGCTTACCTTCGGGTTACTCCTCTGAAGGGAACCTAACGATTCAGTATCAAAGGCAAGTTGGCCCCACGTTACGTTGGACCTTTCCGCATTCTTGCTAAACATGGAGAAGTTGCCTACCAACTTGAACTACCTCCGCACCTTTCCCGAATACATGATGTATTCCACGTGTCACAACTCAGGCGTTTCAAGGACCCCATCCGCGAAGTCGACCATGAAACACTTGATCTCCAAGATGACCTTTCATATCGAGAATACCCCATTCGTATTCTTGATTCAGCAGAGCGTGTCACCTGTCGTCAGAAGATTAAGTTTCTGAAAGTGCAGTGGTCACACCACTCCGAGAAAGAAGCCACGTGGGAAAGAGAAGACCTACTCCGTGCCGAGTACCCCACCTTCCTTTCGACGACTTCTGAATCTCGGGACGAGATTCTTTTGAGTGGGGGCGAGTTGTCAGAACCCTCTGCTAGGTATGTGCTAGTGTTTAGCATCACTTTGCATCATGTAAAAAATTTCAAAAGAAATTGAAATGGGAGAAGGAACACCCCCAGATGAATTTTAATTCAAATGGCCATTTTAAAAGTTTCTCCCAAAATTCCTTTTGCATTTTTGAAAAGTCTCATAATTGAGTTTGATCACATATCAAGTGATTTGGAATCAATCCCATGCTCATAGATTTTCAATTACTCAAACAGGACCTTGGAATTAATCAAATACCCCTATTTGAATTTGAATTCAAATAGTTTGAATTAAAAAAATGTTCAAACTTTGGATGTGACTAGCTACTAGTCATGTAAAGCCATATATAAATTTTGAACATTTAATAAAATTCCTAGCTATTTTATTTGGCAAGGCAAAACAAATAACTTAATTTAAAACAGAAAAGAAAAGGAAATGGACTTACCTGTGAAGAGGCCCAACTCATCCCAGCCTGGCCCAGCCCACCAGCCCAGCATGTCGTCTTCCTCCCCGCGCCCTAAAGGTGCTCGGTGGAATGCATGCACTCGCCGCCGACGCCGCCTTGCCACCTCCTGCTTGCCTTGGACGACCCCGAGAACCCTAGACACGCCACGACGACGCCCTGGAACCCTCTGGTCACTTTTCCCCTCTCGCAGCTCTCTTCCTCGCTCTCGTTCATTATTTCCGCCACCGACAGGAGCTCACCGGAGAGCGCCTCCGAGCGCCCGCGCGACCAACGACCGAGATAGCCTCCACCGTGGTGTCCATCGCCTTCCTCGATGTCGTCTTCATCTCCGTGCGCAAGCAATCGAGCCGGGAGGCCCCGTAGTCGACGCCACCTCCGCCGAGTCACCGTCGGCCGCCGTGGAGCTCAACGGCGATGCGCCACCACCCGGTGCCCTCTGACCTCGCCGTCCCATCCAGTAGCTCCGGGGTGAGCTCCCCTCTCTTTTTCCCCACTCCGCGCTCCTCCCGTGGATGAAATGACCGCGCCCGTCGAGCTGAACTCCGGCCGCCGCGCGTGAGTTGTCGCCGGTGTTGATTCCGGCAGCACTAGAGACCCCCACCTGCTCCATTCGATGCGGGAGAGTACGGGACACGTTTTGGTGGTCGCGGCGTGCCAAACGGTGGCCGGAGACGCCGTCCCGTGTGAGCGTCGCCGCGTTGGGATGTCGCCGGCGTTGAGCCGCCGGTGAACCCGATTAGCTTAGGGCCTAACCACCCTCTAATACCACCTTAGAGCCACTGCCATGTGGGGCCAACCCCCTTAATAACTCTCTGTTAATTAAAACTAAACCGGGATTAAACCCACTAAGGCTGACAGTACTGGCCCACTGGTCAGACCCCCCCTGCGTCAGCATGACACCAGCATGACGCAATAAGTCATTTTCTATTTAAAAACAAATCAGGGAAAATCCATAAAATCGATTAAACTTTGGAAATTAATAACTAATTCATTTTAACTCCAAATTGGACATATAATATATGAAAAATTATAAGAAAAATAGAAGGATTCTGAATATGCACTTTATTTTCATGTTTGACCATTTTAAGATGGGGGGACAGAAGCAAATGTTCATATGAACCCTTTTAAATTCAAATGTGGAGTTTCAATTTGCAACTCAAATGCAATACAGTTCATTTAAATGAAATTGGAAAAACATCAACACCCCTTACACCATGCTATAATATCATATCATGTGATTGTGCATTGTCAATTATATTGATTGCTTGTTTGTGTTGTTTGCTATCGAAAGAGGTGGAGCCGGAAACCGAGATCACGCCCTCCGTTGAAGATACCTCGTACGACCCTCGTCAGCAAGGCAAGCAAACCCCCATTGATCATGTCAATAAAATCCCACTTCCCTCTCAGTCTCGCTTATGCATTTTTTAGGATGATTACCATGGTACATTTCTACCGCATAGTTGAACCCATTCCTTTGCATGACCTATCATTTTGTCACAGTAGTAAGCAAACCACAATCCTAGCAGATGTAGGAGTTGGTTGATATCATGTGGCCCCTGCCACTGTTACTGCTTATTGATGCTTAATGTTACAATGAGGTTACTTTGTTGTGAGTCGGGATGGTAGTGATCATAATGATGCTGGTGGAAATGTGTTGGTGAACTTGACCTAAACAAGGTGAACGATGAGAGGCTGTGTAGGAGTACATAGTGGGTTGTCTCGTTGAACACCGCCTTAAGCCCGAGTTCTTGTATGGAGACAAATAGTACAACCACACATTGGGCTCACTGACCCCTCTCGACCTCCTAACTCACGCCGATCCAAGTCCAGGAGTCATACCTAGTTTGGGATTTCCATTCGGCATATGCATAGATAGATAAAGAAGTGAAATTTGGCATTCATGCTAGGGCTTGTAGCACATGGTTTGTCAAGCGGAGAACCATCCGTCGAGGTGGGATTGTCAGTCGTGCCTACATGGTTTGAGTCCTGACGAGAAACTCGGCCGGAATTCCAGTTGGGTTTGAAACTCAGAGAGTGGACTCCTTGGACTAGAACGGTGACGTGAGGTAAGTGTCATGGTGAACATCCTCTCCGTCACCCCTTGAATGGTGATTAGTACTTGGCGGTAACTGATGGTCATGTGTGTGTGTAGCGGTACACCCCTACCGGGTTAACAAACTATTTGAATAGCCGCGTCCGCGGTCATGGACTACTTGGAGATTTATGCTTGATTATTAGACAACTTCAACGGTTACTTTAAAATTTGCCAAGATAAGTGTGAGTGCTATGGCGTGCTTTCTCCTGGGGAAGTCGAGGAAGTATCCATAGTGGTGTATTGGTTGGAGACTTGGTAGTGGACTTGTGTACGCTTCTTACCTCAAGTCTGGTACTCGTAGTAGAGGACTAGCCAAGTCAAAGCTGGCACTTCTGCAGTGAAACCCCACCTCCCTTTATCTTGAAACTTGAGCATGAGTAGTATAGTTCTGATGTAAGTCTTGCTGAGTACGACTTTGTACTCATGTTTGCTTATTCTATGTTTTATATGAGAACCCAGACCCCGATGGAGTCACCTTCCTGAAGCTCGGCGTGGACTAAGCTAGTATAGTTCCAAACAACAGTCTGGTCCCTTGTGGAAGGGCTATGTATGTTTACAAGGCTTCTCTAAGCCATTTATTAAACTTGTCTGTACTCCGACCTAATTTGCTTCCGTTGTTCGATGTAATGTTGGATCTGTCACAACCCCAACTTTGGTATGTGCTAGGGTTTAGCATCAACTTGCATCATGTTAAAAATTTCAAAAGAAATTGAAATGGGAGAGAAAAACCCCCTAGATGAATTTAATTCAAATGGTCAGATAAAAAGTTGCTCCGAAAATTCCTTTTGCAATTTTGAAAAGTCTCATAAATGAGTGTGATCACATATAATGTGATTTGGATTCAAACCCATGCTCATAGATTTTTCAAATATTCAAACAGGAGCATGGAATTAAATTTAAACCCCTATTTGAATTAAAGTTCAAATAATTTGAATTTTAAAAATGCCCGAACTTTATAAGTGGCTAGCTATATTTATTTTGAGGCCATATAAAAATTTGGAGCATTTAATAAAATGCCTAGCTATTTTTTAGCACAACAAAACAAATAACAGAAAAATTAAAACATAGAGAAAAGGAAAAAGAGGCTTACCAGGCAAAGCAGCCCAGCAAGCCAAGCCAGGCCCAGCCCAGCAGCCTTTTTCCCCTGTCCTCTTCCTCCCCGCGCCCCCAAGGTGCTCGGTGGAAAGCCACCGACGCCACCGACGCCACCGTGACGCCCCACAGCCCTCCAGGTGCCCCCTCGAGCCTCCAATACGCGCCACGACGACGCCTAGAGACACCGCTTCCATTCCTTCCCCCTGGACAACCTCATCCTCCCCTCCTGCGTCGATTTCGTGCGAGCCCGAGCGCCACCGCAGAGCACGTCGCTGAGACCACGCGACCACCGCCGACGAGAAGCCGAGCCAACCAGTCCATCCTCTTCGGAGACGTCGACTACGCCACCCAGCTAGAGGAATTGAAGCCGGAGCCACTGGAGCCTAGGAATCGCGTCGTCGTCTTCATCCACGGCAGCCACGCGCCATCAACGATTCCGCCGCCTACGAAGCACCCCCGACAGCGTCGTCTCCTCCATTGAGCTCAGGGTGAGCTCTCCTACGATTCCCCTAACCCAGCACCACCCCTCTTGCTCTTTGTGCTGCTCCACCATGCGAGCAGAAGCTCGCCGCCGCCATGGCTGGTAAAGCTCTAGCCCCCGTGCGCTAGCGTCTCGCCCGACTTGCCCATCACCCTCCTGGTGCTCCCAGCAACCTGTTGCACAAGGCCACGGTCAAAACAGCGCTCCAGAGCGCAAGTTCGACGAAGCCCGAGCCACTGCCTCCGCCGTCTTCGACGCCGCCGACGCTCCGGTGATCCCCGTGACCCCCTAATGCCACCACTCGACGCGGGCGTGCACGAGGCACACACCAGTGCCAGCCCCGTGCCAAACCGTGGCCGGGAGCACTGTTCCGGCGTGTCTCCGCCACGTACAGTGGTCACCGGCGGCTAACCGTCGGCGAGGCCGTTTAATTAGGGGCTAACCCCCTTGTTACTTGACCCCAGGTCAATGACAGGTGGGCCCCCTAGGCCTTAACCCCCTCTGTTTAAAATAAACAGAGGGATTAAACCCTGTGACACTGACCACTGGGCCCCACAGGTCAGCCCCCCTGACGTCATCCTTGCCAAAGCATGATGCAGTAAACCAGTTAAATCAATTAAATTAATTCCAGAAAATCCAGAAAATAGCCAAATCTTTGGAATTTCATAATTAATTCATTTTAACTCCAAATTGGACAAATAATATATGTAAAATTATCAGAAAAATGCAAGGATTATGAATATGCACTTTGTTTTCATGATTAACCAATTTAAATTGGGTGAACAGAAGCATATGTACATATGGATCCTTTTCAAATTCAAATTTGGAGTGATTTTGCAAATGACTTTGCAACACACTTCTTTTAAATGGTTTCATCCACACATCAGAGACTTTACCTCACCTTTACAACATCACATCATGCTCAACCATTTCAAATGAACATTCATGGATTCAAATGCATTTGAAATTCATCGATAAATCATATGGAGTTTGAATTTGCAATTCAGTTGCAATATACTCCTTTTAAATGGAATAACTCACACATCAGTGACACATACATCAAGTTTCAACCTTCAACTCATGTGTTTGAGAATTGTCTTATTATTGTTTCGAAGTTTGTGTTTTTTGTCGAGTAGAGGTGGAGCCGAAACCCGAGACCACCCCCTTCGTTGAAGACCCCGATACTGAACCTCGTCAGCAAGGCAAGCAAACCCCCATTGATCATGTCGATAAAAACCCATTTCCCTCTCAGTCTCGCTTATGCATGAAATAGGATGATCACCTTGTTATCGATTCTACCGCATAGTTGAACCCATATCCTTTGCATGACCTATCATTTTGTCACAGTAGTAAGCAAACCACAATCCTAGCAGATGTAGGATTTGGTTGATAACATGTGGCCCCTGCAACTGTTACTGCTTATTGCATGCTTAGAGTGATACAATGAGGATACTTTGATCTGTGAGTCGGGATGGTAGTGATCATGTTGATGATGGTGGAAATGTGCTGGTGAATCTACCCTAATACAAGGTGAAAGATGAGAGGTTGTGTAGGAGTACACAGTGGGTTGTCTCGTTGAACACCGCCTTAAGCCCGAGTTCTTGTGTGGTGATCCAAGACGAAGAGTACTACCACATGTTGGGCACATGGACCCCCGCTCAACCTACTAACTCACCCCATCTCAGTTCAATGAGTCGCAGTAGTTCGGAGTTCTGGTAGGTCTGTGGCACGGTCTGCGAAGTGGAAGAACGACTATTCAGACCGGCTTGGGATCCTGCACACATCTTCTGGGACCACATTGGTAAACCGGCCGGGTTCACGATGTGGACTCCAGCCCAGATAGGCGTCTCCATTGTATTTGAGTTGGCTGTGAGGTAAAAGTTGTGGAAATTTATCCTCGCCGACACCCGCTTGAAGGGTGACGAGATCCCGGCGGTAACTGATAGTTTCATGTGTGTAGCAGTACACCCCTGCAGGGTTAATAAACTATTCGAATAGCCGCGTCCGCGGTAAGGGACTACTTGGAAAGCTGTGCTCGATTATTAGACAACTTCAATGGATACATATAAAACTTGCCAAGATAAGCGTGAGTGCTATGGCGTGCTTTCTCGTGGGGAAGTCGAGGAAGGCACCATAGTGGTGTAATTGGTTGGAGACATGTAGTGGACTCGTGTACGCTTCTTACCTCAAGTCTGGTACTCGTAGTTCAGGACTAGCCAAGTCAAAGCTGGCACTTCTTCTTATGAACCCCACCTCCCTTTACCTTGATACATGTGCATGAGTAGTATAGTTCCTACGTAAGTCTTGTTGAGTATGACTTTGTACTCATGTTTGCTTATTCTATGTTTTAGATGAACCACTGCCCCCGACGGTGGATTCTTCCTGGAGCTCGACGACTGATCAAGCTAGTGTAGTCCCAGTCAGACGACCGGTCCCTCATGGAAGGGCTTGTTTATAGATAAGGCTTCTCTAAGACATTTGCTAAAATTGTCTGTACTCATACCTACTTTGCTTCCAAATGTTTGATGTAATGTTGGATCACAGACTTGTGATCTCTGTGTGCACTCTGTAAGAGTTATCAATAAAGTTGTAAACTTTGTAGAGAATTGCAATGATACCTGATGTTCATACTAGACATGTGTGCTGCGTGTAAGATTATAACATGCATGTCTTACTATGGGTTTTCGAGACCTTAGTTGTGATCCGGCTGGCGGTCTTTTATACACCAAGTGGCCCTTAGATGTGCGCAGCTTGGGGCATCGCGATGCGATTGCTCGTGACTCCGTCACGTGCACACTTTGATGTATGATCGAGCCCGCCCTAGACCCCGACTAAGTGATCGGGTTGGAGTAAGTCTATGTAAGGGTTATAAGATAATCGATAGTATGGTTGAGGCGACTTGTCTATGAGTATGGGAGTTCACCACCCATATCATTTAGACTTGTGTGCGGACGATGAGGACCCATCTCAGTTGATCATCCGGCCTGGATGGGATGCCCCTCACGTTCGATGCTTTCCGAGAACGTTCTGTGCTTGGACTTGTCTGCTTAGACAAGTGGGTACGGTTCTCGGCTCTCCATATGATTGTGTTGTAGCGAGTCTTGCATACGCTAACCCCGGGTCCCGACAGGATCTCAGTCATGTGATATCTTTATGTACTCTATATAAGTCAATAAAGATGAATACTTTGTAGAGTTCATGTGATGAGTACCTGCTGTTTACACTGGACATGTGAAGGGATCGAGATACACCTAGACGGGGGGGAGGGTGAATAGGTCTTATTACAAATTTTATCACTACTAAGCAATTTTAGGCAATAATGCGGAAGATAAAGGTGTCCCTAACAATTGCAAGGTTTACCTAGATATGACAAGATAAATAGTAAGCACAATATACTAAAGCAAGTGAGGGGCAAATAGTACGGTAGCACAAGTAATAAGGGGAAAGCGGTAGGGATAACCGAATGACGCGAAGAGAACGATGTATCCCGATGTTCACTTCCTTGGAGGGAAGCTACTCACCGTTTGGAGAGTCGGTGAAACCAGGAAGGCACACCAATGCCACGAAGGCTCACTCTATTCCCCTTGAGATATCACCACGAAGGCGATTCCCAACCACTACCGGTTGATCTTAAAGGTGGTCACCAAACCCTCACAAACTCAACGGGGGTAATCACAATGGTCGATTCCTCTCCGAAGAACTCCTACCCACCTAGGAGTCTCCAACCTCCAAGAGTAACAAGATCAATGGGGAAAGCTCAAGACTTTCTCAAAACGCGATTTGCTTTGGTTGAAAGATGGGGAAGGGGCAGATCTATCACGGGGTAAAAGATCCGTCAAGAACTCTCACGGGGCTCTTCAGGATCTGAGATTTGGTGAGGGATAGAGTGAGAGGGAGCACTTGTGTTCTTGGGCGTGTTGCAAATGAAGTGGTCAACCCTCTCAAGTGGTGGAGAGGGCATATTTATAGCCCAAGGCTAGAAATGGCCGTTTGAGGATTCTGCCTGCATAAGTATCGGACGTCCGGTTCGGACCGGACGTCCGGTACGTGCATATCGGACATCCTGTTTGCACCGGACACTCACTAATACACTGCATGCGTAGAAGAACAACATCAGATACCGGGCATCCGATGACCGGATGTTCGGTGCGCGTCGGAAATCCGATAAAACATTGAAAAATGCTACTGACCCCTCGGATCCTTAGTCCGACGCCAACCGGACGTCCGACAAGGACCGGAAATCGGATGAAATGGGACAAAAGCCCACTGACCTCTCGGACCCTTGGTCCGACGGTGACCGGACGTCCGAGAGCATCAGGTACCGGACGTCCGATGTGTGTGTATTCAGTAGGCTTGTTTAAAATGAGTGTGAGACATTGAATTTGTTTGTTTTGCGAGATGTTTGAGCAAGAATTAAATAGTACACCCACTGATCCCCTCTTAATAGTGCGGGGATCCCTATACTCAAGATAACTGGAAAAAGCTTACGTTTCAAATTCATTGGTTCCATCTCTTGAGCAATTGTAGATGTCAATGGTCTATGATCCACCATCACAACGAACCGAGGACTAAAACCTGAGATAAAGTTGACAAACATTATTAGTCCTCTATATGTATATTTTCATCAACATCAAAATATGATTAAGGTCATGATTGCACTTTCAATCTCCCCCTTTTTGGTAGTTGATGACAACATACATATAGCTCCCAAAGATGTACACATTTTAGTCTTAGTGGGAGCAAGTTTTATTATGAACTCCCCCTCAATGTGTGCATGTAGGATCCTTTCCTTTAAGCAAGATGCACATGTTGAGAGTAGTCCCATCACATGATATTACACATTCAAAGGACATCTTATTGATGCTAGCAATACATGAGTATGACAACGATAATGTATATTGCAAGCACACGATACCAAAGATGACCAAAGAACCACCAACATTGCAAGCCAAGAAATAATACAGCACCATGCATAGTACCAAAGGTTCACACGGTTCTCATAAGATCCTAGACACACACCAAGTTCAAACAAACAAAGTAGAAAAACACAAGTCTTAAGATCAAATCCTAGCCACATAGATAAAACTGGATACATATGTCTCTCCCCCTTTGGCAGCAAGTACCAAAAAGGGGCGACACCAACAAGCACGATCTAGTGAGTGCCACTGCCACTAGCACCCGAAGCCTCAGGGAAGAAGTCCGCCCACTCCGGTCCCGTGGGGAAGTCGAAGCCGAGTCCAGTAGGAGGAGCCTCCGGAAGACGCTCCTCATCGCTGGCATCGGCCTCACCAGCTGCACGAAGACGGGCCTTGAGCTTGTTCTTGGAGGATATGATCCTAGAGACAACATCGTGGTTGGAGGTGCAGTTGAAAGTGATAGACCTCATCATAGTGGACTGGGGCTTGCCCAAGAAGTGTGCAATCCTTCGCATGGGTGCCTGCTTAGAAGTGTGGCGCCGGAGAGTGCCAGCAACAGTAGCAGACTCCGGAACAGCGCGAGTCGTGGGAGAAGGAGCATCATAGTACATGTAGGTCGGAACGGTCAACATGGGGTGACGATGAGTGATCTCAATAGGGTGTGACGAACGAGACTGGATGAGGGCCATGATGAATGGTGCATGATGGAAACTGCGTTTAGTCTGCATGCTGGCAAGACGGATCTCATTCTAGATAAAGTGTGGTATATCAATAAGCTCCGTGGGGTGCGACTACATGCGACACATCAGATCAATGGCATAGCTGCTACAAGTGGACTTGTCCCTAGACTTCGGATATAGAGTCCGAAGCACACACTGGAACAAAAAGTTAAACTGTGGTAGCCAGATGGACACATCATTGAGCTTAAAGATCCGGCTTGATTAGACGAATGCAGTCCTCGTGAGTCATGGGCCTGTGCTCCTTGTTGGCAGAGTGGATGCGAAAACCAGAGGCCCGAAAGCCAAGGGCCTTCACAAACCGAGCATATGTAGCAGAGAGACGCTCCTCACCAGTCATCCACAAAACGGTCTTGTTCTTGAAGAAGCACGTGGCATAGAACTGAAGAATGGCTTCCTTGTTACAGTCACGCTAAAACTCAAAGGGCGCACCAAGACCCATAGCATCAATGATAGCACGGACACCCGGAAACTTGGACGGGTTATCCCGAATGAACTGGAGTGGAATGCAGGCATGAGAGTTGACCAACCCTTTATGCAGAACAACAGAGGAGAACACATCTGCCTGCACATTGGTCCAAAAACGTGTTGGTGTAGTCCGAGGCAGGACGCCCATGGGTGGCAACTGGTTCACAAGAGATGTGAACACGGGCCACCGATAGAGCATCATTTGGGGCCACATCATCATCAGCATGAGCCCCCGAAGCAGAGGAGGATCCCCGAGCAGCGCAATGTGAACTCAATTTGGCACGCACCGCCGGGCGAAAAGGTTCATCAGGAATGAGATCATCCTCCTCAAAGTCAGCAACAAAGTCATCGTCGACTTCATTATCAAACGTGATGTCGGGATCATCATGAGTGTCATCGCTATCCTCGGATGATGAAGGGTGTTGGGGATGTTTCCCACGAGTGATAACACGACGAGCAATTCGTTTGGGACGCCGATGTTCATCGTAATCCTCAGACCCCCCTAGTCAAAATATACCGTGGATGAGTGAAAACTAATTTTGACCGGGATGAACGGGGAATAATCACTACAAGAAGGGAGAGGCATACCCCGGGAGACGGATCCGCCCACTCTCTTGTGCGCGGATTGCCTCGTGCGAACCATGGTGAAACCCTAGATGGGGAACAAGTAGTGAGGCAAAAATCCGGGCAGCATCCCAAAAACTAATTGAAGGAAAGGATAGATCGGGGGGAAGGGTACCCGTGGCGCGCAGATCTAGAGGAGAGGGGCCGGGTGCCGGCCAGGGCGGCCGGCGGCGGCAGGCGGGCGAGACGGGCGGCGGCGGCTGGCGGCTAGAAACGAACGAGTGGATAAGATAACTGCCCCTCTCCACGCGGTTGCGTTTATATAGTCTGTACGGAACCGGACGTCCGGTGCGGGTCGGACATCCGGTCGATCGGACGTACGATGGGCACCGGATTTCCGATAGGGCAGAACGGCTGTGTGAGGTCCAGGCAGTGGGTGTTCCAGGTACCGGATGTCCGGTGTGTACCTGATGTCCGATGCCTGGGTGAGGTCTGTGACAGAGACGAATACCAAGGCCATAATATTTACGAGAGACTAATATATCAAGATCATATAGTAGATAGGGTCATAGTGGATATGTATATATGTATAAATAAAACCAACCAATCAAGCACAAAGGACACAAGCAATCCTTCCGAAGGGAAGTGCGGTGGCCGAAACCACCATAGTTGAGTGTATGTGCTTTGACACCGCGAAGATGTATCTTGGGTCCAAAGTCACGACTCCATATTTAATCGCTACACATGGATTCACCGAAGTGAGCATGCGGATTGTTGATGTTGGTTCTCTTTGTGCATTACGTAGAGAGGTGAGAACTGATGAATTGAGTTTCTCCCCCTACATATATGCCGACATCTAGACAAGTTATATGCTATGTGCATGAATAAGAGAAAGATACCCCTAGGCAAAAAAGCTATAACGTTCCAAGATACCAAGTTCACTCCTTAGTTGGCAAAACCTTGCTTCATCCAACGACTTCGTGAAGATATCGGCAAGTTGGTTGTCGGTGCCCACGTGTGCAAGAACAATATCACCCTTTTGAATATGATCCCGTATGAAGTGATGACGAATGTCAATATGCTTGGTACGAGGATGTTGACACGGGTTGTTGACAATCTTGATAGCACTTTCATTGTCACATAAGATGGGTACCTTCTTATAGGTGAGGCCATAATCCTTCAACGTTTACCTCATCCATAGAACTTGAGTGGCACAACTTGCGGCGGCCACATACTCGGCTTCGGCGGTGGAGAGGGAGACACAATTTTGCTTCTTGGAGTGCCAACTTACCAATGAGCGCCCAAGAAATTGGCATGAACCGAATGTTGACTTCCGATCCACCTTGTCTCCGGCCCAATCCGCATCGCTGTACCCCAAGAGATCAAACTTGGCTTCCTTGGGGTACCAAAGGCCCAACAAAGGAGTATGAACAAGTTATCTAAGAATGCGCTTAACCGCCAAATGATAACTCTCCATAGGAGAGGCTTGATATCTTGCACACATTCCTACGCTAAGCATAATATCCGGTCTAGATGCACAAAGGTAAAGTAATGACCCAATCATAGAACGATAAAGAGTAGCATCAAATGGAATACCGGAAAGTTCTTGATCTAGATATCCCTTGGTTGGCATGGGTATCTTGCATGGCTTGGCATCCTTCATACCAAACTTCACGAGCATGTATTGAATGTACTTTGTTTGGGAGATGAAGGTTCCTTCGGCAAATTGCTCGATTTGAAATCCAAGGAAGTACTTCAAGCTCCCCATCATGGACATCTCAAAGTTCCTTGTCATAGTTTCCGAGAACCACTTGCACAAAGATGGGTTAGGAGAAACAAATATTATGTCATCTACATAGACTTGACATATGAGCAATTCACCATTGGTTCTGTTGGTAAAAAGAGTGGCATCAATGACACCCCTCACAAATCCTTCCTCGAGTAAAAACTTCCTAAGATGGTCATACCAATCCCTAGGGGCTTGCTTAAGACCATATAATGCCTTATGAAGTTTGTACACATGGTCCTTGTGATGAGGGTCACAAAAGCCGGGTGGTTGTGCTACATATACATCCTCTTGTAGTGGACCATTAAGAAAAGCACCTTTTACATCCATTTGGAATAATTGGAACCCATTGAATGCGGCATAAGCAAGAAACATGCGTATAGATTCATGACGAACAACGGGAGCAAAGGTCTCATCAAAATCCAAGCCTTCAACTTGGGAGTACCCTTGAGCCACTAGCCTTGCCTTGTTTCGAATGATATTACCATATTCATCTTGCTTGTTTTTGAAGATCCACTTGGTTCCAATGATGTTATGATCAAGAACGGAAGGCCTCTCCACGAGAGACCATACTTCATTCCGGGTGAAACTAGTGAGCGCATATTGCATTGCAATGAGCCAATCCGCATCCTCAAGTGCTTGTTCAACCCTAAGTGGTTCAATGCAAGACACAAACGAGAAGTGAGCGTAAAAGTTCATAACTTGACGACGAGTAACTATACCTTGCCCCAATCCCGTGAGAATATTGTCAACATCAACACGTCTAGCCACCAATGGCATGATGGAAGTTGGAGTTTCAATAGGCTCCACCCATTCGGGCTCATGAACAACATTTGGTTCATCATCAAGGGCGGAGCCATCTTAAATTTCATCATTTTCTCCAAAGAAAATGCGGTCAAGCCGATCTCGTGGATCAACCGCATCACCAACATGTGGTTGAGCAACCACATCGGATTGTGGAGGGTCTTGTTCTTGTTCTTGGATAATGGGATCCTCATGAGCAATCGGATCTTGAGTGGTAGGAGGGGGTGCTTGTGGTGGTGGAACACTTGGCCCATCACCCACCTCATCATCTCTAGGAACTTGAGGAATGGGCACAAGATCTCCAATGCCCATAGCCAAGATGTCTTGAGACGAATCTTCATTATTTCCTGCATCACTTAGATCAACTTGCTCCCCATGGTAGCCATTAAATTCATCAAACTCCACGTCACAAGTTTCAACAACACATCCGGTGGATTTTTTGTAGACCCTATAGGCGTGAGAGTTTGACGCATACCCAACAAATATACCCTCAATTGTTTTGGATTGAAACTCAGCTAACCGGTCTTTCTTATTGAGAAAGAAACACTTACAACCGAATACTCGGAAGTATTTGACATTTGGCTTGTAACTGGTTAGAATCTCATAGGGGATCTTCATGAAGATCTTGCGAAGGAAGATCCTGTTTGATGCATGACATGCGTTGTTGATGGCTTCGGCCCAAAAACTATATGGTGACTTGTACTCATCCAACATGGACCGGGCCATCTCCACAAGAGTGCGGTTCTTCCTCTCGGCTACACCATTTTGTTGAGGGGTGTAAGGTGCGGAATATTGATGTTCAATCCCCTCATCACTCAAGAATTCTTCTAAAGTGTAGTTCTTGAATTCGGAGCCATTGTCACTTCGTATTGCCAAGATAGCCATGTTGTATTTCCTTTGGGATTGCTTGGAAAAATAAATGAAGGTGGCCTTCGTCTCATCTTTGGACTTGAGAAAGAACAGCCATGTGTATGTTGAATAATCATCAACAATGACAAGACCATATTTCTTCCCACAAAGACTATACCATGATGGAGGTCCGAAGAGATCCACATGAAGGAGCTCCAAAGGCCTTGACGTTGACACAATATTCTTGGGGGAATGCTTTGCTTGATGTTGCTTCCCGGCTATGCATGCACTACACACACGATCTTTCTCAAAAGACACGTTTGTTAGTCCGAGGATGTGTTCACCCTTTAGGAGATCTTTTAGATTTCTCATACCGACATGGGCTAGCCGGCGATGCCATAGCCACCCCTTGTCGGCCTTGTCCATTAGACAAGTTGCATGGTAAGTACTCTCTTTCGAGAAATCAACCGTGTAAAGGTTGCCATCCAAGTCTCCAACAAAGGCCACTTCGAGAGTATCTCTCCTAAAGACTTTCACACTTGTTAGACCAAATAGTATATCATAACCAACGAAAGCTAATTGATGAACGGAAAGCAAATTGTATTGAAGGGATTGGACAAGCATGACATTTGAAAGAGACATGTCATTAGTAATAGCCACCTTTCCCAACCCAAGTACCCTTCCCTTGGAGCCACCACCAAAGACAATGCTCATATATGGTTGAATTGCATCCATGAAGTCCTTGAGCAAACGACTTTATCCGGTCATATGATTGGTGCATCCACTATCAGTCACCCATTTGACTCCACCGGAGATAGCATCCTACACATAGATTTAAGCTTTGGTTAGAGGTGCCCATTTTGCAATGGGACCTCTAAGGTTAGTAACAAGGGTCTTTGGAACCCAAATGGTATAGAAACGGAAAGCATTACGGAGCCCAATGAATTTTGCAAACACCTCTTCATACTTTGCCTTACGGAGCACATAGGATGGAGGCATCTTCTCCTTCTTCTTGTTAGGAGTGGGCTTGCCCCTAGTGACCTGCCCATTCCCAACACCAACCTCATCAACAATTTTCTTAACTTTGTCCTTGTGCCCTTCACGAACAAAGATCACCTTTTTGGGAGTTGATTCCTTGCTAAGGGTGACATCCTTTGTCACACTCGTACTTGGATCAAACCCAAGTCCCTCCTTAGCAAAGGACTCCTTGTGATGACTTAATACATCATTTAGGTTTTTCTCGCCTTGGGCACAAGTCAAGAGACCCTTCTGTAGTTGAGCATGAATATCTAAGTTCTCCTCAATGAGAGATGCTTGATCAAGGGTAGATTTAGTAGCACAAGCATCAATATGCAAAATAGTGGGAGTAGACATCTTAGTAAGTTTTTTTATATGAGCAAGTTTGTGAGCCTCAAGATTTTTCTTAAGGGTGGCGAGTTTCTCATCTTTTGTCTTGAGAGACAAGGTGAGTACCTCAACATCCTTAGAAAGGGAGGTGTTTAGCTCCACAAGCTTGCTCATATCATTAGCAAGTTCCTTACATATTTCATTAGCCTTTTTCAAGGAGGCAACATGCTTGTCATTTAAGTCATTTGATGCGTGAACAACTTTGCACAAGTTATCATTTCGAGCTTCCTCAAAGTCAACTTTTCAGTCAAGGAGAGTATAGTTCTCCTTTTCCTCGGTGAGGAGGATTTCAAGATCCTTAATGGTTGTGGAGTGCTTACCCACCACATCCATAAGTATTTGAAACATTTTGAGCTTGTTGCGTTTGAGAGAGCTCATCATTTTGTTCACTTTAGCAAACAACAAATCTTCACAAATAGCATGTGCATCTTCCCTTTCCGCATCATGAAATTCATCATGAGGTTCGGAAGAGAACATGAAGGACTCATCAATAGGAGTTACCTTGATCTTAGCCGAGGAGGAGGGAGTGTCACCATCAACCAACTTGGCCATGAGACACTTGTGTGCATTGCCGGTGTAGTCACTCATGTAGTTATAGTTCACAACTTCACCATCCTTGTTGAGGAGCTTCAAGGTCTTCTGTGTATCTTGAGCAACTCCGGAAACACCACTAACATCCTCGGGATCGGACCCTTCTAGAGCCAACAATGCTTTCTTCTTGAAATTGTTGTTGAGAGGGTTTGGGATCTTCTTGGCAACTTCCTTCCGAGGAAATCGAGGTTTGTCCTCTCTTTTCTCATATGGACAATCCTCCGCAAAGTGTCCCGGTTTCTCACAGTTGTAGCAGTTTCTTGTCTTCTTCTTTTGGAATCTTCCCTTTAAATCCCCTTTGGTGAACCTCTTCACAAAGAGAGCAATATCATCATATGAGAGAGTATCATCGGAGTTATCATCATCTTCATACTCATCTTCTTCCTCCTCATCATCAAACTCCTAGAGCCTAGCCTTGAGTGCAAGGTTTGAGGACGGACCACCATATATGGAAAGTAGTCTCTTGGACTCCTTTAGGTGCTCTTCGTATTGCAAGAAGGTGGAAATCACATCATCCAGTGTCATCTTGAAGAAGTCGGGCATACACCTCAATTCCCACACCATTTGATGAGAATACACCATGAGAGCATTCAACATCTTGTCCACAAGGTAACGGTTGGTGATTTGATGTCCATCCAAAGATTTCTCACATGTGAAGGACTGGACATGAGCAGAGTGAACTTTGAGACACATATGAAGTTGTTGGGGGCGTCTCATCTTTCTTCATGTGAAGGTTGTGCAATGCATTCTTTGCGGTCTCATATCTTGTCATTTGAAGAGACCCGGTGCTGGACTTGGCAATAAGAAGAGTATCCCACATTTCCTTGGCATTGGTGATATGAAGAAATGGTGAACGTGTCAACTCATCCATTCCTCTTATCAAGAACCCAATAGCCGCAAGGTTGAGATGTCGATCAAACACTTCACTTGGAGTAAGGTTGTTTGGATCAACAGGATAATAGCCTTTCCCAGAGTCGATGAGGTTCCACATGGGTTCGCACACAAACCTAAGACAATCTGCCATAAGACTTTTCCAATCCAACAAGTTAGTGTTCTCGGTTAGTACCAGCGGATTGCCGTTAAAGTTATACTTAGGTTCCACAAGCTTAGGAGCAGGATAGTCCCATTGGTAGGGACCACCTCTTTGCAAGGGAGCCTCGGAACCGGGGTGCACAAAGGTCGCTTTTGGGGACCTAGTGGCCACAACAATTGACGTTTGTGACTCCGATGCCGAAGCCTTCAATCTTGCAAAGGAGGCTTCCATTTCCTTCCTTTGTTTGTCCAAAGCCTTTTGTAAGGCTTTTTTTTCCATATCTCCGGAGGTGAACAACTTGGCATCCTCAATGTCATAACTAACATGCCCCGTGGAAGGAGGCAACGCATCTTGTGCGGCGGCCCTTTGTTCGGCAGCCAATCTCTCGGCTTCCGAACTAGCGGCATCCGCAGCAATTGCGACCTCCTCCACATTGTCACCCGAACTTTCTGGGATGCCGTTATTGGTCATATCGCTCTAGGGCGGTTAAGCCACAAGAATAGAGCACGAGGATCTGATACCAATTGAAAGGATCGAGATAGACCTAGAGGGGGGGGTTGAATAGGTCTTATTACAAATTTTATCACTACTTATCAATTTTAGGCAATAATGCGGAAGATAAAGGTGTGCCTAACAATCGCAAGGTTTACCTAGCTATGACAAGATAAATAATAAGCACAATACACTAAAGCAAGTGAGGGGAAAATAGTACGGTAGCACAAGTAATAAGGGGAAAGGGGTAGGGATAACCGAATGACGCGAAGACAACGATGTATCCCGATGTTCACTTCCTTGGAGGGAAGCTACTCACCGTTCGGAGAGAGTGGGTGAAACCACGAAAGCACACCAACGCCACGAAGGCTCACTCTATTCCTCTTGAGATATCACCACGAAGACGATTCCCAACCACTACCGGTTGACCTTAAAGGTGGTCACCAAACCCTCACAAACTCAACGCACTACTGGAAATTCTCAGTTTGCCATGTGTCATGCCCTTTGCCGTCTGCATTTCGTCGGGGCGGATGGCAAACAGGTGGTGTGCCGTCTGCAACCCTAAATGCAGACGGAAAAAGTATGACGTATGACAAACAGGCTAGATGGCGTCTGCTTCGCCTAGGCGGACGACAAATTGACCTTTGCCGTCTGTGCACAGACGGCAAAGAGCCTGGTGGCCCCACCCAGCCCACTCCTCGGATGGCAGTTAACGCCCCGGGGGTTTGCCGTCTGCCCCCGGATGACAAAAAGACTTTTGCCGTCAGGGGGAAGACGGCAAACCCCCGGGGCGTTAACTGCCCGTGAGGCCTCTTCTCTCTCTCTCTCTCACTTCATCCACTTCTCCCTGCGCCGCCTCTCTCCTCTCGCCCCACGCCGTCGCTGTCCCCGCCGCCCACAGCCGCCCGAGCCGCCCGCCGCCGGTGATCCTCGCCGCCAGCCCCTCTCCTCCTCCCTCCTCTCTCTCCTCTCCTCCTCTCCCCTTCTCCCCCTCTAACAGCTGCCGCTGCTCTTGGATTCGCAGAGCACCGCCGCCGCTGGTGAAGACGCCGCCCTCGACGCCGGTGCCACCCCGCACCGGAAGCCGTCCTCGTCGCCGGCGCCACCTCCCCCACCGCCTCCGGTGAGCCCGAGATCCACGACCCTCTATTTTTTTATTTTTTTCTAGGTATTATTAGTATTAGATTTTTCTTTTATTAGTATTAGTATTAGTATTGTTAGGTTTTTCTGTTTTTTAGTTAGTATTAGATTTTTTGTTGTTTAGTTAGTATTAATATTAGTATTAGGTTTTTCTGTTATTAGTATTAGTATTAGCATTTAGTTAGTCTTTTGTAGTTAGTTAGTTTTAGAAAAGAAAAATAATTAGAAGAAGGAAAAGAATTAGAAAAAAATAATTAGAAGAGGAGAAGGAATAAGAAGAAGAATAGAACAAGAAGAAGATGAAAAAGAAGAAGATGAGAAATAGAAGAAGAAGAAGAAGAAAAAGAAGAAGAGGAGAAAGAAGAAGAAGAAGAAGAAGAAGAAGACGAAGAAGAAAGGAAGAAAAGAAAAATAGGAGAAACAAAAGAAGAAGAAGAAGAATAAGAAGAAGAAGAAGAATAAGAGAACTAGAATAAAAAAAGGATAGGAGAAAGAATAATAGGAAAAATATGAAGATTTAGAAAAGGAAAAGAAATAGATGAAGAAAAAAAAAGAAAAGAAATAGAATAAAAAGAAGAAGAAGAAGAGGAAGAGATGAAGAGGAGAAAGAAGAAGAGTTTATAGTATTGTAGTTAGTTAGTGTATATATTTTAGTATTATGGTTAGTTAAATTTAGTATTTGTTAGGAAAAATAAAATGTTAATGATCCGTCCCCTCGCCTATCACTAACGTATCCCTTACCGGACCCCTCCTCGCAGATTCTCACCGGTGACCCTAGCCTGTCCTTGGCCCTCTCTCTCGTCACCGAAGGCAGCAGGTAGCTAGATATCTTCTTCCCCCTTCATTTTCTTTGTTCCGGCCTTCGTGTCGGTGACACTAGTAGCTAGGTAAATACAGTCGCGTAACCAGTATGCGTCTCCCGTTCGAAAGGGTTACAGTTATAAATATGCATTAATTTGCATATTTATAATAGTGATTCTTTTGAATTGTCCAACGTTATCTATGGACAGCCCGAGTATGTATGTAGATTGGGTCAGTTTCCCATGCTTTGGTCCCGATCCGACGCGGTATTTCGTCAGCGCCTCCCTGTTGTTCTCCGGATACACAACCTCTCGGCTTGTTGTCGAGACGTGTATTAGGAGAGCAGCGGGGAGGTGCTGCTGAAATACCGCGTCGGATCGGGACCAAAGCATGGGAAACCGACCCAATCTACATACATACTCGGGTGGGATTAGGACCTATCTTTACCTATTAGTGTGTAGGTTAATTGCATATGCCGTAGCTATGTATGATAAAAGCAATAAAAAGTGGACGTAATAAAATGGTATATTTGTTGTTTAGTAGCTAGCTGTAGCGACAAGATGAGCGATGATCGTGCGTGGATGTACACTGGTCGCCCTAATCAGAAAGAGATCAGTAATGAATGGGCAATGAAAACCAAGGAGTTTCTGAGAGTGGCGTTTGCAAATGGGCAGAGGAAAACCTGGTGCCCCTGCGTTAGGTGCGACAATTATAAACAGGCGACAGAGGTGGATATGGGTAAACACTTGCAGAAGTGGGGTTATAAGCCTGGTTATACGGTGTGGAGCTTCCATGGCGAGTCTGGCGGACGACGGAGAGAGGAGGTGGTCCGTCAGCGCACAGATGAGTACGAAACCGGGATCGAAGACATGGTGCAGGACTTTGACGATGCACGTGATGAGGACGACGAGATGGAGGAATCTGCGAAGGCCTTCTATGAGCATTTGGAGTCTTCGAAACGTCCGCTGCATGCTCACACTGACCTTTGTCAGCTCGATGCCATCGCACAGTAGATGGCTTTGAAGGAACAATTCAACTTGGGCACAGATTGCTACAATGCGATCACGACCCTAATTGGGCGGTTTCTACCAAAAGATCATGTTATGCCTGCAAACCTGTACCAATCGGATAAAATCCTCAAGGTACTTAAGATGCCCTATGAGAAGATACATGCTTGTGAAAATGGATGTTCTTTATTTAGGAAAGAGTATGCGGAAAAAGACTATTGTCCCAAATGCAAGTCATCCAGGTATGTTGTGGTAGACAATGGTCAAGGTGAGAAGACGCAGACCAAAATACCCGTAAATGTTCTTCGGTATCTTCCAGTGATACCAAGAATTCAACGCCTTTACATGATGGAAGAGACAGCCAGACAGATGACATGGCACAAACATGGGAAGAGAACAGAATTTGATGCAGATGGGAAGCCGATGTTGACTCACCCATCGGATGGTTCAGCATGGAAGCACTTTGATGAAAAACATTCGGAAAAAGCTAAGGAGCCAAGGCATTGCCGAATCGCCGTCGGCACAGATGGGTTCAATCCATTCGGTCTGATGGCAGCCTCATATAGTTGTTGGCCTATATTTGTCATGCCACTCAATCTCCCCCCTCAGAGATTATGAAAAGGAAGAACATTTTCCTGACGTTGATAATAGCAGCGCCCAAATATCCGGGGAAGAATATGGATGTGTACATGCAACCGCTTAAGGAGGAATTGCAACAAGCTTGGGACGAAGGGTTCAAGACATACGATGCAGCTAGCAAAAAGACCTTCAAAATGAATGTTTGGTACCAGTACTCGATGCAAGACCTGCCGGCATATGCGCTTTTCGCTGGCTTCTGTGTTCACGGAAAGTTCGGGTGTCCAACATGCGAGGCTGCTCTTCAGTTTCATTGGCTGAAGGCGGGTGGCAAGTATTCCTGCTTCGACTTGCATAGACAGTTTCTGCCTCCTAAGCATCCTTTTAGAAAAGACAAGAAGAACTTCATCAAAGGCAAAGTTGTCAAAAACCTGGCAGCACCTACGATGACGGGCGAACATGTCTTGGCACAGTTGAACTCTCTCGAGCCTGATCCAGAACGTCCCGGTTATTTTAAGGGATATAATTCGGAACACGCCTGGACTCACAAGACATGCTTATGGGATCTCCCCTACTTCCAAGACCTCGAACTTCCACACAATATTGACGTGATGCACACTAAAAAATATATCGGCGAGGCCCTGTTTGGTACATTTTTCGGCATAGATGGGAAGTCAAAGGATAATCCTAAAGCTAGAGTCGACCAGGAGACTCTATGTGATAGACCCTCACAGAACATGCGACAGCCGAAAGGAAAGAAGAATTGGTCCAAGCCAAGGGTCTGGTTCAATCTTGAAAGGGGGCATATCAGGGAAATTCTCTTGTGGGTGAAAAACAGTTTGATGTTCCCCGATGGGTATGCAGCGAATCTCAGGAGGGGAGCGAGTCCTGAAAAACATAAAATATTTGGGATGAAGAGTCATGATTGGCACATATGCTTTAGCGGGTAATGCCGGTGATGTTGCGCGGCTATATCCCCGAGGAAGAGTGGCTAGTACTGGCAGAACTGAGCTATTTCTTTCGTGTTCTTTGTGCTAAATAACTATCCGATGGCGTGCTAGAAGACATGGAAGATATGGCGCCGGAGTTGCTCTGCAAGTTAGAGAAGATCTTTCCACCGGGTTTTTTTTAATCCGATGCAGCATTTGATATTGCATCTCCCGACCGAGGCAAGATTAGGGGGCCCTGTGCAAAATCGTTGGTTCTATTCAACGAAGAGAATGCAGAAGACGCTTCGAGCAAAATGTAAAAATAAACGTAGAATTGAAGCATCGATGGCCGAGGCTTTCATTACCGAGGAGGCGGCAAACTTCATGACAACACATTATGAAGCCAAAAATCGCCATTTTCATAATCCAAAGCCTCGGTACAATACTGGCGACCCCCAACGGCGTCAATCCAACCTCAGCCTATTCAAAGGGAAGCTCGGACCTATTGGTGCTTCGAGAAATAAGATTTTGGATATCAAAGAATGGCGGACTCTTACACTGTATATCTTCACCGACCTAACAGAAGTGCGACCGTACATGGAGTAAGTGCTCGGTACGTACATTGTTTCGCAACTTCTAATAATTATTGTTTCTTATTAATTCCCATGAATTCATACAGTCGATACATCGCCAAATTCTCGAATGGAGTGGTTATTGAAAGTGATTCCATCGCAGAGTATGAGATTCTTGCCAATCAAGAAGACGGCAATCCTGGTTTCATCTCTTGGTTCAAACGAACGGTAACTATCATTCATATATAGGGTTTCATTTTTTGGTTCAACCTATTTTTCACTAATATACCAATCCTTTCCTATTAAACATATAGGAAAATTAGGAGCCTATGGACGCCGAATTGAGACAAGTCGCTAATGGTTTTGACAATAAGGTCCGTGTATTTGAGAGATACGACATCAACGGGTATCGCTTTTGTACCGTTGATAAAGAGCGAAAAATGGCCGATCGAAAAAGTACAAATTCGGGTGTCTCTGCTGTCGGCGAAGGAGGTATTGAGTATTATGGAAGAGTTGAAGCAATATACGAACTTCTATTCTATGGTGAAAATCCACCCAACGTCGTTGTCTTCCAATGGCATTGGTTTCTCCCGTCGAGGACTAGACGAACTCATGAACATGTAGGTCTAGTCGAAATTCGACAAGACACCCATTTTAATGTCCCCGATGTCTATATTACGGCTCAACAGGCCACCCAGGTTTTCTATCTATCCTACCCCTGCCAAACGGTTAAAAACCTGAAAGGTTGGGATGTCGTTTATGATGTGCCACCACATATTAGACCACCTCCCCCCAATGAAGAGGATTATGTACCCCACATTGACTCAGAGACATATGAAGGAGAATTCTTCCAAGAAACACGCGTGATAAAAAAACGTTTCCGAAACCGCTCTACGCAACCCCAGAACATGGAAGAAGACAATGAGAGTGAACCCGCTAACGACGATGTTGAAGAGCCTGAAGAAGAAGAGGTTACTGCTCAAGATGACCTGTCAATACTTGACCGTTTACATAAAGGCCTTCCAAATGTTGGTGTTGTTGAACCTGATGAGGCCGTCATTATCGACGACACGCGTGATAGTGATGAAGATCCTTCAATTGATCGTGGAGAAGATACCGATGATCCCGACTATTGTTAGTTGTATGCATCTCAACTTTAATTATATATATATATATATTCTCATTATTGCAGTAATTACTTTTGTATTATTAATTCTTTTTCTCATTCTACTAATTATTTTATTTTAATTCTTGGCAGGTTCGTGACAGATATGGAGGGCGAGACCTCAGGCTCGCGAGGGAGGGGTCATGCGCTCCCACCTCTGGCTCTACAGAGGTCTTTGCTCGAGAGTATTTCCTCGCCTCCTCCTTCTACTGATGAGGTGCCCAGAGGGAGAGGAGGTCGGAAGAAGACCGGGAGAGGCAAAGCAGGTGGTGGTCGCCGGAAAGGGAGACGGACACCTGCTGCTGCTTCCTCGCCGCCACCTCCGGCTGATTCACCAGAGCACTGCAGGGTGGATCCCTCCTCGGACACTCCGGTCCACCAGCCTGAGGTGGAGGAGGAGGCTACGTCCACCCGCACGACCTGGAGTCCTTGGCCGGACCAGACGGAGCAGCACACACCTGAGGGGGAGGCTGGGGCCGAGCTGGACACTACGGATGAGGAGGAGGTGGCTGAGGGTACCACCGTGTACCAGCGTGGGGGTACACGGCTCCCGTCCGTGCCGGTGACTCCCGCCCATAAGTGGTTGATTATGCCTGATGGAGAGACGTAAGTGCACTTATACTCTCTTCCGATACCTTCTATACTTATGTCTATATGATGGCTTTGTCTTTTTATACTGCAGGGGTTGGATATATGGCAATGGTGTCCGTAATCCCAACTCCATCCTTGGTGTGCTCGTCAGGGAGAACTTCCCGAGGCTGGTTCAATTGCCCGGACTTGATGAGGTTCCGCGGCCTGGACTCAAATGGGAGCACTATTGTTCTTCCCCGGCCCCGCCGGATACGACCATCAACGGGGTCGAATGCCACACCAGAGCCGACATGGTGATCAACGGCTTTTGGGTAATTTCTGTTTCACACAATAAAATCTTGAAAAATAGCTAGTTGGTGCACTCATCAGTGTTGTCTCGTGCTATTGCAGGTATACTACAAGGTCGATGAGTCCAAGGAGCAGGAGGCGGAGGACGTGATAGTTGCAGAGGCCACACGCCTCTTGCAGAACACAAGGCACGAGATGCGAGTGCAGGCGGTCCGTGACTACTACGCCAAGCAAGGGCGCAAGCGTAGCAAGAAGGACTGCCGCAAGAAGTTTCTGACCAGGGCCCAGTACATGACGGTAACCCTTCTTAAGTCTTGAATAGTTTGCTTGATTTGATTCCTATCTAGGCTACTTATTAGTTTCCTTGTTTACTAACTTAGGCGCCGCTGAGATGGTGTGCGGACAAGATGGATTGTTGGGAGGTCATTGTGGACCACTGGTGCTCAGATGCCTGGTTGGCCGTCCACAGCAATGCCAAGGACCGGCGCGCCCAAATGGTAGGTGTGCCACACCATCAAGGCAGCCGTAACTTAGCTGGTTATGGGCATAAATGGGTATGTGCAAATTCTTCTTTGCTTTGTCTTTTAGGCACCCACTTACTAATATCATGCTTTGCTTTGTCTTTTAGGCGGAGCATAATAAAACGGAGATGCCTCAGGTGTTCGACATGTATGGCATGTCCCATACAGCGTCGTACAAGAAGGCCAAGGCGCTCTCAGAGTCGGATCTCGCCACTCCTTCGACTTTCACCAACATTGCCGCCTATAGTAAGCTCAAGGCTTATACTGAGGTGGCGAAGGAGAAGCACGGGGAGGCTTACACCCCGATTGGGAAGCCTATTGAACCGGAGCTGGTGATGATCTCTGGTGGCGGAAGGCGCCATGGCGCCATGGCCATTGGAGATAAGTTGATTAGGTGTGATAAGACTCTTCCTGAGATCAAGGCGCGCCAAACGAGTTCTTCTCCTGCTATAAGGACTCGTCCGCGGCCAGTCGACCTCGCTATCCAGGTTATCCATAAGGACTCTTGCATTCTTGTTTTCTCTCATCGAATATTACATTGCTAACTAGAGGAGTGGGGTTGCAGGAAGCTCTTGAGAAAGAGCGACAGAACACCCAGCGACTACTGGAGGAGAAGGAGCGGTTGGCAGAGGAGAAGGCAGCGGAGAGAGAGCGGCTGGCGGAGGAGAGGACGGCGAAGGCTCTCGAGGAGGCCGCGGCACAACACGATGCATCGAACCGGGCCTTGTATGAGCTCTTCGTGGTAAGTCACTTGTTCATATTCACCCAAAGAATGCATGTTATAATTTTTGTTTATATTAGTAACTAATATGATTGACTCATGGAAAAAAATGTGCAGACTATGTGCGAGAAGACTGGTCAGGCCGCTCCACCGATGTCGATCATTTCTCCTGTGGGGACGGTGAGTATCTTTCGATGATCATCAATACCATATTGAGTGGCGTCGTGCTAACCTCTAGTTGATCTTTTCGTGCAGCATAACTCTCGGGCTGCGTCCCATGACCCTTCTCCCCCGTCAACATCGGCCAACCCGACGGATGCTTCTCAGCCACCTCAGCCTTGAGTGCTTCTCGGACACTCCGGTAAGTTGTCTTGTATATCTTTCTTTTTAAATGCTTAGTTAGTTTGAAAATGCATATTTAGCTTCTGAAATATTATGAAATTCTTAAATATAGCTAAGTTAGCCTAATAATAGCATGATTAGCCATATTTGCTCACAATATGATGAAGTTAGCTTGATTTGCTCAGAAAATGCTAAAGTTACCTTAATTGGCTAAAAAAATGCTTAAGTTAGCTTCATTTGTTCAAAGTTGCCAAAGTTAGCTTAATTTGTTCACAAAATGGTAAAGTTAGCTTGATTTTCTCACAAGATGCTAAAGTTAGCTTGAATCTCTCACAAAATGCTAAAGGTAGCTTGATTCACTTGAAAAATTGTAAAGTTAGCTAAAGTGGCTCACAAAATGCTAAAGCTAGCTTAATTGGCTCACAATATGCTAAAGTCAGCTTAATTCCTCAAAACATGCTAAAGTTTCTTAAATTACTCCCAATATGCTAAAGTTAGTTTCATTGGCTCAAAATATGCTAATGTTTGCTTAATTGCTCACAAATGCTAAAGGTTAGCTTAATTTCTCAAAATGTGCTCACAAATGCTAAAGGTTAGCTTAATTGCTCACAAATGCTAAAGAAAACAGAAGAAGAAGAAGAAGAGAGAAGAAGAACAAGGAGAGGAGAGAAGAAAAACAATTCGTTGTTTTTCTTCTCTCCTCTCCTTGTTCTTCTTCTCTTTTCTTCTTCTTCTTGTCCTTCTCCTTCTCTTATTACTTATTCTTCTTGTCCTCCTTCTTCCGCTAACTTTCTTATTTTGATTTTGCAGATTTTCTTTATCAGGGTCGTGCATCGATGGAGTTGCTGTATTTTTACTTTCAATATAGCTTAGAAACAGTTTATTGTTGTTATGAAGACTTTGTGTAATGAACTATGTATATATTGTTGTTATCCTTGTTTGGAAACAATGTGTTATACTTGTTGGAGATTCATATGTTGTTTGATATGATGTGATGTGGTGTTAAAATGTGCTTCTGGTTCTGCTGCTATATATATATATATTGTTTTTTTGTCAAATGCAGGGATTAAAAGAAAAACAGAGACAATATAGGCTCTTTGCCGTCTGCTTGTAGTCGGCAAAGCTATTTGCCGTCTGCTGGTGGTCGGCAAAGAGGACACGTGGCGCCCAGCTGTGCAATCTGGCAACAGCTGGGTGACCATTTGGTCATTTTACCATCTGCCTGGCGGCACGGCAGACGGCAAAGAGGGTAGGTTTGTCGTCTGCTGGTCGACGGCAAAGGCGGGGGGGGGGGGGGGGGGATGTCATCAAACTGTTAGATGACGTCAGCGAGCTTTGTCGTCTGCAGGCAGACGGCAAACTACGCCGTTAACGGCCTGACGGAGTCGATTGAAACAGCTTCGCCGTCACACTTGCGCTGTCGTGTGCTTCCACTAAAGCGGACGGCGAATAGCTTTGCCGTCCGTTGATATACGACAGACGGCAATGCACCTATTTGCCGAAGAAATAGCTGACGATTGTTTTACCGTGTGGAGGCAGACGACAAAGAGCTTTGCCGTCCGCCATATAGGTGTTTGCCGTCCGCCTTGGCGGACGGCAAATTGGAGAATTCCAGTAGTGACGGGGGTAATCACACTGGTCGATTCCTCTCCGAAGAACTCCTACCCGCCTAGGAGTCTCCAACCTCCAAGAGTAACAAGATCAATGGGGAAAGCTCAAGACTTGCTCAAAATGCGATTTGCTTTGGTTGAAAGATGGGGAAGGGGCGGATCTATCACGGGGTGAAAGATCCGACAAGAACTCTCACGGGGCTCTCCGGGATCTGAGATTTGGTGAGGGAGAGAGTGAGAGGGATCCCATGTGTTCTTGGGCGTGTTGCAAATGAAGTGGTCAACACTCTCAAGTGGTGGAGAGGGCATATTTATAGCCCAAGGCCAGAAATGGCCGTTGGAGCATCTTTCCTGCATAAGTATCGGACGTCCGGTTCGTACTGGACGTCATTACGTGCATATCGGACGTCCGGTTTGCATCGGACACTCACTAATACATTGCATGTGCAGAAGAACAACATCAGGTACCGGACGTCCGAAGGATACCCGACATCCGATGACCGGATGTCCGATGCGCGCCGGAAATCCGATAAAACATTGAAAAACGCTACTGACCCCTCGGATCCTTAGTTCGACGCCAACCGGACGTCCGACCACCGGACATCCGACAGGGACCGGAAATCCGATGAAATGGGGCAAAACCCACTGACCTCTCGGACCCTTAGTCCGACGGTAACCGGACGTCTGAGAGCATCAGGTACCGGACGTCGGATGTGTGCATATTCATCAGGCTTGTTTAAAATGAGTGTGAGACATTGAATTTGTTTGTTTTGCGAGATGATTGAGCAAGACATAAACAGTACACCCACTGATCCCCTCATAAGCATTTAGACATGTGAGCGAACGATGAGGACCCATCTCAGTTGATCATCCGGGCCTGGATGGGATGCCCCTCACGTTCGAGCTTTCCGACAGTGTCTTGTGCTTGGCCTTGTCTGCTTAGACAAGTGGGTACGGCTCTCGGCTCTCCATATGATTGCATTGTGGCAGGAATTACATACGCAAACCCCGGGTCACGACAACATCATTGTATCAGTATTTTCAAGCTTTGTGCCAAGCTTAGCCTCTGATTGCAAGAAAATTCAAAAGTTGTGACATGCTATCCAGAAAACAGATTTTGTCCTTCGATGGAAAAATTCACGATAAATCACCAGATCATCTTTTTTATCTGAATTGTTTTGACAACGTGCTCCATACAATTGGCTTTCGGGCGTCTGTTCTGAGTTTTTTCATTTGAATTATTTACTACCCGTTGGTCTATTTTTCACAGATTCTGCCACGTTTTTCCTTTCCTCACTTTTGAAACTCTTGCGCTAGCTTTTTCTTTGCAATTTTTTTGGCAATCTTGAGAAACAGTAGCCCTTCAAGAAAATATTTATTTCCAGTAGAGGAAAATTTGTTTATTAAGGGTACTAACCTCTCTAATCAGCTTATGATGAGTTATGTATGAAGGGAGTTTTCAAGTGTGCAAGGGAAGATGATGAAAGAAGACCTGGGAGTGTCAAACTCTCAAGCTTGGGGATGCCCCCATGCATCCCCAATAAATATCCAAGGAGACTCAAGCGTCTAAGCTTGGGGATGCCCCCGTGCATCCCCTGCTTCATCAACAATTATCAGTTCATCCTTCGTTCCACTATATTTTTATCACTTCATGCGCTATGTTCTATGCTTGGAGTGTCTCGCTCTTAGGTTTACTTTTTAGTTTTCTTTTGCTTTGTTTTCTGTTCATAGAAAGTTAGAACCCAACTTTCTTTGTCTTGGAGAGAAACACGCTCCACTTTAAACTAGAACACATCATAGGATTTTCATGCTTATCTTTCTTTTGTTGTGTGTTCTTTATCTTTTCGTAGCTGCTGTCATGTTTAGCTCTTAGTTTTCATGTTTATCTTTTTCAAGTTTATTGTTTAGTTTGTTGCTGGAACTCTCTTTAGTTTTCATGTTTATCTTGTTAAGAGAGTTGGTTGTTGCACTGAGTGGTGTCTTGACATGAAGTAGGTAATTGAGGTTGCTATTCAATTGTAGTAGTAACTTGCAATAGTTTTGAGGTATAGTTGTGAGCAATGTTTGAAATTTTGGTGTCAAGAGTTCTAGCCTATTAGTACTAGGTGTCGTATTTTGGCCAATCCGTGTTTATTTTCAAAAACTACAAAAACTAGTTGAGAAATCTAGCTACTAGATGGATCACTAATCTTTGGAGGGATCAGATATTAGAGTACACTCACATACCATGAGTCGAGGATGAACAAGGATAACCAAACCCCCATACACTTCTCCTCGAGGTACTTGTCTCTTTGTGAACCTCCTGATTAGATTGAGATTTACCGATAATAAGTGCATGAGTTCTTCAGACTAATGTAAGTATTGAAAGTTGACACTTCCACCTCCTCATATTTGCTAGCCTCTTCGGTATCGTGCATTTCCTCTTCTCACTCCAAGAGTTGGCGTCCACCTCGCCGGTGCATCCAAACCCTTTGCATGATACACTCTGTCATCATAAACCTCCTTATATCTTCCCTCAAAACAGGCACCGTACCTACCTATCAAGGAATTTCCATAGCCTTTCCGAGATATATTGTCTTGCAACATCCACCTTCTCATGACTTGATCTTCATGTCATACATATTCCTGCTACACTGGCAGAGGCATACATTTGCATACATCATGATAGCTACATCTTCTTTATGTTGAGTACCTTCTAAAGTGTGAAAGATCTTCTATACTTCTTGTAAAATAGAGTGTTGTCCTTATGTGAGGAAAAGATCCCAAAGAGGACAAATTAAAAGATCCCAAAGAGGACAAATGAGAGTTAAATATAAAGAGCCATTGAGGCCACCAAAAAATACAAAAAATGGAAAAAATATAAAAAGGAAATAAAAAGTGAGAAGGAAATAAAAATATAAAAAATTCTACTATTCCTTTCGAAAGGTCCACACTCGTGCTCCCTCTTATACCTTGTACTCCATAGAGATGATCATCTATGCATATAGCTATGTGGGGACCTTCACACTATAAAGTTGGCTTGTATATTTCAATGATGAGCCTCCTCAAATGAGTTCTAGGTCTTCTTGAGCGAGCAAGTTAGATGCACCCCCACTAGTTGCATTGGAGAGATTTTCTTAGTTGATATGTGCATCTGTTGCATGGCAATCCTTACTCCTCACACCATATCTATCATTTGGCCCTCTCGCCTATGCTTTTCCTCATTGATGTGAGCCTTTCACACCTTTTTTTGTCTTACTCCTCCACCATATCTCTCTCTTTGCCATCCTAAGTGTCAACTCTCGTGCTTACGCTCATTGATACGTCCCAAACGTATCTACTTTTCCAAACACTTTTGCTATTGTTTTGCCCTCATTCTTGCATGATTTGAACTAAACTAACCCAGACTGATGTTGTTTTCAGCAGAGATGCCTGTATGGCTTTATTGTGTGCAGGAAAATGGATTTTTGAACATCTCAGAAAATTCCTAGAAAAACAAAGAAAATCCACGCACCCGGAGGGACCCAGGACCATAAGGTGGGCCATAGGGGAGCCAGGGCCCCCCAGGCGCTCAGCCGGCGCGGCCACCCCCATGGCCGCGCCGGGTGGCCGTCTGGTTGGGTCCCACCCCCTCTGCCTTGGCCTCTATTTATTCTCGTGACGAGGAAACTCCGAAACAGAAGTCACTTTTCCAGAAACCCGTCGCGGAGCCGCCGCCACCCTCTGTTCTTCCTCGGGAGGGCTAATCTGGAGGCTGATTTGGCCTCCGGAGAGGGGAGATCATCGCCATCACCAATCCATCCTCCCTCCATGACTTCTCTTCACATGTGTGAGTAATTCCCTGCTGTAGGCAAAGGGGATGGTAGGGATTGGATGAGTTTGATCATGTAATAGTTCGTCAGATTGTTGGGGGCATATTGCCTATCATCTACTTTGGTGTTTATCATCTTTGCTACAACTTGTTGTTCTTAATGCTTGTCACTTTGGGCCCGAGTGCCATGTTTTCAGATCTAAACCACTTATGTTTTCATGAGTATATTTATGTTCTTGATCCTATCTATGAGTTGTATGCACATATTATGGTCCGGAACCGGCGATCCCAAATGTGACAGCTTGGGACACCAAAGGGGACGGTCCATAATTTGAGGATTCCATGTATCCATTGAGTTTATTGATTTGTTCCGGTGCTCTTTGACAGGAGCACCTTAATCTCCATAAGTTCCCTCTGGCCCCGTTCGTAGAGGGATGGTAGGACAAAAGATGTTGTGCAATTTCTTATTGCAAGAACGCACAACTACCTACGGGATACATGCCTAATGTTTGATATCTGCCTAGATGATCATTGCTTTTCTATGTGCCTTATCCTGTGTTACAATCTATTACATGTTCATTCTTATTCATGCAGCGCCCAACCATCCATCTCCTTAGCCTACAGTGTTTTAATCCTACTGGTTACTACTAGTTTGTTTCTGCTGTTTTAATTTTGCTGTTACCACCATCGCTACCACTATCATACCACGGTTGCTACTAATACTTTGTTGCAAGCAAGTATATTTTAGGTGCGGTTGAATTTACAACTCAACTATCAAAGCTTATAAATACTCTTTGGCTCCCCTTGTGTCGAATCAATAAATTGGGTTAACTTACCGCGAGAACACTACAATCGATCCCCTATAGTTGAGGGTCATCAAGTACTGTTTTCTGGTGCCGTTGCCGGGGAGCACAGAAATATTTACAAGTCTACTTGAAGTATCCTTCCTGCCGCACTTCATCCGCTATGGGTAATAAAGGAGACCCCAAGGTTCTTATCCTACCATCTACTACAAGAAAAGGTACCCTTCTGAGTACCAGTGCTACGCTTGATTCACCTTCCGTTATAAGTAAGTTTGCTTCACCACTACCAGCACATGCTACTTCTACTGAGTCAGTTACTATTTCCGATACTTTTGATGATGCTTCCACTACTCTTGATGATACTAGTTTTCTTGGTCACTATATTGAAACTCAGACTGCTAAGGTTGCAGCAGAACCCGAGACCGAGACTCCTGCTACCTATATTCCTACATGCAAAACCTTGGGTTACCCAGACTTAGATGAACTCAAGGATATGATCCTTGATGATGATTATATTACTCTTGATGATGATTTTTTCAGGGAACTCAAAGAGTGTGTCGACTCTGACCCTGGTGTTGTTAAGGAGCTGGTTGAAAAACACTACATGAAGAACAAGATTATTCCTGATCCTAAATTTGCCACATCTCCTATATGCATCACTGATCCTAATTATGTTTTCTCTGTTGATCTTTCACTTATATCTACAGTCGAGGCTGACCCTTTTTATGGCAGCGAAAATGATGATGCTATAGCACACCTGACCAAACTCGTTGAGTTAGGTGACTTATTTACTACTGATGAAAAGATACGAAACTTCTATGTGGCCAAGCTTTTTCCTTTTTCCTTGAAGGAAGACGCTAAATCATGGTATGATGCATTACCCTATGGTTTCATTGAGAGTCCTCAGGACTTAGTTCAATTCTTTGTTGATAAATATTTTCCTGGTCATATGCAACATGCTGCTTTGCAAAGAATCTATAACTTTAAACAATTGCAGGATGAGAAACTCCCTAAAGCTTGGGGGAGGTATTGTGATTTAATTAAGGCTAGACCGGGATATGAAGTTCCAAAGAATGTATTAGTTGATATATTTTATGTTGGTCTAACCGATGAATCTAGATCCTATCTGGATAGTTGTGCTGGTTGTGTATTCAGGGAAATAACACTGGACGAAGCCGAAGAATTAGTGGGCAAAATTTCCAAGAACCATGAAGATTGGTCCGTTCCTAAACCACCTCCACCACCGAAGAAGAGGGGCATGCTTGTTCTGAGCCCCGAAGATATGCGAGAAGCAAAGAAGTCTATAAAGGAGAAAGGCATTAAAGCCAAAGACGTGAAGAATCTACCGCCTATCGATAATTTGTGTGAGCCTACTACTCACCCTCCCTTGGTAGAGGTACTCTCTCTATTAGAATTTACTGAAAGTGACATCCCTAAAGGTAAGCCCCCCGACCAATGCTTAGACAATTTTATTATTAAGCAAGACAATTTTAATAGGAGGATACAAAGTCAGTTGCATGATAATTCTCTTGCTATCAAAAGTTTACTTGGTGTCTTGAAAGATCAGTTAATGATGTTAAATGTCTTGTTAAGCATTTTCATATGGTTCAAACTCAGCTTGAACAAATTTCTAATGTGCAAAGAGATTTGCTTGATAATAATGCCAAAGAGGACATACAAGCTTATGACATCAAGACCAGGGGTGGAACACACACCCAGGACCCACTCTATCCTGACGGGCATCCAAAGAGGATCGAGCAAGATTCTCAAGTACAAGTAGAGACGAGATTGTTAGCTCTCCAAAGAAGAAAAACAAGAAGAAGAAAAGTGAAGAACATGTTGTTGATCCTAACAACATATCTAACTCCGATGCTGAAACAGAAGACGGTGCCGAGCCCTAAGAAAAGGATAAGGAGAAGGATGATCCTCCCGAGGTTCGAGAAGAAGAAGCACCCGATACACGCAAGAAGTGTACTAGAGAAGACTTCATCGAAAGAAGACACGGGAAGGAAAGAGAACCGTGGGTTCAGAAAACCATGCCCTTTCTAGGTAAGTCTCTCAAATCTAAATAAGAAGAGCATTATAATAAATTTTGTGAATGGATGAAACCTCTTTTTCTTCAGATTCCTTTTACTGATGCTATTAAGTTACCTCCTTATTCAAAATATATGAAATGTATTGTCACTAACAAAATAAAAGTTCCTAATGAGGAAATATCTACTATGCTTGCTAACTACTCTTTCAGTGAGAAGCTTGGTGATCCAAGTATACACACCATTCCTTGCTCCATGAAAAATAATTATGTCAAAACTGCCTTATGTGATCTCGGAGCAGGAGTGAGTGTTATGACTTTTTCTCTTTATAAAAGGTTATTTTTAGATAAGCTAATCCCTACAGATATCTCTCTTCAGATGGCTAACAAGTCAACAGCCGTCCCGATAGGTATTTGTGAGGATGTTCCCGTTGAAGATGCTAATTGTTTGATTCTTACAGACTTTGTTGTGCTTGACATGCCCGAGGATGGGAGCATGTCCATTATTCTTGGTAGACCTTCTCTTAACACCGCAGGTGCCATTATTGATTGCAATAAAGGAAAGGCCACCTTCAACGTAGATGATAAAGAACATTGGGTTTTTTTCTAAGAAAATAGACAAAAGGCATGGCCTTAACTCTATAGAGAACATCGAGACCGTGAAGATCAGAGAATGGGTTTTTCCTCTACACATGCACCACAAACACAAAACTATTATGGTGGGGACGATGTCCATTAAAGTAAAGGTGCAATGATCACTTCATAAGAGGTAAGACTTTTTGCTCTATATATTGCCGGTTTGTTGGTATGACTTGGTCAACCTTGCTAGCTAGCATGTTTTATATATTTAAAAAGTGGGGCTTGTTATGTTTTCATTGGATTTAGCTTTTATTCTCTTTGTTGTACCAAGTTTATATGTTTTTGAAGCTTCACCATTCTAAACACTTCTTCAAGATTTCAGAAAGTTTCGCAGCTTTTTGAACTCTGAAATTTTTTCAACAGTGAAGTTTTAAGAAATTTTTTAGAAAATTTAGAATAAAAATTTCCATGCTGGGAGTGACGCAGAGGCACCTGGAGCTGACCAGGGGGGGCACCAGTGGCTCAGGCGGCTAGCTGGCGCGGCCAGCCCCCTGGACGCGCCCATAGGGCGCCTGGGGACCATAGGCCCCACCTCCCGGTATGTCTTCTTCCTCCTCCTTCCTCTCTCTCCAAAAACAGGAGTTTTGCACCCCTTCTTGCGTTCTTCCTGTTCTTGGAGGCGATTTTCGATCTCTCTCTACGACCCATCATTTGAGTTGAGATTTTGGGAAAATACTCCCTGGTATGTAACTCCTTCACCCCTCCAATTTGATTTTTTATTGGTGGCTTCATTTTTTAGTATTTAGTGGTTCTTGGTGCTGTTTATAAGAGCTTGCATGCATGTGTAGAAATTTATTTTCCAAGTTTTGATGCAAGTTTATGCCTTAGGTAAGTGAGTAGAGTAGTTTGCCTCAAGTCAATTTGTTTAAATCCTTGTTTTTGTAAATTGTCAAAAATTTCAGAAACGAGTTTGCTAGGAAAAGCAAAGGGGTGGCTTGGAAGATGAAGCCCGAGCGCTCCGATCGAGTTAATAGAGCTGCAGCTTCACCCTCAGCTGCTAGGGTGAGCTACAATGAAGATCATGTGCCGCTGAAGTTGTTGGAAGACACAAGTCCAACATTCGCAATGATATATCCATGCGATGATTTTCTTGAAGCTGCATGAATTAAGGAGGATTTTTACGACCTTTGCGCCAATGCAGGTTTGACACGGCTAGCACTATGCGGTGTGGTACAATACAAGAAGATCACCTCCTTCTTTGTTAGCAACTTTTGTTACAACCATACTGCTGGAACCGTCGAGTTCAAACTTTATGATATTCTTATAACCATGTCTTTGGCACAGTTTTGTGATATGATAGGTGTGCCGAACGCCGGTCAGACATCGAGGATGAACATTCAGCCCTCCGAGTTGAGGACCCTCTTCAACTCCCTTTGTAGCTAGGAGGAGAGCGACATTCGGCGCAAAAAGACTTCCAACATATTATTCCCCCACGTCAGGTATTTCGCGTACTTTATGGCTATAGGGTTGTTGGCTCGTGACAACTCGAGAAACGGTTTTGCACCAGATTTCACTATCTATGCGAATGCCCTCTCTGATAGGAATGGTTATAATGTGGGTGCCTTAATTGCTCGACGCCTTGTTACGAACAGTAACAAGGGTGATTTATTTTGTGGTGTTTACGCCACGCTTATCCTTGAGTCTCTTAACGGCACCCCACATCTTGATGATGTTCCCTTTTCTTACACAAGTCTTGATCTTGCTGCTATGAAGATACATAAGTTTGTTACCATGACTTCCCAGTTTGGTAACATTGTTTATATTTTGAGGTTTGAAAAAACCATTAGTCGTGAGATCCGTCTACCTGCACCAATTTTTTTTGATCACACCCGCAGGAACGGATGGTCCTTCAATGATGTCCAGTTCGATGAGTTCATGGACAAGTATCAACTACATAACCCCATGGATGGGGTTGTGCCCGACGAGGAGGAGCATGGTGAGTTCCCACCCTTCCACTGGGAGACCGTCACTCAGTACGGTGAGGGGTCTTCTTCTTCTTGGAGTGCACGACCTTCCTCATGGGAGGACCCGAGGACTTCGGTGTACACGCCGGAGGGCTCATACGACCCTTGGACTTACCATCACCCCGGAGCAGGAGGCTCCTGGGGGCAGTAGCTACTACCAACTTAGGCCAAAAGCCTAAGCTTGGGGGAGTACGTGCCCTTCTCACTTTTCTCTCTTTAGTTTTCTTTGTTTTCAGAGTTCAGCTCGAGTCTGTAATAGCATTTGATTATATATTTCCCACTTTCGGTCGTGCAAGTGACAAGACAGTAATGACGAAGATCGACGGAAGGGAAACAACAAAGAAAACCGGTATGAACTCCTTTTGTTTCTACTTTTGTACATATGCCTATACTTATGATCTAGAGACCATCTTGTAGCGACATAGTGCTATGTTTACAATGCTTTCCCAGTATTCATGCTTTCTTTGTGGCTGATCTCAAATAGCTAGAGTGCATAATGTGTTGTTGAAATTGTTTGCATGCATTGCATTGTTCATGGTTTGGCATATTGAAGTCCTATTTCCATTCGGAGAATTCTTGAATTGACTTGGCACATATTCACACATGTTTATGACTAAAATGTCTATCATGCCTTGATGATCTTTTTATTTCAGAATAGTTATATTATTTTCATGCCCTTCAATGTTGCTTTGTCGCTCTGCATGATTATGAAAATTATTGCTCTCTAGTTTGTCGCTTCCCTTTCTTTTTCTAGCCTTCACTCGCACTAAGCAGAATTCTGCTTGTGTATCCAAACTCCTTTTCCAAACCAGTTTTTCCACTTGAGTCCACCATACCTTCCTATATGTGGTATTTGTCGGCCACTCCTAACATAGACTTTCTTGTGCCATCTCGAAATTTATTCAAAAGCTTCCCTTTTGTAACCGTACAAGCTCATGGTGCAGTGAGGGAAAATCAATATCTACCATGCCAAAAATATTTGACGGAAGTTTTAACTAGTCATATAAAAGAAAGATAAGTTACACCTCCCCCATACTTGATGATGGAATGAAATGGACCAAATGCTTCTAATGATAGATGGAACGATAACCTCCTTCCATACTTGAGGCAAAATAAAAGGTTCCATATACCGTCAAACAATGGATGGATAAGGGAACAAAATTGTAAACAAAAATCATTAATATGGTTGGCATGGGAGATAATGAGAGACCTTTACTGTTCACCGTTGACAGGAAAGTTGCACTTCTTAAAGAATTTTTTCTCTGTTTTAAGAACCAAGAGCTCTGGCACATGTTAAGTCTTTGCTTCCAACCACGGGTTTTCAACCTTGCCATCAAAAATCCACGGTTCGAGAGTCTCCCCTTCTTTCTTCAAGGCACCAACTATTGAGAGCATAATTGTCATTCTTAGTGTAACATGCATTGTCCCAAACTATCACATTGTCTTATGCATGCTTGTGATATTGCTAGTTTGAAATTCTTAGTTCTAGTCTCCTTTAAAACTCCAGAGGAGTTTCTGCATGCTTGGTTGTTTGTGATTGATCACTTGAAAGAAGGATTGCTTCGTCCATTCTCCTGATAGCATTGTTTTGATACTTGCTAAACTCTTTTCGTAGTACCGACTTATATACATCTTATAAAGCAAAAGTGTTTGTCAAAGTTTTCTTTGTCGCGTCCAGTTCATTGAATTGAATTGCTTGAGGAAAAACAATAGGCTCAGCTTGGGGTGTTGATACGTCCCAAACGTATCTACTTTTCCAAACACTTTTGCTATTGTTTTGCCCTCATTGTTGCATGATTTGAACTAAACTAACCCGGACTGATGCTGTTTTCAGCAGAGCTGTCTGTATGGTTTTATTGTGTGCAGGAAAATGGATTTTTGGACATATAAGAAAATTCCCAGAAAAAACATAGAAAATACATGCACTCAGAGGGACCCAGGACCAGAAGGTGGGCCAGAGGGGCCCCAGGCGCCCAACTGGCGCGACCACCCCCCTGGCCTCGCCGGGTGGCCGCTTGGGTGGGTCCCACCCCCTCTGGTGACCTACCTTGTCCTATATTTATTCTCATGACGAAGAAACTCCGAAACAGAAGTCGCTTTTCCAGAACCCGTCGCGGAGCCGCCGCCACCCTCTGTTCTTCCTCGGGAGGGCTAATCTGGAGGCTGATTTGGCCTTCGGAGAGGGGAGATCATCGCCATCGTCATCGCTATCACCAATCCATCCACCCTCCATGACTTCTCTTCACATGTGTGAGTAATTACTTGTTGTAGGCAAAGGGGATGGTAGGGATTGGATGAGTTTGATCATGTAATAGTTCGTCAGATTGTTGGGGGAATGTTGCCTATCATCTACTTTGGTGTTTATCATCTTTGCTACAACTTGTTGTTCTTAATGCTTGTCACTTTGGGCCCGAGTGCCATGTTTTCAGATCTGAACCACTTATGTTTTCATGAGTATATTTATGTTCATGATCCTATCTATTAGTTGTATGCACCTATTATGGTCTGGAACCGGCGATCCCAAAGGCGACAGCTTGGGAAACCAAAGGGGATGGTCCATAATTTGAGGATTCCATGTATCCATTGAGTTTATTGCTTTGTTCCAGTGCTCTTTGACAAGAGAACCTTAATCTCCATAAGTTCCCTTTGGCCCCATTCATAGCGGGATTGTAGGACAAAAGATGTTGTGCAAGTTCTTATTGCAAGCACACACAACTACCTACGGGATACATGCCTAATGTTTGGTATCTACCTAGATGATCATTGCTTTTCTGTGTGCCTTGCCCCGTGTTAGAATCTATTACATGTTCATTCTTATTCATGCATCGCCCAACCATCCATCTCCCTAGCCTACAGTGTTTTAATCCTACTGGTTACCACTAGTTTATTTCTGCTGTTTTACTTTTGCTGTTACCACCATCGCTACCACTATCATACCACAGTTGCTACTAATACTTTGTTGCAAGCAAGTATATTTCAGGTGCGATTGAATTGACAACTCAACTGTCAAAGCTTATAAATAATCTTTGGCTCCCCTTGTGTCGAATTAATAAATTGGGTTAACTTACCCGCGAGAACACTACAATCGATCCCCTATAGTTGAGGGTCATCACTCATCCATTGCATGAGTGCTCAAAATATTGAAAGCGAGTGGATCAAATTGACTTGTACCTGGCTAGTGGTCTGGGGACGAGTCAAGATAAGATTCCAAAGAAGACTAAGTGTGAAACTTTTGTAGATTGAGTTCTCAACAAATACATATTTTTCTCTCTCATATTCCCATCTCCCACTTCTTGCACGCAAACACCATCTGGAGGCATTCGAGTCACGGAGAGCGAGAGCTCTTGCACCTTAATGTTCTTTTGTCCCTTGTTTCAATGCTAATATACACTATTTCTTGTAATGACTTGAATTGAATTACATATCTTGATTGCTTTACTTAAAAGTTCTTATATTTTTGGTAGCATGTCACCATAGAAATTATACTTGTTATCATTTACCTACTCGAGGACGAGCAAGAATTACGCTGATACGTCCCAAACGTATCTATAATTTCTGCTTGCTCCATGCATGTTTTGTGTGATATTGCTATGTTTTAGATACACTTTCATAAATTTTTGATCATATTTGGACTAACCTATTAACTCAGTGCACCCCAGTGCTAGTTTATGTTTTCTGCTGTTATTCTGTTTCAGGTTTCCCCCATATTAAAAGTGCTACAAAAATTCTAGAAAAATCCAATAAAAAATTAGCGTACGGGAAACTTCCAAAGTTCCGAAGGGGGGCCAGAGGGGACCCACCAGCGCCCCAGGCACCCTCCCGGTGTGCCCTGGAGTGGGGTCGCGCCATGGGGCCGCCTGGACCCCTGGTGGCCCCCCTGGATGCCCCCTTTGCCTATATTTATCTCTCGACCCAAAACCCCCGAGGCATAACTCTTTTTCACGATCTTGCCTTTGTTCCTCCGCCGGTTGGATTCCCAGATCGGGAGCACCAGAAGATCTCTTCCCGGCACCCTTCCAGAGGGTGGATTGAGCTCCGGGAGCGTCTCCACCACCATGGATGCTTCCCGTATGATCCGTGAGTAGTCCACCTTGGACCATGGGTCCATGATAAGTAGATATGTGATGTTCTCCTCCCCTCTTTGTTCTCCATGGATTAGACCTTGTGGGATGTCCTACATGATCAAGGCACATATGTAATTCTTTCTGCTATTGCTATGCTGAGTTTGCTGGGATCTGATGGATCATGAGACTATGTTCAGATTGTGATTGAGTAATATATTTGGTTCTTCTCTTTTATATTATTGTTCTTGAGTAATTCTTGCATGTTCTCCGTTGCTGTTTATTGCATTGGCCAAGTAGTAGGTAGTGACTCCAAGAGGGAGCCTTATGCTTGATTGTGGGTTCATGCCCCTGATGACTAGCTTGAGTGACAGAAACATGAGTCTAGGGGATGTGATGTTGCCACAAGGGGGAAAACAACAGTGCTTGTAACCACGGTTTCAAGGATTGTTTACTTTACGCAAAGTTCTTTTAATGCAATTGTCTGTTGCTTTGGGTTTACGCTTTGGGTGGGGCTCGGAACTTAATACCAGCGAGATGTTATGGATAGATATCTCAAGGTGGATGATTAGTAGTAGATACAGTTGGATTTCGGTGTACTTATTTTGGCGTACCGCCCATGCTTTTGAGCCTCTTCCTTTCTTTGTAGGATAGTTAGCATTGGTTTGCGCCCGAAATCGTGTCAATTGCCCAGCTGTGATTTGTTTACCTCGCATAGCAGTTTTATTGTCTTTTGGGAGAGAGACATCACTAGTGAACATCATGGGACCCTGTCCATATTTCCACCACTATTTACACCCTCAATTTACTTCTTGATTTTACCTTCTAGTTGCAGTTATCATTACTCTTTTATCTGTTGTGTTTGATCCTTTGTAAAAGGCAAAGCCGGAGAGATTTACAACCTCTCTGTACTCGCTGGGAGCAAAGTTATTTGTATCTGTGTGTAGGTCCAGGTTAAGCATGTTATTCTATTCAGACGATGCATCACTTGCCGAACCACCTACTTGTCGTTGTTTGAGTCCTACTGGATTGACTCTAAACCTTGGTATCTTTGCCAAGGGAAATTTGCTGCTAGGCTACATCCAACCTTCCACTTGGGGTAACCAACAAGGAGGACTACTACAGTGCCATCAGATGCTGGTTTACAGGGAAGTTTTGACTCAAAGTGACCAATTTTTCTTTTCCACAAGTTAGATCAAAAGCCTTTCATTAAAAATCCGGTTGATCCAGAACTTGTGTTGTTAAAGAAAGTTGCGGCAGTCACGCGTACGGCCGACCTTCCTCAAGTCCTCTTTTTCATTTTCTGCATTTTCGTAAGCATACTTCTTGTTTCTTTCTTTCAGCATGTACAAGTCAATTCTTTCCTTCAGAAGAACCGACTTTTATGAACATTGTCAAATGAACTACAAAGTTGGTATTCAGGATTTATGGTTTGAATCTACTATGACTCAACATGAAAGTAAATTAATCATGCCGACTCATGAAGGCTACTACTTGCCCTTAAATTTAGGAAACATGTTCACTTTACTACGACTCAGTATAACGTGTAATTGTTCACACCGACTCGGTATATAGACGTTTGTGTTCACATACGAATAAGTAACCAAAAAGATTACATAAACAAGTCAATTCACACCAGCTCTCAGTCAAAGGACATTGTAACAATTGGACTTGTCAAAAATCATTGGTATATGACTCGCGTGTGACCAACTTCTAACAAAAAACCGACTTCATCAAAAAAAGAGAAAGAAACACACATCAGGGATATTAACACCCATCATCCAAGTGATGGTTCAAAAAAAGCCACAATAAATAAAAAGTGCACACTGCACAAAACGATAAAGTAGCCCATTAATATAACACTGGCATTTTAAATATTTTTAAAACAACTGCTCAAAAGGAAAGACAACTGGAGTTCAAGCACATCTTTCTTGTCCGGCTTCACCTTCAAGGTTGCACTTCACGGTCCATATGATAATCACAACCTTCATACAGAAGCACATCAGAAATATCTCCAATATCCAGGTCGTCTAAAACCGGCTCATCCGAAGAAGCCGGTTCAGAGGTTTGGGATGGAGGAAGCACGAAGAAGGCAACTGGCTCAGGTGGAGTGGTTTTTCGCCGCTTGTTATGTTCGTCATAACCATGTTCTATAACGGACAAATTCACATCTTCAACGATTGTTGTTGCGAACCTGCGAGTCTATTTGATAACCTTCGAGTAATCTTCAGGAGAAAACCGAGTGCCATCAACATTGAACTCGGGAAAGCCATCAGCTAATAAATTCGGGTTCATGTCTGGATGGTAGGACTTGGCAAGACCAAGACCACACTTCACCGCCAAACGACATGCCGACCGTTTAACAATCTCTACCCAAGCCGGTATAGTTGATAATAGTTGTATCATATCATCTAGCTTGGTTATCACAACAGCTTTGCCTTGAATCACAACAATGGTTCTGACGTCCCCTTCACAAAGCTGATTGATCACCATGAACAATAGAGTCATCTGCATACCCAATGGCTCTTGGACAGCAGGATGCTTGTCACCTGTTTCAAAATTGGTTAAGTCATTAAAACTCGTAGATACACAGTTGATTCGTCTTTAGCCGAAGACGACTCACCAAATACTGCTGAAGAAAATCGTTGAATACTCCTCTTGATAAGATTAAACTTTCTCTCTGCTTCCTGACACTATGACTCAGCCTCGTCAGCAGTTTTCTTCAGAATGTTAAGAGCTTCAGCATGGTAAGATTTTACCGCCTCCAGTTCCTCTGGTTTCATCTTTAATCCATCAAGAAGCCGGCTTATCTCCTCATACGCTTGACGCCGCTTCTCAGATTCGACTCATACTTTCTCCTCTATATGATGTGTCGCCTGACCGGCTTCTAAAGCTAAAGCCTGCATAAATATAGGTAAGTCCTTGCTCATTAGAAGTATATAACCAGACACTTGGGTGCTACACTATTTCAACAAAAAAGCAAGCATGTTTGCAAAGAATAAAGTCCTAGGCCGATATAGGTAAATCAACCTAGCACTTGGGGGCTAGACTTATCCCACACTATACAATGTTGAGAAAAAGCTATTGTAGAAGGATATACATACCTCATATCTTTGCTTCATGCAGACAATCAAGTCATGTTGTTCACTAAGCCGACTGTATGATTGAGCATATAAATCCTCAAAAGGGACCTTTTCAAGATCCGACATACAGGGACGACTCGTAGATGGTCCCTCGGCCACCAGGGGAGTCGGCTTAATAACATGATCTTTGGTCACAGGGACTTCCTCAGTTACAACCTTAAATGACGGAGTCGGAATTAAGCCTGGGGCGGTAGCCACTTCCTTAGAATGAGCGACCAATTCCTTATTCCACTGCTTAGGAGAATAATTCTTGGATGGAGTGACTCTTTCAGCAGAGATTGCAGGCGTTTCCTTAGCAAAATTAACCAGCTCCTTGAAAGTCACAGAGTCGTCTTTGGTTTTGACCCTCGCTTGAGTCCTAGAGATAAAAGAAAACTCATGATCATCATCATCATATGAGTGTAAGTCATTAATTACTCAACGTATTTACCCTCGGTTGATAGGGCGCTTGTTGGGAAGTCGCACAGATGACTCCCCAGATGAAGCGCTATGCTCTTCAGCGCCAACAGCAGGATACTGTGACTCGACTCCCCCTTCTTGGGAACTCGGTGGGGAAAGATGGGTAGAACAGAGTCCAGGGGGTCAATGGACTCGGAGCCACGAGCTCGCCTTTTCCCTTCTTGACCCTATAATAAAAATAAATATAAGATATATATAACAGGAAGAAGGCTCTTGAAAAGAAGGCACATGTGAAATACCTCCTGTCCAGGAAAAAGATATCAAGTAAGTTTTTGCGTAATAGTTATAAACTTACTGCTGGAACTGGGTTCTCGACGCAGAAGGGCACGAGTCCGACTGCCAAAATCTCATTTTTGCTGTTTGTGAGAAATTTCCTACAAGCAGCAACAAGGGCGGCCGATGCGAGCTGTGTGTGCACGTAACGCATAGGGTCATCAAGGATTGAATACCCGCACATGAGGCGGGAGGGGTTGGATCTGCCATTCAACCTAGCACCAGGTCAGGTCTGTACCAAGGAGGCCATGGGCAAGAAGTGCTTTTACCCCACCAAGCACGGGTTTGAGTTTCTCCTTTTGCTCTGGTGACGGGTAAGGATTGAAGTGTCCCTGGTCAACCTATCGGTTCTCGCGGAAGCCGGGCAAAGGGTTCTCTTTCTCAGGAACTTTGGCAGTACTGGAAAAGGAAGATTTTTGCCAATTCTTCAGTTGAGTCGCCATCTTTATTGAAGGGTACATGCCTTTCTGAAGTTTTCGCATGGCGACTCCTCCACACTCCAGAAGTGGACCTCCACTGTGTTCGGTCTCCTTACTCCCGTAGAAAAACTCGGAGAATAAGAGAAAAGTCGGTTTCCTTTGCATCCAGACCTCGCAGAAGACATAGAAATTGCATATATTCAGGACGGAGTTAGGAGAAAGATCCTAAGGGTGTAAGCCGTATGCACCCAGGACGTTCCTGAAAAATCAATACCCAGGAGGAAAAAAACCCTGGTCACGTGTTCTCCAAAAACGACTACCTCGCCTTCACGAGGCCGTGGTCGAGTTTCATCTCTGGGATCACGCCAATGGATTTTCTTTTGAGGGGGAAGAATTCCCAACTTCTCCATCTCCTCTAGCCGGAGCTGAGTCATTAGAGAACTCATCCAATTGGCCTCAAAAGTACTTTTGGGAGCCAGTTTTTCTTTGGCCTGAATCTTTGGGCCCTTGGAAGTGGTTTTCTTCCCCATGACAAAAGACTAGGACCTGAATTATAAAAGTATGCTGAGTCGGTTGATAAAGAAACGACTAAGCCTATGAACATATATCTGAGTCCATTTTCTACAAGTCGGGTAATACATAAACAAGTTTCGCGCAGAGATATAAAAAGGACAGATCTACGAGAGCTAAAGAATACATGCGAAAAAGAGATATTTCGGTAACCGCAAGAAGACCGAGATGATTATCGAACGACTAAGGATAGTTTGAATAAAAATACCAACAGGCAGATAGCGGATCCGTGGTGAAGTTTAGAGGTAAGTTTGAACTAGTCAACGACGTCCGTAAAGAACCGCCATTGATTCATTTCAAATCTCGGAAGGAGAGCATCAATGGCGAGATGAGGAAGAAGAAAGGAGACAGAGGAAAGATATGGTTGAGACACTTACTCGCAAGGAGGGAGCGAGTGACACGGACCCAGGTTGTCGTTCCTGTGGCCGTGGGCGAAGAACGCACCTGAAAACCTTGAGGATCTTGGTCGCCGGTGCGTGAGGAAGAATAAGGAGTGGTGACGGTTGGTGGCGAATGAAGACGGCCTGTGTTGGGGAGGTCTATTTAAAAGATTTTTTGCCGAAAGCCTAGGTGCCACGAGCGGACCCTCCGATGAAGAGGTTCCTAGATTCTCGCAATAATGAAGGCATGTTGGTTGAAATTCCGATGAAGAAGGAGTAAATCATATTGGGAAGACTAACACAACGAAAGAACAAGATTTTCTACCATTAATGGATTGGCGAAGCTCGAGGAAAGCTGGTCTCTGAGAGTCGGCATATGAAGAAAGTCAGAAAGATTATCGTGAAGATGATGCGTCGCGCCAATCTTTGGGGCTAATGTCGGGGGGATGGCCCAACTTCATGACCCGGCATATATAAGAACCAGGGCGACTCATGAGAAGGCCCAGAAGGAGACCCGGATCGGACCGGGTCGCGTCATCACGAAGCTAGAAGACCTTAGAAGGAAATAGACTTATCTTGTGTAAAATGGAAACTATGTTGTAGAAATAGACTAGGAATCCATCTCATATGGAAGTCGGAGTCATGTAAACAATGGACACGGTACCTATATAAACCGGCCCCCTTGGACCAAACAAGACATCTCAATTTAGATCCTCTCGAGGCATAGGCAGCGATCTCACACCTTTGTATTCGAGAAGTCGAAACCCATAATAGAAAAGCAGGAGTAGGTCTTTACCTTACGAGGGGCCAAAACCTGGGTAAATCTCGTGTCTTGTGTTCTCGCCGACTCACCTCCTCGAAACCACCTCACAAGAAAGATCCCACACTAAGTTATCTAACGAGGACATCTGTCGTGACTTTCCCACGACAGTACTTGTATCTTTGTGAACTTTCCGATTAGATAGAGAGTTACCGATAATAAGTTCATGAGTTCTTCGGACTAATGCGAGTATTCGATTGTTGGCACTTCCACCTTCCCACATTTTGCTAGCCTCTTCGGCACCGTGCATTTCCTTTTCTCACCTTGAGAGTTGGCGCATACTTCGCAGGTGCATCAAAACCCTGGGCATGATACGCTCTGTCATCATAAACCTCCTTACATCTTCCTCAAAACAGTCAACATACCTACCTATCAAGGCATTTCCATAGACTTTTTGAGATACATTGCCATGCAACATCCACCATCTCATGACTTGATCTTCATGTCATAAATTCTTTTGCTTGATCGAGGAGCCGCATGCTAGTTGGGCCTTGCCCTTATTATTGCTACATGACGCGCTAGTATCATTGCATATCCTGCTACACTGGCAGAGACATACTTTTCATACATCATGATAGTTTTCATCTTTTTTATGTTGAGTACTTCTTATAAAGTGTGAATATCTTCTTTATATTCTTGTAAAATATATAGTGTTGCCCTTAAGTGAGGAAAATATCCCAAAGAGGACAAATTAAAAGATCCCAAAGAGGACAAATTAAAAGATCGCAAAGATGAAAACTTAAAAAGATCCCAAAGAGGACAAATGAGAGATAAATAGAAAAGGACAAAGAGGCCACAAAAATACAAAAAATATAAAAAAGAGAAAAAAAGAAAAAAGAGAGAAAGGGGCAACACTACTATTCCTTTTGAAAGTTCCACACTCGTACTCCATTGCTATATTTTTAGTTCATAGAGATTATCATTCATGCATAACTATGTGGGGATCCTTATACTATAGAACTGTGCTTGCATATTTCAAGGATGAGCCTCCTCAAATGAGCTCTTGGTCTTCTTGAGCAAGGAAGTTGGATGCACCCCCACTATTTCCATTGGAGAGCTTACATTAGCTCATATGTGCATCCGTTGCATGGCAATCCCAACTCCTCACATCATATCTATCATTTGGCCTTTTCTCGCCTATGATTGTACTCATTGATGTGAGCCCTTCACACCTTTTTGTCTTACTTACCCATCATTTCTCTCGTTGCCGTCCTAAGTGCCAACATATCTTGCTCGCGCTCATCCATTGCATGAGTGCTCAAAGTCGAAAGGGAGAGGATCAGTTTGACTTGTACCTGACTGGTGGTCTAGGAATGAGTCAAAATAAGATCCCGAAGGAGACCAAGTGTGAAACTTTAGTAGATTGAGTTCTCAATGAAACTATATATATATATATATTCTCTAATCACCTCTCCCTTTTCTTGCACGAAAACACCATTTGGAAATATTCGAGTCACGGAGACCGAGAGCTCTTGCACCTTTATGTTTATACTTAGCTAGAATCAATACTTGACTCTTGCTTGTTATTATCTTGACTTGAATTGCACATCTTACTAGCATTATTTTGAAGTTCTTATATGTGCGTTAGCATGTCACAACAGAAATTATCTTTGTTATCATTTACCTACTCGAGGATGAGCAGGAATTAAGCTTGGGGATGTTGATACATCCCTAACGTATCTATAATTTCTGCTTGTTCCATGAAATTTTATGTGACATTGCTACATGTTTTGCTACACTTTCATATCATTTTACACATATTTTGACTAACCTACTAACTCAGTGCACCCAATGTCAGTTTTTGTCTGCTGATATCCTTAGTTGAAGTGATTTTCCCCAATTTAAAATGCTCCAAAAATTCCAGAAAAATCAGAATAAAAATCTGCGTGACGGAAGCTTCCGGAACCTCGAAGGAGTGCCAGGGGTCCCCACCTGGCGCCCAGGCGGCCAGGTGGCGCGACCCCACCCTTGGTCGCGCCACCAGGGCTCCTGGGAGCCCAAGGTGGCCCCTGGTTCCCCCTTTGTCCTACATTACCTCTTCTCTCAAAAAACCCCCGAGGAGAACCCCGCATCGTGAAATATTTCTATTCTGCCGCCGCTGCACTTCCAAGATCGGGAGCACCAGAAGACCTCTTCCCGGCACCCTTTCAGAGGGAGGAAGGACCTCCTAGAGCTTCTCCACCACTATGGACGCTTCCTGGATATGCCGTGAGTAGTCCCCCTTGGACCATGGGTCCATGAACATTAGTTATGTGATGTCTTCTCTCCAATCTTGTTCTTCAATTTTTTGCCCTTGTGAGCTGCCCTACATGATCAAGGCACCTGTGTAATTTTCCTGATGTTGCTATGATGTGTTTGATAAGATCCGATGGATTATGAGATTATGTTCAGATCATTATGAGTTATATATTTGGTTTACCTTTTATATTTTGTTCTTGAGTAATTCTTGCATGTTCTCCGTTGCTTTTCATTGCTTTAGCCAAGTAGTAGATAGTAACTCTAAGAGGGAGCGTTATGCATGATTGTGGGTTCATGCCCCCCGATATCTAGATTGAGTGACAGAAACATGAGACTAGGGGATGTGTTGTTGCCACTAGGGAGAAAACAACGGTGCTTGTAACCGCGGTTGCAAGGATTGTTTACCTTACACATAGATTGTTAATGCAATTGTCTGTTGCTTTGAGCTTACACTTTGAGTGGGGCTCGCAACTTAATACCAGCAAGATGTTCTGGATAGATATCTCAAGGTGGATGATTAGTGAGTAGATGAAGATGGATTTCGGTCTACTTGTCTTGGCGTACTTCCCATACTTTTGAGCCTCTTACTTTCAAGTAGCATAATTAGCACAGTGGTGCATTTATAATTCTTTCAATTGCCCAGCTGTAATTTGTTCACCCAGCTTAGCTGTTTTATTTTATTTTGGGAGAGCGACATCACTAGTGAACATCATGGGACCGAGGTCCATATTTCCACCATTTTTTGCACCTCCATTTTATTTACTGCTTTTACTTTCAGTTGCTATCATTATCACTACTATCGTTATCCCCTTGCGTTTAATCCTTTGTAAACAACAAGGCCGGAGGGATTGACAACCCCTTTGTACTCGTTGGGTGCAAAGCTATCTGTTGTGTGTGCAGGTCCAGGCTAAGCTAGTGATATTGAGTAAATGACGCCTCACTTGCCGAACCACCTACTTGTCGACCTTGGAGTCCTACTGGATTGACTCTAAACCTTGGTATCTTTGCCAAGGGCTTGACGCTATGCTACATCAAAACCTTCCACTTGGGGTAGCCAACGAGGAGCACTACTTCAGTGCCATCATACTGCTGAGCACCAGAAGGCCGAGGTGGCCAAGCAGCTTGGCATACTGCATCTGGTTGCCGAGAAATATGATACTCAGTGCCTTACGTCCAAATCTGCCGAAGGCGAACAAAGAGCTGCTCCTGCCGCTATCGAGCTCGACAAAGTTCAGGCTCCCAAGGTCACCAAAGCAAAAGCCACGACCACTAGTGCCTCTAAGAAGAAGATCCCCGATCCAAAGGTCACCAGGGCCGCTGAGAAGAAAGCCAAGGAGGCTCTCAATCAGAAGCCCCCTGCCCGAAAGACTCGCAAAATTGCCCCAGTTGCACCTGTTGCACCGGCTGCCCCCCACTCCTGTCATTCGAGAAGATGAAGGCCACTCGAATGAAGCCCATTCTCTCGATCGAGCAGAATGGAATGTTGTTTAAATTACTCGAGTTCTATGGAAGAAGGCCACGACTCCCCGAGAGGTTTCCCCAACAGACTTTGTCCCGAGGGAAGTAGAAGAACAAGTTTCCAAGTACATGGCAAGGTGGGATGAGTATCTCCTCCGGCCAGGATCGAAAGGACATGAACCAAGAAGGTTTTTACTAAGACTGTCTGCTCACCGAGGATGAACCTGAGACGAGGAAATTTTATGAGTCAAGACTCACTGCATTGGTTGAATCTCGTCAAGTGCAAAGTCAGAATGTCACAAATGTAAATGGAAGAGTTCGCGAGATTGTGGTTGATATGTGCAAGGCACACAATGACTCCCTCGTCGAGAAACAATCTCAAAAGAGAAAGTCTCCTAAGAAAGATGTCACAAATACCTCTGGACGTGGGATGCCAGAGAAGTGGAAGAAAAAGAAGTCGTCTGAAGTCGATGATGCATCAGCTCGACAGGAAACTGTCCCTCCCCGAGAACCTACTCCTCCATGCCAACAAACTACTCCTCGTGAAGCAACTCCACCCCGTGCTCCATTTCCGCCCCGTCAAGAATCTCCGCCCTGAAAAGCAACTCCACCCCGACAAGAAACTGAGCCTAGTGCTCACATAGAAAAATAATATTTTTCTTCCCAAGCTGAGCCAAGTGCTCCTCCTCCTCCTCCTGCCGAGAAAGATTTCTCTCCAGCGCATTCCACACAAGACGAAGAAGCAGACGTGGATGTTACATCTGTTTCTCCTTGTGCTACCATTCCCATGGATATCGAAGGAGAGAATGACCCAGATCAATCTGATGACTCTGAGGACTCTAGTTCCGATGAAGACTGATCATCTAAAGAAGAAGTTTCTGAAGTTGTTGATCATTTAGATCACGATCTGGCAGTCATGGCAACAGAAGAGGCTGAGCAACATCAAAACTCTGGCGAAGGATATTCCTCCGTATAAAATTCAAACAAGTTGACTCCTTTGCTTTGACTGATCCCGGTGATTCTGCCGAGGAAGTTCCCTCTGAAGCTGCACAAGGTCGAGAAATTATCAATATTCCTTCTATGCACCCAAGAGTCATGAATGATGATGCTGGCGCTGGCCCTTCACACTTGAATATCCATACTGAATACCATGTTGATGATCTGCTCAACTCCAATCACCCAAGAGAAATGTGGCCTCTGTTTCAAGAAAATATCCCTCGAGGTGGTCCTCTTTTCAATCGAAGTATTCACTAGACGAGGTTTTGCAATGTCAGCCCGTACACTATGGATAGGACCTCAGTATCTCTTTGCTTTTGGACCTAAGAGAAATCCATTTACTACGCTAGATTGCTGATTGAAAAGGAAAAGATATTGCAGCACCAGTACTTGGATATGCCATCATTTTACTCTGTCAACTCCTTTCATAACCTGGCTCAAGTTGTCGATGATTTTCATGGGCACAATATGTTTTCCATCGGTGGTGCCTACAATCCAGAACTTATCAAGCAGTTCTATGCTACTCTGTACGTCACAGGACATCCAAGGCAGCTCGAGATTTGGAAATTTGACTACATGATTCAAGGCCAAGTTTTTCATCTAACTGTCCACGATATTCTAGCAATGGTGAATTTACCTCGCTTCAAAGGATTTCCAATAAAGCTCCATACTTTGAGATGACCCCAGCTGAGTTTTCTGTCGTTTTGGATCCAAAGGTTGCTGGCTATGGTTGTCCTCCAGTTCCAATGCCCAAGCACTTAGTCTTCAAGGCCAAAACTTGGTTTTATATTCTCTCGAAGTCTCTGATTCCCATGCTGAATATGCACGATGATTATCCCATTCCTCCACTTGTTCAACATGCCATCGTGAAGCTAGTCAATATAATTTCCTTCAACTTTGAAGATTGCTTCATCCGGACTTTAGTGTCTTGCGCTGAGGATCCAGCTGCACTCAAGCCCTATGGCCCATGGCTCATGAAAATGTGCAATTACTCTCAGGACGTGCCATTCCTCACAATGGGTTTATCCCTCGATGTATACTCCTCCAGTCAAAAATGTGCTTCAAATTGCTGCTCGCCCCAATGACCCATTTGCTGAACATGCTGGTATTCGAGCTCATGTCACCGAAAGAAATATCCGCAAGAAATTTATCAAGCCTGTAAATCATATGGAAGTTTCTCTTTGGTCCCAACAAAGTTTTAGGCGTTATATTGAGGAAGATCGTGTCCCGAAGAAAACCATTCTGAACGAGTTGAATCTGCTCCGCAACGTAACTATGAACAACAATCAACTCATTCGAGAATGTCCTCGTCGTGAGTAGAAGCGTCTGCGGAAATTCAATTCCTGCGGTCAACTTCACAGAGCTGGTTTCGTTTCCCATCCTCCTCATTTGGATCGGCAATGGACTAATGATGATCGCCAAGACCGACCAGAGGACTGCCACTCTTACCTGCCAACAAGGAAGTTCTCTGGGTTGATGATTACTATCGCATTGCTCTCGAAGCTGAATCTTCACACTGTTGTTTGTGCTGCGCCGAGCAACAATTCACCACTTCCCAGCAGCCCTCCAACTCCAGAAACTTCTCGACTCGACTCTTCTGGTGATGCACACTCCTTCCCAGGCGAATTGACTCCAAGTGATGATCCTCCTCGACGTCGCCGCCAGACTTCAAGGCCAAGGGCTGCACTTCAAAAATCTTCTCGTCGTCGTCGTCATCGCTATGCTTATTAAGATTAGCTTATTCTCTCGACCCTTTCTCAATATTTTTGTTCAATTATTGACAAAAAGGGGGAGAATGGGATGCATCGAAGAGTAGTTCGCCTACGGGGATAAGGGTTTTGGAGTTTGAGTGGTTACAACAAGCATTCGTTTTCATTCGATCTAGTTGTAACTAACTCTAACTCGACTGTGAACTTCTGCCTTTCCATATGATATCTATCTGCTATGCTTGATGTTAACATCTGTCTTGCAGGAAGTTATCTATCTTAAGTTCACAGGTCATTCGAGGAGATTGCATATTTTGATTGGATATATTTGGATTGGGATCTCGCTCCCTAAGATATTGGTGATATCCCTCGATCTATTCCTTATCAAATGCACTTAACTGAATTTTTCATCTTTCGTGCATACATCAAGGGGGGGGGTATATCATCTATCATAGCTATGGTTTTCATTGTAACACAAAACCTTTCAATTATTTGTCGATGCCTGTTTTATCAACAATCGTCAAAAAGGGGGAGATTGTATGAGCTAGTTTTGCCCCTTAGGTTTTGGTGATTGTTGGACAAAGCAGTAGAGGAACTAATATTGTTTTCGAGTATAAATAGATATCTAGGTTCATGAAGAATGGTGTTTGCATGCAGAAGATCAAAGCACAACTCATTACAGGGAAGCTACGATTTTATACCGAAGCTTTTGATGGAGGACGACCCCTAAAACTGTCGTCAAAAAGATGGTGTTCTCAAGAAGAATCGCGACGAGGAGAAAGCTGAAGTTGGAGGAAGACTTACTCATTTTGCTAGTTTCTCTTTTGATTTCTAGAGTCATAGGAAAAACCGTACTATTAAGAGAGGTTTGCTAGATGAGATCTTAGTCGTAGTGAACTTGCTCAGCTGAACTTATAACCCAGAAAGATATCCTACCGAGAGAAATCTCACTGAGTTGAGTTATATGTCGAAGGAAAACTCATGACACTTTGTGCCTCCGAGAGAGAACTCATTCGGTGAGTCTGCTTTCTTGCTCCACAAGGAAAGTTGCGCATTGATAACAAATCCGACCGTTGTGGACACGCGTCAAGTTGTTGCATTGGGTCACATCAGTCATTTCACCATTGGGATCGCCACCTATAATTACCCCCCACCCGCCCACCATTTGCGGTTGGCTGCTCCACCGAATATTCTCAGACACAAGTGCGGTGAGCATCCAATGGAAGATCTCAAGAGAAAACAACCCAAGTACCGTAGTGAGTTGAGAAATTCACACAGACTTAGGTTGATATTAGCCGACCTTTTTTACTTGGAGATATGCAAGTCTCCTAGAAGGTTAGAGGTCGCCATTCAGCAGTCGAAGAGTAATTGCCACTACGAAGGAAGTCTGTAAAGGTTTCAGAGATGTCCTGGATCATTTACCCCGAGTAAGAACTGGACAAGCTTAAGGATTTTGTTGTAGTGGAGAATAGGACGGAGAGAGTTTTTCTCCAGGTGTTCAATCACTAGTCACTCCAACCAGACGTAGCACTATGCAGAGTGTGAACTGGTATTTAATCTGTAAATACTTTTGGTATTTAATCTGTAGCTTATTTACTCTCGATGTTTCCCCTCGCCATGTTTATTTTCGTTGTGAAATGTCTCGACATGTCTTTTGATGTTGCATTTTGATGAACCTCAACTGTAGGGGATCTATTGTAGCATTTTCTATAAGTAAGAATGTCGAACCCAACGAGGAGCAGAAGGTATTGATAAGTGACTTTGGATAAGGAATAACTGCAAGCATTGAAAGATAACTTTTTATGGGTTTTCGGTATAAGTAAGAAGAAAGTAAAAACAAGAAAAGTAATGGGTACTGAGGAGCAACAAGTGGCCCAATTATTTTGAGCAAAGGATAAGCCTGGCAACCAAACTTCTAAAGACTAAAGCGTTTTTGAGGACACACGGGAGAGGTAGTCACGTGCTTTCGCCATATTCCGTATCAGTACTATGTATTGTGTAGATAAGTGTTGAGTGGGTGGATCTATGCTAGTACACCTTCTAGAATAAGATAAGTGCACTCTTATGATTAAATACCTTGCAAGCATCCGCAAATAAAATGTAGAAATTAAGGCATAAGCCTAACCACATCAATAAGATCAAGGATCCGTTATTCCCTTGTGCAAAAGTGTGTGAACTGGGGTTCAGGTTTTTGTCACTCCGACAACCCACCGTAAGCATTCTTTATACACAATGTATTCCCCTAGGTCCTTAACAAGGTGAAGTGTTGTGTGTTCGACTCACACAACACCACTAGAGAAATAACAATACAACTTAAATATCAAACAACACATATTACTTCAACATCATATGACTACTAAGAACTAGACTTCTCCCATGTCCTCAAGAACTAAAGTAACTACTCACAAGACATAAAAGAGATCATGATCAGTGGTGATAAATAGATGATAAAAAATCTGCACACAACAATAATTCTCCAACAAAACTCAATAGCATTCACCATAAAGAAGTAATCAACACCAATAAAGTAGAGTGGATGGATAGTACGGGTTACAACACAAGTTGCAATAGTGAGATGATGTGGGATGAAGATGGAGATGGTGCTCATGTTGGGGATGATGTTGATGAAGATCTCGATGATGCCCATGACAATGGTGATGACGACGTCGATGATCTCCCCTTCCGGGAGGTGTTCTCCCCGGCGGAATCTGCCCATCGGAGATGTCTTTTCTTCTCTGTAGGTTTCCTCCACGGAGCGGCGGCGGAACTCATGAAACTCCTCTCTTTTTAGGGTTTTCGGATGATGGGGAATATATATGCCGAAGGGGGGAGCCGGGAGTGGCCCCAGGGGTCCAGGCGGCCTTCCGGCGTGCCCCTGGTGGGGGCCGTGCCAGGGGGGCGCCTGGGCACCTGGTGGCCCCCCTCCGGCTCCTTTTCGGCGAAGTTTTATTATTCTTCTGGAAAATATCCCATGTCGATTTTCAGCGCATTTGGAGATGTTCTGTTTCAGCAACTCAATGTCCACTTTTCTCCGCTGAATCATGTGTCTGTTGTTTCGGCACCGAAAAGTTGCAAACTGTGTAAAACAAGCCAAAACAACATAAGAATATCATCATAATGTGAAATATATCAATGAATAGGGGTGAATTATCATATAAAATAGTGATGCATTTTGGACGTATCAACTCCCCCAAGCATAGACCTTTCTTGACCCCAAGCGAATACTGAGCTCGATAAACCTGTCCACAGGTTTAGAGAGTGAAGTGTCGATAAATAGAATACGGAAAATAAGCATCATGATTTCTTCACCAAACTCAAGCATCCTCAACAACAACCTCAACTCATAAGGCCCTTATGAAAAAGTAGTGACAATTACAATCAAAAGTAGGGCTAAGGAAACTCATCAAATCATGGAAAACATAACCTTGGTCAAGGGACAACTAATAATTTTTATTCTTGTTCCTTCACTTTATAATGAAACAATTTGTACTTTTTGAAAGAACATGTTATTAGTCACGAAGTGAAAATGCTAACACAAAGGAAGATGTTTGCTTGACATAAGCTTTTTGCAAACAACTTACTTATCAAAAGATAATGTCAACAAGGATGTGCTATGGCCCATCTTAATGCATCAATATATGAATGAATCCTTGTCAACATAAAGTGTCTGTTCTCTTTAAGAATATAAGGAAGTAGGAAGAACTGACTCAACATAAAAGTAAAAGACAGGCCCTGCTATAGGGAAGTAGGGGAAACTCATGTGCTATCCTTAAATCAAAAAGAGTGAAAACAAGTTTTGGGAGGTGCATAGTTTGTCAACGAAAGCTAATAGATAGCTCAATTACTTCTCAAGCTGGACAAGTTTCGAGGAATGACTCCCAAGTGGGGACCATCACATCCTCTTAATCTCCTTTTTTTATCACTGCCAAAGTTTCTGATTTCTCATAGACCAAGTGTGAAGGAGGTTTTTTTGTTGTATTATCTTACGAGCTGGGCGCACTCATGCCAGTTCCTCCTCGTATTATGGGTTTGCAGATTAGACATACAATCCCGGGGTAAAACATGTCCAACTTAAGAAGATCATGAATTACCTACTACTTCCTCATGAGATAGACCAAAGGCACAAAACAAAATAATTTGAACATTTAAGGATAACACATGAATTCTATACTTTTAGGATTGGTAGGGAAATACCACGAATAGGAAGGTATGGTGGACTCAAATGGAAGATATTGGTTTCAGGGTATGGATGCACAAGAAGAATTCTTCTTAGTACAGAGTTTGGCTAGCAAAGGCTTTGAGAGAACAGACAATTGATGATGACTTGGATGAAAAGCATATAAAGCATAAACATTAAAGTAAGCATAACACATCAAGTTTTCTTCCTTGTCAACATAACACTTCAAGCATAATAACATAAAGGTTTTGGCTTGTCGCTACTTGAGAAAATCATGCTTGTTGTTATGACCAAAGCTATGTTTGCCAAGATTTAAAAAAAGTTTTCAGATCCATACCTGATATAAAGTCAATACTTCCCATAAGAATCATCCTATAAGTTCGATTGCGTGAATAGAATACCGAGTGCAGTGAAGAAACCAATAGACTTCTCATTAATATTCCATCATAGACGACTCCACACTCACAGATACAAGACTCTCCACAAAGGAGTGATAGACTTCAATGCAAACACCTATTTCATAAGATAACTTCCCTAGAAATGATACAACTCTACTTGAATCTAAAGGACAAAGATAAAGATAAAGATACCGGGCACTCCCCCAAGCTTGGAACAAGCTAAGGGGATGCCATTACCCGAGGAGATTTCACTCCTCATTCCTGTTCCTGTTGATCACGTAGTCCTTGGCGAAGAGCTTCCATGGAAGGGGTTCTCCGGTCTCATATGAGATGTCAGTCTCAGGGATCCTTCACTCAGCACCCAAACCTATGCGCAGAAAATTTACTTCATACTCATAGTTCTAGTTCTAAAGATCATAAATCTGCCCTTGGAGCTCAATAAATTTTTCTCCTTCATATCCTTCTTGTAGTGTACCTTCAGATCGTTGCTGATGTCGAAGTTGGCTTCAAAACCACGCTCGACCATCTTCTTGTACTTGAAGACTTCTTACTCCACTTCTTCCATCCTAGCCTCGATACTCCCCTCCTTGACAGGTCCCTTTAGATCTTCTTGGTGGAGGACACCATCCTCCACCCGAACAGTCTGAGGGTGCTTCTTCACCTCAGCGAGGTAAGGGTTGATGACGTTGACGACGCACCTGTCCTTGGGGGAACTTGGGGAAGCAGTGACACCTAGGTCTAGCTGAAAGATTTCCCTGCAGAAAAAACTCGAAAAGAAAACACACGAAATCTCGAGATACGCAGCCAGGACGATCCGAGCAAATATATAGCAAAAATTTCTGCAACAAAAGGAAGGTAACAAGCCAAAGTGGGGTCGGATACGGACTCCGAGGTGCCCAGGCGGCCTCCTGGCGCGGCCAGAGGGTAGGCCGCTCCACGGGGGTCGCCTGGGCCCCCTGGAGACCCTCTCCGGCTCCGTTTAGGCTTGGAGTTTTCGTAGTTTTGCAAAAAACCATAATAAGGAACTTTTATTGATGTTCGCGATGTTTCCTTACCGTAATACATACCTTTCCTTATTATGCTTCTGCTGGTGTATGAAACATGGCTGCAACATATTGTTCACGAGTTGTTGTGTGTATCAAATTCACTCAACATTGACAGGGTCTCCTGCCATGTAATGCTTGAGTCTTTGCCCATTCACAACTTGAGGTTTGGTTCCTTCAAAATTGGTAATCTTAATTGCACCGGACCGGTAGACTTCTTTGATATGAAATGGCCCTTCCCATCTGGAAAGTAGTTTACCTGGAGAAAACCTGAAACGAGATCTAAACAACAAAACTTTATCACCAACATTAAATTCACGTTTCAGAATCCTTCTATCATGCCACTTCTTTACCTTTTCCTTGAAAATTTTAGCACTCTCGTAAGCTTCACTTCTCCACTCATCTAGAGAAGTCAAGTTCATGAGGCGCTTTTCACCAGCTAAATTTGGGTCAGCATTAAGCTCTCTGACAGCCCAGAAAGCTTTGTGTTCTAACTCTAATGGAAAATGACAAGCCTTGCCATAGACCATCTTATAGGGAGACATGCCCATGGGGTTTTTGTAAGCAGTTCTATACGCCTACAAAGCATCTCCTAACTTCTTTGACCAGTCCTTTCTAGAACTGTTAACTATTTTTTGCAAGATCAACTTGATCCCTCTATTGGTGAGCTCAACTTGCCCACTATTTTGAGGATGCTACGGTGAAGCAATTCTATGATTGACATCGTACTTGGCTAAAGATTTTCTAAAAGCTCCATGTGTGAAGTGTGATCCTCTATCAGTCATGAGGTACCTTGGTACACCAAACCTAGGAAAAGTTACATCCTTGAGCATTTTCAAAGATGTCTTGTTATCAACACTCTCAGTGTGGATTGCTTCAACCCACTTGGTTAGATAATCAACATCTGCTAAAATGTGAGTGTCCTTATGTGAAGGAGGAAAATGACCCATAAAATCAAAACCACAGCAATCAAAAGGCTCAATCACTAGAGATTAATTCATAGGCATCTCATTTCTCCTACTAATATTACCAACTCTCTGACACTTATAACAGGATAAAACAAAATTTCTAGCATCCTTAAAAAGAGTAGGCCAATAAAAACCTGATTGGAGAACCTTATGTGCTGTCCTCTCACCGACATTATGTCCTCCATAGGGACTATTGTGATATTGTCTAATAATGTCCTTTTTCCCGTGTTCCGGTATGCATCTTCTCACGATCATGTCTGGACCTTCCATAAAAAGGTGAGGGTCATCCCAAAAGTAATGCCTCAAATCGTGGAAGAACTTCTTCCTTTGCTGAAATTTTAAACCTGGAGGCAAAAACTTTGCAATGATAAAATTTGCATAATCTGCAAACCAAGGATCGGAGAGAGATTGTAATTTTACAACAACTAGTTGTTCGTCTGGAAAGATGTTGTTGATTGGAATGGGATCATGCCGTATATCTTCCATCCTTGAAAGATTGTCCTCCACCTGATTTTCTACTCCTTTCCTATCGACAATCTGCAAATCATATTCTTGAAGAAGGAGTACTCATCCGATGAGCCTTGGTTTAGCATCCTTCTTTTCCATAAGATACTTAAGGGCAACATGGCCAGTATGAATAATAACTTTAGAATCAACAATACACTGCCTAAACTTATCACAAGCAAACACTACTGCTAAGAATTCCTCAGTAGTAGGATAATTCTTTTGAGTACTATCAAGGGTTTTTCTAGCATAATGTATAACATTCAACTTCTTATCAACCCTTTGTCCTAAAACAGCTCCAACAGCAAAATCACTTGCATCACACATAATTTGAAAAGGCAATTTCCAATTAGGTGGTTGTACTATAGGAGCTATTATTAAAGCTTTCTTAAGAACTTCGAAGGCTTCGTTACAATATTCATCAAATACAAAAGGAACATCCTTCTGCAGAAGATTAGTGAGGGGTCTCGAAGTCTTAGAAAAGTCTTTAATAAATCTTCTATAGAAACCAACATGACTGAGAAAACTACGAATACCTTTGATATCCCTTGGATAGGATATCCTCTCAATAGCTTCAATATTCGCCTTGTCCACTTCAATTCCCCTCTCGGAAATCTTATGACCAAGAATGATCCCTTCTTTAACCATGAAGTGGCACTTTTCCCAATTTAGCACTAAATTTGTATCCTTGCATCTCTGTAAAACTTTATTAAGATTGTGGAGAAAGTGGTCAAAGGAAGTTCCATAGATGGAGAAATCGTCCATGAAGACTTCCATAATCTCCTCGAAGAAACCATGAAAAATAACAGACATATATCTCTGAAAAGTAGCATGTTGATATGTCCCAAACGTATCTATAATTTCTGCTTGCTCCATGCATGTTTTGTGTGATATTTCTATGATCTAGATACACTTTCATACACCTTTGCTCATATTTGGACTAACTTATTAACTCAGTGCACCACAGTGCCAGTTCCTGTTTTTTGCTGTTTTTCTATTCCAGGTTTCCCCCATATTAAAAGTGCTCCAAAAGTTCAGGAAAATCGGATAAAAATTAGCGCAACGGAAACTTCTGGAACCCCGAATGAGGGCCGGGGGGCCACCACCAGGGACCCAGGCGGCCACCTGGCCTGACCTAGGGTCTGGTCGCGCCAGGGGAGGCGCCTGGACTCCGGGTGTCTCCCCTGGCTGCCCCCCTTCGCCTATTTATTTTCCGTGACGTGAAACTTTCGAAGAGAGAACCCTTTTCCGCGATCTCGCCTCTGTTCTGCGCCGCCGCTCTTCCAAGATCGGGAGCGCCAGCAGAGTTCTTCCCGGCACCCTGCCGGAGGGAGGATCGACCTCCAGGAGCTTCCCCTCCACCATGGAGGATTCCCATATGTGTCGTGAGTAGTTTCCTTTGGACCATGGGTCCGTGATCAGTAGCTATTTTATGTTATCCTCCCCTCTTTGTTCTTCATGGTTTAGACCTCGTGAGCTTCCCTACATGACCGAGGCACATATGTAATCTTTCTGCTGTTTCTATGTTGAGTTTGATGGGATCTGATGGATTATGAGATTATGTTTAGATTTTGATAGAGTAATATATTCGGTTCTTATCTTTTATACTTTTGTTCCGAAGTAATTCTTGCATGTTCTCCGTTGCTGTTTATTGCTTTGGCCAAGTAGTAGGTAGTAACTCCAAGAGGGAACGTTATGCTCGATTGTGGGTTCATGCCCCCTGATGACACGCTTGAGTGACAGAAACAGGAGTCTAGGGGATGTGCTGTTTCCACAAGGGGGAAAACAATGGTGCTTGTAACCGCGGTTGTAAGGATTGTTTACTTTACGTAAAGTGCTTTTTAATGCAATTGTCTGTTGCATTGGGTTTACACTTTGGGTGGGGCTCGCAACTTAATACCAGCGAGATGTTTGGATAGATATCTCAAGGTGGATGATTAGTAGTAGATGCAGTTGGATTTCTATCTACTTATTTTGGCGTATTGCCCATGCTTTTGAGCCTCTTCCTTTCTTTGTAGCATAGTTAGCATTGCGGTGCGCTTATAATCCTGTCAATTTCCCATCTATAATTTTTTTACCTCTCATAGCAGTTTTATCGTCTTTTGGGAGAGAGACATCACTAGTGAACATGACGGGACCCCGGTCCATATTCTCCTCACTGTTTACACGCTCATTTACTTTTCTGCTTTTACTTTCCAGTTGCTATCATTACCATTATCCTTTGTGTTTTGATCCTTTGTAAAAAAACAAGACCGGAGAGATTGACAACCTCTCTGAACTTCGTTGGGAGCAAAGTTATTTGTGTCTGTGTGCAGGTCCAGGTGAAGTAAGAAACCCTGAGTTGTGAACGGCGCCATTGTTCACTTCACCACCTACTTATCATTATCGGAGTCCTACTGGTCGATCTCAACCTTGGTATCTTCACCAAGGGAAACTTGCCGCTATGCTGCATCTCACCTTTTACTTGGGGTAACCAACGAAGGGCGAGAAGCAATTATCATCTCTCGCGTATCATAGGTGCATTTCATAAACCAAAAGGCATATGCCTATAAGCATAAGTACCGTATTTTCCTGTGAAAGTGGTCTTCTCTTGAGGAGCAGTATTGACATGAATTTGAGATAAGCCAGAGTACCCGTCGAGATAGCAAAAGTGGTTGTTTATGGACAACCTCTCTAGCATTTGATCGATGAAAGGCAGTGGGTAATGGTCCTTCCTGTTTGACTTGTTCAACTTCCTGTAATCAATAAACATTCTATATCCAAGAACAACTCTTTGAGGTATTAGTTCATTTTTATCATTGGGAACAACAGTCATACCTCTTTTCTTAGGAACACAATGAACTGGGCTTACCCACTTACTATCAGCTATAGGATAGATGATACATGCGGCTAGAAGCTTGAGAATTTCAGTCCTAACCACGTCCTTCATCCTTGGGTAAAAACCGTCGTTGAGGATCAACAACTGGTTTAGCATCGGGATCGAGATTGATAGTATGTTGGAAAATCGGTGGACTAATCCCCTGAAGGTCATCAAGGGTATAGCCAAGAGCACTGTCAGGGGAATGACCCCCGGGTAGGGTCACCCAGGGGAAACAATTCATAAGGCAAAGATCACCGACCTGATGGTCGCCGATCTAATCAAGGCGGAACTGATCAAGACCAAGCAAGAAGTGGGCTGAGCTGTCCAGGTCGAAGGCCGATTGCCCCTAAGAGAGTGCAATCAGCCTCACCAGGAAGCACTAGGCCGAAGTAAACAGAGCAACATCCGAGCAGAATCCCAGGTCGGACACCTGGTACAAGTGAATTCAATGCGCAATCCCTAAAGATCGGGACTGTCAGAGGCATGCGGTCTCCTCCAGCGCCAATCACACGGACATACCGACATGCCTAGGTCTCTAGCTTCACTGTTCACTTGCAAGGTCTACAGAGTAGCGGCATGGTGAGCCGCAATTCTATACCGGGTCATCCGAGAGAACACGATGTGAGGACCCTAGCTTGTCTGAGGCTGACAGCTGGGCCCTCCCCTTTGTATATTTACCTTAGTACCCCGGGCTGGCCTATGAGAGCCACGGGTACCCCTCCTGTGTGAGGGACGACGGAGCACTTATTGCTTGAGGGACGATGGAGCCGAATGTGATGTTTGTCGTCGCATTAAGGCGGAACATCAAAGACCTGCTGGCACTCTTCAACCTTTGCCTATTCCCGAGTGGAAATGGGACAAATTCAGTATGGACTTCATCACTGGCTTTCCAAGTACCCAGAAAGGAAATGATGCCATCTTTGTTGTCATTGATAGGCTTTCCAAAGTTGCTCAATTCCTTCCCGTTCGCGAGTCTATAACTGCTAGCTAGTTAGCGTACTTTTAAGTCTCTATAATTGTGTCTCTTCATGGTGTTCCTTTGGAAATCAGTTCTGATCGTGGTAGCCTTTTCACCTCTAGATTCTGGGAAAGTTTTCAGAATGCTATGGTAACTCATCTCTCCTTTAGTACAGCTTTCCATCCCCATTCTAGCGGTCAAGTTGAAAGGGTAAACCAAATTCTCGAAGACATGCTCAAAGCTTGTGTTATATCATTCGGAAAGAATTGGGAGAAGTCTCTTCCATTCGCCGAATTTTCTTAAAACAATAGTTTTCAATCTAGTCTAAACACGGCTCCTTTTGAATTCCTATATGTACGAAGATGTCGAACGCCCCTAAACTGGTCAGAAACCGGTGAAAGACAATTCTTTGGACCGGATATGATCAAGGAGCCAGAAGAGCAAGTTCACATTGTTCGTGATCAATTGAAAGCAACCCAGTCTCGTCAGAAAAGCTACCATGATCGTCATCATAGGCAAGAAAGCTACAATCTGGATGAGAAGGCTTACCTTCGGGTTAATCCTCTGAAGGGAACCCAACGATTCGGTATCAAAGCAAGTTGGCCCCACGTTACATTGGACCTTTCTGCATTCTTGCTAAACGTGGAGAAGTTGCCTACCAACTTGAACTACCTCCGCACCTTTCCCGAGTACATGATGTATTCCACGTGTCACAACTCAGGTGTTGCTTCAAGGACCCCATCCGTGAAGTCGACCATGAAACGCTTGATCTCCAAGATGACCTTTCATATCGAGAATACCCCGTTCGTATTCTTGATTCAGCAGAGCGTGTCAGCCGTCGTCAGAAGATTAAGTTTATGAAAGTGCAATGGTCACACCACTCCGAGAAAGAAGCCACGTGGGAAAGAGAAGGCCGCCTCCGTGCCGAGTACCCCACCTTCCTTTTGACGACTTCTGAATCTCGGGACGAGATTCTTTTGAGTGGGGGCGAGTTGCCAGAACCCTCTGTTAGGTATGTGCTACGGTTTAGCATCACTTCGCATCATGTCAAAAATTTCAAAAGAAATTGAAATGGGAGAAGGAACACCCCGAGATGAATTTTAATTCAAATGGCCATTTTAAAAGTTTCTCCAAAAATTCCTTTTGCATTTTTGAAAAGTCTCATAATTGAGTTTGATCACATATCAAGTGATTTGGAATCAATCCCATGCTCATAGATTTTATAATTATTCAAACAGGACCTTGGAATTAATCAAATACCCCTAATTGAATTTGAATTCAAATAGTTTGAATTTCAAAAAAATTCAAACTTTGGATGCGACTAGCTACTGTCATGTAAATCCATATATAAATTTTGAACATTTAATAAAATGCCTAGCTATTTTATTTGGCAAGGCAAAACAAATAACATAATTTAAAATAGAAAAGAAAAGGAAAGGGGCTTACCTGCGAAGAGGCCCAACTCATCCCAGCCTGGCCCAGCCCACCATCCCAGCTTGTCGTCTTCCTCCCCGCGCCACAAAGGTGCTCGGTGAATGCATGCACTCGCCGCCGACGCCGCCTTGCCACCTCCTTCTTGCCGTGGACGACCCCGAGACCCCTAGACGCGCCACGACGACGCCCTGGAATCCTCTGGTCACTTTTCCCCTCTCGCATCTCTCTTCCTCGCTCTCGTTCATCGTTTCCGCCACCGACAGGACTCGCCGGAGAGCGCCGGAGAGCGCCGCCGAGCGCCCGCGCGGCCGACGACCGAGATAGCCTCCACCGTGATGTTCATCGCCTTCCTCGACGTCTTCTTCATCTCCGTGCACAAGCAATCAATCCGGGAGGCCCCGTAGTCGACGCCACCTCCGCCGAGTCACCATCGGCCGCCGTGGAGCTCAACGGCGATTGCACCACCGCCCGGTGCCCTCTGACCTCGCCGTCCCCTCCAGTAGCTCCGGGGTGAGCTCCCCTCTCTTTTGCCCCAGTCCGCGCTCCTCCCGTGGATGAAATCACCACGCCTGTAGAGCTCAACTCTGGCCGCCGCGCGCGAGTCCTTGCCGGTGTTGATTCCGGCAGCACTGGAGACCCCGACCTGCTCCATTCGATGCGGGCGAGTACGGGACACGTTTTGGTGGTCGCGGCGTGCCAAACTGTTGCGGGAGACGCCGTCCCATGTGAGCGCCGCCGCATCGGGATGTCACCGGCGTTGAGCCGCCGGTGAACCCGATTAGCTTAGGGCCTAACCACCCTCTAATTCCCCCTTAGAGCCACTGCCATGTGGGGCCAACCCCCTTAATAACTCTTTGTTAAATAAAACTAAACCGGGATTAAATCCACTGAGGCTGACAGGACTGGCCCACTGGTCAGACCCCCCTACGTCAACATGACACCAGCATGACGCAATAAGTCATTTTCTATTTAAAAATAAATCAAAGAAAATCCAGAAAATTGATTAAAACTTTGGAAATTAATAACTAATTCATTTTAACTCCAAATTGGACATATAATATATGAAAGATTATCAAAAAATACAAGGATTCTGAATATGCACTTTGTTTTCATATTTGACCATTTTAAAATGGGGGGACAAAAGCAAATGTGCATATGAACCCTTTTAAATTCAAATGTGGAGTTTGAATTTGCAACTCAAATGCAATACACTTCATTTAAATGAAATTGGCAACACATCAACACCCCTTACATCATGCTATAACATCATATCATGTGATTGTGCATTGTCAATTATATTGATTGCTTGTTTGTGTTGTTTGCTATCGAAAGAGGTGGAGCCGGAACCCGAGATCACCCCCTCCGTTGAAGATACCCCGTACGACCCTCGTCAGCAAGGCAAGCAAACCCCCATTGATCATGTCGATAAAATCCCACTTCCCTCTCTGTCTCGCTTATTCATTGTATAGGATGATTACCATGATACGTTTCTACCGCATAGTTGAACCCATTCCTTTGCATGACCTATCATTTTGTCACAGTAGTAAGCAAACCACAATCCTAGAAGATGTAGGAGTTGGTTGATATTATGTGGCCCCTGCAACTGTTACTGCTTATTGTTGCTTAGTGTTACAATGAGGTTACTCTGTTGTGAGTCAGGATGGTAGTGATCATGATGATGCTGGTGGAAATGTGTTGGTGAACTTGACCTAAACAAGGTGAACGATGATAGGCTGTGTAGGAGTACAGAGTGAGTTGTCTTGTTGAACACCGCCTTAAGACCGAGTTCTTGTATGGTAATCCGATACAAAGAGTACAACCACACATTAGGCTCACTGACCCCTCTCGACCTATTAACTCATCCCGATCCAAGTCCAGGAGTCACACCTAGTTCGGGATTTCCATTCGGCATATGCATAGAAAGATAAAGAAGTGAAATTTTCATTCATGGTAGGGCTTGTAGCACATGGCTTGTCAAGCGGAGAACCATCCGTCGAAGTGGGCTTGTCAGTCGTGCCTACATGATTTGAGTCCTGACCGGAAACTCGGCCGGAATTCTGGTTGGGTTTGAAACTCAGATAGTTGACTCCTTGGACTAGAACGGTGACATGAGGTAAGTGTCATGGTAAACATCCTCGCCGGAACCCCTTGAATTGTGATGAGTACTTGGTGGTAACTTATGGTCATGTGTGTGTGTAGCGGTACACCCCTGCAGGGTTAACAAACTATTTGAATAGCCGCGTCCGTGGTCATGGACTACTTGGAGATTTATGCTTGATTATTACACAACTTCAACAGTTACTTTAAAATTTTCCAAGATAAGTGTGAGCGCTATGGCGTGCTTTATCGTGGGGAAGTCGAGGAAGTATCCATAGTGGTGTATTGGTTGGAGACTTGGTAGTGGACTCGTGTACGCTTCTTACCTCAAGTCTGGTATTCATAGTACAGAACTAGCCAAGTCAAAGCTGGCACTTCTGAATTGCAACCCCACCCCCCTTTACCTTGAAATTTGAGCATGAGTAGTATAGTTCTGATGGAAGTCTTTATGAGTACGACTTTTTACTCACGTTTGCTTATTCTATGTTTTAGATGAGAACCCAGACCCCGATGGAGTCACCTTCCTGAAGCTCGGCGTGGACTAAGCTAGTATAGTTCCAGACAGCAGTCTGGTCCCTTGTGGAAGGGCTATGTATGTTTACAAGGCTTCTTTAAGCCATTTGTTACACTTGTCTGTACTCAGACCTAATTTTCTTCCGTTGTTTGATGTAATGTTGGATCACAGTCATGTGATATCTTTGTGTACTCTATATAAGTCATTAAAGATGTATACTTTGTAGAGTTCATGTGATGAGTACCTGCTGTTTACACTGGACATGTATTCTGCGTGTATGATTATAACGTGCATGTCTTAGTGTGGGGTTCGATAGCTTAGTTGTGTTCTTGCCGGCGGTCTTTCTTACACCAAGTGTCCCTGAGATGTGCGCAGCTTGGGGCATCGCGATGCGATTGCTCGTGACTCTGTCGCGTGGCACACTTCGTGGTACGATCGAGCCCGCCCGAGACCCCGACTAAGTGATCGGGCTGGAGTCTGTTTATGTAAGTGTTATGATTCAATCGATAATATGGTTGAGGCGACTTGTCTATGAGTATGGGATTTCACCACCGATAATCATTTAGACTTGTGAGCGAACGATGAGGACCCATCTCAGTTGATCATCCGGGCCTGGATGGGATTCCCCTCACGTTCGAGCTTTCCGAGAGTGTGTTGTGCTTGGCATTGTCTTCTTAGACAAGTGGGTACGGCTCTCGGCTCTCCACATGATTGCGTTGTGGCAGGAATTACATACGCAAACCCCGGGTCCCGACAAGAAACATCATTGTATCTTTATTTTCAAGCTTTGTGCCAAGTTTGGCCTCTGATTGCAAGAAAATTCAAAAGTTGTGACATGCTATCCAGAAAACAGATTCTGTCCTTGGATGGAAAAATTCTTAATAAATCACCAGATCATCTTTTTTATCTGAATTTTTTTGACAGCGTGCTCTATACAATTGGATTTTGGGCGTCTGTTCTGAGTTTTTTCATTTGAATTGCAGAAGTTCCCGAAAAAAATTATTTACTACCTGCTGGTCTGTTTTTCACAGATTCTGCCACGTTTTTCCTTTCGTCACTTTTGAAAGTCTTGCGCTAGATTTTTCTTTGCAAAAACTTTTTGGCAATCTTGAGAAACAGTAGCCTTTCAAGAAAATCTTTATTTCCAGTAGAGGCAAATTGTTTTATTAAGGGTACTAACCTCTCTAATCAGCTTATGATGAGTTATGTATGAAGGGAGTTTTCAAGTGTGCGAGGGAAGATGATGAAAGAAGATCTGGGAGTGTCAAACGCTCAAGCTTGGGGATTCCCCCATGCATCCCCAATAAATATCCAAGGAGACTCAAGCGTCTAAGCTTGGGGATGCCCCCGTGCATCCCCTGCGTCATCAACAAGTATCAGGTCATCCTTTGTTCCACTATATTTTTATCACTTCATGCGTTATGTTCTATGCTTGGAGCGCCTCGCTCTTAGATTTAATTTTTAGTTTTCTTTTGCTTTGTTTTCTATTCATAGCAAATTAGAACCCAGATTTCTTTGTGTGGTAGAGAAACACGCTCCACTTTAAACTAGAACACATCATAGGATTTTCAAGCTTATCTTTCTTTTGTTGTGTGTTCTTTATCTTTTCGTAGTTGTTGTCATGTTTAGCTCTTAGTTTTCATGTTTAGCTTTTTCAAGAGTTTTGTTTAGTTTGTTGCTGGAACTCTCTTTAGTTTCCATGTTTATCTTGTTAAGAGAGTTGGTTGTTGCACTGAGTTGTTTCTTGACATGAAGTAGGTAATTGAGGTTGCTATTCAATTGTAGTAGTAACTTGCAATAGTTTTGAGGTATAGTTGTGAGTAATGTTTGAAATTTTGGTGTCTAGAGCTCTAGCCTATTAGTGAAAGGTGTCGTATTTTGGGCAATCCGTGTTTATTTTCAAAAACTACAAAAACTAGTTGAGAAATCTAGCTACTAGATGGATCACTAATCTTTGGAGGGATCATATATTAGAGTACACTCACGTACCATGAGTCGAGGATGCGCAAGGATAATCAAACCCCCATACACTCCTCCTCGAGGTACTTGTCTCTTTGTGAACCTCCTGATTAGATTGAGATTTACCGATAATAAGTGCAGGAGTTCTTCGGACTAATGTAAGTATTGAATGTTGACACTTCCACCTCCTCATATTTTCTAGCCTTTTCAGTATCGTGCATTGCCTCTTCTCACTCCAAGAGTGGGCGTCCACCTCGCCGGTGCATCCAAACCTTTGGAATGATACGCTCTGTCATTATAAACCTCCTTATATCTTCCCTCAAAACAGCCACCGTACCTACTATCAAGGCATTTCCATAGCCTTTCCGAGATATATTGTCATGCTACATCCACCTTCTCATGACTTGATCTTCATGTCATACATGTTCCTGCTACACTGGCAGAGGCATACATTTGCATACATCATGATAGCTACATCTTCTTTATGTTGAGTACCTTGTAAAGTGTGAAAGATCTTCTATACTTCTTGCAAAATAGAGTATTGCCCTTATGTGAGGAAAAGATCCCAAAGAGGACAAATTAAAAGATCGCAAAGAGGACAAATGAGAGTTAAATAGAAAGAGCCACTGAGGCCACCAAAAAATACAACAAAATGGAAAAAATAGAAAAAGGAAATAAAAAGAGAGAAGGGGACAATACTACTATTCCTTTCAAAAGGTCCACACTCTTAATCCCTCTTATACCTTGTACTCCATAGAGATGATCATATATGCATATAGCTATGTGGGGACCTTCACACTATAAACTTGGCTTGTATATTCCAATGATGAGCCTCCTCAAATGAGCTCTAGGTCTTCTTGAGAGAGCAAGTTGGATGCACCCCCACTAGTTCCATTGGAGAGATTTTCTTAGCTCATATGTGCATCCGTTGCATGGCAATCCTTACTCCTCAAACCATATCTATCATTTGGCCCTCTCGCCTATGCTTGTCCTCATTGATGTGAGCCTTTCACACATTTTTTGTCTTCCTCCTCCACCATACTCTTTCTTTTCCATCCTAAGTGTCAACTCTTGTGCTTACGCTCATTGATACGTCCCAAACATATCTACTTTTACAAAAACTTTTTCTATTGTTTTGCCCTCATTCTTGCATGATTTGAACTAAACTAACCCGGACTGACGCTGTTTTTAGCAGAGCTGCCTGTATGGTTTTATTGTGTCCAATAAAATGGATTTTTGGACATCTCAAAAAATTCCCAGAAAAAACACAGAAAATCCACGCACCGGAGGGACCCAGGTCCAGAATGTGGGCCATAGGGGAGCCAGGGGCCCCCTAGGCGCTCAGCTGGCGCGACCACCCCCCTAGCCGCGCCGGGTGGCTTCCTGGGTGGGTCCCACCCCCTCTGGTGACCTACCTTGGCCTCTATTTATTCTCGTGACGAGGAAACTCCGAAACATAAGTCAATTTTCCAGAAACGCGTTGCGGAGCCGCCGCCACCCTCTGTTCTTCCTCGGGAGGGCTAATCTGGAGGCTAATTTGGCCTCCGGAGAGGGGAGATCATCGCCATGACCAATCCATCGTCCCTACATGACTTCTCTTCACATGTGTGAGTAATTCCCTGCCGTAGGCAAAGGGGATGGTAGGGATTGGATGAGTTTGATCATGTAATAGTTCGTCAGATTGTTGGGGGCATGTTGCATATCATCTACTTTGGTGTTTATCATCTTTGCTACAACTTTTTGTTCTTAATGCTTGTTACTTTGGGCCCGAGTGCTATGTTTTCAGATCTGAACCACTTATGTTTTCATGAGTATATTTATTTTCTTGATCCGATCTATGAGTTGTATGCACCTACTATGGTCCGGAACCGGCGATCCCAAATGTGACAGCTTGGGACACCAAAGGGGATGGTCCATAATTCCAGGATTCCCTACAGTTGATGGTCATAAAGTACTGTTTTATGGCGCCGTTGCCGGGGAGCATAGCAATATTACAAGTCTACTTGAAGTATCCTTCCTGCCACACTCCATCTGCTATGGGTAAGAAAGGAGACCCCAAGGTTCCAATACTACCATCCACTACAAGAAAAGGTACCGTTCTGAGTACTAGTGCTACGCTTGATTCACCTTTCGTTATAAGTAAGTTTGCGTCACGACTACCAGCACATGCTACTTCTACTGAGTCAGTTACTATGTCCGATACTTTTGATGATGCTTCCACTACTATTGATGATACTAGTTTTCTTGGTCACTATATTTAAACACAGACTGCTAAGGTTGCAGCAGAACCCGAGACCGAGACTCCTGCTACCTATATTCCTACTTGCAAAACCTTTGGTTAACCAGACTTAGATGAACTCAAGGAGAGGATCCTTGATGATGATTATATTACTCTTGTTGATGATTTTTGCAGGGAACTCAAAGAGTGTGTTGACTCTGACCCTGGTGTTGTTAAGGAGCTGCTTGAAAAGCACTCCATGAAGAACAAGATTATTGCTGATCCTAAATTTTCCACATCTCCTATATGCATCACTCATCCTGATTATGATTTCTCTGTTAATCTTTCACTTATATCTATAGTCGAGGCTGACCCTTTTTATGGTAGAGAAAATGATGATGCTATAGCACACCTGACCAAACTCGCTGAGTTAGGTGACTTATTTACTACTGATGAAAAGATACGAAACTTATATGTGGCCAAGCTTTTTCCATTTTTCTTGAAGGAAGACGCTAAATCATGGTACGATGCATTACCCTATGGTTCCATTGAGAGTCCTCAGGACTTAGTTCAATTCTTTGTTGATAAATATTTTCCTCGTCATATGCAACATGCTTCTTTGCAAAGAATCTATAACTTTAAACAATTGCAGGATGAGCACCTCCCTAAAGCTTGGGGGAGGTATTGTGATTTAATTAAGGCTAGACCGGGACATGAAGTTCCAAAGAATGTATTACTTGATATATTTTATGTTGGTCTAACCGATGAATCTATATCCTATCTGGATAGTTGTGTTGGTTGTGTTTTCAGGGAAAGAACACCGGACGAAGCCGAAGAATTAATGGGAAAAATGGCCAAGAACCATGAAGATTGGTCCATTCCAGAACCACCTCCACCACCGAAGAAGAGGGGCATGCTTGTTCTGAGCCCCGAAGATATTCAATAAGCAAAGAAGTCTATAAAGGAGAAAGGCATTAAAGCCGAAGACGTGAAGAATCTACCGCCTATCGAGAAGTTGTGTGAGCCTACTACTAACCCTCCCTTGGTATAGGTACACTCTCTATTAGAATTTACTGAAAGTGACATCCCTAAAGGTAAGCCTCCCGACCAATGCTTAGATGAGCTTGATAATTTTATTATTAAAGAAGACAATTTTAATAGGAGGGTACAAAGTCACTTGCATGATAATTCTCTTGCTATCAAAAGTTTACTTGATGTTCTTGAAAGAACAGTTAATGATGTTAAATGTATTGTTAAGCATTTTCATATGGTTCAAACTCAGCTTCAACAAATTTCTAATGTGAAAAAAGATTTTCTTGCTAATAATGCCAAACAGGACATACAAGCTTATGGCATCAAGACCAGGGGTGGAACACACACCCAGGACCCACTCTATCCTGACGGGCATCCAAAGAGGATCGAGCAAGATTCTCAAGTACAAGTAGAAGACGAGATTTTTAGCTCTCCAAAGAAGACAAGTGAAGAACCTGCTGTTGATCCTAACAACATATCTACCTCCGATGCTAAAACAGAAGACGGTGCCGAGCCTAAAGAAAAGGATAAGGAGAAGGATGATCCTCCCGAGGTTCGAGAAGAAGAAGCACCCGATACACGCAAGAAGTACACTAGAGAAGACTTCATCGCAAGAAGACACGGGAAGGAAAGAGAACCGTGGGTACAGAAACCCATGCCCTTTCTAGGTAAGTCTCTCAAATCTAAAGAAGAAGAGCATTACAATAAATTTTGTGAATGGATGAAACCTCTTTTTCTTCAGATTCCTTTGACTGATGCTATTAAGTTACCTCCTTATTCAAAATATATGAAAGATATTGTAACTAACAAAAGAAAAGTTCCCAATGAGGCAATATCTACTATGCTTGCTAACTACTCTTTCAGTGGCAAGATTCCTGAGAAGCTTGGTGATCCAGGTATACACACCATTCCTTGCTCCATAAAAACAAATTATGTCAAAACTGCCTTATGTGATCTCGGAGAAGGAGTGAGTGTTATGCCTTTTTCTCTTTATAAAAGGTTATGTTTAGATAAGCTAATCCCTACAGATATCTCTCTTCAGATGGCTGACAAGTCAACAGCCGTCCCGATAGGTATTTGTGAGGATGTTCCCGTTGAAGTTGCTAATTGTTTGATTCTTACAGACTTTGTTGTGCTTGACATGCCCGAGGATGGGAGCATGTCCATTGTACTTGGTAGAGATTTTCTTAACACCGCAGGTGCCATTATTGATTGCAATAAAGGAAAGTTCACCTTCAACGTAGACGATAAAGAGAACACGGTGTATTTTCCGAAGAAAATAGACAAAAGGCATGGCCTTAACTCTATAGAGAATATCGAGACCGTGAAGATCGGAGAATGGGATTGTCCTCTGCACGTGCACCACAAATACAAAACTATTATGTTGGGGACGATGTCCATTAAAGTAAAGGTCTAATCATCAATTCATAAGAGGTGAGACTTTTTGCTCTATATATTGCCGGTTTTTTGGTATGACTTGATCAACCTTGCTAGCTAGCATGTTTTATATAGGTAAAAAGTGGAGCTTGTTATGTTTTCATTGGCTTTAGCTTTTATTCTCTTTGTTGTACCAAGTTTATATGTTTTTGAAGCTTCACCATTCTAATAATTGCTTCAAGATTTCAGAAAGTTTCGCAGCTTTTTCATCTCCGAAATTTTTTCAACAGTGAAGTTTTAAGAAAAATTCCAAAAAATTTAGAATAAAAATTTCCATGCCGGGAGTGACCCAGAGGCACCTGGGGCTGACCAGGGGGGCACCAGTGGCCCAGGCGGCCAGCTGGCGCGGCCATCCCCCTGGTCGCGCCCACAGGGCGCCTAGGGACCACAGGCCCCACCTCCAGGTATGTCTTCTTCCTCCTCCTTCCTCTCTCTCCAAAAACATGATTTCTGCACCCCTTCTTGCGTTCTTGCTGTTCTTGGAGGCGATTTTCGATATCTCTCTCCGACCCATCATTTGAGTTGAGATTTTAGGCAAATATTCCCTGGTATGTAACTCCTTCACCCCTCCAATTAGATTTTTGATTGGTGGCTTCATTTGTGAGTATTTAGTGGTTCTTGGTGTTGTTTATATGAGCTTGCATGCATGTGTAGAAATTTATTTTCCAAGTTTTGATGCAAGTTTATGCCTTAGGTAAGTGAGTAGAGTAGTTTGCCTCAACTCACTTTGTTTAAATCCTTGTTTTTATGAATTGTCAAAAATTTCAGAAATGAGTTTGCTCGTAAAAGCAAAGGGGTGGCTTGGGAATAAGAAGCCCGAGCGCTCCGATCGAGTTACTAGAGCTGCAGCTTCACCCTCAGCTGCTAGGGTGAGCTACAATGAAGATCATGTGCCGCTGGAGTTGTTGGAAGAAACAAGTCCAACATGCGCAATGATATAACCATGCGATGATTTTCTTAAAGATGCATCAATTAAGGAGGATTTTTACGACCTTTGCGCCAATGCAGGTTTGACACGGCTAGCACTATGCCATGTGGTACAATACAAGAAGCTCACCTCCTGGTTTGTTAGCAGCGTTTGTTACAACCATACTGCTGGAACCGTCGAGTTCAAACTTTATAATAATCTTATAACCATGTCTTTGGCACAGTTTTGTGATATGATAGGTGTGCCGAACGCCGGTCAGACATCGAGGATGAACACTCAGCCCTTCGAGTTGAGAACCCTCTTAAACTCCCTTTGTAGACAGGAGGAGAGCGACATTCGGCGCACAAAGTTTTCCAGCATATTATTTCCCCACATCAGGTATTTCGCGTACTTTATTGCTAGAGGGGTGTTGGCTTGTGAAAACTCGAGCAACGGTTCTGCACCAGATTTCTCTATCTATGCAAACGCCCTCTCTGATAGGAATGATTATAATGTGGGTGCCTTAATTGCTCGACGCCTTGTTACGAACAGTAGCAAGGGTGATTTATTTGGTGGTGTTTATGACACGCTTATCCTTGAGTCTCTTAACGGCACCCCACATCCTGATGATGTTCCCATTTCTTACGCATGTCTTGATCTTGGTGCTATGAAGAGTCATAAGTTTGTTACCATGACTTCCCAGTTTGGTTACCTTGTTTATATTTTGAGGTTTGAAAAGACCATTACTCGTGAGATCCGTCTACCTGCAACAATTTTGTTTGATCACACCCGCAGGAACGGATGGTCCTTCAATGTTGTCCAGTTCGATGAGTTCATGGCCAAGTATCAGCTGCATAACCCCATGGAGGGGGTTGTGCCTGACGAGGAGGAGCATGGTGAGTTCCCACCCTTCCACAGGGAGACCGTCACTCAGTATGGTGAGGGGTCTTCTTCTGCTTGGAGCGCAGGACCTTCCTCATGGGAGGACCCGAGGACTTCAGTGTACGCGTCGGAGGGCTCATACGACCCTTGGACTTACCATCACCCCAGAGCAGGAGGCTCCTGGGGGCAGTAGCTGCTACCAACTTAGGCCAAAAGCCTAAGCTTGGGGGAGTACGTGCCCTTCTCACTTTTCTATTGTATTATCCGTTTTTATTTTGTTTGCTTTGATCTTTTCGAAGTTTTTGCCCGTTCTTCTTTGTTCTTTTAATTTGCAAAAACAGCAAAAAGGTTTCTCTTTTATTTTTCTTTCGTTAAACCTTTAAAAAACCCAAAAAGATTTCCTTTCTCTCTTTAGTTTGCTTTGTTTTCAGAATTCTGCTCGAGTCTGTGATGGCATTTGATTATTTATTTCCCACGTTCGGTCGTGCAAGTGACAAGACAGTAATGACCGGTATGAACTCTTTTTGTTTCTACTTTTGTACATATGCCTTTACTTATGATCTAGAGACCATCTTATAGCGACATAGTGATATGTTTACAATGCTTTCCCAGTATTCATGCTGTCTTTGTGGCTGATCTCAAATAGCTAGAGTGCATAATGTGTTGTTGAAATGGATTCCATGCATTGCATTGTTCATGGTTTGGCATATTGAAGTTGTATTTCCCTTCGGAGAATTCTTGGATTGACTTGGCACATATTCACACATGTTTATGACTAAAATTTCTATCATGCCTTGATGATCTTTTTATTTCAGAATAGTTATATCACTTTCATGACCTTCAATGTTGCTTTGTCGCTCTGCATGATTATGACAATTATTGCTCTCTAGTTGGTCGCTTCCTAGTCTTTTGCTAGCCTTCAATGGCACTAAGCGGAATTCTTCTTGTGTATCCAAACTCCTTTTCCAAACCAGTTTTTCCACTTGAGTCCACCATACCTTCCTATATGTGGTATTTGTCGGCCACTCCTAACTTAGACTTTCTTGTGCCATCTCGAAATTTATTCAAAAGCTTCCCTTTTGTAACCGTACAAGCTCATGGTGCGGTGAGGGAAAATCAGTATCTACCATGCCAAAAATATTTTGACAGAAGTTTTAACTAGTAATATAAAAGAAAGATAAGTTAACCTCCCCCATACTTGATGATGGAATGAAATGGACCAAATGCTTCTAATGATAGATGGAACGATAACCTCCTTCCATACTTGAGGGAAAATAAAAGGTTCCATATACCGTCAAACGATGGATGGATAAGGGAACAAAATTGTAAACAAAAAGCATTAATATGGTTGGCATGGGAGATATTGAGAGACCTTTACTGTTCACCGTTGACTGGAAAGTTGCACTTCTCAAAGAATTTTGTCTCTGTTTTAAAAACCAAGAGCTCTGGCACATGTTAAGTCTTTGCTTCCAAACACGGGTTTTCAACCTTGCCATCAAAAAGACACAGTTCGAGAGTCTCCCCTTATTTCTTCAAGGCACCAACTATTGAGAGCATAATTGTCATTCTTAGTGTAACATGCATTGTCCCAAAGTATCACATTGTCTTCTGCATGCTTGTGATATTGCTAGTCTGAAATTCTTAGTTCTAGTCTCCTTTAAAACTCCGGAGGAGTTTCTGCATTTATGTTTTGCTTCACTCATGGAGGCTAGCGACATACCACTCTAGTATGTTCAAGCTATGTGCACTGTAATCTTGTCTTGATTTTCGATAGCATATTGTTTACTTTTGGTTGTTTGTGATTGATCACTTGAAAGAAGGATTGCTTCGTGCATTGTCCTCATAGCATTGTTTTGATACTTGCTAAACTCTTTTCGTAGTACCGGCTTATATACATCTTATGAAGCAAAAGAGTTTGTCAAAGTTTTCTTTGTCGCGTCCAGTGTGTTGAACTGAGTTGCTTGAGGACAAGCAATAGGCTCAGCTTGGGGAGTTGATACGTCCCAAACATATCTACTTTTCCAAACACTTTTGCTATTGTTTTGCCCTCATTCTTGCATTATTTGAACTAAACTAACCCAGACTGACGCTGTTTTCAGCAGAGCTTCCTGTATGGTTTTATTGTGTGCAGGAAAATAGATTTTTGGACATCTCAGAAAATTCCCAGAAAAAACACAAAAAATCCACGCACCCGAAGGGACCCAGGACCAGAAGGGAGCCAGGGGGGCCCCAGGCGCCCAGATGGCGCGACCATCCCCTGGCCGCGCCGGGTGGCCGCCTATGTGAGTCCCACCCCCTCTGGTGACCTACCTTGTCCTCTATTCATTCTCGTGACGAAGAATCTCCGAAACAAAAGTCGCTTTTCCAGAACCCGTCACGGAGCCACCGCCACCCTCTATTCTTCCTCGGGAGGGCTAATCTGGAGGTTGATTTGGCCTCCTGAGAGGGGAAATCATCGCCATTGTCATCGCCATCACCAATCCATCCTCCCTCCATGACTTCTCTTCACATGTGTGAGTAATTCCCCTCTGTAGGCAAAGGGGATGGTAGGGAATGGATGAGTGTGATCATGTAATAGTTCGTCAGATTGTTGGGGGCATGTTGCCTATCATCTACTTTGGTGTTTATCATCTTTGCTACAACTTGTTGTTCCTAATGCTTGTCACTTTGGGCCCGAGTGCCATGTTTTCAGATCTGAACCACTTATTTTTTTCATGAGTATATTTATGTTCTTGATCCGATCTATGAGTTGTATGCACCTATTATGGTCTGGAACCGGCGATCCCAAAGGTGACAGCTTGGGACACCAAAGGGGATGGTCCATAATTTGAGGATTTCATGTATCCATTGAGTTTATTGCTTTGTTCCAGTGCTCTTTTACAGGAGCACCTTAATCTCCATAAGTTCCCTTTGGCCCCATTCATAGCGGGATGGTAGGACAAAAGATGTTGTGACAGTTCTTATTGCAAGAACGCACAACTACCTACGGGATACATGCCTAATGTTTGATATCTGCCTAGATGATCATTGCTTTTCTGTGTGCCTTGCCCTGTGTTAGAATATATTACATGTTCATTCTTATTCATGCAGCGCCCAACCATCCATCTCCCTAGCCTACAGTGTTTTAATCCTGATGGTTACTACTAGTTTATTTCTGCTGTTTTACTTTTGCTGTTACCACCATCGCTACCACTATCATACCACAGTTGCTACTAATACTTTGTTGCAACCAAGTATATTTCAGGTGCGGTTGAATTGAAAACTCAACTGTCAAAGCTTACAAATAATCTTTGGCTCCCCTTGTGTCGAATCAATAAATTGGGTTAAATTATCCGCAAGAACACTACAATCGATCCCCTATAGTTGAGGGTCATAACTCATCCATTGCATGAGCGCTCAAAATATTGAAAGGGAGTGGATCAAATTGACTTGTACCTGGCTAGTGGTCTGGGGACGGGTCAAGATAAGATTCCAAAGAAGACTAAGTGTGAAACTTTTGTAGATTGAGTTCTCAACAAATAAATATTTTTCTCTCTCGTATTCCCATCTCCCACTTCTTGCACGCAAACATCATCTGGAGGCATTCGAGTCACAGACAGCGAGAGCTCTTTAACCTTAATGTTCTTTTGTTGCTTTTTTCAATGCTAATATAGACTCCTTCTTGTTATGACTTGAATTGAATTACATACCTTGATTTCTTTACTTAAAAGTTCTTATATGTTTGGTAGCATGTCACCATAGAAATTATACTTGTTATCATTTACCTACTCGAGGAAGAGCAGGAATTACGCTTGGGGATGTTGATACGTCCCAAACGTATCTATAATTTCCTCTTTCTCCATGCATGTTTTGTATGATATTGCTATGTTTTAGATACACTTTCATACAATTTTTTTTATCATATTTGGACTAACCTATTAACTCAGTGCACCCAGTGCCAGTTTCTGTTTTCTGCTGTTTTTCTATTTCAGGTTTCCCCCGTATTAAATGTGCTCCAAAAATTCTAGAATAATCCAATAAAAATCAGCGTATGGGAAACTTCCAAAGTTCCGAAGGGGGCCAGAGGGGACCCACCAGGGCCCCAGGCGCCCTCTCCGCGCGCCCTGGAGTAGGGTCACGCCAGGGGGCCGCCTGGACCCCTGGTGCACCCCTTAGATGCCCCCTTCGCCTATATTTATCTCTCGACCAGAAACCCCTGAGGACAGAACCCTTTTTCGTGATCTCTCCTCTGTTCCTCCGCCGCCGCGCTTCCAAGATCGGGAGCACCAGAAGATCTCTTCCCGGCACCCTGCCGGTGGGAGGATTGACCTCCTGGAGCGTCTCCACCACCATGTATGCTTCCCGGATGATCCGTGAGTAGTCCACCTTGGACCATGGGTCCATGATCAGTAGATATGTGATGTTCTCCTCCCCTCTTTGTTCTTCATGGATTAGACCTTGTGAGATGCCCTACATGATCAAGGCACATATGTAATTATGTCTGCTGTTGCTATGCTGAGTTTGCTGGGATCTGATGGATCATGAGACTATGTTCAGATTGTGATTGAGTAATATATTTGGTTCTTCTCTTTTATATTGTTGTTCTTGAGTAATTCTTGCATGTTCTCCGTTGCTGTTTATTGCTTTGGCCAAGTAGTAGGTAGTGACTCCAAGAGGGAGCGTTATGCTTGATTGTAGGTTCATGCCCCTGATGACTAGCTTGAGTGACAGATAAATGAGTCTAGGGGATGTGATGTTGCCACAAGGGGGAAAGCAACGGTGCTTGTAACCGCGGTTGCAAGGATTGTTTACTTTACGCAAAGTTCTTTTAATGCAATTGTCTGTTGCTTTGGGTTTACACTTTGGGTGGGGCTCGCAACTTAATACCAGCGAGATGTTCTGGATAGATATCTCAAGGTGGATGATTAGTAGTAGATGCAGTTGGATTTCGGTCTCCTTTTTTTGGCGTACCGCCCATGCTTTTGAGCCTCATCCTTTCTTTGTAGCATAGTTAGCATTGGTTTGCCCTGTAATCCTGTCAATTGCCCAACTGTGATTTGTTTACCTCGCATAGCAGTTTTTTTGTTTTTTGGGAGAGAGACATCACTAGTGAACATCATGGGACCCCGGTCCATATTTCCACCATTGTTTACACCCGCAATTTACTTCTTGCTTTTACCTTCTAGTTGCAGTTATCATTACCCTTTTATCTCTTGTGTTTGATGCTTTCTAAATGACAAGGCCGGAGAGATTGACAACCTCTCTGTACTCGTTGGGAGCAAAGTTATTTGTATCTGTGTGTAGGTCCAGATTAAGCAAGTGATTCTATTCAGACGACGCATCACTTGCCGAACCCCCTACTTGTCATTGTTTGAGTCCTACTGGATTGACTCTAAACCTTGGTATCTTTGCCAAGGGAAATATGATGCTAGGCTACATCCAACCTTCCACTTGGGGTAACCAACGAGGAGCACTACTTCAGTGCCATCAGATGCTGGCTTACAGGGAAGTTCTGACTCACGCGCAAAAAGTGACCAATTTTTCTTTTCCACAAGTCAGATCAAAAGCCTTTCATTAAAAATTTGGTTGATCCAGAACTTGTGTTGTTAAAGAAAGTTGTGACAGTCATGCGTACGGCCGACCTTCCACAAGCCCTCTTTTTCGTTTTCTGCATTTTCGTAAGCATACTTCTTGTTTCTTTGTTTCAGCATGTACATGTCAATTCTTTCCTTCAGAAGAACCGACTTTTATGAACATTGTCAAATGAACTACAAAGTTGGTATTCAGGGTTTATGGTTTGACTCTACTATGAATCGACATGAAAGTAAATTAATCATGCCGACTCATGAAGTCTACAACTTGCCCTTAAATTTATGAAACATGTTGACTTTACTATGACTCGGTATAACGTATAATCGTTCACACCGACTCGGTATATAGACGTTTGTGTTCACATACGAATAAGTAACCAAAAAGATTACATAAACAAGTCAATTCACACCACCTCCCGGTCAAAGGACATGGTAACAATTGGACTTGTCAAAAATCGTTGGTATACGACTCGCGTGCGATCGACTTCTAACAAAAAACTTACTTCATCAAACAATGAGAAAGAAACACACATGAGGGATATTAACACCCATCATCCAAGTGATAGTTCAAACAAAGCCACAATAAAGTAAAAAGTGCACACTGCACAAAATGATAAAGTAGCCCATTAATACAACACTAGCATTTTAAATATTTTTAAAACAAGTGCTCAAAAGGAAAGACAACTGGAGTTCAAGCACATATTTCTTGTCCGGCTTCACCTTCAAGGTTGCACTTCATGGTCCATATGATAATCACAACCTTCATACAGAAGCACATCCGAAATATCTCCAATATCCATGTCGTCTAAAACCGGCTCATCCGAAGAAGCCGGTTCAGAGGTTTGTGATGGAGGAAGCACGGAGAAGGCAACTGGCTCAGGTGGAGTGGTTTTTCGCCTCTTGTTATGTTCGTCATAACCATGTTCTATAACGGACAAATCCACATCTTCAACGATTTTTGTTGCGAACCTGCGAGTCTCTTTGATAACCTTGGAGTAATCTTCAGGAGAAAACCGGGTGCCATCAACATTGAACTCAGGAAATCCATCAGCTAATAAATTTGGGTTCATGTCTGGATGGTAGGACTTGGCAAGACCAAGACCACACATCACCACCAATCGACATGCCGACCGTTTAACAATCTCTACCCAAGCCGGTATAGTTGATAATAGTTGTATCATATCAGCTAGCTTGGGTATCACAACAGGTTTGCCTTGAATCGCAACAATGGTTCTGACGACCCCTTCACAAAGCTGATTGATCACCATGAACAATAGAGTCATCTTCATATCCAATGTCTCTTGGAGAGCAGGATGCTTGTCACCTGTTTCAAAATTGGTTAAGTCATTAAAACACATAGATACACAGTTGACTCGTCTTTAGCCAAAGACGACTCACCAAATACTTCTAAAGAAAATCGCTGAATACTCCTCTTGAGAAGATTAAACTTTCTCTCTGCTGCCTGACACTTTGACTCAGCCTCGTCAGCAGTTTTCTTCAGAATGTTAAGAGCTTCAGCATGGTAAGATTTTACCGCCTCCAGTTCCTCTGGTTTCATCTTCAATCCATCAAGAAGCCGGCTTATCTCTTCATACGCTTGACGCCGCTTCTCAGATTCGACTCGTACTTTCTCCTCTATATGATGAGTCACCTAACCGACTTCTAAAGCTAAAGCCTGCATAAATATAGGTAAGTCCTTTCTCATTAGAAGTATATAACCAGACACTTGGGGGCTACACTATTTCAACAAAAAAAAGCAAGCATGTTTGCAAAGAATAAATTCCTAGGCCGATACAGGTAAATCAAACTAGCACTTGGGGGCTACACTTATCCCACAGTATACAATGCTGAGAAAAAGCTATTGTAGAACGATATACATACCTCATATCTTTCCTTCATGCAGACAATCAAGTCATGTTGTTCACTAAGCCGACTGAATGATTGAGCATATAAATCCTCTAAAGGGACCTTTTCAAGATCCGACATAGAAGGACGACTCGTAGATGGTCCCTCGGCCACCAAGGGAGCCGGCTTAATAACATGATCTTTGGTCACAGGGACTTCCTCAGTTAAAACCTTAAATGAAGGAGCCGGAATTAAGCTTGGGAGGTAGCCGCTTCCTTAGACTGAGCGACAAATTCCTCACTCCACTCCTTAGGAGAATCATTCTTGGATGGAGCGACTCTTTCAGCAGAGATAGCAGGCGTTTCCTTAGAAACATTAACCGGCTCCTTGAAAGTCACGGAGTCGGCTTTGGTTTTGACCCTCTCTTGAGTCCTAGATACAAAAGAAATCTCATGGTCATCATCATCATATGAGTGTAAGTCATTAATTACTCAACGTATTTACCCGCGGTTGATAGGGAGCTTGTTGGGGAGTCGCACAGACGACTCCCCAGATGAAGCGCTATGCTCTTCAGCGCCAACAACAGGATACTATGACTCGACGCCCCCCTTCTGGCGAATTCCGCGGGGAAATATGGTTAGAAAAAAGTCCAGGGGGTCAACGGACTCGGAGCTACGAGCCCGCTTTTTCACTTCTTGACCCTATAATAAAAATAAATATAAGATATATATAACAGGAAGAAGGCTCTTGAAAAGAAGGCACCTGTGAAATACCTCCTGTCTAGGGACTTGCTTCTTTCCAGCCTTGGGAGAGTCGGTAGTAGCAGGAGAAGTCTCCTTCTCTTTGTCATCCTCATTTTCGCCCAAATCCTCCTGCGTAGCCAGAAGTGAATAAAAGGAGACATGTCACGAAAGTAAGTTAAAATATTACTTAAATTATGACTCGGGTTATTAACATCCGCCTCTTCTTCGATAGCCGGCTCCTCAGTGGTGACCCACCATGAGTTGGTTGCCTGGGCATATGATGAACAATCAGGACATCAAGGCAAAAGATATCAAGTAAGTTTTTGTGTAACATTTTGTCACAACCCTAGTTTTAGTATGTGATTTTTATTTCTAGAAATAAGGCATCATGTTTAAATTCATTTATTTAATAATTGGGGATCTGGAAAAGCCTCAAAATGAATTTAAATAAAAGGCCAGAGAAAAATCTTTTTCCAAAAATCCTCTGATGATTTTGAAAATACCTATAATTGGTCATGATCACATTTCAAGTGTTGTGGGTCCAACCACATGCCCAAGGAATTTTCAAAAATTTAAATAGAGGCTTGGAAATTAAATTTAAATGCTATTTGAATTGAAATTCAAATGTTTTGAATTTCAAAAATCTTCAAATCTTGGGAGTGACTATATATATGTCACATAAGTCCAAATAAAATGTTTGGAGATTTTCTAAAAATGCTTTGGTATTTTTCTTTAAGAGCAAAACAAATAAAAAAAACAATAAAAGAAAAAAAGAAAAAGGTCAAAGGCCACTTACCTGGGCCCAACTAGCCGAGGTGGCCCAGCCCATGGGCATGGGCGTCTTCCTCGTGCTAGCCAGGCAACTCAGGCCGTGGCGAGCATGCCGGCGCCCTTGCCACCTCCTTCTTGCCACGGGGCCTCCCCCTCCCCTCTTCTCGTCGCTAGGAGAAGGCCCTGGACGCCTACTCCATTTCCCCCTCTCCCTGGACCTCGCCCCTCTCGCCTCGCCATTCTTCTTACAGCCACCGAGGACGCCCGTCGCCGCCGTCGAGCGTGGCCATCGTCACCTTCCCGTCAAGCCAAGCTGTCCAGGAGTTCCACCTCGTCGTCGCGCGCCTCCCCGTCAAGCTATTCGTCGCCAGATGCCTCTGCCACGACGCCCGCGTCGCCTTCTTCCGCCACGGCCGCCGCTCGCCGGCAATAAATTGCTCCGTCTCCGCCGCTCCTATGGCCTCCCCGACCACCTAGTCGCACTCAGGGTGAGATCCCCCTTGTTTTCCCCCTAACCCACCCCCTCCCGTGGCCTGATTCTCCATGGCCGTCGTACTGAAGCTCCGTCCGCCGTGCCCCTTCGTCGCCGGCGTGGCTCCAGGCCGCCCCGCGGTGCATGAATTGCACCAGTGGGTGCACAAGGCCACGGGGAGCACTTTGGTGCCTCCCCCGTGAGCGCCGCCGCGGCTGCAGGTCACCGGCGGCTAACCGTCGGCCGCGCCAACGTGGCCATGTGATTAGGGCCTAATCCCCCCTAATCACCCAATAACAGGTGGGGCCTTGTCACCCCTAACCCCCTGTCATTTTAATTAAAAAGGGATTAACCCCCTGTGTCAATGACAGGGGGGTCCCAGGCATCAGTTTGACCAGTCAGCACCCCTGACGTCAGCATGATGCCATGCTGACGCAGTAAATCAATTTTTCCAGATTTTAAAATATTCCAGAAATTCCAAAAATATTTAAATCTTTGAAATTGAATAACTTTTAAACCATAACTCCAAATAAAATAAATAATATATAAAAAATTATCAGAAAAATGCAAGGATTCCAAATATCATACTTTCATAGATGTAAAACACGTCTATTGTGGGGGACCAGTAGCATTTAGCTATTTGGCTTATTTGGAATAATTCAAAATAAATGTTTAAATCATGTCAATTTAAACCGTTGTAATGCCAACCTTAGTACTTGCACATCAGAGGCATATCATACACATGACAACATGGTTTACCATATCCAAACATTAGCGAATGCAACTTGGGATAATTTGAACAACATTTGGAGTTTGAATTTGAATTTCTTATTAAAATCAACTTCAATTAACATGTGACAAATTGAACCTAGATCACATCAGTACCATGCCATGATTCATTTCAAGAATGTGCATTGCAATGTAATGTTCATACTTGTGTCTCGGCGTTTGCTTCTTCTCGATAGATCCATCGCCGGACATAGTTCCTGTTTCTTTGAAGAGTGGCACCCCGAGTCTCGACAATAAGGCAAGCAAACCCCCTTTGATCATATCTATAAAAACCCAGTTTCCCTCTTGTTCTCTTATGCATGAATAGGTGATCACATGTTACCTTTCTACCGCTAGTTGAACCCATCCTTTGCATGACCTATCATTGCTGCCACAGTATTAAGCAAAACACAACCTAGTAGATACCATAAAGTTTGTGTTCATCATGTGGCCCTTCATCCATGTTATGCTATGCCATGCTAGAGTTGTATGCAGTGAAGATGATCCATCTGGGTGATGTATCGGGATGGTAGATAACAATGCAATGTAATGGTAATGTGTTGGTGAAGTCACCCAAACAAAGGTGAACAATGAGAGGCTGTATAGGAGTACACAGTGGGTTGTGTCATTTACACTGCCCTAGGCCCCGAGTTCTCGTGTTGTGATCCAAGACAAGAGTACTTCCACATGCAGGGCTATGGACCCCGTTTGGCCTACTAACTCACCCCGATTATGGTCCAGGATTCACATGGGTTATCGCTTCTTCGATTTGATTTTGTGCCGGAGTGGGAGGAGATGCACGGTTACTTTGTAGCACGGTTTTAGGAAAGCGCAGTTCACCCCGTCGAGGTGGGCTTGTCAGACCGTCCATACATCGTCTGGGTCCTGAAGGAAACCCCGACCGGATTCCCGATTGGGGTACATACTCAGATAGGCGAGCCCCTGGACTAGAGTTGGACCCGTGAGGTAAGTGCCTTGGTGTTTATCCTCTTCCGACATCCGCTTGAAGGATGACGAGTCACGGGCGGTAAGTGATGACACGTGTGTGAAGCGCACACCCCTGCAGGGTAATGATCTATTCGAATAGCCGTGTCCGCGGTTATGGACTACTTGGAGACCTATACCTGATTATTAGACAACCTAAACGGATACTCTAAAAACTGCCAAGATAAGTGTGAGTGCTTTGGGTTGCTTCCTCGTGGGGAAGTCGAGGAAGGATCCATGGTGGTGTATTGGTGTAACAGACCGGATTTCACAAAAATTATAAATTTTGTTTTCGGTGTGGATTGTTTGATTGTCTGATTTGTTTGCGGTGTTATCATCCCCGATTTATCGATTGGCGATTATTTCCCCCCCTCTGATCTCGTACCGAACGAAGACTGACCCTTGCCACCCTGACACTCGACCTTTGCGACACCGGGTTTCACCCGATCATGTCGTGAAAACCGCACGAGACCAGCCGCAGCCAACGGAACGAAAAACCCTGTTTAATAATTAAACATGTTATTTTTATAGCGCGCCAGAAAGTGTCCTCGAAACGGTTCCAGCGCGAGGTGAACTCCGCCGGCTCGACGCGCTGATCGCGCAGTTCAAAGTTTTACCCGAATCGGAGGTCCTGTGGACCCCCGGCGGTCAGAAACGTGAGCACCGCGCGCGAGAGAGAAAAACCGGGGATGTTTTTGCAAACTGCCAGCCACCTGGGTTATATAAAGACCACCACACTCCCACCTCTTTCTAGGGTTTCCCTAGCCACAAAATTTGCAGCCACCCCACTCAGATCTGCCCCAATTTTTGCAATTTACCCCTATTTTCTCCCAAACCCTAGCCCCAGCGGATCTGGACCTTCGGATCGGCCGATCCAACGGCCCAGATCACGCTCAGCCTCCAGCCCTCTCTCTCCTCTCTCTCTCCACCCATGGGCGCCGCCGCCTCCACCTCGGCCGGCCGCCGCATGCGCCGCCGGCGACCAGCAGCCGCTCCGGCCAAGGGCTCCTCCTCCTCCCGCGCACGTCTTCCATCTCCTCTCCTCCTTCTCACTGTCTCCCCACGCCTCCCTGCAGGATTTGCCGGAGCCGGCCGCCATTGGAGCCGCCTGGGAGCTCGGCCTCTGTCGCCGAGAGAACGGCCCGCTGCCGCGCCTGGGAACCGCCGCTGCCGCCTCGTCCCCAGCCCCCCTCGCCGCGTCCCTGGAGTCCCGCGCCTCCTCGCCTCCCGGTGCCTCGCCGGAGACGCAGGCAACGGCCGCCGCCGTCGCTTCCTGGATCGGGAGCAGCCGACGCGCCCCACATGGGCCGCCTCAGCCGCCAGCCCAGCGCGGCGCCCCCAGGCCCAGCCACTTCGCAAGCCCAGCGCCAGCCGCCGCCAGATGGGCTGGCCCATGATGAGCCAGGCCTCCCCCCTTTTTTATTATTTTTCCTCTGTTATTTTTTTCCTAGCGCCCTGTAAATTTTTCTAAGTCAGGTAAAATTGTGCTGCTGATCCTGTTTTGCAACGTAATTTCCCGTTGACTCGTAGCTCCGAATGAAGTGATTCTTTTTTATGTTTGGTTGTGCATTGTGTGCTCTAGAGTTCATCTTTAGGAAGTTATTTATGTTGAGGTCATCTTGAATATGTAATTCTGCGTTGAAGTGGGAACCAGATAGTTAATTGTAAACTGTTGTTTAACTGCTGCTGAAACTGTTGCCTTATTGAACTTCGGGCGACGGTTGTGTCGCAACCGTACGTCGGAATTGATTGATTCCTTTTGCGTCTTGTTAAGCATTGTTTCTACTTAAGGTCCATGCATTCAAATGCCATATTTTCTTGCTGCATGTTGATTGAATCTTCTACCAAAGTAGCTACCCTGCTGTTAGTGTGCTGCTGTTTATATTTTGTTGCAATTTCGGTCGACGAGTGTGTCGCGACCGTTTATCGGAATTGAGTGATTCCAATTGCATATTGATAAGCATCATGTCTACTTCCATTTTATGTATTGCATTTTCATGATATGCTTACTGGTCATATAGTTATTGAGCTCCAAAGTTGCTATCCCGCTGTTTTTGACAGCCACCTCTGTTTTTCTCTAAGTCTGTAACGTTCCGATGCCATGTTGCATACTTAATATCTTTTGATCTATAATGCCTTTTTGCATGATTCTTTTTTCCATTCCTTCCTTGTCATGTCTACTTTAGTTTCATATCATTTTTGAGCATGCTTGCATTTATTATCCTGTTTATGCAGTGATCTAAAGTGTGCTTCCCGATGTTGGCAGATTATGCCCGTAACTTGTTTTGCTTGTTTGTTTTTAACCGTAACTCCATTTGGGGTGTTCTTTTTATGTAACTTGATTAGTTTTTAGTGTACTTTGTGTTTATGCTATTGTTTGCTGTTGTTAACCAACCTAAAATATGGTTTAGGACAGAGCAGTACCAAATGTTTTAATTATCGTGCGGCACTTAGTGTTATGCCATGTTTAGGTTGTGCCTCACTTAAATTGACTAGCATAGATAGTTTATCTTATGCTTCACCTCTTGACATGTTTGTGTGCTATGCCATGCTTGAGTGAGATTCCATGTTAACAAATTTGTTGATCAGCTGTAGCTAAACAACTTGAACCTTTCTAAATGTGCGGTATCGTCGTGTGTGACGAGTACTCCACTTAACCTGTTAGTAACCGCTCTCGATGGTAGGTGCGATGTCTCGTGTTGCCTTCTTGTTGATGCTTTCTCGTGTTTTCTTCGTAGTAATAGATGCTTGCTCGTTGATTGCTTTCCAGTGTTTACCGTCTTGTGTGCTTCCGCGGGTACCTCTCGAAGACGATGCGAGCTTGCGATCCACTACACCTTCGGAATCCGACTTATCAATAGGCAAGGACTATACATTACTTATGATCCATTCTATTTCAACCAGCGGTTTGCATGCTAGTCTAGGTTAGGTTCGATGTTTGATCGTACCACATGTTTACAGCCTCTTTTAAACCGATACAGCCATGTCCCCTCCCAGCAAACCTTGTACTGCTATGTTACCATTGCTCGTTGCTCAGCCCCTGCTTAGTATGCATCCTTACGATGCTACGAGGTTACCCTTTTACTCCTTGGTTGGGCCATCACATTATTATATTGTTGTTGATGATATGATTATTATAATGTTGACTATATTTGACGAAGGATGGAAGGTCTAAGCTATCCCGCCCCGACGCTTTGTTCCATTCGAGTCACCTAGGATCCGAGTTTCGGGTATTGGTTTTAAGACTGAGCGTGCCTAACCGCGTGTGGGATGCTATGGGGTCCCCTCTTCTTACCTACCTAGCTTCAAACATTTCTAGTGGTGGCCCAAGCTGTTTTTACCATTTGAAAACGTGTGTGTGTCTGGTTCCGCGGCCAGCAGTTTCCAAAACAACTCGGGCCAACGGAGACATAGTTTTTCCGTTGGTCCAAACCTGGAAGCTCGGGGGTTGCCCACATAGTTTGGGTAACTAACCCGACCTCGTCCAGATGGTAGAGGCCGATTCGAGAGCGCGGCCGGCTTTTGAATTGGATGTCGACTCACCAGGGGCCACCTGGATTTGTGCGTTGTTAGTTAGAGGGACCTGTCGTTCCGGATCTCTTGGGACTAAATCATAAAATGGTTTCCTATCATGGGTAGCAACTGAGAGAGATGGGCGTGCGTGCGGAGCCTTGTAATGGGCAGTTGGTACACCCCTGCAGGGTTAAATCTTTTCAAGAAGCCGTGTCCACGGTTATGGACGACTTGAGACCTAGTCTTTGTTCATAGACAACAACAACTGAGATAATCTTAATATAATTTGATCAACGTGTGTGTGTGCCTTGACTGCTTCTTCTTCGTCGGGATGCGAAGAGGAGGACAAGGATAGGATAGGTGTTATGATTGCGTAAGTAGTTGATAGCAAGACTTGTTGGAGGCGATTCCTCATCGAATGCTTGGCTTCTTATCTTACTCTCTAGTACGTTAGCCACTTCATAAATGCTAGTGCGGCAGCAACCTCACCACTTACCCCATCCTTACTGTAAACTACTAGTTGTCCTAGAATGACGAGTGATGAAGTCCTTGTTGGGTCAGTTGACCACTACAGTTGGATGCTGAGTACTTCTGTACTCATGATACTACCCCCAAACTCTTTTAAGGGTTTTTGATCGACAACAGGTATGGTGATCGACGTTTCGCGTGGAGACTCGACGACGACTAGTTAGGCGGATCCCGGCGGAGGGCCTGGACCCGTGTGTTTATGGGATCGATGTTTTTCTCTTTACCACTAGGCATTTGATTGTAGTATGTACTCAGACATGTACCTTTCGCTGTTGTATTGTATTTAAGGCAGTTGTATGCCGGTTGTATGAGATGTTGTATCCTTGTATCTGTAATGTTGTGATATCATGTTGGAAATCCGGGGCATATGACTTCGTCATATGTCGAGGTGGGACCGATATGTGCTTTGTCCCCGGATCTGGATGGAAACATCTAGATCTGGAACAGTACCACATATCGGGCCTTAAAACTTGGTATCAGAGCCTTACCGACCGTAGGATCCCTTTTCTGGCCGAAGTCGAGTCTAGACAAAAACTATTTTATAGTTACTAAGTTAGTTATCGGAGAGTAGGAATCTTTTTACTCCTTACCTTTGCTCTGGTCAGGAGAAGTGTCGTAATTGTTTTACTCTCGCCTTATCCCCTTCAAAACTCTAGGATCTCGAGTGTGTGGAGTATCGGAACCGTTACAATGCCTTGCTTGCAGCGTATTGTCTCAATTCCGACCTTAGGTTGGGAATTCTTGTAGTACCTTTAGCTTTCTTCGATTCTGGATATGATCTTGGTCGTCCATTGCCCTCCATCCTTTTGCCCGGTGTTTTTATGACTTGCGTCGGAAGCACTTCCCTTTGATCCAGCTTTCGTTGTCGTTTCTCCTCTTGACACCGACGGTTTCGTATTTTCGACGATGTCGTCTCTCTGCGGAAATCTGTCTCGACAGAAGTTCAACGTCGACATGGAGCAGAGTCCCTTGTTGGTGGTGTTGTAGATCGTTGACTCTTCCCTCTCCCCCGGATCGTCCTGGATCTCGGGACGAGATCCCTTGTTGGTGGTGTTGTATCGTAACAGCCCAGATTACACAAAAAATATTTTTTTTGTTTTCGGTGTGAATTGTTTGATTGTCTGATTTGTTTGCGGTGTTTGCATCCCCGATTTATCGACCAAAGATTATTTTTCCCCCTCTGATCTCGTACCGGACAAAGACTGACCCTTTCCACCCTCACACTCGACCTTTGCGACACCGGGTTTCACCCGATCACATCGTGAAAACCGCACGAGACCAGCCGTAGCCAACGGAACGAAAAACCCCGTTTAATAATTAAACGGGTTATTTTTATAGAGCGCCGGAAAGTGTTCTCGAAACGGTTCCAGCGCGAGGTGAAATCCGCCGGCTCGACGCGCTGATCGCGCAGTTCAAAGTTTTACCCGAATCGGAGGTCCTGCGGACCCCCGGCGGTCAGAAACGTGAGCACCGCACGCGCGAGAGAAAAACCGGGGAAGTTTTTGCAAACTGCCAGCCACTGGGCTATATAAAGACCACCACACTCCCACCTCTTTCTAGGGTTTCCCTAGCCACAAAATTTGCAGCCACCCCCCTCATATCTGCCCCAATTTTCGCAATTTACCCCTATTTTCGCCGAAACCTTAGCCCCAGCGGATCTGGACCGTCGGATCGGCCGATCCAACGGCCCAGATCGTGCTCAGCCTCCAGCCCTCTCTCTCCTCTCTCTCTCCACCCGTGGGCGCCGCCGCCTCCACCTCGTCCGGCCGCCGCATGCGCCGCCGGCGACCAGCAGCCGCTCCGGCCAAAGGCTCCTCCTCCTCCCGCGCCCGTCTTCCATCTCCTCTCCTCCTTCTCACCGTCTCCCCGCGCCTCCCTGCAGGATTCTCCGGAGCCGGCCGCCATTGGAGCCGCCTGGGAGCTCGGCCTCTGCCTCCAGGAGCACGCCCTGCCGCCGCACCTGGGAACCGCCGCCGCCGCCTCGTCCCCAGCCCCCCTCGCCGCGTCCCTGGAGTCCCACGCCTCCTCGCCTCCAGGTGCCTCGCCGGAGACGCCGGCAACGGTCGCCGCCGTCGCTGCCTGGATCCGGAGCAGCCGACGCGCCCGCTCGCCCCACGTGGGACGCCTCAGCCGCCAGCCCAGCGCGGCGCCCCCCAGGCCCAGCCACTTCGCAAGCCCAGCGCCAGCCGCCGCCAAACGGGCCGGCCCATGGTGAGCCAGGCCGCGCCCCCCCTATTTTATTATTTTGTCTCTATTATTTTTTTCCTAGCGCCCTGTAAATTTTTTTAAGTCTAGGAAAATTTTGCTGCTGATCCTGTTTTGCAACATAATTTCCCGTTGACTCATAGCTCCGAATGAAGTGATTCTTTTTTTTTTGGTTGTGCTTTGTGTGCTCTAGAGTTCATCTTTAGGAAATTATTTATTTTGAGGTCATCTTGAATATGTAATTCTGCGTTGAAGTGGGCACCAGATCGTTAATTGCAAACTGTTGTTTAACTGCTGCTGAAACAGTTGCTTGATTGAACTTCGGGCGACGGTTGCGTCGCAACCGTACGTCGGAATTGATTGATTCCTTTTGCGTCCTGTTAAGCATTGTTTCTACTTCAGTTCCATGCATTCACATGCCATATTTTCTTTCTGCATGTTGATTGAATCTTCTACCAAAGTATCTACCCTGCTGTTAGTGTGCTGCTGTTTATATTTTGTTGCAACTTCGGTCGACGACTGTGTCGCGACCGTTTATCGGAATTGAGTGATTCCAATTGCATATTGTTAAGCATCATGTCTACTTCCATTTTATGCATTGCATTGTCATGATATGCTTGCTGGTCATATAATTACTGAGCTCCAAAGTTGTTATCCTGCTGTTTTTGACAGCCACCTCTGTTTTTCTCTAAGTCTGTAACGTTCCGATGCCATGTTGCATGCTTAATATCTTTTGATATATGATGCCTTTTTGCATGATTATTTTTGCCATGCCTTCCTTGTCATGTCTATTTTAGTTTCATATCATTTGTGAGCATTCTTGCATTGATTATCCTGTTTATGGAATGCTCTAAAGTGTGCTTCCCGATGTTGGGAGATTGTGCCTGTAACTTGTTTTCCTTGTATCTTTTTAACCGTAACTCCATTTGGGGTGTTCTTTATATGTAACTTGATTAGTTTTTCGTGTAATTTGTATTTATGCTATTGTTTGCTGTCGTTAACCAACCTAAAATATGGTTTAGGACAGAACAGTACCAAATGTTTTAATTATCATGCGGCACTTAGTGTTATGCCATGTTTAGGTTGTGCCTCACTTAAATTGACTAGCATAGATAGTTTATCTTATGCTTCACCTCTTGACATGTTTGTGTGCTATGCCATGCTTGAGTGAGATGCCATGTTAACAACTTTGTTGATCACCTGTAGCTAAACAACTTGAACCTTTCTAAATGTGCGGTATCGTCGTGTGTGACGAGTACTCCACTTAACCTGTTAGTAACCGCTCTCGACGGTAGGTGCGATGTCTCGTGTTGCCTTCTTGTTGATGCTTGCTCGTGTTTGCTTCTTAGTAATAGATGCTTGCTCGTTGATTGCTTTCCAGTGTTTACCGTCTTGTGTGCTTCCGCGGGTACCTCTCGGAGACGATGCGAGCTTGCGATCCACTACACCTTCGGAATCCGACTTATAAACAGGCAAGGACTACACATTACTTATGATCCATTCTATTTCAACCAGCGGCTTGCATGATAGTCTAGGTTAGGTTCGATGTTTGATCCTACCACATGTTTACAACCTCTTTCAAACCGATACAGCCATGTCCCCTCCCAGCAAACCTTGTACTGCTATGTTACTATTGCTCGTTTCTCAGCCCCTGCTTAGTATGCATGCTTAGGATGCTACGAGGTTACCCTGTTACTCCTTGGTTGGGCTTTCACATTATTTTATTTTTGTTGATGATATGATTATTATAATGTTGACTATATTCGACGAAGGATGGAAGGTCTAGGCTGTCCCGCCCTGACGCTTTGTTCCATTCGAGTCACCTAGGATCCGAGTTCCGGGTATTGGTTTTAAGACTGAGCGTGCCTAACCGCGTGTGGGATGCTATGGGGTCCCCTCTTCTTACCTACCTAGCTTCAAACATTTCTAGTGGTGGCCCAAGCTGTTTTTACCATTTGAAAACGTGTGTGTGTCTGGTTCCGCAGCCAGCAGTTTTCGAAAGAACTCGGGCCAACGGAGACATAGTTTTTCCGTTGGTCCAAAGCTGGAAGCTCGGGGGTTGCCCACATAGTTTGGGTAACTAACCCGACCTCGTCCAGATGGTAGAGGACGATTCGAGAGCGCGGCCGGCTTTTGAGTTGGATGTCGACTCACCGGGGGCCACCCGGATTTGTGCGTTGTTAGTTAGAGGGACCTGTCGTTCCGGATCTCTTGGGACTAAATCATAAAATGGTTTCCTATCATGGGTAGCAACTGAGAGAGATGGGCGTGCGTGCGGAGCCTTGTAATGGGCAGTTGGTACACCCCTGTAGGGTTAAATCTTTTCGAGAAGCCGTGTCCACGGTTATGGACGACTTGAGACATACTCTTTCTTCATAGACAACAACAACTGAGATAATCTTAATATAATTTGATCAACGTGTGTGTGTGCCATGACTGCTTCTTCTTCTTCGGGATGCGAAGAGGAGGACAAGGATAGGATAGGTGTTATGATTGCGTAAGTAGTTGATAGCAAGACTTGTTGGAGGCGATTCCTCATCGAATTCTTGGTTTCTTATCTTATTCTCCAGATCGTTAGCCACTTCATAAATTCTAGTGCGGCAGAAACCTCACCACTTACGCCATGCTTACCGTAAACTACTAGTTGTCCTAGAATGACGAGTGATGAAGTCCTTGCTGGGTCAGTTGACCACTATAGTTGGATGCTGAGTACTTCTGTACTCATGATACTACCCCCAAACTCTTTTCAGGGTTTTTGATCGACAACAGGTATGGTGATCGACGTTTCGCGTGGAGACTCGACGACGACTAGTTAGGCGGATCCCGACGGAGGGCCTGGACCCGTGTGGTTATGGGATCGATGTTTTTCTCTTTGCCACTAGGCATTTGATTGTAGTCTGTACTCAGACATGTACCTTCCACTGTTGTATTGTATTTAAGGCAGTTGTATGCCGATTGTATGAGATATTGTATCCTTGTATCTGCAATGTTGTGATATCATGTTGGAAATCCGGGGCATATGACTTCGTCATATGTCGCGGTGGGACCGATATGTGCTTCGTCCCCGGATCTGGATGGAAACATCTAGATCTGGAACAGTACCGCATATCATTGCATATCTTGCTAAACTGGCAGAGACATACATTTTCATACATCATGATAGTTTTCATCTTTTTTATGTTGAGTACTTCTTATAATGTGTGAAGATCTTATTTATATTCTTGTAAAATATATAGTGTTTCCCTTAAGTGAGGAAAATATCCCAAAGAGGACAAATTAAAAGTTCCCAAAGAGGAAAAATTAAAAGATCGCAAAGAGGACAAATGAGAGATAAATAGAAAAGGCCAAAGAGGCCACAAAAATAGAAAAAACATAGAAAAAAGAGAAAAAAATAAAAAAGAGAGAGAGGGGCAACACCGCTATTCCTTTTTAAAGATCCACACTCGTACTCCATTGCTATATTTTTAGTTCATAGAGATTATCATTCATGCATAACTATGTGGGGATCCTTACACTATAGAACTTGGCTTGCATATTCCAAGGATGAGCTTCCTCAAATGAGCTTATCATTCAAATGAGCTTCCTCAAATGAACTTGGCTTGCATAGAGATTATCATTCATGCATAACTATGTGGGGATCCTTACACTATAGAACTTGGCTTGCATATTGCAAGGATGAGCTTCCTCAAATGAGCTCTAGGTCTTCATGAGTAAGGAAGTTGGATGCACCCCCACTAATTCCATTGGAGAGCTTACCTTAGCTCATATGTGCATCCGTTGCATGGAAATCCCTACTCCTCACATCATATCTATCATTTGGCCTTCTCTCGCCTATGATTGTCAACATTGATGTGAACCCTTCACACCTTTTTGTCTTCCTTCCCCATCATTTCTCTTGTTGCCATCCTAAGTAACAACATATCTTGCTCGTGCTCATCCATTGCATGAGTGCTCAAATTCGAAAGGGTGAGGATCAGTTTGACTTGTACCTGACTAGTTGTAAGGCCCGATATGCGGTACTGTTCCAGATCTAGATGTTTCCATCCAGATCCGGGGACGAAGCACATATTGGTCCCACCGCGACATATGACATTGCCATATTCCTCGGATTTCCAACATCATATCACAACATTACATCTACATGGATACAACATCTCATACAATCGGCATACAAGTGCCTTAATACAATACATCAGCGGAAGATACATGTCTGAGTACAGACTACAATCAAATGCCTAGCGGCAAAGGTAAAACACACCGTTCCCGTAACCACACAGGTCCAGGATCTCCACCGGGATCCGACTAACTAGTCGTCGTCGAGTCTCCACTAAGGCGTTCAGATAAAGAGTCGAGGTAGTAATCAACTGCAGCGGCCGATCAGGCAAAACATAAAAGGGAAAAGAAAAGCAAGGGGTGAGAATATATCAAAAGTCTTGTAACTAACTTCTCACGGTAAGGTGGGGGTAGTGGTGAGGTTGCAGACGCACTAGCAATATATGAGTGGCTAACGATCTATTTTAGAGAAAGATGAAAACCAAGCATTCGATGAGGAATCACCTCCAACAAGTCTTGCTATCAACTACTTACACAAGCATAACACCTATCCTATCCTTGTCCTCCTCTTCGCATCCCGAAGAAGAAGAAGCAGTCAAGTCACACACACGTTTATCAAGTTATATTAAGATTATGTCAGTTGTTGTTGTTGTCTATGAACAAGGAATAGGTCTCAAGTCGTCCATAACCATGGAAACGGCTTCTCGAAAAGATTTAACCCTACAGGGGTGTACCAACTGCCCATTACAAGGTTCCGCACGCATGACCATCTCTCTCAGTTGCTACCCATCATAGGCAACCATTTTATGATTTAGTTCCGAGAGATCCGAAACGACAGGTCCCTCTAGCTAACAATGAACAAATACGGGTGGCTCCAAGGGAGTCGACACCCAATCCAAAAGCCGGCCACGCTCTCGGATCGGACTCTTCCGTCTGGCCAAGGTCGAGGTAACTGATCCTCTCACATGTGGGCAGACCCCTAGATCACCATTGTGGACCAACGGAGAAACCATGTCTTCGCTAGCCCAAGTTTTTTTAAGGATATCTGCTAGGAGCGACCCGACAAACATATATGCATGGTTTCGAATGGTAAATCAGCTTTCGCCACCTCTAGAAATATTTGAAGCTAGGTAGGTAAGAAAAGGGGACCCCATAAAATTCCACACGCGGTTAGGCATGCTCATGAAGAGACACAATACCCGGAACTCGGGGCCTAGGTGACTCGAATGAAACAAAGCATCGGGGCGGGATAGCCTAGACCTTCCATCCTTCGTCGAATATAGTCAACATTATAATAATCATATCATCCACAATAAATATAATAATGTGATAGCCCAATCCAAAGAGTAACAGGATAACAGTTGATAACATCCTAGCATGCATACTAGGAAGTGGCTGAGCAGCGAGCAATAGTAACATAGCCGAACAAGGTTTGCTGGGATGTGGAGGAGATGGCTGTTTGGTTTTATTTGAGAGGCATGAATATGAAGTGGTAGGATCAAGCAATCGTTCTATCCTACACCTAGGCGCGAGTGAGATGAAAGTTATAAGCATGATATATGCTCCCCCTTACCTGATGAGAAGATGAACCGAAGGTGTAGTCGATCGCAAGCTCGCATCGTCTCCGAGAGGTACCCGCGGAAGCACACAAGAAGGAAACACTGGAAAAGGAAATCGACGAGCAGGCATATATTACTATGAAGCAATCACGAGCAATCATCAACAAGAAGGCAACACGAGACATCGCACCTACCGTCGAGAGCGGTTACTAACAGGTTAAGTGGAGTACTCGTCACACACGACGATACCGCACATTTAGAAAGGTTCCAGTTGCTTAGCTACACAAGATGAGAAAAGGTTGTTAACATGGAACCTCACTCAATCATGGCATAGCACACAAACATGGCAAGGGGTGAAGCATAAATAAACTATCTATGCTAGTCAGTTTAGGTGAGGCACAACCTAAACATGGCATATCACTAAGTGCCGCACGACAATTAAAACATTTGGTACTGTTCTGTCCTAAACCATATTTTAGTTTGGTTAACAATATAAAAAATATCATAAACACAAATTACACGAAAAACTAATCAAGTTACATGTAAAGAACACTCCAAACGGAGTTACGGTTAAAAAGATACAAGCATTACAAGTTTTGCACACAATCTGCCAATATCAGGTAGCACACTTTAGAGCAACAAATAAACAAGCAAAAGGTTGTAAACATGCACAAAAATGATATTCAACTAAATTACACATGGCAGGCATGGAATTGCAAAAGGAATCATGCAAATAGGCATCATGGTTCACTAGTTATAAGCAACACAAAAAGCTATAAAACATTACTGGTCAAGGACTTTGTGAAAATCAGGAAAACAGAGCAGAAACTGTTATTCTCATGCTGTATAAACAGGGAAAATCTATATGCAAATGTGCAGCAACATGACATAGAAATATGTGGGCATCAAGTAGACATGATGGTGATCAGGTACAAACAAGAATCAAGGTCATAGGCATCACAGACCAAAAGATATTAAGCATGCAACATGGCATCGGAAAGTTACAGACTTTGTGAAAACAGAGGTGGCTGTCAACAACAGCAGGATAGCAACTTTGGAGCTAAACATATCTATGACCAGAAATGTAAACATGACAATGCAATACACATAATGGATTTAGACATGGCATAGATCAAAATGACATATTGCAAAGCTCAATAGGATGCACGGTTAAAAAGATATAGGGCAACAAAGTAGCAACTTTATATAAACAGCAACACACTAACAGCAGGGTAGCTACTTTGGGTGATGAAACAAACATCATGCAGCCGACAAATATGACATGTGAATGTATAGCATTAAAGTAGACATGATGCTTAACAGTATGCAACAAGAATTAATAGCATAGGCCTCATGGATGTGACACAATCATCAATCAAACTTGCAATAAAATAATAACAACAACGAATTAACAGGAGGTAGCACCATTTAACAGTTCGGTGCCCACTTCAACGGTGATTAACAACATCAAGATGGCCTCAAAACAAAAAGCTCACAAAAGATGAACTAAAGTACACACAATTCTAAACAAATTTCCTTTTGGCGCAACACGATCCGAGCTACCGTTTACTCGCAAATTAAAAAGCAAAACAACATCAACAGCAGTAATTCTCAAGACTTAGTAAAAATTGGGAAAAGGAAAAACTATCAGAAAAAAGGCATCGTGCCTCACCCACTGGGATCGGCCATGAAGCGCTCGACAGGGGAGGCCGGCTGGAACGGGCCTTGGCTGGCTGGGCCGGCCCACCTGGCGCGGTGGCGGCTCCTCCTCTAGTCGGGGCTGACCAGGAGGTGGCGACAGCTGCTGCCTCCGGCAAGGGGCGGTGCGAGGAGGATGGGAAGGGGGGGTGGAGGCGCGGGTTCCGGATCCGCCCGGCGGCGGCGAAGTGGGGTAGAGGAGGCGCTCGGGCGGCGGCATGGCCGAGCTCTGGCTCGGTGGTGCCATGGCGACGGCGCTCGGGCTTATAAGCAACAAAAAAAGCTATAAAACATTACTGGTCAAGGACTTAGTGAAAATCAGGAAAACAGGGCAGAAATTGTTATTCTCATGCTGTATAAACAGGGGCAAATCTATATGCAAATGTGCAGCAACATGACATAGCCATATGTGGGCATGAAGTAGACATGATGGTGATCAGGTAAAAATAAGAATCAAGGTCATAGGCATCACAGATCAAAAGATATTAAGCATGCAACATGGCATCGGAAAGTTACAGACTTAGTGAAAACAGAAGTGGTTGTCAACAACAGCAGGATAGCAACTTTGGAGCTAAACATATCTATGACCAAAAATGTAAACATGACAATGCAATACACATAATGGAAGTAGACATGGCATACATCAAAATGACATATTGCAAAGCTCAATAGGATGGACGGTTAAAAAGATATAGGGCAGCAAAGTAGCAACTTTATATAAACAACAACACACTAACAACAGGGTAGATACTTTGGGTGATGAAACAAACATCATGCAGCAGGCAAACATGACATGTGAATGCATAGCATTGAAGTAGACATGATGCTTAACAGTATGCAAACAAGAATTAATAGCATAGGCCTCATGGATGTGACACAATCATCAATCAAACTTGCAATAAAATAATAACATCAGCACTTAACAGGAGGTAGCAGTAGTTAACAGTTTGGTGCCACTTCAATAGTGATTAACAACATCAAGATGGCCTCAAAACAAAAAGCTATCAAAAGATGAACTGAAGTACACACAATTCTAAACAAATTTCCTTTTGGGCGCAACGCGATCCGAGCTACCGTTTACTCGCAAATTACAATGCAAAACAACATCAGCAGCCGTAATTCTCAGGACTTAGCAAAAATTGGGAAAAGGAAAAACTAAAAGAAAAAAGGCATCGAGCCTCATCCACTGGGCTAGGCCCATGAAGTGCTGGACAGGGGAGGCCGGCTGGATCGGGACTTGGCTGCCTGGGCCGGCCCACCTGGCGCGGTGGCCGCTCCTCCTCTGGTCGGGGCCGACCAGGAGGTGGCGACAACGGCTGCCTCCCGCCGGCGAGCGGCGGCTGGCCTTGCCGGCAAGAGGCGGCGCGAGGAGGCTGGGAAGGGGGGGCGATGGAGGCGCGGGTTCCGGATCCGCCTGGCGGCGGCGAAGTGGGGTAGAGGAGGCGCTCGGGCGGCGGCATGGCCGAGCTCTGGCTCGATGGTGCCATGGCGACGGCGCTCAGGCTGGAGGAGAGAGGAGAGAGGAGGTGGAGGCTGGGGCGTATCTAGGCCGTTGGATCGGCCGATCCGACGGTCCAGATCGCATGGAGTTAGGATTTTTGGGCTAAAAGGCTAAATTGCGAAAATTGGGGCTATTATGAGGGGGTGGCTGCAATTTTGGCTTAGGGGAAACCCTATAAAGGTGTGGGAGAGTGGTGGTCTTTATATAGTCCAGGTGGCTGGCAGTTTGCCAAAACATCCCTGGTTTTTCTCCCGCGCGCCGGGTGTTTACATTTCTGACCGACGAGGGTCCGCAGGACCTCTGATTCGGGTAGAACTTCGAACTGCGCGATCAACGCGTCGATCCGGCGGCATTCACCTCACGTTGGAACCGTTCCGAGAACACTTTGCGGCGCGCTATAAAAATATCCCATTTACTTATTAAACGGGGTTTTCGTTCCGTTGGCTTCGGCTGGTCTTGTGCCGGTTTTCGCGACGGTTATCGGGTGAAACCCGGTGTCGCAAAAGTTGAGTGTCAGGGTGGCAAGGGTCGGTCTCCGTCCGGTACGAGATAAGAGGGGGGAAAATAATCGCCAATCGATAAATCGGGGATGCAAACACCGCAAAAAAGGTAGACAATCAAACAACTCGCACCGAATTTCTTTTAATTTTTGTGAAATCTAGGCTGTTACACTAGTGGTCTAGGAATGAGTCAAAATAAGATCCCGAAGGATACCAAGTGTGAAACTTTAATAGATTGAGTTCTCAACTAAACTATATATATATATATATATGCACGAAAACACCATTTGGAGATATTCGAGTCACGGACAGCGAGAGCTCTTGCACCTTTATGTTTATACTTAGCTAGAATCAATACTAAGACTCTTGCTTGTTATTATCTTGACTTGAATTGCACATCTTACTAGCTTTATTTTGAAGTTCTTATATGTGTGTTAGCATGTCACCACAGAAATTATTTGTGTTATCATTTACCTACTCGAGGACGAGCAGGAATTAAGCTTGGGGATGTTGATACATCCCAAACGTTTCTATAATTTCTGCTTGTTCCATGCACTTTTATGTGACATTGCTACATGTCTTGCTAGACTTTCATATCATTTTACACATATTTGAACTAACCTACTATCTCAGTGCACCCAATATCAGTTTTTGTCTGCTGATGTCTTTAGTTGCAGTGAATTTTCCCCAATTTAAAATGCTCCAAAAATTCCAGAAAAATCAAAATAAAAATCTGCGTGACAGAAGCTTCCGGAACCTCGAAGGAGCGCCAGGGGGCCCCACCTGGCGCCCAGGTGGCCAGGTGGCGCGACCCCACCCCTGGTCGCACGACCAGGGCGCCTGGGAGCCCCAGGTGGCCCCTGGCTCCCCCTTTGTCCTATATTACCTCTTCTCTCATAAAACCCTTGAGGAGAACCCCGCATCGCGAAATACCTCTGTTCTGCCGCCGCCGCACTTCCAAGATCGGGAGCACCAGAAGACCTCTTCCCGGCATCCTGCCAAAGGGAGGAAGGACCTCCGGGAGCTTTTCCACCACCATGGACGCTTCCCGGATGTGCCTTGAGTAGTCCCCCTTGGACCATGGGTCCATGAACAGTAGTTATGTGATGTCTTCTCTCCAATCTTGTTCTTCAATTTTTAGCCCAGGTGAGCTTCCCTACATGATCAAGGCACCTGTGTAATTTTTCTGATGTTGCTATGTTGTGTTTGATGAGATCCGATGGATTATGAGATTATGTTCAGATCATTATGAGTTATATATTTGGTTTACCATTTATGTTTTGTTCTTGAGTAATTCTTGCATGTTGTCCGTTGCTTTTCATTGCTTTGGCCAAGTAGTAGATAGTAACTCCAAGAGGGAGCGTTATGCATGATTGTGGGTTCATGCCCCCCGATGTCTAGGTTGAGTGACAGAAACATGAGACTAGGGGATGTGTTGTTGCCACTAGGGAGAAAACAATGGTGCTTGTAACCGCGGTTGCAAGGATTGTTTACCTTACACATAGATTGTTAATGCAATTTTCTGTTGCTTTGGTTTACACTTTGGGTGGGGCTCGCAACTTAATACCAGCGAGATGTTCTGGATAGATATCTCAAGGTGCATGATTAGTGAGTAGATGCATATGGATTCCGGTCTACTTGTCTTGGCGCACTTCCCATACTTTTGAGCCTCTTACTTTCAAGTAGCATAATTAGCATAGTGGTGCGTTTATTATTATGTCAATTTCCTAGCTATAATTTGTTCTCCCATCTTAGATGTTTTATTGTATTTTGGGAGAGAGACATCACTAGTGAACATCATGGGACCCCGGTCCATATTTCCACCATTGTTTGCACCTCCACTTTATTTACTGCTTTTACTTTCAGTTGCTATCATTATCACTATGATCATTATCCCCTCGCGTTTAATCCTTTGTAAACAACAAGGCCAGAGGGATTGACAACCCCTTTGTACTCGTTGGGAGAAAAGCTATCTGTTGTGTGTGCAGGTCCAGGCTAAGCTAGTGATATTGAGTAAACGGCGCCTCACTTGCCGAACCACCTGCTTGTCGACCTTGGACTCCTACTGGATTGAGTCTAAACCTTGATATCTTTACCAAGGGCAATTTGACGCTATGCTACATCACAACCTCCCACTTGGGGTAGCCAACGAGGAGCACTACTTCAGGGCCATCATACTGCTGAGCACAAGAAGGCTGAGGTGGCCAAGCAGCTTGGCATACTGCATCTGGTTGCCGAGAAATATGATACTCAGTGCCTTATGTCCAAAGCTTCCGAAGGCGAAAAAAGAGCTGCTGCTTCCACTACCGAGCTCGACAAAGTTCAGGCTCCCAAGGTCACCAAAGCAAAAGCTACGGCCACTAGTGCCTCTAAGAAGAAGATCCCTAATCTAAAGGCCCCCAGGTCCGCTGAGAAGAAAGCCAAGGAGGCTCTCAATCAGAAGCCCCCTACCCGAAAGACTCGCAAAACTGCCCCAGTTGCACCTGTTGCATCGGCTGCCCCCCACTCCTGTCATTCAAGAAGATGAAGGCCGCTCGAATGAAGCCCAGTCTCTCGATCGAGAAGAATGGAATGTTGTTCAAATTACTCGTGTTCTATGGAAGAAGGCCACGACTCCCCGAGAGGTTTCCTCAACAGACTTTGTCCTGAGGGAAATAGAAGAACAAGTTTCCAAGTACATGGCAAGGTGGGATGAGTATCTCACCCAGGATCTAATGGACATGAACCAAGAAGGTTTTTACTAAGACCGTCTACTCACCGAGGATGACCCTGAAACGAGGAAATTTTATGAGTCAAGACTCACTGCATTGGTTGAATCTTGTCAAGTGCAAAGTCAGAATGTCACAAATGTAAATGGCAGAGTTCGCCAGATTGTGGATGATATGTGCAAGGCACAGATTGACTCCCTCGTTGAGAAACAATCTCAAAAGAGAAAGTCTCCTGAGAAAGATGTCACAAATCCCTCTGGACGTGGGACGCTAGAGAAGTCAAAGAAAAAGAAGTCGTCTGAAGTCGATGTTGCATCAGCTCGACAGGAAACTGTCCCTCACCGAGAACCTACTCCTCCATGCCAACCAACTACTCCCCGTGAAGCAACTCTACCCGTTCTCCATCTCAGCCCCGTCAAGCATCTCCGCCCTGAAAAGCAACTCCACCCCAACAAGAAACTGAGGCTAGTGCTCACATAGAAAAGTAATTTTTTGCTGCCCAAGCCGAGCCAAGTGCTCCTCCTCCTCCTCCTCCTCCTCCTGCCGAGAAAGATTTCTCTCCAGCGCAGTCCACACAAGACGGATAAGTAGACGTGGATGTTACAACTGTTTCTCCTTGTGCTACCATTCCCATGGATATCGAAGGAGAGAATGACCCAGATTAATCTGATGCTTCTGAGGACTCTAGTTCCGATCAAGACTGATCATCTAAAGAAGAAGTTGCTGAAGTTGTTGATCATTTAGATCACGATCTGGCGGTCATGGAAACAGAAGAGGCCGAGTGATAACCCACAACTGCAGGGGATCGAGATAGTCTTCGCGGGTAAGAATAACCCAATGTATTGATTCGACACAAGGGGAGCCAAAGAATACTTATAAGCCTTAGCTGTTGAGTTGTCAATTCAACCACACCTGAAAAAGCACTAGACAATATATTTAATAGCAATGGTGTGTTGACGGGTGTAGTCTTAGAGACTTCCCCAATCACCAACACCACAAAGTAGTAACAAAGTATTAGCAGCAGTGATGAGAGAAATAGTAACAACAAAGGCAATAAAGATGAAAGATGGACCGGGATTCAAGGTTTCACTAGTGGTAACTCTCCAAGCAAAAAGACCGGTGTTGGGTGAACGAATTACAGTTGGGCAGTTGACAAAATTGCACAAACTCGAGCCAAGCAAACTAGAGCAATCCTAGTCTAAGAACCAAATGTAGGCATGTGTTCCGTATGTAGTTGTACGTGCTTGCAATAAGAACTTGCACAACATCTATTGTCCTACCGTCCCGCTACGAACGGGGCCAAAGGGAACTTACGCAGATTAAGGTGCTCCTCTCAAAGAGCACCGGAACAAAGCATTAGCACTCTATGAACACATGTGATCCTCAAATTATAGCTCATCCCTTTTGGTGTCCCAAGCTGTCACCATTGGGATCGCCGGTTCCGGACTATATTAGGTGCATACAACCGTAGATAAGATCTATAACAACAATTATAATCATGCAATCATAACGTGCTCCGATATGAAATCATGCTACTCGTGCACTAGTAACATGCATTAAGAACAACAAAATTGCAGCAACAATAATTCATAAACCTCTAAGGACTGAACAAGGTAACAATTCATCGGATCCCAACAAACACAACACCAATTACATCATATGGATCTCAATCATGTAGGGTATCTCATGAGAACTTTGTATTTGAAGATCAAGGGGGAGAAGATACCAACAAGCTACTGCCAAGAACCCGTAGTCCAAGGAGGAACTACTCACGATCCATAATGGGGTGAAGAAGAGTTGATGAAGATGGACCCGGGGGCCATGGCCCTCTCCGGCAGGGTGCCGGAGCAGGATCCTGGTGACACCCGAAGCTAGGTTTCGATGGTGATACGTCCCAAACGTATCTATAATTTCTGCTTGCTCCATGCATGTTTTGTGTGACTTTGCCATGTTTTGCTTGAACTTTCATACACTTTTGAGAATATTTGTACTAACCTATTAACTCAGTGCACTCAGTTGCCAGTTCCTGTTTTCTGCTGTTTTTGTATTTCAGGTTTTTCGGCCATTAAAAGTGCTCCAAAAATTCCGGAAAAATTATATGAAAAATCAGCGTCCCGGAATCACCAAGGAAGGAGGGGAGGGACACCACAGGGACTCCAGAAGGGTCCCTGGCGCGGCCCCACCCTAGGCCGCGCCGGGCACCCTGCTGGATGCCCTGTGGCCCCCCTGGTGCCCCCCATTGGCCCTATTTTTACCCCCGCGGAGGAAACCCTGATCCCAGACCCCTTTTCTCTATAAGCAATTCCGATCTCCGCCGCCATCGCCAACAAGCTTCGGGGGACCAGAATTCCTGTGCCGGCACTTTTCCGGGACGGGGAAGTGCCCCCGGATTCATCTCCATCGACGTTGCTTCCTCCCTCCATGAAGCGGGAGTAGTTCCTCCTCGAGGCTGAGGTTTCTACCAGTAGCTATGTGTTCTTCTCTCTCTCCCATGATGTGATCTTCGTTGTGATCATAGGATATGTTAATCTAGGGTGATCCCATGATATTTCCCATTCATCTATGTATTGGATTGATGTACTCAATTGATCTTATCTAGTATAATCCCCTAGACCAAGGTGACAGCGGTCTATTGGACATGGGTTAGAAGAATATTATCATGAGTGATTTCTTCTTTTGTGTGTTGATTGAAGATTGAGAATCTCTTGGTTCTTGACTATCCTTGAGATATGTTGTGGTGATTGTGGTACTCTCTTTGGATGGCTGCAGTGACATTGGGAAATCCATAGATTGAGAACTACGAACTTTGAGGTGTGTTTTGTAGCCCTACATAATTCTCATCCTCTCTTGACCACAAAGGAATGACCTCCGAGTGCATCTCCATTGCATGTTTTATGGGAAATATCATGCGATTAGACTATGCTAATGTTGTTGAGAGTTGACACTAGTGAAAGTATGAAGCCTAGGCCTTGCTTCCACCGTTGTTACACCGTTTGTGCTCATTTTTGTCACATGTTTGCTTTCTGCACTTTTTATTACAGATTTATATTACTTTGTTTTGCTACACCTATCACCCATATTTTACCATCTCTTCGCCGAACTAGTGCACCTATACAAATCCTAGTTGTATTAGGTGTGTTGGGGACACAAGAGACTTCTTGTATCTTAATTGCAGGGTTGCTTCAGAGAGACCATCTTCAACCTCTACTTCCCTGAGCTCGATAAACCTTAGGTCATCAACTTGAGGGAAATTGCTGCTGTCCTACAAACCTCTGCGCCTTGAAGCCCAACATAGTCTACAAGAATTGAAGCGTGCGTAGACATCAGATGGAGGCGGAGATCGGGAGCGCTTCTGGAGAAAAGGGTTGGATATCTCGGGTTTTTATGTCACGGGAGATTTTATAGGCAAAGGGGGAGTCTGAGGCGGTTCCCAGGTCGCCCAGGCGGCCACCCCGAGCTGGTGGGCCCTGGCCACGCCGGGAGGGACCCTGGGGGCCTGGGTCCACCTCCTGGCTCCGTCCTCCGGCTGGAGGACTCTTCCGATGTAGATATTTTTTGGTAATTTTTTGGGAATTTTCTGAGCAACTTCATTTTTGGACTTTTTTCTGCATTGCAAAGACAAAACAGACAGAAACTGGCACTGGGCTCTATATTAGAAGGTTAGTCCAATAAATGATTCAAAAGCATGGCAAAAAGATGTAGCAATGACACAAAAAGGGCATGGAACGAGAAAAAATTATATATACGTTTGAGACGTATCACCGAGCAACATCAAAACTCTGGCGAAGGATATTCCTCCATAGAAAATTCAAACAAGTTGACTCACTCTGCTCTGACTGATCCCGGTGATTCTGCCGAGGAAGTTCCCTCTGAAGCTGCACAAGGTCGAGAAATTATCAATATTCCTTCTATGCACCCAAGAGTCATGAATGATGGTGCTGGCGCTGTCCCTTCACACTTGAATATCCATAATGAATACCATGTTGATGATCTGCTCAACTCCAATCACCCAAGAGAAATGTGGCCTCTGTTTCAAGCAAATATCCCTCGAGGTGGTCCTTTTTTCAATCGAAGTATTCACTAGTCGAGGTTTTGCAATGTCATCCCGTACACTATGGATAGGACCTCAGTATCTCTTTGCTTTTGGACCCAAGAGTAAGCCATTTACTACTCTAGATTGCTGATTGAAAAAGAAAAGATATTGCAGAACCAGTACTTGGATATGCCATCATTTCACTCTGTCAACTCCTTTCAGAACCTGGCACAAGTTGTCGATGATTTTCATCGGCACAATCTGTTTGCCATCGGTAGTGCCTACAATCCAGAACTTATCAAGCAGTTCTATGCTACTCTGTACGTCACAGGACATCCAAGGCAGCTCGAGACTTGGAAATTTGACTACATGATTCAAGGCCAAGTTTTTCATCTAACTGTCCACGAAATTCTAGCAATGGAGAATTTACCTCGCTTCAAAGGATTGCCAGTAAAGATCCCTAGTTTGAGATGACCCCAGCTGAGTTTTCTGTCGTTATGGATCCAAAGGTTGTTGGCTATGGTTATCCTCCAGTTCCAATGCCCAAGAACTTAGACTTCGAGACCAAAACTTGGCTTTATATTCTCTCGAAGTCTCTGATTCCCATGCTGAATATGCACGATGATTATCCCATTCCTCCACTTGTTCAACATTCCATCGTGAAGCTAGTCAATATAATTCCATTCAACTTTGAAGATTGCTTCATCCTGACTTTAGTGTCTTGCACTGAGGATCCAGTTGCACTCAAGCCCTATGGCCCATGGCTCATGACAATGTGCAATTACTCTCGGGACGTGCCATTCCTCGCAATGGGTTTATCCCTCGAACTATACTCCCCCAGTCAAAAATGTGCTTCAAATTGTTTCTCTCCCCAATGACCCGTTTGCTGAACATGTTGGTATTCGAGCTCATGTCACGAAAAGAAATATCCGCAAGAAATTTATCAAGCCTATAAATCCTATGGAAGTTTCTCTTCGGTCCCAAAAAATGTTCAAGCATTATATCGAGGCAGATCGTGTCCAAAAGAAAACCATTCTGAACGAGTTGAATCTGCTCCGCAACGTAACTGTGAAAAACAATCAACTCATTCGAGAATGTCCTCGTCGTGAGTGGAAGGGTCAGCGGAAATTCAATTCCTGCGGTCAACTTCACAGAGCTGGTTTCGTTTCCCGTCCTCCTCATTTGGGTCGGCAATGGACTAATGATGATCGCCAAGACCGACCAGATGACTTCCACTCTTACCTGCCCACAAGGAAGTTCTCGAGGTTGATGATTACTATCGCATTGCTCTCGAAGCTGAATCTTCAGACTGTTGTTTGTGCTGCGCCGAGCAACAATTCACCACTTCCCAGCAGCCCTTCAACTCCAGAAACTTCTCGGCTCGACTCTTCTGGTGATGCACACTCCTTCCCAGGTGAATTGACTCCAAGTGATGATCCTCCTGGACGTCGCCGCCAGACTTCAAGGCCAAGTGCTGCACTTCCAAAATATTCTCGTCGTCGTCGTCATCGCCATGCTTCTTGAGACTAGCTTATTCTCTCGACCCTTTCTCAATATCTTTTTTCAATTATTTACAAAAAGGGGGAGAATGGGATGCATCTAAGAGTAGTTCTCCTACGGGGATAAGGGTTTTGGAGATTGAGTGGTTACAACAAACATTCATTTTCATTCGATCTAATTTTAACTAACTCTAAGTCGACTGTGAACTTCTGCCTTTCCATATGATATCTATTTGCTATGCTTGTTGTCAACATCTGTCTTGCAGGAAGTTATCTATCTTAAGTTCACAGGTCATTCGAGGAGATTGTATATTTTGATTGGATATATTTGGATTGGGATCTCCCTCCCTAAGATATTGGTAATATCTCTCAATCTATTCCTTATCAAATGCACTTAACTGAAATTTTCATCTTTCGTGCATACATCAAGGGGGAGTATATCATCTATCATAGCTATGGTTTTCATTGTAACACAAAACCTTTCAATTATTTGTCGATGCCTGTTTTGTCAACAATCGTCCAAAAAGGGGGAGATTGTAAGAGCAAGTTTTGCCCCTTAGGTTTTGGAGATTGTTGGACAAAGCAGTAGAGGAACTAATATTGTTTTCGAGTATAAATAGATATCTAGGTTCATGAAGAATGGTGTTTGCATGCAGAAGATCAAAGCACAACTCAAACCGAAGCTTTTGATGGAGGACGACCCCTAAAAATGTCGTAAAAAAGATGGTGTTCTCAAGAAGAATCGCGACGAGGAGAGAGCTGAAGTTGGAGGAAGACTTACTTGTTTTGCTAGTTTCTCTTTTAATTTCTAGAGTCGTAGGAAAAACCGTACTATCAAGAGAGGTTTGCTAGTTGAGATCTTAGTCCTAGTGAACTTGCTCAGCTGAACTTATAACCCGTAAAGATAGCCTACCGAGATAAATCTCACTGAGTTGAGTTATAGGTCCAAGGCAAACTCATGACACTTTGTTCCTCCGAGAGAGAACTCATTCGGTGAGTCTGCTTTCTTGCTCCGCAAGGAAAGTTGCGCATTGATGACAAATCCGAACGTTGTGGACATGCGTCAAGCTGTTGCATTGGGTCACATCAGTCATTTCACCATTGGGATCGCCACCTATAATTACCCTGCACCCGCCCAGCATTTGCGGTTGGCTGCTCCACTGAATATTCTCAGAGACAAGTGCAGTGAGCATCCCATCAAAGATCTCAAGAGAAAACAGTCTAAGTACCGTAGTGAGTTGAACAATTCACAGAGTCTTAGGTTGATATTATCCGACCTTCTTTACTTGGAGATATGCAAGTCTCCTAGAAGGTTAGAGGTCACCATTCAGCAGTCGAAGAGTAATTGCCACTACGAAGGAAGTTTGTTAAGGTTTTAGAAATGTCATGAATCATTTACCCCGAGTAAGAACTGGACAAGCCATGTAAACTTTTGTTCTGGGCTTAGCTCAAGCCATGTAAACTTTTATTTTTACTTTAATAAAGTAAAAGCTGCAGTGGGGTTTTGCCCTACTGTTTCCCCCCCTCAAAAAAATGAACTGGACAAGATCAAGGATTTTGTTGTAGTGGAGAATAGGATGGAGAGAGTTTTTCTCCAAGTGTTCAATCACCAGTCCCTCCAACCAGACGTAGCACTATGCAGAGTGTGAACTGGTTCACCAAACATCGCTGACTCGGGCTCGTTTTCCTTCTAGTACTTACTTTTAGTATTTAATTTGTAGCTTATTTACTCTCGATGTTTCCCCTCGCCATGTTTATTTTCGTTGTGAAATGTCTCGACATGTCTTTTGATGTTGCATTTTGATGACCCTCAACTGTAGGGGATCTATTGTAGCATTTTCGATAAGTAAGAATGTCGAACCAAACAAGGAGAAGAAGGTATTGATAAGTGACTTTGGATAAGGAATAACTGCAAGCATTGAAAGATAACTCTTTATGGGTTTTCGGTGTAAGTAACAAGAAAGTAAAAACAAGAAAAGTAAAGGGTACTTAGGAGAAACAAGTGGCCCAATTCTTTTGAGCAAAGGATAAGCCTGGCAACCGAACTTATAAAGACTAAAGCGTTTTTGAGGACACACGGGAGAGGTAGTCACGTGCTTTCGCCATATTCTGTATCGGTACTATGTATTGTGTTGATAAGTGTTGAGTGGGTGGATCTATGCTAGTACACCTTCTAGAATAAGATAAGTGCACTCTTATGATTAAACACCTTGCAAGTATCCGCAAATAAAAGGTAGAAATTAAGGCATAAGCCTAACCACATTAATAAGATCAAGGATCCATTATTCCCTTGTGCAAAAGTGTGTGAACTGGGGTTCAGGTTTCTGTCACTCCGACAACCCACCGTAAGCATTCTTTATACACAAGGCATTCCCCTAGGTCCTTAACAAGGCGAAGTGTTGTGTGTTCGACTCACACAACACCACTAGAGAAATAGCAACACAACTTAAATATCAAACAACACATATTAATTCAACATCATATGACTACTAACAACTAGACTTCTCCGATGCCCTCAAGAACTAAGGTAACTACTCACAAGACATAAAAGAGATCATGATAAGTGGTGATAAATAGATGATAAAAAATCTGCACACAACAATAATTCTCCAACAAAACTCAATAGCATTCACCACAAAGAAGTAATCAGCACCGATAAAGTAGAGTGGATGGATAGTACGGGTTACAACACAAGTTGCAATAGTGACATGATGTGGGATGAAGATGGAGATGGTGCTAATGTTGGGGATGATGTTGATGATGATCTCGATGATGCCCGTGACGATGTCGATGATATCCTCATCCGGGAGGTGTTCTCCCTGGCAGAATCTGCCCACCGGAGATGTCTTTTTTTCTCTGTAGGTTTCCGCCATGGAGCGGCGGCGGAACTCACGAAAGTCCTCTGTTTTTAGGGTTTTCGGATGATGGGGAATATATATGCCGAAAGGGGGAGACCGGAGTGGCCCCAGGTGTCCAGGGGGCCTCCCGGCGCGCCCCTGGTGGGGGCCGTGCCAGGGGGGCGCCTGGGCACCTGGTGGCCCCCCTCTAGCTCCTTTTCGATGAAGTTTTATTATTCTGCTGGAAAATATCCCCCGTTGATTTTCAGCGCATTTGGAGATGTTCTGTTTCAGCAACTCAATGTCCACTTTTCTCCGCTGAATCATGTGTCTGCTGTTTCGGCACCGGAAAGTTGCAAACTGTGTAAAACAAGCCAAAACAACATAAGAATATCATCATAATGTGAAATATATTAATGAATAGGGGTGAATTATCATATAAAATAGTGATGCATTTTGGACGTATCAAATCCCCCAACCTTAGACCGTGTTTAGAGAGTGAAGTGTCAATAAATAGAATACAGACAAGAAGCATCATGATTTCTTCACCAAACTCAAGCATCCTCAACAACAACCTCAACTCATAAGGCTGTTATGAAAAAGTAGTGACAATTACAATCGAAAGTAGGGCTAAGGAAACTCATCAAATCATGGCAAACATAACCTTGGTCAAGGGACAACTAATAAATTTTATTCTTGTTCCTTCACTTTATAATGAAACAATTTGAAGTTTTGGAAAGAACATGTTATTAGTGAGGAAGTGAAAATGACAACACAAAGGAAGATGTTTGCTTGACATAAGCTTTTTGCAAACAACTTACTTATCAAAAGATAATGTCAACAAGGATGTGATATGACCCATCTTAATGCAGCAATATATGAATGAATCCTTGTCAACATAAAGTGTCTGTTCTCTTTAAGAATATAAGGAAGTAGGAGGAACTGACTCAACATAAAAGTAAAAGACAGGCCCTGCTATGGGGAAGTAGGGAAAACTCATGTGCTATCCTTAAATCAAACAGAATGAAAACAAGTTTTGGGAGGTGCATAGTTTGTCAACGAAAGATAATAGATATCTCAATTACTTCTCAAGCTGGACAAGTTTCAAGGGATGACTCCCAAGTGGGGATGATCACATCCTCTTAATCTCCTTTGTTTATCACTGCCAAAGTTTCTGATTTCTCATAGGCCAAGTGTGAAGAGGGTTTATTTGTTGTATTATCTCACGAGCTGGGCGCACTCATGCCAGTTCCTCCTCGTATTAAGGGTTTGCAGATTAGACATACAATCCGGGGTAAAACTTGTCCAACTTAAGAAGATCATGAATTACCTGCTACTTCCTCATGAGCTAAACCAAAGGCACAAAACAGAAGAATTTGAACATTTAAGGATAACACATGAATTCTATACTTTTAGGATTGGTAGGGAAATATCATGAATAGGAAGGTATGGTGGACTCAAATGGAAGATATTTGTATCAAGGTATGGATGCACAAGAAGAATTCTTCTTAGTACAGAGTTTGGCTAGCAAAGGCTTTGAGAGAACATACAATTGATGATGACTTGGATGCAAAGCATATAAAGCATAAACATTAAAGTAAGCATAACACATCAAGTTGTCTTCCTTGTCAACATAACACTTCAAGCATAATAACATAAAGGTTTTGGCTATGTCTCTACTTGAGAAAATCATGCTTGTTGTTATGACCAAAGCTATGTTTGCCAAGATTTAAATAAAGTTTTCAGAGCCATACCTGATATAAAGTCAATAATTCCCATAAGAGTCATCCTATAAGGTCGATTGCGTGAATAGAATACCGAGTGCAGCGAAGAAACCAATAGACTTCTCATTAATATTCCATCATAGACGACTCCACACTCAAAGATACAAGACTCTCCACAAAGGAGTGATAGACCTCAATGACAACGCCTATTTCATAAGATAACTTCCCTAGAAATTATACGACTCTACTTGACTCTAAAAGACAAAGATAAAGATAAAGATACTGAGATGCCATTACCTGAGGAGATTTCACTCCTCATTCCTGTTGTTGTTGATCACATAGTCCTTGGCGAAGAGCTTCCATGGAAGGGGTTCTCCGGTCTCATATGAGATGTCAGTCTCAGGGATCCTTCACTCAGCACCCAAATCTATGCACAGAAACTTTAGTTCATACTCACAGTTCTGGTTCTAAAGATCATAAATCTTCCCTTCGAGCTCAATAATTTTTTCTTCCAGTTCGGTCATGCTCGACCACATCTCCTTCATCTCCTTCTTGTAGTGTAACTTCAGATCGTTGCTGATGTCGAAGTTGGCTTCAACACCACGCTCGACCATCTTCTTGTACTTGAAGACATCTTACTCCAGTTCTTGCAGCCTAGCCTTGATGCTCCCCTCCTTGATAGGTCCCTTTAGATCTTCTTGGTGTTGGACACCATCCTCCACCCGAACAGTCTAAGGGTGCTTCTTCACCTCAGCGAGGTAAGGGTTGATGACGTTGACGACGAACTTGTCCTTGGGAGAACTTGGGGAAGCCATGGCACCTAGGTCTAGCTGAAAGTTTTCCTGGCAGAACAAACTCGAAAAGAAAACACACGAAATCTCGAGATACGGAGCCGGGACGATCTGAGCAAATATATAGCAAAAATTTCTGCAACAAAAGGAAAGTAACAAGCTAAAGTGGGGTCGGAGACGGACTCCGGGGTGCCCAGGCAGCCTCCCGGCAAGGATAGGGGGTAGGCCGCGCCAGGGGGGCGCCTGGGCCCCCTGGAGCTCCTCTTCGGCTCCGTTTAGGCTTGGAGTTTTCGTAGTTTTGCAAAAAACCGTAATAAGGAACTTTTATTGATGTTCACGATGTTTCCTTACCGTAATACATACCTTTCCTTATTCTGCTTCTGCTGGTGTCTAAAACATGGCTTCATGAGTTGTTGTGTGTATCAAATTCACATCAACATTGACAGGGTCTCCTGCCATGTAATGCCTTAGTCTTTGCCCATTCACAACTTGAGGTTTTGTGCCTTCAAAATTGTTAATCTTAATTGCATCGGACCGGTAGACTTCTTCGATATGAAATGGCCCTTCCCATCTGGAAAGTAGTTTACCTGGAGAAAACCTGAAACGAGATCTAAACAACAAAACTTTATCACCAACATTAAATTCACGTTTCAGAATCCTTCTATCATGCCACTTATTTACCTTTTCCTTGAACATTTTAGCACACTCGTGTAACATCCCAATTTTCTAATTTCGGATGTTAATAGATCATCATATGCATCTCATGCTGCTTCTGCATTTTTCTGGAGTTTTAAAATATTTTTAAACATTTTTCAACACATGGCAGTTCGCTGGAGAGGATATAAAAGGACTTATCCCCATTTTTAATTTTTTGGAAAATAGTTTAAAATATTTTTGGGAGACTTTTTAAATTTACTTTGGAGTTATAAATATTTTCTAAAAATATTTTTGGAATTTATTTATGCTCCGGAAAATTGTTTAACTCAATTTTCGGAGTTTTCGGTATTTTTAAAATGCGAGAAAAGTATTTAAAAATATTTAAAACTAAGCTGCAAATTTTTTATTTTTATTTAATATTTTGGTAACGCCAAAAATTCTGTTTTATTATTTTAAAAATATTGGCAAAGACAGAATTTTAAAATAAATTTCCGTGATTTTTCTAATATTGTTTTGGGCCTAACGGGCCTTCTGTTTTTATTCGCAGACCGAATTAGAGTTTAATTCGGATTTAAAAAAATATATTTCGTGGATGGGTTTATAAAACCCGCGGACCCGCGGAGCGTTTAGGGTTTCGACCCGATCCGCCGCGCCGCCGCCGGTGAGCCCGCCCGACCCCGCCGCCCGCCTCCTCGCCGTGGCCGCCGCGCTGGCCACCACTGCGCTGGCCGCCGCCGCGCTGGCCGCCGCCGGCCATGGCCGCCCGTGCCGGCTGGCCGAGCCGAGCCGCCAGAGCTCCTCCGGCGAGATCTGTTTTTTTTCGCGCAGGGACCCGATCACGTTTTTTAGGTTATTTTAATTACGGATAGGCCCTTGTTTGCAGATTAGACCTCATTTTCGCGCGGTACCGTTTTCGCGAGTACTTTTTAACCGTAACTCGGAATCGAGTGATTCCAGTTGCGTTGCGACCGTGGTGAAATTTCCGAGCCAGTAGACCAAGTGTTACAGAAGTTTGAAGTTTTCAAATTTGAATCCCAGAAGATCCAAATTTGAACTTCCGGCAGCCGTAACTTTTTACCGGTGCGCCAGTTTGCGCCGTTTCTTTTTGCGTTGGTTTTATTTTGACAAGTACTTTAAGTTTAGCTACTGTTCGGAAAGTTTTGCTACTTTTCTTTGAATGTTTATTACTGTTTGAGCATATTTGTATTGAACATATGTTGATTGGTGCTATGTTTGCTCGTATAGATTGTCCGGAGTGTGCCGCCTCGTATTGTGAGGATTGTGACCGTCAGGAACAGCAAGAAGGCAAGTGATGCTTTGACCATACTCATACCTATATTTTCTATATGCATTATGTTAAGGAATATCACCCTATTGCATGATAGGTAGTTTACTTTACTGTTGCTGCAAAACCAGTTAGGATAGCCACATGTCTTGACTTGTCTACCGTACATAAACCTAGCCGTGTTGTTACTTTATTTCTATGCTCTGTAGACGTGGTTTGGGTTGTGAGAATTTCATGGAGTGCAGGTGAGCTATTTAATAAACTGAGTAGCAACTTTATAATAAATAGAAATCACTTCTGGACGGGCGGGTTGCATCCCGGTAGTTGTGCCTTGTCTAAGGACAGTGCCGGGGTTAAATGCACCCAATGGTTGTTTTGGTGGTGAACCGGGTGCGACATAGTGTCTACCCTCTGACGCAGTGGGCGCCGTCCAGGCTCAAAAAGATCAGACATGCAATATTACTAGTAGCTTCCGTGTACAGCCACTAGCTATATGGGCTCTGGCTTAGCACGAGTACGTTGTGGGGAACCTGGCCCTGGTAGCTAGCTGATGTAGATGTGTGTTAGGTGTACCGGCTACCAAAAGGTGGAGGCAACCTCTTCAGAAAGTCTTTGTCTCAATCTTCGGGTTGAGTCGAGCGGGGAACGTGTACAACCTCTGCAGAGCGTATAAACTGATCATGATTAGCCGTGTCCATGGTTACGGACGAACTTTGAGCAACTAGTCAGTACTGTTGTTGAATGATCTTGACAGATGAACACTTAATAATAATTTTGGTGGGAAAGAGTAGCATGGGTTGTTGTGTGTTTCAGGTAGAATTCAACTTAAAACTTTGACTAGTTTAGTTCAGGAGAAAATTGGCTTGCAGCAAAACAAAACCATAAGCCTTTCCTTTGACTTACCTTGCATGTAGAAGTAGGTCCTTTATATAAACTTTTCCGTGTCACTTGCCGTACAAATCAGATGTACTAACCAGTTGTCGGGCTGTAACCTTCGGTGTTGCACGTTTTTCAGACGACCAGTAAGGTGCGTTTAGGGGTTGCGAGTCTACACTCAACATGTTCGCATGTGGCTGTTGATGGGACTCCTCGTTACTTGCTTTTGCTTCCGCTATATTTATATTGAATAAGCTAGCCTTGAGCTATGCAACTTGTTATTTATTTTACTCTGGATCATACGTTGTAATAATGATGCACTTGTAGTTTGATATACATCTATGATACTGTGTGTGCCAGCGAGTTCGATCCAGGGACTGGCACTTGAGCACAAAGACTTCAATTCTGTGTGAATTGGGTCGCTACATCTCGTAAGCTTCACTTCTCCACTCATCTAGAGAAGTCAAGTTCATAAGGCGCTTTTCACCGGCTAAATTTGGGTCAGCATTAAGCTCTCTGACAGACAAGAAAGCCTTGTGTTCTAACTCTAATGGCAAATGACAAGCCTTGCCATAGACCATCTTATAGGGAGACATGCCCATGGTGTTTTTGTAAGCAGTTCTATACGCCTACAAAGCATCTCCTAACTTCTTTGACCAGTCCTTTCTAGAACTGTTAACCGTTTTTTGCAAGATCAACTTGATCTCTCTATTGTTGAGCTCAACTTTCCCACTAGTTTGAGGATGGTACGGTGAAGCAATTCTATGATTGACATCGTACTTGGCTAAAGATTTTCTAAAATCTCCATGTGTGAAGTGTGATCCTCCATCAATCATGAGGTACCTTGGTACACCAAACCTAGGAAAAATTACATCCTTGAGCATTTTCAAAGATGTCTTGTTATCAGCACTCTCGGTGGATATTTCTTCAACCCACTTGGTTACATAATCAACATCTACTAAAATGTGAGTGTACTTATGTGAAGGAGGAAAATGACCCATAAAATCAAAACCACAGCAATCAAAAGGCTCAATCACTAGAGATTAATTCATAGGCATCTCATTTCTCCTACTAATATTACCAACTCTCTGACACTTATAACAGGATAAAACAAAATTTCTAGCATCCTTAAACAGAGTAGGCCAATAAAAACCTGATTGGAGAACCTTATGTGAGATCCTCTCACCGGCATGATGTCCTCCATAGGGACTATCGTGACATTGTCTAAGAATGTCCTTTTTCCCGTGTTCCGGTATGCATCTTCTCACGATCCTGTTTGGACCTTTTTTAAAAAGGTGAGGGTCATCCCAAAAGTAATGCCTCAAATCGTGGAAGAACTTCTTCCTTTGCTGAAATGTTAAACCTGGAGGCAAAAACTGTGCAACGATAAAATTTTCATAATCTTCAAACCAAGGATCGGAAAGAGATTGTAATTTTACAAGAACTAGTTGTTCGTCTGGAAAGCTGTTGTTGACTGGAATGGGATCATGCGGTATATCTTCCATCCTTGAAAGATTTTCCGCCACCTGATTGTCTACTCCTTTCTTATCGACAATCTGAAAATCATATTCTTGAAGAAGGAGAACCCATCTGATGAGCCTCGGTTTAGCATCCTTCTTCTCCATAAGATACTTAAGGGAAATATGGTTAGTATGTATAACAACTTTAGAATCAACAATATACTGCCTAAACTTATCACAAGCAAACACTACTGCTAAGAATTCCTCAGTAGTAGCATAATCCTTTTGAGCACTATCAAGGGTTTTGCTAGCATAATGTATAACATTCAATTTCTTATCAACCCTTTGTCCTAAAACAGCTCCAACAGCAAAATCACTAGCATCACACATAATTTTAAAAGGCAATTTCCAATTAGGTGGTTGTACTATAGGATCGGTTATTAAAGCTTTCTTAAGAACTTAGAAGGCTTCCTTACAATCTTCATCAAATACAAAATGAACATCCTTTTGGAGAAGATTAGTGAGGGGTCTCGAAGTCATAGAAAAGTCTTTAATAAATCATCTATAGAAACCAGCATGACCGAGAAAACTACGAATACCTTTGATGTCCCTTGGATAGGGTATCCTTTCAATAGCTTCAATCTTCGCCTTGTCCACTTCAATTCCCCTCTCGGAAATCTTGTGACCAAGAATGATCCCCTCTTTATCCATGAAGTGGCACTTTTCCCAATTTAGCACTAAATTTGTATCCTCGCATCTCTGCCAAACTTTATTAAGATTGTGGAGATAGTGGTCAAAGGAAGTTCCATAGACGGAGAAATCTTCCATGAAGACTTCCATAATCTCCTCGCTGAAACCATGAAAAATAACAGTCATATATCTCTGAAAAGTAGCAGGTTGATACGTCCCAAACGTATCTATAATTTCTGCTTGCTCCATGCATGTTTTGTGTGATATTGCTATGATCTAGATACACTTTCAAACACCTTTGATAATATTTGGACTAACTTATTAACTCAGTGCACCACAGTGCCAGTACTTGTTTTTTGCTGTTTTTCTATTCCAGGTTTCCCCCATATTAAAAGTGCTCCAAAAATTCGGGAAAGTCGGATAAAAAATCAGCGCAACGGAAGCTTCCGGAAGCCCGAAGGAGGGCCGGGGGGCCACCACCAGGGACCCAGGCGGCCACCTGGCGCGGCCTAGGGTCTGGCCGCGCTAGGGGGGGCGCTTGGACTCATGGTGCCCCCATGGATGGCCCCCTTCACCTATTTATTTCCTATGACGTGAAACTTCCGAAGAGAGAACCCTTTTCCGCGATCTCGCCTCTGTTCCGCTGTTGCCGCGCTTCCAAGATCGGGAGCACCAGCAGACTTCTTCCCGACACCCTGCCGGAGGGAGGATCGACCTCCGGGAGTTTCCCCTCCACCATGGACGCTTCCCGGATGTGCCTTGAGTAGTTTCCTTTGGACCATGGGTCCGTGATCAGTAGCTATGTGATGTTCTCCTCCCCTCTTTGTTCTTCATGGTTTAGACCTCGTGAGCTGCCCTACATGATCGAGGCACATATGTAATCTTTCTGCTGTTGCTATGTGGAGTTTGATGGGATCTGATGGATTATGAGATTATGTTCAGATTGTGATAGAGTAATATATTTGGTACTTATCTTTTATATTTTTGTTCCTAAGTAATTCTTGCATGTTCTCCGTTGCTGTTTATTGCTTTGGCCAAGTAGTAGGTCGTAACTCCAAGAGGGAACGTTATGCTCGATTGTGGGTTCATGCCCCCTGATGACACGCTTGAGTGACAGAAACATGAGTCTAGGGGATGTGTTGTTTCCACAAAGGGGAAAACAACGGTGCTTGTAACCGCGGTTGCAAGGATTGTTTACTTTACGCAAAGTGCTTTTTAATGTAGTTGTCTGTTCCTTTGGGTTTACACTTTGGGTGGGGCTCGCAACTTAATACCAGCGAGATGTTCTGGATAGATATCTCAAGGTGGATGATTAGTAGTAGATGCTGTTGGATTTTGGTCTACTTATTTTGGCGTACTGCCCATGCTTTGGAGCCTCTTCCTTTCTTTGTAGCATAGTTAGCATTGCGGTGCGTTTATAATCCTGTCAATTGCCCATTTGTAATTTGTTTACCTCGCATAGCAGTTTTATTGTCTTTTGGGAGAGAGACATCACTAGTGAACATCATGGGACCCAGTCCATATTTTCATCACTGTTTACACGCTCATTTACTTTTCTGCTTTTACTTTCCAGTTGCTATCATTACCATTATCCCTTGTGGTTTGATCCTTTGTAAACAACAAGACCGGAGAGATTGACAACCTCTCTGAACTTCGTTGGGAGCAAAGTTATTTGTGTCTGTGTGCAGGTCTAGGTGAAGTAAGCAACCCTTCACCACCTACTTATCATTATCGGAGTCCTACTGGTCGATCTCAACCTTGGTATCTTCACCAAGGAAAACTTGCCGCTACGCTGCATCTCACCTTCCATTTGGGGTAACCAACGAAGGGCGAGAAGAAATTATCATCTCTCGCGTATCAAGCAAATTTCTGGCACCGTTGCCGGGAAGTCCGAGTGCTAAGATAGGGGAGTTGCACACTATATTTTACCTTTTCTTTTTAGTCTTTTTAGTTTACCTTTCAGTTTTTATCTTTGTGTCCTATATCAAAAATTACAAAAAATTCTGCCACACTTGCTGCTACTATGGGTTCCACTGAAAACACCAAGTTGTGTGACTTCACTAGTCACAACAAAAAAGACTTTATCTGCACTCCTATTGCCACACCTGCCACTTCAGCTACCTCTTATGAAATTAAACCTGCTTTGCTAAACCTTGTTATGAGAGATCAATTCTCTGGTGCTGGAGATGCGGCTGCTTTACACTTAAATAATTTTGTTGAGTTATGTGATATGCAAAAGTATAAAGAAGTAGAAGGTGATGTTGTTAAGCTTAAGCTTTTTCCTTTCTCTTTGAGAGGAGAAGCTAAAATCTGGTTTCAATCTTTGCCTAGGAATAGCATAGATTCTTGGGATAAGTGCAAAGATGCTTTTATTGGGAAGTATTACCCACCTGCTAAAATTATCCAATTGAGAAGTAACATTACAAATTTTAAGCAATTGGATAATGAACACGTTTCCCAAGCTTGGGAACGTATGAAATCTCTTGTTAAGAAATGCCCTACACATGGTTTGACTACCTGGATGGTTACCCAGACTTTTTATGCAGGCTTGAACTTTACATCGCGGAACCTGTTAGATTCGGCCGCGGGAGGAACCTTTATGTTAATTACACTTGGTGCTGCCGCAAAACTTCTCGATGAGATGATGACCAATTATTCCCAATGGCACATCGAACGCGCTCCAACAGGTAGGAAGGTAAACTCTGTCGAGGAAATTTCCTCCCTAAATGAAAAAGTTGACTTAATTATGTCTCTACTTACCAAGCAACCCTCTATTGATCCTCGTGATGTTTCTTTAAATTCTTTAGTTGCTCAGGAACAAGTAGATGTGAACTTTATTGCTAGAAACAACTTCAACAACAATGCTTATAGGGGCAATTTTGCTAGTAATCCTAGACCGTTTCAATCCAACTATGGGAACACCAACACTTATCCTAGCAACAAGAAACCCACTTCCTAACTAGAAAATATGCTTAGAGACTTTATCACTACCCAAAGAGCCTTCAATGAGAATTTAGAAGAGAAATTAGCTAAGTTAGATAATCTCTCTTTGAAGGTAGATAACTTAGCCCTTGATGTTGAGATGCTAAAAATTAGAACCTCTCCCCTTGAGGAGAGGAAGGCCACTCCTATTAATGCTATCCAATTGAAAATTAATGAAAATATTAGGATGATGGCTAAACTTAAAGAAAGATGGGCTAGAGAAAAAGAGGAAGAGGATAGAATTAAGAGCCTTCCTACACACCACACAGTTCCTACTATCCAAATTGTTGATGACACTCAAACTATTAGCACCCAATGCACTCCTGCTCCCATTGGACCTATTAATGGTGATGCTAATACCTCAACCGTAGAAGAAGAAACTCCTATGAACACAGAGGGTTTCAAACAAGTGAGCCTAGATGACACTACTACCACCTTTGATAGTAGTGATATTGATTTTGATAGTTGCACCCTCTCGGAAGTTATTAGCTTGCTACACAAAATGTCTAGAGACCCCCACACTAGCACACTTAATCTTGCCTTCACGGAGCATATCACAAATGCTCTCATCAAATCTAGGGGGGAGAAGATTAGGATAGAAGCCTCCATACCTAGGAAGCTAGATGATGGTTGGGACCCTATGATTAAAATTAAATTAAATAACTTCTCTTGCGATGCTTTATGTAACGTTGGAGCTATTACCTCCGTCATGCCCAAAAGAATGTATGACATGTTTGAATTGAAACCTTTTGATTCTTGTTCTTTTGGTGTTCGTCTTGTTGATTCTTCCGTAAAGAATCCTTTGGGGAAGATCGACGATGTTCTTATCATTGTCAATGCCAACTATGTTCCCATTGATTTTATTATTATGGATATAGAGTGTGAACCTTTATGTCCAATTATTTTGGGACGTCCTTTTCTTCGCACCGTTGGTTCCATCATTGACATGAAAGAGGGGAATATAAAATTTCAATTCCATGTCAAAAAGGGGATGGAACACTTCCCTAGAAAGAAAATCAAGTTACCATTTGAGTCCGTTACACGGGCTAGCTATTCTCTTTCTCTTGATAAAACTTGATTCTTCTTTTGCATTATGCCTAGCTTAAAGGCGTAAAAGAAAGCGCTTGTTGGGAGGCAACCCAAGATGTGTTTACTTCTGTTCTTAGTGGTCTTGATGATTGTTACTACTGTAGCAACATCATTGTATCTTTAATTTCAAGCTTTGTGCCAAGTTATAGACTCATATGATTAGGGAAGCAAAAGTTGTGACATGTTGTCCAGAAAACAGATTTTGTCTTCTTGACGGAAAAAAATAGGAACAAATCACCATTTCATCTTTTTTAGATGAATTGTTTACACAGCATACTCGATACAGTTGTGAAACTTTCGTATGTTCTGAGTTTTTTATATGAGTTGCCGAAGTGCCCCGAAAAAATTCTCTACTACCTGTTGTTCTGTTTTTCACAGATTCTTCCACCTTTTGCCTCTCCTTACTTTTTCAAACCTTAAGCTTGCTTTTTCTTTGCAAAAACTTTTTGGAAATATTGAGAAACAGTAGCTCTTCAAGAATATCTTCATATCCAATGGGGAAAAATATTTTATTAAGGGTACTAACCTCTCTAATCAGCTTATGATGAGTTATGTATGAAGGAGTTTTCAAGTGTGCGATGGAAGATGATGAAAGAATATCCGGGAGTGTCAAGAGATCAAGCTTGGGGATGCCCCTATGCATCCCCAATAAATATTCAAGGATACTCAAGCGTCTAAGCTTGGGGATGCCCCCGTGCATCCCCTTCTCCATCAATAATTATCAGTTCGTCCATCGTCTCACTATATTTTTAACACTTCATGCGTTATGTGCTATGCTTTGAGTGTCTCGCTCTTAAGTTTTTATTTTTAGTTTTATTTAGCTTTGCTTTCTGTTCATAACAAGTTAGACCCCATCTTACTTTGTGTGGGAGAGAAACACGCTCCACTCCAATCTAGAACACATCATAGGATATTTCATGCTTATCTTTTTGCCGTTGTGTGTTCTTTATCTTTTCATAGCTACTGCCACGTTAAGTTTTAGTTTTAGTTTTTCTTTAGCAAGGGCCTTGGCTTTGTTTAGTTTGTTGCTGGAACTCTCTTTATTTTTCATGTTTATATTGTTAAGAGAGTTGGTTGTTGCACTGAGTTGTATCTTGTCTTGAAAGTAGGTAATTGAGGTTGCTAATTAATTTTAGTAGTAACTCGCAATAGTTTTGAGGTATTGTTGTGAGTAATGTTTGAACTTTTGGTGTCAAGAGCTCTAGCCTATTAGTGATAGGTGTCTTATTTTTGGCAATCCGTGTTTATTTTCAAAAACCTACAAAACTAGTTGAGAACTCTAGCTACTAGATGGATCGCTAATCTTTGGAGGGATCGGATATTAGAGTACACTCACGTACCATGAGTCAAGGATGCGCAAGGATAACCAAACCCACATACACTCTTCCTCGGGGTACTTGTATTTTGTAAACCTCCTTATTAGATTGAGAGGTACCGATAATAAGTGCATGAGTTCTTCGGACTAATGTAAGTATTGAAAGTTGACACTTCCACCTCCTCATATTTGCTAGCCTCTCCCGTGACGTGCATTGACTTCTTCTCACTCCGAGAGTTGGCGTCCACCTTCGCCGGTACATCCAAACCCTTGCATGATACACTCTGTCATCATAAACCTCCTTACATATTTCCTCAAAACAGCCACCATACCTACCTATCAAGGCATTTTCATAGCCTTTCCGAGATATATTGCCATGCAACTTCCACCTCTTCATGACTTGATATTCATGTCATACATGTGCCTGCTACACTAGCAGAGGCATACATTGCATACATCATGATAGCTACATATTCTTTATGATTTGAGTACCTTGTAAAGTGTGAAAGATTTTCTATACCCTCTTGTAAAATAGAGTGTTTCCCTTAAGTGAGGAAAATATCCCAAAGTGGACAAAATAAAAGATCCCAAAGAGGACAAATGAGAGTTCAATAGAAAGAGCCATTGAGGCCACCAAAAAATACAAAAAATAGAAAAAAGAAAAAAATAAATAAAAAGAGAAAAAGGGGAAACACTACTATCCTTTCGAAAGATCCACACTAGTACTCCCTCTTACCCTTGTACTCCATAGAGATGATCATTCATGCATATAGCTATGTGGGGACCTTCACACTATAGAACATGGCTTGCATATTCCAAGGATGAGACTCCTCAAAAGAGCTCTAGGTCTTCATGAGCGAGCAAGTTAGATGCACCCCCACTAGTTCCATTGGAGAGTTTTTTAACTCATATGTGCATTCGTTGCATGGAAATCCCTACTCCTCACATCATATCTATCACTTGGCCTTCTCGCCTATGATTGTACTCTTTGATGTGAGACTTTCTCACCCTTTTTGTCTTCCTCCACCATATTTCTCTCTTTTGCCATCCTAAGTGTCAACTCTCGTACTTACGCTCATCCATTGCATGAGTTCTCAAAATATCGAAAAAGAGTGGATCAAATGGGCTTGTACCTGCCTAGTGGTGTGGGGACGAGTCAAGATAAGATTCCAAAGAAGACCAAGTGTGAAACTTTAGTAGATTGAGTTCTCAACAAAAATACTTTTTTTCTCGTATTCCCTATCCCCCTTCTTGCACGCAAACACCAATTGGAGACATTCGAGTCACGGACAGCGAGAGCTCTTGCACCTAATGTTCTTTTGTTGCTTGTTTCAATGCTAATATAGACTCTTGCATGTTATGACTTGAATTGAATCACATACTTTGATTGCTTTACTTTTCAAAGTTCTTATATGGTCGCTAGCATTTCACCATAGAAATTATGCTTGCTATCATTTACCTACTCGAGGACGAGAAAGAATTAAGATTGGGGATGTTGATACCTCCCAAACGTATCTATAATTTCTTCTTGCTCCATGCATGTTTTGTGTGATATCACTATGATCTAGATACACATTCATACACTTTTGATCTTATTTGGACTAACTTATTAACTTAGTGCACCACAGTGCCAGTTCCTTTTTTTTGTTGTTTTTCTATTCCAGGTTCCCCCCATATTAAAAGTACTCCAAAAATTCGGGAAAAGTAGGATAAAAAATCAGCGCAACGGAAGCTTACGGAACCCCGAAGGAGGGCCGGGGGCCACTACCAGGGACCCAGGCGTCCACCGGGCGCGACCTAGGGTCTGGTCGCGCTAGAGGGGCGCCTGGACTCCGGGTGCCCCCCTTGGCTTCCCCCCTTCGCCTATTTATTTTCCGTGACATGAAACTTCCAAAGAGAGAACCCTTTTCCGTGATCTCGCCTCTGTTCCGCCGCCGCTGCGCTTCCAAGATCGGGAGCGCCAGCAGACTTCTTCCTGGCACCATACCAGAGGGAGGATTGACCTCCAAAAGCTTTCCCTCCACCATAGAGGCTTCCCGGATGTGCCGTGAGTAGTTTCCTTTGGACCATGGGTCCGTGATTAGTAGCTATGTGATGTTCACGTCCCCTCTTTGTTCTTCATGGTTTAGACCTCGTGAGCTGCCCTACATGATTGAGGCACATATGTAATCTTTCTGCTATTGCTATGTTGAGTTTGATGGGATCTGATGGATTATGAGATTACGTTCAGATTGTGATAGAGTAATATATTTGGTTCTTCTCTTTTATATTTTTGTTCCTAAGTAATTCTTGCATGTTCTCCATTTCTGTTTATTCCTTTGGCAAAGTAGTAGGTAGTAACTCCAAGAGGGAACGTTCTTCTCGATTGTGGGTTCATGCCCCCTGATGACACGCTTGAGTGACAGAAACATGAGTCTAGGGGATGTGTTGTTGCCACAAGGGGGAAAACTACGGTGCTTGTAATCGCGGTTGCAAGGATTGTTTACTTTGCGTAAAGTTCTTTTTAATGCAGTTGTCTCTTGCTTTGGGTTTACACTTTGGGTGGGGCTCGCAACTTAGTATCAGCGAGATGTTTTGGATAGATATCTCAAGGTGGATGATTAGTAGTAGATGCAGTTGAATTTCAGTCCACTTATTTTGGCGTACTGCCCATGCTTTTGAGCCTCTTCCTTTCTTTGTAGCATAGTTAGCATTGTGGTGCGCTTATAATCCTGTCAATTGCCCATCTGTAATTTGTTTACCTCGCATAGCAGTTTTATCGTCTTTTGGGAGAGAGATATCACTAGTGAACATGACGGGACCCCGGTCCATATTCTCATCACTGTTTACACGCTCATTTAGTTTTATGCTTTTAATTTCCACATGCTATCATTACCATTATCCCTTGTGTGTTGATCCTTTGTAAAAAAACAAGACCGGAGAGATTGACAACCTCTCTGAACTTCGTTGGGAGCAAAGTTATTTGTGTCTGTGTGCAGGTCCAGGTGAAGTAAGAAACCCTGAGTTTTGAACGGCTCCATTGTTCACTTCACCACCTACTTATCATTATCGGAGTCCTACTGGTCGATCTCAACCTTGGTATCTTCACCAAGGGAAACTTGCCGCTACGCTGCATCTCACCTTCCACTTGGGGTAACCAACGAAGGGCGAGAAGCAATTCTCATCTCTCGCGTATCACAGGTGCATTTCATAAACCAAAAGCCATATGCCTATAAGCATAAGTACCGTAAGGGCATGTGAAAGTGGTCTTCTCTTGAGAGGTAGTATTCACATGAATTTGAGAGAAGCTAGAGTACCCGTCGAGATAACAAAAGTGGTTGTTTTTCGACAATCACTCTAGCATTTGATCGATGAAAGGCAGTTGGTAATGGTCCTTCCTGGTTGCCTTGTTCAACTTCCTGTAATCAATACACATTCTATATCCAATAACAACTCTTTGAGGTATTAGTTCATTTTTATCATTAGGAACAACAGTCATACCTCCTTTCTTAGGAACACAATGAACTGGACTTACCCACTTACTATCAGCTATAGGATAGATGATACATGCGGCTAGAAGCTTGAGAATTTTAGTCCTAACCACGTCCTTCGTCCTTGGGTTCAACCGTCGTTGAGGATCAACAACTTGTTTAACATCGGGCTCGAGATTGATAGTATGTTGGCAAATCTATGGACTAATCCCCTTAAGGTCATCAAGGGTATAGCCAAGAGCACTGTCGGGGGAATGACCCTCGGGTAGGGTCACCCAGGGGGAACAATTCATAAGGCAAAGATCATCGACCTTATGGTCGCCGATCTAATCAAGGCCGAACTGATCAATACCAAGCATGAAGTGGGTCGAACTGTCCAGGTCGGAGGCCGATTGCCCCTAAGAGAGTGCAATCGGCCTCACCAGGAAGCACTCGGCCGAAGTAAACAGAGCAACATCCGAGCAGAATCCCAGGTCGGACATCTGGTACAAGTGCATTCAATGCGCAATCCCTGAAGATCGGGACTATCAGAGGTGTGCGGTCTCCTCCAGCGCCGATCATGCGGACAAGCCGACAGGCCTAGGTCTCTAGCTTCACTTTTCATTTGCAAGGTCTACAGAGTAGAGGCATGGTGAGCCACAAGTCTATACCGGGTCATCTGGGAGAACACGATGTGAGGACCCTAGCTTGTCTGAGGCTGACAGCTGGGCCCTCCCCTTTATATATTTACCTTAGTACCCCGGACTCGGCCTATAAGAGCCACGGGTACCCCTCCTGCGTGAGGGACGACGAAGCACTTATTGCAACTTCACCCACCACAGAGAGAGCAAGGAGAGAGTTGTGCTTAGAGCCCTCTTCTCCTTCATCTCAAACAGCTCAAGGAGCATTCATTGTGGCAAGAGTTATTGCATATAGCTAGCTTAGAAGGACTAGGGGTATTATCTCTACGGAGAGCCCGAACCTGGGTACATCGTGGTGTCTCACCGTGTGTTCCCATTCTCGATTCTGGTACCAGTGACACTAACCTCGGTACATATCGATGACAGTTGGCTCCACCGAGCAGATCGCCACCGAGCTGGGGCATTTGGAGGGAGAAGAGCTGCGGGAGAGGACGTGCCGAATGCGTGACCTCATAACAACAGCGAATCAGCAGCAGAAGGCGGCCACCGAGCAGTAAGGGCCAGTGGCGTCAAAATCAGTTCGGGCAACTGCGGGTGCGAACCAGCCGAATGCTCCACCTCGGCAGCAGAGGAAGGCATCTTCGCCGCATGGCAGTTTGCACCGCAGTCGGAGGAATCAAGGGTCCGCGGGAGGCTATCGGAAGGATGAGCCAGCAGTCAACATCAGTCACAATGATCAACCGGCGGCGTCAGTCCGGCCGGCAATGAGTCAGCATCTAGGTCCCCGAGCAATCGCGGACAATGATGCAAGGCAACGAATTGAGAAGTTGCAGCAAGAGAAGAAACCAGAAGACGATGTACCAGCGGGTCCAGCATGCTTTCGCCCGCGCATTCGGCAAGAGCAGTTCCCCAAAGGTTTCACATTGCCAAAAGATTGGCTGGTCGATTATATGACTGCAGTCGGCATCGCAGGAGGTGGTCGGCGCGTAGATGTACGCTATGCACCTCTCATTCTTCAAGGTTCAGCTCGGTCTTGGTTAAACAGTTTGCCCAGCAATAGCATCAATTGCTGGAAGGATTTTGAGGATGCTTTTGTTCGCAACTTCACGGGTACGTATGAACGCCCAGGTCTGCCCTGGCATCTGGCACTCTGTGTACAAGGAAAGAGCGAGCCCCTTCGCGATTACCTTCACACTACTAGGATAATGGCCTCTAGCAGCGCAGGATAAAGGCCCATCAGCAGCGCGGGGGGGCCCGCGCTGTAGATATCGCGCTGCAGCTAACTTTCAGCGGCAACGCGGGACCCCCGCACTGTAGATAACTCTACAACTAGCAGCGTGGGCTTGTTGAACCGCGCTGTAGATAACGATACAAGTAGCAGCGCGCCCAGCTAACCCGCGCTGCAGGTATATTTAAAGCATTTTGTGTTTATTCTGCAATATTATTTGTTTATACACTTTTTTATGAATTTCCAGCATACACACATAACATTTATATACACACACATATAAACCACATCATATCATAGAGTATAACAATAGACTCATCGATCATCATATATATATATATATCATCTTATGATCATAATATCCAACACAAAGAATTTTTACTACTAACTAGGACCTAATCCAACAAGTACGACTTATCCAACAAGATAATATTTAACAACAAGTACGAAACAACCTACTCCTCATCACCAACACAAGGTGAAATGAAAAAAAACCAAAAGACACCCCACATTCCATTATGTAATATGGACAACAACTTGTCTCCAGCTTTTATTTTCTTCTGATGCACTATCTTTCTCCATCCTTTTATTCTCATGCAGCCATCACTACCACTTTCAGTGGAGTAGGCATGCTTGTCGAGTACCTCCCATGGAAAAACAATGGTAATCTCTCCTCTATCAGGCATCGAAAAGTTAGGCGTACATACTTTCGGGATCCTCTGTTGAAAACATATTACTAAAATAGTTAGTAATGCAATATACTAAATGTTAGGTCAAAGATTTCTGAAAATGATGGACTAGTGACAGAATAGTAAAACATCTTACCATGTTAGAACTTTTTATATGATCCGAACGCAACTTGAGAACAAATGGCACATACTGTGTATAAGATTCGCCAATATTATTAAAGTTCACAAACGAAGGAACACCTTCAAGAATATCGATGAAATCCTCTTGTTCATCGATTGTTAGGTGAAAGCCACCATCATAAAAAGTATTATCAAACATCTTTCGTACTTGCTTCGAAGCAGAGAGATAAACTGGCAATTATAAATAAGTTGTCAACTTGGGAAGCAAGTAAATAAAGAAGGAAACAAGTCAAATTTGTTTAAGAAACTCACGTGGAGATAGAACCAGCTTCATGTCATCCACTACCATCCAAAAGTCCTCATTTCGAAATCTTCTACCATCTTGACGATGAGGTCCAAGATCAAATGTTATTTGCATATCCTCTTCTAATGCATATGCCTTGCATAGTGCATACCAATTTTCACAATCAACATATGTGTTGTTTGGTTCATTAAAGACCTCGATCTTTAAAGTTATACCATGTTTCGTCTTAATTTTGACATCTTTTTTGTCATTCTCGCGCCAATCATTGATTTTGACAAAGTCACAGACGTGGGGTCTTGCATAGCAGGGGATGTGCTAGTTCATTATAAAAAAATTACACGTCAAAACAAAAACTAAGTGAAGCATACATAAATAAGAAGATGTCGCAGAATTTGTATACCGTTCTAAATTCGAAGCCCTCCTTAAGCGTGATGGAGAAGTATCTTTCTTCATCCCCATCCAACTCCGGATACTTGTCGCACCGACCCGAGTCATCGCCACAATAGTCGCAGTCGGGGATTCTATCATCGTCGTCAGCCATTTTCTGTGTTCATAATTAGCTCAAAGTCAACACACAATCATGAAAAGTACTATAAATTTTTGCCTCATACTTAGGTTGAACACACACAAGAAACTACAGAGATGGCGTTAGCGAGCCAAGTAGGATGCACAAGATTTGTATTTGTGTATATCACAAGGCTCAGTAACTCATCCCTGTTGTCACATTGTGTCACAACGGTTTTAATCATCGGTAATACGAATTGTGCCTCATACTTTCATTGGACATACACAAGCAACTACAGGGATGGAGCGAGCGAGCCAAGTAAGATGCACAAGTTCCGTACTTGTGCATATCACAAGGCTCACTCGACCAACCCTGCTGTCACATGGTGTCACAACGGTTTTAATCATCGGCATTTACAACAAAAAAGGAGAAAAATAATGATGAAGTACAAAAATACCTCATACTTACATTAGACACACACAAGCGATTTCAGGGATGGAGCCAGTGACCCAAGTAGGATGAACAAGTTCCGTACTTGTGCATATCACAAGGATCACTGGCCCATCCCCGATGTCACATAGTGCGACAATGTATTTTAATCATCGACAATCTTAAAAAGGAGGGAAATAATGATGAACTCGAATAAAATCCAGTGAATGCAACAATAATATCACTTATAAATTTCGAGTAATCCAGTGAATGCAACAATAATATCACCAATACATCTCGAGTAATCAAGTGAATGCAACAATAATATCACTAATACATTAAACGACGTCGGCTCCCTGAGCCACGGGCGGTGAACACCCAAAGATAAGGAACCGGTACAAAGTCATAGCCTGGTGAGGTCCCTGAAGAACATGCCAGGTATTGGAGAACCTGGTGACAAACGCGACCATATACCGGCGGACGTACTCGTCCTCTTCCCTGACACGTCGGCGTACCACCGCCTCATGGGCCGGCTCCCTCTGCACCCTTTGTGGCCCACGCGACCGCCACCAAAGAATCTTCGGGTCGACGACAGGACCCGGATTCCTCACCAAGCGGCGCGCCCCGGAGACCACCTCCCAGTGCCAGCCCGGGGGAGCCCAGTCCCGGACATTGCGCATCCCATCAAGAAGGTGCTCTACGTCGCGGTGAAGACGAGGATGCGGGCCGGGCATCGTCGCCGAGAACTTATTTAATATACAAAGTTTTATTAAAATTTATACTAACTAACAAATTAACAAATTAAGACGAAAGTAATTTTAAATAATGCCTCATACTTAGATTGGACACATAAGCGATTTCTGGGAGAGTGCGGCAGTGAACCCAAGTAGAACGCACAAGTTTCGTACTTGTACATATCACAAGGGTTCACTCTGCACTCTCCCCGATGTCACATATTGTCACAATATATTTTAATCATCGGCATTCTAAAAAAGGAGGAAAGTAATGATAAAAAGTAATTTGATGCAGAAACACTGTTTAACTCCCGTTTCGACAAATCTCAGGCACTCGATATGTCCTACTTTTCTAGCACAAGTCATGCCGAAATCCACGGAAATTTTCGGCATGACATTTTCTAAAAATTGAACATATCGAGCGCCTGAAATTTTTCGGAATGGAAATGAATCGACATTCCGACAAAACATAGGCCACTTTTATATATCCTGCAAACAATATCTAACAACCTAACAGAAAAATATAAAAATATGCTAACAAAAATCCTACTTTGCAATTATTTAACATGTGCTTTAGGGATATTTTGTAATTACCTTAGTTCCTAATTGCCTCAATATGCTAAAAAAAATCCTACTTTGCAATTATTTAACAACCTAACGATGGTCTCCGGCGAGGGGTTCATGCCATGTTTAACAAAAACACTAGTTTGCCCTAGCTAGTTTGCCCATGTTTCAATCTAACAAAAATCCTACAATATGTTTCAATCCTACAAAAATCCTACAATATGGTTTAACAAAAATCGTACGAACCGAGAGAGGGGATTGAGATGGAGGAGTGGGGCGGCCGGCGTCGTGGAGGAGTGGGGCGGCGGCGATTCGTGGGAGGGAGTGAGAGAGTTGTGTGCGTGAGGGAGAGAGTGAGAGAGGGAGGCCCCGTGCGCCCGGTTTAAGTGATACCATCTGCAGCGCGGGCCTTTGTGAGCGCGCTGTAGATGACTAGGCCATCTACAGCGCGGGCCAGCATGGGCGCGCTGCTGACATGTGGGCCCGAAAAACCCGGTCTGTGGTAGCCAAATTAGCAGCGCAGGTATCGCTGCCCGCGCTGCAGATGTCCTATACATCTACAGCGCGGCTTCTATCATGTGCGCTACTAAAGTGGCCAGCCACCGGAACCCTAGCCGTTTCCCCATAGTAGCACAGCGGTCACACTGGGACCACGCTACTAACGATCAATCTTCGGCAGCGCGCTAAAATATGACGCGCTGCTAATATATACCTGCAGCGCGTGTACTGCTGCCCGCGCTGCTAATGACCATTCTTGTATGGCCATTATCCTAGTAGTGTCAGTGGTGGATCAAGCTCAAAAACACTTACGGGGGAGTTCATGAAATCCAAGCCATCCAGTATTTCACTGACGGCTGCTTGGACGGGTCTTTGTTGAAGCACAAGCTCCTACGCAAGGAGATAACATATTTGGCCGATCTGATGAGAATAGCCAATTCATTCGCCGCGTCTGATGCTGCAATGCGGCCGATCACGTTGAGTCGCAGTGGTTTCATCCAAGGGAAACCGTCCGGCCAGCAGCAGCAATCGGCAGAAGCAAATGGGCTGAATGGTCCCGATCGGTGTGAAAGGCACGAGATCCAGCGGAACAACAACTTTGGCAACAACAGCAACACCCCCAATTTCAACAACACCCCCCGGTAACTTCAACAACAACAACAACAACAACAACAACAAAAACAACAACAACAACAACAACACATGCTTCAACAAGAGGAAGGATGAGCAACTGGATGCCCAATAAGGCAATCGACAGGTAGCAGTAGTGCACCAGCAGGAGGGACAAGGGGTTGCCGGAGGTAGTCGGAGGCAGAAACCTGCAGAAAGGCCGCAAGGTCAGATCAAGCCCCCATACACTTTTGAGGACATGATGAACCAGCCCTGAAAAATGCATAGTGGAGTTGGCAAGCCCGCATCTCATACCACTCGGCAGTGCATCTGGGTCGATCTTCTGGCAAAGGGAGGAGCAGGAAATCTTCCCCCACCACCACCCCCACCCCCAGGTCCACCACAAGCAAATGCTCGTCCGCAGTTCCCGCGTCAGGACGCATCATACATGATCTTCACCAGCGAGTCGGATGACAAGGGTAGTCGGAGAGCCCGGGAGCAGGCAGTCAATGCCAATATGCGAGCAGTTTCTCAGAGGATGAACTGGTCAGACAACGTCATAGCATGGGGCCCAGAAGACCACCCGAGCGTAATGCCCAACCCGGGCAGTTATGTGCTCATGGTGGATGCAATCGTGGCATCACCTTTGTACTCATGGAAGTTTACCAAGACTCTCATTGATGGAGGCAGCGCCATCAACATTCTGTATAGGGACACAATGATAAGGCTCGACAATAGAGGGAGCGAGTTGGAACCCAACAGGACCATCTTTCATGGGATAGTTCCCAACTTTCCTTTACCCCATTAGGCCGCATTCGTCTGGAAGTAGTGTTTGGTTCGGAGGAAAATTTCCGCCGAGAGCCGATCTGGTTCGAGGTGACCGACCTGAGCAGCCCATAGCATCTTCTTCTCGGATCGCCTGCGATAGCCAAGTTCATGTTCAACATAAGGCAGCCCTACCTGAAGATGAAGCTCCCAGGGCCGAATGGTCCAATCACTATGTTCGGTGACTACAAGAAGTCACTGGAATGTTCGTCTTCCGGCTCTAGGATGGCCGATTCTTTGGTCATCAATGCAGAGCGGCGCCAGCTCGACAAGGTTGTAGCAATGACCCAAGCTCAGATGAAGGAACCTATGTCGATCACAAAGTCCAAGAGATCAGATGATGAGACTGTGTTTCAAGCAGCCAAGGACAGCAAGAGGATTGCCCTGGACTCCTCCAAACCGAGCAAGTGTGTCATCATTAGGGCCGGGCTCAGCAGAAAATAGGAAGGCGAGCTTGTCAAGTTCCTCCGTGAGAACCGAGAGATCTTCGCATGGTCCCCACATGACATGCCTAGTGTACCGAGGAAACTTGCCGGGCACAAGCTTCACATCCGACCTGGATCCAAGACTATCAAGCAGACACTTCGGCGTTTTTCAGAAGAGAAGAGAAGAGAAATCGGCAATGAGATAGCCAAGTTGCTCGCAGCAGGATTCATCAAAGAAGTGTTCAACCCAGACTGGTTAGCAAATCCAGTTCTGGTTCCGAAGAAGAATGGAACTTGGCGCATGTGTATAGATTACACTTGCCTGAATAAGGCCTGCCCCAAGGATCCTTTTGCATTGCCCCGTATCGATCAAGTGATTGATTCTACGACTGGATGTCAGCTCTTATGCTTTTATGATGCCACATCGGGCTATCACCAGATTAAGCTTGATGTAAACGATCAAATAAAGACAGCATTTATCACCCCGTTCGGGGCTTATTGCTACATCACCATGCCCTTTGGCCTAAAAAATGGCGGCGCGACTTATCAGTGTACTATGCAGTGATGCGTCCGACCTCAGTTAGGTTGGAACATTCATGTATATGTAGATGACCTTGTGGTCAAGTCGGTGCAAGGTTCCACCCTGCCGGACGATCTGAGAGACACATTCACAAATTTGCGAGCGTACCAGATCAAGATCAACCCAGAGAAATGTGTGTTCGGCGTACCGGCCGGCAAGCTGCTCGGATTTCTGGTCTTCGAGAGAGGAATAGAGTGCAACCCTGAGAAGATAGCAGCAATCGAGAGGATGGGCAAGTTCATAAATCTCAAAGATGTGCATAAGTTCACCGGATGTCTAGCATCGCTCAGCCGATTCCTCGTTGGCTGGGAGAGAAAGCAATTCCTCTATATCAACTGATGAAGAAAACAGACAAGTTCACTTGGACCCCGCAAGCGGACGAAGCATTCAAGAAGCTCAAGCGCATGATGTCTACCGCTCCAGTGCTGGCAGCTCCAAAATAAAAAGAGCCAATGATATTATATATTGCAGCAACCACTCAGGTGATCAATATTGTCATGGTGGTCGAGCGTCCTGAGAAGGACAAGGCACAATCGGTCCAGAGGCCAGTGTATTACGTCAGTGAAGTGCTCTCAACCTCCAAGAAAAACTACCCCAATTATCAGAAGATGTGCTACGGTGTGTACATGGCGGCAAGGAAGCTGAAGCCTTACTTCCAGGCGCATCCAATCACAGTTGTCATTTCAGCACCGTTGGCAGAAATCATCGGCAATCGGGATGCATCTGGTCGGGTGGCAAAATGGGCTATTGAAATTGCAACACATGGGATCAAGTATGAGCCTCGAACTGCAGTCAAGTGTCAAGCTCTAGCAGATTTTTTGGTTGATTGGGAAAAAACTCAATATACGCCCCCCTGTCCGGACTCTCAGTTCTGGAAAATGCACTTTGATGGCTCCAAGATGATGCCCAGACTAGGGGCTGGCGTTGTTGTTACTTCTCCAAAAGGTGACAAGCTCGAGTATGTGCTGCAGATCCACTTTGCAGCATCAAACAATGTGGCTGAGTACAAAGCATTGGTGCACGGTGTCCGATTGGCCAATAGGATCGGCATTCGGCGGATTTTGTGTTATGGCGATTCCGATCTGGCGGTGCAGCAATGCACTGGCACTTGGGATGCAAAAGATGAAAATATGGCAAGATATAGATTCCTTGTGCAGCAGTTATCTGGTTTCTTTGAAGGGTGTGAATTCCATCATGTCCCCCGAGCTGAAAATGAAGCGGCAGATGCACTGTCCAAGCTGGGGTCCACCAGAAAGGAAATTCCACCAGGAGTCTCTCTATAAAACATCCACAAGCCATCTATCAAGCCTTCCCCAGAATCAGAGTCAATCTTTATTCCGGCTGACCTAAAAATGTCACAGCTCGAAGAAAAGAAGTTGGCCAAGAAGTAAAAGCTGGAGAAGAAGTCGGCCGCAACAGGGGCTGTCGATTGCAAACCAGGGGCTGCTGTCGTCAGCTCGGGGACTGAGGTGGGCATGCAAGACGCAATCGACTCCTCCTCCTCCGAACTTCCAGTAGCAGAAGTCGAACAGCCAGCACCAGAAGAAGTTGCGGTAATGGTATTTGTTGTGGCACCATCATGGGCAGAGCCGATGAGAAACTTTTTGGTGGATGGTACACTCCCACAATATGAAGTAGAAGCTCGTCAAATCCAGCACCGATCTGGAGCATATACTATCATCAACAACGAGTTAGTGCACCGCAGTACAACGGGAGTCCTTCAGCATTGTGTGTAAGAGGACAAGGGGCTGGAGTTGCTCCGAGACATCCACCAAGGTGAGTGTGGTCACCATGCATCGGCTATAGCAATAGTTGCCAAGGCTTTTCTCCATGGTTTCTATTGGCCGACTGCGAAAGCAGCGCTAGAAGAGTTAGTCAAGCATTGCAATGGGTGTCAAAGATTCAAAGCAAAGAGCCACTTACCAGCTTCAGCACTCAAAACTATTCCGATCACATGGCCATTTGCAGTTTGGGGTCTGGACATGGTGGGACCATTCAAAACAGCAAGAGGAGGCATGACACATTTATTGGTGGCAGTGGACAAGTTCACCAAGTGGATCGAGGCAAGGCCGATCAAGAAGCTAGATGGACCGACTGCGGTCAGATTCATTGTAGACATCACAGTCAGATATGGAGTGCCGAACAACATCATCACTGACAATGGAACAAACTTCTCAAAAGGGGCGCTAGCTCGGTATGCTTCCCAGCAGGGCATTCGGCTGGATGTAGCATCCGTAGCTCACCCTCAGTCAAATGGTCAAGCAGAGCAGGCAAATGGTCTCATCTTGTCCGGAATCAAGCCAAGAACGGTGGAGCCACTAGAGAGAGCACTTGGCGCATGGCTCGATGAGCTTCCAGCAGTGCTTTGGAGTCTGCGTACCACGCCGAACCGTTCAACTGGATTTACTCCTTTCTTCCTAGTATATGGTGTGGAGGAAATTCTTCCCTGTGATATTGAGTTTGACTCACCTCGTTACGCCATGTACACGGAGGCAGAAGCCAAGGAAGCTCGCGAGGATGGTGTTGATCTTTGAGAAGAAGCATGTCTCCTGGCCTTATCCAGGTCGGCAATATACCAGCAGAAGCTGCTTCACTACCACAACAAGAAGATCCGTCCCCTAGCTTTTCGTGAGGGTGATTTGGTGTTGCGCAGAATCCAGAAATCGGATGGCCAGCACAAATTATCCTCTCCTTGGGAAGGTCCATTCATCGTCAGTCGGGCGCTCAAGAACAATGCGTACTACCTTATTGATCTCAGAAAGCCGACCCGATATGTGGATACTTCGGGGCAAGAAACGGAGCGTCCCTAGAACGCCGAACTGTTGTGTCCGTTTTACAGTTGAGCGGTATTGTTGTATCCCCCCTTGTGAAAATATTATCAGTGAGAATAGTCGTGCATCCATGAGACTGCATTCGGCATGAGTTATAAAATTGTTTGCATGTATTTCCCCGTCCTAAGGTCGGTTTCCCTAATACGGGTATACTTAAGAGGAAGAGCAAAACGAGCGATGGGTTTGTGAAAGCTAGTCCGAACCGAATGCGGACCGCAGGTCGGCTGTAATGTCGGGTGGATGTTGCCGAGCAGAACCATCAATCGGAAAATTCATACTCCAAAAGTATATCTAATTCAAAGCTACCTGTTAGCAGACCCACCGATTGTGACCAGACCGGCTGGCCAACAGTCGGCAGGTTGCAATCGGCCCATCTGTGCAGCCCTACCTTTACGAGCAAAACTGAGAGCCTAGAAGTACTTGTCAAAATTTCCTTCGAGGTCCATTCTCTGATCCTGCCACAGACCGCAGGTCGGCTGTATGGTTGGTAGGAATATCGACCAAGAAAGAAAAAAGGCAAAGAAAAAGGCAATCGGTTGAAAAACGCAAAGGCAGAGTACCATATATAACTAAGGAAAATCCAAGTTCATAAGCAAGTAGGGTCGATTGGCCGAATGGTGTTCATTACATGAAAGTGGCCCTCGACGGGCGCACTTAAAAGTTTAACTAGATTGTTTGTAAAGAAGATAGGTAAATAAAGGTGCGTCGAGCTCATGCAGTCGGCGCATCGGCAGCAGAGGGAGCAGCGGCTGAGGCAGCGGTGGCATCCGGAGCAGGAGGACTAGAGGAAAGAGGAGCAGTGCCAGTGGCACCCCCCGAAGCCGACATAGCGGTGACGCCGGGCTCGGTGCTTGGTGGATCTTGGGCGGCGCTCGGCGAATACCCGTCGGAGGAATCCTCGCCTTCACTCGCATCTTCATCATCAACATACTCCGAGGAGTGGGAGGGGGCACTTCTGGTGCGCCGAGAAGGCCGTGACTGAGCAGCGTCTTCGCTGGTAGTGTACAATAGCTCGCTGAGCGACAACGATTAAATCTGAGCACCAGCACTATCGACGAAGTAGGTGAATTCATAAGGATTCATGGCTTCAGAGAGTTCGTCAGCAAGATGGCATATCTGCAACCAGACCGGAGCAAGGCTTTCCTCCGACCCTTCGCGCATGGCTTTCAGCAAACTGATGTCTACCCCGGTGTACCGGCTCTTGACATTGGATAGCGCAGCCTGAATCCCAGCACGGATCCCGGAGTCGAGCAGATTTCATGTTGGCGAAGAGCGGCTTTAAGGTTCCGAGCAACATCCTTGGCGGTGGCATCAACAATCGGTTTAGTTCGCGACCTGAAGAGCTTCTCATTCAACTTTTGGACACCAGTCTTGTACATGCAGAGTGGAACTTTGACAAGGGCCAGTCGGGCATCCAGAGACACAGCGAAGTCTTCGGCACTCCAACCGGCATCAGCATCAACCCCCGTGCCTCTAGTGCGGCGGGCTTCGGCAACAGCTTGCTCGGTAGCAGCGGTGGAGTTGGGCCAAGCATCTGGCAGAAGCAATCGGAGGAAAAATTAGTTCGGAGGGCAACAGGCGCAGTCGGAATACAAGAATAAGGGGAAAAAGGGAAACTACTAGCAATGTCAAGGTCCACTCGGTGGAGGCAAGCAAGGGCAAGGTCGGAGTGTGCTTGGGTAGCTCGGAGATCCTCATGGTGTTGGATAGCCATGTCTTTAACACGCTTAATAGACAAGTCCTTTTCCTTCATTAAATGACCCTCCACCTCATGGCGAGCATCGACGAGCCTTTGCATTTCATGATCATGAGCAGTCTTGGAAGCGGCAAGATCCTTGGTCATTTTGCGGAGTTTCGTTTGCAGATCGGTCTCAACAGCGTCTAGGCGCTGACGTTCCTGCTCGGAACTGCCGATCTGGCCTTCTTTTTCACCAAGCTGATTCTCCAGTTCGGCGATCCTCTTCTGGGCAGCCTCTAGCTCGGAGGAGCGAGTGGCGGCAGCTGCAAGTAAGCATTCAAGTAAGGAAGCAGTAGCAATCGGAAGCAAGAAAAAAGCAAGAAGAAATATACCTGTCAGTTCTTGGATCTTGGCAGCTTGAGCTTCGGCATTTCTCTTAAGTGGACTTTTGACTCGCAGAATAAGCGGCCAAGAGCTCGTCAAATACATCTTGGCGTCTATCGCAAATGGCCTGAAAAATGGGTCGGTCAGATCTGAGGAAGGGACGGTAGTTAAAAGAAATAAGATCCGAGCAGATTGCAAGCAATCGGCCTGAATCTCGGGGACTACACCTAGTGGGTGCGCTTGGCGCGCACCCACTGAAAGGAATACTTACAGAAGCAGAATACTCGGAGGCGAGAATTTTTCCTAGAGCTCCATCCGCAAAACGTATAATGTGGGTGGCAAGGCCACCCAGTCAGTTCAGTAGGTGGGACGCGACTTGGTCCTCGGATCCAGGAGGCGGAGGAGTGGCAGAATCAGCAGCATTTCGGACCGGAGATACCTCGAGGGCACCAGTATATGCTTCACGGAACCGGTCGGCTCGCGAGAGCTGGCGACTCGTGGTCGGCGGCTAACGCACAATGGCACTGGACGACGGAAGTGTGGCAGCGCTAGCTCCAGCAGGGATGTGAGTAGCAAGAGGAAAACTGACCTGAGGATCAGCGGGTGGAGAAGCAGTCAGGTCGATGGGGGCAGCAACAGCACTATCCGATCCGGCTAGAGGAGCTGGATTCACAGGAATAGTTGCCTAGGCTGAAAAAGCCTCAAGCTGAGAAGCATCAGCAGTAGGCCGATCTGGCTTTGGCACATCGAGGTGCGCAACGCTAGAGGGCTCCATAAGGATCGAAGTAGGAGCAGCGGTAGTGGTTGCAGGAGTGGCCGACTGCGTTCCAGCAGTCGGATTGATGGCAGTCGCAGAGGTCGGAGGAGGAGCAGTCGGCTGCGCCTGCTTGGTCGCAGCGGAAGCTTCCTGTTTCTTGATCCGCTCGGCCTTGGAGGTATCGGCGGTGGTCCTTTTGCGTGAGGGTGCAAGAGGAATGTTGGAAGTAGCGGAGGTCGTGGAAGTCGCGCTCGGAGGAACGCCAGGGGCGGTAGGGGCAACAGTTCGGGTAGCCCTACGTTGTCAAAAAGCAAGATGAAGAAAGAGGTCGGACACAAAGGGAAACCTGCAGAGAAAGAATAGAGGAGAGTACCCGGTGGCTCGGGGAAGGTTGGCAGCAAACTTGGACATGGATAAGCTTGGACGGGCAATATTCAGGGGTGTAGGAGAGAGCACAGGGCCACCAGGCTTGGGGGCAGTCGGATCTGGAGCAGGGCGCCGTGCGCCGTATTTGCCTTTCTTCTTGGCAACCTTGGAGGTACCTGGGGCGTCATCAGCTCGGGAGCGTTTTCCCTCAGCCACCGTCTGCTCGGCCGGTTGGGATTCTGCGCCGAAGTCACCAGGGGAATCAACATCACTGCTCCATTCGGCCATGAAGCATTTGATGGAGGAATCGAACTCACCCGGCTCATTGAGGCAACGCCCGAGAGAAGCAGTCCGAGCTTCAGTATCGGAGTCCGTCTCTTCTTCGAGCTCCAAGTCCTCGGCGTCCTCTTCTGCGCGGTCGGGATGGTAGCCCGAGGTGACTTGTCCATCCTGCATAGCTTTGGAGCCAAGGAATTCCTTGGGGGGAGTACCCGATCAGAATCAACAGGAAAGGAAAAAGAGATAATATGAGAATGAGAACAAAGATATACCACAGGGCAGGGCCGGAGTCGGTTGTACGCCATTTTTCTGAACTGGAAGGGCGCAACAACCTTGAGGTCGACAAGATGATTCATTCAGCGGATAAATTCAGCTTCGTCTATGCGGACGTGGAGATCCGAGTGGGGTCTAGGAATAGGCTCATATCACAGATGCGATGGCAGCGGCGTTGTAGCGGGAGCACTCGGCGACAGAGCCATGTGGCCACCAGGTCGACCGGTTGCAATCCTTCAGTCATCAACACTTGGATCTGGGCCATTTGACGATCCAGGTCGGTGTCCCCATCTCCTGGCTTCTCGGACCAATGGTGCTTGGCACTCGGAGGCGGCAAGGAGAACTCGGGAAAGTTGAGCAGATCTTTATCTTTTGGAGAGAAGACATAAAAGAACCCCATCTGCCAGTTCTTTATGGACTGTGGTGGCTGGGGATGAGGGTAAAGTACGGCTTTCCGAGTGTACATGGTGGCGCTGATGAGGACATCCCTACTACCAACACAGCTCCAGTTCGTCATGAAGAACAAATTGATTCAACAAAGAAGAAGGATGATGAAATCAAAATTGGACCTATTACAAGAGCTCGTGCAAAGTTGATAGAACAACAGGTGAACTCGCTCTTAATAGATTCTCATATGTTATGTAATGAGAACTTTATACTGCCTAAATCTTTGTATGTTTGCGTAATCAGGTATCATGACGAAGAAGAGGATCCAGAAGGAGGAGAATATAAAGGAAGCTCCAACTTTCGGACGTCCGACATCGGAGGCCAGGAGCTACGACGCCTCGATGACCTCAAGTTACAGAAGGGTTGCCATTTTCGGCGGACATCCGACGGGATTCGGACGTCCGACACGAAGGACGTCCGACATGGAACGGACGTCCGACACGAAGATCCTCGCGACGCCCCCGAGTACAGTACCGATGTCAAAACATCCGGACATCCGACACGGTTCGGACGTCCGACACATCGGACGTCCGAAACCCATCGGACGTCTGAAACTGCCTGCGCGCAGATCTCAAGGGTTGCGGCCTTGTATCCGAGTTTGACACCCCCTAGCTTATAAATACCGGACCCCCTGCGAGTTTTAGGGTTAGACCACGTTTAGATAAACCCTAGTTCTTGAGAAAATCTCCAAGCTTTCATCTTGAATCATATACTTCAATTCGTATCGATCTGAAGTGTTGCTACTACAAGTTTTGTGTGATCTGTTGTTCCACTGGGAATTAGTAGATTGCAAATTACCGTCTCGTGGTCGACGGCTACGTTGCGCAAGTGTGTGAAGTTGTGAATATCCAAAGGGTAGAGAGCTGTCGCATTGGCAACAGGGATCTAGCGAGGAGAGTTCATCGGCTACATACAAGTTATCTATCATCGCCCTCATATTCACCGTTCGCTTACTAAGAAGATGGGCCACCCCTTATAATCTTGGTACCAGATTTCCAGTGTTTCCTCGGTAAGCATCCACCAAATCCATCTATTACATCGTTTTTGTTTTCGTCCTATCCAGAAAAAGCCATACAAAAATATTAGGGTTTCTAGTTTTGCCATAACTTAGATTGCATCGGAGTCATTGTTTTAGTTTGCTGTTTCGTGTGTTCTTCCCGAAAATTTCTCCGCGGTGCGACATATTGTGGCCTAAAGAGAAAAGTTACTGTAGCAATTTTCGTAGCAGTACTGTAGCAATATTGTAGCAGTACTATAGCAATTTTCGTCAAGTTTGGAATAGTGTCAGAAAAATCAACAAAAAGAGAGAAAAAGATAAAAGTTTCAAAAAAAAGAAGAGAAAGAAGTGTGATAAAAAAAAGAGTTATCCAAGAGTGCAAAGAGATATACAAGTGCTATAAAGGACATATCATAGTGGTGATCTTTTGATAGGCCTGTCTTTCGTTTGTCTCCACTGTGTGAGTTTTTCCTTGGGTTTGTATCACATGATCAGCACTAGGACTTGACTTCGGTGTAGTTAGGGTGCCATACCTATAGCTCCACCATATATATCCTGCTTTGTCGTGTGTTTCACTCTTTTACTCGGGTATTCACTTCATCACATCCGTGCACTAGTCCTCCATCCGAACGGGTACGCATTACTATTCACTTTGGAACGGTAAGATTCACATTTTCTTGTCAGTTTTGAGTGAGTTGTGAGTGTCCACCAAAAGATTTTGATTTAGTGCACTAACCTACTAATAATGTCTCAAAGTGGTTTTGATGTGATGCAGAAACAGGATAAGGATGCGCCAGTTACATGGGAGGCATATGAAGATCTCCGTGATCACTTGACTGGGCTGTTTACTAAATCCGCTGATGCGATTGATACAAATGTTCAAGCGGTCCAACTGAAAGTGGATGCGACTGAAGCTGCAGTCACCACTATGCAACAACACATTGCTGCTATACAGCAGAGCCTACAACAAATGACAACATCTGTCACGGGCATACAAGCAGCTATTGTACAACGCCAACCTTACGCTCAGGAAGCTGATTTGAGGGGCAATCAAGGCCGTGGGCGTGGTGCTGAAGGGCCGGTTCGCCAACCTCCACTTGGTTTTGGTGCGCGCCCTTTAGCCATTTAGGAAGAAGATCTCTTGAGCAAGCCCAAGTTTAACATCCCCAAATTTGAAGGTTCCACGGATGTGGAAGAGTACCTCACATGGGAGCTTAAGATGGAAAAATTATGGCGTTTGCATGATTATTCGGAGGACAAGAAGATCAAGATCGCTTCTTCCGAGTTTGACGGTTATGCCTTGCGTTGGTGGGCGAGTGTGTTGAACGAGATACAAGAAACCGATGGGCAGCCTATACGTACATGGCGTGACATGAAGGAGACCATGAAAGCTCGGTTTGTTCCCACTAATTACTTACGGAAAGTTTTTGATAAATTGCAACAATTGAAGCAAGGTACTATGTCCTTTGATGCCTACTATATGGAGATGGAGATGTTGCTACAACGTGCGCGAGTTCGCGAAGAGGTTGAGATGACTATGCAACATTTTCTCCATGGGCTGAAATTTAACATCAAGAGTATTGTGCGGCATCACCAATACTATTATATGAATGATCTATTGCATCTTGCAAGGGAGGCTGAATCCCATCTTGCGGCAGAGGCACAACTGAAGTCCAGATACTCCACATCTAGCAGATTTTCTCCAAGGACATCGTCAGCCGCGCCTATGGAGAATTATGGTGCCAATGCTCGAGCTTCTTCTTCAGTTTAATAGCTAGCCTCCAATGGTTCTATGGCCAAGAAGCCAGCTGCTCCTGCCACTAGTGCAGGATCCAACATGTCTACAGCACGCAATCGCGAGATGACTTGTCATTCTTGCGGTAATCCGGGTCACTTTAAGAGAGATTGCCCGAACCGAAAGGTCATGTTCATTAATGAAGAAACTGGCGAGTATGAAAACGGTGATGATGAAGACCCCGACGCATTCAATGACGAGGGATACAATAGTGACAAAGGCATGGATGCTTTTCCTTCGCATGCTCCTACTATTATTGTGTCACAGCATGCTCTTACTGTGCAGTCCAAATCTGAGTCTCAGCGCTGCAATTTGTTCCAAACCAAAGCATTAGTTGGCCCCAACAAAGCTTGCAACGTGATCATTGATGGAGGTAGCTGCCGCAACCTTTTGCATGCAAGGAGTAATGTGCCAAGCTAAATCTGAAATACTTACCTCACCCAAATCCTTATTATGTCCAATGGTTGAGTGACAGTAGTGAGATGAAGGTGAATCACATGGTGTGCGTCAATTTTGAGATAGGCCCATACAAGGATTCCATCGATTTTTATGTGGTGCCTACGACAGTTTGCCATCTCTTATTGGGTCGGCCGTGGTTATATGATCGCCATGTGCAACACAATGGCCGAGCCAATACATATCATTTGGAGTTCAAGGGCAAGAAAGTTAATCTCCATCCGATGTCCCCACAGCAAATTGTGAATGAGTCTCGTCAAAAGATAGAGGTGAATGTAGAACCAACATGAGAGAACAAAGCTATGAGTGATAATATAACGAAAAGTGCGAGAGAGACTAGTTTGCTTACATTAGCCACCAAAGAAGACATGATAGAATTTAGTGAGGATCCTGCAGCCATGCCACTTGTGCTTATGTACAAAGGCGAGGTTTTGCTTTCTAATGATAATCATCCTCTTTCTTTTAGTGTGTCTACTGTTTTGCAGGATTATGATGATGTATTTCCGGCGGAGGTTCCAGCAGGATTACCACCATTGCGTGTTATTGAGCACCAAATTGCTCTTATTCCGGGAGCTACACTTTCCAACCGGGCACCATACAGGACCAATCCCCAAGAGACGAAGGAAATTCAGCAACAAGTACAAGCGCTTCCGGATAAAGGGTATATTCATGTCAGTCTTAGCCCTTGTGATGTTCCTGTTATTTTGGTTCCTAAGAAAGATGGTACATGGCGTATGTGCGTAGATTGTAGAGCTATAAATAATATCACTATTCGATATCGCCATCCTATTCCACGTTTAGAGGATATGCTTGATGAACTGAGTGGTGCTGCTATTTTCTCTAAAATTGATTTGCGTAGTGGATACCATCAAATTAGGATGAAAGAAGGGGATGAATGGAAAAGTTCTTTCAAAACTAAGTTTGGATTATATGAGTGGTTACTTATGCCTTTTGGTCTTACCAATTCTCCTAGTACTTTCATGAGATTAATGAACCATGTTTTGAGGGAGTTTATTGGACGCTTTGTGGTTGTGTATTTTGATGATATACTTATTTACAGCCACACTGAATTTGAACATGATGATCATATTAGACAAGTTTTGCAAGTGTTACGTGATGCTCAATTGTATGCTAATCTTGAGAAGTGCACTTTTGCAAAGGATAAGGTCATATTTCTGGGATACGTTGTATCTAAGCATGGGGTAGAAGTAGATTCTTCTAAAATTGAAGCAATTCAAAATTGGCCTACTCCCATGAATGTTAGTCAAGTACGAAGTTTTCACGGTCTTGCCGGTTTTTATAGACGTTTTGTGAAAGACTTTAGTACTATTGCTGCACCGTTGAATGAATTGACTAAGAAAGGTGTGCCTTTTGTTTGGGGCGTTGCCCAAGACCTTGCATTTGACGAGTTGAAATGTTTTCTTACTTCTGCACCATTACTTGCATTACCAGATTTTACTAAGCAATTTGAAGTTGAATGTGATGCTAGTGGTATAGGCATTGGTGGTGTCTTGATGCAAGAAGGTAGACCTATAGCTTATTTCAGTGAAAATCTTTCTGGTGCTAGATTGAATTATCCTGTTTATGATAAAGAATTGTATGCACTTGTTAGAGTTCTTGAAGTTTGGCAACATTACTTGTGGCCAAAAGAATTTATCATACATTCTGATCATGAAGCTTTGAAATATCTGAAAGCTCAATCTAATTTGCATAGACGCTTAGCTAAGTGGGTTGAGTTCATTGAGTCTTTTCCCTACATCATCAAATATAAGAAAGGGAAAGATAATGTTGTTGCTGATGCTCTCTCTAGGAAGAACATGTTATTGACACATCTTGATGTTAAAATTCCTGGATTAGAGAGTTTGTGTGATTTATATGCAACTGATCATGATTTTGCTGAACCATATCGTTTGTGTTTGCTTCGAACTGCGTGGGATAACTTCCACATCCATGATAGATTTTTGTTTCGAGCTAACAAACTTTGTGTTCCAGAATCTTCTGTGTGTTTTCTATTGTTGCAGGAATCACATGCAGGAGGATTGATGGGTCACTTTGGGCGTGAGAAGACATTACTCATGCTTTCTGATAATTTTTATTGGCCCAGGATGAGGGCGTGATGTGGACAGGTTTTTTCGACACTGCATTGTATGCAACACATCCAAGTCCAAGCTGAAGCCTCACGGTTTGGATACTCCACTATCGGCTCCTACCACACGTTGGGAAGATATTAGTATGGACTTTGTGTTAGGATTTCCACGCACTAAATATGGTCATGATAGTATATTTGTGGTAGTGGATAGATTTTCTAAGATGCCACATTTTATTGCATGCCATAAGAGCGACGATGCGTCGCATGTTGCTAACCTGTTTTTCAGGAAGATTGTACGCTTGCATGGAGTGCCCAACAATTGTTTCTGACAGGGATGTGAAGTTTGTGAGCTACTTCTGGAAGACACTTTGGGGAAAGTTGGGGACAAAGTTGATTTTTAGAACTACATGTCATCCTGATGTGCGAGGTAATGATAGTGATTTCTCGCCCTTCGTTGGTAAACCCCAAGTGGAAGGTGTGATGTAGCACAGCAACAAATTTCCCTCAGTAAAGATACCAAGGTTTGTCTCCAGTAGGACTCCAGAGATGATAAGTAGGTGTCAGCGGCGCAACTGACGCGGACCTACACACAGACACAAATAACTTTGTTCCCAACGAAGTTCAGAGAGGTTGTCAATCTCTCCGGTCTTGTTGTTCACAAAGTATCAAACGCAAGGGATAATGATAGCAACTAAAAGTAAAAGCAGAAAAGTAAATGAGTGTGTAAACAGTGATGAGGATATGGACCGGGATACGTGATGTTCACTAGTGATGTCTCTCTCCCAAAAGACGATAAAACTGATATGCGAGGTGAACAAATTACAGAAGGGCAATTGACAGGATTATGAACGCACCGCAATGCTAGCAATGCTACAAAAGAAAGGAAGAGGCTCAAAAGCATGGGCAGTACGCCAAAATAAGTAGACCGAAATCGAACTGCATCTACTACTAATCATCCACCTTGAGATATCTATCCAGAACATCTCGCTGGTAATAAGTTGCGAGCCCTACCCAAAGTGTAAACCCAAAGCAACAGACAACTGCATTAAAAAGCACTTTGCATAAAGTAAACAATCCTTGCAACCACGGTTACAAGCACCGTTGTTTTCCCCCTTGTGGAAATAGCACATCCCATACACTCATGTTTTTGTCACTCAAGCGTGTCATCGGGGGGCATGAACCCACAATCGAGCAAAACGTTCCCTCTTGGGGTTACTACCTACTACTTGGCCAAAGCAATAAACAGCAACGGAGAACATGAAAGAATTACTTAGGAACAAAAATATAAGAGATAAGAACCAAATATATTACTCAATCACAATCTGAACATAATCTCATAATCCATCAGATCCCATCAAACTCAGCATAGCAACAGCAGAAAGATTACAAAAGTGCCTCGATCATGTAGGGCAGCTCACGAGGTCTAAACCATGAAGAACAAAGAGGGGAGGAGAACATCACATAGCTACTGATCACGGACCCGTGATCCAAGGAAAACTACTCACAAGACATCCGGGAAGCATCCATGGTGGAGAGGAGACTCCCGAAGGTCAACCCTCCCTCCGGCAGGGTGTCGGGAAGAGGTCTTCTGGTGCTCCCGATCTCGGAAGCGCGGCGGCGGCGGAACAGAGGCGAGATCGCGAAAAAGGGTTCTGCCCTCGAGGGTTTCACGTCACGGGGAATATATAGGCGAAGGGGGGCAGCCAGATGTCGGGACCCGGGGTTAGCGTATGTAATTCCAGTTACGATACAATCACATGGAGAGCCGAGAACCGTACCCACTTGTCTAAGGAGACAAGGCCAAGCACAGAACGCTCTCGGAAAGCATCAAACGTGAGGGGCATCCCATCCAAGCCGGATGATCAACTGAGATGGGTCCTCAACGTCTGCTCACAAGTCTAAATGCTTATGGGTGGTGAATCCCATACTCATAGACAAGTCGCCTCAACCATGTTATCGATTGGATCCTAACTCTTACATAGACTTACTCCAGCCCGATCACTTAGTCAGGGTCTAGGGAGGGCTCGATCATACAACAAAGTGTGCACGTGACGGAGTCACGAGCAATCGCATCGCGATGCCCCAAGATGCGCACATCTAAGGGCCACTTGGTGTATAAAAGACCGCCAGCCAGATCACAACTAAGGTCTCGAAAACCCATACTAAGACATGCATGTTATAAACGTACACGCAGCACACATGCCTAGTATGAACAGCAGGTATCATCACATAACTCTACAAAGTACTTCTTTATTTACTTACACATAGAGCATACAAAGATCACATGTCTGTGATCAACATTACATCATACAATGGAAGAAAATTAGGTCTGAGTACAGGCAAGTTTAACAAATGGCTTAGAGAAGCCTTGTAAACAAACATGCCCTTCCACGAGGGACCAGACTGCTGTCTGGGACTATGCTAACTTAGTCAACGTCAAGCTTCAGGTTGGTGACTCCATCGGGGTCCGGGTTCTCATCTAAAACATAGAATAAGAAAACGTGAGTACAAAGTCGTACTCAGCAAGACTTACATCAGAACTACACTACCCATGCTCAAGTATCAAGGTAAAGGGAGGTGGGGTTTCATCATGCAGAAATGCCAGCTTTGACTTGTCTAGTCCTGAACTACGATTACCAGACTTGAGGTAAGAAGCGTACACGAGTCCACTACATCTCCAACCAATACACCACTATGGTTACTTCCTCGACTTCCCCATGAGAAAGCACACCATAGCACTCACGCTTATCTTGCGAGTTTTAGAAGTATCCATTCAAGTTGTCTAATAATCATGTACAGGTTCCAAGTAGTCCTTAACCGCGGACGCGGCTATTTGAATAGTTTTGTTAACCTTGCAAGGGTGTAAGCTACACACACATGACCATCGGTTACCGCCAGGTCTCGCCACCGTTCAAGAGGTGACAGCGAGGATGTTCACCACGACACTTCGCTCACAACCAGTCTATTCTACGAGTCGACTATCTGAGTTTGCCTCCGCTCGAGAGCCCGGCCGGATCAATGAAACGGACTCAAACAATGTAAGTGACCGAGACGCCACCTCTGGCAGATGGTTTTCCTGCCTCACAGGTGCACCCACATATCTATATGATGCAACCAGTTCCTTCGTTCTTTTTCTATGCACATGTCAAATGGAAAGCCCGAACTAATGTGACTCCTGGACGTCGACACGGATCAAGGTACTAGGCCGAGAGGGGTCAGTGAGCCCAATGTGTGGTTGTACTCTTTGTCTTGGATTACCATACAAGAACTCGGTGCTTAAGGCGGTGTTCAACGAGACAACCCACTGTGTACTCCTACACAGCCTCTCATCGTTCACCTTGTATTAGGGTGTATTCACCAACACAGTTTCACTTTCATCAACACCATGTTCACTATCATCCCGACTCACATCAAAAGCAACCTCACTGTAACACTAAGCATGCAATAAGCTGTAACAGTTGCAGGGGCCACATGCTCATCGTTCAACTCCTAAATCTGCTAGGATTGTGGTTTGCTTAATACAGTGACAAAATGATAGGTCATGCATCGGAATGGGTTCAACTATGCGAAAGAACGTGTCTCGGTGATCTCCTAAACATGCATAAGCGAGACTGAGAGGGAATTGGGATTTTATAGACATGATCAATGGGGTTTGCTTGCCTTGTTGACGATACATGGGTCTTAACGATGGCCTTCTTCTTCGGGGGTGATCACCGTCTCGGAACGTCTGTCATCGGAGGCAATCATCAACAAGGGGGGACAACTTCGGAAGTAAAAATGCACATACACATGATAATGTTGTCCATGATGTGAATGGTACTGGTTTGTAGCATATTCATCTTAATTTAAGTATATTGCATTTGAAATGCAAATTCAAACTTCAAATTTGAATTCAAATTAAGCCATATGCACATTTGCTACTGTTCCCCCATTTTAAAATGGTCAAACATGAAAACAATTTGCATATTCTTAATCCTTGCATTTTTCTGATAATTTTTCATATATTATATGTTTAATTTGGAGTTAATATGAATTAGTTATGATTTTCTAAAGTTTATTCAATTTTCTGGAATTATTGGAATTATTCTAAACAGGAAAAGGCTTTTCTGCATCAGCATTGTGTCATGCTGACGTCAGGGCTGCTGACTAGTCAACCTGACGCGTGGGACCCGTAGGTCAGTGAGTCTGGGTTAAGTCTTTGTTAGTTTAATTTAAGTTGGATCATTAGGGGGGCCAGGGCCCACCTGTCAGCGACCCAGGGTCAACTGATAGGGGGATTAGCCCCCTAATGACAGTGCCCACGTGGCCTCGCCGGAGAGAGGTCGCCGGTGACCCCTGGACGCGGCGGCGGCACGTCCAGCCGGCGGCTCGGGCCACCGTTTGGTGCGCCGAGAGCACCAGAAGGGGGCTCTCGCACCCGCACGCCATGTGGAGGGATCCAGAGGGCCAAAAGGTGGCCGGGAGCGCGACGGCTCGCAGCCCCGCGGCGGCCGGAGCTAGGGCTCCCGAGGAACTCGACGATGGAGGCGCCGGGAGGAGGACGGAGACCTGCTGGAGAGGCGCGCGCTCACCGTGGATCCGATGGCGAGGTCGAAGGCGCCGGAGGAGCAGCGGGAAGGGCTCAATCGCTCGCCGAAGACGAGAGGCCGTGGCAGAAGAGCTCGGGGTTGGCACCGTTTCCGTGGTGCTCCAGCTCGAATTGGAGGCGCAGCTTGATGAAGACGTCGACCGCGGAGCGAGCAGACACGACAGTGGGGTTTCTCGTCGTCGTTGGCCGCGAGTGTGCGTGTGCGGCGGCGACCTTGAGCTACGGGTGGCGGGGAAACGACGAGGGGGAGAGAGGGAGAGCGAGCCAGAGGAGGGGAAAGGAAGGGGGTGTTGCACGGGGTCTCCACGGCGAGGAGATAAGGACAGGGGCGCCGTGGACGGGTTGCCGACGGCGGCATGCTCGCCACGCAGGTGCCCGCCTGCCTGTCCGGCGAAGAAGACGACCCTGCCCTTGGGCTCGACCGCTTCTTCTAGTTCGGCCCAAGCCAGGTAGGCCTCTCTTCTGTTTTTCTTCTCCTTTTCTTTTTCTGTTATTTTGTTTTGCCTAGAATTTAGTAGCTAGGCATTTTAGTAAAATGCCCAAACATTTTTATAAATCCTAGGTGACCAGTAGCAAGTCACTTGTAGAATTTGAGCATTTTTGAAATTCAAAACATTTGAATTTCAATTCAAATAGGGGTCAAATTTAATTTCCAAGGCACCTTTTGAATTTTTGAATATTCCATGGGCATGGGAATAAACCCAAACCACTTTTAAAATGATTAGCATCATTTATAGGAATTTTCCAAATGTTCAAATGATTTTTGGAAAAAAAAATTATCTGGCCATTTATTTAAATTCTTAGGGCTTTTATTTTCCCCATTTTTGAATTTCTTTTAAAATTTTGCATGATGCAAAGAGCACAAACAAACCCTAGCACTTACCCTAGTTGGGGTTCTGACAACTCGCCCCCACTTAAAAGAATCTCGTCCCGAGATTCAGAAGTCGTCGGGAGGAATGATGGGTACTCGGCACGGAGGCGGTCTGCTCTTTCCCAGGTTGCTTCTTTCTCGGAGTGATGTGACCATTGCACTTTGAGGAACTTGATCTTCTGACGACGAGTGACACGCTCTGCTGAATCAAGAATACGAACAGGGTACTCTCGATAAGAAAGGTCATCTTGGAGATCAAGCGTTTCATGGTCGACTTCGCGGATGCGGTCCTTGAAGCAACGCCTGAGTTGTGACACATGGAATACATCATGTACTCGGGAAAGGTGAGGAGGTAGTTCAAGTTGGTAGGCAAATTCTCCACGTTTAGAGAGAATGCGGAAAGGTCCGATGTAACGTGGGGCCAACTTGCCTTTGATACCGAATCTTTGGGTTACCTTCAGAGGAGTAACCCGAAGGTAAGCCTTCTCATCAAGATTGTAGCTCTCCTCTCTATGATGACGATCATAGTAGCTCTTTTGACGAGACTGAGCGGCTTTCAATCGATCACGAACAATGCAAACTTTCTCTTCTGCTTCCTTGATCATATCCGGTCCAAAGAGTTGTCTTTCACCGGTTTCTGACCAGTTTAGGGGTGTTCGACATCGTCGGCCATAGAGGAATTAAAAGGGAGCCATGTTCAGACTAGATTGATAGCTATTGTTATAAGCAAATTCAGCGAATGGAAGAGACTTCTCCTAATTCTTTCCGAATGAGATAACACAAGCTCTGAGCATGTCTTCCAAGATTTGATTAACCCTTTCAACTTGACCGCTAGACTGAGGATGGAAAGCTGTACTAAAGGATAGATGAGTTCCCATAGCATTCTGAAAGCTTCCCCAAAATCTAGAGGTGAAAAGGCTACCACGATCAGAATTGATCACCAAAGGAACACCGTGAAGAGACACAATTCTAGAGACGTACAAGTCCGCTAACTGACTAGCAGTTATAGACTCGCGAACAGGAAGGAAGTGAGCAACTTTGGACAGCCTATCTATGACAACGAAGATGGCATCATTTCCTTTCTGGTTTTGTGGAAAGCCGGTGATGAAGTCCATACCGACTTTGTCCCATTTCCACTCTGGAATAGGCAAAGGTTGAAGTGTGCCAGCAGGTCTTTGGTGTTCTGCCTTAATGCGACGACAAACATCACATTCAGCAACAAATCGAGCAATGTCTCTCTTCATCCTGGTCCACCAAAATCTCTGGCGTAGATCTCGGTACATTTTTGTGCTACCGGGATGAATCGAGAGGGTGTGTCATGGGATTCTTTGAGGATGAGTTGCCTTAGATCCCTATTCTTAGGTACTACCAAACGATTTTCAAAGAATACCGTTCCTTTACTATCTATGGAGAAACATTTAGCAACTCCGCTAGCAATGTTCTCCTTGATCCGGCGAACACCGCGTGCACGTCTTTGGGCAACTATGATTTGATCCTCAAGGTTTGGTTTCGCCACCAAGTTGAAAAGAGATCCACGAGGAACAATCTTGAGATTGAGCTTTCAAAATTCCTCATGAAGAAGTGGTTGATACTGTTGTAACATGAGGTTGTTACAATACGACTTACGACTTAGTGCATCAGCCATGACATTGGCTTTGCCTGGGGTGTAAGAAATTCCTACGTCGTAATCTTTTATCAACTCAATCCAGCGTCTTTGCCTGAGATTAAGATCTGGCTGGGTGAATATATATTTGAGGCTTTGGTGATCAGAATAAATCTCACAACAATTACCAAGGAGGTAATGTCGCCAAGTCTTCAGGGCATGAACTACGGTAGCGAGTTCAAGATCATGGGTAGGATAGTTCTCTTCATGTGGACGCATCTGGCGTGAAGCATAAGCTACCACATGTCGATCTTGCATAAGTATGCATCCTAACCCTTGCCGTGAAGCATCACAATAGATCTCGAAATCCCTTTTGGTGTCTGGAGGTGCAAGTACGGGTGCAGAAGTCAATCTTCTTTTTAGATCTTGAAAGCTTTCCTCGGACTTGGGGGTCCATTGGAATTTCTTATCTTTCTTGAGGAGTTCAGTAAGAGGCTTTGCAACTTTAGAAAAGTTCTCGACGAAGCGGCGACAATAGCTTCCTAAGCCAAGAAAACTCCTAACTTGCTTAACCGATTCAGGTGGAGTCCAGTCAAGAACGGCCTGAACTCTCTCGGGATTGACTGCAACACGTTTCGCAGAAATCACGTGGCCTAAGTAGGTCACTTATGGTAGCCAAAATTCGCACTTGGATAACTTGGCATAAAGGCGGTGCTCTCTAAGTTTCATCAATACCAACCTAAGATGTTCTGCGTGCTCTTCTTCGTTCTTCGAGTAGATGAGAATGTCATCAAGATAAACCACAACAAATTTATCTAGGTACTCCATGAAGATCGAATTCATCAAGCGCGAGAATGTGGCGGGGGCATTGGTTAAACCGACGGACATGACGGTATACTCGTAAAGACCATAACGAGTAGTGAAAGCCGTTTTTTGGAATGTCCTCGTTTCGGATTTTGATTTGATGATAGCCTAATCTCAAATCCATCTTGGAGAAGACAGAGGATCCTGCAAGTTGATCATAAAGATCATTGATCCTGGGCAGTGGGTACTTGTTCTTTATCGTCGCTAGATTTAGCGGGCGATAGTCTACGCACATCCTTTCTGTTCCATCTTTCTTTGTTACGAACAGAACGGGGAAATCCCCATGGCGATGACCTTGGGCGGATGAAGCCTTTTGCCAACAACACTTCAAGTTGGATTTTTAGCTCATCTAACTCATGTGGGGCCATTCTATATGGGCGTCTGGAAATTGGGTTTGTGCCTGGTATAAGATCCACTATGACCTCTACACATCTGTCGGGTGACAAGATTTAAGGGTTGGGTCTCTGGATAGATTCCTATAGGATGACCATGGCTTACTAGGGGCTACAGCGGATATGTCAGAGTAGCAAGTACCCCAACACGATGATTAGTGTGGTTCTTCTGGCTAGAAGACATCTAAACTAGGAGGAAGAACTGCAATTGAATCACTATAGGTTTCTAGAACAAAACCTACAACAAACTCTAGAGAACTGTCGGGCATGCCACCTAACAAATCTTCTGGAAAGACAACCGAAATAGGGAGAAGGATTTTGCAAAGGCATCAGATTATGAAGAAACCTGGAATGACTCGGACAGCATAACGGCTATAATTTCAAGAAAAATGGAAATCCTCACAACATCTCAACAGCACTTACATAGGATGTCTCAAAATAGGAAGCACAAAGACTCTAGAAGACTGAACACAGTTTTCCTACGGCTACAAGGAAGCAAAAAACGAGATGTTCTAGTAAGACATAGATGAGCCTAGTCCTATCATCCCGTAGAAAAGATAAGGGTGACTCAGAACTCAGATCGATGAGGGTAAGGAGAAAAAGAAGCCTTACGATGTTCCCTTTATACCCAAGTAACTATATAACTATAGAATGCTAGACTCGACTTCGACCAAGGGTTTGATAATCCTACAGACAGTCCTGCTCTGATACCAAGTCTGTCGGGACCCGGGGTTAGCGTATGTAATTCCAGTTACGATACAATCACATGGAGAGCCGAGAACCGTACCCACTTGTCTAAGCAGACAAGGCCAAGCACAGAACGCTCTCGGAAAGCATCAAACGTGAGGGGCATCCCATCCAGGCCGGATGATCAACTGAGATGGGTCCTCAACGTCCGCTCACAAGTCTAAATGCTTATGGGTGGTGAATCCCATACTCATAGACAAGTCGCCTCAACCATGTTATCAATTGGATCCTAACTCTTACATAGACTTACTCCATCCCGATCACTTAGTCGGGGTCTAGGGCGGGCCCGATCATACAACAAAGTGTGCACGTGACGGAGTCACGAGCAATCGCATCGCGATGCCCCAAGATGCGCACATCTAAGGGCCACTTGGTGTATAAAAGATCGCCAGCTAGATCACAACTAAGGTCTCGAAAACCCATACTAAGACATGCATGTTATAAACATACACACAGCACACATGCCTAGTATGAACAGCATGTATCATCACATAACTCTACAAAGTACTTCTTTATTTACTTACACATAGAGCATACAAAGATCACATGTCTGTGATCAACATTACATCATACAACGGAAGAAAATTAGGTCGGAGTACAGACAAGTTTAACAAATGGCTTAGAGAAGCCTTGTAAACAAACATGCCCTTCCACGAGGGACCAGACTGCTGTCTGGGACTATGCTAACTTAGTCAACGTCGAGCTTCAGGTCGGTGACTCCATCGGGGTCCGGGTTCTCATCTAAAACATAGAATAAGCAAATGTGAGTACAAAGTCGTACTGAGCAAGACTTACATCAGAACTACACTACTCATGCTCAAGTATCAAGGTAAAGGGAGGTGGGGTTTCATCATGCAGAAGTGCCAGCTTTGACTTGTCTAGTCCTGAACTACGATTACCAGACTTGAGGTAAGAAGCGTACACGAGTCCACTACATCTCCAACCAATACACCACTATGGTTACTTCCTCGACTTCCCCACGAGAAAGCACACCATAGCACTCACGCTTATCTTGCGAGTTTTAGAAGTATCCATTCAAGTTGTCTAATAATCATGTACAGGTTCCAAGTAGTCCTTAACCGCGGACGCGGCTATTCGAATAGTTTTGTTAACCTTGCAAGGGTGTAAGCTACACACACATGACCATCGGTTACCGCCAGGTCTCGCCACCGTTCAAGAGGTGACAGCGAGGATGTTCACCACGACACTTCGCTCACAACCGGTCTATTCCAGGAGTCGACTATCTGAGTTTGCCTCCGCTCGAGAGCCCGGCCGGATCAACGAAACAGACTCAAACAATGTAAGTGACCGAGACGCCACCTCTGGCAGATGGTTTTCCTGCCTCACAGGTGCACCCACATATCTATATGATGCAACCAGTTCCTTCGTTCTTTTTCTATGCACATGTCAAATGGAAATCCCGAACTAATGTGACTCCTAGACGTCGACACGGATCAAGGTACTAGGCCGAGAGGGGTCAGTGAGCCCAATGTGTGGTTGTACTCTTTGTCTTGGATTACCATACAAGAACTCGGTGCTTAAGGCGGTGTTCAACGAGACAACCCACTGTGTACTCCTACACAGCCTCTCATCGTTCACCTTGTATTAGGGTGGATTCACCAACACAGTTTCACTTTCATCAACACCATGTTCACTATCATCCCGACTCACATCAAAAGAAACCTCACTGTAACACTAAGCATGCAATAAGCTGTAACAGTTGCAGGGGCCACATGCTCATCATTCAACTCCTAAATCTGCTAGGATTGTGGTTTGCTTAATACGGTGACAAAATGATAGGTCATGCATCGGAATGGGTTCAACTATGCGAAAGAACGTGTCTCGGTGATCTCCTAAACATGCATAAGCGAGACTGAGAGGGAATTGGGATTTTATAGACATGATCAATGGGGTTTGCTTGCCTTGTTGACGATACACGGGTCTAAACGGTGGCTTTCTTCTTCGGGGGTGACCACCGTCTCGGAACGTCTGTCATCGGAGGCAATCATCAAAAAGGGGGACAACTTCGGAAGTAAAAATGCACATACACATGATAAGGTTGTCCATGATGTGAATGGTACTGGTTTTTAGCATATTCATCTTAATTGAAGTATATTGCATTTGAAATGCAAATTCAAACTTCAAATTTGAATTCAAATTAAGCCATATGCACATTTGCTACTGTTCCCCCATTTTAAAATGGTCAAACATGAAAACAAATTGCATATTCTTAATCCTTGCATTTTTCTGATAATTTTTCATATATTCTATGTTTAATTTTGAGTTAATATGAATTAGTTATGATTTTCTAAAGTTTATTCAATTTTCTGGAATTACTGGAATTATTCTAAACAAGAAAAGGCTTTTCTGCATCAGCATTGTGTCATGCTGACGTCAGGGCTGCTGACTGGTCAACCTGACGCGTGGGACCCGCAGGTCAGTGAGTCTGGGTTAAGTCTTTGTTAGTTTAATTTAAGTTGGATCATTAGGGGGGCCAGGGCCCACCTGTCAGCGACCCAGGGTCAACTGATAGGGGGATTAGCCCCCTAATGACAGTGCCCACGTGGCCTCGCCGGAGAGAGGTCGCCGGTGACCCCTGGACGCGGCGGCGGCACATCCAGCCGGCGGCTCGGGCCACCGTTTGGTGCGCCGAGAGCACCAGAAGGGGGCTCTCGCACCCGCACGCCATGTGGAAGGATCCAGAGGGCCAAAAGGTGGCCGAGAGCGCGACGGCTCGCAGCCCCGCGGCGGCCGGAGCTAGGGCTCCCGAGGAACTCGACGATGGAGGCGCGGGGAGGAGGACGGAGACCTGCTGGAGAGGCGCGCGCTCACCGTGGATCCGATGGCGAGGTCGAAGGCGCCGGAGGAGCAGCGGGAAGGGCTCAATCGCTCGCCGGAGACGAGTGGCCATGGCGGAAGAGCTCGGGGTTGGCGCCGTTTCCGTGGTGCTCCGGCTCGAATTGGAGGCGCAGCTTGATGAAGACGTCGACCGCGGAGTGAGCAGACACGACAGTGGGGTTTCTCGTCGTCGTTGGTCGCGAGTGTGCGTGTGTGGCGGCGACCTTGAGCTACGGGTGGCGGGGAAACGACGAGGGGGAGAGAGGGAGAGCGAGTCAGAGGCGGGGAAAGGAAGGGGGTGCTGCAAGGGGTCTCCACGGCGAGGAGATAAGGACAGGGGTGCCGTGGACGGGCTGCCGACGGCGGCATGCTCGCCACGCAGGTGCCCGCCTTCCTGTCCGGCAAAGAAGACGACCCTGCCCTTGGGCTCGGCCGCTTCTTCTAGTTGGGCCCAAGCCAGGTAGGCCTCTCTTCTGTTTTTGTTCTCCTTTTCTTTTTCTGTTATTTTGTTTTGCCTACAATTTAATAGCTAGGCATTTTAGTAAAATGCCCAAACATTTTTATAAATCCTAGGTGACCAATAGCAAGTCACTTGTAGAATTTGAGCATTTTTGAAATTCAAAACATTTGAATTTCAATTCAAATAGGGGTCAAATTTAATTTCCAAGGCACCTTTTGAATTTTTGAATATTCCATGGGCATGGGAATGAACCCAAACCACTTTTAAAATGATCAGTATCATTTATAGGAATTTTCCAAATGTTCAAATGATTTTTGGAAAAAGATTTTTATCTGGCCATTTATTTAAATTCTCAGGGCTTTTCTTTTCCCCATTTTTGAATTTCTTTTGAAATTTTGCATGATGCAAAGAGCACAAACAAACCCTAGCACTTACCCTAGTTGGGGTTCTGACACCAGAGGTGGACCAGGGGCCCCAGGGGGTGGCCGCGCCGGGTGGCCACCTGGGCCACCCCTGGATCCCCTCTGGCCCCACTTGGGCTCTTCGCGAAGCTTCCTGTACGCTGATTTTTCCTATATTTTTCCCGGAATTTTTCTGGCACTTTTTATATGGGGGAAAACTGAAATAGAAAAACAGCAGAAAACAGTAACTGGCACTGTGGTGCACTGAGTTAATAGGTTAGTCCAAATATGATCAAAAGTGTATGAAAGTGTATCTAGATCATAGCAATATCACACAAAACATGCATGGAGAAAGCAGAAATTATAGATACGTTTTGGACGTATCACATCCCCAAACTGCTGGTCAAACAGAGATGGTCAATAGAACATTGTCACTATTATTGCAAGCTATGATAAAGAAAAATATGCGCGAGTGGGAGGAGTGTTTGCCACATGTAGAATTTTCTTATAACAAGGCAGTACACACTACTACTCATCTTTGTCCTTTTGAAGTGGTATATGGTTTTAAGCCTATTACACCTCTTGATTTGCTGCCTCTTCCATTGCAGGAACGAGTTAATATGGAGGAATCCAAACGAGCAGATTATGTGAAGAAGCTCCATGAGAAGACCCGAGAGGCTATTGAGAAGCAAGGAAAGAATGTTGCTGCTGCAAGTAACCAGTCACAGAAGCAAGTTCTATTTCAGCCTGGAGATATGGTTTGGGTGCATTTGCGCAAGGATTGATTTCCATGGATGAGGGATTCCAAGTTGAAGCCACGTGGTGCTGGTCCTTACAAGGTGTTAGCCAAGATCAATGACAATGCCTACTCGATTGATATTCCCATTGCTGAGTTTGGTGGAGCTAGCAACAGTTTCAACGTTGCCGATTTATCACCATATATGGGAGATGACCTTGGAGCGTCGAGGTCGACGCCTTTTGAAGGGGGGGGAGATGATGAGGACATCCCTACTACCAACACAGCTCCAGTTCGTCATGAAGAACAAATTGATTCAACAAATAAGAAGGATGATGAAATCAGAATTGGACCTATTACAAGAGCTCGTGCAAAGTTGATAGAACAACAGGTGAACTCGCTCTTAATAGATTCTTATATGTTATGTAACGAGAACTTTAAACTGCCTAAATCTTTGTATGTTTGCGTAATCAGGTATCATGACGAAGAAGAGGATCCAGAAGGAGGAGAAGATAAAGGAAGCTCCAACTTTCGGACGTCCGACGCATTTCGGACATCCGACATCGGAGGCCAGGAGCTACGACGCCTCGATGACCTCAAGTTACAGAAGGGTTGCCAATTTCGGCGGACATCCGCCGGGATTCGGACGTCCGACACGACGGACGTCCGACATGGAACGGACGTCCGACACGAAGATCCTCGCGACGCCCCCGAGTAAAGTACCGATGTCAAATTAGCCGGACATCCGACACAGTTCGGACGTCCGACACATCGGACGTCTGAAACTGCCTGCGCGCAGATCTGAAGGGCTGCGGCCTTGTATCCGAGTTTGACACCCCCTAGCTTATAAATACCGGACCCCCTGCGAGTTTTATGGTTAGACCACGTTTAGATAAACCCTAGTTCTTGAGAAAAGCTCCAAGCTTTCATCTTGAATCATATACTTCAATTCGTATCGATCTGAAGTGTTTCTACTGCAAGTTTTGTGTGATCTGTTGTTCCACTGGGAATTAGTAGATTGCAAATTACCGTCTCGTGGTCGACGGCTACGTTGCGCAAGTGTGTGAAGTTGTGAATATCCAAAGGGTAGAGAGTTGTCGCATTGGCAACAGGGATCTAGCGAGAAGAGTTCCTCGGCTACATACAAGTTATCTGTCATCGCCCTCATATTCACCGTTCGCTTACTGAGAAGATCGGGCCACCCCTTATCAGGCGCCACCGCACTCGGCCATCACCTTCACTTCCTTTTTCTTCTAGGTCTTGCGGTCGACAGCAAACACCCAGTGCCCACTTGAAAAATGCGGAAATGGAAGATCCGGCACCAGAGGCCAATGGTGGGCCGAACTCCGAGGTAGCCCTCGGACAGTGTTACAAATGCGGAGAGCAGCATAATGGCATTCGCCCCGAGGTGGTGCGACTGTAACCGGTATAAATCCAAGAACTCACGGAAGAAATGGCTCACCGGGAGCCCGAATCCGCGTTGAAAGTGCGCAAGAAAGGCAACGCGCTCGCCGGCCTTGGGTACGGGCACAAGCACAGGTCCGGGGACGCGACCGGCGGAGGATAGCAATGTGCATCTCGTTGGCGATGGAGCCCTTCCACGAGCCTTTCTGGGAGCCGGCGGCGGTGGCGTCTACCCCCATGGAGGCGTCAGACTCTGTGGTGGGCAAGAAGGAAGAAGACGACGGCGGTGGCGGAGGAAAGCTAGATCCGCATCCACCTATGGTGGCGGAGCAGTAGCGGCAGCGGTGGCGGCGGAGAGCAGATGGAAGGTCCTCGGTGGAGCAGCCCTAAGATCCGGCGGCAGCAGAAGCAGCACGGAGAGATGCGTGGTGGGGCGGCGGCGGAGACAGAGGAGGAGAGCGCGAGGAAGAATATGGAGTGAGGGGTGTGTGGCGCATCTCCCAGCATGGACTATTTAAAGACCCGGCGGGATGGTAGTGGGATCCGCTGTGCCGATTCGACAGGCAGCGTGGCCGCGTGTATTTCCAGAGCATCACAAGGTCGAAGCACAGAAGATCCGGCGGATGGGGCGGGACATGCACGCGTGGGTCGAGGCAGCGGTTATGGCATGTCAAATGATGGCACGACGTCCCGTATTCCCCGGAAAATTCGAAGCGGCAAGTTCGGTCAACATTCTGGTCAAACTAACCGTTGGGAAGATCGGTCGAGAAGATCAAGAGAAATCGGCGGATAGCAAGCAATCGGCCCATTGAGAGCAATCGGTCAGAAGATCAAGAGCAATTGGCAGATAGCAAGAAACCGGCCCATTGAGAACAATCGGTCAGAAGATCAAGAGCAATCGGCAGATAGCAAGCAATCGGCCCATCGAGAGCTATCGATCAGAAATGAAAATTCAAATCTTCCAGAGGCATAGAAGGAACCTGTGCAGGCCTTGCCGTCTCTGAGTTTGGCGGGACCTCCGCAGCTTCAGGGGCTACTGTCGGGGGAATGACCCCCGGGTAGGGTCACCCTGGGGAAACAATTCAAAAGGCAAAGATCACCGACCTGATGGTCGCCGATTGAATCAAGCCTGAACGGATCAAGACCAAGCAAGAAGTGGGACGAGTTGTCCAGGTCGGAGGCCGATTGCCCCTAAGAGAGTGCAATCGGCCTCACCAGGAAGCACTCGGCTGAAGTAAACAGAGCAACATCCGACCAGAATCCTTGGTCGGACACCTGGTACAAGTGCATTTAATGCGCAATCCCTGAAGATCGGGACTGTCAGAGGCGTGCGGTCTCATCCAGCGCCGGTCACGTGGACGGGCCGACAGACCTAGTCTCTAGCTTCACTGTTCATTTGCAAGGTCTACAGAGTAGCGGCATGGTGATCCGCAAGTCTATGCCGGGTCATCCAGGAGAACACGATGTGAGGACCCTAGCTTGTCTGAGGCTGAAAGTTGGCCCCTCCCCTTTGTATATTTGCCTTAGTACCCCGGGCTCGGCCTATAAGAACCCCGAGCACCCCTCCTACGTGAGGGACGACGGAGCACTTATTGCAACTTCACCCACCACAGAGAGAGCAAGGAGAGAGTTGTGCTTATAGCCCTCTTCTCCTTCATATCAAACAACTCAAGGAGCATTCATTGTAGCCAGAGTTATTGCATATAGCTAGCTCGGCATGACTAGGGGTATTATCTCTACGGAGAGCCCCGAACCTGGGTACATCGTGGTGTCTCACCGTGTGTTCCCATTCTCGATTCTGGTACCAGGGACACTAACCTCGGTTTGTCCCCCTCTTTATCCATCCCCATGGCATTTGCCGTTACATATCGATGACAAGCACCATGGTGTCTACGAAGTGTCTCCAATAATCGCTCTTTTCCAAATCCTGAAAGATTAGCATTGATAATAACATGTTATATTTTATTTTCATATAAATAAGCTTACTTGAGAGATCAAACACCCGATCTTCTTTTGGTTGTGCCAGGATTCCTAAAGGTTCAACCGGAAGGTTATGCTTCAGGATAACAGATTTCCTTAAGAATATTTCATCTAACTCGTTTCTTTCCTGCATATGCATATCATTCTCTTGGTCCTCCATATATTGTTGCAAAGGATCGTTAGGAGGAATAGCAATAGAAGCAATACCTTCACTACTTTTATCATTACTAGACAAATTAGTACCACGAGCATGCTTAGAGAACTTCGAAAAATTAAATTCATATGGCTCACCATTGAATTCAACAGAAACTTTACCTTTCCTGCAATCTATTATAGCTCCACAAGTGCTAAGGAAAGGCCTACCAAAGATAATAGGGCAAAAAGTATCTTGCACTGAACCAAGTACTAGAAAGTCGGTAGGATACTTTACCTTTCGACATAGGACTTCAACATCTCTCACAATTCCAATGGGAGAGATAGTTTCTCTGTTTTCTAGATAAATAATAACATCAACCTCTTCAAGTTCACAAGGTGAAATCTCACCCATGATCTCCTGATAGAGTGAATAGGAATAGCGCTAGCAATTGATCCCAAATCACATAGCCCATAATAATTATGGTGTCCTATTTTAACACATACAACTGGTGTACCTGAAAATGGGCCTTTATTCTTGGTTGTAACAATGTTAGTAGAAACAACACAAAAATTTATATTGGAATCTAAAACCTCATTAGTAACTAGACCTTTAACCAATGCACTTTGAGGTTCGACCTTGATCTGATCCTCAGGCTCATCAGGTCTTCTCTCACTTTTATTTATTATGCCTGTCACAAAAGAGTGCTGCCTTATCCTTGCGGGAAAAGGTTTTCTTTCATATATAACTGCAAGCAAAATAGGGTCAGCAACATTAATAGCAACAGGTAATTCTTTGAAGGGTTTATGGTGTTGATCCTTCTCCTTCTTAGAAGAGTCAACGTGAGAGGCAAAGTTGTTACAAAAATCAATCATTAGCTGGGAATCAAGACCAATCTTAGAGCAAAATGTATTAAAGTAATCAGTTTTCACATAGCTCTCAATATAATCATGCTCATAATTAATAACGGGTTCAATACCTTTATCAATTTCCCAGTCTTCAATGCTTCTCATTTGGAACACCCCACTAGAGGAGGCTTCCAACATCTCTTTATCCTAACGAGAAAGCCTGGCATAAAAATTTGTAAGTATAATATCCTTGGGGAGCTCATGAATAGGACATTTGAGCATTAGGGACTTCAATCTCCCCCAATCTTGGGCGATGCTTTCTCCGTCACAAGACCAAAAGTTACAAATATAATTCTTGTCTCGATGAATTTCATGAAGAGGATAAACCTTTGTATAAAAGAGAGACATAAGCTCTTGCCAATTAAGTAAATGCGAGTTATCAAGAAGCTTATACCAATCTGAAGCTTTATCTATAAGCGATACGGAGAATAATTTCTTCATGAAAAATTCCATTGACACACATGCAAGCTTAAATAATGAACATAGTTGTGATATATATAGTAAGTGTTCACCTGGGTGTCCGTCTCCTGCATGATTAGCCCAGACATAATCAATAAAACCAGTTGGTATTTTGTTAGATACAATTTTAATAGGGGTGGGAGTAACCACCACAATAGTGGGGCGTTTCCCCAAAAGAACTGAACCGAGAGTAAAGGTGTCCATATGGAAAAAAAGTAGCAACAACAAAATAAAAACAGCACGCAAAATATAAAGCTTTCTTTACTAGCTTCACTTACTAATAGCGCTACGCTCCCTGGCAACGACGCCAGAAAACAGTACTTGATGACCCTCAACTGTAGGGGATCTATTGTAGCGTTTTCGATAATTAAGAGTGTTGAACCCAACGAGGAGCAGAAGCTATTGATAAGTGACTTTGGATAAGGAATAACTGTAAGCACTGAAAGATAACTTTTTTGGGGTTTTCGGTATAAGCAAAAATAAAGTAAAAACAAGCAAAGTAAAGGGTACCAAGGAGCAACAAGGGGCCCAATCCTTTTGATCAAAGGATAAGCCTAGCAACTGAACTTATAAAGACTAAACCGTTCTTGAGGACACACGAGAGAGGTAGTCATGTGCTTTCGCCATATTCCGTATTAGTACTATGTTTTGTGCTGATAAGTGTTGAGTGTGTGGATCTATGCTAGTACACCTTCTAGACTAAGATAAGTGCACTCTTATGATTAAACACCTTTCAAGCATCCGCAAATACAAGGTAGAAATTAAGGCATAAGCCTAACCACAGCAATAAGATCAAGGATCCATTATTCCCTTGTGCAAAGGTGTGCGAACTGGGGTTCAGGTTTTTGTCACTCCGGCAACCTATCGTAAGCATTCTTTATACACAATGCATTCCCCTAGGTCCTTAACAAGGCGAAGTGTTGTGTGTTCGACTCACAAAACACCACTAGAGAAATAACAACACAACCTAAATATCAAACAACCCATATTACTTCAACATCATATGACTACTAACAACTAGACTTCTTTCATGTCCTCAAGAACTAAAGTAACTACTCACCAGACATAAAAGAGATCATGATCAGTGGTGATAAATATATGATAAACAATCTCGACACAACAATAATTCTCCAAGAAAACTCAATAGAATTCACCACAAAGAAGTAATCAACACCGATAAAGTAGAGTGGATGGATAGTACGGGTTACAACATAAGTTGCAATGGTAAGATGATTTGGGATGAAGATGGAGATGGTGCTGATTTTGGGGATGATGTTGATGATGATCTCGATGATGCTCGTGACGATGGCGATGACGATGGCGATGATCTCCCCTTCCGGGAGGTGTTCTTCCCGGCGGAATCTTCCCGCCGAATATTTCTTTTCTTCTCTGTAGGTTTCTGCCATGGAGCGGCGGCGGAACTTGCGAAACTCCTCTCTTTTTAGGGATTTCGGATGACGGGGAATATATATATATGCCAAAGGGGGGAGACGGGAGTGGCCCCAAGGGTCTAGGGGGCCTCCCGGCGCGCTCTTGGTGGAGGCCGCGCCAGGGGGGCGCCTGGGCACCTGGTGGCCCCCCTCTGGCTCCTTTTCGGCGAAGCTTCGTTATTCTTCTGGAAAATATTCCCTGTTGATTTTCGGCACATTTGGAGATGTTCTGTTTTAGCAACTCAATGAACACTTTTCTCCGCTGAGTCCTGTGTCTGCTGTCTTGGCAACGGAAAGTTGCAAACTGTGTAAAAACAAGCCAAAACAACATAAGAATAGCATCATAATGTGAAATATATCAATGAATAGGGGTGAATTACGATATAAAATAGTGATGCATTTTGGATGTATCACATTTCCTTCGTGTTCCCCTTAGTAGCTTGTTGTTTCTCTATTTCACTTCAAAGTTACGAAGAAATTGTAGAAGTTATCATTCACCCCCTCCCCCTCTGGTCATCCTTGCGCTTTCAGAGGATTTCTGTATATTTTTCATCACATGTACATGTATTATATATACTGGTCTTTGGCCTCCTTGGAATACAAGTTGCATATTTCTAGCATGGTATTAGAACTCTAGGTTCCTTTTTTGCATGAACAACTCGTGCCCTCTAGACCCAATCTTGCACCGGTGATCTCTCTCTTCTTCATGCCGGCAGCTGCTCCTCCTCATGGGTCGGTGTACTATTGCCAGAGCTCCAGGGGAGAGTTACCTCCGGCTGCCTCCCCTTCGATTTCGGCCGCCGCTCCTTTGACTCCAACGACCTTGATGCTCATCGTGAGATCCCTCCTTCGTGTTGCCCCTGGCAATCTTTCCCGCACCTCCCACAGGAGGACAACGGTCACGCTGCGCTGTCATTCGCGCCGCCACATGCCTCCTCTTTGTCGGGATCGGATGTACCGGAAGAAGCATGTGCCCGGTCGGCCGCAGTTCCCGCCGTCAGCCGCTCCACAGTCGACGCTCCACCCTCCGCCGTCCCCCTGTCCGACCGCCGCACCATTTCTCCGCCGCCCTAGCCCTAACACCCCCACCACCGGGCATCTGCTCTCCACAAAGCGCTTTCATCGAGGCCTTGTACGACGGTGTTGTCCGCCAAGAACTTCGATCTGATCTAGTTGGTTTGCAAAAATAAATCAAATAAAAACTTTGTCATCAGGTATGCATCCCTCTCACCGCCCACTAACTCTTGTCGGTGTTCAATATACTGATTTATTGTCGCACATGCGCCGTCTCTCATTGCTTGGTGCTCCTTCGTCTGTGATGTTTTCTCATCAGGTATTTTTGCACATGGTGACTGTCGCTCTACACCGACTCCTCTCGCGGTTTTAATCGATCATTATCGATCTACATTGACTTCTCTCGGGACTTTCACCGGTAGTGCTGGTGCACATGACGATGTTGTGTTGGGGCACACGACACGCTACACTAGCGCCAAATAAAAAAATTCTACCGCACACAACCAAGATCACCGCTACTGGGGGTGAACTACGTGATTAGGATTTACCACTAGACGCGCAGTCAACAAAGTGGAAGGAGTGTTGGCGATGCGCGTTGGCGGCTGCCCCTTGCGAATACCTCGAATCGATCCGTCGAACAATCTCACGAGCGATCCCGCGAACTAATCCATCCCAAGCGCTAGTTCCAAGGGATGCGCACGTTAGGGAGGGGCGTCGGGCGGTGGACTGCTGGGTCCTTGGCATAATCTGGATGAGGAGTGTCGACGGCTAGTGTTGTGGACTTACGTGTACCCCTTCAGAGTTCCTAGCCCTTATATAGATGTACGCAGCGTGGCCTCAACTCTTTAGGCCATCCGTACCCTCCATCCAAACATCATACGAATCACACCGGAATGAGATCCTGCCCCTTAAGGGCGTGACCCTATAGGTTCACGTACACATGGACACGACTCAGATCACATCATATTCGATCAATCAGTAACGGTTCCGAGCGAATGTGCTGATGAACCACAAGTGTAGGGGATCGCAACAGTCTTCGCGGTTAAGTTAGCCCAATTTATTGATTCGACACAAGGGGAGCCAGAGAATATTTATAAAATTTAACAGTTGATTTGTCAATTCAACCGAACCTGAAAGATACTTGCTTTACGATGAGATATTAGTAGTAACGGTGATATGGAATTGATGGTGGCAACGGAAATAGTGTTGACAAAGCAACGAAAGTAAAACAACAAAAGTAAAGTAACTTGTAACCAGCAGAATTAAAACACTGTAGGCTAGGTGAATGGTGGTTGGGCGCTGCACGAATGAGAAATAACGTGTGTTTAACGTGGGGAAGGCACACAGAAAAGCAATGATCATCTAGGAAAATATCAAACATTGGTCATGTATCCCAAGGTAGTTGTGCGTGCTTGCAATAAGAACTTTGCACAACATATTTTGTCTTACCATCCCTCTACAAACGGGGCCGAAAGGAACATATGGAGATTAAGGTGCTCCTGTCAAAGAGCACCAGAGCAAAGCATTAACAATGAGTGGATACATGGAATCCTCAAATTATAGTCCATCCCTTTTGGTGTCCCAAGCTGTCACCATTGGGATCTCCGGTTCCGGAATATAATAGGTGCATACAACTCATAGATAGGATCAAGAACACAAATATATTCATGAAAACATAAAGGGTTCAGATCTGAAATCATGGCACTCGGGCCCAAAGTGACAATCATGAAGATCAACAAGTAGTAGCAATGATGATAAACACCATAATAGATGATAGGCAACATGCCCCAACAATTTGATGAACTATTACATGATCTAACTCATCCAATCCTGACCATCCCCTTCGCCTACAACAGAGAATTACTCACACATGAAAGGGGAAGTCATGGAAGGGTGATGGAGTGGCGATGCTGATGACGATGGCGGCGATTTCCCCTCACCGGAGGCCAAAGCAGCCTCCAAATTAGCTCTCCAGAGAAGAATAGAGGGTGGCAGCAGCTCCGCGATGAGAATTGGCAAAACGATTTCTGTTCTGGGGTTTCTCCGTCTCAGGTAAAAATAGGAGCCAAGGTAGGGCACCATAAGAGGTGGCCCCCACCCAGGCACCCTCCTAGCGCGGCGAGGGGCTTGGCCACACCACCTGGCCGCCTGGGCTAGGGGTGGCCCCCTCTGGCCCATCTTATTTCAAGTGGTCCCTCCCGGTGCATCGATTTTCTCTATTTTTATTGGAATTTTCCAGGACACCTAAAAATCCATTTTCCTGCACACAAGAAAAACCATACAGGTAGCTCTGCTGAAAACAGCGTCAGTCCGGGTTAGTTTCGTTCAAATCATGCAAGAATGAGGCCAAAACAATAGCAAAAGCGTTTGGAAAAGTTGATACGTTTGAGACGTATCAACTCCCGCAAGCTTAGCATATTGCTTCTCCTCAAACAATTCAGTTCAACGAACTAGACGTGACAAAGAAAACTTTGACAAACTCTTTTGCTTCAATAGATGTATATAAGCCTGTACTACGAACAAGTCTAGCAAATATTGGAACAATGCTACAAAGACAATGCACGAAGCAATCCTTCATTCATGTGAAAAGTTTCAAACAACCAAGAATAAATAAGATGCTACTGAAGATCAAGATAGGATCACAATGCACATGACTTGAACATACTAGAGTGGTATCTCGCTAGCCTCCATGAGTGAAGCAAAAGATAAATGCAAAAGATCCTTCGGAGTTTTAGAGGAGACTAGAAATAAATATTTCAGAATAAGTAATATCACAATCATGCGGAAGACAATGTGGTACTTTGGGACAATGCACATTACACTCAGAATGACAATTATGCTCTCAATAGTTGTTGGTTCGAAGAAAGAAGATGGAGACTCCCAAACTGTAGCTTTTGATGGCAAGGTTGAAAACCCATGGCTGGAAGGAAAGACTAAACAAGTACCAGAGCTCGTGGTTTTAAAAACAGAGATAAAACATTTTTTGGAGTGTAACTTTCCAATGAACGGTAAACGGTAAAGGTTTTCAATATCTTCCATACCAACCATATTAATGGCGGTTCCTATGATTTTTATGGTACCCACACTCATGTTTCCTTTCCACCAATCATGGACAACCTTTGGATGGCAATGAGTTGTGGGGTGCCTTTCATTTTTTCTCAAGTATGGGGGAGAGTGTAAGTTATATAAATTTTGAATCAAGTGAGAACTGGGCATTCTCCAGACCGGCCTCTGCCTCATAAATTTGAGTAGATTAAACTTTTTCAAGGAGTAAATTTTTTTTAGCATGGAAGATATTGAATGCCACTAACGCTCCATGAGATTGTACGGATACAAAAAGAGAAGTGCATTTGAAATAGTTTTGAGGTGGTACAAGAAAGTCTTCGTTAGGATGGCCGGTAAATACCATATATAGGAAGGTACGGTGGACTCATATTGCGCAACTGCTTTTAAGGATTTTGGATGCACAAGCAGAAATCCTCTTATTACAGGCGAAGGCAAGCAAAAGACGGGGAAGCGACCAACAAGAGAGCAATAACGGTCTTAATCATGCAGAGCGGCAAATCAACACTGAATTGGGCATGAAAGTGATATAATTACTTTGAAATAAAAAGATCATCAAGGCTTGATAGACTTTAAGTCATAAACATGTGTAAGCATGTGCCAAGTCAATCCAAAAATTCCCCGAAGGGAAATAGCACTTCAATATGCCAAACTATGAACAATGAAATGCATGCAAATCATTTCAATAGCACATTATGCACTCCAGCTATTTGAGACTAGTCACAAAGAAAGCATAAACTACTGGGAAAGCATTGTAAACATAGCACTATGTCGCTACAAGCTGGTCTCTAGATCATAAGTACATGCATATGTACAAAGGAAGAAACAAAAAGAGTTCATATCGTCTTTCCTTGTTGCATCCCTTCAGTCAATCTTCGTCATTATTTCCTTGTCACTTGCACGATCGAACATAGAAAGATATAATCAAGTGCAATTGCAACCATGGACGTGGGTTGAACTCTGCAAACAAAACAAACTAAAGAAAGGAAATATTTTTGGGTTTTTCAAAGGTTAATCGAAACCAAAAGAAAGGAGAAATATTTTTGTTGTTTTTGCAAATTAAGAAAGAATCAAAGAAGAACAAACAAAAACTTCGAAAAGATTAAAGAGAACAACATGGATGATACAATGAAAGCGGAGAAGGGTACGTACTCCCCCAAGCTTAGGCTTTTGGCCTAAGTCGGGCTCGGCTACTGCGGGCCCAGGGAGCTCCCTCAGGCTCCAGGGTAGTACTGGTACGTCCATGGATTATATGGGGCCTCGGGTGCGTAGAATGACGTCCTGTTGTCTTCCCAAGAAGAAGGCTCCCTGACCCAAGAAGACTCTTACCGCCACCAGAGATCATCAACGCCTCCGCATCCATAGGATTCTGGCTCGGGTCAAAGTCAGGGCCGCGTAGCTCTTTGACAACCTCAGAATAAGACGTCATCTTGTTGTAGGCGGACAAGCTTGTGTACGCCGATGGCCCGTCCGCCTCAGAATATGGTGTGGACATCTTGTACGAGCTCTTATGGGCCATGCCAAATGCGGCGTATCCCTAAGGCTCAGGCTGGTTATGGTGTTTGGCCTACAAGAAAAGGCAAAGAATTAGTACAACAAAAATCATGCACTAATGAATTAATGATGAAAGAAAACAAGGCACACATACCCATTTTTTGGCGTATTGCTAGATGTTGGCATTACCTTGGTGGTGTGGCACACCAACAAATTGGGAACGACGCTCCTTGGCCACATTGTGGGTGGTCAACCAAGCCTCTGTGCACCACTTGTCCACAATTATCTCCCAACAATCCATCTTATCGGCCAACCATCTCGGGGGCACCTATGAATGTAAGTTAATGAAGAATGAAATTAAGTATTGTAACTAAATAGACCTAACTATCCCTAACATAACTAATAAAGAATGTAACTAAGGAATCTACGTACCTCCATGTACTCGGTCTTATCAGGGTAAAGCTTTTGACATTCAGCCTTCGTCTTCGGCTCGTTTTTCTTGGCGTACCAATCTCGAACGGCCTGAACACGCATCTCGTGCCTTGTGTTATTCAATAACCTCTTGCACTCTTTCTCGAGGTTCTTCTTGGCTGCCTCCTCCGTTCCCTAATCGACCCTATGGTAACTCTGCAATTATGTCATATAGATGCACATATGAATAGGAAATAACAAGATATAACATTGTATACTTTTTATTGGGTAAAATAATAGTTACCCAAAAATCAGCCAACACCATGTCAGACACGCTCATGCAAAGAACACCGTTCACGTGTGTGTTTTACGGGAGCCGAGCGGCTTGGTAGTGATCCCACTTGAGTCCTGGCTCGGGAACCATACCCTCACCGGGCAACTGCACTATCCCGGGAAAGTGCTCCCTAAGCAAAGCACCAAGGAGGCAGTTTGGATTCCGGGTATTCTCCGGGTAATTCCACCCCCTTCATAATGACAAGGAAATGACATTAGCTACTTAGTGAAACATAATGATATAAGGTACACAATATATATCAACTTACTTATCGCCATCTAGCGCAATCAACACCCTATGCTGGAACTCCAATCGGTCCGGAACTCGTGTCATACCACGTTGGTAGACCGACTTGCTAGCAGACGGGCTCTGCCTCTCTCCCGCAGCCTCCCCCTCAGCTCCCTCATCCTCCGCCTCAGCCTAAGCCTCCGCCTCCGCCTCAGCCCCCTCACCGTCCCCCCAACTCCCCCACTCCTCGTGTGTGGGTGTCCTCTCCTAGACGGGAGGATCCTACATCGGTGTCGGCTCCTAGACGGGAGGATCCCGCACCAGTGACACCCTCGTCTGCAGGGGTGAAGTGGCTGACACTGAAGTAGGTGAGGGTGGTAGCGACTGGATCCTATCATCCTACCTCCCTCTCCCTCTCCCTCTCCTGGGACCACCTCCTCTACCTCTCTCTTCTTCCCCCCTCCTCTCCCATGGCCGGGCTCCTCGGCAAAGCTCTTCAACAAATCTCTCCGTAGCTTCCCAGATGCTATCCTTAACTTATCCCCGCCTGCCATGTCTCACCACCTGCAACAATAAATAGTTAAATAATTAGTACAAATTCAAGGACAATAATTAAATGAACACTAATAAATACATGAATAATTAAACGAAGAATTGAATAATTAAACAGCAATGTTTGGATGCATACAAAGTCCATTGAAGCATAATCATCATCATTATCACACGGGTCTTCATGAATGACATCGTCATCGGGTTCAGGGACATCATGTGGAAGGCCTTTTTGTAACCGATCAAGCATTGATACCTCATCCGCATTGGTAACCTCTTATATTTCCACTTCTTCCTCATCATCACGTGGTTCTTGTTCCCCCGTGTTCAGGGTGTACGTAGAGCAGTTGCGGAGACGATGTCTCACACCACGTGATTCTTGGAAGAATTCTCCATCATATGTTATTGGGTCAATTTGAGGTTCATAATCATCTTCATTTGGGGGAGGTGGTCTAAGATGTACCAGTACATCGTACACGACATACCAACCTTCCAGGTTCTTAACACTTTGACGACTGTATGGAAGATAGAAAACTTGGGTGGCCTGTTGAGCCACAATATAGACATCGGGACCGCTTAACTGGCTGTCTTGTCGAATCTCGACTAGCCCAACATGTTCATGAGTCTGTCTTGTCTTAGTAGGATCGAACCAATGACATTTGAACACAACAACGTTCGGAGGATTTTCACCGTAATAATGAAGTTCATATACTTCTTAAAGTCTTCCATAATACTCGAAACCTCCCTCGCCTATAGCAGAGACACCGGAATTGGTTGTTTTTCGACCGAGCATTGAAAGCTCTTTGCTAGCAGTACGAAAGCGATAGTCGTTGATGTCGTAATTCTGAAATGTATGGACCTTAAAGTCAAAACCATTAGCTATCTGTCTCAATTCATAATCGACTTGCTCATCTGAATTAGACTAGAAGTTAAGAAAAGATTTGGTGTGTTACTCACAAGTAATAGCAAGAAAGGAAATCACATATTATATATATAGGGGAGGTACCATTTTTTTAACCAAGAGATGAAACCGGGATAGCCGCCTCCTCTCTCTTCAAGAAGTTCATACTCGAGAATGGATTCTTTTTTATTGAAACACCATTCGAGAATTGTGCGGCGTATTGACTGTATCAATTAATAACAGTTTTCACACAAAACTTGTTAAAAGTTGCGAAACAATGTACCGACCACTTACTCGATGTACGGCCGAACTTCTGTTAAGTTGTTCAATATATACATCGTTAGTGTGCACCACTCCTCGACGCACAACAACTTTGGTTTTCCCACACCAGAAGGTGCGAGCTTCCCTTTGAAGAGGCTGAGACTGGATACACGCCATTTGGGGTCACCAACATTGTACCGAGGCTTTGGATTGTGTAAGCTGGGAATAGTGGCATCATAGTGTGTTGTTACGAAGTTGCCGCCTCCTCGGTAATGAAAGCCTCGGCCATCGATGCTTCAATTCTACGTTTAGTTTTACATTTTTCTCGAAGTGTCTTCTGCATTCTTTCATTTGCGTAGCACCAACGATTTTGCACAGGGCCACCCAATCTTGCCTCGGTTGGGAGATGAAAAATCATGTGTTGCATCGGATTAAAGAAGCCTGGTGGAAAAAATTTCTCTAACTTACAGAGCAACTCAGGCGCGATTTCTTCCATTTCATCTATCACGGCACGCGACAACTCTTTAGCACAAAGAACACAGAAAAAATATCTCAACTCTGCCAATACTAGCCATTCAGCCTCAGGGATATATCCGTGCAACATCACCGACATTATCCGCTCAAGCCATATGTGCCAATCATGACTCTTCAGCCCCAAATTTTTCATTTTTTCAATGCTCGCTCCCCTCGCTAGATTCGCATCATACCCATCGGGGAACAACAACTTTTTTTCACCCAAAAAAGGATTTCCCTTATTTCTCCCTTCTCAAGATTGTACCAGGCAGGTGGTTTGTACCAACTTTTCCTTCCTTTCGGTTGTCGCATGTTTAGTGATTTCCTATCACACAGAGTCCCTGGTCAACTCTAGCCTTTGTATTATCTTTGCCCTTATCAGTGCCAAGAAGGGCTTCGGCGATATTATTTTCATTGTGCATCATGTCAATGTTGTGTGGAAGTAAGAGGTCTTCGAAGTAGGGGAGATCCCAGATGCATGGCTTGTGGGTCCAGGCGTGTTCCTCATTACAACCCAAGAAATACCCTGGACGGTTTGGATCAGGCTCCATAGATTTTAACTGTTCATGTATTTGTGCGCCCGTCAACGCAGGTGGTGCCGAGTGTTTGACAGCTTTACCTTTCGTGAAATTCTTCTTGTCATTTCTGAATGGATGGTCCAAAGGCAAGAACTGTCTATACAAGTCAAAGCAGGAATACTTGCCACCTGCCGGCAACCAATGAAACTTAAGACCTGCCGTGCATTGTGGGCATGGGAACCTTCCATGCACACACCACGCAACGAAAAGCGCAAATGTCGGCAGATCATGCAACGAATATTGATACCAAACATACATTTGAAAGTTCTCTTCCTTAGATGCGTCGTATGTCTTGACCCCATTCACCCAAGCTTATTTCATGTCATCCATCAGCGGTTGCATGTACACACTCATATTCTTCCCCGGATAGTTCGGCCCTGGAACTATCAACGTCAGAAAGATGTGCTTTCTTTGCATAATGGATGATGGTGGAAGATTGAGGGGAATGAAAAATACAGGCCAGCAACTATATTGGGTAGCCATCATACCAAAAGGATTGAACCCATCGAGGCCGATGGCGATTCGACAATTCCTTGGCTCTTTAACTTTTTCCTTATGTTTATGATCGAATGCCTTCCATGCGTCACCATCCGAAGGGTGTACCAACATAGGCTCTCTGTTTTCATCTAATTCTTTTCTAATTCCATGTTTGTGCCATGTCATCTGTTTTGCTGTTTCTTCGAGCATGTAAAGTCGTTGAAGTCTAGGTAGGATCGGCAGATACCGTAGAACACTCACATGGATTTTTCTCTGCGTCTTCTCACCTTCACCGTTTTCTACCTCAATATATCTGGAGGACTTGCAAATTGGACAATATGTTTCGTCTGCATACTCTTACCTAAATAAGGCACATCCTTTCTCACAAGCATGTATCTGCTCATACGACATCTTGAGTGCACTAAGGATTTTGTCTGACTCATATAGGTTTGAAGGCATAATATGACCTTCGGGTAGAAAGCGCCCAAATAGGGTCATCATTGAGTCAAATAGGTCTCTTCCAATGTTGAATTGGGCTTTCAGAGCCATTACTTGTGCGATGGCATCTAGCTGAGAAATCTTAGTGTGCTCATGAAGAGGAAGTTTTGAAGACTCCAACATGGCATAGAAGGCCTTTGCGGATTCCTCCATCTCTTTGTCCTTGTTCCGTGCATCATCAAAGTCATTCACCATGTCTTCAATCCATGTACCATAATCGCCGGTGCGCCAACGCAACACCTCGTCTCTATTACATTGGGCCGACTCACCATGAAATTTCCACAAGGTATAGCCGGGAGTAAAACCACGCATCTGCAGGTGTTTACCCATTACATCCTTTGTCTTTCGCGAATAATTCTTGCACTTAGTGCAGGGGCACCATATTTTTGGTTGGCCTTTAGAAAATGTCGTTTGAAGGAATTCATAGGTTTTGCTCAACCATCCATCGGTCATCTCTCTCTGACTAGGGTGACCGGTGTACATCCATTCACGATCAGTCATTTTGTCAAGCTAGCTATATAGTATCCACATACAAACAATATAAATTATCAGTTCATCAAGTATGTCCAATTAATTATGGCCATTTTTTAATCATAGTTAATACATTCAGATGCACGGCATGCACACCTACCAGCTACTAGGTAAAGATGGGTCCTAATCCCACCCGAGTATGTGTAGATTGGGTCATTTTCCCATGCTCTGCTCCCGATCCAACGCAAAATTTTGGCAGCACCTCCCCGATGTTCTCCTGATACACCTATCGGCAACTAACCGAGAGGATGTGTACCCGGATAACAACAAGGAGGCGTTGTCGAAACTCTGCATCGGATCCGGAGAAAAGCATGGGAAAATGACCCAATCTACACATACCCGGGTTGTCCATGGATAACGTTGGACAATTCGAAAGAATCACCGTTATAAATATGCAAATGCATGCATCTTTATAACAGTAACCCTTTCGAACGGGAGACGCATATTGTTTACGCGAAGATTTTTCATTTCAATACTAAAACTACCTAGCTAGATAGTGTCATCGGCACAAAGGCCGGAACAGAGAAAAATAAATGGGGGGAGGAGGAGGTCGTCGAATGTGCTCACTGTCGAATGCAAGGGAGGTCGTCCAAAGCCAAACCCTCGCGGGGAAGCTACTGCACATTTAAATGCAATCAATCAACACAAATACGCACTCGCCATAATTAATCTAACTAATACTAACATCTAAAAAAATTCTTTTATTTCCTTTCTTTCCTTATTTTTATTTCCTTTCCTTGCTTTCCTTTCTTTTCTTTCCTTTCTTTTTTCCTTTTCTATTCTAACTAAAATCCTAAATGCTAACAACGATAGAAATTTCAAAGGATTGGAGTGGCTTCTCTAATGGAATCCTATGGGAAGAGAATGTTCGTTTGATTGGGTGAAGGAATTTTTCCATGAGGCTAGACCTCATGTTATTTTCCTATGAAGTTTGCACTACAAGATTCCTATGGGAGTTTTTCCTATAGGATATGATCCTATGAATCAAACGACTGCTGAAGGAAAAAATCCTATAGGATTCCTATCCTACCAAATCCTTTGAAAATCCTATGAACCAAAGGAGCCCTAAACCTCCTGCTGAACCTACCAACTTAAGGGCACTAACTAATTTCAATTACTCAGTAAATTTTAACTTAATTACTAACTAAATTCTTACTATATAAATGCACTAATAAAAACTAACTAATCTCTAACTATAACAAATCTAAAAATACTCACTACTAATTGCTAACAAAAAAAAGATCAAATGCTCTCACCTGGAGGAGAGTGGTGGCCAGAGGAGGAGGGTGGTGGTGCCGGCCGGGTGGCGGAGACGGCGGGCTCGGGTGGCGGTGGCGACGGGGCACCTGCAGGAGAGGGGAGGAGATCAGGCGAAGAGGAGGGCGGAGATGAGAGGAGGAGGTGGCGCGGCTCACCAGCGGCGGAGACAGGGGAGACAGCGAGCTTGCGGGGAGGACGGCGGCGGGCGGGCGGGGACAGCTGCGACGACGAGCTTGCAGGGAGGACGGCGGCGGGCGGCGACGGCGAGAAGGGGGGGAGGACGGCGGCGGCGGCGGCTCGGGAGAACGTCGGCAGCGACGGATTGGGAGGAAGTGGGCGGGGCGAGATCCAGATGTGCGTGGAGAGGGGGAGTTCTGGCCACGCGTGGGGATAACCCCCGGCTAAGCCGTTAGCCAGATGAAGGCAAAAAATCCGTTAGTCTTTGTCGTTAGACAGCTGACGTTATAGACGGCTTCCGTTAGGAGGGGCTCGGATGTGGGCCCAAAATCCCCTCTATGCCATCAGCCCTTCTATGTCGTCAGCCTATAGGACCTAAGTCGTCAGCCAGCCGACGGCAGCAAGAGAGCTGACGGCAAAGCTTCTCTATGCCGTCAGCCGCATCTTTGCCGTCAGCATTTTTTCCGGCTGAGGGAAAAGGCCCTTTGTCGTCAGCCCCGTAAATTTGCTGACGGCGACGTCAGAAGCTGATGGAAAATTAGGTTTTTCCAGTAGTGTACCCACTCTCTTCCTCGCCTTCTTCTAGGGAAGAGGTTGTGATGAGCCTTTCATAGCGCCCTTGATCGCCACCCCAAGTGTTGACGGGCTGATGAGCACCTTTTCACGTTGACCATCGCTTTGTCCATGCTGGTTTGAGGCGGCATTTGGAGGCGTTTCCTACAAGGGTTGCACGAAGAGAGACTTTTTGCATTCAGACCTAGGATGCTCCTGTTCCGGCAGAATATACATCTCCTAGTCCACATGCTCCTTATTAGCCGAGTCATATGAATGACTCTTCATTTCTACGTCGTGAGTGTATCCAGTATTGAGGAACCGCATAGGGTCATCCTCATCCATGTCATCTTCCATTGCTTGCTGGAGCACGGGGGTGAAATCATGATCTAGTCTGCTTGGACCCCTTCCTAGCGTCGCTCACCACTCACACCCATCATAAAAGGCGGCGCATATAATTGCGGATGCGGGGTGGTGGTGTTCATACCTTCTTGGGGATGTGTTGTCGTTGGTGTGGTCATCGCGGGGACCGACTCGACACGAAGAAGACCCTTCGGCCATAGGATGAAATAGCCCTTTCAGTCTGCTAGCCGCTTATGGGTCTCGTCTTCCTCTCCCCCGAGTTGTATCGGAGGAGCCAAATCCTCGTGGCCCGGTTTGACACTCGCCACGGAAACCTTGAAAGTGGTATTGGGCATCTGCATGGTGTGGATCATCTGATGCGTGGGATTTATTATCGTTTCCTTTCCCACATCCACCGTCTGGCCATTGATCATGTATAGTAAGGCGCACGGGGTTCTCTCGGCCTGTGAAAACATGTCTACGCGACAGACATCCAAAAGGCAACGAAAATGGATATATTATAGATATATTGGTGTGACGCGTAATTATCGTGAGGGCGTCGAGATCAGCCAAAGGCGAAGGCCCACCTAGCACGCCAGAGACAGAGGACGGGCTGCTATGAGCGACTGATGGAGCATGTCCGGATGCGAGATCAGGCGCCGCTGGTGCGATGTTCACCGAGTTGCTCCCGACGAAGCTAGGACGTGTAAAATCCGCTGCCGTTTTGTCTGGATTTTGATTTGTCCACTCGATAACAGTAGGGATCAAGGATGAAACCGAAGCTGCAAAATCATCTCTACAGGAAGCTAATGCTGCATTGAGTGCCGACTGGATCATCTCTTCTTTGGTCGCTTGTTCGGTCTCAGCTGCTTTTTTCTCAACTGAAAGCTTCAGCTTCTCTTCGATGTTGACCTGACTAAACTTAATTCTTTGCCTTTTGGCCTCAGGGTCCTCATGGTAGTAGTGCTTCCACTGGGCAGCGTCTCCGACGCCGTGCACACGTCCATGCTGCGGCCGAGTGTCCAAAGGAAGGCCTTTCAGTATGTTCAAGGTCCGGTTGAGATGGGTGTCCCACTTGGGCCTCATTGTCGACTGAGATGATGAGTCGCTTTCGGCATCAAGCTTGTGTTGCTCTTTCTATGAAAGAAACGTGGACCATTTACAAGTGTTACTACAACGTGTATTTTGACTTGTTGAGAAGGTAATATAAGGTGGAAAAAATAATTATTGCCAGTAATCTCATCAATTCCCTCGTGGGCTCGTCTGTGAACAAAACCTTTTTCTTCGAGTCCCACTTGTAGCGGACCCTGATGAAGTCATACTCTTGCGGGTCAGTGAACTCCGCCAAGGGGTCTGGTATCCCCGCGGCTTCACGTTGCGTGTCGTCCTTGTCCCATATGGGCCTTTTGCCAATGTAAACACGGCTTCCAAGCCGGTGTTTCCCCGTGTTCCTTTTCTCAAGCCACTTGAATTTCGCGGACCTAAGCTTGGCTTCGTCGATAGCACAAGTGTCCTTGAATTTTAAGAACTCAGCTTCCGTAAGTGATGGATTCTCCGCAAAATTCTTGGACAAAGGTTTATTCTTCTCAATCAATCTTTTCACCCTCACTTTCCATGCGTACAATGCATTGCTAAACTTGACCGTGGCGGCGGCGTTTATGTCAGCCATGGCATCATCATCCCACGGAGTTTTTCTCTCATCCTGATGCAGGAACTTGAATCTGTTGTGCAGCTTCTTAAGGAGTAAATCCCTAATTAATCGTTGATGCTCACGGATTCCCGTAGGATGCATCCGACTTGGTTGTCGTAGCACTTGCGATCTTCCTCCGACGCTATTGACTCGAATTTTCTAGGATCCACCTCTGTCACTAGAAGTTTCTCGGTGCCTAGCTTGTTTTGTTTTCGTACCCTCTCCTTCTTATTATTTGTTGGTTCATTAGAGGCTTCGGCGGTGCCGGTGTCAGTGCCATCGGTGCCATCAGGAGTGTTGTCGGACTCAATTTCGGCATCCGTCGCACTAGCGACATTTGGACCTTCGTCTCCTTGCTGATAACACATATGGTCCAGGAAGGCGTGTTCATGCTCATGGTAGTTAAAATCTTCATCTGCCCTGACTTCGTTGTTGGTCGACATATTCCCTACGATATATTTAGTCTCTAAGTTTAATTATCAAACTATAAAAAGGACTAAATATTGTGCTATCAAATAGGGCACTTGATATGTCATACTTTGTAGCACAAGTCATGTCGAAATTCACGGTAAATTTTGGCATGACCTTTGCTAAAAAGTGGACATATGAGGAACCTGAAATTTGCCGGAACAGAAATAAATCAACATTCCGGCAAAACACAGGCCCCTCGGATCCCTGCATATGGAAAATTTCATACAAAAGTTCATTTCATTTGTATTTTCGACTCCAAAACTTCATACAAACTCCTAAACAATATCATTTCAATTTCATTTTCAACTTCTATTGTTCCTAAACAACAAATAAGTACTGAGCTAAGCTCCTAAACAATGCTCCTAAACAACAACAAAATTCTACACAACAAACATGACATAGGCATTTTCACAAACACCTACCGTGCAAGCAAAATTAAGGGAGGAGGAGGGGAGAGGGAGGGAGGAGGAGAGAGGAGGAGGGGACAGGGAGGGAGGAATACCTCGCTGCTCGACGACGTTGGTGGCGAGGGAGGGAGAGGAGGGGCGGGGCAGCGTCAGCCAAGGAGGAAGAGGCGGGGCAGCGGCGTCGACGAGGGTGTGAGCCCGCGGATGCGGGACAGCTGCGACGAGGGCGCGAGGCCGCGGAGGCGCGGAGACAACGGCGGAAACGAGTTCGAGAGAGAGAGAGAAGTGGTAGAGAGAGTGAATGAAGAAGAAATCGCGCGCCTAGCCGGTTTAAGTGAAAAGTAGTAGTAGAGCGTGCCCAGGGGACATGCTATAGCTAACTTAGCAGTAGCGCTACTGCTAAGTTAGCTATAGCGCGTGTCCTGGACCGCGCTACTGCTATTTCTGGCATCTTTTTTTCTCTTTTCATTTCCTTTTTAAAAAAATTCAATTTATATACAATCTATAGATTGACCCTTAGTGCAAGTACTTGTTTCCTGTTTATATAATTTATAATTTGATCCTTAGTGCAATTTATATACACGCGCTATATATACAATTTACATAATGTATATTTAACAGCGGCAATTTATAATTTGACCGATATTTAGTGCAAGTACAACAAAAAGATACATATATATATTACAAAAAATAGATACATATATATATATATATTACAACACACATTTAGTTTCTCAGCATCGATGACGCTTCTTAGTGATTAGCTTCTTTCCTTTTTTGTTCGTTTCCGAATAATTTAGGCCCTCATTGTGACTTATCCTTTTCCATTGAGTATGATTTTCATAGGTAATTTAGTCTTCATTCTTCTTTTGACATATGCTTCCTCGTCATCGTCATCTTCCCTCATCAGGTTGTCGTACTGGTCGTGGTCTTCTATGTTGGCGACTCCATCCATTCTGACGATGTTTCTTTTGCCTCTCCTGACGACAACAACGATGGGATTCCTCAGGTCGGTTATATAGAAACATTGTGTCACGTGCTTAGCGTGTACCCATGGATCGTTTTTGGCGATGACTTTCACGGTAGCGCTCTTGGCATCGGGTATAGACATAGTAGTGAAATACTTGTTTTCTCTTTCGACATTCTTAGCCCATCTGACACGGAACATCGTTGCATTGTGTAGTACAGAGTAGTGAAGCTCCCAGATCTCTTCTACCCTTCCGTGATATCTTTCAGTTGAGCCGTTGTCGTAAGTCATGCATTCTATCGTCACCCCCGAGTTCTAGATATCACTTTTCATATCTTTGGCCTCAGTATAGAACATGTATCCATTTATATCGTATGCCTGATAGGTGAGGAAGTTGACAGCGGGTCCATGTGCTAAGGCGTATATGAGCAATGCGTCCGTAGACCCCTCTTCCGGGGGGGTGAGCAAGAACATGCTCTTTGAACCAAGGCAAAAAAGTGGAGTTGTGATCTCTAGTAACTTCTGCGTCCGTCTTGCGTAGGCCCTGGTCATGGTACTTCTTGGTGATGGTTTCTTTGTGCAGTCACGAAAGGGTCTACCACTTTAAGATGTTGTAGCACTACTAAGTTTGCCCTGTCAAAGTCATTTCGTCGATCCGAGTGGTCGACATGTAGTTCCCTCCATCCGTTGGTGTGATCTTCTCCTACGAGCCTCCCATGCTGTTTGTTAACGGGCAAACCAACAACAGGGACGTTGTCATTTCTGTTGCATAGATAATTCTCGCAGAAAGAGATGCACTCTTGTGTCAGATATCCTTGTACGATGCTTCCATCTGGTCGGGACATGTTACGAACAAATCCTGTGATGACCCCATTCATCCTCTCGAACGACATCATGTTGTGCAGGTAAGACGGGCCAAGTTCGATGATGTCTTCCACAATGTGGACACACAGATGCACCATGACGTCAAAGAACACGGGCGGGAAGTACATCTCGAGCTCACATAGTATGACAACAATCTCTTCCTGTAGCCTTGTGAGGTTCTTTGAACTAATTGACTTTCGAGAGATAACATCGAAAAAATTACAGAAACCAGTAAACCTGTCACGGACGTGCTTGTCCGTTCTCCCTCTAAGGGCAACCGATAATATGTGCGCCATCATCACGTGACAGTCATGAGACTTCATCCCGCTAAACCTTTTTTCTGGATGTTTAGAAATCTGCTTATGTTCCCACAGTAACCGGAACTAACTTTTATTCCGGTAAGACACTTGAAAAATTGATCGATCTCCTTCGTATAGAAGGTGAAGCAATAAGGGGGGGCAATATTTCTCTTCCTTATTTACTTTTTTACCCCGCCTGCTGTCCCCCGCCTCTATCTCCGTCTCTATTTCGACCGTTTTACGGGGTATGTGGAGATCTACCCTTATTTCCAAATCTTCCAAGTATATTCTTGCCCTCGGCCCATCCTTCGTCTTCTCTGGCATGTTCATCAGTGTACCAAGCAAACACTCGAGAACATTCTTTGTGATATTCATTTGATCAAGACAATGAGGTGTATCGAGTTTGGGCCAGTACTCCAAGTCCCAGAAAAAAGACCTTGTTTTCACTACCTTCAGCAGCGGCTCTGGTTTTTTCATCTTTCCAGGCGGGGGGCACTCTTTCTAGTTTTTCAACAACTCATCAATTTCGGCACCGCTCCTCTTACGTGGAGGTCCTCGATGCTCATTCTCACCATTGAATAGATCTCCACGATTTCTACACGGGTCATTCTTCTCGAGCCATCTTCGATGCCCCATGTACACGATTTTCGTAGATCCACCATCTTTCGATAGTTGCGGAGACGTTGTATCATCCATGCACCTCGGGCATCCGCAATATCCGTGGCACACCATGCCTGATACATATCCGTAACCGAGATAATGGTGCACCGTCGTTAGCACCGCGACTTTCATGTAGAAATATTCTTTTCCGAAAGCGTCCCATGTCTTGACTGGTGTTTTCCATAACATTTCTAGCTCCTCTTTCAATAGATCGAGATATAGATTAATATTATTTCCCGGCTGTTTCGGCCCTTGAATCAAAATGCTCATGTGTATGTACCTTGTCTTCACGCACTTCCACGAGGGAATAATGTAAATCCCTACAAACACGGGCCATGTGTTGTGGTTGGTGTTTTGGTTGCCAAACGGATTCATGCCATCTATACTCACGCAAAGCATGATGTTCCTTGGATCAAGATGAAATCCATATTCGGTGTTCAACGCTCTCTACTGGCTTCCATCCACAGGGTGTCTCATCTTCGGATCATCTCCATCATCGGGCACCTTCCTGACCGCGTGCCACCGCATGAGCTCTTCTTCCTTAGGATCTACGAAATAACGTTGCAGACGAGGAATGAACAGAAAGTGCCATACAAATTTTTGAGGAGATTTCTTTCTGTCCTTCTTGTATCTATCAGCATGGCACACCGAACAACTGGTTTTTCTGTGTCCTCGTTTCGATAAATGATGCAATCGTTGATGCATGCATGGTATCTAATGTGCGGCAGATCAAGAGGGCACACAATTTTCTTGGCCTCATCGACACTAGTAGGACAAAGGTTCTCCGGGTCAAGAACTTCCTTGTGTGGATACTTGAGATGATCATCGAGGCTTTTGTCGCTCCATTTGTTTTTAGCCTTCGTCTTTAGAAGTTCGAGCGTGAAACTCAAGAGGGTCACCTTAGGATCGCAACCATCATATAATGGAGTCTTCGAGTCTACCTCCAGTTGCTCCAAGTTGGCCTCCTCTCTAGAAGCAGCTCTATCGCTAGTCATCTTCTTGCGAAGCAGGTCTTGAACATGAGGGTCCCGCACAATGGAATTTAGTAACGACGAAGGGTCTGTCATGTCCGCATCTTCTCCGTCATTACCATGTGCGGCCTCTTCTCTGTCATTACCATGTTCGGCCTGTTCTCCTCCTCCCTTACCATGTGCGGGCTCTTCTCCGCCGTCATTTCCAGCGCCCTCTTCGTCTTCAGATCCATCAATCATCTCTTCATCCGCTGTCATGGGGATATTGGTTGCACCATCAATATAATCATCATCATCTTCAGTTATCCATCGATTATAGTCATCCATGAAACCATTTCTAAGCAGGTGCGCCTTCAAATGTCCACCATTAAAGGGATCCAGCCAGACTCCTTCTTTGCATTTTTGACATCGACATAAAATCTCCTTTTCATTTTTTTCATTCATGTCGTCCACCACGGATCGCAAGTATCTATACACCATCCTTCCACATACATTCATGGTCACCTGCGAGTTATAAAAACAAAAGATTATAATGACACATGCATATGCATATCAAAGGCATACAAAAATTCAGCATGACATTCCTAAAAATATTGGAGATAGAGAGTTTGCCCGAAATTCGTCAAAACGGAAATAAATCAACATTTCAGAAAAACATAGGCAAACTATCATATCACACACCCATACACACACAAATATTTTCATTGATGCAAAGGACAATTTTTTACTCACATATCATGCATGCATCCACCTAGCTAGCTAGCTAGTAATTAATTAAGAGAGATAGAGAGAGAGAGAAAGTATATACCTTTTGTTAAAACATCACACCTTTGGAGAAGCTTGCACTATCTAGTGAGGGGAAGGAGATAAAGGTGAGAAAGAGATAGCTAGATGCATTATGGTGTGAAGCAAGTGAGATGAGGATGAGAGAGATAGTGCATATGCATGGTGGTGGTTGAGGAGGAAGCAAAGAAGGATAAAGAGAGAGATATTGCATTAATGGAGATGGTGTGTAGTGCATTAATGGAGGTGGTGTAGTGCATTAATGTAGATGGACAAGAGGTAGGAGAAGGAATGAGGAAGAAGCAAGTGAGGGAGAGAGAGGAGGGGGAGGGGGAGGGTTGGTGAAAAGGTGCCTGTTGTGCCTTATCACCAGAGCCTATATCGCGATGGCAATAGTAGTAGCGCCCCGGACGGAAACGTGCTGCTACTATTTGCGGGCCTCTGGGTTAAGTTGGGTCCACTTTTGCAGCAGCGCGCGACTCGTAAGGGCGCTACTGCTAACTCAATAGCAGTAGCAGGTTTTCTATGGGTGCGCTACTACTACAACTTGTCAGCTGAGTTTGGTGGGGACCACCTTTACCAGTAGCGGGTCACAGATGGAGGTGCTACTGCTAATGGACTAGAGGTAGCGGGCCTCCAGAAGGGGCGCTAATGCTAATTAGTAGTAGCGCCCCTTTTGTGAGGGCGCTACTGTTAAGCCTCTACCTATAAGATTTTTCCTAATAGTGATATGTCATAGGTCATATGAGATCTCATGTACAAGGACATGATACATCCCTATTCTTCCATTGAAACATTGCTTGTGATATTTGGATATTTCATCCATTATTTAATTCCTAGCTAAAAGAACTTGTTTCTTGTCTAGAATATTATTCTAACTTTATTCGGTTCATGAGACGTATCTTAATCTATCTTTATAGATTTCAACATGTAATGTGTCCGTACATCATATAAAGAAAGATTCTTGTAATCTTGTGCTTTATCTGCCTTGTTCTCTCTATATATACAGTAGTGCATATATATGTATATATGAGACGGTTCTCTATATACATATCAATGCATGTTTATATATATACGAGATCATTCTCCACATATGTCAATGCATATATGTTTGAGATAATGATTATGCTCCCACTCAAATATATATATATAGATGGTATATTCTGCTAATATTAGCAGAATATTATTCTGCTAACACTTTCACACTGCATCAGGACGCTAAAAGGACCACACTTTTGACTTAAAAGCCCTGCATCTCGGGTAAAAACGAACCACATGACCCGTTTTTGATATATAATTTTTAACTATTTATCTTAATTGAGTGTATGCTACACTGTTGGAGAGAAATTTAGCTGTATAAAAACGCGCACACTCTGTTTTTCGCCGGCGGATCTTGCAGACAGTCAAAAAATCTAACCGCCTCTCGGAATGATGCATATGATACACCGTTGGATTCGTATGGATTAGGAGAACAATCCATATATTGAACACTTTTCGAGATTCTATGCGGTTTCGAAGAAATTTCAAAAACGGTGTGCTGCCCTCGTGTTGGCAGCGGGCGTTTTTGCGTTTTTTTTATTCGCTTGTCCAATCGATGCAATTGATACACCATTGGATAGGTATCGTCGAGGCACTAGATTTTCATGTAGAACACTCTCTCTAACTCATTACGGTTTAAGAGCAACGTCGAATTTACTAAAACGTGGAACTCTGTTTTTTCGCGGACCGAAAATCGACCAAGTGAACTGCATGTGATTGCATCCTATAGGCAAGTGCACTGCATTATCGCCAAATAGAAATTAACGTGTTTTCCTCGGATCCGGAATCAACGTAGTGAACTGCATCCGCTGGGCAACTGATACGCCTCAAACGTATCCATAATTTTTGCTTGTTCCATGCTCTTTTTGTGTCATTGCTGCATCTTTTTGCCATGCTTTTGAATCATTTATTGGACTAACCTACTAATATAGAGCCCATTGCCAGTTCCTACCTGTTTTGTCTTTGCATTGCAGAAAAAGTCCAAAAAATAAGTTGCTCAGAAAATTCCCAAAAAATTACCAAAAATCTTTTACTCCAAAAGACTCCATACGCATGAAGGAGAGCCGGAGGGGGACCACCAGTCGTCCAGATGGCCACCCGGCGCGGCCAGGGGGCACCCGCGCCGGGACGCCGCCTCGATGACTGGGGCCACCTCTGGTACCCCCCTTTGGTCCTATTTATTTCCCGTGACACAAAAACCGAGATATCGAAGTCCTTTTACCAGAATCTCTACCGATCTCCGCCGCCATCGAAACCTAGCTTCACGGGTCACCAGGATCCTGCTCCGGCACCCTGCCAGAGAGGGCCTTAGCCCCTGGGGCCATCTTCATCAACTCTTCTTCACCCCATGATGGATCGTGAGTAGTTCCTCCTTGGACTACGGGTTCTTGGCAGTAGCTTGTTGGTATCTTCTACCCCTAGTTCTTCAATACAAAGTTCTCATGAGCTTCCCTACATGATTGAGATCTATATGATGTAATTTTTGTTATGTTTGTTGGGATCCGATGAATTGCTACCTTGTTCAGTCCTAAGAGGTGTATGAATTATTGTTGCTGCAATTTTGTTGTTCTTAATGCTTGTTACTAATGCACGAGTAGCAGATCGAAGCACTTTATGGTTGTATGATTATAATTGTTGTTCTAGATCTTACCTACGCTTGTATGCACCTATTATAGCCCGGAACCGGCGATCCCAATGGTGATAGCTTGGGACAACGAAGGGGATGGGCTATAATTTGAGGATTACATGTGTTCATAGAGTGTTAATGCTTTGTTCCGATGCTCTTTGACAGGAGCACCTTAATCTCTGTAAGTTCTTTTGGCCCCATTTTTAGCGGGACAGTAGGACAAAAGATGTTGTGCAAGTTCTTATTGCAAGAACGTACAACTACATACGGAACACATGCCTGCATTTGGTTATTAGACTAGGATGCTCTAGTTTCCTCTTTGGCTAGAGTGTGTGCAATTTTGTCAATTGCCCAACTGTAATTTGTTCACCCAACACCTTGTTCTTTTTGCTTGGAGAGTTACCACTAGTGAAACATTGAACCCCTGTCCATCTTTCATCTTCATTGCCTTCGTTGTTACTATTTCTCTCATTACTACTGCTACTACTTTGTTACTACTTTGTGGTGTTGGTGATTGGGGAATTCTTAAAGGCTACACCCGTCAACACACCGTTGCTAATAAATATCATGTCTAGTGCTTTTTCATGTGTGGTTGAATTGACAACTCAACTGCTAAGGCTTATAAGTATTCTTTGGCTCCCCTTGTGTCCAATCAATAAATTAGGGTTATACCTACCCGCGAAGACTGTTGCGATCCCCTACACTTGTGGGTTATCAAGACTATTTTTTGGCGCCGTTGCCGGGGAGCATAGCTTTACTTATAAGTTCACTTGATAAGTACATTTTATCTTATTACTTTATTTGCTTACAATGGTTAATTTTTATGAAACTAGATCTTATTGGAAAGGTGGATTCACTAAGGAATCAACAAAAATGTTATAAGGAATACCGTTTGTCTGAAAAAGGGATATTTATAGTTAAACTATTACAAAAATTATATCACTATGCTAGAAACTTATATGATATATGTTATTTCTCTGATGAATTGATGGCGGTGAAGTTAATAGGTTTAGTTGGGTTTGCCTCCCCTGTTAACCGCGCCAATAAACGATTCTTGATAACCCACAAGTCTAGGGGATCAATTGTAGCTTTTCGATAAATAAGGATGTCGATCCCAGCGAGGAGAAGAAGGTGCTGATAAGTGACACTGGATAAGGAAAAGCTGCACACACTCAAAGGTAAATATTTAGGGGTTTTTGGTTTAAGCAACAGAAAAGTAAAAGACAAGAAAATTAAACAGGGTACTAAGGAGTAGCAAGTGGCCCAATCCTTTCACAAGGATAAGCCTAGGAACTAGACTTATAAAAGCTAAAGCATTCTCGACAACACACGGGAGAGATAGCCAAGTTACTTTCACCATACTCCGCCAAGTAATATGTATTGTGTTGATAAGTGTCGTTGGGTGCATCAATGCTAGTACACCTTCTAGACTAAGATAAGTGTACTCTTATGATTACACACCTTGCAAGCATCCGCAAATACAAGGTAGTAATTAAGGTATAAGCCTAACCACAGCATTATGATCAGGGATCCATAATTCCCTTGTGCAAAGTGTACGAACTGGGGGTTCAGGTTTCTGTCACTCCGGCAACCCACCATAAGCATCCTTTGTGCACAATGTATTCCTCTAGGCCCATGAAAGGTGAAGTGTTAAGTGTTCGACTCACATAACACCACTAGAGAAATGACAACACAACTTAAGTATCAAACAACACATAAAACTTCAACATCATATGACTACTAACAACTAGACTTCTCCCATGTTCTCAAGAACTAAAGTAACTACTCACAAGACATAAAAGAGATCATGATCAGAGGTGATAGATGGGTGGAAAACAATCTGGACACAATGATATTTCTCCAACAAAACTCAATAGCATTCACCACAAAGTAGTAATCAACACCAACAGATTAGAGAGGATAGATAGTACGGATTACAACACAAGTTGCAATTTTGAGATGATATGGGATGGAGATGGAGATGGTGCTTATGTTGGGATGATGTTGATGATGATCTCGATGATGCCCGTGACGATGATGATGATGATGATGGCGACGATCTCCCCTTCCGGGAGGTGATCTCCCCGGCGGAATCTGCCCGCCGGAGATGGCTTTTCTCCTCTGTAGGTTTCTGCCCCGTGGCGGCGGCGAAACACAGAAACTCTTCTCTCCCTACGGTTTTCACCCCAGGGGGTATTATAGGCGAGAGGGGGCACCGAGGGGGGCCACCAGGCATCCAGGAGGGTGCCTGGCGCGACCAGGAGGGGGGCCGCGCCAGGCACCCTTCTGGCTGCCTGGTGGGTCCCCTCACCTCCGTCTTCGGTGATCCCCAGCCAATTCCCATAAAAATGCTCCCCGTAAATTTTCATCGCATTTGGCTTGATCTGATTAAGCAACTTGGTGTCCACTTTTCCCCGCTGAATTCTGGTTCTGCTGCTTCGGCACCGAAAAGTTGTAAACTGTGTAAAACAAGCCAAAATAACATAAGAACAATACTTTAAAGTGGAATATATCAATGAATAGGATGAAATTACAATATAAAATAGTGATGCATTTTGGACGTATCAACTCCCCCAAGCTTAGACCTCGCTTGTCCCCAAGCGATTGCTGAGCTCAGTAAACCTGTCCACAAGTTTAGAGAGTGAAGTGTCGATAAAGGAATACGGACAAGAAGCATCAGGATTTCTCACCAAACTGAAGCATCCTCAACAGCAACGTCAACTCGTAAGGTCCTTATGAGAAAGTAGTAACAATTATAACCAAGTAGGACCTGGAAAACTCATCAAATCATGGCAAACATAGCCTTGGTCAAGGAACAACTAATAACTTTTTACTTTTGCTCTTTCACTTGTAATGGAACCAGTTCAAGCTTTGGAAAGAACATGTTATTAGTCAAGAAGTGCACAAGTTAACACAAAGGAAGGTGTTTACTCAGCATAAGCTTTTGCAAACAACTCACTTATCAAAAGATAATGTCAACAAAGATGTAACATGCTAACTTTCAATGCAGCTTTGCATACAAGAATCTTTATTAACATCAAGTGTATGTTCTCTCTCAAGAAGGAAGGAAGTAGGAAGGACTGACTCAGCACAAAATAAAGGATAAACCCCGTGCAAAAGGGTAAGCAGGAAAAACTCATGTGCCATCTCTAGATTAAACAGAATAAAAACAGACTTTTGGGAGGTGCATGATCCGTCAACGACTGCTGATAGATAACTCACTCACTTCATGATTTGGACAAGTTTCGAGGAACGGCTCCCATGTGGGGACGATCACATCCCCTTAAATTCCTTTGTTTATCACTCATAAATGGGCGAAGGAACTTGTGTGTTAGTATTTATCTTTTACGAGCTGGGCACTCATGCCAGTCCCTTCTCGTATTAGGGGTTTGCAGATTAGGCATGCAATCCCAAGATAAAACTTTTCCAAATTAAGAAGATCATGGGTTACCCACCACTTCCTCATGAGCTGAATCAGTGGCACAAAACAGAAGATTTTGAACATCTAGAGATAGCACACGCATTATATACTTTAGGAGTGGTAGTGGAATACCACAAATAGGAAAGTATGGTGGACTCAAGTGAAAGATGTTGGTTTGAGGGTATGGAAGTACAAGAATAATTCCGCTTAGTACAGAGTTTTGGCTAGCAAGGCTTTGAGAGACCAGACAATCGATGACAACTTAGATGCAAGCAATACAAAGCATAAACATTAAAACTAGCATGAAACATCAAGTTGTCTTCCTTGTCAACATAACACTTCAAGCATAATAACACAAAGGTTTTGGCTATGTCGCTACTTTGAGAAAAAACATGCTTGTTGTTATGACCAAAGCTATACTTGCCAAGATTTAAATAATGTTTTCGAAGCCATACCTGATATAAGGTCAATACTCCCCATAAGAATCAGCTCATAATGTCGATTGCGTGAAGAGAATACCGAGTGCATCGAAGAAACCAATAGACTTCTCATCAATATTCCTTCATAGACGACCCCACACTCACGGATACAAAGCTCTCCTCAAAAGGAGTGATAGACCTCAGTGCAACCCCTATTTCATAAAGTAACTTCCCTAGACATGATACGACTCTACTTGACTCCTAAAGACAAAGATAAAGATAAAGATACCCGGCACTCCCCCAAGCTTGGAACAAGCTAAGGGGATGCCATTACCCGAGGAGATTTACTCCTCATCTTTTTGTGGTTGTTTCTTCAGATCCCTGATGACACGGTGAAGGGTTCGGTTCTCTGACTCCAAGACTTCCACTTGTACTTTTAGTACATAGAAATATTCAAGGAGTTGGTTGGTGATGCGGTAGGCCTCGGAGATGGTGGAAAGCTTGCGTTGATCTTCAAGTGAAGTGGAGGGCCCTGAAATGTTAAGAGAAAGATCATATTGAGGTTGGACAGATCCCACCATGATGGGATTTCTTGGACCTCCTTGTTGTTGGGCAGTGATAGTCTTGACTTCCTCTCTCACGGACCGCTCCATCTCCGCTTGTCTTGCGGCAATTTCTTCTTCGGTAGCCCAATCAACGTGCTTCCCTTGATTAAGATCCTTCTGGACTTGACGTAGACGCCATCCCAAGAAGTCCTATCTGCTCGAGCTACAAGAAGACATCTCTAGCAACAGCTTTTCACCCTGGCAGAAACAGACCGAGAAAGAAAACACGCGAAATCGAGAGATACGGTGCCAGGACTATCGGGGCAAATATATACCAAAAATTTCTGCAACAGAAGGAAGGTTTCAAGCCTAGGTGGAGTCGGAGTCGGAGTCCAGGGCACCCAGGAGGGTGCCTGGCGTGGCCAGGAGGGGGGCCGTGCCAGGAGGCCTCCTGGGCCCCCTGGAGCTCTTCTCCGGCTCCACTCGGGTTGGAATTTTCCTAATTTTTCAAAAACTTTGAAAAGTAAACTGTTATTGACGTTCGCGATGTTTCCTTACGGTAATACATACCTTTTCTTATTCTGCTCCTGCCGGAGTCTGAAACTAGGCTGCAACATGCTCTTCATGAGTTCTTGTATATATCATGTTTCCATCCACATTGATTGGATCACCTGCCATATAATATTTGAGTCTTTGTCCATTCACAACTTGAGGTTTGGTGCCTTCGAAATTATTGATCTTGATTGCACCAGACCGATATACTTCTTCGATATGAAAAGGTCCTTCCCATCTTGAAAGTAGTTTGCCTGGAGAAAACCTGAAACGAGATCTAAACATCAAAACTTTATCACCAACATTAAATTCACGTTTCAGAATTCTTTTATCGTGCCACTTCTTTACCTTTTCCTTGAACATTTTAGCGCTCTCGTAAGCTTCACTCCTCCACTCATCTAGAGAAGTCAAGTTCATGAGACGCTTTTCACCAGCTAACTTTGGGTCAGCATTTAGCTCTCTGACAGCCCAGAAAGCCTTGTGCTCTAACTCTAATGGTAAATGGCAAGCCTTGCCATAGACCATTTTATACGGAGACATGCCCATGGGGTTTTTGTAAGCAGTTCTATACGCTCACAAAGAATCTCCTAACTTCTTTGACCAGTCCTTTCTAGAACTGTTTACTGTTTTCTGTAAGATCAACTTGATCTCCCTATTGGTGAGCTCAACTTGCCCACTAGTTTGAGGGTGGTACGGTGATGCAATCCTATGATTGACATCGTACTTGGCTAGAGCATTCCTAAAAGCTCCATGCGTGAAGTGTGACCCTCCATCTGTCATGAGGTACCTTGGTACTCCAAACCTAGGAAAAATTACATCCTTGAGCATTTTAAAAGATGTCTTGTGATCAGCACTCTCAGTGGGGATTGCTTCAACCCACTTGGTTACATAATCAACTGCAACTAAGATGTGTGTGTACTTGTGTGAAGGAGGAAAAGGACCCATAAAATCAAAACCCCAGTAATCGAAATGTTCGATCACTAGTGAGTAATTCATAGGAATCTCATTTCTCCTGCTAATGTTACCAACTCTCTGACACTTATCACAAGATAGAACGTACCTTTGGGCCAATAAAAACCTGATTGTAAAACTTTATGTGTGGTCCTTTCACCGGCATGATGTCCTCCATAGGGACTATCGTGACATTGTCGAAGAATGTACTGCAGTTCGTGCTCCGGTATACACCTTCTTACGATCCCGTCCGCACCTTCTTTGAAAAGATGTGGGTCATCCCAAAAGTAGTGCCTCAAATCCGTGAAGAATTTCTTCCTCTGCTGAAATGTAAATCCTGCAAGCAAAAACTTTGCAATGATAAATTAGCATAATCTGCAAACCAAGGGTCGGAATGAGATTGTACTTTTACAACAGTGAGCTGTTCATCTGGGAAACTTTCGTTGACTGGAATAGGATCGTGCGGGATATCTTCCATCCTTGAAATATTATCCGCCACCGGATTGTCTTCTCCTTTTCTATCGACAATCTGCAAATCAAATTCTTGAAGAAGGAGTACCCATCTAATGAGTCTTGGTTTGGCGTCCTTTTTCTGCATAAGATACTTAATGGCAGCATGATCAGTATGAATAATAACTTTAGAAACAATAATATACGGTCTAAACTTATCACAAGCAAACACCACTGCCAAGAATTCCTTCTCGGTAGTAGCATAATTCTTTTGAGCACTATAAAGTGTCTCGCTGGCATAGTCGATGACATTCAGCTTCTTGTCAACCCTTTGTCCTAAAAAAGCTCCAACAACAAAATCACTAGCATCACACATAATTTCAAAGGGCAAATTCCAGTCAGGTGGTTGCACTATAGGAGCGGTTATCAAGGCTTTCTTAAGAACTTCGAAAGCTTCCTTACAATCTCCATCAAATACAAAAGGAGAATCCTTCTAGAGAAGATTGGTAAGGGGTCTCGAGGTCTTAGAAAAGTCCTTGATAAATCTTCTATAGAAACCAGCATGACCTAGAAAACTACGAATACCTTTGATGTCCCTTGGATAGGGCATCCTTTCAATAGCTTCAATTTTTGCCTTGTCCACTTCAATTCCCCTTTCGGAAATCTTGTGTCCAAGAACTATCCCTTCGTTAACCATGAAATGGCACTTTTCCCAATTGAGCACCAAATTCGTTTCTTCACATCTCTGCAAAACTTTATTAAGATTGTGGAGACAGTGGTCAAAGGAGTTTCCATAGACGAAAAATTTGTCCATGAAAACTTTTACAATCTCCTCACAGAAACCATGAAATATTGCAGACATACACCTCTGCAAAGTAGCAGGTGCATTACACAAACCAAAAGGCATACGCCTATAAGCATAAGTACCGTAAGGACACGTAAAGGTGGTCTTCTCTTGATCCGCGGTGTTAACGTGAATCTGGGAGAAGCCAGAATACCCATCAACATAGCAGAAGTGGGTGTTTTTAGACAGCCGCTCGAGCATCTGATCAATAAAGGGCAGAGGATAGTGGTCCTTCCTGGTGGCCTTATTCAACTTCCTGAAATCAATACACATTCTATATCCAATAATAGTCCTCTGAGGTATTAGTTCATTTTTATCATTAGGAACAACAGTCATACCTCCTTTCTTAGGAACACAATGAACGGGACTTACCCACTTACTATCATCTATAGGATAGATGATACCTGCGGCTAGAAGTTTGAGAACCTCCATCCTAACCACGTCCTTCATCCTTGGGTTCAACCGTCGTTGATGATCAACAACTGGTTTAGCATCGGGCTTGATATTGATAGTATGTTGGCAAATGGATGGACTAATACCCAATGTATAGCCAATAGCACCTCGGTGTCTGCGGAGTGTCTCCAATAATCGCTCTTCTTCATACCCTGAAAGGTTAGAATTGATAATAACAGGATATACTTTCTTTTCATCTAAATAAGCATACTTGAGCGTATCGGGTAGTGGTTTTAGATCAAACACCGGGTCTTCTTTTGGTTGCGAGAGCATTCCTAAAGGTTCAACCGGGAGGTTGTGCTTCCGGATAGGAGTTTGTCTTAAAAATATGTCTTCTAGTTCATCCCTCTCCTGCATATGTATGTCATTCTCGTGGTCTTCCATAAATTGTTGCAAAGTATCATTAGGAGAAATAGCAATAGAAGAAATTTCTTCAATAATTTTGTCATTACTTGACAAGTCAGTACCACGAGGATGCTTAGAAAACTTAGGAAAATTAAATTCATACGGCTCACTATTGAATTCAACAGAAACTTTACCTTTCTTGCAATCTATTATAGCTCCACAAGTGCTGAGGAAGGGCCTACCAAAGATAATAGGGAAAAAAACTATCTTGCACTTAACCAAGTACAAGAAAGTCATTAGGATATTTTACCTTCCCGCGGAGTACTTCAACATCTCTCACAATCCCAACTGGAGAGATCATTTGTTTATTTGGAAGATGAATCGTGACATCAATGTCCTCAATCTCACACGGCTGAATCTCGTGCATGATCTCTTGATAAAGTGTGAAGGGAATAGCGCTGACGCTAGATCCCAAATCACTTATCCCATAGTAATTATGATCTCCTATTTTGACAGATACGACTGGTGTACCTGAAATTGGGCCTTTGTTCTTGGCAGTGACAATTTTAGTGGAAACAGCACAAAAACTAATAGTGGATTCTTCAATATCGCTGGTTACCAGATCCTTGATCATTGCAACTTGAGGCTTCACCTTTATCATGTCCTCAGGTTCGTCAGTGGTCCTTCCGTTTTTGTTTAGAATACCTGTAACAAAAGAGTGCTCATTTATCCTTGAGGGATAAGGAGGCTGTTCATACACAACTACAGGTAAAACTCGATCATTAACATTAATCTCAATAGGTGACTCCTTGAAAGGTTTATGATGTTGACTCTCCTTCTTCTAAGAAGAATCAATATGAGAAGCAAAGTCCTTGCAAAATTCAACCATTAGCTGGGAATCAAGACCAATTTTAGAGCAAAAGGTATTAAAGTAATCAGTCTTCACATAACTCTCAATGTAGTCATGCTCATAGTCTATAGCGGGTTCAATACCTTTATCAATTTCCCAATCTTCATTGTTCTTCTGGATCCTTTCTATAAGATCCCATTTTTCTTCCATACCTCGCTAGAGGAGGCATCCAACATCTCCCTGTCCTGACGAGAAAGCCTGGCATAAAAATTTGTAAGTATAATTTCCTTGGGGAGCTCATGGTTTGGGAATTTGAGCATCAGGGACTTCAGTCTCCCCCAAGCTTGAGCGATGCTCTCTCCGTCGCGAGACCAAAAGTTGTAGATGTAGTTCCTGTCTTGGTGAATTTCACGAAGAGGATAAAACTTTGCATAAAAGAGAGACATAAGCTCTGGCCATTCAAGCAGATCAGAGTTATCGAGTAGCTTATACCACTCTGAAGCTTTATCTTTGAGTGATACGGAGAATAGTTTCTTCATGATGAACTCCATCGTCACACCTGCAAGCTTAAATAAAGAACATAATTGTGATAAATATAGTAGGTGTTCTCCCGGATGTCCTTGTCCTGTATAACGATTAGCTAAGACATAATCAATAATACCATATGGTATTTTATAGGGCACAATTTTAGTAGGGGTAGGAGTGACCACCACAATCGTAGGGCGGCTCCTTACCAGCAACGAACCAACAGTAGAAGAGTCCATAAGGACAAAAGGTAACAACAGAAAATAAAGGTTTCCTTACTGGCTTCACTTACCAGTAGCGCTACACTCCCCGGCAACGGCGCTAGAAAAGCTCGTTGATGGCGGTGAAGTTAATAGGTTTAGTTGGGTTTGCCTCCCCTGTTAACCGCGCCAATAAATGATTCTTGATAACCCACAAGTCTAGGGGATCAATTGTAGCTTTTCGATAAATAAGGATGTCGATTCCAACGAGGAGCAGAAGGTGCTGATAAGTGACACTAGATAAGGAAAGGCTGCATACACTCAAGGTAAATATTTAGGGGTTTTTGGTTTAAGCAACAGAAAAGTAAAAGACAAGCAAAGTAAACAGGGTACTGAGGAGTAGCAAGTGGCCCAATCCTTTCACAAGGATAAGCCTAGGAACTAAACTTATAAAAGCTAAAGCGTTCTCGAGAACACACGGGAGAGATAGCCAAGTTACTTTCACCATACTCCGCCAAGTAATATGTATTGTGTTGATAAGTGTCGTTGGGTGGATCAATGCTAGTACACCTTATAGACTAAGATAAGTGTACTCTTATGATGACACACCTTGCAAGCATCCGCAAATACAAGGTAGTAATTAAGGCATAATCCTAACCACAGCATTACGATCAAGGATCCATAATTCCCTTGTGGAAAAGTGTGCGAACTGGGGTTCAGGTTTCTGTCACTCCGGCAACCCACCATAAGCATCCTTTGTGCACAATGTATTCCTCTAGGCCCATTAAAGGTGAAGTGTTAAGTGTTCGACTCACATAACACCACTAGAGAAATAACAACAGAACTTAAGTAGCAAACAACACATAAAACTTCAACATCATATGACTACTAACAACAAGACATCTCCCATGTTCTCAAGAACTAAAGTAACTACTCACAAGACATAAAATAGACCATGATCAGAGGTGATATATGGGTGGCAAAAAATCTGGACACAATGATATTTCTCGAATAAAACTCAATAGCATTCACCACAAAGTAGTAATCAACACCAACAGAGTAGAGAGGATAGATAGTACAGATTACAACACAAGTTGCAATTGTGAGATGAGATGGGATGGAGATGGATATGGTGCTGATGTTGGTGATGATCTCGATGATGCCCGTGTCGATGATGATGATGATGATGGCGACGATCTCCCCTTTCGGGAGGTGATCTCCCCGGCGGAATCTGCCCGCCGGAGATGGCTTTTCTCCTGTGTAGGTTTCCGCCCCGTGGCGGCGGCGAAACACGGAAACTCTTCTCTCCCTAGGTTTTTCACCCCAGGGGGTCTTATAGGCGAGAGGGGGCACCGAGGGGGCCACCAGGCATCAAGGAGGGTGCCTGGCGAGGCCAGGAGGGGGCCGTGCCAGGCACCCTTCTGGCTGCCTGGTGGGTCCCCTCACCTCCGTCTTCGGTGATCCCCAGTCAATTCCCATAAAAACGCTCCCCGTAAATTTTCATCGCATTTGGACTTGATCTGATTAAGCAACTTGGTGTCCACTTTTCACCGCTGAATTCTGGTTCTGCTGCTTCGGCACCGGAAAGTTGTAAACTGTGTAAAACAAGCGAAAACAACATAAGAACAACACTTTAAAGTGGAATATATCAATCAATAGGATGAAATTACAATATAAAATAGTGATGCATTTTGGACGTATCATGAATCTTGTTGTTGCTTGACATTTAAACACCTTCCTTTCCAATGTTGGTGTAATGATAATTAAACCTTCGTATCTTATACTAGGGGACATTATGATTTCTTTGATGTAGCACAAATAGAAGAATTTTTGTCTTTAAGGGTGCCTATGAAATTCATTCCATTGTTGAAAATATTGAAGATGCCCCTTATAAATCTGAGAGTCTTGCTATATTGAAATATTGCTTTGAGAATTTTAATGATAATTCTTATATTACTAACTATTTGAAAAGGTTCTCTCCACAAGAGGAAGAACTAATGCTTTGCGGGACTCTATGGAAGAAGAAATTGCTAAAAATAAAAGCTCATTGGGTGAAAAAGAGGAGGAGAGTGACGAACAAAGGGAGGAATAATGGAGTACCTACCCATCTCTACCAACTAATGAGAGTAACTCTTTGACTCTTACTTTATATAATTGCCCTCCATGCTTACCGAAGGAGGATGAATGCTATATTGATTGCTATGATCCTATTGAATCTTTTGAAATATCCCTTCTTGATGAAATTGATGCTTGTGGCCATGATGCCCCTATGAATGAGATTTGCAAGGATGATTTTGCTACTATTATTTATGATAACCCTTTCTACTTTGATAAATCTTATGATAACCCTCTATTTTTGCCTACTATGGATGTTCTTGATAATGAGGAGTTTTGCTTAGAAAGTTTATATGATTATGTGCTAGTAGATCATGAAAAACATGCTTTATGTCATTGTTATATTGTTGAGTTTGTTCATGATGCTACTGAAAATTATTATGAGAGAGGAAAATTTGGTTGTAGAAATTTTCATGTTAGGAAACCACCTCTCTCCATGTTGAAAATCTTGAAGGTGCTCTTGTTTTACCTTCCTATGCTTGATACTTTGTGCTTCATTTATTTATTTTCTTTCAAGATGCCCATGCATAGGAAGCATGTTAGACTTAAATGTGGTTTATATTTGCTCTTTTGATGCTCTCTTTCGTGCTTCAACTTTTTATTCTTTTATGAGCATCGTTACACCCATGCCTAGGTAATGGCTTTAAAGAAGCGCTACTAGGAGGCAGCCCAAAACGGATTAGGATTCTTTTTCTTTTGTTGTGTCTTGGATGTTATTACTACTGTAGCAACACCATTGTATCTTTAGTTTCAAGTTTTGTGCCAAGTTTTAGCCTCTTAATAAGGGAATCAAAAGTTGTGACATGCTGTCCAGAAAACAGATTATTTCTGCTTGACGAAAAAATTCATGATAAATCAACAGTTCATCTTTTTGAGCTAAATTGTTTACACGTCATGCTCTATACAATTGTGAAACTTTCATATGTTTTGAGTTCTCTTTTTTGAGTAGCAGAAGTGCACCTGAAAAATCAATCTTTACAATCTGTCCCGGCAGATTATCTATTAGTGTACTAACCGCTCTAATAAGTGTGACACCCCTAAAATCAATCCATGTACAGTAATCATACACGCAGGGTACACGGCTGAGATTAGGGTGCCACGGCGAGAATATCACAGCACAACACTAAACACAAAAGGATAAACCAATATGTTACAATAAAAGGGGGGTCGCGCGGACCCGAATACATAAGTTATACAAGCCATAATATCTGAGTACATACATAGTTAGTCAAGTTTTGCCATAAGAAGGCTAGCACAAATAACATCAGAGATACATATCGAAAAGGCAAGGCCTCCTGCCTAGGAGCCTCCGAAACTACTCCTGGTCCTGGTCAGCGGGGGTCTCGACGTAGTAGTATCCGCCTCCGGGGTACTCCTGCTCCTGGGCTCCAACGTCGACTGCAGCGGCCGATCAGGCAAAACATAAAGGGGGAAATAAAGCAAAGGTGAGTATCTAGCATATCCGTGAGTCTTACGTCCGCTACTAAGCATTTATTCATTTGTATCAAATGGAAAGGGGAGGCTATATATAGTGGACTGCAAGATAGAAATCAGAATAAGGGTAAGAAGTTAGGCCTATCGAAGACTAGCATCTTCCGACGATGTCTTGCAACATGAGAAGAGAAACAACCAACAGTTCAATAACATGAATGTAATAACAATGCAGCAGAAGTTGCTATAGCATTGTATAATAGTAAGTTGTAATGATTAATAATAATAATGCCTCCGAGTTCCCTTCCTTGACTCCCAGCGAGGAAGAAGACCCGGAACCATACAGTTTAATAGTAGTAGTTTGTAGTGGTAAGATCCAGCTTCAGCATAAAGCGTCCTGTTACCGTGGACACGGCTATTCGAATAGATTAAACTCCCTACAGGGGTGCACTACTGTTCAGCCTGCACGCTCGGATCTCGAGGGTGGCGTGAACCTTGTTAGGGAACGCCCCACTGAGGCTATCCGACATGAGGCATCCCATCCTAGGCTCAACAGAGAGGCCATCCGCCGGCCCATATCCTATGCGCTAAGGGGTCTAGGTCCCTCACCCTTGCACGCTCTTGCACGGTGCGTGGCATGCCGGTGAAGCAATTTCAAATCCAAATACACACTGCTTGAGCGAAGAAGACACAACTTCCCGATGCAGGCCGCGGTACTGCTGACGTCTGAGGAGCTTTCAGACCAACTACGACGCAGGGGAGCCCATAACTCCTTATCCCACGTCAAGGTAGTGCGTACAGGCCTTTGCGGCCTCTCAAGTCATTCGCCGAACCATTTAGCGTTTTAATTAACATGCGTGACAACCGTTATCGATGCCTCAACTTAACTGACCCGCGGTCAACGACAGCAGTCAGGACCACCAGTACATCGGTGCCTGCCCTGTCGTCCCACCAAGTCTCTACGGTTACCAACAAGGTGAACCGTCTCCTTACCTTGTCTCGCGTGTGCTCTTGGTAGAGCTTGACTTTTCGTGGTTTGGTAACTCTCGCGAGATACGAGCAGGGGCCAAGCACGCCAGTAACGTCGGTCATACCCTCCCTGTCGTTCCCGACGCAATACCTCTTGCGGGCACCGTTGGGTCGCCCAACTCTTACCTTTAAGGACAACCGTTTCTCAGGTACCTAGAGCGGCTATACAGAGTATGCAACGAGTGGAGTACAAGGATTACTCCTTGATAGCTCACACTTGAGGGTGACTCGGCAGAGCCGAGCTAGGGGGCCTTAGGCGGTGTCTGCATTGTACCGTACATGTGCAGTTGTATATATTGTATCCGTGTTCACTCCCCTGAGTGGTCACGGCCCGCTATCTAATCCTAGCTAACAATGCGTAGGGCTCACTACTGAATAATGCATAATTAAAGTAGGCATCATAGGATAAAGGAAGGTACATCTAGGGGCGACAAAAGCAGGCTATGCAATTGAATAGGATTATAACGTAGCAGCAGCAGTAACAATGCCTAGTGCAAGAAATTACGGAAAAGATAGGCGATATCTGGGGAAGAGAATGGCTCTGCTTGCCTGGAAGCTCGACGGTAGGGGTAGGGTCATCGACGAAGTAGTCGTACCCGGAAGCAATGTAATCGGCGGTAGCACCGGGTCTACCGGAGAATAAACGGGGGAGAAACAGTAAATACAAAGCAAGCATAAACAAACAGATGCATGACATGACAGATGAAATGTCAATGGTGTTCTAACGCAATGCACGTTGCACGGAGCGGGAATTCATCCGGGGATGAAATACCGGCTCCGGGTGATTACCGGACAGGGTGTCCGGAGGGGGAAGGGATCATGCCGGAGGTGTCGTGGACATCCAATAGACGTGTGGATGGTGTAGCCGTGCTAGTTGAAACAATCCAAACAATTTTCGTGTTCAGAATAAATTCATCCGGGCACTTTAACAGTACCGGACAAATCATCGGACAGACGGTCCGGAGGGGGACGGTTTGATGTTCGGTGCGTTAGAGGGGTGTGGTTGGTATACGGAGAGCGTATTCTTATTCGTTGTATTTTTGTAATCAATTTTGATGTATAAAGTTTTTGAATCTGACTTACGGTTTAAAAGATATTGAATTTTAAAGTTTTAAATCAATTAAATCAATTTTCTGAATTATTTTTATTAATAAATTCAAACATTATCCAAACAGTGGTTGACCAGTCAAACCTCACAATACTAATAATTCATTTTATTAAATTAAACCAGAGCCAGAGCCCACATGGCATACACACATCTTAAACTAAAAATCATTTAAATTACTAAACTGACAGTGGGGGCCCAGCAGTTAGTGGAACAGGTTTAGTATTAACAGTTTGATTAATCCAAAGGTTTTCTTAATGGGGCTGGCCCACATGTAAGTCTCACTAGGTGTTATCTTTGATTAACTTTAATTAACAGGTGATTAGAGGTGGTATGGCCCCATAAGTCATAGACACAGTGGGTGGGGTTAATGCTAATTAAGCTACCGACATGCGGTGGCAGCCACCCAGGAGCTCGCCGGCGGCGAGGTATTCCGGCGAGGTTGACGGTGTGGGCACTACAGGGCACCAAAACGCGCGGGGTTTGCTCCTATGCGCTCTACGGAACGATCCGCATCCACTGGTGCCAATCTCGTGAGCTGGCGTGACCTACATCGCCGGCGGCGATGAATGCCCGCGACGGCCGGAGCATGATCACTGCGGACACGGCGTTCTACGCATTTAAATCGAGCGCGGACTGGGGCAAATCCGAGAGGGCTGACCGAGGAACGTCGAGGAGGGCAGCGGGCTTGAGGGAGTAACGGAGCGGCGCGAATTTCGCCACCGGAGACGCGGCGACCGCGGAGGAAGATGAGCTCAATTGTGAGCGTATAGGCCACCCATGCCCGCTCCAGTTGATGGAGACGAAGTGGTCGTCGATGAGGGAGAGCCCGGACAACCTCACTCGTCGGGAGGAGGCCGTTGGCCACGGCGGCGCTCGACGACGTGGCCACGGTTCCGCACGGGAGGGCGATGGGATCGGCAGAGAGGCAAGGGATCGAGCAATGGGGGGGAAAGCGGGCGGTTAGGGTTAGGGTTGAGGGGGGCGGCCTTATCCTGCCGGTGAGCCGCGGGATGGCCGCCACGGCGGCACGGCCGGCCATGGAGCCGGTGGATGACCTCCACGCAAGGCAGAGGAAGAAGACAACGGGGAGGACGGTGGGCCGGGGTGGGCCGAGGTGGATGGGCCTTTGCCCAGGGGCGAGGGACAAGGCCCTTTTGTATTTTCTTCTTTTTAATTTTTGTTTTCTTTCCTGTATTTAATTGTTTTAGGCCCTTTTGCATTTTTGTAAAATATTCAACATAGTCCAAAATTAGTATTGCACATTAAGACAGTGCCACAAAAAGTTTGGTACTTTTATAAACTCTTTTGATATTTATTTTTATTAAACAATTGTCAAATACTGTTCGTTTGGCTTGTGTATGACTTGTTTGAATTTTCCAGATGCATAATAAATAAACCAAGTTGGTTTGCAATGGCCCAATGATTATTTTGTATTTAACAAAAGTGGTTGCACAATTTTTGGGGAAAGTTTTATTCATCACATATTTTTAATATTCAACAAAAGGCATTTTGGGTTTGAGTTGATCCAAGTGATCAAAGCATGATTAACAATAATGATTAGCAACAGTAATCTTCATTATCAAAAGTGTTACTGTTCCAAAACACTGAGGGTGTTACAATAAGTTTATGGGAAGTTTTATGTGAAGGAAGTTTTCAAGTGTGCGAAGGGAGATGGTGAAAGAAGATTTAGGAGTGCCAAAATCTTAAGCTTGGGGATGCCCCCGGCACCCCCATGAAATATTCTAGGAGATCAAGCGTCTAAGCTTGGGAGTGCCCCTGTGCATCCCCTTCTTCATCAAAAATCATCAGTTCGTCCTTCTCGATACTATATTTTTATTGCTTCACATGATATGTGATATTCTTGGAGCGTCTATATATTTTATTTTTAGATTTTTTTGTTTGCTGGTTATTACAATGTCGGACCCTTGCATACTTGATTGGGAGAGATACACGCTCCACATTTAACTTATAAAGATCCCTAGCCAATGAGGCCTCCCAGAGCTCCTCTAGGGGCAACCTACGCTGGCCACCCGATCTGGTTCCTGCTTACTCCGCACCGTTGATGCTTTTCACATGGTCACATATATATACCTCTCGTCTGCCAACCCTATCCCCCAATCCCTCTCGCCCCGAGCCCCACGCCCTCTCCCTCGTCTCTTACTCTCGCCAGCCGTCGCCGCCATCCTGCCTCCCTTCTCGCCTCCTCTCCCTCTCACCCAGCCGCCTTCCCCGCCTCCTCTCGACCAGAGCAGGATGGCCGGCGCGCATCCTCTTCTCCCCACCCGATGCCGGTGCCGCCCATCTCCGCTTCCATGAAGGATAGATAAGATGAGAGGGAGAGAGAAGGAAGGAGAGGAAGGAGAAAAATAGCGAAGGAATGCGGGGGAAGGGCGAGCGAGAGCAACAGGAGGAGGAGCAGGGTGGTCCTCCACACCGGCCGCCTCCAGCATGGTCAGGAGGAGGATCAAGGCAGAGAAGGTGACGCTCCACGCGCCTCCAGCACGTCGAGCTCTAGGATATAATGGAGGTGTGCAGTTTTACATTTTTTTTCTAAATGCGAATATTCGATCTTGGATATAGGAGTTGTTGAATCTGAATGTAAATAATTTGTTTCCCATTTATTTCTCAATCTAGTATTTATGTGTAGGGATGTGTAGTTTCAACAACTCCCAAATGGATGTTCTCTTGGGTAGTTTCTCATATAAATAATGAGCTCTAGGATATAATGGAGGTGTGCAGTTTTACATTTTTTGAGCTTGGTATGATATCAGATTTTGGGACCTGGGTTGAACACATGCAGGGTACAAATAAGTTTTCCATATTTAGTGAACAAAGTAAATTTTATTTTGCATCATTGTTGAAAATCCAATGTGCATGATTCGTGGTCTTAATATTGCGGGCTCGTGTTAGCTATACCGACACAAATCCATGGATGTTTTCTTCTACACCACTCGTGTTTTTGCAGAGTTTATGCTTTAAAGATACAACTCATGTTTTTTTGAGAAATCTGGAATTTTCTGGCTTAGGATTAATTTCCACAAGTGGTAGTTGAGTTTTAATTTGATTTGGATATTGCGTGGGGGGGGGTGTTAGAGTATATTTCTTGTCGCTGTAATTGTGCATTTTGTTGGGTGATATTTGCTGCATTCTAATAACTCCTTATTGTGCATTAGGGGAACCAAACTTACATCTGATTTTTAACTTTCTCTTCACACATACTTACCTGCTTCACCTATTTGTATTGTCTACAAGTTAGTCTTTGTGTATGCACACAAGAAACGGAAAGTTGTATAAAATATCAAGGAATTTGCATAAACTAGCAGTATCTATGGGGACTGCCATCAAATTTAGTAGTTTTATGGAGCCAAAGGGGAGTAGATCAATTGGCTGCATGTGCATGAATTACAGAATTAGAGTTTTTATGCTATTCACTTGAATTAGAAACACAGAAGTTTTGAGAGTATGTTGGTGAAAACTACTCATATTGTTCAAACTCCTGGTTGTGTGGTCTAATTCAAATTAATGTAATGTAACAATATGGACCCACTATAATCGATGGTGCAGATCTTTCCCCTTTTCATTTGATTAACGTAGTAGTTTCTAGAACTTCAAAGTGAATTTGTTATTTTCTGGTTAATGAATGTCAACCTAATTGCAATGGGCTTTCATTTATTGTTATATTTCTTTATATGCAGAATCTTCTCTATCACCTGACAGCCCTGCACTTAAAAAGCCCAGGGATTTTGCACCAGTACTAAGTCATTCCTTGCAAACTCCACCTCTCAATCATGACCCTGGAATTTTTAGTTTGATGTTTCTTACCACTGGTTTTTAGTAGCTTATGTGATTTATAATTTTTTATTTTGATCATTTCTAGATGAGAAACTGAGCCAACCAAGAACATGGCTCGACTGATGCCCATTGGCCATTTCCATCAGTTCAGTTGATTATCACGAACAAGTGGGATTTGGAACACTACTCTTTGCCCACTTTTCTTGTGTCGACCTTGTTGTCTTCAACCCGCTTGCAAGTATTGCAATTTCTTCCCGGTTGTTCTTAGATTTTTCTGTGCATTCACCACTTTTTATTATGATCCTTGGGTGTGGAGTGTGCTCGATATACATTTTTACCTATTTTTATTGATAGTCAACACATGTTCAAAAGGAGAGGTGCAACTTGGGGATTGGCTTACTTACAAAACAAATCTACATGAATATTAATTGTAAGGATGTGCTTCTGCAAGGACACCATGTGCATAATTAGGGTCTTATGCATTTAGCTATAATCTGTTTTTATCTTTTGGTGTGGTTCTTTTATGTACAACTTATTTACTGATTCCTTTCTTTCATTAATCTTTTGAAGTATATTCTTTTAAGGCTATCTTCGGTTTGACTTCAACAAAATATCGGACATGAATTCTAGGAGATACGACTTTGGAGGTTTCTTGTGAAAAGTTAGTGCTTCGGGAGTTCATGTTTCTGTATCGGCTATTTGTAATCTATTTTGTGTAAACTTATGATTTCTTAGAAGGTTCGTGAGAATTGTGTGTTGATATTAAATAGCTTAAGAAGGAAGGCGAATTCGAAGAGTATGAAATGCATAAATTAGTAGCATAATTTTTTTTGTTTTCTCTTTTTTTCCCACTTCTTATTGCTTAAAAATTGCTTGGTAGTTATGATAGCCTTCTCCATGTAGGTTTTACAGCTAAAAATAGAAGTATTTTACTACTTCTAGAAGTATTTATTTCCACCCCTATTGTTGTCAAACATGTTATGCGCTGAACATAATAACGGTATATTTTACAAAGAAATCAGGTGTGTACTACCTCCTACTTTTCTAGAAGAATGCAGAAAAAACATTCTACTACCGTGAGAATAGTTCAGATCCCCGCTTTTTGAAATGAAATTTATTTATTGACCAATCCCTTCCTTTCCTTTCATCGCTATAGTTTTAGAAGATTTTTAGTGTTGCTCAATGCTCACTACATGTGGTATTATTTTCTCTGGCAATCCTTTACTAATATTGTCTTGTTCTTCTAAATATTAAGAAAAATATGAGCACGGACCAAAAACTGTATATATGAGTATTGATCTACAACTATGTTGTGTCATTCCTATAGTTATTTTCAAGAAAATGATCATATTATTGTATTTCATGCTGGTTCTCACTATGTTTCCTATAGAGGCCAAACAAGGAGGGTCCTTACACGATAATCAATAAATAAGTGTATAGGAACCAGGAGCAAGAATGCTCAACTTTATACTGTCACGGTGAGTTATATGTGCTGAATTAGCCCTTTTTTGGCTTGGTTCCTTGATCAGCTGCGGAGTTTGGGGTTGTAGATTAGTCCTATAAACTTCTTCATAAATGTCCTAGACATGTAATAAGAAAGGGATTTTCTGTGCCTATACTATTGCAAAACAAAACTTAGCAAATCCTTTGTTTGGTTCATTTAATCAAAGTTTAATTCTGCTCTGAAATTAGAGACTTTAGCAACCCATAGTATCTTCGGAATATTCTTGGACTTGAGAGAGACCAATTTGATGAAGCAAACAACCAGATTATATTTAGTTTGGCTGCTTGGCTGGTTGTACCATTTGAATTATTTATCCACTTACATTGGCGTTGTTATTATTTCAGCACGTTACTTCGTGAAGTGCAGTGTTGTCTTCTAATAACATCAGTAATAATGCTGAAAGGAACCTATTTGTTGATCTTTGGGATGTATGAAGGCATGACCGCTGCAAAGCTTGTCGTTCAATTTTCTATACACAAATCAATGGTAAATGACATTTTTCTCTTAATTACCGGTGTGTTACTACTCTGCATCTTTGAACCCGGCACGAACTGTCTTTAGTAATTTCTTACTTTATATATGAGCAAGCTAATCTATTTTAGTTATTAGAGGAAGTTAATCTTGGTGATATGTCAAAAATATTCAAAAGCCACCCAATCATTATTTTGTAATTATAAGCAACTCCCTATCAAATAGGATGCTTGATTTTGAATTCCTATGGTATATATTCTCCCTATCATTGGTTTAACAGGACTGTATGGTGTTTATGTTTTGTTTCTTTGTTTACTGAATTTTCAATGATTGATAGGGAGAGAAACACTTCTATTAATTGTTGTAAATACTCAATCCTGATTCTGATGGGTTCCAGAAACTTTTCTTTGGAGATAAAGAGTTTTCTATTACAGTTCATCCAATGTGAGTTTTCTGTTTACTTTCAGATCAGCTCATTTTCAATTTTGCTGAATCCAGTGTTGTTCTAATGTTCAGCTATGTATTGAGGTCATGGATTGCTTCTTCTTAGATTATAGATGATGGATGGTTTGTAATTTATTTTTGTTCCTTTCTCGCTGTTTGGCGTGGGGCTTTACTATGCAGTTTGTTTTAGAGTTATAGGTTGTCAAGGTCTGACTTCCACCTTCTAGGAAGCTCCCCTATCCCTAACATAGTTGTTGCTTTGTCTATCGCCTACGTTGTTAGAGAGGTCTGAGTTGGAAAGTAGGAAGGGAAGTAGATTTGCCGAGGTTCATTTCAATTTGATTCATTACTTCTCTACAAGTTTCTGTGTGTGGAACCACGCTAGCTGACCATATAAAAGCAATTAAATTTCTTAGTTTGCTTGTTTGGTTAACATGTATAGACCTAAGGAGCTATAGATGAGCATGAAATATTTATTGGGACACCGGACATGTAAAGATTGTTCCAGCTCAAGATTTCCTAAACTTAAGAACAAGTTTCAACCAAATTATATCATTTCAGTGCTAATGTTTATTCATTTCTTCCTTCTTCCCAGTCTCTACATTTTGAGAAGATCCAAAATATATGTTATTGTTGCATTGGTAAAGCTCTCTTAGATTAAAAGATGTTTTTATTTTGTATTCATTAGTCTATTGCAACGGTTTTATTTCTAACTTTTCTCTTCTTCTAAGCAGCTAAACTTTTATTTGCTATGTTCTTATAACAACCTAGGATTTATTATCCAAGTTATGTTGCCTAGAGCCTGTTCGACAGTCCATCGCACCTTCAGATTCTTAGATACGGATGGAGCGCGTGGAGCCGGCTTTTGTCAACTCCGGGAAATTAGGTTACAGAATGACCCTCTCCACTCTATCTTCTTCGTCGATTTAATTCATTTTGCGCTGCTCTGCGTGCTTTCGAAGTGGAGTTGAGAAGCGGAGGAAACCGAACACGCCCTTAATATAATCTCAATCTCACTGACTGCTGATTACAATTATGATATACCCTTCAGGTTTGAGGAAACTAGACAAATAAGGGAAATGGAGAAAGCGAACGAGGAAAGGAAAGAGCAATCAAGTTCAGGCTTCTGGGGATGGTTCAACATTTTTTTAGTTGCATTTTCCTTTCCTTGCAATGACTGTCGACGTTATTCAGGCGACCTACGAAGAGTGTATGTATTCAGGATTGGACGTGTACATGTCCAAACCGTTTGATGAACAACAGCTATACCAAGAAGTATCCAGATGCTGCTACTTCTTCTTATTTGCCCAGGGGAGACGAAGGAAGTGCCTTGAGCTATACTAGGTAGATTAGGCTTTTTTGGTTTGGTGCTGGTAGGTAGATGTATAATGTTGTATCTCCTGTCTGTTAATTATTTGAATATATAACATCTTTGCTGTGTCGCGCTCCCCTACCTTACCGTACTCTGTTGATCTCTTAGGACGCCTCCTATTTTTTTCATGGAAGTTTTGATGCAAACTGTTCCGTGTAGGTAAATTGGGCCTGTTTATTTTCTGTCTTTCAAAATGCAGAACTTGCTTCGCCTGCTCCGTTGCTCCGTTCTCTCCCATGTAAATTGATTATGGTAACATCTTTCTGTCTTGATCCGACCTTTTTTTATTATATATAGATAGAGGTTCGGTATACATGGAAAACTCCAGTGTATGTGTTTTGAACTTCCAGCTACATAGAGAATTGTATGAATAAAATTTAGGCCTACTTGTTGAAAACTTACACAAAATTTAATTATTATAAAAGTTCATATTATTACCAAAATTTTTGAAGCTTTAAAGCTGAAGGGTAGAATACCCCCCAGCATTTTATTAAAGGCACACAATATTTACAGAATTTACAACAAAGCTTCAAAAAAATAAGCCCTCAGGGGGGCAGAAAGTCAATCCATCTAAGTAGCTCCTCTTTAAACCTAGGTTTGATCATGTAACTAAGCAAGGTGAGGTCATGGATGAAGCCCATTTTCCACTTTGCAAAGGATGGCCTCTCATGTTTGAAGCATTTGGCATTCCTGACCATCCATATATTCCACCAGGCAGTGAAAACAACCTCAGCAAAGAAAGGTTTCTGAAAAGCCTCTCTAGCTTGTGTTGCTACCTGCACCATGTCAGTCCCCAAAGACAAATAAATTTGAAGATATGTCCATATCCTAGCACTGAAGTTACAATGAAAGAACAAATGATCTCGGGTCTCCAGGTGTTGAGTGGGGCATAACACACATTCTGGCCCATCCTCAATATGCCAGTGTCTTCTGATGATCATGTCCTTGGTGTTCAGACGATCCATAATCACTAGCCCTGCAAACACCTTAGTTTTGAGAATGCAACAAGATTTCCAGATCCAATTTAGCAGAGGGTTGGATTGGATAGGAGCATGAACCATGGTATAAAATTTCTTTGCAGTGTATGTATCCTTAGAACTATGCCTCCAGGTCCAGCAATCTGAAACCAACTGTGAAGTGTGGTTCTGAAGTATCAAGGTAAGTTCCATGAGCTCCTCATATGCCTGAGCAGAAAGTGGTAGATTGAACAGTTCTGTGAGCTCAGTTGTACCCAAAACCTCCTGTACAGAAATCAGAGGATCTTTAGCATAGGAAAAAAATCTAGCAAATTTGTTAGCTAGTGGTCTATTCATCTTTTCAATCCATTGATCATGCCATAACAGAACAGAATCCCCAGGGCCAATCTGAATCTTGGAGACAACCAAAAAACTATCCATGTATTTGGCTACATCCCTCCACCAGAAAGAACCACAGAGCTCAGTTGCATGGGGTACTCTTTGATGGTAATATGAGTTCCAAATGAGAGTCACCCAGGGCACCTCAACTTTGTTATAAAATTTCTTCAGATGCTTCATAAGTAGAGCCTGATTCTGTAGCTGCAAGTTTAGGATTCCCAGTCCCCCTTTATTTTTGGGTCTTCAAACCAGATCCCAAGCAGCCAGAGATTTACCAGAGTCCTGGCCATATTTCCTCCACAAGCACGGCCTCTGTATCATTTCAAGTTGCTTAATTATACCAATGGGTATATGTAGAGCGCAAAGGAAATATATGGGCAAAGAGGAGATAACTGAGTTTAATAACTGTAATTTTCCTCCCTGAGAAAGAAAGCAAGAGCTAGCAGTAAGCCTCCTCTCCATGCAGTCAACCAGAGGCAAAAGATCCACCATTTTAGGTCTGGTGGTTCCAACTGGTAGCCCCAGATAAGTGAAGGGCAATTTCCCCACTTGACACCCAAAAGAAGCAGCCAATTGGGAGAGAGTAACCTCATCAATGTTAATGGGGATCATTGATGATTTGTTATAGTTGATCTCAAGGCCAGTGGTCTCAGAAAAGTTCTGAAGAGCCTCTTTCAACACCAAAACTTGTTGGACATCAGCAGGCAGCACCAGGATGGTATCATCAGCATATTGCACAACAGGAAAATCGGTGTCATGGCAAGGAATGGGTAGGATGAGGAGTCCCTTTTGGAGAAGATCATTGATCACTGATTGTAACAAGTCAGCAGCAAGGAAAAAAATAACTCTGGGTGGTAGTTTGGGTTTCTAAAAATGCAAGTTATTTCTACGAAAACATGGTTTCAAATGGGACTTTGCGCCATTTGGCGCAACGGGTCATCTAGTTATCATAGAACACTCTAGAGCTTCACTTATATCTGTTGAGTGTTAAATTTATCTACTGCCTGTTTTGCTAGCTCTTGTTCTTCACTTAGATCTTGTTTGAGAGCAAATTTAATTTCTTTTGTAGAAAGTATAGAACTCTCGTGCTTCACTTATATTTGATTAGGGAGTTGTTTCTGTTGCAATGGTTTAAATGTCTCATGGTATGTTTTATATGTGGTGTATAGGTAATCTACATCACTAGGTCTAGCTTAGGATATCTTTCAATAGTGTTGAGGAATTGATTGAGTAATGATAAATGTTTATGCAATTGAGCTTGCGCCCACTAGTGACAGGTGTCGTATCTTGGCTAACCGTGCCTTATTTTCGAAAACCAAAAAAATAGTTGAGAACTCTAGCTACTAAAAGGATCGCTAATCTCTGCGGGGTTGGAATATATAGAGTACCTTCACGTACCATGGGTCGATGATGGGCAAGGATAACCAAACCCCCATATACTCCTCCTCGGGGTACTTGTCTCTTTGTGAATCTCCTGACTAGATAGATAGTTACTGATAATAAGTGCATGAGTTCTTTGGACTAATGCAAGTATTCGATTGTTGGCACTTCCACCTTCCCATATTTTGCTAGCCTCTTCGGTACCCTGCATTTACCTTCTCGTGGGAGTTGGTGCAAACTTCACCGGTGCATCCAAACTCTTGGCATGATACGTTGTGTCATCATAAACCTCACTATATCTTCCTCAAAACAACCACCATACCTACCTATCAAGGCATTTCCATAACCTTTCCGAGATATATTGCCATGCAACATCCATCGTTCTTCATGTTCATACTACTTATCCTTCATTTTCATATTGCCTACTGCTACACTGGCAGAGGCATTCATATAGAGTCGTTACTTTTTGATTCAGAGTTGTAAGTAAATAAAAGTGAGAGTCTTCATGTTGTTCTCGCATAACTATGTGGGGATCTATACACTATAGAACTTGTCTTGCATATCCAAGGATGAGCCTCCTCAAAAGAGCTCTAGGTCTTCATGAGCAAGCAAGTTGGATGCACCCCCACTAGTTCCATTGGATGGCTTTCATACACTTATAGCTCTTTGTGCACCCGCATGTTGCATGGCAATCCCTACTCCTCACACCATATCTATCATTTGACTTCTCGCCTATGATTGTCCTCATTGGTGTGAGCCTTTCTCACTTTTTGACTTCCTACCCCCATAATTATTCTATTTTGCCATCCTAAGTGCCAACGTATCTTGCTCGCCCACAACCATTGCATGAGTGCTCAAAGTCGAAAGGGAGAGGATCAGCTCGACTTGTACCTAACTAGTGGTCTGGGGACGAGTCATAATAAGATTCCAAAAGGACCATGTGTGAAAATTAGTAGATTGAGTTCTCAACAACTATTGAGTATTTTTTATGCTCTAAACCTTCCCCACTCTTGGCACGGGAACTCCGACTGGAGACATTCGATTCACGGACAGCAAGAGCTCAATTGTCTATATGTTCTTTCATTGCTTGCGTAATATCAACTATAGACTATTGCTTTATATCACTTTGTCTTTGGCTATGTATCTTCATTACATTAGATTGATTGCCTTTACTCCTAAGTAGCATGTCACATAAAAAATTATCTTGTTATCATTTACCTACTCGAGGGCGAGCATGAATGGGGATGCTGATAAGTCTCGAACGTATCCATAATTTTTGCTTGTTCCATGCTCTTTTTGTGTCATTGCTACATCTTTTAGCCATGCTTTTGAATCATTTATTGGACTAACCTACTAATATAGACCCCGGTGCCAGTTCCTGTCTGTTTTGTCTTTGCATTGCAGAAAAAGTCCAAAAAAGAAGTTGCTCAGAAAATTCCCAAAAAATTACCAAAAATATTTTACTCCAGAAGACTCCATACGCCCGAAGGAGAGCCGGAGGGGGCCACCAGTCGTCCAGATGCCACCCAGCGCGGCCAGGGTGGACCCTCGCCGGGAGGCCGCCTCGACAACTGGGGCCACCCCTGGTGCCCTCCTTTGGCTCTATTTATTTACCGTGACGCAAAAACCCGAGATATCGAAGTCCTTTTTCCAGAAGTTCTCCCGATCTCCGCCGCCATCGAAACCTAGCTTCGAGGGTCACCAGGATCCTGCTCCGGCACCCTGCTGGAGAGGGCCTTGGCCCCCGGGGCCATCTTCATCAACTCTTCTTCACCCCATGATGGATCGTGAGTAGTTCCTCCTTTGACTACGGGTTCTTGGCAGTATCTTGTTGGTATCTTCTCCCCCTAAATTCTCATGAGCTTCCCTACATGATTGAGATCCATATGATGTAATTGGTGTTGTGTTTGTTGGGATTCGATGAATTGTTACCTTGTTCAGTCCTAAGAGGTGTATGAATTATTGTTGCTGCAATTTTGTTGTTCTTAATGCTTGTTACTAGTGCATGAGTAGCATGATTTTAGATCGGAGCACTTTATGGTTGCATGATTATAATTGTTGTTCTAGATCTTATCTACGTTGTATGCACCTATTATAGTCCGAAACCTGCGATCCCAATGGTGACATCTTGGGACAACAAAGGGGATGGGCTATAATTTGAGGATCATATGTGTTTATAGAGTGTTAATGCTTTGTTCCGGTGCTCTTTGACAGGAGCACCTTAATCTCCGTAAGTTCCTTTTGGCCCCGTTTGTAGCGGGACGGTATGACAAAAGATGTTGTGCAAGTTCTTACTGCAAGCACGTACAACTACATACTGAACACATGACTACGTTTGGTTCTTAGACTAGGACACACAAAAAAGCGAACTGGATGATTTTTTATTTTTTCTACAAACTTGTTCTAAATTGGATGATCTAGTTTGTGAACTGCATTCCTCCCCGCACATTTTTTGTGCATTGCATCATACAGAAAACTGCACTGCAATATTAATAAAGGGAACGAAATGCATTTTTTATCACAAATTTTTGCTATGAATCAAGTGCAGTGGATCTGCTCGGGGTCGGGGTAGGGAGGCTGCCATGATGAGTTGGCTGCCGGATCAACAGGGGGGGGGGGGAGAGGCCACCGCGGCTGTTGGAGATGGCAGGGTGAGGAGGCAGGGGCTACCCGGAGCCGGAGTTTCTGGCAACGATCGCCGCCGCAGCACGGTTGCCGGGAGCGCAGAATCCACGCGGGGGTCGGGCCGGGGCGGGAGGGGGAAAGATGGCCGTCGTGGGCAGCCGGATCCCGGGGGCGCGAGCTCAGCGCCGGCCGCCGGCTGTACGAATCCGACGCCGGGGGAGGGAGCACGGTGGTCAATGACCGCGGGGGACGGCAGCGGTCGAGGATGATTCCTCCAGAACCGGCGGCGCTCGATTGCCGTGGCGGGCGCAAGGTGGTGTTCGAGCCGGCCAGCGGGGCAAGGTAGAGCTTGGGGCGACCGACGGCGCAAGGTGAAGCCCGAGCGGCCGACGGCGAGTGGTGGGGGCGCGCGTGGTGGGGGGCCGAGAGGGCAGAGGTGGAGCCCTGGTTGCGGCGGTGGCTCGTGGTGGCCGGGGTGGCAGCGATTGGTGGGGGTGTGTGGGGATAAGGTAGCAGTGGGCTTCGTGGGTGCCCTTTTTTCGTGTTCGTGCGTTGTGGGCTAAGTGTTAGTAGAATAAGGTCTTAAGAGGTGTTAGCAGAATACATCCACCCTATATATATACATAGAATAAAAAGTATTTGGTGCCAACAAATTCATTCACCGCCAAAAACGGATACATTCGGTGCCAACATGACAATCATTCGGTGCCAACATGAATATCATTCGATGCTAAAAACTAACACATGAAAGATCCAGATTAAATGCAAAATACATTCGGTGCCAACATGACAATCACTCAGTGCCAACATGAATATCATTCAATGCCAATTTTGAGTTCAATCAATACCAAGCATGAATACAAGAAATATTGGCGAGTTTAGAGTTCTATGTACATCTTCCACAATTACTCGGTCCCATGCGTACATACAAAAAGTTCTATGAACACAAAACCAAAAGCATTCGCTCTATATACATTAGTTGCTCATGAGACAAGGTTCGATCCGTAGAAAAAAGGTACTTTCTATATGTACAGATGGTGCGAATGGTATAAACATGAGGTGCTTGGTTGGATCTTGACAGTGGAGCAGTGCGTGGATCTGGACGGGAGAGATGGGACTGGTTCAAGTCCCTCTCGGACGGATCCCATGCACACCAGCGCATGAGACGCCATCCAGGGAGGCTAGTGGTGATGCTCGCCATGTGGAGGAGGTAACATGCAAGGAGGGGGATACCTCACCGTCGTCCCTCCATGAATGGTGGCAGAAGTTTCCCTTCGCCCCTCCCCTTGCATCCAGGCATCACCTCGATCTGGAAGACGCTCACCGGAGGAGGTCAGCACGAGGCAAGGTGGAGGGAGTCACCTCGATCTGGAAGGAGCTCACGGAGAGGGGGTCCCCATGGCCAGGAGCCCCACGGACGGAGCTCCACGGGACGCCGGGTAAGAGGATGCGGGATGGAACCGTCGCCGTAGCTCCTCCTGCCCAGATCCGTTGAGGAGGTCGCCATCGTGACCACACCCGCGAGCACGAGAGAGGGAGAAGATCCGCGAGCACGAGAGAGGGAGCAGATCCGCAAGCACGAGAGAGGGAGGGGTGTGGCCTAGATGGGGCTCGGGTGTGGCCAGATCGGTCTCGAACGTGGGAGACGGGAGGGAGATGGGGAGGTTTGGGGCGATGCGGGGCTGCAGACAGAGAGAGAGAGAGAGAGAGCGGGGTCGGGTGGGGGACGTAGGCAATGCATGTCTCTCTCCACTTTGGCATGGGGCTGAACTAGACTCTATTGTCCCTACAATGCAGACCTATACATCAAAATAGGAAATAAACAAGATTGATGGAAAATAAACAAAATAAGAAGAAGTAAAGTTTGGACCACGCTATGCTCTTATCTCCAACCTTGATGAATGGCTATGATTACAATGCGCATAGAGTTACCCCCCCCCCCCCCACACACACACACACACATATATAGGGTGAGACTATTTACAAAGCCCTTAAGAGTTTCTAAAAAAAGCTTATTTAGAAACCCCTTCTCCTACTTGTAGCTACCTGCGTCATCCTCCCAGATAAATCCCCTGCCCCGAGCACCTCCACCTTCCTCCGCCTCTCCGCCTTCCCTCGCTCCTCCACCTTCTATCGCCGGTGACCCACTCGAGCTCCCCCACCTTCCCTTGCCGATGACGGACCCGGGCGACTCAACCTTCCCACGCCAGTGCCGGAATCTGGGAGGAGGATGATGCAGGTAGCTCATGGCGCACGTTGCAGCCACTGCCGTTACGTCGATTTTTGGGATCCAGGGCATCGGCGTCCTGGTATTATGTCCAAGATCCATAGCGGATCGCTGACCTCGCCGCTTACGTGTTCTTCCTGTACCCATATACATGGTAATTGGCGAGGACTGCTCGCCTTTTGTGCGCGACGCCGACCATGGGTGCCTCCACGGTCATGGCGCCGGATGGCGTGCTTGCCACTGGGTTCAGATAATTAGAGCATCTGCTAAATCCTGCAACCGCGTTTCTACTTATACGTGAGCAAAGTGTCCGGGAACCTGATGCAATAAGGATCGGCGCCAACAACTTCTGAACCAAAGAGAATAGAAAACTAAATATGGTTAACAGTCCCAAAATCTCTACGTTGACGTTGGCATGGCCTGAATGGTTTAGTTTTAAGCTAAGAAATCGATGTTAATTGTTTCTATATTCTCGGTGTCAATGTAAAATTAATTTCCTATTCTCTGTATAAAAAAAGTTAATGGCAAATTACTATTTGTAGTTCCGATGATTAACATTGTACAGTTGTAGCGGTTAGCTATTTCAATTACATGTAGTTAGCTTGGTACGAGCATGAAAAAATTAGAATGCAGTTCACATGGAGCTAACTGCCGTCGTCGGTAGGGTGTGGTCGAGCTCTGCGCCCAGCCCTCCGCTGCAGGCTTCCCAATCGTTCGCGCCTCCTCCCGCGCCTTGTCCCCTGTGCCGTACAGCGTCAAATCCTCTCTCTGTAGTGCCAGACTAACCCCAATCCATCCATTGCTTGTGCCTAATTACAGCAGCTAACTTCTCCCGCTAATTATACGGCTAACTATTCTTGGTGTAGAAAACCACTAATTGAAGCTTGGCCTATGTTAGTCTATGTGCATTTTCCTTACGTTGCTTTCTAAAAGACAGATTATTTTTCTCTTTCAAAACTAGAATGCCACGGGTGGTTACTTTTGTCTACAAAGGTCATCTATTCTTGCAAAATAACTGCGTACGGTACGATTCTTAATAAATATCATTAAAAGTTAGCTATCTCACATTTTAAAGTTAGCATGACCCAGGGAAAAAACTGTATAGTTCATTTTTTGCAGTTAATGGTCGTAATATTTGACAGCCAGTTATTTCAATCTCCCGTAGGTAGCTTAACCCCCGGTAAAATAAATCTTGACAGTTAGCATGAGCCAATAAAAGACTTAAACTAAATAAAATAAGAATATCTCCAGACCGGAAGTGAACTTGGAGCTAATGGCCATAGTACCAGCAGTTAATTGTTCTAGTTCCGACAGTTAACTTAACTCGAGAAAACAAAGAATGGAAGAAAAATCTAGAAAGATATTTATTCCGGCCTCGACAGTTGGGTGAAAAAAGAACAAACAAAAATCCATCATGGTAGTTATTTCAGTCCCCGCAGTTAGCTTCACGCGAGAAAAAAATACTTTTGATAGTTAACTTGGTTCTAACTGTCGAAAACTCCATGCAGTTAGCTTTTTCGGTCATGAAGGTTAGCTTGACCCGGAAGAAAAAAGGAAAAAAGAGGGGAAAAGGTAAAATTTCCAGTCCCGCGGTTAGCTTGCTCGGCATAGATCAGTTAGTTGTTTCAGTATACGCAGTTAGCTTGACACGAGAAAAAATGAACGAAAGAAATAAATCACTCCTAGTAGTTAAACTTGGTGCTAACTGCCGAAAAATCGAGCAGTTAGGTATTCCGGTCTTGGCAGTTAGCTTGATCCGATGAAAAACAGAATAAATATAGAAAAATGATTTTTTAAGTTTGGAAGTTAGCTTGCTCAGTATATCACAGTTAACTATTCCGCCCGACCAGTTAAAGTCTACTTTAGCAGTTCGGACAAAAAAGTTCGAAAATGACATTAGTTTTTTTCAAAACGACTCTTAAACCATAAAGAATCTAAAAATTGTTCTGTACAAAAACGTACGGGCTAATCGATAGATTTCCAACGGTGTATCGTATGCATCATTCCGATCAATGGATCAAAAAATTCTTTCACAAAAACTTTGAAAATTCGTTTGGTGAAATTTTAGTTTTTCGAATTTTGATTAAAAACCGTATAGATTTTGAGAAAATGATAACCATGAAAATGTTTTTGCTATTCCATAGCTATCCAACGGTTTATCATTTTCGTTATTCCGATAAACGGTTAAAAATTTACGAGCAAAAAACTATGGAAAAAACTGCACCGAAAAAAGTTCGGCTAGGCAGTTAGCTAGTGTGCGACGCATGGTTATCTGACGTGTTTCTGCTCAGTTAGGAAGGGTTCCTGAATAGCTTATTCAGGACCGGTTGCAAAATAGCTCGGATGCATATATATATATATATAGGGTGGGTCTATTCAATAACTGATTGTAGAATAATATTCTACAATACATGGCTCCTATATAGAGCTATTTCTAGAAAAGAAAAAATAACCAAAAAACATCACACCCACGTCCCAGTCCCCACCTCTCTCCCGATCCAGTTTCGCGCCGACGACGACCACTCTCCCTCCACCGCGCCATGACGGTCGGCCTCCCTCCATTGCGTCGCACCGATCGACCTTCCTCCCCCGCGCCGCATCGGCCGACCTCCCTCCGCCATGCCGCGTCGCGACGGCCGGCCTCCCTCCATCGCGCCGCGATGGACCTCCTTCCTCCATCGCGTCGCGCCGTGTTGGTCGGCCCACCGCCCACTCTCCCTCCCTACTCGGCACTGGCGCTCGGCGTTGCACCCCTGCTTTGCGTCGGCCGGCCTACATCCCCAGTGGCGCATGCACGGTCCGCCGCCCGTTCTCCCTCCCTCCTCTACGCCGGCGCCATGCCTTCCTTCCCCATCACTCCGCCGTTCAGCCTCCCTGCCCCATGTGGCCGGGTCGCATGCCCCGCCTGCCACTGGTCCTCCCTCCCGACAGTGGCGTGCAACGGCAAACAGTCCAGCGATCTTGACCAGTGATCTTTGTCCATCGTCTTGAGCAAGAAAAGCAAGTATTCTGGCATGTAACTTTTGACTTGGGTTTCTGTATTTAGTTTTGAATGCGTCAAAAGGAAGAGATTGAGAGAGATCGAGAGTGTGAGAGAGGAATTAATCAAAAAATGAGATGAAGGAAGATGAGCAACAATGCTGCTGCTAACACAACCCCTCTCCTCTCAAGATTACAGTCATTGTGCTATTTTAACCAAATTTATCCACATTTTTGTTAAATATATATAGATAAGTGTGATGTTGATAAATCACAAAAATCACATTAAATACATTTTTTATAGGGTAGTACAATAATCGCACAGAAAGAAGTACAAAAATAATGTCATCAGCAATGCACAACATATATATATAAAGCAGTACAAAGTAAAAATTTAAAAACAACAGTATATCATTTACGCAATTATGATTAATGGTTTAAAATCTACAAATGAATTAATATAGAGGTACGAAAAATCAGTATTGTTTTAGCAGAAAAGCAGTACGAAAGTGTTATATACAGAAGCAATACCAGATTGTCATCCCAGAAAGTACAAGATACATGTCGAGAAATGTTGAGTTCCATGGAAAAAAATATGAGAAGTATAAAGTTTTTATCGTGCAATGCAAAACTCATATTCAGCAGAAGTACAAGATACATGTTGAGTGGAGCTGAGTTATGTAAAAATAAGTTACGTGCAATACAGTTTTATCATTTTGAGCAATACAATTTTTTTATTGTAGGGCAGTACGAAACTCGTATTTCATAGAAGTACAAGGCAAATTAGTGTTCATTAAAAAATCCGAGAAGTACAATTTATTTATTTCGAGCAATACAATTATTATTATTATTATTATCGGGCAGTACGAAACTCATATTCCACTGAACTACAAGGTACATGTGGAGGGAATTTGAGTTCTCTGGAAAAAATTATGGGCAGCATAATTTAATCATTTTGAGCAGTACGAAAACTTCCTTATTGTCGGGCAGTACGAAACTCATATTTCAGAGAAGTACAATACTATGTTTCCTTAGAACAGGGAAAATCTCAGTATTTTGAACATTATTCAAAAACCGTGAAGAATTGGAAAAATATTAAAACACGAAAAAGTTGCTAAATTTCAATACCTTTCTAGCGGCATATCATTTTGATCATTCCGAGGTCTAAACATTATCCATAATCATCTTTTAATAAAACAAAATATTAGTATTTTCAAAACTGTTCAAAAACTATGCATAATTTGAACAAACTTAAACCATGAAAACATTTGTAAGTTTCAGTAGCTTTCCAATGGTATATCATTTGCGCTATTCCAAGAACTAGTTTTAATATCAATTTACTTTTTGTCTATTTTGAATGAATCTCGGTATTTTCAAAACTGCTAAAAAAATATGTAAAATTTCAAAAATCTTAATATATGTAAAAGATGGGAAATTTCAATAACTTTACAATGTCATATCATTTGCATCATTTTGAGGTGTAAAACTTATCCATAATCATCTTTAAAAAAATAGATTTTTAGTATTTTAAGAACTGTTCAAAAACTATACAAAATTTGAAAAACATTAAAACATAAAAACGTTTGGAAATTTCATTAGCTTTCCAACGGTATATTATTTACGCAATTCAGAATACTTTTCAATCAGCTTGTGATGATTTCTGTTTTTAAAATATTCAAAATAAAAAATCTAAAAGGTTGAAAAAAGTCACAATACACCAAGGTGAGAATTTTTTGTAGTTTTCCAACGGTATATCATTTACGCAATTCCGATGAGCGGTTTAGAATCTACGATTGAATTACTACACACATACAGAAGAGCAATACCGACTTTACGAAAAAAGAAGTACGACAGTGTATTACAAAAGAAGTACGAGATCGTCATCTCGGGCAGTACGATATTATTGCAGAATATTATTATATAATCGATTGTAGAATAGACGGCATATATATATATATACATATATATATATCTACAGTCGGTCTATTCTGCTAATATTAGCATAATAACTATTCTGCTTACACTTCCGAACTGCATCGGATATCTATGCGCACTGCTTTGGTGTACCGTCTGAACCGCAATAGCGACAGCGAGAACTGCTTCAAATGCATAGCGTTTCCAACTGGTTTTGATCGATTTTCGGTTGTTTATTTGTGTTCGGGATGATCCGCGATGATCATTTATGTGTTGAAACGCGAAATTTTCGAAAAAACAACGTAATCGACGGAGTTAGTGCATCGGCCTTTGTTATTGTCACGGCGGGAGCTTCTCATCGTCATTTTGCGGGGGATCATACTCGATTACACTGTAATTTTAGTGTGTTTCTAAGTCGGTGATCATGATTATGTTATACCGCGACGAATTCATTTGCTAATTCATTCGATTGTTTGGACAATTGGTCGAATTTGTCTCCGTGGCGGAAGAACTCTATCCCGTGGCATGGTGTGTTCGAGCGGGCGCGCATGGGATTCCCAATATCCAATTTGTGCATGCGCTATATGTTTTGTTCGGTAGCGCATTGTATCCTTGCTGTGTTTTTTGTTGTGCGGATTGTGGAGGTGAACTAGGCAGATCAAGTTATGTTGGCTTAATCATTTTTTTGTTTCGTCATGCACGTGACCTGCAGTTTTTTTTATGGCCGCTGTGTATATATACGGTTGGGTCCATTGCCTCCCCTCCTACCTTATCCGCGGCACCACCAGTGTCTTGTGTAGTCGCTCCTCCTTCCCCCCCACCCCACCCCCATTATTTTTCCCCGCAGATCCGTCATCTTTCCCCTAACCATATCCCCCCCCCCCCCCCCCGGCAATGGATTTCTCGTGCCGCTGCTTGTCAAGGATGGAGCCATGCTGGAGACCTGCGTTTTTTCTGAAGGTTTGGTTTTGAATCCGAGGCAGCGGCACATTGCTCTCTGTTCCTTGTTGTATTCTCCAGTTATTGGATTCCGGGCTCCATTCTTCCATCAAATGACTGAAGACGATGTCAATGATTCATAGGTATGTTTTTTTATGGATATCTTTTTCTTTTGTTGTGTGTAGGTATCTCTATCTGATTATTGTAGTAGTATTAGTTTCTGAAGAAACATTTTCACCAGTACAAGTGAACTGCTTTCCCATAGATTCTTTGTTATGTATTTTTATGGATATCGTTTCTTTTTTGTTGTGTGTAGTGAACCCTATCTGAATATTGTATTAGTATCTAGTTTCTGGAGAAACATTTTCACGAGTACAAGTGAACTACTTTCCCATAGATTTTTATTATGAAGATTGTAGCAGTATTAGCTTCTAAAGAAACATTTTTCATTTAGTACAAGTGAACTACTTTCCCATAGTTTTTAAATTATGAAGATTGTAACAGCAACAGCAGTTGAAGCTTTCCTGTGTTATTCCTTATTCATATTTTGTTCTTGTTTTGCAGAAATTCCCTTCTGGTCTAGTCAGGGTAACAGAAAGATGTGTTAATTTGGTCTTGGTTAGAAAGAATGGATATCATAATGTTGATGTAATGTATTCTGTTGGATCTGATGATTGTTTGGTCCTCAAAGATGGCTGGAAGGAATTGGTGGAGGAATCTGGTCTTCGGGCTGGGGATGTTGTCATGGCTATGTTTTATAGGCATGCAACTTGTTTCGAAATCAAGTTAAATTTGCTTTAGATTAGTTCTTCTTGAGCAGCAGCAGCATGAAACAATTTGTTGTAATAATTTGACATCTTATGTGGCATTTACTTTATTTTCTAAAGAAATTTTACTAGCATGGTAAACATTGTATTGTCTTTGTTTGCTGAAAAGGCAGTGAAACATTATCTTAATATTTTGTGTTTGTCAAAAGGTTTTTGATTCATTACTGATGAAATGCAGTTTGTGAACTCGCATGTGTGTAGTTAACACTATCTTAATATTGTAGCAGTAGCAGTTTGTGAAGAAAACATCACCACTGAGTATAAGTGAACTGCTTTCATAGAGAGTTTTTTATGTGCATCCTAGTAGTAGCAGCAGTTGAAGCAATATTGAAAGCTCAAGAATGATCAGAGGGGGAGGGGGTGAATGATCACTTCTAAAAATTCTAAGGAACTTAGAAGGAATTTATGCAAACTGCGAAGGACTAACACCATCTCGAAGGAAATACAATATCGAAGGTAATGCATGGCTCGAAGGGATTGGGAGCGAAGGAAAACATCGAAGACAAACAGGCAACGAGTAAATACTTAATGTAAATGCTAGAAGGAAAACGAGCCTGACACGACGATGTTTGGTAAACTAGTTCACACTCTGCAAAGTTCTACGTCTGGTTGGAGGGACTGGTGATTGAACACCTGGTGCAAAACTCTCTCCGTCCTATTCTCCACTGCAACAAACTCCTCGAGCTTGTCCAGTTTTCACTCGTGGTAGATGATTCAGGACATCTCCGAGACCTTTACAAACTTCCTTCAGCAGCGACAATAACTCTTCGACTGCTTTACAGGCGACGCCTAACCGTCTAGGAGACTTGCAGTTCTCCAAGATAAAAAGATCGGCTAATCTCAACCTAAGTCTCTGTGAATTTCTCAACTCAGCTCAACTTGGGTTTTGGTTTTCTCTCGATGGATCTCTCTTCGAATGCTCACAGACTTCTGTCTTAGAATCTTCAGTGGAGCAGCCGACCCGAAATGGCGGGTAGGTGCGGGGTATTTATAGTTGGCGATCCCGATGGGTAAAATGACTGAAGTGACCCGATGCGACAGCTTGACGCGTGTCCACAACGGTCGGATTCCAATCAGTGCGCAACTTTACTTGAGGAACAAGTAAGCTGACTTACCGAGCGAGTTCTCTCTCAAAGACACAAAGTGCGATGACTTTGCCTTCGACCTATTCACTCGACTCAGTAATATTTCTCTCGGTAGGCTTTCGTGGGTTTAGGTTGAGCAGAGCAAATTCATTTCGACAAAGATCTCAACTAGCAAACCCCTCTTGATAGTACGGTTTTTCCTACGACTCAAGAATATAAAGAGAAACTAGTAAAAAGACTAAGTCTTCGACCAGCTTCAGCTTTCTCCTCGTTGCCCTTTTACTCGAGAGAGTCTTTTTCTTCGACGACATTTTTAGGGGTCGTCTTCCTTCAAAGGTTTTGGTAGATGACTGCAGCTTCGCTGCAGTGAGTTGTCCTTCGACCTTCTACATGCAAACTCCATTCTTTCGGAACCTAAGTATCTGTTTATACTCGAAAACAATATTAGTTCCACTTCTGCTTTGTCCAACAATGTCCAAAACCTTCGGGGGCAAAACTTGCTCTTACAATCTCCCCCTTTTTGGACGATTGTTGACAAAACAGGCATCGATAAGTAAAATTGAAAGTTTTGAGTTTTCGATGATAAACCAGTGCTAAGATCGATGAAATAATCCCCCTTGATGTATGCACAGAAGATAGGAGTTTCCTGTGAAGTGCATATTTGACAAGTAGAGTCGAGGGAAAAAACATCAATAATCTTAGCGAGTGAAATTGCATTCCAGATGATATCCTATAAGAAATATGCAATCTCCTCGAATGACCTGTGAACTTATATGAAAGATAACTTCGTGCAAAAGGTTAAGTATCGCAAGCAGCAGATAGATATCTTACGAAAAGGATAGTAGTTCATAGACCTACTTAGAGTTAGTTACAACCAGATCGAATGTGAATCGAAAGTTTGTTGAAACTACTCAAAAACCTCAAGGTTCAAAAGTTTATCGAACGAAAAGCAAAGCCCTTAACCCCGAAGGCAAACTAATTTCTTCGATGCCACTACGTCTCCCCCTTTTTGTCACAACGTACAAAAAGTCGAGAGAATAGGGTCGAAAGAAATGCCTACTCGCTTGGATGGCTCCGGCGACGACGAGAAGATTCGGCGAGCGTTGGAGTACGACGAATTGGGCGAGCGCCTGGAGGAGTGATCTTCGTGCGGAAGGAGTGGTGATCTCCAGAAGATTCCAGCTGCGATTCCGACGGGGTCCTGGGGCTTCGAGGATGTGGAGTGTAAACTCTCGGTTGGCGTTGAGGGGCTTCATCTTTCTCGGAGTCGGAGGAGAAGGTGTTCATAGTGATGTGATAATAATCATCGACACTGAGCACATCTCTGTTCTTCGGCAGCCGAGGGATATTGGGATCCGGGCGATCTACTCGATCATCATTAGTCCAATTCCTGTTCAGATGGGGAGGATATTCTTCGAATCCACATCGCTGAAGTTGACCGAGGGAATTGAATTTCCGCAGACCTTTCCAATCACGGCGAAGGCATTCACGGAGCATCTGATTGTTGTTCATGGTAATATTGCGCAAATGATTTATCTCGTCCATCAATGCTTGCTTCTGAATGAAATCTTGGTCTATGTGATATTGAAGCATTTGCTGGGACCGAAGAGAAACTTCCATGTGATGCACTGGCTTGATAAACTTCGAGCGAACATTACGCTCAGTTAAGTGGGCGCGGATGACAGTGTGCTCAGCATATCTATCATTGGGTCGAGCAACAATCTGCAATACTTCCCTAACTGGTGGAGTGAAAATCTTCGGGAAAATTGACACGGGGAACGGCACGTCCTGAGAGTAATTGCAGATAGCCATCAGCCATGGTGCATACGGCTTGTGGGAATTGTGATCATCAGCACAAGACACCAAAGTTCTGATGAAGTAGTCTTCAAAATTGAAAGGATGACCGTGGACTAACTTCAACAGAGAAAGTTGCACATCAGTGGGAATGGGAAAATCATCGTGCACATCGAGCATTGGCATCAAGGTCTTCGAAAGAATATAAAAACATGTCTTTGCTATAAATACCAAATGTCTTGGCTTGGGCTCAGCCGGGTAGTTATCTCCTACGACATCTGGATTCATGAGCGTAGAGAATTCAGCAGGAGTTGGAGCAGTTAAGTCATGAAGCTTGTGTGGTAATCCTTCGAACCGAGGTAAATTGATGATGGCCAGAAATTGGTCGACTGTCATATGGAATACTTGGCCTTGGATCATATAATCAAATTTCCACGTCTTCGAGTTCTGGGGATCACCGGTGACATAGAGTGTTGCATAAAATTGCTTAATAAGCTCGGGATTGCACCCACAATCGAGAGAAAACATCTTGTGAGCATGAAGACCATCAATTGTTTCGGCAACATTCTCGAAACATGAAGTGGAGTACACCGAAGGCATATCAAGGTATTGATGTTGGAAAACTCTAGCCTTGTTGTACAACACACGGGTGTAGTATATGGCTTGCTCTTGGGTCCAAAACCGAAGAGAATATGCACTTCTGGGCTTCTCGTAGGGATTGGTCCCGAAGAAAAATGGCTTGTGTTCACGCCTTTTGAAGATGGGGCCTCCTCGAGGAACATCTGAGCGGAACAGGGGCAGCATTTCTCTCGGATGAGCAGAATGGTGCATCTCATCAACATGAAAAAACTCGGCAGCATTATCCGGCATCTGGAAAACTGGGTCAGCAGGACGAGGAATTGAATAAGGAACATTTATAATATCCTGAGCTGGGATGGCTGAAGGGGCATTCTCCTCGGTCTGTGCTTTGACAGCAACTCCTTCGTCGGCATTAGCAATTTAAGCGGCTTCTTCAGTCTCCATGGCCTCCAAATCTTCGTCCAGTTGTGCGAAAGCATCAACCATTTCTTCGTTCGAGTAATTTGATGAGGAGGAGGAAGAACTGTCACTAGAACTATCATCTCCAGAACTATTTCCTTTGACAACATCTTGACGAGAAGAAACTGTTGTGATATCAACATCAGCGTCTTCTCCTTCATGCAAAGTCTGGGCAGAGGAGTAATCTTTCTGAGTAGAGGATATGGGGGCTTGAGTTTCTTGCTCGACCTGAGCAGGTTGCTCGGTCTCTGCTTGTGCTTGGGTCTCGATGGCTGGGGTGGTCGATGGAATGATGTGAGGTGGTGATGGTGGGTTTGGTGGTGGCGACGAGGCTTTTGGTGGAGATGGTTGACGAGGTGGAGGTGTGCCTTGGCGAGGGGGTGGAGTTGTTTGGCGAGGGGGTGGAGTTGTTTGGCGAGGGGTTGGAGTTTTCTCACGAGGAGGAGTGGGTTGCTTGGTGGGGGTTGGTGCAGTTTCCTGTCGTGCTGTGGCAGCAACGACCTCGGTTGGCTTGGACTTCTTGGCATTCTTCGTGATCTCTGGCGTCCCACGCTCAGTGGTTGGGGAAGAAGACTTTCTCTTTCGAGATTTTATTTTGTACAAGGCATCATGTGCTCTTTGCATATGGCAGACACAATTTCTCAAACCTTTTCATTCACAGCGGTCAGGTTTTCCTTCTGTGCCCTTTTGGATGCTTCAAGGGTGACAATCTTGGATTTAAAAAATTACGGGACTCAAGGTCCTCGGTTTCTTCTTGAAGTTTCCTGGAGTAAAATCTCACTTGCTCCTTGTCCTTGCGATCCTGGGTGAGATACCCTTCCCAGCGAATCATGTATCGAGCAACATGCTCTTGGATCTCAGCAGGGACATCATCCTCGGCAGTGACTTTGCTCGGTGTGGTAGCCATCTTCCAGAGGATATGTGAAATATTAGCAGCATCCCAAGGAGCATGGGCACCAGAATCTCCTTCGTTGGAGCTCTCTTCATCGGCACGAGGGCCGGAAACAACAGGTGCAGCAGGGGCATGTGCAGAAGCTGGTGCGGCTCGAGGAACTGAAACAGCCTGAGCCTTTTGTCTAGCCGCTTTGGCTTTCTTCTCGGCCTCCTTCTTGGCCTTGGCAGAAGCAATGGATTTTGTTACGGTACTAGGGGCCGCAGCTTTATCCTTCGAGGCACTTGGGGCCTCAGCGATTTTCTTCACAACATTTGCAGCTGCATCCTTTTCCTTCCTGACTGTGGGAGTCACTACTTGTTCGGTGGCGCTAGGGTCCACAACCTTTTCCTTCGGGGCACTAGGAATTGTGCCTTCAGCAATTTTTCGTCGATACTTTTCACTGACCAGATGTAAAATGCACAGTTGTTGAGCAACTTGAGCCTTTTTATGCTCGGGCTGACTGTGGAAGTTTAAGAGATTTGAATTTGTCAAGTCTTTATCTTCTTGTTCTTTTTGCTTTTCCAGCCTTTCCTTACGTTGGATAAGTGTTTCATCGTCCTCGGCCACTTGAGCTTGCTTACCCTTCGATTTGGCCGAAGGTTTTGCCCTGCGAGCTTGAACTGGTGGAGCAGGTGAAATGGGCGGATCAGTGACCAAATCGGTCATGTCAATTGTTGCTCGAGGAGCCTGGGCAGCTGGCTCCTGGATCCTGATGCCTTTACTGCTCGGCTTCTTCTTCTGAGGAAAGTCCTCGACATCAGCCTCAGTGCCAGGGTCTTGATCATCAGAATTAGCTTCTTCTTCGGAGCTTGCATCTGGTGGCGAGACAATTACCACCTTTTTCTTTCGCTTGGCTGATTTCTTGCCAGCCTTCGGTTTGGCACTTGGGCCAACTTCCTCGGCACCCTCAGCAGCAGCAGCCTCCTTTCTTGCTTTAGCCTCTTTGCGTTTTTGTGCTCGTGCTTCCCGAGCATCAACCAGCTCTTGAAAGTCGGCAGGTGTTTTCAGAGAGGATGGATGAGCATCAGCTGGAGGAGGTGGTCGATTATCTTTCGTCCACTTGGGCCTTAAAGATTTGACATCCGACCAAGGATTTTTCAAAGCAAACAACCTCTCCCAGCGAGGCATAAGAGACTTGTATTCATACCAACGAAGCGCTTGAAGCCTTCGAATCTCTTGCCAATGGTTTTCTCTCGTGCGTTCATATTCAGAACCTGAAGGCGTTCTTAACTTCTTTTCTATGATCAAATCCTCTGATAATCCTTCAGAGTTGTTGGTGATTCTTGTTCGGCCTCCCACACGCTTGGGAGCTCTGACATTTCCTTCGTTTCCAGAAATTTTCCTGCGAAGAGGATTGGTATGAGGGAATATAGGAAAGTTGTGAACAAGTACCAGCGGTTTTCGAGGAAATACATTTTGAATGCAGTAGACATATCGATAAACTTGTCTTGCAGCAAGTTTTTCAAGCAAGTGCTAGGCTAGATTTTCATCAAGTGTAAATCTAACGAAGAACTTGAATGAAATAAGTGCACAAGTGCAAATCCATCGATATGCTTCTGATGAAATTGTTTAAGTGAGAGAATCCGAGGGATTTCTTACCTAGCTCAGATGGGGAATCGACAGAAAACGCTAGAAACAGATTTCCCAAGATTCAATGATTCAAAAGGATCAAACAGACCTAATAAAATGAGATAAAATCAAGAACAAATCTAGGGCTCGATGAACTAAAGAGATTGGAATTGAGTCTTAGAGACGTTCATACCCTAACTCGGTGAAGTACGGCGACTACGGCGGCGCGAATGAAGATCCTCGTCGACGGGAAGGTCTCCGGCGACTTCCTTCTGGCAGCAAAGCGACGAGGGAGTCGGCGGCGACGAGCAGCACAACGGCGCGCGAGAGAGAACTTCGGGAGCGGAGAGATGAGGTCGAGGGAATTGCGAGGGCTATGCCGGTGGGGTGGATTAGTATTTAAAAGGGAGGGGTCTGACATAACTGTCAGATCTGATCCAACGGCGCAGATTCCGCGTCTCTCCGCATTCAACAGACGGATTTTGTGGCGGTGATCGCGGGGAAATCCCAACGAACCGAAAGAAAGTTGCTCCACGTCCAAGACCAAACTCATCGAACATCGAGTATAAAAGTAGATAAACGCTCGATAGATTTTCCTTCGGAATCAATGACATTCGAAGGGAATCTTGATCGAGTACAAATATACATGTTCACGAGAGAAAAAGCACAGATGGGGTAGGGATAGAATAGAGGGAAAACAGGGTCTGATGCTTAATCAATCCGAGGGAAAAACAACGATAAAACTCGGAGTGATAAGTGTATAGGACAACACCAAACGAACGAAAACAAACGAAAAAGAAACACGATAGAAAAATAACGTAAGTAAACAACATAGAAAGAAAACGTATAATACATAGTACCGATAGTTATGATCTTACTGCACATTGCGTGAGTCCAATATGTTCAACTCACACCTTAGTGCACAGAACCTCTTCTCATCCAGGGGCTTCGGAAAGATATCAGCCAATTGATCTTCGATGCGTACATGGCTGATAACAATATCTTCTCGCTGAACGTGATCTCGAAGAAAATGATGACGAATGTCAATATGCTTCGTTCGAGAGTGTTGCACTGGATTATGGGAAATTTTGATAGCACTCTCGTTATCACATAGCAATGGAATTTTCTTCACAAGAATACCATAATCTTTCAGCGTTTGCTTGAGCCACAGAATTTGAGTGCAGCATGAACCAACAACAATATACTCGGCTTCAGCCGTAGAAATAGATACGCATTTCTGTTTCTTCGAAGCCCAACAGACAAGAGATCTACCGAGAAAATGACATGTGCCTGAGGTAGATTTCCGGTCGACTCGATCACCAGCCCAGTCAGAATCAGAATCTCCAACGAGATCAAACTGGGCACCTTTGGGATACCATAGTCCCAAAGTTGGTGTATGAGCCAGATATCGAATAATTCGCTTGACAGCAATATGATGCGATTCTTTCGGGTTTGCCTGAAAACGAGCACACATACAAACTGATAGCATAATGTCAGGTCTAGATGCACAAAGATAAAGAAGCGAACCGATCATCGAGCGACATTTCTTCTGATCAAAAGGTTTTCCCTTCTCATCTGCATCTAGATGAACATTAGTAGGCATTGGAGTCTTGATAGTTTTACAACTGACAAGATCAAACTTCTTCAGGAAATCTCTGAGGTATTTCTCTTGAGAAATGAAAGTCCCATTCTTCTTTTGACGAATTTGAAGCCCGAGAAAGCACTTCAATTCACCCATCATAGACATTTCATATTTCTTCGCATCATACGTGCAAATTCTTCGCTAATATCAGGGTTAGTACAGCCAAAAATAATATCATCGACATAAATTACACAAAAAGATCATTTTTGTATGCACGAGTAAAAAGAGTCGGATCAGTTGTTCCTGGTTTGAAGCCCTTCTTCGGAAGAAAATCCTTCAGTGTTTCATACCAAGCACGAGGTGCTTGCTTTAACCCATATAGGGCCTTGTGCTACGTGTACACCTTGTCAGGATTCTTCGGGTCTTCAAAACCTGGTGGCTGCATAACATATACTTCTTCTTCAATTTCACCGTTAAGAAATGCACTTTTGACATCCATTTGATATAGCAATATACCATTGTAATTGGCAAAAGAAAGCATGACACAAATGGATTCAAGTCGAGCAACTGGAGCATAAGTCTCACCGAAATCAATACCTTCGATTTGGGTGTAGCCTTGTGCAACCAGTCGAGCTTTATTTCTTACCACAATGCCATCTTCATCTTGCTTGTTGCGAAAAATCCACTTCGTACCAATGATATTATGCTTCTTGGGATCAGGTCTATCAACAAGGGACCAAACTTTATTTCTCTCGAACTGGTTAAGTTCTTCGAGCATTGCAGTCATCCAGTCTGAGCTTCATGGCTTCATCGAATTTCGATGGTTCTAGCATGGATACAAATGAAAAATTTCCACAGAAGTTAGCTAATCGAGTACGAGAACGAGTGGTGGGACGACCTGGTAAACGAATCTCTTCGAGAATTGAGTCGACATCCACTCTTCTTCGAACACGAGGTAAAACTCCTTCATCATCTTGCGGATCCGGTTGTTCTTCGGGATCAGCTTGACCTTCAGGATCAGCTTGTCCTTCGGGATTATTTCCTTCGGGTTCAGCTTCTCCTTCGGGTTGGACATTTTCTTCGTTTATGCGTTCTCCTTCGACCTGTACATCATTTGCTTCAGGATGTTGATCTCCAGCGCCCCGGGCTATGTGTGGGAACATTGGACCATCATCATCCTTGTTGGCTTGACGTGCATTTCCTTCGACAGGTCGAATATCTCCAATAGCCATGTACCTGATAACTTCATCCAAAGGTGGTTCATCCAGGTGAAGAGGTAATTGCTCCTTTTGAGAGCCGTTAGTTTCATCAAATCGAATATTTACAGTTTCTACAACTTTGCCAAGATGAGAGTTGTAAACTCTGTAAGTGTGATAATTCGAACCATAACCTAGGAGAAAACCTTCGTGAGCCTTTGGGGCAAACTTGGAGCTGTGATTCATATCTCTGATATAACATGGAGCACCAAAAACCCTGAGATATGAAACATTCGGCTTTTTACCAGTGATGAGTTCATGTGAAGTTTTCTTCATAAATTTGTGCAGATAAACCTTGTTGATGATATGACATGCAGTATTAGTAGCTTCGGCCCAGAACCTGATAGGAGTCTTGTATTCCGCAAGCATTGTTCTGGCCATTTCAACAAGTGTTCGATTCTTTCTCTCGACCACACCATTTTGTTGCGGTGTATAAGCAGCCGAGAATTCATGAGTAAAGCCATATTCATCAAGAAATTCTTCGATATGAGTGTTTTTGAATTCTGTACCATTATCACTTCTGATATGCTTGAGAGATAATTCATATTCAGTCTGAGCTCTCTTTGCGAAAGTTTTGAAAATTTCAACAACCTTGCTTTTTTCTTCTAGAAAGAAAACCCAAGTATATCGAGAGAAATCATCAACAATAACCAGACCATACTTGTTACCTCCAAGACTAGCATAATTTTGAGGACCGAATAAATCCATATGAAGTAATTCAAGAGGACGAGTAGTAGTCATTATAGTTTTTGCTGAGTGATGTTTCTTGGCAATCTTTCCTGCTTCACAGGCACTTCATAGACGACCTTTATAGAATTTCACATTATCAATTCCAACGATGTTCTTCTTCGAGATAAGAGTTTGAAGATTTTTCATTCCTGCATGACCAAGTCTTCGGTGCCATAACCAACCAGAAGTGGCTTTGGCCATTAAACATGTGGACACTGCAGGTCCCGAAGAAAAATCAACGATATAAAGATCACCTTTGCGATATCCTTCGAACACGAAGGAATAATCATCCAGTGAAAAGACAACACAACGAGAAGCAGAAAACAAAACAAGCATACCCATATCACATAGTTTTGAGATAGACATAAGATTATATCCTAGTGATTGAACAAGCATAACCTTATCTATATGCTTATCCTTCGATATAGCAACCTTACCCAAACCAAGTACTTTTCCTTTGTTGTTGTCACCGAAGGTAATGTATCTCTGTGAAGATTCAGTGAGTTTGTCTTCGGTGAACAAATCTTTGTCTCCGGTCATATGATTTGTACATCCACTATCCATGACCCATTCGGATCCACCGGAGACATATCCCTGCAGAAGAATTAGTTCTTCTTAACCACCCACAAACGAGAAGGTGACTTAGAAGGCATGGAAGAGCTAGATGGGGCAGCGATATTATAGCGAACATGGTGCATTGTCGATCTGGACCATCAAGCACACCATAAATATAATTCATCGACGAGGGGTTAGAGTATTGATGGGTAACAGAAATTTTGGTGTTATTGTTACGATGACGATAAACATTTCTATCGACACGATAGTATTCCTTCTGGGGAACATTTGAAGGAGGCATCAAGGGTTCATTTCTATCCTCGAGAGAATAGTAGTGATTCGGTGGTACCAAGGATTTTCCCTGCATAGAATGGTTAGGGGGCAGTTTTTCTACGAGAGATTTGCGAACCCAAATCTGTCGCTTATAGAAACCATTCTTTGGAGGAGTACCAAAGAATTCAGCTGACACCTTTCCTTCCTGATCTTTGACAAGCTTGTAGTCAGAATCAAGTGATTCATCAACAATAGCTTTATCAATTTTTCAACTGAAACCTGAAAGATTAGCAATGTCAATGGGCTTTTCCTTTGCAAGAACCCAGACAGTTTTAGGATACTCCTCGGGTTCACAGTAGGTTCCATTAGGGTTGATTTTCCTTTAGAAGCCAACTCCTTCGTTTCGTGGATTCCTGTGAAGGAGAGCCTTTCGTAGGATATCACATAGGTACTGGTGTCCCTGCACACTTTTGAACATGCCTGTTTCAAATAAATTTCTCAACCTGAGGAGTTCCTCGATAATGGTTTCCTCGTTCGAGGGGTTAGTATCATCAATAACAATAGGTTGCTTTCCTTTCGATCTGTCAGAAATAGACTCAATTTTACTTCGTTCCAAACAAGTTAAGCAAGGTGAAGTAGATTCATTTTTAGCTTCTGAGCCTTGTTCAGCCATGAGCGTGAGATTGACACTTTCCAACTCTTCATTAGCATCTCTCAGTTTCTCGAGAGCCATTTTCCTTTGAAGGAATTCATAGGTTAGCTTCTCGTAGTCCACTGAGAGAAGATCATGACGAGTGGAAAGTTCATCATACTTTTCCTTCAGAGCAGCATGCTCGTTTGTCAAAGTTTGACCTTTCTCAATCTCATCGATCAACAAAGTCTCAGATTTTTGAATAGTTTCACTTAGAGAATCTAGTTCATCTTGTTGGATAGAAGCAATTTTAGCAAGTTTAGCATAGCTTATCCTAGAGTTACTTTCATAAGCAGATCCATCAGAAGTATCGTAGGAATTCTTAGATGAGGATACCTTAGCCTTGGCCATGAAGCAGTAAGCTGGAGACTCGTCTTCACTTCTTTGGTTGGAGAGGAATGAACTTGAATTCTTGTTCGAAGCAAATGCTAGTCCAGCAACACCATCAGATTCAGAGCCAGAACCAGAACCAGATCTTGAGTTTGATTCAGCTTCGGAACCGGATGCATCATCTTCAGAGTTCATCTCTTTACCCAAATAGGCTTTGGCACGGTGAGAATTCTTGCGTCGAGAGGAATGTGATTTCGAGGAAGAACTCTCTCAATGCTTGTGATAGTTCTTCTTGTCATCATCAGAACCATCTTTCTTGTCTTTTCTGGACTTTGAATCATATCTCTTTGAATCATAGTTTTTTCTCGATCTGTGTGACTTGCTCGAAGAGTTGCTGTGAGGATGCTTTGATCTATGTTCAATTTCCCAGACAGGACAATCAGCAATGAAGTGACCTGGCTTCGTGCACTTGTAGCAACAGTTATCTTTCGCTGAAGAGTTTCTAGATGATGATCGATGCTGTGATGAATTGCTCGAATGTCTTGAAGAGTAGTTTTTCTTCGGTGAAGAGGAGTTCCTTCTCTGAAAGCGGTTGTATCTTCTTATTATCAATGCCAGATCTTTTCCATTATTCTCGGGGTCATCAGTGACACCACCAGATTCAGAACTGGCTTCAGGAGAGGAGTGATGTGAAGCTCTGGCCTTTAGTGCATGAGATTTTCTTCGAGTCCCATTAACATCTCGTTTTTCATCTTCTTCCATCTCGAAGGTATTGAGTCTCTCAAGAATATCAGCGGCAACTAGATCCTTGAAATCAGTCCTTTCCTTAATCATCAGCATAATGTGGTCAAAGGAATCATCAAGGGAACGGAGCAAAGTTCTGACAATAATCCGATTGGTAATGTCTTCGGCACCGAGGGAAATCAGTTCATTTGACAACGCACTGAGTCTGCTGTATATGGAGCTAACTTTTTCTCCCTCGTTCCTCTTGAAACGATAGAACTTGCTTCGAAGGGTGTCAATACGAGCATCTTTCTGAGTAGAGACATTTTCACCAATCTTCTCGAGATAGTCCCAGACACCTTTGGCCGAAGAAATATTCTTGACCTCATGATATTTCTCTGGAATCAGATGATTTGTAATGAAGACCCAGACTTCAGCATCTAGCTCTATCTTCTTTGCCTCTTCAGGAGTGATAGCATTTTTGTCTTTGACAGTTACACCATTCTTGACAACTTCCCAAGCGGCAGAGTTGATAGCCATGATATTCCTCTTCATTTTGTCCTTCCAATAGGGATAGTCCTTCCCATTGTAGATAGGAATCGGTTCCCCCGAGCGAATAGCTGCAAACGACATTCTTGACAACACTCCAGGTTGTTAGACCAAAAAACGCAGAGCGTAGGGAGTGCCTAGCTCTGATACCAATTGAAAGCTCAAGAATGATCAGAGGGGGAGGGGGTGAATGATCACTTCTAAAAATTCTAAGGAACTTAGAAGGAATCCATGCAAACTGCGAAGGACTAACACCATCTCGAAGGAAATACAATATCGAAGGTAATGCATGGCTCGAAGGGATTGGGAGCGAACGAAAACATCGAAGACAAACAGGCAACAAGTAAATACTTAATGTAAATGCTAGAAGGAAAACGAGCCTGACACGACGATGTTTGGTAAACCAGTTCACACTCTGCAAAGTGCTACGTCTAGTTGGAGGGACTGGTGATTGAACACCTGGAGCAAAACTCTCTCCTTCCTATTCTCCACTGCAACAAAATCCTCGAGCTTGTCCAGTTTTAACTCATGGTAGATGATTCAGGACATCTCCGAGACCTTTACAAACTCCCTTCAGCAGCGACAATAACTTATCGACTGCTTGACAGGCGACGCCTAACCGTCTAGGAGACTTGCAGTTCTCCAAGATAAAAAGATCGGCTAATCTCAACCTAAGTCTCTGTGAATTGCTCAACTCAGCTGAACTTGGTTTTGGTTTTCTCTCGATGGATCTCTCTTGGGATGCTCACAGACTTCTGTCTTAGAATCTTCAGTGGAGCAGCCGACCCGAAATGGCGGGTAGGTGCGGGGTATTTATAGTTGGCGATCCCGATGGGTAAAATAACTGAAGTGACCCGATGCGACAGCTTGACGCGTGTCCACAACGGTCGGATTCCAATCAGTGCGCAACTTTACTTGAGGAACAAGTAAGCTGACTTACCGAGCGAGTTCTCTCTCAAAGACACGAAGTGCGATGACTTTGCCTTCGAGCTATTCACTCGACTCAGTAAGATTTCTCTCGGTAGGCTTTCGTGGGTTTAGGTTGAGCAGAGCAAATTCACTTCGACAAAGATCTCAACTAGCAAAGCCTTCTTGATAGTACGGTTTTTCCTACGACTCAAGAATATAAAGAGAAACTAGTAAAAAGACTAAGTCTTCAACCAGCTTCAGCTTTCTCCTCGTTGCACTTTTACTCGAGAGAGTCTTTTTCTTCGACGACATTTTTAGGGGTCGTCTTCCTTCAAAGTTTTCGGTAGATGACTGCAGCTTCGCTGCAGTGAGTTGTCCTTCGACCTTCTACATGCAAACTCCATTCTTTCAGAACCTAAGTATCTGTTTATACTCGAAAACAATATTAGTTCCACTTCTGCTTTGTCCAACAATGTCCAAAACCTTCGGGGGGAAAACTTGCTCTTACAAATATAAAGACTAAAAACCCCCACTGAGCTTTATTTTTTTAGTAACCCGTATATACGAACTACAGTGCTTAATAAAAGAGGACTGCATCAACCATTATAGTAATATCAGTTTTGTGAAGAAAACTACCTGTGCACTTCTTTCACAGAGAGTTTTTGATGTGTATCATAGTAGTAGCAGCAGTTGAAGCAATATACATACTGGAAACACCCACTAAGAACTGCAAATTGTTGATAGATACAAACCAAGGTTTTGTGCTCATAATAAGGAAAGTACATCATCAAGCAAACTAAAGCAACATAAGCAAACATTGTTCCAAAGCAAATAACAACGAAAGCAAACTAATCGACATAGCAGAAGGAAACAACTTCAGCACTCGCGACAGGAACCCTTGGTGGTCAGCATTTGGCCTGCATCATCAGTTCCATTCGTTCCAGGCGGAGGTGGAAGGTGATCCCCTAGCTCTCCTTGCCCCAAGATGACCTCGGGCGCTTCCTGGTATGCTCCTTTACAGCGCGGACGAGGCCATTCTGCACTGTGGTGATGTGGTTCCATATCTCGAACGCAGTGTAGGCGTCCTTTGCAGCATACTCAACGCGCCTCCTGCTGAGAATCAAAGTCCACTTCCGGTGCTCTTGGTCTGTTATCTTGCTCTTCATGTCTGCGTAGTAGTCGTCGATGATGAGGGCAGATACATCGCCAAGTGAGTCGAGTTTCTTCGTTGCTTTAGGCACCCTCCAGCTCGTCTGAATGTCGGTGAAGATATGGATGTCCAGGTTGCAGCGTGAAAGCTTCTCCTTGTCCTGGTCTATGGAGAAACCAGCGAACTCGTACCTACGTGAACCACAAGTTATTCATGCGTGAACTTCATACAGACGACAAATAGAACTGCATACGGACGAAAATAGAACTGCATACAGATGACAGGAGAGATCCATCGGCTTGCACATAGAAAGAATGGCTTACTTTGGGTTGCTGAGGAACTTGTCGAAGGCGATGCCTCTCTTGCCCATTGTAGCGCAAACTTGGAAAAGCAGGACTGCGTGATCTTTGTCGACGGAGAGCTGAATCAGGGAGGCGTCCCTCTTGTCAGAGATGTACTCGATGTCGATGCCGACGATCTTGTCGCGGCGCCCCTGGAGAACTTCATTGTAGTTGTCGATGTACGTCGCCACGGTGTCCACGTCGTTGGTGTAGACCACCGTGAGCAAGGTCTTCCCGTGTGCCTGGACATTGTTGTAGACCTTGGTGAACGGCATGGATGGAAAGAGGAGGAACTGGAGGAGGAATCATAGTTTTTGCGAATGATGAGGCGTTGGAGTGCGGTATTTAAAGTGGAGCGGGAGCAACATTTGCCCAGCGCACGATCTCCATCTCCAACCGGCATGGCGATCGAGGTTTGCGTTCGTGGGGACAGTGGCCTTCGTGCGTTTTTTCGAACCGGCTTGATAGAGGATCAGGGCGCGCGGGGCTTCTCTTTGTTTTTGGAGATCATGGCCTCGTATTTTTCGGGGAGGTTTCTAACAAAGCAATTGAATAGAGGTTCGCAGGCGAACCGCATTGTAGTTTGTAACTGAACTGCAGAGTGTTTTTTCTCGTAGAGAACGAGCCATTTTTGGCTTTTTGTCTCTGACTTATGGGCCACGACTGTAGAGTATTTTTTTTATAATACGTGCCGCTGACTCGTGGGCCCAAATTTTGTAGTTACTAACCCCACCCCTCACCCCCGTCTCCTCTGCTTCTCGACGTCGCCTCCTCATTAACCCCGTCACCCGTACGAAATCCCTCTGGTCTCGTGGCGGAGAGGGACGACGCCCGCAGCCGCCGCCGTCCGCCGCTTTCGTCTTGGTGTTCGGCCGGCCATCACAGCATCTCACAGTGATCCCCTCTCTCTCCTTTCCACTGGCTCTATCTCTTCCCCTCTGCTCTTTGATTTTCGGCTCCGGAAAATCGCCATCGGTGTTCATGATTGTGTTTCTAGGGTTAGTTTGGAGCGGCATCCTCTGCTAAACTACGTTTTGTATGCTCGAATCACAACATCCTTTGCTTAACAAGGTTGTGATCTGTTTGGCTTTTGAAATTTGTTAGCAATGTGCATCTAGGGTTTTCTCTCTTTCTATTTTAGGTTCCTGCCTAGGGTTTGATTATTATCCTTTTTTGTTTGCATATATAGCATGGCTTCTCCTACTAGAAGAAGTCCAAGGTTTGGAGGAAAATGTAAATGAACTGCTTCTCCTATCCATGTGATTGATGATGAAGCATTGTAGTTCTATTAGTAATTCTGCTTCAGGCTTATACTTTTTCTTGCTTTTTTTTAATTTCCTTTAGATAATACAACTTCTTCATCACCAATTGATGCCTCACCAATCAGCATTTCCGCCCCATCTGGTAAGTTTTATTGTCTTTTTGCCCCATTTTGGCACTTTGTTTTTTGAAGAATTGCCCCACCTGTCAACTTCTTCCTCACCAATAAGAAGGCAAACAATCTTATAACATTTTTTGTTATGGAGAACTGAATGTATTTATTTTGTTTGTACATCAAAGTGCACTGCATTTTTATCTTGTGTGTTATCTGCTTTTCTTTTGAATGAAATAGTGCACTTCATCACAGATTTCCTTACTAATATCCGTTTTCAGACATAATGGCAATATATGAACTGCCTCAAGTTAACTGTTTTCAAAATTTTGTCATGAAATGAACTGCATTAAGTTTTTAATTGCTTATTTAGTTTAGTTAAGGAACTGTTTTTTACATATTTATATGTTAATGAACTGCATTTTAGTTATCCTTTATCTTGTTTTAAAAGTGCACTTCATTTGTACATTGCTTTAGTATTTTTTGTCTATCCATACTTGTGGCCCAATTGATATGATCTGCATTTAGTTTAGTTTTCCCTCTTACACACATTTTTTTCTTACCTACAATTTAATGTCATGATGGGTCCCGTGGTAGGGGTGTTAAATATTTGATTACACGTTATTTCACAACCGATGTTGTCGGGAGCGGGACATCTGGTCAGGGCAGCATGCTACCAAAAATTAGCGAAACTCAGTCGCAATCTGTTGATCGCACAGAACGAGTTACACAGGATTCGATGGTCCCCGATCAGATCGCAGCTGATGATGAGAGGAAAAGTCAGAAAGCGGTTACGCTTGGTAACCATTTCGTGAAGGAGCATAAGTCGAAGCAAGTAAAGTTTGCTGAGGGTAAGGAGTTAGGAAGGAGGATTGCAGACTAAAAAAAGTCTGCTATGTTTTCCCCTTCAAAGAATACTGTGAAGAGAAAACTTAATATTGTTGTAGTGGAAGGCTTCAGTTCTCCACGGCGTATCCCTCGTGTTGATTACTAAAAGAGGCCTAATTACGTGGAGGTTGATGTGGATCGGATTCAAAGAAAGCGGCCAAGTGCTGATGATTACTTTTGTGTTGACTTTGATCCTCCATCCAATCGAGAACGAGAAAATGTAGGTGGAGAAAGGCTGGACCATGATTCTGTTCGGGAAGATTCTGGTGGGGAGGATGTTAATGCTACGAAGGTATTCGTTGTTATAGCTTTTGTTGTTTTTTACTGTTGCTTACGTTGTTTTTGCATGAGTTGCTGATGTGAACTGCATTTTTTTTCTTTTTTTTTCTTTTTGTGCATGAGTTGTTGATGTGAACTGCATTTTTATTCTTTTTTGTAGATTGCTAAGAGTACCAAAAGGAAGAGGTCTGAAGACGATGCTGCAGAGGAATGGCGGTTTAATAAGACTGTTCGGCTGTCTATCCCAAACATATGCAAAGTTGTTCATAAGTTGAAGGACCGCACATAATTTTGGTGCGGCAAGAAGGTTTTGGTATTGTCTTCGACTTGAAAGTGAAGAAGAATGTTTCTCGTGTGCTTATGTGCAAGATGATGGTAAAGATCAACCCTGAGACGATGAGATTGGACTGCGGGTCAAATAAGGTTTTGGAAATCAATCGTGAGGCTGTACATGACATTTTTTTATTTCCCTATGGGTTCTCGCACTGCTCCCAGGCGTGCTAACAGTGGCCATGATGATTCGCTGGCTAGTCTGAAGGATGAGCTTTGTTTTAACCGTTCTCGTAGCATAGACGTGAAAGACGTGCTTATTCTACTTGGCACCCTTGTTGAGGACCCTGCGAAGGTTGATTTGGATGTGAAAGTTTTCTTTCTCATTGTTTTGCAGAGCTTGCTTTGCCCCAACCCTGCAACTCGGTTTTCCAGGCTAGCTGCTATGGTTGAAAACTTGGACTTTGCCTCTATGGCTGAGATGGACTTTTGCCAGCTTGTTGTTTATGAGCTGAAGGCAGCTGTGTTCATCAGAATTCTGAAGGGAGCAAGAAGAGTTGTGCCGAGGGTTCCACCATCCTGCCCCTGTTCATGTACCTGGATTGCTTGAATCTTCGCAATGTATATGTTATGCATACACACACGCCACACGCTTCAATACTGTCCCATGAGAAGTTGAAGAAGCTTCACAACGCTGACATTATTGTCATGAATATCAGGTCGTCATTCGTTCAGTTTAAGCATTCTCAGGATGACAAGTGTGCTAGGTATGAGCACGAAGCTGAGGAAATTATGAAGGAAATGAACAACCGGGAACATGTTGTTAGGCCTTCTTTGTCTGGCCGTGCAGCTGTTAATGTATGTTTTTATCTTATACATGAACCTCTTTCTATCGGTTTTGTTTTTCTTGGTTTTTTATGTGTGTTTTTGTGGCATTGACCATTTGTTTTTTTGCATCCTTTTAATTCTTGCAGTGCGGAGGAGAGTCTTCTAATGATAATGCGCGCCGCGATGATGACCCCCGCGACCACCATGATTTTGATTCCGATATCCTGTTTGATAGGCCACAGTCCCCTGTCGTTGAGGTTGCCAGAGACAACCCTGTTGACGAAGGTGTCATAGACAAGGTTTGATTTCTTTCTATTTTTCTATCGGACTTCATTGTTTTAATGTTTTTTTAGTGTGCAAAAAAAAAGAATCACATGTGCACCAGCAAAGGGAGTGAACTGCAGCTTAATCTTTTTGTTGTGTCCAAAACAAAGAAGTACAGCTGCATAATTAGTGGTAGTGAACTGGAGCTTATTTATTTGTAGTTTGTACTAACAAAGTACTCCCTCCGATCCATAAAAAGTGTCGCCCACTTAGTACAAAGTTTGTGCTAACTTAGTACAAAATGTGTGACACTTTTTATGGATCGGAGGGAGTATTATACTTGTACCAGTATCCCCAGTGAACTGCATTTTTTCTGGAAAGCATTTCTTTTATGTTTTTGTTTTCTTAGTGAACTACATCACCTCGAATGTGTAATGTTTTTTCTTTACTCATCAGGATTGCGGATTAAATGATGAAATTAAAGGGGAGCACACCATAGAAGCTGCTGATACTGTAAAAGGGGACGCTGGTCTGGTGAGCATAGAGAACTGCATTTATGTTTTATTTTTTTATTTTTTCATGCGAGCTGCATGGTTTTTTCTTTTCTTAGTGAACTGCATCACCACCAATGTGTAATGTGTTTTTTTACTCATCAGGACTGCAGATTAAATGATGAACTTCAAGGAGAGCTCACCACGGAGGCTGCTGATACTGTAGAAAGGAGAGAAGGAGGGGATCCTAATGTGGAGGTTGATAAGGCAGATGGCATAGAAGGAGTTGAGTGTTTCGTCGAGGTTGAAAAGGCGGAAGAGAGAGAAGGAAGGGAGGATGATGTGGATGCTGATAAGCCAGAAGAGTGAGAAGGAGCTCCTCGTGTTACAGTTGAAATGGCAGAAGGGAGAGAAGGAGCTAGATTCATGGATGATGATGCGCGGACCGCCGTCGGCAGTGATGGTGTTGTTGGGCCATTTGTTTTGTTGTCTGGTGACGATGTGCCTGAGGACTTTCATGTCGCCCCTCGTGCAACCGAGCAATCTCAAGGCAATCTGGCTGACACTAATCAGGATGTCCCAGCTAGGACAGCCAAAGCCCCAGCTGAGACAGTTTTGATTGGCTCTGAAGAGGAACAACCAAGTCTTGTGCAGGACATTAGGAATCAAGCGTCGCTTCACGATGATATCACTGGGCTGGAGCACTTGAGTCTCAGCGAAGATGCATCCGGGGAGCAGCAGGATGCGGATTTTGAAACCGAAGGTAAGCGAACTGCATTATTTTTGTTCTATTTTCTAGTCGAATCAACTGTCTTGTTTTATTCTCTGATATCGGTCTCACTATGTTTTGTAGACGAGGAATTAGTTGTTGTCACTCCTTCGAGCATTGATCCAGCTCTTCTGAGGAGATACAACGAGTTATATGACGCTGTTACGAGGGCTAGGAGGGATAAGAAGAAGAAGTATGTTATTTTTTGTCTTATACCCAGTTTTTTATTGTGTTATTTTTTTAGGGACACACAGCTTATGACGTTTTCTTATTTTCTGAAGGGATTTAGTTGCATTCAAGGACGAGTTTGGTGATATTACAATCGGTCATGTTGGCGTGTCTTTTTGGTCCTATGGAACGCTGAGCACGCGCCTCACAAATATTGGGTTCTCTAGTTAGTTGAGAGGTTCAAAGGATCTCAAACGTTGATTGTCCCGTACAACCTATGTGTAAGCGTTTTCATTAATTTATCCTTCTCCCTCATCTACATTTATTGTGCTATAAGTTTTTTTTAGTGGTCACATTAACTTTGTGGTTTTGTCTTTTTGGCAGAATTCCATCGGGAACGGCGGTGCCACAAATAGGGCTCTTAAAATGATGTTTTCTTCAAGCGAAGAGGAATGTGTGGACAAGAAAAAGTTGGTATTCCACTTGACTATTTTTTTTTATTTTCTGAAATAAGTTTTTTACTTTTATTTTTTCTCATCTGGTTTGTTTTATTCCTTTTTAATATAGATTATGTTTGCAACGTTTCATCCTCCTCCTGCATCAATGAAAGATGCGATCGATCACTACTGCTTGGTTACTTTGAACATGTCAACAAAGTGTTTTGAGTTTCTCGACTCACTCAATGGTCTTGACAGTCCTGCTGTGTCACATCCCAACTTTTACTATCTTGTATTAGAGTGTCACATCCCAACTTTTACTGTGTCACATCCCAACTTTTACTATCTTGTCACTCAATGTTTGATATGCTTGTTTTGGATCTTGCTTTGCTTGATATGCTAGTCGAATGTCATGCTATGCTTGCTATGTTTGTTGTTATCTTTCTATGTTGTGTTGCAATGCTTTGTTATTTCCTTCCGTGCTAGAGTATTAGTTAAAATAAGAACATAGGATTACACCTTTGTTTTTAGCCGCATTTGGTCACCACTATAAATATTTGTGTCAATAAAATATTCTCCCAAATAAATATTCTCTTGTGTAGATATTTATGAATTAAATAAATAAAAATAACTATATAGCAGAAGTTATTTAATAAAAATATTTATAAAGGTCAACAATACCTAATTACTGTTAAACTAATTTAACTCTCAAAGGATGCTAGCCAAAGGGGCCTCACAGAGCTCCTCCGGGGCACTCTTCGTTGCCCGTCCGATCTGATTCCCGCTCACTCTGCGTCGTTGATTCTGCTCACATGATCATATATATACCTGTCGTCTGCCAACCCTAGCTTCCAATCCCTCTCGCCCCCGAACCCCACGACCCGAGCCCTCGTCTCGTCCCCTTGCCAGGCGCCGCCTGCCTCCACTCCCGCCTCCATCTCTGCCCTCTCTTCCCCCCGCACCGGCCAGCCGCCGCCGCCTCCAGGTCCCCGCTCCTCCTCCCTCTCTTCCTGTTCTCCTCTTCCTCCCTCACCTCTCTCTCTTGTGCAGCAGCAGCTGGCCGGCGAGCTCTGGCCCGAGCCGCCATGGCTGAGCTCGCCCCGGACCACCTCGCTAGCTGGCGACCTCGCCCCGGCCCGGATCCGCGAGTCGGAGAGATAAAAGGAATAAGAGGCGGGAGAAAGAGAGAGGAAAAGCAGAGTGATGTGTGGCGGAGGGTGGGAGAGGGTCACCGGCCTGTGCAGTCGAGATCCAGGCTACACATCTTCGCCATCTTCCTCCTCCAGTTCATGAGTGTATGGACGACGAGCATGGCTGATTTCAACGCTCAAGGTGAGTTGTGTGTGTTGGATGAATCTCAAACTCACACTCTTTATGTATGAATGACTTTTTTTTGTTAGATTTTAGTTCAAAAATCAATATCCATTAATTTTGGTTAATCAGTCTGAATCCAATAGGGCCAGAAGTAATCTAGCGTTACATGGCTTTGTAGATGTGTTGCGGAAATACAAGAGTTTGTTTGTAGCCCCGTGCAGATCCAGGTTTCTTTTTACAAGTTTTACTTGCAATTGTTAGGGCTAAACTGATTAGTTTTTGTCTATAAGCTCCCAGTGCATCATAAGAACTAGAAAAATGGGGTTCTTTATCTTTCCTATACTTAGAATTATTATTATTGTAATTTACTTTTAGATTTGGATAGTTTCTGCAAAAGAGATTATATCGATTTGTAAGTTGATAGGTACTTGTTTTGTAATTTCCATAGTGTTGTCTTTGTTTGCTCTGAACCTAATGTTGTTGATTGCTCTATTATTTGGATCAGGGTCTGATTTCACAACGCTTGGTGAAAATAAGGAGGCTTCACGAAGAGAGAATTGATATTTTGAACAAGTTGGCTACTTTTCATGTTTGCACGCTGTTTGTTTAGGTTAATAAGGATAAATTGATATGACAAGAAAGGGAAATTAATGTAAAAGTAGATATGTCTGGAATTCTTCATAGGGTATCTCTCAATTGTGAGTCAAGCCTTGCCATTTTAGAACAGTACTATTAGATGTTGCATAGGTTTGGCGCTAGCCATGGGATGAGTAAAGACGCACATATGCACACAGTTTTGACCTCCCTTTTCTGTTTCTCCATACAGTGAAGGAATTAAGTCATCGATGGCGTGAGAGCTGGGTGTCCCATCCGCCGAGCGTCAAGGTGGAGTTGCAGTCTCCGAACATGGTAGTGCTACTCTGAGAATTGCATCATTGTATGTCCCTCTCACTCTATATGCGTTATCTCTCCCAGTCCCAAACTCTCTTTTTCTAATCAGTAATGCCTATCATGACCACTAAGGTTTTTCTTGGTTTTGTACTAATCTATCAAAGAACATTAGTTACTGCTCAACTGAAATATTTTCTTGAATGAAATTCTAAGTTTTCTTACACATACACACCTTTTATTTTGGAGTTGTTCTCTCAATCTCATAGTCGGAGTGGGTCATATCTTACCATATAGTGTGCTATTGTTTGCCTCGGTTGCTAGCAGGGACCATTGGTATTGATAAGATTAGGACATGCACTGGTCGATCATATCTCTCCCTCATGCCTTGTTGTCTCCTCAATTTTTTCCAGTCGTGCAATCATGATTTAATCTTCAAAATGAGATCATAAATTTAGCTTACTTTGCCCTTCATCATGCTCCTAGAATATTTGTATTGTTTGATTTCCAGGGTTAGTTCTTTCCAGGGTCAGTTCCATAGAAGGTACTCCCTCCGTTTGGAATTACTTGACATGGTTTTAGTTCAAACTTGAACTAAACCACGCCAATTAATTCTAGACAGTGTGAGTATTTTCCTTGGATATTGGTATTGTTTGATTTCATTTTCACGACTTACGGTTGTAGTTGTAGTTTGTTGCTGCATGGTGTTGTTTATATTTTAACTTTACAAAATATATGTTCAAATTCGTACCTGCAGTCCAATGTGTATTACCTGAAATCTGGTTTCTACCTGTAATTATTAAGTATATATACCTATGAAATGTTATTGTGTTGCCTCATTAAATTCTGGCCATCTGCTACGTAATTAAGACATTCGTAATTTTTTATGTACCCAAGTATTGAAAAGAAAATATATTAACCCGATGGAATGGCAAGATCAGTTAGCTTATTTCTTGATTATATGTCCTCTTACATTTTCAATGTTATATCAGTCAAGCATTCTCATGCTCAGATGCCTTCTTATGTTAGGCTATATTTGGGGTGCAAATAAGCAATTGACATACTTAGATTTAGTTATTAGTTTGTGTTCTGTTTTTTTCAGTATTACCCAAGAGTTAAAACTTTGTATTTTCCCAAAATATAAAAATCATCTGATTTGTTTTCTAGCATGGAGAACTTGGTGTTGATGTTGTTGAGGAATATCCAATTGATGTAGTTGTCAAACATGTTCTTAAGAAGATACTATCATAGGTAGGGTCTGTGACTTATTTACTTCATTTCCTGTGTTTCCCCCTTTCTCTTTTACACAGATTTGTAAGGAGTGATTTGTGGTCAGGCATCTAAGACATCTTTATCTGTTATGTTTGAGTACAAGCAATTCATGTTTTTATTCTTTGTGAAATTTAACACTAAGCTCAGCTTAGTTAGCTAGAATTTTTTATGAAATTTAAAGTTTGCTGAAAATTATTACTCCCTCCGTTCCTAAATATAGGGCGTATAATTTTTGGAACGGAAATTAAAGAACACACGTGGAGGAAAAGTTACACCGGGTTTGGAAGTGATTATCCATAGGTAATTGATGTGAGCAAATAGAGGGGTTTGCAAGAAATAAGGAAACCTGATCAAATTTTTTAAATTTTTTATCCAAATGAGTATTGTAGGAATGGAGGGAGTAGGAAATAAGCTAGGTAGATACTCACTTGGTAATATATTATGTATTGTGTTATACTCCCTCCGTTCCTAGATATAGGGCGTATAGTTCTTTGAAAAAAAATTCAAAATATAAGGTGTATTGTGTTACATCACTCGTTTGAATAATTTTTTTAAAAATTTGATCATGTTTCCTTATTTCTTGCAAACCCCTCTATTTGCTCACATCAATTACCTATGGATAATCCCTTTCAAACCCGGTGTAATTTTTCCTCCATGTGTGTTCTTTAATTTCCGTGGCAAAAGCTATACGCCCTATATTCAGGAACGGAGGGAGTATGGTCTATTGATTGCATTTGATATAATGCTTGGATGTATAGCACTGAGAATTGCTAGATTTGCTACACTGCCTTTCCACTTGCAGTTCATGATTTGGCTAGATCATTGGTTAGTTTGATTGACTCCACATTTGAATGGGTATAACTACAAGAATGATTGGGTTTTGAAAATGCAAGTTGTTTCTATGATTATATGGTTTCAACTAGGACTCTGCGCCATTTGGCGCAACGGGTCATCTAATAGTAATAATAATATTGATACAACTAAAAATACCCTAAAAATCCTAAAATGTTTAGGATAAATATTATATAATGTTATAAAGTATTTCGTGGTTTAAGTTTGAAGATTTTTCAAATTTAAACCAAAAAAAAAAATATTAGAGAAAGAAAATAAAAGATTTAGAGAAAAAGAAAAACCTAGCATAGTCTCACTGGGCCGAGCCATCTACTCTAAGCCTATCTAGCGCCCTTCTTCTACCTACAACCCCTGACACCTAGCCCCTGACGTCAGCGCTTACGTTAACATGCAGGCTCTTGCCAACGCTAGCATGGACGTCGGCCCTCACCGTCCCGTTCGCCCAGTAGACAGCGAGGACGAGGATCGCTCCCTCCCGTGCTCGCTCATCGTCCTTCGGGCGTTCCCGCCTCGCCACCCCTCCAGGCCGCTATAAAAGGAGGCCCTGGCCACCCCCTCTCCACCGCACCACACAACACCACAACCTCACCACCACTCCCCATTCCCTAGCACCTCCACCCAGTTCTCCCCACCACCTTGCCTCGCTATCCCCAGCCCGAGCCAAGAGAAGCAGAGAGAAGAGAGGAAGCAGAGGAAGAGAAGAAGGAGAAGGGGAGGGAGAAGCAGAAGGGCAGGAAGTGGAGGAGAGGCCAGTGCGCCCTCCTCCACCGCGGATCCGCCCGCCTCGGCTAGTCGGCGCCACTCCGGCAAGGAGCCGCGCCCAGGAGAGAGGAGGACGCGACCCCGAGCTGAAGCTTCGCCCGACTACCCCAACAAAGCCATCAACGTCCCCAACCACCCCCTTGCGCCAAAAACGGAGCCAGATCGCCGCCCCTCACGCCCGCAGGTAGTCATCCACGACGCCGGAGTTATCCACAACGACCTCCCCGAGCCCGAGCTTCACCAAGCCGGCGACTACTCCCATGTTCCCGGACGCCGTTCTTCGCAAAAATGGAACCGGGCCGCAGTCCCGCACTCCCGCCGGCCATTCCCGTCGTCCCGTTTCGTCCGGAAGGTCTCCGGTGAGCACACCACGCCCCCCAGGTCGCCATTTCCCCTGTACGAGTCGAGCTGTCCGTGCTCGTGGGGAAGAAGGCCCCTGGCCGTTCGATCTTACCAGATCTAACGGCCCAGGGCACCTCATACCTCTTCGCTTTTATAAAACAAAAAAAACTAAAACCGCGTGGCACGGTCCGGCTCGTAGAAAGAAGTTCGCCCGTGGGCGTTATATAGCTTGGGCCGCCCCGACTTTATCTTTTTCTTTTTATTAATTTGTCTGCAAAGAAATAATTTTATAAAAATGAATATAAATCCGAAAATTAATTTTTTTTGTGATGTTCCTAAAAAGTGTTATTTATTTTTATGTTTAGTTAGATTGAGTTTTTGCTTGAATTAACTAGTGGTCATTACTATTAAATCTTATCAAGTTGTTTCTTAGATAAATAATATTAAAAATCTCTGTCAGTGGTAATAAATTGTTAAAATTTTATAAAAATTACTTCTAGTCAGTAGATAATTGATGTGTAACTTTGTGATTAAATTAAAGTTAATAAAATAGTACTGAAAGTACTTATTAAATCTTAAAAAGAATTGTTGAGGACCCTTATCTACTTAGCCAAAAATGGTATGACCTAATCTTGTTGTTAATCATGTTGCTACTTAATATTCTTAAATGTTGCCTTGTTTAAATAAATATCATGTTAAGCTAAACGTTAATAATTTCCTATCCTCTTGTGATTACATTGTTGTTAAAAAAACTTTATGATGCTTTGTTGAGTGATATTGCTTGTATACCTTGTTGTAAATACGGTGATTATAATTGCGGGTTTATTTTCCGCAACGCGTAGACGAGACGCTTGACGTTGCATGCGAAGAATCCTCCCGAGATGCCGAAGAAGCCATACCAGTGGACACCGCCGAGGAAGGCAAGCCATCTCCCAAAACTCAAACCTTGTCCTATGTTTTAAACTTTTCCTTTCTTTGTATCATGCTATCTATCATTATTATGTAAGGTATATCATGTGGGATGGGAACTATTGTAGTTGTAATACCTGAAACCACTACACCCCCTCCAACCTACCTTTGGATCATGAAAACTTAGCACCCTGCTTGATGTACTATAAAGATTATCACCCAGCCATTAGAGGTTAATAATTAACAACTTAATTAAGATGGTGATCATGCAACACCTTGATGATGATGGCATACATCCGTCGGAAGTGTGGCCAAGATTGGTATTGTGGCATACATATGAGGGATGTGATGGCCAAGGATGATAATAAAATATGGCAACAAAAGCAAAGTCTCAAAGGAATATCTAGGGCTGAAGTGCCGCTAAAACCTAGCCCTACATTACAACCACATTACCCTGGTATGGGACAGGGCTAGTTGGAAGCTTGTTTACCTTAGTACGGGGATCTTATAACTACATAATGGACATTCGAGTCCTAGAAACCGGGATCCCGCGGATGAAATACGCTGCTCTCAGTGTCGGCATGGAACTTTGCTACACCTCGACTACGGTGAAGGCATGGGTCCAAGAGGAGCATGACCTTGCACGCGGACAGTTCAGGATGTGTGCATTGGGTAGATCACCTGTACTAGGGTAGACAAGGGGAATACTATGGTCGATTATCCGAGACCCGCATACTGAGGTATGACGACCCGTGGGGACTCACGGCGGATGTATCGAATGTTGTGGGTAAAGTGTACAACCTCTGCAGAGTGAAAACTATTTGAATAGCCGGAGTCCACGGTCATGGAAAGCTAGTGAAGCCACACCAAGCTAAGACCTAAACTTTGAGAAAACTTTGTTTATGGTTAATGATGAAATGGTGAATGGTGAGTATGTAAGGGATAAAAAGGGTTCATGATCTAACCTGACTTAGTAAATGAGTAAACTTGCTCAAAATAAGTGAACATAATACTTGTTAGTAATTTGGTGTAGACAGGTTTTCCTCCAAATGAACCATCCATAAAGCTCTCCTACTATTTTATTATGTAAAACTTTTGTTATTTTCTTGACGTGGTTTGCGAGTACTTTGTATGTACTCACGACTTTATCCCTGGTTATTCAAACGGCCAGGCTTGGAGGAGCAGGTAATTGTAAGAGCAAAGTTATGCCCTCAAGAATCACAGATGCACGAAGGCATTGCATTCCTGCTCAAGACACACAGCTAGACTCCGTTTATCCCAGAGAGACTTTTCCCATATTCTTGGGAGAAGGAACTTCTTCAAGAAATGGTCTTGAATTTGACATTGAAGTTCATCGCAAGAAGCTTCGATTCTTTGGCACTAGTCCATATGCCTCACCAAGAACTGCAGATGACCTTCGATTCTGGACCGCCGAACAACAAATCCTGTACACGAAGCTTTACTGCCAGAAAGGTGTTCTGTTCAGACACAAGTACTTGGACATGCACAGCCTATCATCTGCAACGTGCTTCCAAAACATCATGGAAACTATCGAAGCACAGAATTTGACTAGATTATTTGCTATGGAAACTCCATTCAACTCAGAGCTAGTGAAGCAATTCTTTGCCACACTATATGTCTCTGGAATCCCAGATGATACTAGCACATGGATCCTTGAATGGATGATTCAAGGGAAAGTGTTCAGAATGCACTCAGATGAATTCATGGAAATTGTGAACATCCCAAGGCACACAGGAGAAATTGCAAAGGTTCACATGTTGCCGGATCCCACTGAAGCAGAATTTGCATCTCTATTGGATCCCGAAGTCACTGGAGATCACATGCCAGAAAACATTCGCCCGAAGCATCTGGTGTTCATTTCAAAGACTTGGTTCTATATCTTGTCAAACTCACTGATGCCTCTCAGTTCTGCGAATGAAGAATCAAACATTCTCTATCCTACTCGTCATGCTTTAATGAAGCTCACCCATGGACATGTGTTTCACTTCGAGGATTGTTTTCTTCGATACATGGTACAAGATGCTGAATTGGTAAATCAACTGAAGCCATATGCTCCTTGGCTGCAAGCCATTTGCAACCATGGACGCAGCGAAGATTACACTGTGAAGCATCACCCAAAGCTGTTCTGCCCTCCGGTCCGCAATACAATGAATATCTTCAGGCGGCCAAATGACCCATTTGCAGCATATGTTGGAGTCAGACAGCACGTCAATGAACGCAATATGTCGAAGCGTTATCAGAAAGAAGTGTACCACTTTGAAGTTGCTATTCGAAACCAACAGCTGCTTGAAAACTTCATCGAAGGAAATCAGCGCCAGATGCAACATCTATCTGATGAGATAAACAGAGTTGGTAACATTGCCTTGAACAACAACCAATACTTGAAGGTGTTGAAGCGTCATTCTTGGAAAGGTTTACGGAAATTCAACTCAGTAAAGAAACTCGAAGCCGATCGGATTTTCAAAGAGTATCCACATCTTCAACGTTACTTCTCCAGAGATGATACGGTCGACCGCCCCAACCCCAAGATCCCTTCGCTGGACAAGATTGATGAAGTCTTATTCGTCAACCCTGCTGAACAGATTCGCCCCGATACCTTTTCGGATGAATACTCTCACACATCGAAGCACGAAGACGATCCTCTCGACGACAGCGACCTTGAATTGCTTCAAGCGCCGATGGACTTCGACGAGGAAGAGTCACCGGCTTCGACCCAAGGCGAAACTTCTGGCGATGCTTCTTCATCAGGCGAAGACAATGTGCAGGGTCCCAGGGTTGCAGCTAACGCATAGATGCTTTTGATCTACCTATCAACCTTTTGTCCAATTTTTGACAAAAAGGGGGAGAAAGTAGCATCGAGTTTAGATTCGCTGCGGGGCTTTTTGGGTTTTGATTCGATTCGATCTTTTGCATGTTAAGTTACGACAAACATTCCATTCTTCGATTGGGTTGTAACTTAAGTATTACTTCGGCTGTGAACTGTTTTATCTTATATGTCAATAACCCCCGTGCTTGCAAGTTGCTCTTCTATGTTTTATCTTGCAGGTGGTTATTATCTTTAAGTTCACAGGTTATTGGATGATTGCATACTCTTCAAGTCATATCCTCTATATGCAATTTTTTCGCTAAGATATGTGTTAGACTTCCCATTGATGATATTCTTCAACAAGCATTTTCTTCGATTATACAAATCTTCAATGCTTGCATTCAGGGGGAGTCATAAGCTTCATATCTTAGAGTTTGCTCTCAACTCAACTTAAATTCCATATCTTTTATCGATTCCTGTTTTGTCAACTATAGTCCAAAAAGGGGGAGATTGTAAGAGCAAAGTTATGCCCTCAAGAGTTTTGGATATTGTTGGTCAAAACAGTAGAGGAACTAACAAGTTTTCGAGTGTGAAACAGATGGTTAGGTTCCTGAAGTTATAGGTTGGTGATAAAGCTTCAACGAAGATTTACTCATTTATCGAAGCATATCCTCTGAAGTGAAGCTCATCACGGATGTCGACCCCTAAAAAGATAAGGAATCCTGAAGCACGCCTCATCAATGAAGATGATCAAGATGGCGCAAGACTTAGTTGTTTTTGCGTAGTTCTTTTTACTTCTTTGAGTCATAGGAAAAACCGTACTATCAAGAGGGGTTTAGTAAATGTACTCCGAAGGTTTTGATGAAAAGACTCAGATCGAATCTAAACCAGTGAGAAGCCAGAGTTGAAGAAATCTCATGTGAGCTAGGTAATGCTTCACCAGCGAAGACTTTGTTCTTTCGGCTCCTGAAGAAGAACCAAGTCTGTGAGTCAGCTTTACTTGGACCGCAAGTAAAGTTGTGCTTTGATTGGAAATATGACCGTTGGGGACAGGTGTCAAGCTGTCACATCAGGTCACTTCAGTCATTTCGCACCTAGGGATTTCCACCTATAAATACGCCACCCCAGCCCTCATTGGCTGGCGGCTGCTCCAAGATTAATTCCTTACAGAGGAGAGAGAGAGAGCAACCCCCATCGAAGCAAATCAAAAACCCATCCACAGAAGCATAAGTCCTATTGATCTGAGTTGATTCATTATGACTTAGGAAGAAGTTTGCTAGCCTTTTTATCTTGGAGAACTGCAATTCTCCTAGACGGTTAGAGAGTTGTTCTTCAGAGAGCGAAGAGTTATTGTCGCCTCGAAGTCCAGTTTGTCAAAGGTTTCGGTGATTTCCTCAATAATCAACCACGAGTGAAGAACTGACCAAGCTCAAGGAGATTGGTTCAGTGGAGATACGGACGGAGAGAGGTTAGCTCCTGTGTTCAATCACAAGTCCCTCCAACCAGACGTAGCACTTTGCAGAGTGTGAACTGGTCGAACAAACATCGCCGAGTCAAGAGTTCGTTTTACTTTCCGCACTTACATTCAGTTTATCAATTGCTTCAGTGATCCGCTTCGATGCAATTGATTCGATGCTTTTGATTCGCTATGTTTTGCTTCAATCATGTTCTGCTTCAATGTTTACCTTTCTGTTGAATCTCTTTGGTTGCTGAGTTATGCTTCACTTCATAGTTTTATGCAAAATTTTGAAGTGATCATTCACCCCCTCCCCCTCTGATCACATACTTGGTCTAACAATTGGTATCAGAGCTAGGCACTCTTTATTTGGATTAACCTCCTGGAGTGTTTTCAAGTATGTCTTCTAGTATGTCTTTCGCAGCTATTCGCTCTGGCGAACCTATTCCTATTTTCAATGGGAAGGACTACCCGTACTGGAAGGACAAGATGAAAAGAAATATCATGGCTATCAACTCAACTGCCTGGCAAGTTGTCTTGTATGGAGTCACTATTGCCGATGAGAAGGAGATCACCCCTGAAGAAGCAACGCTGATTGATCTTGATTCTGTAGTTTGGGTTTTCATCACCAATCACTTGACACCTGAAAAGTATCATGAAGTGAAGAATATTCCAACTGCCAAAGGTGTCTGGGACTATCTTGAGAAGATTGGTGAAGGTGTTTCTACCCAGAAAGATGCCAGAATTGACACTCTCCGAAGCAAATTCTATCGCTTCAAGAGAAACGAGGGTGAAAAAGTCAGTTCCATTTACAGCAGACTCACAACTCTTGCTAATGAATTGATTTCCCTCGGTGCTGATGACATTACTCCTCACTCTGTTGTGAGAACCTTGCTTCGCTCATTGGATGATTCGTTTGATCACATAGTGTTGATGATCAAGGAAAGGACTGACTTCAGACATCTTGTTGCTGCTAATGTTCTTGAGAGACTCACTACCTTTGAAATGGAAGAAGAAGAGAAACGTGACATAAATGGTTCTCGAAGGAGATCCCATGCCCTGAAAGCAAAAGCTTCGCGTCATTCTTCACCCGAAGTCAGTTCTGCTTCAGGTATCGAATCAGATGATCCCTCAAGCATTGGAAAAGATTTAGCACTGATCATGAGACGCTTCAATCGCTTTCAAAGAAAAGGATTTTCTTCACCCAAGAAGAGTTATCCGTCAAGAAGCTCAAGTCATTCTTCCTACCGTTCATCCTCTAGAAGCTCCCCATCGAAGGACAATTGCTGCTACAAGTGCAAGAAACCAGGTCACTACATTGCTGATTGCCCTCTGTGGGAAACTGAGAACAAATCGAAGCATTCACTCAGAGACTCTTCATCGAAGTCTTACAGATCCTCCAGAAGTCATGAGTCAAAGAAACATGATTCTAGTTCAAGAAGGGAAAAGAAGAAAGATTCTGATGATGATAAGAGAAAGAAGTATCATAAGAAGCGTGAGGGTTCTTCATCGAAGACTCACTCATCTCGTCGAAGCAGCTCTCACCGTGCCAAGGCCTATTTGGGAAAGGAGATGAACTCAGAAGATGAAGCCTCTGGTTCCGAAGCTGAACAAGACTCAAGGTCTGCTTCAGGGTCCAAATCAGATGGTGTTGCTGGTTTGGCCTTCGCTTCGCCAGATGCTTGAATCAATGCTTCGAGCTCATTCTTCACCAACAACAATAGTGAAGATGAAACTCCTGCATATTGCTTCATGGCCAAGGCAAAGGTATCTTCATCCAAGTCAAACTATGATACGTCTGATTGTTATTCATATGAAAGTGACTCAAGGATAAGCTATGCTAAACTTGCTAAAATTGCTTCAATTCAACAAGATGAACTTGATTCACTAAGCAAAACCATTAAGAAATCAGAAACGTCGTTGATCGATGAGATTGAGAAGAGTCAAACTTTAACCAATGAGCATGTTGCTCTGAAGGAGAAGTTTGAAGAATTATCCTCTCGGCATGATCTTCTTTCAGTTGATTATGAGAAGCTCACCTATGAATTTCTTCAGAGGAAAATGGCTCTCGAAAAACTGACAGAGGCTCATGAAGAATTGGAAAATGTTAATCTCTCTCTCATGGCTCAACAAGGTTCTGAAGCAAATCATAAAACTGAATCACCTTGTTTGGATTGTTTGGAACGAAGCAAAACTGATTCCAAAGGGAAAGCACCTGTTGTTATTTATGACACTAATGCCTCCGATGAGGAAAATCCTGCTGTTACCGAGGAACTCCTCAGGTTGAAAAACTTATTTGAAACAGGCATGTTCAAAAGTGTGCAAGGACACCAATATCTCTGTGATATCCTGAGGAAGGCTCTCCTTCACAGGAATCCCAGGAATGAAGGTGTTGGATTTGAAAGAAAGATAAATCCTGATGGCACATATTGGGAGCCTGAGTAGTATCCTAAGACTGTTTGGGTTCTAGTGAAGGAGAAACCCATTGATATTGCTAACCTTTCAGGTTTCGACTGCAAAATGAACAAAGTCATTTTGGATGAATCACTTGATTCAGACTACAAACTCATGAAAGATGAACAGGGAAAAGTTTCAACTGAGTATGTAGGTACTCCACCAAAGAATGGATTCTATAAGAGGCAGATATGGGTGCAGAAAGCACTTGTGGAAAAACTGCCTGCTAACCATTCCATGCAGGGAAAGTCTTCGGTACCACCGAATCATTTCTACTCTCTTGAGACGAGAAATGATTCATTGGTGACCGAATCAAATGTTCCGCAGAAGCAACACTATCGTACTGGTCGCCACACGTATCGTCCTCATAATAATCATACTAAGATTGCATATGCTCATACTTATGCTAACCATTCGCAGAGGACTTACATTTATGGTGTGCTTGATGGTTCACCGAAGCAATACACTCCTGTTCGATTTAATATTGCTTCGACCAGTGCTTCAACATCTTCTCAGTCACCTGCTCGTTTGTGGGTGGTTAAGAAGAACTAATTCTTCTGCAGGGCTATGTCTCCGGTGGATCCGAATGGGTCATGGATAGTGGTTGTACAAATCATATGACCGGAGACAAGGAGTTATTCACCGAAGAAAAACTATCTCAATCTTCTCTGAAGTACATTACCTTCGGTGATAACAACAAAGGTAAAGTGTTAGGTTTGGGTAAGATTGCCATATCGAAGGATAAGCACATTGACAAGGTTATGCTAGTCCAATCTCTTGGATATAATCTTATGTCTATTTCAAAGTTACGCGATATGGGTATGCTTGTTCTGTTTTCTGCTTCGCATTGTGTTGTCTTTTCACAGGATGACTATACGTGTGTCTTCGGGGGTTACCGAAAGGGAGATCTATACATTGTTGATTTTTCTTCGGGCCCTGCTGTATCCACTTGCTTAATGGCAAAAGCTTCATCTGGATGGTTATGGCATCGAAGACTTGGTCATGCAGGGATGAGAAATATTCATAACTTAGTGAAGAAGAATCATGTTTTTGGTCTTAGAGAAGTAAAATTCGATAAGGATCGTCTCTGCAGTGCTTGCGAAGCTGGTAAAATTACGAAGAAACATCATTCAGCGAAGACCGTCATGACTACCACTCGTCCTCTTGAATTGCTTCATATGGATCTTTTTGGTCCTCAAAATTATGCAAGCTTGGGAGGAAATAAATATGGTCTAGTTATTGTTGATGACTTTTCTCGTTATACTTGGGTTTTCTTTTTGGATGAAAAGAGCAAAGTGGTTGAAATCTTCAAGTCATTCGCAAAGAGAGCTCATACAGAATATGAATTATCTCTGAAGCATATCCGAAGTGATAATGGAACTGAGTTCAAAAATACTCACATTGAAGATTTTCTTGATGATCATGGTTTTACGCATGAGTTCTCTGCTGCCTATACACCTCAACAGAATGGTGTAGTTGAAAGGAAGAATAGAACTCTTATTGATATGGCCAGAACTATGCTTGCTGAATACAAGACTCCTATTAGGTTCTGGGCCGAAGCAATCAATACTGCATGTCACATCATCAACAAGGTTTACCTTCACAAATTCTTGAAGAAAACTTCACATGAGCTTATCACTGGTAACAAACCAAATGTCTCATATCTTAGGGTATTTGGTGCTCCATGCTTTATTAGAGATATGAATCATAGCTCCAAATTTTCCCCTAAGGCACATGAAGGTTTTCTTTTAGGTTATGGCTCAAACTCTCACACTTACAGAGTCTATAACTCTCACTTTGGGAAAGTTATGGAAACTGTGAATGTAAGGTTTGATGAAACTAATGGCTCTCAAAAGGAGCATTTGCATCATGATCTAGATGAACCTCCTCTTGATGAAGTAATAAGGTCCATGGCTATTGGTGAGATTCGCCCTGTTGAAGCCAATCAACGTCAAGCTGTTAGGGATGATGATGGTCCAATGTTCCCACACATAGCCCGGGGCACTGGAGATCAACATCCTGAAGCTAATGATGAACAGGACGAAGAAGGTCAAAGGAACGAAGGAAATGCTGAAGCTGAACCCGAAGCTGATGCAGATCCTGAAGCAGAAGCTGAGCCTGAAGCAAATGATACTACGTTATCACGAGTTCGAAGAAGAGTTGATGTGGATTCGATCCTTGAAGATGTCAATCAACCAGGTCGCCCCACTACACGTTCTCGTACTCGTTTGGCTAACTTCTGTGGAAACTTTTCTTTTGTCTCCATGCTAGAGCCTTCAAAATATGATGAAGCCATGAAAGACCCTGATTGGTTATTGGCTATGTTGGAAGAACTTCACCAATTTGAAAGGAACAAGGTCTAGTCACTTGTTGAAAGGCCAGATCCCACGAAGCACATCGTTATTGGCACCAAGTGGATATTTCGCAACAAGCAAGATGAAGACGGTATTGTGGTAAGAAATAAGGCTAGATTGGTAGCACAAGGTTACACTCAAATCGAAGGAATTGACTTTGGTGAAACCTATGCTCCAGTAGCCCGTCTCGAATCCATTCGTGTCATGCTTGCTTTTGCTAACCACAAAAATATATTGCTATATCAAATGGATGTCAAAAGTGCGTTTCTTAATAGTGAAATCGAAGAAGAAGTGTATGTTATGCAGCCTCCAGGTTTTGAAGACTCGAAGAATCCTGATATGGTATACAGGCTTCACAAAGCTTTGTATGGACTGAAGCAAGCACCTCGTGCTTGGTATGAAACATTGAAGGACTTCCTCCTGAAGAAAGGTTTCAAACCAGGAACAACTGACCCCACTCTTTTCACTCGATCATCTAACAATGATCTATTTGTGTGTCAGATCTATGTAGATGATATTATTTTTGGCTGTACTAACACTGAAATCAGCGAAGAATTCGCAAGGATGATGTCGAAGAAATATGAGATGTCTATGATGGGAGAATTGAAGTTTTTCCTTGGACTTCAGATTCGACAACAGAAGAATGGCACCTTTATTTCACAAGAGAAATACCTGAAGGATTGCCTCAAGAAGTTTGATCTTGCTGAATGCAAGACCATTAGAACTCCCATGCCTACTAATGGTTTTCTTGATGCAGATGAGAAAGGGAAACCCTTCGATCAGAAAAAGTTTCGGTCTATGATAGGTTCACTCTTATACTTATGTGCATCTAGACCTGACATCATGCTATCAGTTTGTATTTGTGCTCGATTTCAGGAAAATCCGAAGGAATCGCATCATATAGCTGTGAAGCGAATTCTTCGATATCTAGCACATACTCCTTCTTTGGGACTTTGGTATCCCAAAGGTACTCAGTTTGATTTGATTGGATATTCTGATTCAGACTGGGCTAGTGATAGGGTTGACAAGAAATCTACCTCAGGCACTTGTCATTTTCTTGGTAGATCTCTTGTATGTTGGGCTTCAAAGAAACATAACTGTGTCTCAATATCTACTGCTGAAGCTGAATACATTGCTGCTGGCTCATGCTGCACTCAAATACTTTGGCTTAAGCAGACGCTGAAAGATTATGGTATTTATGTGAAGAAAATCCCTCTGCTTTGTGACAATGAGAGTGCCATCAAGATTGCTCACAATCCTGTGCAACACTCTCGCACGAAGCATATTGATATTCATCATCATTTTCTTCGAGATCATGTTCAGCGCGAAGACATTGAGATTAGCCATGTAAGAACTGAAGATCAATTGGCAGACATATTCACGAAGCCATTGGACGAGAAAATGTTTTGTGCATTGAGATGTGAGCTGAACATCTTAGACTCACACAATGTTCAGTAAGATCGAAACTTTTCACTGTATATAATCACCTTCGTTGTGCTTTATTTGTTTCGCTTGAGTTTTTCTTCGTCCAAGTTTAGCTTCGTTTGCCATTTGCTTTCTGTTCTGTGTTTAGTTTGTTTTATTTATTCGTTTCCTTTGTCGCCTATGCTTATCACTTTTAGCTTCGATGTTGTTCTTCGAAGTGATAAGTTTCGGACCCTACCCCTCCATTCTGTTTCACTCCCAATCTTTTCTATCTTGAATGTTAAGCACAAATTGAAACGGAATGCATATTGCTTCGAACGTCATTGAGTTCCGAATCAAATGCTTCCAACTTTATCAAAGTTTTTGCTCTCGGTCAAGACTTATTCTTCGGCCGTTGAGTCCCCGTCTTGTTCGGGTCGTTGAGATTCGCTCGCGATACGCCACTTCATCTGAGCCGTTGAATCGGAAGAGTCAGTCGCTGGACACCGTTCGATCTGATCTGGTAACCGCTCCATGTCAGGCCTATTTAAGGCGTCCCCCCACCGAAACGGTTCACCCCACGCTCATTCTCTCCGACTTCTCCGTCTCCCACCTCGAGCATCCGCAGATCTCTCGTCCCCGTCGTCGCCGTCGCCGTTTCACTGCCGGAACGCCGCCGCCGTGGACACTCCTCGTCGACGCAGAGCACTTCTACGCTCCCCGTCGCCGTAGCCGCCTTGCGTCACCAAGTTAGGGTACGCATAGCATCTTGGATCCAATCGTGTTCTCTGTGTTCTTCATCTAGGGTTTGGATCTAAGTTTTGTTAGGGTTTTTATTTCCTTTATAGGGCTGTTTGATCCGTGCGGTTTCTTGCTCCTTGGGAAAGCTGTTCTTAGAATCCAAAGTAATCCCATCTTCTCTCAGGTCAGTGCTTAAGACTCGATTTCGTCTGTGTTTTGGATTGGGTTAGGTCTTGTTCTCGAACTGGTTCTAGCCGAATTCATAATCAGAGTTGCATCCAATCTTAGATTGATCTGAGCTCCTGTCAAAATTGATTTGTTTTTTGGTCGAAACCTTTGCCTGTGCTTATTCATTCCCTCTCCCTGTTTCCCTCTTGTCTATGATTCTGTTCACAGGATGTCTGACGAAGAGGCTGCTATGGGAAATGAGTCTCCCATTGTTGATGGACTCGAGAATTACCCTGAGCCACCGAAGCAAAAGGGCAAAGGAGGCAAATCAAAGGAAGTGAATAATGCCCGAGGCATACCCAAAGCCATTCGCCTCAAGATGGGCTATGACACCCCGCCAGAAGAGACAGATCATGATAGGAAGATTCGACTGCAAAGGATTCGTCGATATTGGGCTATTCGGTGGTACAAGTTCAAAAGCGTTCCATCTTGGAAGTGGGCAATGCAATTCGCCTTCAGCCCACCTTATCGGTACACCACCGCTATGTGCGCTCAGTACACTGCAGCAAACCGGAAGAAGTACTACCCGAAGCCTCCGGCTGTCCCGCACCCGAATTCACTCAAGACCCCGGATGATTATCCTGAAGAGCAAGAGAGGCTTGCTTTTCTGGCTGAGAAGAAGAGGATCCGAGACGAGAAAAAGGCAAAAGCTCTTGCTGCTGCAGGGCTTGATGAAGCCGAACCATCGAAGCCTAAGAAGAGGCGAAAGCTTCGGAAGCTGAGTGATTCACCCCCTCCCGCTTCAGAAGAGGAGGCTGAACACGAAGCAGATGACGAAGCTGAAGCAGCTGCTCCGCTTGAAGACTCGATCGATGAAGATCCTGCTGATGAAGCAGATGATGAGTCAGAGCACTCACCCATTACCCCAAGTCCGAAGAAGAAGCTGATTCGGATGCCTCTGAAGAAGAAGGCTGGAGCGAAGCCATCTGCTCCTAAAGGTGTTAAGTTTCAAGAACCATCAGAACCTCCTGCTCCCAAGAGGAACATAGATTTGACGAACTTGGTGGTCGAGCCACCCCTGTCCTCCAAGCCTCCCCGCCGTCCAGTTCCAGCCGAGCAGAGAACCAAGGAACGGCATGACCCGAAGGAAAAGCATGTGGCTAAGCCTACTGCCGTGCCCGAAGTCAAAGCTTCTGAGCATACTAAAGCTCCGAAGCCAAAGGCAACTGTGGCTAAGACTGGTCAGACTTATGCCCAGGTGGGCACAAAAAGCTGTCAGAAGCTGAATTGCGGAAGAGAGACCGCATCGAAGCTGAACGTTTGCATGCCGAAGCTCAAGCCAAAGCTAAGGCTGAGAAAGAAGCCAAAGAGAAAGAGAAAGCTGATAGAGAAGCTGCTGAACTTGAAAAGCAAAGGAAGGAGCTGGCCGAGGCAAACCAGCAAGCTGAAGCGAAGCGCAAGCTAGCTGAAGCTAAAGCTCAAGAGGCTAAGACTGCCGCCGAAGCCAAATAGCGTAGCGAAGCTGAAGCTAAGCGTCAAGCTCAGCTTGATATTCTTCGCACAAAGAAAGCTGAGAAAGCTGCAAGGGCCGCTCAAAAGGAAGCCGCTGTGGACATGGCTCCGAAGAACCTTCCCCCGAAGCCAGTCGCAGCTCCTGTCCCCGAAGCCCATGATGAAGCTGAGCATAGTGAACACAATTTTCCAGATGCTAGAGAAGGTGAACTCTGGGACTGTTTAAGCCTGCATCAGGTATACTGTAAGCTTGTTGAAGCTGTAAATCCCCAAGCTGTGGATATTGGGAATATCTACATTTCACCAAATCTTTCAGCCATGCTCGAAACTTTGAACAATCAGCTGAGAGATTTGCATTCAAGGGACAGATCAGAAACTGCTAAGATTCTGAAGTTCAAGAAGAAAGCAGATGATGAGTCTGATGAGGATTTCAAGACCGAAGCCATAGCTGCTTCGAAGAAAATTGCTATTGTTAATGAACAAACGAAGCAAAATATTCAAGTCTTTCAAGACAAGTTAAAGTCTGCCATTGAAGAATGTTGCAAGACTCACAATGCTTCTGTCATGGCTCTTGACTCAAAGAAGCGCGAAGCCATGCTCAAGCAATTAGCTTCACCACTTCCTATATTGCAACAAAGGAAGCGGCGTCTCATTGCTGACACTGAAGAAGCTGATGAGGTGAGCTCTCATCCGGCCAAGAAGGCGTTCCACCCCCCTCGATGCAGAATCATCAAGCTAGGCAAACCCACATCGAAGCCATCCGCCCCCGAAGTCGTTCCACCCCGTGCTCACACTCCTCCTCCACCTCAACCTGCTCCACAACCATCCGCTCAAGACAATTTTGCGCCAGAACCTTCTCCACCCCCTCAAGACATTCCTGAAAAGGATTACTCTTCAGCTCACTCTGCTGAGGAGTCTGAAGACAAACAAGGCGAAGCCCAAGATCAAGCTGTTAATGCTGAAGCCAATGCAGATGCAAAAGTCGAAGCTGAAGCCGAAGCAAATGAGTTGGCCATTGTAACTCAACCGCCAAGGCAAATCACAGATGCACGAAGGCATTGCATTCCTGCTCAAGACACACAACTAGACTCCGTTTATCCCAGAGAGACTTTTCCCATATTCTTGGGAGAAGGAACTTCTTCAAGACATGGTCCTGAATTTGACATTGAAGTTCATCGCAAGAAGCTTCGATTCTTTGGCACTAGTCCATATGCCTCACCAAGAACTGCAGATGACCTTCGATTCTGGACCGCCGAACAGCAAATCCTGTGCACAAAGCTTTACTGCCAGAAAGGTGTTCTGTTGAGACACAAGTACTTGGACATGCACAGCCTATCATCTGCAACGTGCTTCCAAAACATCATGGAAACTATCGAAGCACAGAATTTGACTAGATTATTTGCTATGGAAACTCCATTCAACTCAGAGCTAGTGAAGCAATATCTAGGGCTGAAGTGCCGCTAAAACCTAGCCCTACATTACAACCACATTACCCTGGTATGGGACAGGGCTAGTTGGAAGCTTGTTTACCTTAGTACGGGGATCTTATAACTACATAATGGACATTCGAGTCCTAGAAACCGGGATCCCGCGGATGAAATACGCTGCTCTCAGTGTCGGCATGGAACTTTGCTACACCTCGACTACGGTGAAGGCATGGGTCCAAGAGGAGCATGACCTTGCACGCGGACAGTTCAGGATGTGTGCATTGGGTAGATCACCTGTACTAGGGTAGACAAGGGGAATACTATGGTCGATTATCCGAGACCCGCATACTGAGGTATGACGACCCGTGGGGACTCACGGCGGATGTATCGAATGTTGTGGGTAAAGTGTACAACCTCTGCAGAGTGAAAACTATTTGAATAGCCGGAGTCCACGGTCATGGAAAGCTAGTGAAGCCACACCAAGCTAAGACCTAAACTTTGAGAAAACTTTGTTTATGGTTAATGATGAAATGGTGAATGGTGAGTATGTAAGGGATAAAAAGGGTTCATGATCTAACCTGACTTAGTAAATGAGTAAACTTGCTCAAAATAAGTGAACATAATACTTGTTAGTAATTTGGTGTAGACAGGTTTTCCTCCAAATGAACCATCCATAAAGCTCTCCTACTATTTTATTATGTAAAACTTTTGTTATTTTCTTGACGTGGTTTGCGAGTACTTTGTATGTACTCACGACTTTATCCCTGGTTATTCAAACGGCCAGGCTTGGAGGAGCAGGTAATTGTAAGAGCAAAGTTATGCCCTCAAGAATCACAGATGCACGAAGGCATTGCATTCCTGCTCAAGACACACAGCTAGACTCCGTTTATCCCAGAGAGACTTTTCCCATATTCTTGGGAGAAGGAACTTCTTCAAGAAATGGTCTTGAATTTGACATTGAAGTTCATCGCAAGAAGCTTCGATTCTTTGGCACTAGTCCATATGCCTCACCAAGAACTGCAGATGACCTTCGATTCTGGACCGCCGAACAACAAATCCTGTACACGAAGCTTTACTGCCAGAAAGGTGTTCTGTTCAGACACAAGTACTTGGACATGCACAGCCTATCATCTGCAACGTGCTTCCAAAACATCATGGAAACTATCGAAGCACAGAATTTGACTAGATTATTTGCTATGGAAACTCCATTCAACTCAGAGCTAGTGAAGCAATTCTTTGCCACACTATATGTCTCTGGAATCCCAGATGATACTAGCACATGGATCCTTGAATGGATGATTCAAGGGAAAGTGTTCAGAATGCACTCAGATGAATTCATGGAAATTGTGAACATCCCAAGGCACACAGGAGAAATTGCAAAGGTTCACATGTTGCCGGATCCCACTGAAGCAGAATTTGCATCTCTATTGGATCCCGAAGTCACTGGAGATCACATGCCAGAAAACATTCGCCCGAAGCATCTGGTGTTCATTTCAAAGACTTGGTTCTATATCTTGTCAAACTCAGTGATGCCTCTCAGTTCTGCGAATGAAGAATCAAACATTCTCTATCCTACTCGTCATGCTTTAATGAAGCTCACCCATGGACATGTGTTTGACTTCGAGGATTGTTTTCTTCGATACATGGTACAAGATGCTGAATTGGTAAATCAACTGAAGCCATATTCTCCTTGGCTGCAAGCCATTTGCAACCATGGACGCAACGAAGATTACACTGCGAAGCATCACCCAAAGCTGTTCTGCCCTCCGGTCCGCGATACAATGAATATCTTCAGGCGGCCAAATGACCCATTTGCAGCATATGTTGGAGTCAGACAACACGTCAATGAACGCAATATGTCGAAGCGTTATCAGAAAGAAGTGTACCACTTTGAAGTTGCTATTCGAAACCAACAGCTGCTTGAAAACTTCATCGAAGGAAATCAGCGCCAGATGCAACATCTATCTGATGAGATAAACATAGTTGGTAACATTGCCTTGAACAACAACAAATACTTGAAGGTGTTGAAGCGTCATTCTTGGAAAGGTTTACGGAAATTCAACTCAGTAAAGAAACTCGAAGCCGATCGGATTTTCAAAGAGTATCCACATCTTCAACGTTACTTCTCCAGAGATGATACGGTCGACCGCCCCAACCCCAAGATCCCTTCGCTGGACAAGATTGATGAAGTCTTATTCGTCAACCCTGCTGAACAGATTCGCCCCGATACCTTTTCGGATGAAGACTCTCACACATCGAAGCACGAAGACGATCCTCTCGACGAAAGCGACCTTGAATTGCTTCAAGCGCCGATGGACTTCGACGAGGAAGAGTCACCGGCTTCGACCCAAGGCGAAACTTCTGGCGATGCTTCTTCATCAGGCGAAGACAATGTGCAGGGTCCCAGGGTTGCAGCTAACGCATAGATGCTTTTGATCTACCTATCAACCTTTTGTCCAATTTTTGACAAAAAGGGGGAGAAAGTAGCATCGAGTTTAGATTCGCTGCGGGGCTTTTTGGGTTTTGATTCGATTCGATCTTTTGCATGTTAAGTTACGACAAACATTCCATTCTTCGATTGGGTTGTAACTTAAGTATTACTTCGGCTGTGAACTGTTTTATCTTATATGTCAATAACCCCCGTGCTTGCAAGTTGCTCTTCTATGTTTTATCTTGCAGGTGGTTATTATCTTTAAGTTCACAGGTTATTGGATGATTGCATACTCTTCAAGTCATATCCTCTATATGCAATTGTTTCGCTAAGATATGTGTTAGACTTCCCATTGATGATATTCTTCAACAAGCATTTTCTTCGATTATACAAATCTTCAATGCTTGCATTCAGGGGGAGTCATAAGCTTCATATCTTAGAGTTTGCTCTCAACTCAACTTAAATTCCATATCTTTTATCGATGCATGTTTTGTCAACTATAGTCCAAAAAGGGGGAGATTGTAAGAGCAAAGTTATTCCCTCAAGAGTTTTGGATATTGTTGGTCAAAACAGTAGAGGAACTAACAAGTTTTCGAGTGTGAAACAGATGGTTAGGTTCCTGAAGTTATAGGTTGGTGATAAAGCTTCAACGAAGATTTAATCATTTATCGAAGCATATCCTCTGAAGTGAAGCTCATCACGGATGTCGACCCCTAAAAAGATAAGGAATCCTGAAGCACGCCTCATCAATGAAGATGATCAAGATGGCGCAAGACTTAGTTGTTTTTGCGTAGTTCTTTTTACTTCTTTGAGTCATAGGAAAAACCGTACTATCAAGAGGGGTTTAGTAAATGTACTCCGAAGGTTTTGAAGAAAAGACTCAGATCGAATCTAAACCAGTGAGAAGCCAGAGTTGAAGAAATCTCATGTGAGCTAGGTAATGCTTCACCAGCGAAGACTTTGTTCATTCGGCTCCTGAAGCAGAACCAAGTCTGTGAGTCAGCTTTACTTGGACCGCAAGTAAAGTTGCGCTTTGATTGGAAATATGACCGTTGGGGACAGGTGTCAAGCTGTCACATCAGGTCACTTCAGCCATTTCGCACCTAGGGATTGCCACCTATAAATATGCCACCCCAGCCCTCATTGGCTGGCGGCTGCTCCAAGATTAATTCCTTATAGAGGAGAGAGAGAGAGCAACCCCCACCGAAGCAAATCAAAACCCATCCACAGAAGCATAAGTCCTATTGATCTGAGTTGATTCATTATGACTTAGGAAGAAGTTTGCTAGCCTTTTTATCTTGGAGAACTGCAATTGTCCTAGACGGTTAGAGAGTTGTTCTTCAGAGAGCGAAGAGTTATTGTCGCCTCGAAGTCCAGTTTGTCAAAGGTTTCGGTGATTTCCTCAATAATCAACCACGAGTGAAGAACTGACCAAGCTCAAGGAGATTGGTTCAGTGGAGATACGGACGGAGAGAGGTTAGATCCTGTGTTCAATCACAAGTCCCTCCAACCAGACGTAGCACTTTGCAGAGTGTGAACTGGTCGAACAAACATCGCCGAGTCAAGAGTTCGTTTTACTTTCCGCACTTACATTCAGTTTATCAATTGCTTTAGTGATCCGCTTCGATGCAATTGATTCGATGCTTTTGATTCGCTATGTTTTGCTTCAATCATGTTCTGCTTCAATGTTTACCTTTCTGTTGAATCTCTTCGGTTGCTGAGTTATGCTTCACTTCATAGTTTTATGCAAAATTTTGAAGTGATCATTCACCCCCTCCCCCTCTGATCACATACTTGGTCTAACAGTAATGGATGACGATGCGACTGACGATTACTAGGACGTGCTATGCTCTGGACTTTACTGTTGGTTATGCCCCGCCGCTTTGCTAGGAGTATTTTGATGATTCCGCTGCATTTGTGCCCGATGAGGCAGTGCAAGACTATGTGTTGTAAGACTATGTTGTTCGGTATGTTGTATGAACATGTGATCTGTATTACCTGTCGAGTTGCGCGTCATGTATCACTGATCATGGGAACATGACGGGTGTGCAGCTGGCCGCTCCGGGTATACAATCCGGGGTGCCCACAGACTTGGTATCAGAGTCTCTATTCATACCATACAAGCCTAGTTAGCATTGATGTTAGTTAGAAATATTTTGGTAAAAAAAATCTCTTATATCTTGTTCCCCTTTCAAAATGTTTTTAGCGAGACCGAAGATTAAGAGGGAATGGTGTCCCTAATCAGATGAGGACTAGTGGAAGTTTTGGTTTAGTGTCCTACCAAATTCATTATTTTATGCTTGTTTGATTTTTGTTGTTTAAGTCTTAAGTGACCCTACCCCCACTTAGGATGACACTAACCCGTGCACTTTTATCTTACGCGACACCACTTAAGGATGCCGAGACACACCTGAGCTCACCCAAGTGGAACCGGTGATGCACCACCACCCACACCTGACCCGAACATGGCGCAAGTTGTGCGCTTGTTAATGGAGGAGCGACAAGTTGCTCGCGTACAACTCCAAGCTGCCCGAGAGGAACTCAAAGCTTCCCGAGAAGAGCGCCAAGCTAATCTCGCAGCCCTCCAGCAAATGGTTCAAACTTCCGCAAGCAGCGCCAACCAAGGAAAAGGGAATGAGGAGCCACGATCCAAGCTCCGAGACTTCCAGAAAACCAATCCGCCCGTGTTCTCCCAGTCAAAGGAGCCTCTCGATGCTGCAGATTGTCTCAGCACCATCGAGAATAACTTGGCAGTAGCAGGAGTTGGAGAAAATGAGAAGGTGATCTATGCCACCCACTACATTGCCGGCACCGCAAGGAGCTGGTGGGAAGGAGTACGTGCCCGTTTCGCTGAAGGGCAAGTGCTTAACTGGGAGAAGTTCAAGGAGAAGTTTGCAAAGGCGCACATCCCCTCTGCTCTTATTCGGAGGAAGAAAGATGAGTTCCGCCACCTCAAGCAAGGAGGCATTACCGTGGTCGTTTATCTCAACAAGTTCATTGAGCTATCGAGGTATGCCCCCGAGGAGGTGGACACTGAAGTGAAGAGGAAGGACCGCTTTCTCAAAAGCCTGGATGATGAGCTGCAGTGTCTTCTCGTCGCCATGCAGTTTCCAGATATGGAAGCTTTGGCTAACGCCGCAATTCTGGTGGAAGACAAGAGAAGCGTGGTCGCTGAGAATCGCAAGCGTATTATGATGCAGCAAGGAGGATCCAGCAACCCTAGACTCCGCCCAACCCAGCCATCTAGACTTGCACCACCGCCGCAGAGAAACCTCTACTCTGCGTCGTGCCCCAACTACCCCAACATGAAGAAGCCTGCTCCACATCCCAATGCACCTACATCAGCACCAAGTCAAAGAGCCCGTAGCAAGAGCAATACCCCACGCAGATCTGCCAATGCCGCCAATGGCCGTCTGAATCATGTGAATGCTGAGGAAGCCCAGGAAGCTCCAGATGTTGTTCTAGGCACATTCCTTGTTAACTCGGTCCCTGCAAAAGTTCTGTTTGATTCAGGTGCATCTCACTCGTTCGTTACAGAACCTTTTGTGGGTAGAAGCCAGATGGAAACAGAACCCCTAAGGAGGTCCATGAATGTGCAAATCCCTGGATCCAAGGTTAGGGCATATCTCTCATGCTCTAACATTCCGGTGGAAATCCATGGAGTTGAGTTTCCAGCCAATCTAATCGTGTTGGGAACTGAAGGGATTGATGTGATACTTGGCATGAACTGGTTGTCCAAGTATCGAGGTCGGATAGATTGTGCTGAGAGGACAGTCGACGTCACCAGTGCCGACGTAGTTCAGATAAAGTACACAGACAACGAAGACACTACCCAAGCCTGCTGCCATCAAAGTGTCTCGATTCCATCACTTGAGGAGGCGTATGTTGTTTGTGAGTTTCCAGATGTCTTTCCGGCGGAGTTACCCGGTATGCCGCGTGATCGGGATATTGAGTTCATCATCGAGTTAGTGCCTGGCACAGCCCCAATTGCCCAGAGACCATACCGGATGAATGCCAAAGAGCTGGTTGAGTTGACGAAGCAGTTGAATGATATGCTCCAGAAGGGACTGATTCGACCCGGTGCTTCACCCTGGGGTTCGCCAGTTCTCTTTGTGGACAAGAGAGACGGCACCATACGCATGTGTGTGGACTACCGTAAGCTGAATGAGGTGACCATCAAGAACAAGTATCCACTCCCTAAGATCGAGGATCTGTTCGACCAGTTGAACGGAGCCCGAGTCTTCTCCAAGATCGATCTGAGGACCGGATACCACCAACTGAAGGTGCGCGATTCGGACATCCCCAAGACAGCTTTCACGACCCGCTATGGTTTTTTCGAGTACACTGTGATGTCCTTCGGACTTACCAATGCCCCGGCCTATTTCATGAACCTCATGAATAAGATCTTCATGAAGTACCTTGACAAGTTTGTGGTGGTGTTCATCGATGACATCCTTATTTATTCCAAGTCGGAAGAAGAGCATGCCGAACATCTGTGCTTAGTCCTTGAAACTTTGTGAGAGCACCAGTTGTACGCCAAGTTCTGCAAATGCGAATTCTGGCTCAAGGAAGTCGGATTTTTGGGACATGTATTGTACGAAGGAGGGATATCCGTTGACCCCGCCAAGATTCAGTCCATCATCGACTGGACAGACCCGACCACTCAGACGGAAGTTAGAGGATTCCTCGGACTAGCGGGATACTACCGCAAGTTCGTGGAAGGCTTCTCCAGCATTGCCCGACCTCTGACGCAATTGCTGAAGAAGGACCAGAAGTTCGTGTGGACAGAGAAGTGTGAAGCCAGTTTCTAGGAGTTGAAGACGAGATTGGTATCTGCCCCAGCGTTGACGATGCCTGACCTGACCAAGAGCTTTGATGTGTATTGCGACGCATCGAAGATTGGTTTGGGTTGTGTTCTGATGCAAGTAGGCAAGGTGATTGAGTACCTGTCACGACAGTTGAAGCCTCACGAATTGAACTACCCCACCCACGACTTGGAGGTAGCCGCGGTTTTTCTTGCTCTCAAGAGATGGCGACATTACCTGATGGGTCACCGTTGCGACATATACACACACCATAAGAGCCTGAAGTACAATTTCTCGCAGAAGGAGTTGAACATGAGGCATAGGAGATGGATCGAGCTGATCAAAGACTACAATCTCGAAATCCACTACCATCCTGGTAAGGCCAACGTGGTAGAAGATGCCCTCAGGCGAAAGCCCTGTACACTTAATGCCATGTTCAGAGAGAAGAAGCCAGCTCTGCATGAGGAGTTCGAGAAGTTGGGATTGGAGCTTGTTAATCCCGGCTATCTTGCTCACCTCGAGCTGACTCTGACTCTGTTTGATCAGATCAAGGAGGCACAGAAGGGACATGAGAGCATTGAAGGAATCAAGAAGAAGATACCCTTAGGCAAAGCCCCAAAGTTCACAACAGATGATGAAGGAGTTCTTTGGCTTGAGGGTCGTTTGTGTGTACCAAATGTGAAGGAGCTGAAGGACCTGATCCTGAAGGAAGCTCACGATACACCTTACTCTATCCACCCTGGAGGGACTAAGATGTATCAAGACCTGAAGGAGTTATTCTGGTGGCACGGTATGAAGCGTGAGATTGCATGCTATGTTGCCAAGTGCGACATTTGCTAGAGAGTCAAGGCTGAACACCAGAGACCTGCAGGATTATTGCAACCACTTCGAGTTCCCGAGTGGAAGTGGGAACAGATAGGCATGGACTTCATCACAGGACTACCAAGGTCGAGCAAGGGACATGACTCTATCTGGGTCATTGTCGATCGACTCACCAAGGTAGCACACTTTATTCCAGGGCGAACCACCTATCGAGGGGATCAGCTGGCAGACTTGTACATGTCGAGGATCATATGTCTGCATGGAGTTCCTAAGGAGATTGTGTCTGACCGAGGTACCCAGTTTACCTCGAGGTTCTGGAAGCAAGTGCAAGAAGCCTTAGGCACCAAGCTCACATTCAGCACGACCTATCACCCACAGACCGGAGGCTAGACCGAGAGAGTGAACCAGATACTGGAGGATATGCTCCGTGCATGTGCTCTAGCCTATGGTTCCAAGTGGGAGGATTGCTTGCCTTATGCAGAATTCTCCTAAAACAATAGTTATCAGTCGAGTTTGCAGATGGCCCCGTTTGAAGCCCTGTATGGAAGAAAGTGTCGCACGCCCCTGAACTGGTCTTAGACCGGACAAGGGAAGATTTTTGGACCAGATGTTCTGAATGAGGCAGAAGAGAAAGTCAAGAGTATTCATGAGCGTCTCCAGACTGCTCAATCTCGTCAGAAGAGTTATGCCGATTTGAAGCGCCGCAACGTGACCATCAACCCCGGAAATTTTGTGTACCTTCGATTCACCCCTCTAAAGGGAATGCAGCGATTCCATGTGAAGGGAAAGCTCGCGCCAAGATATATTGGTCTATTCAAGGTTCTAGCCCAACGAGGAGAAGTTGCTTATCAGCTAGAGTTGCCCCTAGATTTGTCTGATGTGCATGATGTTTTCCACGTGTCGCAGCTTCGGAAGTGTCTAGAAGTGCCAGACAAGCCAGAGGTGTTCAAGAACATCGATCAGCGGACGGTGGATATCAACCAGGATCTCACATACCGTGAGGTACCCCTCCGTATCCTAGAAGAAGCCACCCGCGTCACCCGAAAGCGTGCCCTGAATTTTCTCAAGGTCCAGTGGAGAAACCATTCCGAGAAGGAAGCCACATGGGAACGGGAGGACTACCTCAAGCGAGAGTTTCCACACCTCTTCACTAGTTTGTGAATCTCGGGGATGAGATTCTTTTTAAGGGGGGAAGGTCTGTCACATCCCAACTTTTACTATCTTGTTATTAGAGTAGCAAAATTAGGGCTAACAAAAACTTTGATTAGTTGTGATGTGATATTAGTAGGATTGCCATGCCATGTTTGATATGCTTGTTTTGGATCTTGCTTTGCTTGATATGCTAGTCGAATGTCATGCTATCCTTGCTATGTTTGTTGTTATCTTTCTATGTTGTGTTGCAACGCTTTGTTATTTCCTTGCGTGCTAGAGTATTAGTTAAAATAAGAACATAGGATTACACCTTTGTTTTTAGTCGCATTTGGTCACCGCTATAAATACTTGTGTCAATAAAATATTATCCCAAATAAATATTCTCTTGTGTAGATATTTATGAATTAACTAAAAAAATAACTATATAGCAGAATTTATTTAATAAAAATATTTATAAAGGCCAACAATACCTAATTAGTGTTAAAGTAATAGTAATAATAATATTAACCCAACTAAAAATAAGTTAAAATCCTAAAATGTTTAGGATAAATATTATAGAATGTTATAAAGTATTTCGTGGTTTAAGTTTGAAGTTTGTTTCAAATTTAAACCAAAACAAAAATATATTAGAGGAAGATAATAAAAGCTTTAGAGAAAAAGAAAAACTTGGCCTAGTCTCACTAGGCCGAGCCCATATACTCTAAGCCTATCTAGCGTCCTTCTTCTACCTACAGCCCGTGACACCTAGCCCCTGACGTCAGCGCTTACGTTAACATGCGGGCTCTTGCCAACGCTAGCATGGACGTCAGCCCTCACTGTCCAGTTCGCCCAGTAGACAGCGAGGACGAGGATCGCTCCCTCCCGTGCTCGCTCATCGTCCTTCGGGCGTTCCCGCCTCGCCACCCTTCCAGGCCGCTATAAAAGGAGGCCCTGGCCACCCCCTCTCCACCGCACCACACAACACCACAACCTCACCACCACTCCCCACTCCCCAGCACCTCCACCCAGTTCGCCCCACCACCTTGCCTCTCTATCCCCAGCCTGAGCCAAGAGAAGCAGAGAGAATAGAGGAAGCAGAGGAAGAGAAGAAGGAGAAGGGGAGGGAGAAGAGGAAGGGAAGGAAGTGGAGGATAGGCCGGTGCGCCCTCCTCCACCGCGGAGCCGTCCGCCTCGGCTAGCCGGCGCCACTCCGGCAAGGAGCCGCGCCTAGGAGAGAGGAGGACGCGACCCCGAGCTGAAGCTTCGCCCGACTACCCCAACAAAGCCGCCAACGTCCCCAACCACCCCCTTGCGCAAAAACGGAGCCAAATCGCCGCCCCTCACGCCCGCAGGCAGTCAGCCACGACGCCGGAGCTGTCCACGACGACCTCCCCGAGCCCGAGCTTCACCAAGCCGGCGACTACTCTGACGTTCCGGACGCCGTTCTTCGCAAAAATGGAACCGGGTCGCAGTCCCGCACCCCCGCCAGCCATTCCCGTCGTCCCATTCCGCACGAAAGGTCTGCAGTGAGCACACCACGCCCCCCAGGTCGCCATTGCCCCTGTTCAAGCCGAGATTTCCATGCTCGTGGGGAAGAAGGCCCCTGGTCGTCCGATCTTACCAGATCTAACGGCCCAGGGCACCTCATACATCTTCGCTTTTATAAAACAAAAAAAAACAAAAACCGCGTGGCACGGGCCGGCCCGTAGAAAGAAGTTCGCCCGTGGGCGTTATATAGCTTAGGCCGCCCCGCCTTTATCTTTTTCTTTTTATTAATTCGTCTACAAAGAAATAATTTTATAAAAATGAATATAAATCTGAAAAATATAAAACAAAATTTGTGATGTTCCTAAAAGTGTTCTTTATTTTTATGTTTAGTTAGATCGAGTTTTTGCTTAAATTAAATAGTGGTCATTACTATTAAATCTTATCAAGTTGTTGCTTAGATAAATATTATTAAAAATCTCTGTCAGTGGTAATAAATTGTTAAAATTTTATAAAAATTGCTTCTAGTTAGTAGATAATTGTTCTGTAACTTTGTGATTAAACTAAAGTAAATAAAATAGTACTAAAAGTACTTATTAAATCTTAAAAAGAATTGTTTAGGACCCTTATCTACTTAGCCAAAAATGGTATGACCTAATCTTGTTGTTAATCATGTTGCTGCTGAATATTCTTAAATGTTGTCTTGTTTAAATAAATATCATGTTAAGCTAAACGTTAATAATTTGATGTCCTCTTGCGATTACATTGTTGTTAAAAAACTTTATGACGCTTGGTTGAGTGATATTTATTGTATGCCTTGTTGTAAATACCGTGATTTTAATTGTGGGGTTATTTTCCGCAACGCGTAGACGAGACGCTTGACGTTGCAGGCGAAGACTCCTCCCGAGCTGCCGAAGAAGCCTACCAGTGGACACCGCCGAGGAAGGCAAGCCATCTCCCAAAACTCAAACCTTTTCCTATGTTTTAAACTTTTCCTTTCTTTGTATCATGCTATCTATCATTATTATGTAAGTTATATCATGTGGGATGGGAACTATTGTAGTTGTAATAGGTGAAACCACTACACCCCCTCCAACCTACCTTTGGATCATGAAAACTTAGCACCCTGATGATCTTGATGTACTATCAAGATTATCACCCAACCATTAGAGGTTAATAATTAACAACTTAATTAATATGGTGATCATGCAACACCTTGATGATGATGGCATACATCTGTGGGATGTGAGGGCCAAGATTGGTATTGTGGCATACATCTGAGGGATGTGATGGCCAAGGTTGATGATAAAATATGGCAACATAAGCAAAGACTCAAAGGAATATCTAGGGCTGATGTGCCGCTAAAACCTAGCCCTACAGTACAACCACATTAACCTGGTATGGGAAAGGGCTATTTGGAAGCTTGTTTACCTTAGTACGGGGATCTTATAACTACATATGGACATTCAAGTCCTAGAAACCGGGATCCCGCGGATGAAATACGCTTCTCTCAGTGTCGGCACGGAACTTTGCTACACCTCGACTACGATGAAAGCATGGGTCCAAGAGGAGCATGACCTTGCACACGGACAGTTCAGGATGTGTGCATTGGGTAGATCACCTGTACTAGGGTAGACAAGGGGAAGACTATGGTCGATTATCCGAGACCCGCATACTGAGGTATGACGACCCGTGGGGACTCACGGCGGATGTATTGAATGTTGTGGGTAAAGTGTACAACCTCTGCAGAGTGAAAACTATTTGAATAGCCGGAATCCACGGTCATGGACAGCTAGTGAAGCCACACCAAGCTAAGACCTAAACTTTGAGAAAACTTTGTTTATGGTTAATGATGAAATGGTGAATGGTGAGTATGTAAGGGATAAAAAGGGTTCATGATCTAACCTGACTTAGTAAATGAGTAAACTCGCTCAAGATAAGTGAACATAATACTTGTTAGTAATTTGGTGTAGACAGGTTTTCCTCCAAATGAACCATCCATAAAGCTCTCCTACTATTTTATTATGTAAAACTTTTGTTCTTTTCTTGAGGTGGTTTGTGAGTAATTTGTATGTACTCACGGCTTTGTCCCTGGTTATTCAAACGGCCAGGCTTGGAGGAGCAAGTAATGGATGACGATGCGACTGACGATTACTAGGACGTGATATGCTCTGGAATTTCCTATTGGTCATGCCCCGCCGCTTTGCTAGGAGTATTTTGATGATTCCGCTGCATTTGTGCCCGATGAGGCAGTGTAAGACTATGTGTTGTAAGACTATGTTGTTCGGTATGTTGTATGAACATGTGATCTGTATTACCTGTCGAGTTGCGCGTCATGTATCACTGATCATGGGAACATGACAGGTGCGCATCTGGCCGCTCCGGGTATCTAATCCGGGGTGCCCACATGCTGCAAGTAATGTCTTCAGGAAAATTGTTAAGAATATCAAAAAAGTTTGGAAAGATGGCAGTGCAAGCTGTGATGAGCCGTTGAACCCTCCCACCCTCGATGTGTCGGGACCCAGGGTTTGCGTATGTAATTCCTGTCACAAATCAATCATATGGAGAGCCGAGTGCCGTAGCCACTTGTCTAAGCAGACAAGGCCAAGCACAGAACACTCTCGGAAAGCATCGAATATGAGGAGCATCCCATCCAGGCCGGATGATCAACTGAGATGGGTCCTCATCGTCCGCTCACAAGTCTAAATGATTATGGGTGGTGAAATCCCATACTCATACACAAGTCTCCTCAACCATATTCTCGATTGAATTATAACACTTACATAAACAGACTCTAGCCCGATCACTTAGTCGGGGTCTCGGGGGGGCTCGATCGTACAACAAAGTGTGACACGTGACAGAGTCACGAGCAATCGCATCGCGATGCCCCAAGCTACGCACATCTAAGGGCCACTTGGTGTAAGAAAGACCGCCAGCAAGAACTCAACTAAGCTATCGAACCCCACACTAAGACATGCACGTTATAATCATACACGCAGCATACATGTCCAGTGTAAACAACAGGTAAGCACAACATGAACTCTACAAAATCATAGTCTCTATAACATCTGCTAAACAGAGCAGACACAATAGTTGTATTACAAGCAGAGATCACATGGTTGTGATCCAACATTACATCAAACATCAATGAAAGAAAATTATGTCTTAGTAAAGACAAGTTTAACAAATGGCTTAAGAAGCCTGAAAGAAAATACAACGACCCTCCAAAGGGCATAGGATGTTGTCTGGAACTATACGACTTGGTCCACGTCAAGCTCGAGGTAGAGGACACCATCAGGGTGAGTGGTCTCATCTCTAAAACATAAAATAAGAAAACGTGAGTACAAAGACGTACTCAGCAAGACTTACATCAGATCTATACTACTCATGCTCATGTATCAAGGCAAAGGGAGGTGGGGTTTTGATACGTCCCAAACGTATCGATAATTTCTGCTCGTTCCACGCATATTTTGTGTGATATTGCTATGATCTAGATACACTTTCATACACTTTTGATCATATTTGGACTAACCTATAAACTCAGTGTACCCCAGTGCCAGTTCCTGTTTTATGTTGTTTTTCTATTTCAGTTTTCCCCCATATAAAAAGTGCTCTAAAAATCCGGGAAAATCAGATAAAAAATCAGCGTGCCGGAAGCTTCCAGTGCCCCGAAGGTGGGCCAGGGGTCCACCACCAGGTGCTCAGGCGGCCACCTGGCGCAGTCAGGGGCCTGGCCGCGCCAAGGGGGCGCCTGGACCCCTGGTGGCACCCCTGGCTGCCCCCTTCGCCTATTTAATCTCTGTCACGGGAAACCTCCAAGGACAGAACCATATTTTGAAAACTCGCCTCTGTTCCGCCGCCGCCGCGCTTCCAAGATCGGGAGCACCGTCAGGAACCTTCCCGGCACCCTGCCGGAGGGAGGATCGACCTCCGGGAGCTTCTCCTCCACCATGGACACTTCCCGGATGTGCCGTGAGTAGTCTACCTTGGACCATGGCTCCGTGATCAGTAGCTATGTGATGTTCTCCTCCGCTCTTTGTTCTTCATGGTTTAGACCTCATGAGCTGCCCTACATGATCGAGGCACATATGTAATTCTTCTGCTTTTGCTATGCTGAGTTTGATGGGATCTGATGGATTATGAGATTATGTTTAGATTGTGATAGAGTAATATATTTGGTTTTTATCTCTTATATTTTTGTTCCTAAGTAATTCTTGCATGTTCTTCGTTGCTGTTTATTGCTTTGGCCAAGTAGTAGGTAGTGACTCCAAGAGGGAACGTTATGCTCGTCGTGGGTGCATGCCTCCTGATGACACGCTTGAGTGACAGAAACATGAGTCTAGGGGGTGTGCTGTGGCCAAAAGGGGGAAAACAACAGTGCTTGTAACCGCGGTTGCAAGGGTTGTTTACTTTACACAAAGTTCTTTTTAATGCAATTGTCTATTGCTTTGGGTTTACACTTTGGGTCGGGCTCGCAACTTAATACCAGCGAGATTTTCTGGATGAATATCTTAAGGTGGATGACTAGTAGTAGATGCAGATGGACTTCGGTCTACTTATGTTGGCGTACTGCCCATGCTTATTGACGGGGATGTACCCCGGAAAATCCCGTGGCCAGGGACCCTGGGTTAGTCACGAGAGGCACAGGTTGGACGATAAGCTCGTCGGCTAACAGGAGGATACGTTCCTGCTCGATATTATTTATTGGAGATGGCGATTACAAGGGAGCCGAGGCTAGTGCGCACAAGGCTAGGTTACAGATTGTGTATTGCTTGATCTCGACGTCTCCCCTCCTAGCCCTTATATACTAGGCTAGGTCTCGGGGAGTCCGTCCTGATTACAGATGAGGTTTCCTAACCATGATCTTCTTCCGTACGACAAGTTTGCACCTTCCTTATGACTCGCGGACTCCTACGTCGGTGCCACTAGTGGGCCAAGGCTGGGCCCAGGCGGCATCATTGTGGGCCTTCTGTCTTCTGGTACACCGGGTAGGCTCATCCATAGGAGTCGTGGGGTCACCCCCTCGTTAGTAACCCCGAGTGCCTGGAGAACTCGAAGAGGCGCGCAGGGACTCAAATCCACTCTAGCGTCGTTTTGATGTATGCACGGTTCAACCGCGGGTCGCTGGCAGTCTGGGGCCATGACAAAACCTGTTTCGAGGGATTCTAAGTTGAAAGGGCCCAAGGTGTCGACTGATCGAGCCTTGGTGAATTGCACTAGTTGAAAAAACCGCAGTAGCCCAATCAAACCCATGTCCCTCGACATGAGCTTGGAACACTGGTGTCTAGCAAAAGTCATGCCGCTGCAGGTCTTACAGTGATCAATTGCCGCCAGTAAAGTTTGTAGCCTAGGCGCGTCCGCCCGGATTTTTCTATCATGCATGCGCATGGAAAAGGTTGGGAGTGAAATCGCTCTTCCGCAAGTCCCAGCCCGGCCGATCTTCGCAGCAGGGTATTACCTACACGCTAAGCTTGCGTGGCATCTGGGCACAGTGTATCGTGTTCCAGGAACATGTATTTTTATTGAGGCGCGGAGCCTAGTAGATAATGCACCCACTTGGAATAAACAATCAAGTGGGCGGTTTTAGCGGTCACTCGTGGAGCTTCTCCGAGTGCTTGGGTGTAGAGGGATATTTTCTCGCAAGGTCATCGAGTGCTTGAGTATATAGAGTTTTGCGAGTAATCACTCGAATATCGCTTTTGCTCTCGGGGTGAGGGAGCACCTGATACTCCAGGACCGCTCGATCTAGCGAGTGCAGGTCTGCTAATCTTGCCTCATGGTGAGGGAGCACCCGAAACTCTCATGAGTGCGAGTGATCACTCGAGCACGTTTTTACTTCTGGGTGAGGGAGCACCCAAAACTCTCATGGGTGCGAGTAATCACTCGAGCACGTTTTTACTTCTGGGTGAGGGAGCGCCCGAAACTCTCATGGGTGCGAGTAATCACTCGAGCACATTTTTACTTCTGGGTGAGGGAGCACCCGAAAACCCTTCTGGATGGATACACTCCCGATGGGAGTAAAACTTTTTGCTCATCGGAAAAAGATTCTACAAAATTGGAATTCTGGAGCTGGGAAACGTACTCGGTACGTCTTGCGATGTTGGCTTGATTTTTCTTGTGTCTTTGACCATTGTAACCTGTCGAAGGAAATGACTTGGCGCTGTCTCGCCGAGATTTTCGATTCATGTGATTATGGTCCTCTTTTTGTGCGCGTAGTGGGCGGTGCTGTTGCTGTGCCGTTTGGGTTTTCCATATTTTTCGCCTGTCGTGGGATCATGCCACGTTTACTGGCCGCTAGGATCGAACGGAGCCCCTGCTCGCCAAGCTGGTGGTTAAATACTGAGCGGCTGGGTAAATTTTAGGTTTTACCCAGCCATTGCCTTCTCCCCTCGCTGCTAGATTCCCCTGTTCTTGAGCTTTCTCCTTCCTCCTTTTGCTACTTGCTGTGGGATTGATGACAACACGCTTCCGTGCTGCTCCGAAATCGGCCAAGATGTCTGGCAAGTGGGAGCGCTCGACTTTTGGGGTTGCAGATCTTGGCCCGCTGATTGCCGATGGCTTGGTGGCTGGAGATGCCATGCGGATTCCAGGGGAGGAACCTGTTCCTGCTCCCCTGGCCGATGAGCGAGTGTGCTTTCAGGCGTTCTTTTTCGCGGGATCGCCCTTCCGATTCACCCTTTTGTTCGTGGTTTGTTGTACACCTATCGGCTTCAGCTGCACAAGTTGACTCCCAATGGGATTTTGCATATTGCTTATTTATTACCCTTTGTGAAGCTTTCTTGGGGATCTATCCCCATTGGGGGCTCTGGAAGCACCTCTTTTGTATAAAGAAGACAAACTCTGAGTACGCTGTAGGGCAGGTGGGTATATCCATTAAGGACTCCAAATCGTACTTTGATTTGGAGATGCTTGACTCCGTCAGTGCTTGGCGAAAAAGTTGGTTCTATCTGAAGGACCAGCATATTGATGGGCAGCGATTTGGTCTTGCTCCATTTAATCCTGAAGCGCGGGTAGTCAAGCAGGCCTCATGGTCCCATTCTTTGTCTGCGAAAGAGTCATCTAAAGTGGCTCCGTTCTTGGAGAGGATTTCCCTAGTGAAGGACAACTTGACCGGTGGGAAGCTCATCTCTGTTTTCATTGGGAGGCGCGTGCAACCCTTGTAGTCACGAGCCCGTCCCATGTGGCAATATGAGGGACTCGGGGACTAGACGAGATGCTCCGGCCAAGAGCTTGACGCCGATGGCCTCCTGGCCCGGATCCAGTACATCACAAAATGCTCGAACGTTTCCGAGATGAGTTTCGTCACTCCATATTCTTCTGATCACGCGCTGCCACAGGTTCATGTTTTTGAATATCCCATGTGACTGGCGATGTTTGTTTGACTGCTTGCTGATGATGTTTCTTTCTTTTGTAGGATCATGTTCCCGTGTTGTGCAACCCTCCGCAGCCGGAGGATGCTGATATTTGCGAGGAGTCGGATGCTTCCGTTGCTGACGATGCTGCGCCGGGTGTTGGTGTCGGCGTGCTTGCGGGTGCGGACGAGTCCATGGGGATCAAGCTGCCCGGGACCAGAGATAGTGAGGAGTCGGCGCCCTTTCGCGTCAAGCGGTCGCGGCCTTCCGGCACCGAGGGTCTTGACGCGACTAGTGGTGCCGTTCCGATGTCTGAACCGCCTGATGAGCCGTCTCCTTCTGCTGCTGAATTCAAAAGGGCCAGGTTTGGGAGGTTGTTGCATGTTGGCTCTGTGCGCGGCGGATAAGCATATGCTTGTCTTTGCTTGAGCTGTTTTCCTCTGTTCCTTTGTCTGATGGGATTTCTCTTGTAGCGATGCGACTGCTCCAGCTGCTTCCTCCTCCAGTGCGGCTGCTGTCGACCTACAGTCGACTGACTCCGGAGCGGCCGCCAAGCATACTGGGGATTCGTCGGCTGCTGTTTGTCGGCCCGTATCGTCGTTGATCCCTGTTGTCCCGGCTGCGGGTGTGATTCCTGCCGTTGCTCCTCCAGTGGCGTCTGGTATTGTTGTTCCTGATGCCGAGCCTACTGCTCCAGATCGTCCTTACTTGGGCCGTCGTGATCTTGGTGTCGAAGATAAAATCCGCTTCTTCGACCGCATAGCTGGGCTGGTAAGTTTGTTCCATGTTTGCTTGTGTAGTTTTTGTTATCGGGGGCGCGGCAGTGCTCCCGATGGGAGTAGCCCCCGAGGCTGCAAGCAAGTGCTTGCGGTTGCTTGCAGTCTTGCCTTGGCTCTGTATTTTCTTTGTGTCGTCATTAGGAGCACGGCCAGTGCTCCCGATGGGAGTAGCCCCCGAGGCTGAAAGCAAGCGCTTGCGATTGGTTGTAGTCTTTCTTTGGCTCTGACTTTAATATCCGATTTCTTCGAGTAGCCGGTGTTTCAGCACTGTGAGCGTCTGGTGGTCGATGCTGAGCGTTGGCGGCAGGTCCATGCTTCTGCCCAGGATGCTTTGTCTGCCATGAGTAGTGAGTATTTCTTCTTGTGCTGCCATGTTTGAACTGTTGGGTCTTTGATTCTGAGTGCTGTCTTGTGTTTTCAGGCCGTCGTCAGACTGCCGAGAAGCAGGCCGAGAAGGCGGAAAGAACGGTTTCCACCCTTAAGGCTGCTTTGGCATCCAAGGAAAAAGAGTTGCACGATCAGCACGAGGAACTGGTGCGCCTACGTCGGGCTGAGGATACGCTCGTGCAGGCGGAGGCGGTCGAGTGCGAGCGTCTTCGGGTCTTGGCGGATTCGCTTGTGTGTAAGTCAGTGTTTCGTTGCTGGGTGCTTTGCGTCCTTCCTCCTTTTGTAGTGATTTATGTCGCCTGGTGCAGCCTCCACGGGTGCGAGTGTGACGGAAGTGGCTGCGTCGGAATCTGGAGTTCTCCAGGGGTCGTGGATGCCGTATCGGCCGCTATTGACGTTGCCAAGGGTGTTTGTGCCCGAGCTTCAACTCTTGTGGGTCCTTTTCATCAGCATCTCATGCCGGAGGGCGTGAAGGTTCCTGCTGGTCTGGACGCCCGTGTTGTTGCGTTTGGTAATGTCGGGGATCTCTTGGAAGAGCTAGTTGGGGAGACCGTGGTGAGTGGTCTTTCCACGTCCTTTGTTGTTCTTCTGGGGCATGGAGTTGCCATTGATGATTTGTTGGTTGAGACTGTCCCTGCTTATAATGACGAGCAGAGTGCGCGAGCCACTGTTCTGGCTCGTTGCCTACAGGAGGTTGTGGATGGTCAGTATCCCTCCTCTGTGGGCAAGGGGGGGGTCGTAGCCATGTCTTGCCGTTTGGAACTTTCTGGTTGTAATGTGCCTCCTTTGTTGTGATGGATCTGTGCTACCTGGATTGAAGTAACTATTTGGCCGTCCTACTGTTTGTGTTTGATTGCCTTTTTCTTTTTGTTCATTTTGTGGTAGGCCGCCCCGGGTGTGCTTCGGTCTTGGAGTTCTTTGAAGGAGGATGCTCGCGAGGGCGCCTATGAGTCCGTATGCTTGAGGCTGAGGGACGCTGAGCGAGAGGTTGTTCGCTTGAAGGGGGCTGTAGCAGTTCATTGTTCCAAGCGCGAGCGTGCTGAGGCCGTGTTGGATAGTCTTACTTCGTGGGTGGTGAAGTTGTCTGACCTCCTGCGAGGTGAGTCTTGCAGCCGCTCGATTGCTCGACTGCCTTTAGTAGTTTTCTTGTCATCGTCTTGATTTTGATTCTGTTTTTTTGAAGTGCTGTCGGGGCGGTCCTGGGATGAAGATAAGGCCGTCCAGTCGGAGCTGTCTCAATTGGACGATCCTGAAGTGCAGGCGAGCAATCCTTTCTGGGCAGATGGGGCTCGTGCTCGAGCGTTTGCTGTGCTTCGTCTTCGGGCTGAGCGGGTGCCGGCTTCTCTGCGGTACTGTCAGCAGGTGCTGGGTAGGATCCATGCTGATTTTTATCCGCTGCAGGTGGTGCCGTCGTCCTTTGAGATGTTGTGCCGCGTATTTTCTCAGGCTGCAGAGCTGCGTCGCATGACGAATCACCAAATACATGCTGGAGCCCGTGCTGCTTTGGGCTTGGTCCATAGTCACTGGCCGGGAGCAGATATTACTCAAGTGGTGGGAGGTCCTCCTAGTGGCAGGGATTACCCGATGAATGAGCATTACTCGGCGGTCGATGAGCCTGCGCGCCGAGTTGTGGACCGAGTTTGTGAAGAGAAAGATCGTTATCTAGGTGCCCTGATTAAGGCGAAGATGGAGCCTGGGGGTTAGATGCTTCCTTCCTTTGTATGCGCTTCTTTTTGGTGTATTGGAGGTAAATGGTTTTGCTGCTGTGGTGAGCCCTTGTGTGTCGCGATTTGCGAAGAGCGCCTCGGGGGGTGGCTGCTGAGGCGAGCCCCCGAGGCCAATTTTGTTTAAGTCTCGATTGTGAAGAACGCCTCGGGGGGTGGTTGCTGCTGCGAGCCCCCGAGTGCCAATTTTGTTTAAGATGCGATTGCGAAGAACGCCTCGGGGGGTGGCTGCTGCGGCGAGCCCCCGAGTGCCAATTTTGTTTAAGTCGCGATTGCGAAGAACGCCTCGGGGGGTGGCTGCTGCGGCGAGCCCCCGAGTGCCAATTTTGTTTAAGTCTCGATTGCGAAGAACGCCTCAGGGGTGGCTGCTGCGGCGAGCCCCCGAGTGCCAATTTTGTTTAAGTCGCGATTGCGAAGAACGCCTCGGTGGGTGGCTGCTGCGGCGAGACCCCGAGTGCCAATTTTGTTTAAGCCGCGATTGCGAAGAACGCCTCGGGGGGTGGCTGCTGCGGCGAGACCCCGAGTGCCAATTTTGTTTAAGTCGCGATTGCGAAGAACGCCTCGGGGGGTGGCTGCTGCGGCGAGCCCCCGAGTGCCAATGGATCAATTTTTGGAAAAACATTTCAATATTCTTCCTAGTGTCTCTTACATTTAGTAAGAATGGGGGGGACAGTCTGATGAGGACAATCCCCTTTTATTAAAACGGCGGCGTGGTAGCCTTAATTGTTGGATGGCTTCTTCTCCGAGTGCTCGGGTCCTTCGGGTGGCGGCTTCTACGGGAGCGCTTCGTCTGCGGGTCCCGTGGTCTCGCTGGCTTGGTGGGCTCCAAAGTCCTATGATATCTTGTGGAATTCCTTGTCGCAGCGGTCGGACCGGACGAAACTGCCGCTGATTGTGATGACACCATGAGGGCCTGGCATTTTTAGCTTAAGGTAGGTGTAGTGAGGCACTGCCATGAAGCGGGCGAAGGCCGGTCGTCCGAGGATTGCGTGGTACTGCGATTTCCAGTCGACCACTTCAAACTCTAGGATCTCCTTGCGGAACTTGGTCGCTTCACCAAAGACCACTTCCAAGCTTATTTTTTCGAGAGGGTAGACTGCTTTTCCTGGCACAATCCCGTGGAAGGTTGTGCTTGAGGATTCCAGCGCGGAGCTCTGGATTAGCATTTCTTCGAGTGTCCTTGTAAAGATGATGTTGATCCCGCTGCCGCCGTCCATGAATACTCGTGACATGTCGTAGTTCCCAATTCTGGCCTCGAGCACTAGCGCGGCATGTCCTGGTTGAGGGATGGCGGGCGGGTGGTCCTCCCGAGAGAAGGTAATATCTGTCTTGGACCGGCGCAAGTAATCCGGGATAGCGGGGTGTGAGGAGGCTCCGAAAAAAACTTGTCTTGTGACCTGCTTCTGCTGCCTATTTGAGGGCCTGCCTTCTTATATCATGTAAATCCTGCCGTGGGCTTCTGGGTACTGCTCCTCTGCGTCTGGTGTCCTGCATCGTTGATGGATTGCGGCAACTTGCCTTGCTGGTAGGGGAGGGGCTGGTGGTGCGTCGTGGGCGATGGGCCCGACTGCTATGCTCGCGAGTGGCTGGGCCGCTGTTGTCGCGGATCGGCTTTTTTCCTCCGCCAACTCGTTGAAGCTTCTGCAGTTCCTGAGGGTGTGTCCTGATCTGAGCTCCCCTCGTTCGTTTCTGAATCCGTGTATCGAGCATGGTCCGTCGAGTTGTTCTTTGGCCGAGGGGTATGTTCTGGTGCTGTCGCGCGACTGCCTCGTCCTCCAGTCCCGTTTCTGAGCTTGGGGCGCATCTTCGAGGTTGTCTCTGTGCTGTATCCTGCTGTCGTCACGATGCCTGCCGTCTCTGTCGTCTGGGAAGCCTGCGGCGACCATGTCGGGTCCTCTGTCGTCGTAGAAGCTGCGCCTGGGTCGCTTCCTTCGACGGTCGAGTCCTCTTTCTCCGTTGTGCTAGTCGTAGTTATGTTATGAGCGTGCGATGTGGATTTCTGTTTCGTTGCGAACGGAATCCTCACCGTCCGCCCAGCTGTTGGCTTGCTCTAGCAGCCGTGCCGTCTCTTGTATGTAGATTTGAAGTTTTCTATGAAGGCTTCACGGAACTACCTCCATGAGCTAATGGATCCTCGCGGGAGATTCTTCAACCAGTGTCGTGCCGAGCTCTCGAGCATGAGCTCCACATACTGCATTGCTGTGATGTTGGTCCCTCGCTGGAACTTGACTGTTGTTAAGTAGTCGTCGAGCCATGCCTCTGGCTCCTCGAGTCCATTGTATTTGTGCGTTGTGGAGTTCAACTTGAACCCGCTCGGCATTCGCGTCTCGCGTATGAAACGCGTGAAGCATACTGCTCCGCATGGCTCGATTTCTTCATCGAAGGCTTGTTCGTCCGAGTATTCTTCGCGTGCTGCGCGTCTTCATCTGTTGCGGTTGACTTTGTTTTGTGTGATGTCGTCGCGCGCGTCTCGTCGACTGCTGCGGCGCCTGTTGTCGTTGTCGTCGCTGTCGTGTTTCTTGTTTTTGCCGGAGCGCTTGCGCCAGTCGTCGCTGCTGTCGCTGTCATCGGGTGAGCTGGGGTCCCTGTCTGGTGTCCTTGCACGGGTCTGTCGCCTTGCACTTGATTTTTTGGGTGCTGAGGCGGCGATGGAGTCCTTCATTATCTGTAAGGCTATTGAAGTGTTGCGGTCTGGCCTGTTCTGCCTATTCCTCTGGGCGCGAGATAGGTAGTCTCGGGCGCTTATAAGGGCTTCTGTTGGTGTCAGGGGTTCCTCTTCGTCGTCCTCCTCTTCTAGCTTGAAGTCGTCGTCGAGCTTCCAGAGCACTCTCTTCTTGTCTGTTCGTCGCAGGTTGCTGAATTTTGATTTATTGCGGAGAGGAGAGACGTGATCCGGGGAGTCGTCTCTTGGAGGCGGTTTGCGATTGCTTTTCTGCTCGACGACCGCCCTTTCTTGCTTCTCCAGCTCTAGGCGTTGTTGTCTTGCTTGCTGGGTTAGGTCGCTTGCCAATTTGTTGTATGCCCTGAGCTCGTTCCTTGTTGCGCTTTCCAGTAGTAACTTCCCGTGTTCGGCTGCGTCTTTTACCTTGGCCATTGATTCTTTGGACAGGTAGATTTTCTCTTTGGGTGGCTCGTCCACCGCCGCACTCGGGGTTTGTTGCTTACTGCTTGATGGCTTGTCGCTCTTGTGGTTGCTCTGCTCTTGTCCTTGTGGTACTTTTATTGGTATACTTCCCACGTCTCCCAGCTTCACGACGATCTTATTGGTGGTTCCGGGTCCTTTTGTGTTGCCGTTGGCTTGGCGAGTGCTCGAGTCGTGGTCCTGGCCCTCGCCGTTTGCTGGTGGCGCGTCGACTTCTGCCATGAACACCTGGGATGGTTCCCCGACTTCCTTGTTGCTCGTGCGTGTGATGCTTCTTTTCCGGGCCGAGGGTCCAGTCGAGTGATCGTGGGTGACGCGAAGCCTTTGTTTTGGTGGGTAGTCGCGGCTGGCCTGGAGGGTGGTCGCGCGGGTGCTGACTGCGTCGATTGCTGCTGTAGATGTCGTCGCGGGTGTTCGGGCGTCGTCCGTGAGGCGGAGGGTGCCCCAGTGGTTGATCTAGATCTGATATGCTCCGAAGATCAGGTTGATGCCGGAGCGTAGGTCGGCGAATATTGATCGGAGAGTCGAAAGGTGGGCCGTGAAGCCGATGGACCCGAACAGATCGGATTCCGCCTGGGTCGTCGGATCAAAGAGTGCTGGTGAAGTCGCCGCGTTGGTGGGTGTTGAAGATGCTGATGAGGCCGCCGAGATCGCGTTCCCAACCTGTGCGGTTCCCACAGACGGCGCCAATTGACAGGGATGTACCCCGACAAATCCCATGGTCAGGGACCCTAGGTTAGTCATGAGAGGCACAGGTTGGACGATAAGCTCGTCGGCTAATAGGAGGATACGTTCCTGCTCGATATTATTGATTGGAGATGGCGATTACAAGGGAGCCGAGGCTAGTGCGCACAAGGCTAGGTTACAGATTGTGTATTGCTTGATCTCGACGTCTCCCCTCCTAGCCCTTATATACTAGGCTAGGTCTCGGGGAGTCCGTCCTTATTACAGATGAGGTTTCCTAACCATGATCTTGTTCCGTATGGCAAGTTTGCACCTTCCTTATGACTCGAGGACTCCTACGTCGGTGCCACTAGTGGGCCAAGGCTGGGCCCAGGCGGCATCATTGTGGGCCTTCTGTCTTCTGGTACACCGGGTAGGCTCATTCATAGGAGTCGTGGGGTCACCCCTCGTCACTTATGAGCCTCTTCCTTTCTTTTGTAGCATAGTTAGCATTGCGGTGCGTTTATAATCCTGTCAATTGCCCATCTGTAATTTGTTTACCTCGCATAGCAGTTTTATCATATTTTGGGAGAGAGACATCACTAGTGAACATCACAAGACCCCGGTCCATATTCTCATCATTGTTTACAAGATTATTTCCTTTTCAGTATTTACTTTCAGTTGCTATCATTATCATTATCTTGTGTTTTTTTATCCTTTGTAAACAACAAGACTGGAGAGATTGACAACCTCTCTGAACTTCGTTGGGAGCAAAGTTAATTGTGTTGTGTGCAGGTCCACGTCAGGTGCGCCGATGACACCTACTTGTCATTCCCGGAGTCCTATGGGAGACAAACCCTATCCTCTACATAGGGGAAATTTGCTGCTATCCTACATCTCACCTTCCACTTGGGGTAACCAACGAAGGGCGAGAAGCCATTATCAGCTCTCGCGTATCAAGAAAATTTCTGGCGCCGTTGCCGGGGACTCCGAGTGATAAGATAGGGGAGTTTCCCACTGCCTTTTACCTTTACTTTTTAGTCTTGTTAGTTTACCTTTCTTTTTTTACCTTTGTGTCTTATACCAAAAAAATCCCAAAAATGGTGTGTCTAGTTCCTTACTTGCCAATCAATGTCTGGCTTCTTTGAAACCAGATCTTATTGGCATGGAGGATTCACTGAGGATCAACAAAAGTGGTACAAGGAACACCGCTTGTCTCAAAAGGGGATACACTTATGGAAAAAAATACATCAGTTGTATGACTATGCTCGAAACTTGTGCTCAATATATAATATATCTTTCTGCAGGGATGAATCTTGTTGCTTTATGAGGCATAAACACCTTGCTTTCCAATGTGAGTACAATGATGATGAAACCTTAGCTTCTTATGCCAAGATAAACTATGATTTTTATGACGCAGAGGAAATAGAAGAATTTGTTGCTTATAAGGGTGCCTATGAAATTACTTCTCTTCTTAAAAATGTTGATGATGCCCCTTACAAATCTGAGAGTCTTGCTATACTTAACTATTGTTTGGAAAACTATGATGCAAATTATTATATTACTGATCGTCTTGAGAGAATCTCTCCCCCAAAGGAAGACACTAATGATTTGCAGGACTCTATGGAAGAAGAAATTGCTGAACCTGAAAGATCCTTGGATGAAAAAGAGGAGGAGAGTGACGAACAAAAGGAGCAAGAATGGAGCCATCCACGTCAACCTTCTAATGAGAGTAACTCTTTGACTCTTACCTTATATGACTGTTATGATCCCATGGATTCTTTTGAAATATCGCTTTTTCATGAAGTTGATGCCTTCTATGCTTATGGCCGTGATGCCACTATGGATGATGCTTACGGAGATGAACTTGCTATAGTTCCTCATGTCAAGCATGAAATTTTTGTTATTGCACCCACACTTGATTGTCCTATTATCCTTTTGAAATCTCCAACTCATATTCCGGAGATTTGTGCTCTTATCAAGGCTCAATGTGATGGGTTGCATTTATCTTATAATCCTAAATACCGTGTTGAAAACTATACACGTGTGCTTGTAGGTCATGAACAACATGATTTATGTGATAGTTATATTCTTGATGTTGTTCATGATACTACTGAAAATTATTTTGAGAGAGGGAACTTTGGTTGTAGAAACTTCCATATTACTAAAACTCCTCTCTTTATGTTGAAAGTTTTGAAGATGTTCTTGTTCCACCTTCCTATGCTGGTTTTTTTTGCTTCTTTGATTTATTTTCTTATAACATGCCCATGCATAGGAAGTGGGTTAGGCTTAAATGTGTCTCATATTTGCTTCTTGATGCTCTATTTTGCTCCAAATTCTTATTCTTATGTGTGCATCTTCTATAATCTTTATGCCTAGCTTAAAGGCGTAAAAGAAAGCGCTTGTTGGGAGGCAACCCAAGATGTTTTTACTTCTGTTTTTAGTGGTCTTGATGATTGTTACTACTATAACAACATCATTGTATCTTTATTTTCAAGCTTTGTGCCAAGGTATAGCCTCATATGACAAGTGAAGCGAAAGTTGTGACATGCTGTCCAGAAAACTGATTCTGTCCTCGTGACGGGAAATATATGATCAAATCACCAGTTCATCTTTTAGAGCTGATTTTTTTACACAGCGTGCTCTATAGATTCACGGATAGTAACATCCCAAAATTTTCAAAATTTTGGAATGTTAATAAATAATATAATATTAATTGAATTGTTTTGATTTTGGGGTAAATGAAAAACTTTTCCCTTGAGTTTTTGTTTAAACCTTTACAAACCATTTAATAAAATTGGATAATCATTTATCCAATAATGAAAATTTTGGTTGTGAACTTTATTCAAAATTTCAAAGAATGATTTTCTTTCTTTTGTCCTTTTGAAATTTGGTACGAACCACAATTAAATATTTTCGAGTGAGAATAAAATGACTTTCTTAAATTTATTGTGGTCCCATACTCATTCTCGAATTCTTATTTTGGAGTTTATTGGATATTGAAGTTTAAAAGATATTTAAATATTTCCAATAATTTAATAAATAAAATGAGAGGAGATAATATGACTTCTCCAGAAACAGTATTGGAAAAATTTAATAATGTCGTTAATGAGTTTTTTTTCATAAAAATATATTTCTAAAATTTATTCTGAGAGGGAAATATAGTTTTCCTAGGCTCTTTATGTTTTATTTGGCCTATACAATTTTATTTGAGAGTGTTTAACCCAAAATAGGATTCCTAAGTCAATTGGACTGAGGTCACCTATCTAATTTTTTCCCTCTATCTCTCTTTCCTTTTTCTTTATCTTGGGACAAATTTTGCACTAAGGCCCATAGCCCGAGCGAGCTGTCTTCTTCCTCTCGTCCGTTCATGTGTACGTGAACACAGAAGCAAGTGGCCATGGCAACTGAAGCTCTTCCTCTTTTCCTCCCATCTACTCTTTTGACCGATTCACTTCAGAACCTACACAAAAATTGTGGACAAGTTCATGAGGAATCCGTTCATGGAAACAAACACGCGTTTTAATGCTTTTAATTGTCCATAATTTTCTCCATGAATGCCATTAAATCTATTTCCAAAACCTCGCTTTTAATGTTCATTATTTCTCCATGAATGTCATTAACTCCATTCCAAAACCTCACCCACTCTCCTTCTATGGACCTCCCATGACCCTATAAATACCGCCCCTAGGACCCCTTTGAACCACACATCCCCACGCATAAAGTCCCTCTCCAAAGCCCTCTCCTTCGTGCGCAATTTCTCGTCGGAGTAAAGATGCATCCACACTTCCGGTGAAGATTTTTGTCGCCATGAAAGGTACCTAGTCCATATTTCTTCCTCTAGTTTCTTCCCCTTGCCGATGCGCACCGTTGTGACATATTTTTCCTCTCGATTACAAGGCCGGAGCACACCGTCCGTGTCATTGTGCTCTTCATGCGTTCTTCTCTACTCCGGCGGAACTTCTCGGCTATCCGAACGCGAACATGGAGCTATAACCTTGTCCATCGAGTCGCCCAAATCATCCTCTACCCCGTTCGGCTGTTCGTTGACGCCCGTGACCTTTTTCCAAAATTCCGGCAAGATCTCCGGTGAGCCTTTCTCCCCTCTTTGTTCATCATTTTATTTTGTAAAAATCGAATGGGTACAGTCCTATCAGAACTTGCCATTTTGCATCCTTTTTATTAATCCCGTAATTCATTTTAGCAAAAATATATAAACTTCAAAAATTCATATCTTCTATCCCGTAAGTCGGATTTCGACAAATTTTATATCCCCAGATTCCTTGGAAAATGTAGTTTATTATTTTCCAATAATATTCCACTTTTGATAATTCGAAATTTAACTCAAATTTATTTTTATAATTTGAGTATATTTGATATACATCTTATTCCATAATTTATTTGGAATATTTTCTTCATCAAATTTGATCCTTAAAATCAAATCTTTTTGTTTGGACAATTGTCACATTCTTTCCATCATATAAATACACTATTTTGACCTCAAACCTTCGTCTTAGCTTCCATTTAGTTATATCTCTTTTTTATATAAATTTGGCTACAAAAATTCAATCTTCTCAACAAGATCATCACGATTTCTATCGGATCTTTTTGAATCCAATCCAAGAATTGATTTCCTATTCAAATATTCATATGTACAAACCAACTGAGTTTGACATACTCTCCATCCAATTGATTTTATAATCAACCTCCAACATATCCAATTGATTTTACAATCCTCGGATATATGATTGCCATCATATTTCCATCCAATCCAACTTGATCCTATCTCAACCTATCCATGCCATAGTAATTAGTTTATTAATAGTAATAACTAAATATTTATGTTGTAATTGTATCTTATTTGTATCTTCACTTTGGGTTGAGTTGTGTGTTGAAGTGTTTCTCTTTTACCGTTAGATATATTGTAACGAGATGGAGAGATGACTACGAGTAGAATATTTCATCATCAGGATCCAGGCAAGTTACTCTTTTGATCATGCTCCAGTATTACCTATATTTTTTATATGCATTGTAGTCCAACTTAAATATTATTCATTGATAGGATTATATATTATTCTATGCTATTACACCCAGTAGTTCGTTGAGGTAGGTCTGAACCTTATATCATTGTCACCACCGTGTAGAATTATACTGCTTTGCTAAGTAGACGTGGATTGGGAATTGATCCATTATGAGGTATGAGTGACTAAGTAGTAAACAGGACCAAGATAATCTTAATGAACCACCTGGGTGGAATGGTTTGGGGCACCCTGGAGGAACCAGTGGATTTGCCTGAGTGACCTGGAGATGGCCAGTAATCACTGCGGAATGCCACCCAGGCTTAAAGGGATCAATCATATTTTTCATAACTAGAAGCTTACGTGTGCAGCCACAAGCTATTATGGGCTCTGGCTTGGTTGATTAGTTGTAGTGACTCTTACTAGGTGGTGCTACGAACGTAGTTATGAGTAGGTGGGATGGGCACCTCCAGAGTGAGGGAAACTCTTCTAAAAGACCATGTCTCGACCTTCCGGTTCTCATACAACATGCAGTGTGACGAACTAAAAAGGAGGTGGTCGAGTCTTGTGGGGAAAAGTGCACAAACCTCTGCAGAGTGTACAAACTGATCATGATTAGCTGTGTCCCCGGTTACGGACAACTTTGAGCATCTAGAAGTGGGAATGTTGACGGATCTCATCATATTTAATTAATCAATCGGGTTTAATCAACTTTGGGAATAGATTGACTTGGAGAAACCAATTCAATCATATTATGAGCTTTGTAGTACTGTTATGATAATCTTTGAGTAGGACAAAATCAGCTTTATGCAAACTGAATTTCTTAGAGCTTTTCCACCAGCCAAAATTGCATGTAGAAGATAGGTCTGTTATATATTTTTTTTGGGAGTAACTTGCCGTACATTCAAAGTACTGACCCATTTTGGGCTGTAACCTTCGGTGTTGCAGGATTTTATATGACGAGTAAGTGATGCGATGTAGGGTTACGATGTCTACCCTCAACTTTGCCGTTGGTGTTGATGGGACTCCACTTATGTATTGTTTGTTTCCGCGGTGTATTCTTTCCGAAAGGCTATAAGGTAATAAATACCATGTATTTACGTTACTTTTTGACATGTGATTCATGGTATTTCATCGAGTACTTTGTGTGCTAGCATACTGATCCAGGGATAGCACAGAAGCACAGTAGACTTGGTTCCCTTCGGGACCGGGTCGTTTCACGGATCTTTCGTATGTTCTGAGTTTTTTGATTTGAGTTGCAGAAGTACCCCAAAAAATTTGTCTACTACCAGCTGTTATGTTTTCACAGATTCTGCCACGTTTTATCTCTCCTTACCTTTGCAAACCTTAAGCTTGATTTTTCTTTGCAAAAACCTTTTGGAAATCTTGAGAAACAGTAGCTCTTCAAGAATATCTTTATATCCAGTGGGAAAAATTATTTTATTAAGGGTACTAACCTCTCTAATCAGCTTATGATGAGTTATGTATGAAGGGAGTTTTCAAGTGTGCGATGGAAGATGATGAAAGAAGATTCAGGAGTGTCAAGCGCTCAAGCTTGGGGATGCCCCCACGCATCCCCAATAAATATTCAACGAGACTCAAGCGTCTAAGCTTCGGGATGCCCCTGTGCATCCCCTTCTCCATCAACAATCATCTGTTCGTCCTTCGTCTCACTATATTTTTAATACTTCGTACGTTATGTGCTATGCTTGGAGCATCTCGCTCTTAGGTTTTATTTTTAGTTTACTTTAGATTTTATTGCTGTTCATAACAAGTTAGACCCCGTCTTACTTTGTGTGGGAGAGAAATACGCTCCACTTTAAAAATCTAGAACACATCATAGGATTTTTCATGCCTATTTTTTACTGTTGTGTGTTTTTTATCTTTTCATAGCTACTGCCATGTTTAGTTTTAGTCTTAGTTTGTCTTTAGAAAGAGCCTTGTCTTTTGTTTAGTTTGTTGCTGGAACTCTCTTTAGTTTTCATGTTTATCCTGTTAAGAGAGTTGGTTGTTGGCTTGAGTTATGTCTTGTTTTGAGAGTAGGTAATTTAGTTTGCTATTTAATTTTAGTAGTAACTTGCAATAGTTTTGAGGTATTGATGTGAGTAATGTTTGAACTTTTGGTGTCAAGAGCTCTAGACTATTAGTGATAGGTGTCGTATTTTGGGAAATCTATGTTTATTTGCAAAACCTACAAAACTAGTTGAGAACTCTAGCTACTAGATGGATCGCTAATCTTTGGAGGGATCAAATATTAGAGAACACTCACGTACCATGAGTCGAGGATGCGCAAGGATAACCAAACCCACATACACTCCTCCTCGGGGTACTTGTCTCTTTGTGAACCTCCTCATTAGATTGAGAGTTGCCGATAATAAGTGCATGAGTTCTTCGGACTAATGTAAGTATTGAAAGTTGACACTTCCACCTCCTCATATTTGTTATCCTCTCATGTGTCGTGCATTGCCTTCCTCTCACTCCGACAGTTGGCGTCCACCTTCGCCGGTACATCCAAACCCTTGGCATGATACGTTCTGTCATCATAAACCTCCTTATATCTTTCCTCAAAACATCCACCATACCTACCTATCAAGGAATTTCCATAGCCTTTCCGAGATATATTTCCATGCAACATCCACCTCTTCATGACTTGAGCTTCATGTCATACATGTTCCTGCTACACTGGCAGCGACATACATTGCATACATCATGATAGCTACATCTTCTTTATGATTTGAGTACCTTGTAAAGTGTGAAAGATCTTCTATACCCTCTTGTAAATTAGAGTGTTGCCCTTAAGTGAGGAAAAGATCCCAAAGTGGACAAAATAAAAGATCCCAAAGAGGACAAATGAGAGTTAAATAGAAAGAGCTATTGAGGCCACCAAAAAATACAAAATAATAGAAAAAGGAGAAAAAGAAAATAAAAAGAGAGAAAGGGGCAACACTACTATCCTTTTGAAAGATCCACACTAGTACTCCCTCTTATCCTTGTACTCCATAGAGATGATCATTCATGCATATAGCTATGTGGGGACCTTCACACTATAGAACTTGGCTTGCATATTCCAAGGATGAGCCACCTTAAAAGATCTCTAGGTCTTCATGAGCGAGCAAGTTAGATGCACCCCCACTAGTTCCATTGGAGATAGTTTCAGCTCATATGTGCATCTGTTGCATGGCAATCCTACTCCTCACATCATATCTATCCTTTGACCTTCTTGCCTATGATTGTCCTCATTGATGTGAGACTTTCTCACCATTTTTTCTTCCTCCTCCACCATATTCTCTATTTGCCATCCTAAGCGTCAACTCTCGTGCTTACACTCATCCATTGCATGAGTGCTCAAAATATCGAAAAGGAGTGGATCAAATTGACTTGTACCTGGCTAGTGGTCTGGGGACGAATCAAGATAAGATTCCAAAGAAGACCAAGTGTGAAACTTTAGTAGATTGAGTTATCAACAAAAAAATATTTTTTCTCGTATTCCCTATCCCCCTTCTTGCACGCAAACACCATTTGGAGACATTCGAGTCACGGACAGCGAGAGCTCTTGCACCTAATGTTCTTTTGTTACTTGTTTCAATGCTAATATAGACTCTTGCATGTTATGACTTGAATTGAATCACATACCTTGATTGCTTTACTTTTCAAAGTTCTTATATGGTTCCTAGCATGTCACCACAGAAATTATGTTTATTATCATTTACCTACTCGAGGACGAGAAGGAATTAAGCTTGGGGATGCTGATACGTCCCAAACGTATCGATAATTTATGCTTGTACCATGCATGTTTTGTGTGATATTGCTATGATCTAGATACACTTTCATACACTTTTGATCATATTTGGACTAACCTATTAACTCAGTGCAACCAAGTGTTAGTTCCTGTTTTCTGTTGTTTTTCTATTTCAGTTTTCCCACATATAAAAAGTGCTCCAAAAATCTGGGAAAATTAGATAAAAAATCAGCGTGCCGGAAGCTTCCAGTGCCCCGAAGGAGGGCCAGGGGGCCACCACCAGGTGCCCAGGCGGCCACCTAGCGCAGCCGGGGGCCTGGCCGCACCAGGGGGCGCCTGGACCCCTGGTGGCCCCATGGCTGCCCCCTTCGCCTATTTAATCTCTATCACGGGAAACCTACGAGGACAAAACCCTATTTCTCAAAGTTTCCTCTGTTCCTCCGCCGCCGCGCTTCCAAGATCGAGAGCACCGTTAGGACCCTTCCCGGCACCCTGCCGGAGGGAGGATTGACCACCGGGAGCTTCTCCTCCACCATGGACACTTCCCGGATGTGTCGTGAGTATTCTACCTTGTACCATGGGTCCGTGATAAGTAGCTATGTGATGTTCTCCTCCCCTCTATGTTATTCATGGTTTAGACCTCGTGAGATACCCTACATGATCGAGGCACATATGTAATTCTTCTGCTTTTTCCATGCTGAGTTTGATGGGATCTGATGGATTATGAGATTATGTTCAGATTGTGATAGAGTAATATATTTGTTTTTTTATCTCTTATATTTTTTTCCTAAGTAATTCTTGCATGTTCTCTTTTGCTGTTTATTGCTTTGGCCAAGTAGTAGGTCGTGACTCCAAGAGGGAACGTTATGCTCGATTGTGGGTACATGCTCCCTGATGACACGTTTGAGTTACAGAAACATGAGTTTAGGGGATGTGCTGTGGCCACAAGGGGGAAAACAACGGGGCTTGTAACCGCGGTTGCAAGGATTGTTTACTTTACGCAAAGTTCTTTTTAATGCAGTTGTCTGTTGCTTTGGGTTTACACTTTGGGTGGGACTCGCAACTTAATACCAGCGGTATGTTCTGGATAGATATCTCAAGGTGGATGATTAGTAGTATATGCAGATGGCTTTCGGTCTACTTATTTTGGCGTACTGCCCATGCTTATGAGCCTCTTCCTTTCTTTTGTAGCATAGTTAGCATTGCGGTGCGTTTATAATCCTGTCAATTGCCCATCTGTAATTTGTTTACCTCGCATAGCAGTTTTATCATCTTTTGGAAGAGAGACATCACTAGTGAACATCACAGGACCCCAGTCCATATTCTCATCATTGTTTACAAGCTTATTTCCTTTTCAGTAATTACTTTCAGTTTCTATCATTATCATTATCCTGTGTTTTTGATCCTTTGTAAACAACAAGATCGGAGAGATTGACAACCTCTCTGAACTTTGTTGGGAGCAAAGTTAATTGTGTTGTGTGCAGGTCCGCGTCTGATGGCTTCTCGCCCCTTCAATGGTTACCCCAAGTGGAAGGTTGAGATGTAGTGCAGCAGCAGTTTTTCCTCGGTGAAGATACCAAGGTTTCTCTCCAGCAGGACTACAGAGATGATAAGTAGGTGTCAGCGGCGCAGCTGACGCGGACCTACACACAGACACAGATAACTTTGTTCCCAACGAAGTTCAGAGAGGTTGTCAATCTCTCCGGGCTTGTTGTTCACAAGGATAAAATGCAAGGGATAATGATAGCAAGTAAAAGCAGTAAAGTAAATATAGCATGGAAAAAATAATGAGGATATGGACCGGGATACGTGATGTTCGCTAGTGATGTCTCTCTCCCAAAAGACGATAAAATTGCTATGCGAGGTAAACAAATTACAGAAAGGCAATTGACAGGATTATGAACGCACCGCAATGCTAACTATGCTACAAAAGAAAGGATGAGGTTCAAAAGCACAGGCAGTACGCCAAGATAAGTAGACCAAAATCCATCTGCATCTACTACTAATCATCCACCTTGAGATATCTATCCAGAACATCTCGCTGGTATTAAGTTGCGAGCCCCACCCAAAGTGTAAACCCAAAGCAACAGACAACTGCATTAAAGAACTCTGCGTAAAGTAAACAATCCTTGTGACCGCGGTCACAAGCACCGTTGTTTTCCCCCTTGTGGAAACAGCACATACCCTAGACTCATGTTTCTGTCACTCAAGCGTGTCATCGGGGGGCATGAACCCACAATCTAGCACAACGTTCCCTCTTGAAGTCACTACCTACTACTTGGCCAAAGCAATAAACAGCAACGGAGAACATGCAAGAATTACTTAGGAACAAAAATATAAGAGATAAATAACAAAAATATTACTCTATCACAATCTGAACATAATCTCATAATCCATCAGATCCTATCAAACTCAACATAGCAATAGAAGAAATATTACAAAGGTGCCTCGATCATGTAGGGAAGCTCACGAGGTCTAAACAATGAAGATCAAAGAGGGGAGGAGAACATCACATAGCTACTGATCACGGACCCATGGTCCAAGGAAAACTACTCATGAGACATCCGGGGAGCATCCATGGTGGAGAGGAGACTCCCGGAGGTCAATCCTCCCTCCGGCAGGGTGCCGGGAAGAGGTCTTCTGGTGCTCCCGATCTTCGGAAGTGCGGCGGCGGCGGAACAGAGGCGAGTTCGCGGAATAGGGTTCCTCTTCTGGAGTTTTCCCGTGACGGATAATAAATAGGCGAAGGGGGGCAGCCAGAGGTGGACCAGGGGCCCCAGGCGCCCCCTGGCGCGGCCAGGGGTGGGGCCGCGCCGGGTGTCCGCCTGGGCCCCCCTGGCTCCACTCTGGCCCCTCCCGGGCTCTTCGCGAAGCTTCCTCCACGCTGATATTTTATCTGAATTTTCTCGAATTTTTCTGGCACTTTTTATATGGGGGAAAACTGAAATAGAAAAACAGAAGAAAACAGGAACTGGCACTGGGGTGCACTGAGTTAATAGGTTAGTCCAAATATGATCAAAAGTATATGAAAGTGTATCTAGATCATAGCAATATCACACAAAACATGCATGGAGCAAGCAGAAATTATAGATACGTTTTGGACGTATCAACATCCCCAAGCTTAATTCCTGCTCGTCCTCGAGTAGGTCAATGATAACAGCATAATTTCTGTGGTGACATGCTGGCAACCATAAAAGAACTTTGAAAAGTAAAACAATCAAGGTTAGAGATTCAATTCAAGTCATAACATGCAAGAGTCTATATTAGCATTGAAACAAGTAACAAAAGAACATTAGGTGCAAGAGCTCTCGCTGTCCGTGACTCGAATGTCTCCAAATGTTGTTTGCGTGCAAGAAGGGGGATAGGGAATACGAGAAAAAAAAGTAATTTTGTGTTGAGAACTCAATCTACTAAAGTTTCACACTTGGTCTTCTTTGGAATCTTAGCTTGACTCGTCCCCAGACCACTAGCCAGGTACAAGTCAATGTTATCCACTCCTTTTCGATATTTCGAGCACTCATGCAATGGATGAGCGTAAGCACGAGAGTGTACACTTAGGATGGCAAAGAGAGAAATATGGTGGAGGAGGAAGACAAAAAGGAAGAGAAAGGCTCACATCAATGAGGACAGTCATAGGCAAGAGATGCCAAATGATAGATATGATGTGAGGAGTAGGGATTGCCATGCAAAGGATGCACATACGAGCTAAGAAGCTCTCCAATGGAACTAGTGGGGGTGCATCTAACTTGCTCGCTCATGAAGACCTAGAGCTCGTTTGAGGAGGCTCATCCTTGGAATATGCAATCCAAGTTCTATAGTGTGAAGGTCCCCACATAGTTATATGCATAACGATCATCTCTATGGAGTACAAGGATATAAAGGGAGTACTAGTGTGGATCTCTCAAAAGGATAGTAGTCTTGCCCCTTTCTCTCTTTTTATTTATTTTTCTCTTTTTTCTATTTTTTTGTATGTTTTGGTGGCCTCAATGGCTCTTTCTATTTAACTCTCATTTGTCCTCTTTGGGATCTTTTATTGTGTCCACTTTGGGATCTTTTCCTCACTTAAGGGCAACACTCCATTTTACAAGAAGGTAAAGGAAATCTTTCACACTTTACAAGATACTCAAAATCATAAAGATGATGTAACTACATGATGTATGCAATGTATGTCGCTGCCAGTGTAGCAGGAACATGTATGACATGAAGATCAAGTCATGAAGAGGTGGAAGTTGCATGGCAATGTAACTTAGAAAGGCTATGGAAATGCCTTGATAGGTAGGTATGGTGGCTGTTTTGAGGAAAGATATAAGGAGGCTTATGATGACAGAGCGTATCATGCCAAGGGTTTGGATGTACCGGCGAAGGTGGACACTAACTCTCGGAGTGAGAAGAAGGCAATGCACGGCACAAGAGAGGCTAGGAAAATATGGGAAGGTGGAAGTGTCAACTTTCAATACTTACATTAGTCCGAAGAACTCATGCACTTATTATCGGTAACTATCAATCTAATGAGGAGGTTCACAAAGGTACAAGTACCCCGAGGAGGAGTGTATGGGGGTTTGGTTATCCTTGCGCATCCTCGACTCATGGTACGTGAGTGTTCTCTGATATTCGACCCCTCAGAAGAGTAGTGATCCATCTAGTAGCTAGATTTCTCAACTAGTTTTGTAGGTTTTGAAAATACACACGGATTTCCCAAAATACGACACCTATGACTAATAGGCTAGAGCTCTTGACACCAAAAGTTCAAACATTACTCACATCAATACCTCAAAACTATTACAAGCTACTACTAAAATTAAATAGCAACCTCAATTACCTACTTTCAAGGCAAGACACAACTCAGTGCAACAACCAACTCTCTTAACAAGATAAACATGAAAACTAAAAAGAGTTGCAGCAACAAACTAAAAAAAATCCAAGGCTCTTGCTAAAGACAAACTAAGACTAAGACTAAACAAGGCAGTAGCTATGAAAAGATAAAGAACACACAACAGCAAAAAGATAGGCAGGAAAAATCCTATGATGTGTTCTAAATTTTGAAAGTGGAGCGTGTTTCTCTCCCACACAAAGTAAGAAAGGATCTAACTTGTTATGAACAGCAAGAAAAGATAAATAAAACTAAAAACAAAACCAAAGAGCGAGACGCTCCAAGCATAGCACATAACACATGAAGTGATAAAAATATAGTGAGACGAAGGACGAACTGATGATTGTTGATGGAGAAGGGGATGCACGGGGGCATCCCCAAGCTTAGACACTTGAGTCTCCTTGAATATTTATTGGGGATGCATGGGGGCATCCCCAAGCTTGAGCGCTTGACACTCCTGGATCTTCTTTCATCATCTTCCATCGCACACTTGAAAACTCCCTTCATACATAACTCATCATAAGCTGATTAGAGAGGTTAGTACCCTTAATAAAAAAAAAATTCCCCACTGGATATAAAGATAATATTTAAGAGCTACTGTTTCTCAAGAGTGCAAACAGTTTTTGAAAAGAAAAAGCAAGCTTAAGGTTTGCAAAAGTAAGGAGAGACAAAACGTGGCATAATCTGTGAAAAACAGAACAGAAGATAGTAAAGAATTTTTTAGGGGCACTTCTGCAACTCAAATCAAAAAACTCAGAACATACGGAAGTTTCGTAATTGTATAGATCATACTGTATAAAAATTTCAGCTCAAAAATATGAACTGGGATTTTTCTGGAATTTTTCTGGTCACGAGGACAGAATCTGTTTTCTGGACAGCATGTCGCAACTTTTACTTCCCTTGCCGTAAGAGGCTATAACTTGGCACAAAGCTGAAAAATAAAGATACAATGATGTTGCTACAGAAGTAACAATCATCAAGACACAACAAAAGCACAAAGAAACACCTAAATTCGTTGCGGGCTGCCTCCCGAAAGCGCTTCTTTAAAGCCATTAGCTAGACATCATGCAAAAAGAAGAATCAAGTTTTATCAAGAGAAAGAGAATAACTAGCCCATGTAACGGACTCAAAAGGTAACTTGATTTTCTTTATAGGGAAGTGTTCCATCCCCTTTTTGAATGCTAATTGGAATTTAATATTCCCCTCTTTCATGTCAATAACCGCACCAACGGTGCGAAGAAAAGGACGTCCCAAAATAATTGGACATAAAGGTTCACACTCTATATCCATAACAATAAAATCGAAGGGAACATAGTTGTCATTGACAATGATAAGAACATCGTCGATCTTCCCCAAAGGTTTCTTTACGGAAGAATCAACAAGACGAACACCAAAAGAACAAGGCTCAAAAGGCTTCAATTCAAACATATCAAATATTCTTTTGGGCATAACGGAGGTACTAGCTTCAACATCACATAAAGCATAGCAAGAGAAGTTATTCAATTTAATTTTGATCATAGGGTCCCAACCATCATCTAGCTTCCTAGGTATGGAGGCTTCTACTCTAAGCTTCTCCTCCCTAGCTTTGATAAGAGCATTTGTGATATGCTCCGTGAAGGCAAGATTAAGTGTGCTAGTGTGGGGGTCTCTAGACATTTTGTGTAGCAAGCTAATAACTTCTGAGAGGGTACAACTATCAAAATCAATATCACTACTATCAAAGGTGGTAGTAGTGTCATCTAGGCTCACTTGTTTGAAACCCTCTATGTTCATAGGAGTTTCTTTTTCTATGGTTGAGGTATTAGCATCACCATTAATAGGTCCAACGGGACTAGGAGTGCATTGGGTGCTAATAGTTTGAGTGTCCTCAACAATTTGGATAGTGGCAACTGTGTGGTGTGTAGGAAGGCTCTTAATTCTATCCTCTTCCTCTTTTTCTCTGGCCCATCTTTCTTTAAGTTTAGCCGTCATCCTAATATTTTCATTGATTTGTAACTGGATAGCATTAATAGGAGTGGCCTTATTTTCCTCAAGGGGAGAGGTTCTAATTTTAAGCATCTCAATATCAAGGGCTAAGCTTTCGACCTTCAAAGAGAGATTATCTATTTTAGCTAATTTCTCTTCTACATTTTTGTTGAAGGCTTTTTGGGTAGTGATAAAGTCTCTAAGAATGCTTTCTAATTCAGAGGAGGGGTTCTTGTTGTTAGGGTAGGTGTTGTTGTTCCCATAGTTGGATGGAAAAGGTCTAGGATTGCTAGCAAAATTTCCCCTATAAGCATTGTTGTTGAAGTTGTTTCTAGCAATAAAGTTCACATCTACTTGTTCTTGGGCAACCAAAGAATTTAAAGGAACATCATGAGGATCAATAGAGGGTTGCTTGGTAAGTAGAGACATAATTAAGTCAACTTTTTCATTGAGGGAGGTAATTTCCTCGACAGAATTTACCTTCCTACCTGTTGGAACGCGTTCGGTGTGCCATTGGGAATAATTGGTCATCATTTCATCGAGAAGCTTCGTGGCAGCACCAAGTGTAGTTGACATAAAGGTTCCTCCCGCGGCCGAATCTAACAGGTTCCGCGAGGTAAAGTTCAAGCCTGCATAAAAAGTCTGGATAACCATCCAAGTAGTCAAACCATGTGTAGGGAATTTCTTAACAAGAGATTTCATTCGTTCCCAAGCTTGGGCAACGTGTTCATTATCCAATTGCTTAAAATTCATAATATTACTCCTCAATTGGATAATCTTAGCAGGAGGGTAGTACTTCCCTATAAAAGCATCTTTGCACTTATCCCAAGAATCTATGCTATTTCTAGGCAAAGATTGAAACCATATTTTAGCATCTCCCCTTAAAGAGAAAGGAAAGAGCTTGAGCTTAACAACATCACCTTCTACTTATTTATACTTTTGCATATCACATAATTCAACAAAATTATTCAAGTGTAAAGCAGCATCATCTCCAGCACCAGAGAATTGATCTCTCATAACAAGGTTTAGCAAAGCAGGTTTAATTTCATAAGAGGTAGCTGAAGTGGCAGGTGTGGAAATGGGAGTGTAGATAAAGTCTTGGTTGTTGTGACTAATGAAGTCACACAACTTGGTATTTTCAGTGGAACCCATAGTAGCAGCAAGTGTGGCAGATTTTTTTGTAGTTTTTGATAAAAGACACAACGATAAAAACTGAAAGATAAACTAACAAGACTAAAAAAACAAAGGTAAAGGGTACTGTGCAACTCCCCTATCTTAGCACTTGGAGTCCCCGGCAACGGCGCCAGAAAACTTGCTTGATGGCTTCTCGCCCCTTCGTTGGTTACCCCAAGTGGAAGGTTGAGATGTAGTGCAGCAGCAGTTTTCCCTCGGTGAAGATACCAAGGTTTTTCTCCAGCAGGACTCCAAAGATGATAAGTAGGTTTCAGCGGCGCAACTGACGCGGACCTGCACACAGACACAGATAACTTTGTTCCCAACGAAGTTCAGAGAGGTTGTCAATCTCTCCGATCTTGTTGTTCACAAGGATAAAATGCAAGGGATAATGATAGCAAGTAAAAACAGTAAAGTAAATATAGCGTGGAAACAATAATGAGGATATGGACCGGGATACATGATGTTCGCTAGTGATGTCTCTCTCCCAAAAGACGATAAAATTGCTATGCGAGGTAAACAAATTACAGAAAGGCAATTGACAGGATTATGAACGCACCGCAATGCTAACTATGCTACAAAAGAAAGGACGAGGTTCAAAAGCACAGGTAGTACGCCAAGATAAGTAGACCGAAATCCATCTGCATCTACTACTAATCATCCACCTTGAGATATCTATCCAGAACATCTCGCTGGTATTAAGTTGCGAGCCCCACCCAAAGTGTAAACCCAAATCAACAGACAACTGCATTAAAAAGAACTCTGCGTAAAGTAAACAATCCTTGTGACCGCAGTCACCAGAACCGTTGTTTTCCCCCTTGTGGCAACATCACATCCCCTAGACTCATGTTTCTGTCACTCAAGCATGTCATCGGGGGGCATGAACCCACAATCTAGCACAACGTTCCCTCTTGAAGTCACTACCTACTACTTGGCCAAAGCAATAAACAGCAACGGAGAACATGAAAGAATTACTTAGGAACAAAAATATAAGAGATAAAAACCAAATATATTACTCTATCACAATCTGAACATAATCTCATAATCCATCAGATCCTATCAAACTCAACATAGCAATAGCTGAAATATTACAAAGGTGCCTCGATCATGTAGGGCAGCTCACGAGGTCTAAAAAATGAAGATCAAAGAGGGGAGGAGAACATCACATAGCTACTGATCACGGACCCATGGTCCAAGGAAAACTACTCACGAGACATCCGGGGAGCATCCATGGTGGAGAGGAGACTCCCGGAGGTCAATCCTCCCTTCGGCAGGGTGCCGGGAAGAGGTCTTCTGGTGCTCCCGATCTTCGGAAGCGCGGCGGCGGCGGAACAGAGGCGAGTTCGAGGAATAGGGTTCCTCTTCTGGAGTTTTCCCGTGACGGAGAATAAATAGGCGAAGGGGGGGGCAGCCAGAGGTGGACCAGGGGCCCCAAGCGCCCCCCTGGCGCGGCCAGGGGTGGGGCCGCGCCGGGTGGCCGCCTGGGCCTCCCTGGCTCCCCTCTGGCCCCTCCCGGGCTCTTCGCGAAGCTTCCTCCACGCTGATTTTTATCTGAATTTTCCCGAATTTTTATGGCACTTTTTATATGGGGGAAAACTGAAATAGAAAAACAGAAAAAAACAGGAACTGGCACTGGGGTGCACTGAGTTAATAGGTTAGTGCAAATATGATCAAAAGTATATGAAAGTGTATCTAGATCATAGCAATATCACACAAAACATGCATGGAGCAAGCATAAATTATAGATACGTTTTGGACATATCAGCGTCAGGTGTGCCGCTGACACCTACTTATCATTGTCGGAGTCCTACAGGAGACAAACCCTATCCTCTACATAGGGGAAATTTGTTGCTATCCTAAATCTCACCTTCCACTTGGGGTAACCAACGAAGGGCGAGAAGCCATTTTCAACTCTCGCGTATCAGGTTTCAATGCAGAAGTGCCAGCTTTGACTTGGCTAGTCCTGTACTACGAATACCATAAAGAGGTAAGGAGCGTACACAAGTCGAAGCCTCCAATTAATACACCACTATGGATCCTTCCTCGACTTTTCCACGAGAAAGCACGCCATAGCACTCACACTTATCTTGACAATTTTAGAGTAACCATTCAAGTTGTCTATGATCAAGTAAAGGTCTCCAAGTAGTCCATAACCGCGGACACGGCTATTCGAATAGTTCATTAACCTTGCAGGGGTGCACTGCTACACACACACACACACGCGCGCGCGTGCGCATCAGTTACCGCCTGGGAGTGGACCCGTCAAGCGAGTACCAGCGAGGATGTTGCCACGACACTTCACTCACGGCACCATCTCTAGTCTTAGGGAGTCGCCTATTTGAGATGGGACCGCAATCGGAATCCGGCCGATTTTTCCGATGCGGACTCAAACGTTGTGTGACTTCCATCAAGCTCAACTCGTTCATGATCACTTGATTCAACGAGCCCACAACCTACGTCCAGCACTTACCCCTATGTACCTTCTTGAGATCGTTACAGTTCGAACTACTTGCGACTCGTGGACTTTGTCCGGGGTGAGGTACTAGGCCGAGAGGGGTCAGTGAGCCCAATGTGTGGTCGTAATCTTAGTCTTGGATAACAATACAAGAACTCAGGCTTAAGGCAGTGTTCAACGAGACAACCCACTGTGTACTCCTACACAACCTCTCATCGTTCACGTTGTTTAGGTCAAATTCACCAACACGTTACCACCATCATTCACATGATCACTACCATCCCGACTCACATCAAAGTAACCTTATTGTAAACTCTAAGCATGCAATAAGCTGTAACAGTTGCAGGAGCCACATGATATCAACCAACTCCTACATCTGCTAGGATTGTGGTTTGCTTACTACTGTAACAAAACGATAGGTCATGCAAAGGAATAGGTTCAATTAAGCGGTAGAACGTATCATGGTGACATCCTAAACATGCATAAGAGAGAATGATAGGGAACTGCGATTTTATCAACATGATCAAAGAGGGGGTGCTTGCCTTGCTAACAATCACTAAGTAACACCCTTCTGACGTGAGGTTGAACTTGTCTCCGAGATCGACTCCTACCGAGAAGAAGCAATCACCAAAGTACTGAAAGTAATACACAATCAAAATAATGAAATGCACAAACAATATGGCATGATATGATTATGATCATGGGTGTGTTATGCTCCTTATGTGCATGTGATATGGTTTGCATTGCAATGGTTAAAGTTGGAATGAACATAGCATTTTATTTGATTTAATCCAAAACAACCAAATAGAAAAATGCTATTGATCCCTCATGGTAAACAATTCAAACATGGATGAAAGTTGCATATTAGGATAGAGAATTTTATTTTGTTCATTTTTCATATAAAAATCATTTCAATCTGAGTTACGGTTTAAAAGTTATTTAAATTCAAAGTTTGGAATATTTTCTGCCATTTTTGGATTAAAATAATTAGTTAAAGATTTAATGTGTCATGCTTCCGTCATGCTGACGCGGGGGGGTTGAGTGGTTCAGTGGCTGGGGGTTAATCCCTCTCTGTTTAAATTAACAGGGTTAATTAAGGGGGCCTGGGGCCCACTATCAGTGTCTAAAGGGGGGGGGTTAGCACGGGTGGTTAGGCCTAACCGTCTGGCGGCTTGACGCCGGTGGCGTAGCCACGGAGGCACTCTGTCGAAACAAAGTTCCCGGCCATGATAAGGCGCGGGGAGGGCACCCGCAGGTAGCCCGCGGCCTCCCGCACCTGATGGTGCACATGGGGCACCCAGGGGGGGCTCATGGCGACGTTGGCGAGCAAGCCCGCGACAGCGAGATCATGGCCATGGAGGGGAACGGCGACGCACAGCACGGGGAGGAGGGCGGGTTAGGGGGAAATGAAGAGGGTCTCACAGCGGTGTCGACGGTGAGCTCGGGGAGGCCGGGGATTAGCTGGCGGCGACGAATTCGTCGCCAGAATTCATGGCGGCCGGCCGTGAGATTTTGAAGCGGGCGACGTCGTCGGGGCCTTCGGGCTCGATTCCGCACGTGGCGTGACGAAGACGATGGCGGGCGACCTGTTGGACACGGCAGTGGAGCTTGTCGTCGCCGTTGTCCACGGTTGCGCACTACGATGGCCGGCAGTGAGCTTCGGGTGCGCACGAAAACAGCAAGGAGGAAGAGGGTAACGCGGCCAGAGAAGGGGGGAAATGGAGAGGGCGACCAGGGGCTGCGGTGTCGAGGGGATAGGGACGGGGGAGGCCCTGCCACGGCGAAGAAGGAGGTGGTGCCAGCCATGGCATGCAGGGCACGCAGCTCTTTGCTTTCCTGGCCGGGCTGGAAGACGAAGATGCCCCTTTGGGCTGGGCTGAGCCAGAAGCCAGGTGGGCCTGAGGTAAGTGGGTAAGTCCTCCCTTTCTCTGTTTTCTTTTTATTTCTTTTTTGTATTTTTGTTTAGATTTGATTCTAAAACCAAATCATTCTATAAAATTCTTAAAAAATTTATGTGGGCTTATGAGACAAATATAGCTCACCTCACAAAGTTTTAGAATTATTGGAATTTTATTTAATAAATTCCAATTGCAAATACAATATTTATTTAATTTCCAAGAGTATTTTGGACTTTTAGAAAAATCAGAGAGCATGAAGTGCGACCCACTTCACTTGAAATGTGATCATGCCCATTTATGAAACTTTTCAAAAATTTCAAAGAATTTTTGGTAAAATAATTTTGTCTTGCCTTTTATTGAAAATATTTTGGGGCTTTTTGCTTCCCCATTTCTTTTACTTTTGCAAAAAAATAGTGATGCAAAAATGCTAGCTCAACTTAAGCACAAACCTAAATTAGGGTTCTGACATGATGACTTTGTGCTGGCTCATGTTAATTTTCCGCAGAAGGAAAACAGGTTTGTACTTGTTCTCCTCTCTATTTTTTCTGCGTAGTGATTAGGATTGTTTTACTGAATTTCAAAAGCATCCTTTTCCTTTTTGAGTGAATTGCATTACTAATGCATTATTAGTTGTTCTCCTGTTTTTCCCCTGTTATATAGTGAGCTGCATTGCTTTAGTCAATTAACAGTATCTTTTTTCCTTTTGAGCGAACTGCATTACTAATGTGTTATTTAGTTGTTCTCCCTAGGATCTTGCATAGTGAGCTGCATTGCTTTAGTAACACAAGAAGCACTTTCTTCTTTGATTGATCCGGATTGTTTTACTGAATTTCAAAAGCATCTTTTTCCTTTTTGAGTGAACTGCATTACTAATGTGTTATTAGTTGTTCTCCTGTTTTTTCCCTGTTGTATAGTGAGCTGCATTGCTTTAGTCAATTAACAAAATCTTTTTTCCTTTTGAGCGAACTGCATTACTAATGTGTTATTTAGTTGTTCTCCCCAGGATCTTGCATAGTGAGCCGCATTGCTTTAGTAACACCAGAAGCACTTTCTTCTTTGAGTGAACTGCATTTATTAATGTGTTTTTTTTCGCAGGCATGATTGTGGATCTCTCCTGTATGCCCATACTCATAGTTCTTGTAAAAATGATTCTATATGAACTGCATGTATGCAATAGGTCTTGTATTGTACCTCAAAGCGCACTTCATTTTTATATTTTACAGTTTCTTTTTTCTTTCTATGTTTTTCACTTTTGCATATGTCCTTTTCGCTAAAATGATATTATATGAACTGCATTAAGTTATATGTTTTTTCATATGAAAAGTGCATTTTCATTATACTTTTGCTCTTGTATTTTGTACTTTTGGCCAAATTGATTTTTTTCGTTTGAAAAGCGCACTGCATTATACGTTGTTCTTAGTATGGTTCATTATACCCTTTTTGTTATTGAACTTCATGATTATTTTCAATTTTCTCATCACCACTCTTTTTCGCGCAGGCTTTGATGAAGGCGCACACCAAGGAGGAATTTCATTGTTTGAAACTCAGGTTCACAGCCCAACCATCGGTAATTTTGTCCTTGATGATGAACCCCCTGTCATGCATGTAAAGGAACCTGTCTGTAAGAGGATGAGGAGCGTTGCTGAACCTTCGAAAAAAGCCCTCGAGAAATCTCCCGTGAAGGCTGGGAAGAATTCAGTAACTAAGAGGTCCAGGAGGGCAGTTAGCCCTCCTATTGCTGAAGATACCGATGATGATTTTATGACGCCACCACCAGTTTGTAAGAGGACCAGGTGTTTAATCAGAAGGGCCTCATTCTGCAAAGATAGGTTGAGAAGGCCCCAACCACCTTTTCTTTTAGGTCTACAAACAAGATCCCAAGCTGCAAGGGTGTAACATCCCAAAATTTTCCGAATTTTGGAATGTTAATAAAATTAAATAGATAATGATTGTTTGCTTGATGTGTTTGATTTCCTCTGGGATTTAAAACTTTTTGGAGTTTATTGAATATTAAAAAGAGAGGGAATAAAATGACTTTCCCTAATATTCATAATTGGTGTTTTGGAATTTATTATTTAAAACAAAACCAACAAAACAAAATGAGAGAAGGTAATATGACTCCTTCAACATATTAAAAGGTTGGGAAATGTTTTAAATCATTATTGGAATTCTTCTGAATATTCAAAACATTTTTCAACTCAAGGAAATTCATTTGAGATATAAATGAATTATCCCCTTTTTAATAGAGTTGGAAAATATTTAGAATATTACTTTATGGCTTTTAAAATTTTATTATGAGCATTATAAATAACTCTAAAATTATTTTAGGGATTTTATAATGCTAAGAGAGTTTTTATTTCATTGAGATGATTTCTTAAATATTTTAAAAAGTGTTGAAAAAATATCCCAATGGGATATTTTTATTTTACCAAATTATTTATTGGTGTGACAATTTTAAAATTTGTGTTTTATTATTTAGAAATGGTTTGTCAATGCTTTTGACCAAATAAAAATATTCTAAATAATTTACTGGATTTTACTTGATTTATGAAAACTATTTTATACTTAAATAGAGTATTTAGAAAATGTTTTGATTTTAAGTTTCCTTTTTGGAAAATGTATTCATTAAATAAATTTATTTGTATTATTTGATGAATTTAGAAATTTATTTCATATTTTTCTGATGAGTATTTATTTTTCTACAATTGTTTGAAGTTTCGTTTTTTAAAGAAAAAGAAACCCGTACCGAGCCGGCCCAGATGTTGCTTTCCGCTTACGAGCACGAGCACAATTAGAGCCCAAGACGGATTCATTTTTTTATAGTCAGGCTATAAATAGAAATCCAGAAAAAAAAATTTCTCTTTTCCTTTTTTCTTCTAAACAAAAAAAACCCTAGCGCTGCGGGACCCGCGGGCCGCCGGGCCCGCCTCGCCGGAGTGCGCCCCGCCGACCTCGCCGGATGCCACCGCCACCAGCGCCGCCCACCTCCTCCCGTGCCGGAGCACGCGCCACGCCCACCGCCGCCAGTGCGCCACCGCGCGCCGAGCTCGCCGGCTACCGCGCCGCCCGCCGCTCGCCTCTCGGGCCGGCTACCGAGCCGCGCCGCGCCCTGCGGCCACCTCCCGCGCCCCACGCCGCCCCACTGCCTGAGCCACGCCAGAACCGAGCCGCTCGCCGGAGCAACTCCGGCCAGATCCGCTGCCAAGGACCCGATTGCTTTTTTTTAAAGAAAGATATTCGCGGATCAGTCCTTTTGGCAGAAAACCCCCTGACCTCGCACCGGCAATATCTCTGCAATCGTAAGTCGGATCGAGGTGAACTTTTTCCTACGCACTCGTGTTGTTCTGTACTTTAGCATGGAATCAAATTTTCACACTTTGCACACTTTTGAATTTGAAGCTATTTCAAATTCAAAATTCATAATCCCGGTGGCCGTATCATTTAAACCGTTGATCCAAATCGAGTGATTCTTTTTGCGTTGGATCACTCGTGTCATTTACTTTCTGTCTATATCATGTGTACACAAAAATTCAAATGTTTCTAGATCTGTTTAAATTCAAATTCTATTCAAATTTGAACTTGCTATGACCTGCGTTGTAGTATTCCGTTTCACGTGATTCTTTTGGCATATCAGATCATTTGAGACATGTTGTCGGTAAGATTCATATACTTTTCATGTGGGCATGATATTCACCTTGAATTCATAAATGTCCCTGATCACAATTCCTTACCGATGAATCTTTATCTGTTGACTCTTTCGATTTTACGTTCCACCGATCAGTTCGAGCACCTCGACACTTGTACCGTGTCAAGCCTTTTGTTTTGTTTCAAAAAACTTTGTGATTGTTTTGTTGATCTTTTGTTTTGTCCTTGTGTTGTGATTGCTTATTCGAGTTCCTTCGTTCGCGATAGATTTCTCGGAGTGTGACGAGTAGAGTTGACTGGACCGTGAGAGCGAAGAAGTTCACCGAATGGAAAAGGCAAGTTACACTTTGACCATACCTCAACCTATATTTTCTATTATGCATGTAGCAAATTATCACTCTATGCATGTGTAGGACTATATATTAGTTATCATTTAAACCTAGTAGGATAGCCATATATTCTAACCTTGTATTTCATTGTCGCCCTAGGATCGTGGTTGTTATATATTGCTATTGCTTTGTAGACGGGGATTTGTTGAGTTATCATTGAGTTAGGTGAGGATTAATGACTTGACTAGCAAACTTAGATAAAATCATCTCTGGACGGGCAGGGAATGCATCCTGGGGCTCGTGCCTTGGATAAGGAGAGACCAGGGCTAAATGCTTCCCGAATGGTTGTTTTGGTGGTGAACCGGGTGCGTCATGGCGAGTACCCTCTGAACGCAGTGGGCGCCGTCCAGGCTCAAAAAGATCGGACAGACAGTGTGACTAGTAGCTTCCATGTACAACCACTGGCTATATGGGCTTTGTCTTAGATGAGTAAGTTGTGGGGAACCTGGCCCTGGTAGCTAGCTGATGTAGATATGATAGGTGTACCGGCTACCAAAGGGTGGAGGCAACCTCTTCTGAAAGACTATGTCTCAATCTTCGGGTTGAGTCCAGTGGGGAAAGTGTACAAACCTCTCTAGAGTGTAAAAACTGATCATGATTAGCCGTGTCCACGGTTACGGACAACTTTGAGCAACTGGGCATTATTGTTGTTGGATGGTCTTGACAGATAATTCACCTTAATAAGAATTTGAGTGGGAACTTTTAATAAAGGGATGGTTGGAATTGGTGTAGCCCGATTCAACCATACTTAGGACTAGCAAGATAAATTAAAATTTGATTAGTTGTAGTATGTGAGGGAAGAACTGGCTTTCTGCAAAACTAAACCATAAGCCTTCCTTTGACTTACCTTGCATGTAGCGATAGGTCTGTTATATCATTTTTGTGTGACTTGCCGTACAAATCAGATGTACTGACCCGTGTTTGGGCTGTAACCTTCGGTGTTGCAGGATTGTATACGACGAGTAAGTAATGCGATGTAGGGTTACGATGTCTATACTCAACTTGCCGGTGGAGTTGATGGACGCCACGAAGCTCTTTAATGTTTTTCCGCTGTATTTTTTTTTGTAAGCTATCCTTGAGCTATGCAGGTATGTTTATTTGTAATATTGGATCTTCGATGTAATATATATGACATGTGGTTTATTCTTGATATTACATCATGTACTGTGTGTGCTAGCTATTGATCCAGGGACTAGCACAGAATTCACAGAGACTCCGGTTTGTGATGAACCGGTTCGTTACAAAGGGATTTTCCCGAATTCTTGCCATAGCTTATCCAAAGGCAATGTCTCTGTATTCTTTCTAGTTGTTTAGTGATCCCAGTTGGAATGTGCAGAGAGCAGAGAAAGTATATAGGCATGGAGGAGATAACTGAATTTAAAAGCTGTAACTTCCCTCCCTGGTTGAGAAAGCATGAACTGGCAATCAACCTCCTCTCCATACAGTCCACTAAGGGCATGAGATCCACCATTTTGGGCCTGGTGGTTCCAACAGGCAAACCCAGATATGTGAAGGGCATAGTGCCAGTTTGGCAACCAAAAGCAGAAGCCATAGTAGCCAAATCATCTGCAGATAGGTTTATTGGATACATGGAGGATTTATGGTAGTTGATATCAATTCCAGTGTAGTGAGAAAACATCTACAGGGCCTCCTTGAGTACAATAACTTGTGCTTCGTCGGCTTGCATTATAAGAAGGGTTTCGTCAGCATAATACACTATGGGGAAACCCTGATCAGTGGAATGGGCAGCTGGAGTCTTACCCTTCTTAAAAGGTCATTTACTACTGATTGAAGCAGGTCAGCAACAATGACAAAAAGAAGGGGAGATAGAGGATCTCCTTGCCTGACTCCTCTTCTTCATTTGAAGTGTTTGCTAGGAACCCCGTTCAACAGGACAGAAGGTGATCCAGATGATAGCAGGTCTGATACCAAATTTCTCCACCTCAAATTAAACCCTTTGAACTTTAGAATCTGGAGGATTGTCTCATGCTCAATAGAGTCAAAGGCCTTCTCCAAATCAATTTTTAGGATGAGAAAAGGCCTTCTAGATTGGTGAAATTGATGCAAATATTCTAGAGTCCAAGCAATGCAGTCCTGTATAGATCTATCTTTAATAAATCCATACTGATTTTTATGAATGCATCTGGTTATCACCTTTTGAAATATATTAGCAGCCATTTTGGTGAGGAATTTAATACCCACACTAGTGAGAGATATAAGCCTGAAATCATTGACAGACTCAGGACTAGCTTTCTTTGGCACCAGGGTTATGAATGAGCCATTTAGCCCCTCCAACTTAGCTGAACCAGCATGGAATTCTTCAGTCAACTTATAGAAATCCTCAGCAATAATATTCCAACACTTCTGAAGAAACAAACCATTGAATCCATTAGGTCCAGGTACCATATCAATGGGCATATGCTTAATGGTGTCATCAATTTCCTTTTTTTCAAAAGGTAGTGTAAGACAGTCCAAGTCCTCCACTTCAGCCAACAATTCTTGTAGTAGATTAAATTCCATACTGATACCTCTTGAGATCCCCATTCTATTCTTAAAGGAAGACCAGAAAGCAGAAGCCAGTAGGCCATGATCAGAGCATGGGGTGCCATCAGAGAGATTCATGGAAGCAATGGTGTTCCTCCTGAGTCTCTCAGAGGCCATAGCTTGGAATTTTTTTGAATTTTCCTCTCCCACCTTGATATATCTCTTGGTGCATCTCTTTTTCTAGTATAGGTACTGCCAATGCAACAGTTTTTCATGGTGAAGCTTTACAATTTTCCTCAAATTTGATTCAGGTCGTGTGAGATGCCTGAATTCCTCCAAACAATCCAGCACAAAAATAACCCTGTTACATTTGGCAATGAGGCACTTAATCTTTGAAATATTTTTTTGCCAAGCTTTGAGACCTCCCCTGAGTCTTTTCAGTTTGTCCATGATCATAGCAGTGATGTGGCTTTTTGTAGAGGGTAACTCCCAAACCTCCCTAACACAATCCATAAATCCAGCCTGTAGGGGGTAGCATGTGATCCAGTTGGCAGAATTAAAAAACCAATCCAATTGCTCCAACAGTGGATTATCCTGCATATTAGACCAGGTGTAACTCCTACCTTTAATAGGTAATTCCAAAAGTCCCAGATGTCCAATGATCTCATTGAAAATGAACATATCATGTATATCCCCTCCAGCCATATTCCTATTATCCACTTATCTCATTAGATTGAAATCACCGAAAAGCAACCAATTGGCATCAAAAGGAATTTGTAACTGTTATAGCCACTGTACGAAAAGATCTGTCCTCATTTGATCACATGGCCCATAAACATTCACTAAAGTCCAGGATTCAGCATTTAACTTAGAAGTGAAATTTATGACAATACCAAATTGTTGTGTGTCCACCAATACCCCATCAAACAAAGTGGAATTCCAAATAGTAATTAATCCCCCAAAGGCCCCCACAGATGGAACATAAGCAAATTGATCAAACCTCCTTGGACACCAACTTTTGATAAATCTTGCATCAATTGATGTGCATTTGGTCTCTTGCAGACAGACTATGGCACATTGACTTTCCTCAATTTTCTCCCTCACAACCCTTTGCCTGGCTGCAGCATTAAGCCCTCTGACATTCCAACACAGTACATTCCAGTTTCTAGTAGCAGAATTATTCATAGTACTTGTGGTAGAGGACATAGTTTACTACTGTAAATATTACAGATAGTATATAGCAAGGCAGCAAAATAAAACCAGACCCATGATAGCTTGTTCTTACAACTGACCAATTTAAGGCTTGCCAAACCGAAATAATAAAAAGATCACTGATCATTAGAACCCTGGGAAGTAGATGCAGTAGAAAGATCAGCTTCAAGATTTTCCTTTGTAGGGAGGGATTCCTCAATCTCCAGATCAGTGCCTATGTACTTCAGCACCCTGATGGGAGTAGGTGGGATGTCAGGGACACCATGGGCCTCCTCCTCCAAGATGGGCTACTGGACCATAGGTAGTGGCTTTGTCCTGGGCCTCTTCTTTTTCGGAGGAGTGGAAAGCTCCAACAGTTTTCCCGCCTTGAAACCATCTTTTTTGGCCAGGCTACATGTGCATCGTCGAACAGAGGACTCCACAACAGGGGTGGAATATTTCCTGGCGCGTTTCTTTCTATTCCTGAGTTGTGGTGCAGAGAACACAATTCCATCCACTTAGGGAAATTGTTCCAGGTTTATTTGAGGGGTAGGATTCACCTGTAACACATCTTCAGGAACAACATTCATTGACGAGGCCTCTTCAGCATGATCCTAGTCCTCAATGAACATCAGGGAGGGAGCCATCGTATCAACATCAAAAGCAATGCTCCAGGAGCGTTTGGAGCAGACCACAACCTTCAAAGGGGAGAGCATCAAGGGTCTTGGCATAGTCCTGGTACTGATCTCTTCATATAGAGGGTCAAATGTCCTCTTCCAGATCATCTCAGTGGGCAGTGGAGGTCCAGCCGGAATTCTGATCATAGCCACAATAAGATTTTGTGGCTCAGCAGGTGGAGGAAAGAAAGGAATCTCAATCACCTGTTCCACAGAATCAGAGTCTTCTGGGTTGCCAAGAACCATGGACATCTATTCTTCATCCTCTTGTGCCTCCTCAGGGACTTGAATTTCTTCAATGATGGGTTCATCACCCCATTGGGCATTCCCCCAATTCTGATCTTGAGGAGCAGCTGGAGGATCTTCTGCAGGAGGATCTTGAGGGGCATCATTCCATCCTAGAGTTGGGTAAGGTGGCAGCACAAAGTTAAAATTGTTGGGCTGCAGCTGCCCAGGCAGAGGATGTGGATTGCCATCCAGGGGCATGGGATCCTCATCGTAAGGGAGCTGATTGGCCCAGTTTTCCCCAAGAACATAGCATGTTGTAGTCCAATTTACACGTGCTCCACCATACTCTGCAAAATCTAGAAACACAACATCTCTTGGCACCCGGGTGACATCCGGGAAATAAGCATAAACCATTTCCCTAACAGTAGGGGTCTTCAACATCCCAATGATGGAACTTCCAAAAAGTGTTAACCATCTCTCTGAGATTGTTCCCATTACGCATGTCCAATGCAACTCCAATGAACATGAGCCAGCCCGAACGGTGGCCGTTGGCTAACCTGTAACCAGCTCCCTCATCATGGTTGAAGAATCTCACAAAGTGGTGCTCGCCGATATTGAAGGGGGGGTGTTGAGTCAGAGAGAATCTCATGGTCGCACTACGAACTTCAAAGAGGCCAATGCCTGTGAACCATGGCTGAGTACATCAAACCTAGACGCCTCTGTCATGCAGGAAGTCAACGACCTGTTCCCGCATGTCTCCCATCTCCTCAGGTGGCGGCAGCGGCACCACCTCGACCACCATGTAGTTTTCGTGCGTGCGTGCGGGACGCACATCAGGGGTGAAGAAGGTGCACGGGAGGCGCGTTGGGCCACCATCGATGATCTGGTGACCCTTCGGCAGAAAACGATGGGGATCCACCTCGTAGACCGCCATGCGCTGCCTCTCTGCAAGTTCCTCCAAAGAAGCAAGATCTGGCGAAGCTTGGGCGGCAGTGGCTTGGTTTTTTTTCTGTTCTTCTTGGATACGATGGAGTAGGCGATGGATTTGGGGCCGGCTCTATATCATCAATATGGGAAGTCGCACTTGCCCTTTGGGCTTCCTTCCACACGCGTCCCTCCTACCGCGCAATCCTTTCACAGTCACGTCGATGGTGATCAGGCAGAGAGCAAATCAGGCAAGTTAAATTTGCACTGCAACTGGATGACAGGTGGCCCTGGCAATTGCAGATAGAACATGTCATAATCCGGGCCACCATGTCATCGACCATAGCTTCAAACGTGTTGGTTGCCTCTTGCGTGGAAGGAAGGGTTGGCTCGGGAATCGGTATTTTCAAGGGCTCTTGGACTTGGGTCAAGTTGGCGTCTGTTGCAGTAGCACCAGAAAATCCCGAAGATTACGAGCAAGATATAGTATTCATATTGTGACCAGATGGATTGATGCATGGTGTCGGCTGACTAGAGGGTCCCGCAGGGCCACATGCATGCAAAACGACGGGCGTGGAGGTGGCAGAGTCATTGTGCGGCGTCTGATGCGCAGGGTGCTCTTCATGAACGGCTGGATTACGGTCCACGAACAAAGCAGGATCAGTTGATAGTGTACGTACCGGAAATCCGGGATTAGCAATCAGATCCCGTTGTATAGGGACCGTGCCAAACTGAATAACAGGTAGAGTCATCATCCGGCGAACTTCCGGTACCGGTGACGGCGGAGGGCACTTATCTGGGAGTAGATCATATCCAGCCTCAAGCACTGCCAGCCTAGTTTCAGGCAGCAGCCACATGCCATAACTTTTGCATATATCATAATCAATTATAGTGGCAAAACGTACAGACTTGGATTGGGCAGCATTGCTCTTCATAGCAGATTTCTTAGGGCCAGAACGCATAGCATTGAGCCCTAGTTGTGCTCTTTTCTTATATGGACAAACCAAGGTCCCTTCCTCCTTAGATTGTTTTTTCCACAGCTTGAACTCATACATCCATTGTGGCCCTCCATAATTCCAAAGGTAAAAATAAAAACAAACTTTGGAGAGACATACTTGCGGCGATCTGTGATTAGAAAACCAACCTTTTTGTTGGCAACCGTGAAACTGAACACACGATCACGCAAGAGGGATACATTGAGTGCATCACATCTACTACCAGTGATGGATTCCAGTGCTACAGCAGCAGAGTCTTCAGTGAGCTTGAAAGAAGATATTCCAAACGCCACAACCATGGTGAAATTTCCCAACTCATACGTGGGGTGCATCGTTGAGAAACAAGTGCGTCGAACCTCCTTAGAAAACTCCAAACCTGGAGCCTGATCCAATCCCATCTGGAGGGATACATAAACGGCCATGAGATGGCTATCACTTCAAAGAGGAGGAGACGCTGGCAATGATGATCGGAGCCAAAAGTTGATGTAGAGGCTCGATCAACGTGAATCTTGGGTGGAAAGGCTAGGGTTTAGGGGAGGCGGTGTGGGGGTGGGGGGAGCCATACCGATACCCAAGGAATTGGTTCGCGCTCCCCCGTAGGCCCTATTTCGGCCCGAGCGTAGCGCTATTAGTAAGTGAAGCTGGTAAGGAAGCTTTTATATTTTTTTGTTTTTATTTTGATGTTGCTGCTCTTTGTCCTTATGGACACCTCTGCTCTTGGTTCGTTGCTTATAGGGAAACACCCCGCTACTGTGGTGGTCACTCCCACCCCTACTGTAATTATGCCTTATAAAATACCAAATAGTATTATTGATTATGTCTTGGCTAATCGTTACGCAGGAGACATACATCCCAGTGAACATCTGTTATATTTATCACAACTATGTTCATTATTCAAGCTTGCAGGTGTGTCAAGGGAGTTCATCATGAAGAAATTATTCTCTGTATCACTTATAGATAAAGCTTCAGATTGGTATAAGCTCCTCGATAACTCACATTTGCTTAATTGGCAAGAGCTTATGACTCTTTTATACAATGTTTTATCCTCTTCATGTAATTCATCGAGACAGGAACCACATATATAAATTTTGGCCTCGTGATGAAGAGAGCATCGCTCAAGCTTGGGGGAGACTGAAGTCCCTAATGTTCAAATGTCCTATTCATGAACTCCCCAAAAATATTATACTTACAATTTTTATGCCAGGCTTTCTCGTCAGGATAAGGAGATGTTTGATGCCTCCTCTAGTGGGGTATTTCAAACAAGAAGCGTTGAATTGAGATGGGATCTCATTAAAAGGATCCAAATGTATACTGAAGACTGGGAAACTGACAAAGGTATTGAACCTACTATAAATTATGAGCATGATTATATTGAGAGCTATGAGAAAATTGAGTACTTTAATACCTTTTTCTCTAAGATTGGTCTTGATTCCCAGCTAATGATTGATTTTTGTAAGAACTTTGCCTCTCATATTGACTCTTCTAAGGAGGAGAAGGACCAGTATCATAAACCCTTCAAAGAATTACGTGTTGGTATTAATGTTGCTGACCCTATTTTGCCTGCAGTTTTATATGAAAAGCCCCCTTTTCCCGCAAGGATAAGGGAGCACTCTTTTGTGATAGGCATAATAAATAAAAGTGAGAGAAGAACCGACGAACCTGAGGACCAGATCAAGGTTGATCCTCAAGTTGCGGTGGTTAAAGATTTATTTACTAATGATGTTTTAGATTCCAATATAAATTTGTGTGTTGTCTCAACTAACATTTTTACAGCCAAGAATAAAATCCCAACTTCAGGAACACCAGTCGTATCTGTCAAAATAGGATATCATAATTATTACGGGCTATGCGATTTGGGATCAAGTGCTAGCGCTATTCCTTATTCACTTTATCAGGAGATCATGGTTGAGATTTCACCCTGCGAACTTTAAGAGGTTGATGTTACTATTTATCTAGCAAACAAAGAAACAATCTCTCCCATCGGGGTTGTGAGAGATGTTGAAGTTCTATGTGGAAAGGTAAAGTATCCTACCAACTTTCTAGAACTTGGTTCAGTGCAAGATAGTTTTTTCCCTATTATCTTTGGTAGGCCTTTTCTCAAAACTTGTGGAGCTATAATAGATTGCAGAAAAGGTAAAGTTTCTGTTGAATTCAATGGTGAGCCATATGAATTTAACTTTTCTAAGTTCTCTAAGAAACCTCGTGGTACTGATTTACCTAGTAATGATAAAATTATTGAAGATATTGCTTCCATTGCTATTCCTCCTAATGATCCTCTGCAGCAATATATGGAAGACCACGAGAATGATATGCATATGCAAGAAATAAATGAGTTGGACAAAATATTCACAAGACAATCTGCTATCCTGAATCACAACCTTCCAGTTGAACCTTTAGGAATCCTAGCACAACCAAAAGAAGAACCGATGTTTGACCTCAAACCACTTCCCGATACGCTAAAGTATGCTTTTTTGATGAAAATAAAATATATCATGTTATTATCAACGCTAACCTTTCAGTATTTGAAGAAGAGAGATTATTGGAGACACTTTACAGACACCGTGGTGCACTTGGCTATACCCTTGATGAACTTAGGGGGATTAGTCCATCAGTTTGCCAACATCCTATCAATCTCGAGCTCGATGCTAAACCAGTTGTTGATCATCAACGACGGTTGAACCCAAGGATGAAGGTTGTGGTTAGGAATGAAATTCTCAAGCTTCTAGCCGCAGGTATCATCTATCCTATAGCTGATAGTAGGTGGGTAAGTCCAGTTCATTGGGTTCCTAAGAAAGCAGGTATGACTGTTGTTCCTAATGATAAAAATGAACTAATACCTCAAAGAGTTGTTATTGGATATAGAATGTGTATCGATTACAGGAAGTTAAACAAAGCTACCAGGAAGGACCACTACCCGCTGCCCTTCATCGATCAGATTCTTGAGAGGTTGTCCAAAAACACCCACTTTTGCTATCTTGACGAGAACTCTGGCTTCTTTCAAATTCATGTTAACACTGCCGATCAAGACAATACCACTTTCACGTGTCCTTACGGTACTTATGCTTATAGGCGTATGCCTTTTGGTTTGTGCAATGCACCTGCTACTTTTCAGAGATGCATGTCTACTATTTTTCATGGTTTTTGTGAGGAGATTGTGGAAGTCTTAATGAACAATTTCTTCGTCTATGGAACTTCCTTTGACCACTGTCTCCGCAATCTTAATAAAGTATTGCGGAGATGCGAGGATACAAATTTAGTTCTAAACTGGGAAAAGTGCCACTTCATGGTTAACGAAGGGATCGTTCTTGGTCACAAGATTTCTGAGAGGGGAATTGAAGTAAACAAGGCGAAGATTGAAGCTATTGAAGGGATGCCCTATCCAAGAGACATCAAAGGTATTTGTAGTTTTCTCGGTCATGCTGGTTTCTATAGAAGATTTATAAAAGACTTTTCTAAGACTTCGAGACCCCTCACTAATCTTCTCCAGAAGGATGTTCCTTTTGTATTTGATGAAGATCGTAGGGAAGCCTTCGAAGTTCTTAAGAAAGATTTAATAACTGCTCCTATAGTACAACCACCTGATTGGAAATGCCCTTTGAAGTTATGTGTGATGATAGTGATTTTGTTGTTGGAGTTGTTTTAGGACAAAGGGTTGATAAGAAATTGAATGTTATACATTTAGCTAGCAAAACTCTTGATAGTGCTCAAAAGAATTATGCTACCACTGAGAAGGAATTCTTAGCGTTAGTGCTTGCTTGTAATAAGTTTAGACCTTATATTGTTGACTCTAAAGTCATTATTCATACTGACCATGCTGCCCTTAAGTATCTTATGGCGAAGAAGGATGCCAAACCAATAATCATCAGGGGGTTACTCCTTCAAGAATTTGATTTAGAGCTTGCTGATAGAAAAGGAGCAGAAAATTCGGTGGCGGATAATCTTTCAAGAATGGAAGATATACCGCATGATCCCATTCCAGTCAACGACAGTTTTCCAGACAAACAACTAGATGTTGGAAAAGTACAATCTCCCTCCGATCCTTGGTTTGCCGATTATGCTAATTTTATCGTTGCAAAGTATTTTCCTCCAGGTTTAACATTTCAGCAAAGGAATAAGTTCTTCCATGATTTGAGGCATTACTTTTGGAATGACCCTCATTTTTTCAAAGAAGGTCCGGACGGGATCTTGAGAAGATGCATACCGGAGCACGAACAAAAGGACATTCTTAGACAATGTCACGATAGTCCCAATGGAGGACATCATGCTGGTGAGAGGAACGCACATAAGGTTCTCCAATCAGGTTTTTATTGGCCTACTCACTTTAAACATGCTAGAAATTATGTTTTATCTTGTGATAAGTGTCAGAGAGTTTGTAATATTAGTAGGAGGAATGAGATGCCTATGAATTACTCTCTAGTGATTGAGCCTTTTGATTGTTGGGGTTTTGATTTTATAGGTCCTTTTCCTCCCTCACACAAGTACACTCATATTTTAGTAGATGTCGATTATGTAACCAAGTGGGTTGAAGCAATCTTCAATGAGAGTGTTGATCACAAAACATCTTTGAAAATTCTCAAAGATGTAATTTTTCCTAGGTTTGGTGTACCAAGGTATCTTATGACTAATGGAGGATCACACTTCACACACGGAGCATTTATAAAAGCTCTAGCTAAGTATGATGTCAATCATAGAATTGCTTCACCATTCCATCCTCAAACTAGTGGGAAAGTTGAGCTCACCAATAGAGAGATAAAGTTGATCTTGCACAAGACAGTTAACAGTTCTAGAAAGGACTGTTCAAAGAAGTTCGGAGAAACTTTGTGGGCGTATAGAACTGCTTACAAAAACCCCATGGGCATGTCTCCGTATAAGATAGTCTATGGCAAGGCTTGACATTAGAATTAGAACACAAAGCTTTCTGGGCTGTTAGAGAGCTTAATGCCGACCCAAAGTTGGCTGGTGAAAAGCGTCTCATGAACTTGACTTCTCTAGATGAGTGGAGAAGTGAAGCTTACGACAGTGCTAAAATGTTCAAGGAAAAGGTAAATAAGTGGCATGATAGAAGGATTCTGAAACGTGAATTTAATGTTGGTGATAAATTTTTGTTGTTTAGATCTCGTTTCAGGTTTTCTCCAGGTAAACTACTTTCTAGATGGGAAGGGCCATTTCATATAGAGGAAGTCTACCGCTCCGGTGCAATCAAGATTAACAATTTTGATGGCACCAAACCTCAAGTTGTGAATGGTCAAAGACTCAAGCATTAGATGGCGAGAGACCCTGTCAATGTTCATGTAAATTTGATACACACAACAACTCATGAAAAATATGTTGCAGCCCCGTTTCAGACACCAGCAGGAACAGAATAAGAAAAGGTATGTATTACGGTAAGGAAACATCGCGAACCGCCATAAAAGTTCCATATTACAAGTTTTTGAAAAAATAGGAAAATTCATAGCCTAATTGAAGATGGAGAGGAGATCCAGGGGGTCTAGGCGCCCCCCTGGAGTGGCCTACCTCCTGGCCGGGCCGGGTGGCCGCCTGGGCACCCGGAGTCCGTCTCCGACCCCACTTTGGCTCATTACCTTCCTTTTGTTGCAGAAATTTTTGATATATATTTTCCCGGATCATTCCGGAACCATATCTCACAATTTCGTGTGTTTTCTTCTCGAGTTGTTTCTGCCAGGAAAACTTTTAGCTGGACCTAGGTGCCATGGCCTCCCCAAGTTCCCCCAAGGACAAGTTTGTCGTCAACGTCATCAACCCTTACCTCGCTGAGGTGAAGAAGCACCCTCAAGCCGTTTTGTTAGAGGATAGTGTTCTCCACCAAGAGGATCTAAAGGAACCTGTCAAGGAGGGGAGCATCGAGGCCAGGCAGGGAGAAGTGGAGCAAGAATTCTCCACCAAATTTTATGCGCATGGGTATAGGTGTGGAAAGCAGGATCTTGGAGACTGAAGCCTCTTATGAGACGGGAGAACCTCTTCCATGGAAGTGCTTCGCCAAGGACTACATGATCAACAACAACAGGAATGAGGAGTAAATCTTCTCGGGTAATGGCATCCCCTTGGCTTGTTTCAAGCTTGGGGTAGTGCCCAGTATCTTTATCTTTATCTTAGTCTTTTAGAGTCAAGTAGAGTCGTATCGTGTCTAGGGAAGTTATCTTATAAAATAGGTATTTTCATTGAGATCTATCACTTCTCTGTGGAGAGTCTTGTATCCGTGAGTGTGGAGTCGTCTATGATTGAATATTAATGATAAGTCTATTGGTTCCTTCGCTGCACTCGGTATTCTCTTCACGCAATCGACCTTATATGATGATTCTTATGGAGAGTATTGGCCTTATAACAGGTATGGCTTTGAAAACTTTATTTAAATTTTGGCAAACATAGCTTTGGTCATGACAACATGCATGTTTTTCTCAAGTAGCGACATAGCCAAAACCTTTTTGTTATTATGCTTGAAGTGTTATGTTGACAAGGAAGAAAACTTGATGTGTTATGCTTACCTTAATGTTTATTCTTTATATGCTTTGCATCTAAGTCATCATCAATTGTCTGTTCTCTCAAAGCCTTTGCTAGCTAAATTCTTTGCCTAGCAGATTTCTGCTTGTGCATCCATACCCTGAAACCAATATCTTCCATATGAGTCCACCTTACCTTCCTATTCGTGGTATTTCCCTACCACTCCTAAAAGTATAGAATTTATGTGTTATCCTTAAATATTCAAAATCTTCTGTTTTCTGCCCCTTGTTTAGATCATGAGGAAGTAGTAGGTAATTCATGATCTTCTTAAGTTGGACAAGTATTACCCCGGGATTTCCTGTCTAATCTGCAAACCCATAATACGAGGAGAAGCTGGCATGAGTGCGCCCAACTCGTAAGATAATACAACAAACAAACACTCCTTCACGTTTGGTCTATGAGAAATCAGAAACTTTGGCAGTGATAAACAAATGAGACTAATGGGAGCCGCTCCTCGAAACTTGTCCAGCTTGAGAATTAATTGAGCTATCTATTAGCATTCGTTGACAAACTATGCACCTCCCAAAATTTGTTTTCATTCTGTTTCATTTAAGGATAGCACATAAGTTTTCCCTGCTTTCCTATAACAAGGTCTGTCTTTTACTTTTATGTTGAGTCGTTTTTCCAACTTCCTTCTTTTCCCAAAGAGAACAGACATTTGATGTTGATGAGGATTCATTCATATAATGTTGCATTAAGTTTTTTCCCTTCCGGGAGGTGTTCTCTGTAGGTTTCTACCACGGAGCGATGGTGAAACTAGTGAAACTCCTCTTGTTTTAGGGTTTTCGGATAATGAGTGATATATAGGCCAGAGGGGGTATCCGGGTGTGGCCCCACGGGTCCAGAAGCCCTCCCGGCGCGGCCAAGGTGGGGGCCGCGCCAGATGGACGCCTGGGCTCCCTGTGCCCCCCTCTGGCTCCTCTTTTGCGTATCCTCTTCATCCTTCTGGAAAATGTCCTTCGTCGATTTTCAGGTAATTTGGAGGTCTTCTGTTTCATCAACTCAGCGTCCACTTTTTACCGCTGAATCCTGCATCTGCTACTTCGACACCGGTAAGTTGCAAACTATGTAAAACAAGCCAAAACAACATAAGAATAGCATCATAACATGAAATATATCAATGAATAGGAAAGAATTACTATATAAAATAGTGATGCATTTTGGACGTATCAACTCCCCCAAGCTTAGACCTCGCTTGTCCCTAAGCGAATACTGAGCTCAGTAAACCTGTCCACAAGTTTAGAGAGTGAAGTGTCAATAAATAGAATACGGACAAGAAGCATCACGATTTCTTCACCAAACTCAAGCATCCTCAACAGCAACCTCAACTCATAAGGTCCTTATGAGAAAGTAATAAAAATTATAATCAAAAGTAGGGCTGAGAAAACTCATCAAATTATGGCAAACATATCCTTGGTCAAGGGACAACTAATAAATTTTACTTTTGCTCTTTCTATTTATAATGAAACAATTTGAAGGCTTTGAAAGAACATGTTATTAGTCATGAAGTGCAAATGCTAACACAAAGAAAGATGCTTGGTTGGCATAAGCTTTTGCAAACAACTTACTTATCACAAGATAATGTCAACAAGGATGTCGCATGGCAAAACTTAATGCAGCATTATATGGATGAATTTTGTGACGCTCCGCCTGAAAACCACTGTACACAGGCGAACGTCGCCCACACACCAGCCCGGGAATCACTCTGGTGTGCGCGCTTACAACATGTATCAATAACATAAGCACAACTGTAAAAGGATTCATAAGCCAAAGTGGCTTGAATCAATATATTACAACCATAGTTGGTTCCTTACAGAGATGGGGGCAGCGGAATAAAAACAGTCGAGGGCAGCACGGACTTGGAGTGGCTCCAATCCATAGGGATCTGACTGGGTTACTCTGCTAGCTCGCGAACGCCTCGACTCCTCCTAGGGAAAGCGGATCCTTAGGTAAACCTGAAAATCTGGCTATGCGAATAACCAGGAACAAAGCCATGTGAGTACGTTTGAATGTACTCGCCAACAAGCAAACCAAGTAACATATACACCAAGCAAAGCAATCCATGGCATTCAAGTATGTATAAGTTATAAGAGTATATTAGTTATCATGGCATAAGAGTTCAAGCAATATTAACATGATGAATCTAGCATGTTATCTAGATTAAGACTATTGCAAGAGCAATCATCGTTTAAAGTCACATGGACCACACATGATCACCGCGTGATCATGCGGCTTACCTCGGAGTCCTTACAGACTCAAACACCGGGCCATCTATGACCATCAATCTGCACGGGTCGTCACACGACCATCCACTTTCACGGGCCATCGCATGACCAAACGAGTCATCGCGTGACCAACACATATACGGGTCGTCGCACGACCATCCAACGGGTTAGGTGTGATTGCATTGCCACCCAACCAATCCGATCAGCACATGACCAAAAGGGTCATCGCATGACCAACAACTCATCACCGTCACCAAACCAAGTCCATGTTGATCCCAAATGTGACCTAGTACGAACTTGTCCAATACCATGGACTCGGCTATTCGAATAGATTTTTAATACTCTGCAGAGTTTGTGCACTTTACCCACACTATGGAGTTCTTCCTCCGTCTAGTACCTCAGAACTTGTCCCACGGGAACCTCGGAACTCGTACCGTAGGAGTGGACTAGGACTTCTCTAACGAGACCTCTCTACCGCATGCCTCTCTTACCGTATCACCTGGCATAACCATTTCGTCGGTAGCCCCGTGTCCTCCAGACACACCTGCCATCGCATGGCAAACGACCATCATAGTGGCAAACGGCCACCGTCGTGGCAAAACGGTCCCAAACGGGGACGGGATCCCAATAACCAAACTAGCTCTCGAGACTATTGCCGCTTACCTGATCAGGATAACCTCACGCGCATAGCCTCCCCTCGTTGGTATTACGAATAAGAGAGCACACCGATAGAACAAGCCAAGGCCTTCCCATACAGGCGAGTGTGGTTGCACCAGTAAAGCTCGGTTCGGTGGCACTTGATCAACAGTTACTCCAATCCAATCCCATTAACAATATCAACTGAGCAACATATGATCAAGCATAGCAACAAAATATACCATAGCATTAATAGTACAACATGATATCACATAGGCATGGTGAAGGCATATGATCTAATCATAAGTACAGCAAATAAACATGGATACAGTCAACATGAACGGAATATTAGCATGGACATCACATGAATAACATGGGCATGATAATAACCAGTAATCATGATCACTTCTAGTTTACCATATCAAGAAAGCCTGTCATGAACATCACAAGCATGGTAACCATGGTGAACATGGCATGAGGACTATAAGCATATCACACAAGCAGGGTATAAGCATGTCAAGTCAAGTTAACAGATCAGGGTTTAATCCATCGTTAAAGCAACATGACATAATTAGATTTTAAGGCACACAAGAACACATGCACGATGCTTTAGAGAATATATCATATGGCTTGCTTGCCAAGGAGGTCGAAGAATACGTCGGGCGAACGTGCGATCACCTTCCGAAAATATTCAACAGGGCCGACGATTCTCTTGCGAAGCCTAACGACAACCAGGGGCAAAAGGGTCAATTTCACAATGTCAAAACATCATGAAAGTGGCACCAACGGAACGGGCTCGGAAAAAGGTGAACCTGGGCTTTTGAATCACCTCATTCGGAGTTACGGTCGCGAAGATACGAGGGAGAAGAAATCAGGGGCTAATATGCAAATCCAGAATTACTTCTGGGTCCCTGGATGCTGACGCCGAAGGCGTATTCCAGAAAATACGCTTTCCGAAAAGGAAAGCGCACTTCCACCCGTAGTAGTGAGAAAATACGCCTTCGCAATATGGAAAGCGTATTAACACGTGAGCAGCAGCGAAATACGTCTTCGCGCAGCGAAAACGTATTCCGTTGAATACACGAGCGCCGGCCCGGGGCAGAGCCACTTACACGCGAGGCCCGCGTGTCAGATCTTACTCTCTCCTCCTATGTTATCCTTCTCTGTTTCTCTCTCCTGAACCACAGCAGAGGAGGGGCTTGCCGGCGTGGGTCTTCGACTGCAGCGCACCGGGGCGGAGCCGCCAGGGTCGCGGAACTGTGGGGGGTGGCCGGTGCGGGGCCGAGGCCGAAGCCATGGCGAGCACGGCCCTGGGCGGCCTGCGCGGGCTCGGTCAGTTGGGCTGGCGGCGCGGCCCTTGGCCGACGTGGAGGCGGGGCTCTACGACGAGGGGATCAGGGGTCGCGAGCTCTGGGGCAGGGGGCTAGGCGTCACGGCGTGGAGGGGAGGCCACGACGGCCGTGGGCAGCGTCGGACATGGGGGCGAGGGTGAGGCCGTGCGCTCGAGGGCAGGGGCTGCGGGTTGGCGCTGCTGAGTTGCGGGAGGGGTCGGGCTGCGCTCTTATAGCCATGGGGAGGGGCTCGGGCAAGAGCTCGAAGTCTCGAGAGCCATGGCCACGCGGCGGCCAGCCCATGGAGAACCTCATGTCGGCACGCCCGGCCAGGAGCTAGTGGACATGTGTGGCCGAGAAGAAGACGACATTGGGGATAAGCTCGTAACACAAGCAGTTTGCAGGGCACGCCACATGCGTGGTCACCACGGCCACCACGTGTCCAACACGTGCGTTTGGCCAGGGACCATGTCCACTTTGTGGTGTGACTCATCAAGAGATGGCAGCACTCACTTGGCATGACATACATGGCATAGAGCCACTGAAAGGGACCTGAACTAGGTGCGCACAGCAAGGTGTTTGTGCTGGCCTAGGGGAGGTGCACTTGGGGAAAGGGTCTGAAACTTGGGTCAGATCAATCTTATCCCAAGGTGATTACCTCTGCCAAGTTTGAGCTCAATTGGACCAAAGCACATAGCACTTCCTTGACATGAAGGTTTTTGTGATGTGGTGTGGCTAGCACGCTGGTCCTCTTCACATGAAATTTGACTGAGATTAATCATCCACTAGGGCAAGCATGTGCACAAAATTTCAGCTCAAATGGGCAAGGCTAGCTTGCACTTCCTTCACAAGGCTACCTGTTGGACAGAAACTTTATGATTTTTGTGTGCATTACTGGCTTTTCCATTATAGCTGAAATTTGGCACAACACATGGGCAGGGTAGATGGCACAAAAAGTTTGTCAGGAAATGGGAAAACATAAATAACACTCCCTTTGTAAAGTGCTATTCTACCCTGAATCAAGAAATGGAAGTTGTGCTCAAACTTTGAACTATAGAACCCCATGTTTCGATATAAATGGCCATGGGTTGGTTAGTAGGAGCTCCACAATTCATTTGAGCAACAATGGAGGAACCAAAATAGTAGCTCCTTTGCAAATGGACTAAATGGGATTATTGGCTTTATAAAGGAAATGGCAATTTCCGTTATTCAATTATAGCCAATATCTTTGGGAGAGGTCAAGAGGATACCAAAGATAATCTCCACAAGTTTCCATAACCTTTAGATATTTCTAGGTATTTTCCGGGATTAAATTCCATTAACCGGCAGCAAATGGAATTAAGCTGGTATGGAGAACATTGCACCTGACTTGGCAATATCCTTGCATAACCAGGGCTCGAGGGTCTGGGGAGGGATCTTGACTTGAAAAAGGGCATGGAAAAGGGTTGCATGGTCAAGGATTGTCTGGATTCTTCTGGTCATACACCAGACTCTAAGGGAAAAAGATCGGGAAGAAAAGCTAGGAAGGAATAACATCAAGTGTCTGTTCTCCTTGGGAAAAGAAGGAAGTAGGAAAACTGACTCAACATAAAAGTAAAAGAAAGGCCTTGTTATAGGCAAGTAGGGAAAACTCATGTGTTATCCTTAAATCAAACAGAATGAAAATAAATTTTGTGAGGTGCATAGTTCGTCAACGAATGCTAATAGATAGCTCAATTACTTCTCAAGCTGGACAAGTTTCGAGGAACGGCTCCCAAGTTGGGACGATAACATCCCCTTAATCTCCTTTGTTTATCACTGCCAAAGTTTCTGATTTCTCATAGACCAAGTGTGAATGAGGATTTGTTTGTTGTATTATCTTACGAGCTGGGCGACTCATGCCAGTTCCTCCTCATATTATGGGTTTGCAGATTAGACATGAAATCCCAGGGTAAAACTTGTCCAACTTAAGAAGGTCATGAATTACCTACTACTTCCTCATGAGCTAAACCAGGGGCACAAAACAAAAGATTTTGAACATTTAAGGATAACACATAAATTATATACTTTTAGGAGTGGTAGGGAAATACCACGAATAGGAAGGTATGGTGGACTCATATGGAGGATATTGGTTTCAGGGTATGGATGTACAAGAAGAAATCTTCTAGGAAAAGAGTTTGGCTAGCAAAGGCTTTTGAGAGAATAGACAGTTGATGCTAACTTAGATGCAAACCATATAAAGCATAAACATTAAGATAAGCATAGCACATGAAGTTGTCTTCCTTGTCAACATAACACTTCAAGCATAACAACATAAAGGTTTTGGCTATCTCTCTACTTGAGAAAACATGCATTTTGTCATGACCAAAGCTATGTTTGCCAAAATTTAAAGAAAGTTTTCAAAACCATACCTGATATAAGGTCAATACTCCTCATAAGAATCATCATATAAGGTCGATTGCGTGAAGAGAATACCGAGTGCAGCGAAGGAACCAATATACTTCTCATTAATATTCCATCATAGACGACTCCACACTCACGGATACAAACTCTCCACATAAGGAGTGATAGACCTCAATGCAAACACCTATTTCATATAATTACTTCCCTAGACATGACACGACTCTACTTGACTCTAAAAGACTAAGATAAAGATAAAGATACCGGGCACGCCCCCAAGCTTGGAACAAGCTAAGGGGATGCTATTACCCAAGGAGATTTACTCCTCATTCCTATTGTTGTTGTTGTTCACGTAGTCCTGGACAAAGCGCTTCCATGGGAGAGGTTCTCCCGCTCATGAGAGGATTCAGTCTCCAGGATCCTGCTTCCAGCAACTAAACCCATGTGCATAAAATTTAGTTCATACTCACCATTATGGTTGTGCAGATCATAAATCTGCCCTTGGAGCTCATCAATTCTTTCTTCTGCTGCGGTGATGCTTGACCACATCCCCCTCATCTCCTTCTTGTAGAACATCTTCAGCTCGTTGATGAGGTCGAAGTTGGCTTCAACACCCCGCTCAACCATCTTCTTGTACTTGAAGACTTCTTCTTCCACTTCTTCTAGCCTGGCCTCGATACTCCCCTCCTTGCAGGTTCCTTTAGATCTTCTTGTTGAAGAACACCATCCTCCAACTTGACGGTTTGAGGATGCTTCTTCACCTGAGAGAGGTAAGGGTTCATGACGTTGACGACGAACTTGTCCTTGGGGGAACTTGGGGAAGCCATGGCACCTAGGTCTAGCTAAAAGATTCCCTGGCAGAAGAAGCTCGAAAAGAAAACACATGAAATCGCGAGATACAGTGTCGGGACTATCCGGGCAAATATATAGCAAAAATTTCTGCAACAAAAGGAAGGTAACAAGCCAAACGGGCTCGCAGACGGACTCCGGGGTGCCCCTGGAGCTCCTCTCCGACTCCAATCAGGCTTCAAATTTTCCTAATTTTCCAGAAACTCGTAATATGGAACTTTTATGGCGGTTCACGATGTTTCCTTACCGTAATACATACCTTTTCTTATTTTGCTTCTGCTGGTGTCTGAAATCGGGCTGCAACATATTCTTCATGAGTTGTTGTGTTTATTAAATTCACATCAACATTGACGGGGTCTCCCGCCATGTAATACTTGAGTCTTTTCCCATTCACAACTTGAGGTTTGGTGCCATCAAAATTGTTAATCTTGATTACACCGGAGTGGTACACTTCTTCGATATGAAATGGTCCTTCCCATCTAGAAAGTAGTTGACCTGGAGAAAACCTGAAACAAGATCTGAAAAAGAAAACTTTTTCACCAACATTAAATTCACATTTCAGAATCCTTCTATCATGCCACTTATTTACCTTTTCCTTAAACATTTTAGCACTCTCGTAAGCTTCACTTCTCCACTCATCTAGAGAAGTCAAGTTCATGAGACGCTTTTTACCACCTAGTTTTGGGTCAGCATTAAGCTATCTAACAGCGCAGAGAGCTTTGTGTTCTAATTGTAATGGCAGATGGCAAGCCTTGCGATAGATCATCTTATAGCGAGACATGCCCATGGGGTTTTTGTAAGCAGTTCTATACGCCCACAAAGCATCTCCTAACTTCTTTGATCAGTCCTTCCTAGAAGTGTTAACTGTCTTTTGCAAGATCAACTTGATCTCTCGATTGGTGAGCTCAACTTGCCCACGAGTTTGAGGATGGTACGGTGAAGTAATTATATGATTGACATCGTACTTGGCTAGAGCTTTTCTAAAAGATCCGTGTGTAAAATGTGATCCTCCATCAGTCATGAGGTACCTAGGTACACCAAACCTCAGGAAAATTACATCTTTGATCATTTTCAAAGATGTCTTGTGATCAACACTCTCAGTGGGGATTTCTTCAACCCACTTGGTTACATATTCAACAGCTACCAAAATGTCAGTGTACTTGTGCGAGGGAGGAAAAGGACCCATAAAATCGAAGCCCCAACAATCAAAAGGCTCAATCACTAGAGTGTAATTCATAGGCATCTCATTCCTCCTACTAATATTACCAACTCTCTGACACTTATCACAAGATAAAACATAATTTCTAGCATCTTTAAAGAGAGTGGGCCAATAAAAACCTGATTGGAGAACCTTATGTGCGGTCCTCTCACCAGCATGATGTCCTCCATAGGGACTATCGTGACATTGTTTGAGAATGTCCTTCTGTTCGTGTTCCGATATGCATCTTCTCATGATCCCGTCCGGAACTTCTTTGAAAAGATGAGGGTCATCCCAAAAGTAAAGCGTCAAATCATGGAAGAACTTCTTCCTTTGCTGAAACGTTAAACTTGGAGGCAAATACTTTGCAACGATAAAATTAGCATAATCTGCAAACCAAGGATCGGAAAGAGATTGTACTTTTACAACGGCAAGTTGTTCGTCTGGAAAACTGTCGTTGACTGGGATTGGGTCATGTGGTATATCTTCCATCCTTGAAAGATTGTCTGCCACTGGATTTTCATCTCCTCTCCTATCAACAATTTGTAAATCAAACTCTTGAAGAAGGAGTACCCACCTGATGAGTCTGGGTTCAGGATCATTCTTCACCATTAGGTACTTAAGAGCAGCGTTGTTAGTACGAATAATGACTTTTAAATCAACAATATAAGGTCTAACCTTATCACAAGCAAACACTACTGCTAAGAATTCCTTCTCAGTAGTAGCATAATTATTTTGAGCACTATCAAGGGTTTTGCTAGCATAATGTATAACATTTAATTTCTTATCAACCCTTTGTCCTAAAACAGCTCCAACAGAAAAATCACTAGCATCACACATAATTTCAAAGGGCAATTTCCAATCAGGTGGTTGTACTATAGGAGTGGTTATCAAAGATTTCTTATGAATTTCGAAAGCCTCCTTACAATCTTCATCAAATACAAATAGAAGATCCTTCTGAAGAAGATTAGTGAGGGGTCTCGAAGTCTTAGAAAAGTCTTTAATAAATCTTCTACAGAAACAAGCATGACCGAGAAAACTATGAATACCTTTGATGTCCCTTGGATAGGGCATACTTTCAATAGCTTTAATCTTCGCCTTGTCCACTTCAATTCCCCTCTCGGAAATCTTGTGACCAAGAACGATCCCTTCGTTAACCATGAAGTGGCATTTTTCCCAGTTTAGGACTAAATTTGTATCCTCGCAGCTCTGCAAAACTTTATTAAGATTGTGGAGACAATGGTCAAAGGAAGTTCCATAGACGGAGAAATCGTCCATGAAGACTTCCACAATCTCCTCACAGAAACCATGAAAGTGGGTGTTTTTGGACAACCTCTCAAGCATTTGATTGATAAAAGGAAGCGGGTAGTGGTCCTTCCTGTAGCTTTGTTCAACTTCCTGTAATCAATACACATTCTATATCCAATAACAACTCTTTGATGTATTAGTTCATTTTTAGCATTAGGAACAACATTCATACCTCCTTTCTTAGGAACACAATGAACTGGACTTAGCCACCTACTATCAGCTATAGGATAGATAATACCTGCAGCTAGAAGCTTGAGAATTTCAGTCCTAACCACGTCCTTCATCCTTGGTTTCACCCATCATTGATGATCAACAACTGGCTTAGCATCGGGCTCGATATTGATAGTGTGTTTGCAAATCGATGGACTAATCCCCTTAAGGTCATCAAGGGTATAGGTCTCCAATAATCGCTCTTCTTCAAATCCTGAAAGGTTAGCATTGATTATAATAGGATATATTTTCTTTTCATCTAAATAAGCGTACTTGAGCGTATCGGGAAGTGGTTTGAGGTAAAACACCGGGTCATCTTTTGGTTGTGCTAGGATTCCTAAAGGTTCAACCGGAAGGTTATGCTTCAGGATAGCAGTTTGTCTTGTGAATATTTCGTCTAACTCATTTCTCTCCTGCATATGCATATCATTCTCGTGGTCTTCCATATATTGTTGCAAAGGATCATTAGGAGGAATAGCAATAGAAGCAATATCTTCAATAATTTTATCATCACTAGGTAAATCAGTACCACGAGGCTGCTTGGAGAATTTAGAAAAGTTAAATTCATATGGCTCACCATTGAATTCAATAGAAACTTTACCTTTTTTAAGTCTATAATAGCTCCACAAGTTTTGAGGAAAGGCCTACGAAAAATAATAGGGAAAACTATCTTGCACTGAACCAAGTACTATAAAGTCGGTAGGATACTTTACCTTTCCACATAGGACTTCCACATCTCTCACAATTCCAATGGGAGAGATAGTTTCTTTATTTGCTAGATAAATAGTAACATCAATCTCCTCAAGTTGACAGGGTGAAATCTCTTCCATGATCTCCTGATAGAGTGCATAAGGAATAGCGCTAGCACTGGATCCCAAATCGCATAGCCCGTAATAATTGTGATCTCCTATTTTGACAGATACAACTTGTGTACCTGAAATTGGGCTTTTATTCTTGGCAGTAACAATGTTAGTTGAAACAGCACAAAATTTTATATTGGAATCTAAAACATCATCAGTAATTAGATCTTTAACCACCGCAACTTGAGGATAGACCTTGATCTGGTCCTCAGGTTCCTCAGTTCTTCTCTCACTTTTATTTATTATGCCTATCACAAAAGAGTGCTCCCTTATCCTTGTAGGATAAGGGGGCTTTCATATAAAACTGCAGGCAGAATAGGGTCAACAACATGAATATCAACAGGTAATTCTTTAAAGGGTTTATGATACTTATCCTTCTCCTTCTTAGAAGAGTCAATGTGAGAGGAAAAGTTCTTACAAAAATCAATCATAAGCTGGGAATCAAGACCAATCTTAGAGAAAAAGGTATTAAAATAATCAGCTTTCACATAGATCTCAATGTAATCATGCTCATAATTTATAGCGGGTTCAATATTGTTGTCAATTTCCCAGTCTTCGGTGTTCTCCTGGATCCTCTCGATGAGATCCCATTTTTCTTCAATGCTTCTTGTTTGGAATACCCCACTAGAGGAGGCATCCAACATCTCCTTATCCTGACGAGAAAGCCTGGCATAAAAGTTTGTAAGTATAATATCTTTGGGGAAGTCCATGAATAGGACATTTGAACATTAGGTACTTTAGTCTCCCCCAAGCTTGAGTGATGCTCTCTCCATCACGAGACCAAAAGTTATAGATGTAATTCCTGTCTCGATGAATTTCATGAAGAGGATAAAACTTTGTATAAAAGAGAGACATAAGCTCTTGCCAATTAAGCAAGTGTGAGTTATCGAGGAGCTTATACCAATGTAAAGCTTTATCTGAAAGCGATACGGAGAATAATTTCTTCATAACAAAATCCCTTGACACACTTGCAAGCTTGAATAATGAACATAGTTGTGATAAATATAGCAAGTGTTCACCTGGATGTCTGTCTCCTACATAACGATGTAAGGCCCGATATGCAGTACTGTTCCAGATCAAGATGTTTCCATCCAGATCCGGGGACGAAGCACATATCGGTCCCACCGCGACATATGACAATGCCATATGCCCCGGATTTCCAACATGATATCACAACATTACAGCTACATGGATACAACATCTCATACAATCGGCATACAACGGCCTTTATACAATACATCAGCGGAAGATACATGTCTGAGTAAAGACTACATTCAAATGCCTAGTGGCAAAGGTAAAACATACCATTTCCGTTACCACACGGGTCCAGGCTCTCCGCCGGGATCCACCTAACTAGTCGTCGTCGTGTCTCCACGAAGGCATCCAAAAGAGGAGTCGAGGTAGTAATCAATTGCAGCGGTCGATCAGGCAAAACATAAAAGGGAAAAGAAAATAAAGGGGGGAAATAATCGCCGATCGATAAATCGGGGAAGCAAACACCGCAAACAAATCAGACAATCAACAAATTCACACCAAAAACAAATTTTTTAATTTTTTGTGAAATCTAGGTTGTTACAATACAACACCACCAACAAGGGATCTCGTCCTGAGATCCAGGACGATCCGAGGGAGAGAGGGAGAAAAAAGAGTCAACAATCTTCAACACCACCAACAAGGGACTCTGCTGCATGTCGACGTCGAACTTCCATCGAGATAAATTTCCGCAGAGAGATGGCGACGTCGAAGAATCAAGCCACCAGGAGATCAAGAAGAGGAACGACAATCCAAGCGACGGTTAAGGGAAGCATTCTCACTCAAATCGTGAGGATACTGGGCAAGAGGATTGGAGTCAACGGACGACCAAGATGTTATCCGGAGTAGAAGAAGCTAAAGGTACTACAGGAATTCCCAACGTGAGATCAGAATCGAGACAATACGCTGCAAGCAAGGTATTGTAACGGTTTCGATACTCCACACACTCGAGATACTAAAGTTTGAAAGGGGATAAGTCGAGAGAAAAACACTTACGACACTTTTCCTGACCAGAGCATGGGTAAGGAGGAAAAAGAATCCTACTCTCCGATAACTAACTTAGTAACTACAAAATAGTTTTTTCTAGACTCGACTCCAAACAGAGAAGGGATCCTACGGTCGGTAAGGCTCTGATACCAAGTTGTAAGGCCCGATATGCGGTACTGTTCCAGATCTAGATGTTTCCATCCAGATCCGGGGACGAAGCACATATCGGTCCCACCGCGACATATGACAATGCCATATGCCCCAGATTTCCAACATGATATCACAACATTACAGCTACATGGATACAACATCTCATACAATCGGCATACAACTGCCTTAATACAATACATCAGCGGAAGATACATGTCTGAGTACAAACTACATTCAAATGCCTAGTGGCAAAGGTAAAACACACCATTCCCGTTACCACACGGGTACAGGCTCTCCACCGAAATCCACCTAACTAGTCGTCATCGAGTCTCCACGAAGGCATCCAGAAGAAGAGTCGAGGTAGTAATCAACTGCAGCGGCCGATCAGGAAAAACATAAAAGGGAAAATAAAAGACTGGGGGGAAATAATCGCCAATTGATAAATCGGGGAAGCAAACACCGCAAACAAATCATAAAATCAAACAATTCACACCGAAAACAAAATTTAATTTTTTTTTGTGAAATCTGGGCTGTTACAAACGATTAGCCAAGACATAATCGATAATACCAGTTGGTATTTTTTAAGGCACATTTTCAATAGGGGTAGGAGTGACCACCACAGTTGTGGGGCGTTTCCCCATAAACAACGAACCAAGAGTAGAGGTGTCCATAAGGACAAAGAGCAGCAAAACAAATACAGAAATATAAAAAAATCCTTACCAGCTTCACTTACTAATAGCGCTACGCTCCCCGGCAACGGCGCCAGAAAACAGTATTTGATGACCCTCAACTATAGGGGATCGTTTGTAGCGTTTTTGATAAATAAGAGTGTCGAATCCAATGAGGAGCAGAAGGTATTGGTAAGTGACTTTGGCATAGAAGTAACTGCATGAGCTAAAAGATAATTTTTAAGGGTTTTCGGTATAAGCAACAAAAAGGTAAAAAGCAATCAAAGTAAAAGGCACTGAGGAGTAACAAGTGGCCCAATCCTTTTGAGAAAAGGATAGGCCTAGCAACTGATTTTATAAAGGCTAAGGCGTTCTTGAGGACACACGGGAGAGATAGTCATGTGCTTTCGCCATATTCCGCATCGGTACTATGTACTGTGTTGATAAGTGTTGAGTGGGTGGATCTATGCTAGTACACCCTCTAGACTAAGATAAGTGCACTCTTATGATTAAACATCTTGCAAGCATCCGCAAATAAAAGATAGTAATTAAGGAAAAATCCTAACCATAGCAATACGATTGATGATCCATTGTTCCCTTGTGCAAAAACATGCAAACAGGGGTTCAGGTTTCTGTCACTCCGGCAACCCACCGTCAGCATTCTTTATACACAATGCATTCCCCTAGGTCCTTAGAAAGGCGAAGTGTTGAGTGTTCGACTCACACAACACCACTAGGAAAATAACAACACAACTTAAATATCAAACAACCCATATTACTTCAACATCATATGACTACTAACAACTAGACTTCTCCCATGTCCTCAAGAACTAAAAGAACTACTCACAAGACATAAAAGAGATCATGATCAGAGGGGATGAACAGGTGGTAAACAATATGGACACAATGATTTTTCTCCAACAAAACTCAATAGCATTCATCACACAATGGCAATCAACACCGATAGAGTAGAGAGGATAGATAGTATGGGTTACAACACAAGTTGAACTTGTGAGGTGAGATGAGATGAATATGTAGATGGTCCCGGTGTTGGGGATGATGTTGATGATGATCTCGATGATGTCCGACACGATGGTGATGAAGATGGCGATGATCTCCCCTTCCGAGAGGTGTTCTCTCCGGCAGAATTTACCTGTCGGAGATGTCTTTTCTTCTCTGTAGGTTTCCGCCACGGAGCGGCGGCGAAACTAGCAAAACTCCTCTTGTTTTAGGGTTTTCGGATAACGAGTGATATATAGGCCAGAGGGCGGTGCCGGGAATGGACCCAGGGGTCCAGGCGCCCTCCCGGCGCGGCCAAGGTGGGGGTCGTGGCAGGTGGCCGCCTGGGCACCTTGTGGCCCCCCTCTGGCTCCTCTTTTGCATGTCCTCGTCATCCTTCTGGAAAATGGCCTCCGTAGATTTTCAGGTAATTTGGAGGTCTTCTGTTTCAGCAACTCAGCGTCCACTTTTTACAACTGAATCCTGCGTCTGCTGCTTGGGCATCGGTAAGTTGCAAACTGTGTAAAACAAGCCAAAACAACATAAGAATAGCATCGTAACGTGAAATATATCAATGAATAGGAAAGAATTACTATATAAAATAGTGATGCATTTTGGACGTATCAGTAGTTACTTTAGTTCTTGAGGACATGGGAGAAGTCTAGTTGTCAATAGTCTTATGATGTTAAAGTAATATGTGTTGTTTGATATTTAAGTCACGTTGTTATTTTAATAGTGGTGTTGTGTGAGTCGAACACTCAACACTTCGCCTTATTAAGGTCCTAGGGGAACGCATTGTGTATAAATAATGCTTACGGTGGGTTGCCGGAGTGACAGAAACCTAAACCCCACTTTGCACGCTTTTGCACAAGGGAATAATGGGTTATTGATCGTATTTCTATGGTTAGGCTTTTGCCTTAATTACCACCTTGTATTTGCGGATTCTTGCAAGGTGTATAATCATAAGTGTGCACTTATCTTAGTCTAGAAGGTGTGCTAGCATAGATCCACCCACTCAACACTTATCAACACAAAACATAGTACCAATACGGAATATGGAGAAAGCACGTGACTATCTCTCTCGTGTGTCCTTAAGAACGCTTTAGCCTTTATAATTTCAGTTGCTAGGCTTATCCTTTGCTCAAAAGGATTGGGCCACTTGTTGCTCCTCAGTGCCTTTTACCTTGCTTTCTTTTATCTTCTTGTTGCTTATACCGAAAACCCCTAAAAAGCTATCTTTCAGTTCCTGCAGCCCTTCCTCTACCAAAGTCACTTTCCAATACCTTCTTCTCCTCATTGGATTTGACACTCTTATTTATCGAAAACGCTACAATCGATCCCCTACAGTTTAGGGTCATCAAGTATTGTTTTGCTTTCTTAATTATATTTCCGAGGTGCGCCATCACGATTGTACTGATTAGAAATAACATTGAGTTACTCAACAAATATATTTTTCTCTCGTATTCCCATCTCCCACTTCTTGCACGCAAACACCATATGGAGACATTTGAGTCACGGACATCAAGAGCTCTTGCACCTTTATGTTCTTATGTTGCTTGTTTCAATGCTAATATACACTCTTGCTTGTTATGAATTGAATTGAATTACATACCTTGATTTCTTTACTTTCAGAGTTCTTATATGGTTTTTAGCATGTCACCACAGAAATTATGCTTGTTAGCATTTACCTAATCGAGGACGTGCATGAATTAAGCTTGGGGATGTCTATACGTCCCAAACGTATCTATAATTTCTTCTTGCTCCATTCATGTTTTGTGTGATATTTCTATGTTTTAGATACACTTTTATACACTTTTGATCATATTTGGACTAACCTATTAACTCAGTGCACCCCAGTGTCAGTTCCTGTTTTCTGATATTTTTCTATTTCAGGTTTCCTCCATATTAAAAGTGATCCAAAAATTGAAGAAAAATCCAAAAAACATCGGCGTTCCGGAAGCTTCCGGATTCACTGAAGAAGGGCCAGAGGGGACCCACCTAGTTCCCAGGCGGCCAGGTGGAGCGACCTAGGGTGGGGCCGCGCCGGGAGGCCTCCTGGACACCTGGTGGCCCCCTGGCTGCCCCCCTTCGCCTATTTATTCTCCGTCACGGGAAACCTCCGAAGACAGAACCCTTTTCGCGATCTCGCCTCTGTTCCGCAGCCGCCGCGCTTCCAAGATCGGGAGCGCGAGCAGACCTCTTCCTGGCACCCTGCCGGAGGGAGGATTGACCTCCGGGAGCTTCTCCTCCACCATGGACGCTTCCCGTATGATCCGTGAGTAGTCTACCTTGGACCATGGTTCCATGATCAGTAGCTATGTGATGTTCTCCTCCCCTATTTGTTCTTCATGGGTTAGACCTTGTGAGCTTCCCTACATGATCAAGGAACATATGTAATTCTTTGTGTTGTTGGTATGCGAAGTTTGCTGGGTTCTCATGGATTATGAGACAATGTTCAGTTTGTGATTGAGTAATATATTTGGTTTTTATCTTTTATATTTTAGTTCTTGAGTAATTCTTGCATGTTCTCCATTGCTGTTTATTGCTTTGGCCAACTAGTAGGTAGTGACTCCAAGAGGGAACGTTATGCTCGATTGTGGGTTCATGCCCCATGATGACTAGCTTGAGTGATAGAAACATGAGTCTAGGGGATGTGTTGTTGCCACAAGGGGGAAAACAAAGGTGCTTGTAACCGCGGTCGCAAGCATTGTTTACTTTAAACAAAGTTCTTTTAATGCAGTTATCTGTTGCTTTGGGTTTACACTTTGGGTGGGGCTCGCAACTTAATACCAGCGATATGTTCTGGATAGATATCTCAAGGTGGATGATTAGTAGTAGATGCAGTTGGATTTCGGTCTACTTATTTTGGCGTACCGCTCATTCTTTTGAGCCTCTTCCTTTTGTTTGTAGCATAGTTAGCATCACGGTTCGTTTTTAATCCTGTAAATTGCCCAACTATGATTTGTTTACCTCGCATAGCACTTTTATCGTATTTTGGGAGAGAGACATCACTAGTGAACATCATGGGACCCGATCCATATTCTCATCACGGTTACATGCTCAATTTATTTCCTTCTTTTACTTTCCAGTAGCTATCACTATTATCCTTTATCCCTTGTGTTTGATCCTTTGTAAACAACAAGGCCGGAGAGATTGACAACCTCTCTGAACTTCGTTGGGAGCAAATTTATTTGTATCTGTGTGCAGGTCCACGTCAACCGCCTAATTTCTAGCGCCGTTGTCACCTACTTTCCGCTTTCGGAGTCCTACGGGAGACAAACCCTATCCTCTATGTTAGGATAAATTTGCTGCTATGCTACATCTCACCTTCCACTTGGGGTAACCAACGAAGTGCGAGAAGCCATTATCATCTCTCGCGCATCAAACAAATTACTGGCGCTGTTACCGGGGACTCCAATCGTCAAGATAGGGGAGTTGCACACTATCTTTTACCTTTGATTTTTAGTAATGTTAGTTTATCTTTCAGCTTTTATCTTAGTGTCCTTTATCGAAAATCACAAAAATATTGCTTGTACCTTCTGCTTCTATGGGTTCCACTGAAAACACCAATGATTTTATCTGCACTCCTATTGCCACACCAGCCACTTCAGCTACCTCTTATGAAATTAAACCTGCTTTGCTAAACCTTGTTATGAAATACCAATTCTCTGGTGCTGGAGATGATGTTGCTTTACACTTGAATAATTTTGTTGAGCTCTATGATATGCAAAAGTATAAAGAATTACAAGGTGACATTGTTAAGCCTAATCTTTTCCCTTTCTCTTTGAGGGAAGGAACTAAAATCGGGTTTCAATCCTTGCCTAGGAATAGTATAGATTCATGCGATAAGTGCAAGGATGCTTTTATTGGGAAGTACTACCCACCTGCTAAAACTATCCAATTGAGAAGTAACATTATGAATTTTAAGCAATTGGATAATGAACACGTCGTCCAAGCTTGGGATCGAATAAAATCGCTTGTTAAGAAATGCCCTACACATGGTTTGACTACTTCGATGGTTATCCAAAAAAATTCTGCGGGCTTGAACTTTACCTCGCGGAACCTGTTAGATTCGGCTGCTGGAGGAACCTTTATGTCGACAACACTTGGTTCTTCCACAAAAATCCTAGATGATATGATGACCAATTATTCCCAATGGCACGCCGAATGAGCTCCAACAGGTAGGAAGGTAAACTCTATCGAGGTGATTTCCTCCCTATATGAAAAAGTTGACTTAATTATGTCTCTACTTACCAAGCAACCCTCTATTGATCCTCATGATTTCCCTTTAAATTCTTTGTTTGCTCAAGAACAATTAGATGTGAACTTTATCTCTAGAAACAACTTCAATAATAATGCTTATAGGTGTAATTTTGCTAGCAATCCTAGACCGTTCCCATCCAACTATGGGAACAACAAAACTTATCCTAGCAACAAGAACCCCACTTCTGAACTAGAAAGCATGCTTAAAGAATTTATCACTACCCAAAAAGCCTTCAACAAGAGTGTAGAAGAGAAATTAGACAAAGTAGATAATATCTCTTTGAAGGTAGACAACTTAGACCTTGATGTCGAAATGCTTAAAATTAGAACCTCTCCCTCGAGGAGAGGAAGGCCACTCCTATTAATGCTCTCCAATTGCAAATTAATGAAAACATTAAGATCATGGATAAACTTAAAGAAAGATGGGCTAGAGAAAAAGAGGAAGAGGATAGAATTAAGAGCCTTCCTACACACCACACTGTTGCTACTATCCAAGTTGTTGAGGATAGCCAAACTTTTTGCACCCAACACACTCCTAGTCCCATTGGACCTATTAACGGTGATGCTACTACCTCAACCATAGAATAAGAAACTCCTATGAACATAGAGGATTTCAAACAAGTGAGCCTCGATGACACCACTACCACCTTTGATAGTAGTGACATTGATTTTGATAGTTGTACCCTTTCATAAGTTATTAGCTTGCTACACAAAATGTCTAGAGACCCCCACACTAGCACTACTAGGAAAAATCTTATAGGTAGAGGAGTATCAGTAGCGCCTACAAATAACAGGCGCTACTTCTAACTAGTAGTAGCGGCCCTCAAGGAGGCCCGCTACCGCTAGACTCTTAGTAGTAGCGCCTCTTGCCTACGCCCGCTACTAGCACAGGTGGTCCCCACCAAACCCAGCTGACAAGCCATAGTAGTAGCGCCTCCTTCGAAAGCCTGCTACTGCAATAGAGTTAGCAGTAGCGCCTCCGCGGGCCGCGCGCTGGTGAATGGTCCCAAAATATCCCAGAGGCCCGCAAATAGCAGCAGCGCCATTCTGTTCGGGGCGCTACTGCTAACTAGATAGCAGTAGCTCAGTTGCGGTACAAGCGCTACTGCTAAGGCGCAGCCAACAATTTACCCACCACCCCCACCCCCCTCTCCTCTCTCTCTCCCTCACTTGCTTCTTCCTCATTCCTTCTCCTACCTCTTGTCCATCTCCATTAATGCACTACACAACCTCCTTTAATGAACTACACACCATCTCCATTAATGCAATATCTCTCTCTTTAATTCTTCTTTGCTTTCTCCTCCACCACCACCATGCATATGCACTGTCTCTCTCATCCTCATCTAACTTGCTTCCCCCCATAAATGGATCTAGCTATCTCTCTTTCACACCTTTGTCTCCTTCCTCTCACTAGTTAGTGCACAGGTTCTCCAAAGGTTTCATATTTTAACAAAAGGTATATATACTTTATCTCTCTAGGTGTGGAAGAATGCATGAGATGTGTGTAAAAAATTATGCTTTGCATCAATGAAATAATTTGTGCTTCTGTATGGTGTGTGATATGAGAGTTGTCCTATGTTTTGACGAAATGTCGATTTATTTCCGTTTCGGCGAATTTCGGGCAAACTCTATATGTTCAATTTTAGGAAAGGTCATGCCGAATTTTTGTATGACTTTGATATGCATATGAATGTGTCGTTATAATCTTTTGTTTTTATAACTCGCACGCGACCATGAAGGTATGTAGAAGGATGGTGGATAGATACTTGCGGGCCGCGGTGGACGACTTGAATGAAAAAAAACGAAAAGGAGATTTTATGTCCGTGTCAAAAATGCAAAGAAGGCGTCTGGCTGGATCCCTTTCTTGGTGGACATTTGAAGGCGCACCTTATTAGATATGGTTTCATGGATGGCTATACTCGATGGATAACTGAAGATGATGATGACAATATCGACGGTGCAACCAATAAACCCATGGCAGCGGATGAAGAGATGATTGATGGATCCAAAGACAAAGAGGCCGCACATGGTAATGGCGGTGAAGAATAGGCCGAACATGGTAATGACAAAGAAGAGGCCGCACACGGTAATGACGGAGAAGATGCGGACATGACGGAACCTTCGTCGCTACTAAATTCAATCGTGCGGGACCCTCATGTTTGAGACCTGCTTCGCAAGAAGACGACTAGTGATAGAGCTGCTTCTAGAGAGGAGGCCAAGGTTGAGAAACTGGAGGTAGACTCGAAGACTCTATTGTATGATGGTTGCGCTCCTGAGGTGACCCGCTTGAGTTTCACGCTCGAACTTGTAAAGACGAAGGCTAAAAACAAATGGAGCGACAAAAGCCTTGATGATCATCTCAAGTATCTACACAAGTAAGTTCTTCCCCCAGGGAACCTTTGTCCTACTAGTGTCGATGAGGCCAAGAAAATTGTGTGCCCTCTTGATCTGCCGCACATTAGATAACATGCATGCATCAACGATTGCATCATTTATCGAAACGAGAAGGCAGAAAAAACCAGTTGTTCGGTGTGCCATGCTGATAGATACAAGAAGGTCGGAAAGAAATCTCCTCAGAAAGTTGTATGGTACTTTCCGATCATTCCTCGTCTGCAGCGTCATTTCGTAGATCGGAAGGAAGCAGAGCTCATGCGGTGGCACACGGACAGGGAGGTGCCCGATGATGGAGATGATCCGAAGATGAGACACCCCGTGGATGGAAGCCAGGGGAGAGCGTTGAACGCCGAATATGGATTTCATCTTGATCCAAGGAACGTCATTCTTTGTGTGAGTTCAGATGGAATGAATCCGTTTGGCAACCAGAAACCAACCACAGCACATGGCCCGTGTTTGTAGGGATTTACAACATTCCCTCGTGGAAGTGCATGAAGACAAGGTACATACACATGAGCATTCTGATTCAAGGACCGAAACAGATGGAAAATAATATTAATCTATATCTCGAGATATTGAAAGAGGAGCTGGAAATGTTATGGAAAACACCAGTCAAGACATGGGACGCTTTCGGAAAAGAATATTTCTATATGAAAGTCGCGGTGCTGATGACGGTGCACGGTTATCTCGGTTACTGATATGTATGAGGTATGGTGTGCCATGGATATTGCGGATGCACGAGGTGCATGGATGATGCAACGTCTCAGCAACTATCGAAAGATGGTGGGTCTTCGGAAATCGTGTACATGTGGCATCGAAGATGGCTCGAGAAGAATGACCCATGGAGAAACCGTGGAGATCTATTCAATGGTGAGACTGAGCATCGAGGATCACCCAAACTCGATACACCTCATTGTCTTCATCAAATGCATATCACGAAGAATGTTTTCGAGAGTTTGCTTGGCTCACTGATGAACATGCCGGAAAAGACCAAGGATGGGCCGAAGGCAAGAAGAGACTTGGAAGATTAGGAAATAAGGGCAGAGCTCCACATACCCCGTAAAACGGCCGAGACAGAGACGGAGACGGAGACGGAGGCGGGGGACAGCAGGCGGGGAAAAAAGAAAGAAGGAAGAGAAATATTTCCCCCTTCTTGCTTCACCTTCAATACAAAGGAGATCGATTAATTTTTCAAGTGTCTTAACGGAATAAAAGTTAGTTCAGGTTATTGTGGGAAGTTAAGCAGATATCTAGACATGCAGAAAAAAAGGTTTAGCAGGATGAAGTCTCATGACTATCACGTGATGATGACGCAGATACTACTGGTTTCCCTTAGAGGGATAATGGACAAGCACGTCCGTGACACGCTTACTGGTTTCTGTAATTTTTTCGATGTTATCTCTCAAAAGTCAATCAATTCGAAGCAACTGACAAGGCTAAAGGAAGAGATCGTTGTCATACTATGCGAGCTCGAGATGTACTTCCTTCCTGCGTTCTTTGACGTCATGGTGCATCTGTGTGTCCATATTGTGGACGACATCATAGACCTCGACCCGTCATACCTGCACAACATGATGCCGTTCGAGAGGATGAATGGGGCCATCAAAGGATTCTTTCGTAACATGTCCCGACTAGATGGAAGCATCGTACAAGGCTATCTGACGCAAGAGTGCATCTCTTTCTGCGAGAATTATCTATGCAACAGAGACGAAGACGTCCCTGTTGTTGGTTTGCCCGCTAACAAACACCATGGGAGGCTCGGAGGAGAAGGTCGTACCAACGGACGGAGGGAACTGCATGTCGACCACTCGGATCGATGCAATGACTTTGACAGGGCAAACTTAGTAGTGCTACAACATCTTGACGTGGTAGACCCCTTCGTGACACTGCACAAAGAAACCATCACCAAGAAGTACCAAGACCAGGGCCTACGCAAGAAGGATGCCGAAGTTACTAGAGAGCACAACTCCACTTTCTTGCCTTGGTTCAAAGAGTATGTTCTTGCTAATCCCCTCGAAGAGGGGTCTACAGACGCATTGCTCATATACGCCTTAGCACATGGCCCCGCTGCCAACTTGCTCACCTATCAGGCATACGATATAAACGGATACACATTCTATACTAAGGCCAAAGATATGAAAAGTGATTTCTAGAACTCGGGGGTGACAATACAATGCATGACTGACGACAACGGCTCAATCGAAAGATATTACGGAAGGGTCGAAGAGATCTGGTAGCTTAACTACTCTAGACTACACAATGCGATGATGTTCCGTGTCAGATGGGCTAAGAATGTCGAAAGAGAAAACAAGCATTTCACTACTATGTCTATACCCGATGCCAAGAGCGCTACCGTGAACATCATTGCCAAAAATGATCCATGTGTACACGCTAGGCACGTGACACAATGTTTCCACATAACCGACCTGTGCAATCCCAGCCGTGTTGTCGAGAGGAAAGTCAAAAGAAACATCGTCGGAATGGATGGAGTCGCCAACATAGAAGACTACGACCAGTACGGCAACCCGGTGAGAGAAGATGACGAAGACGACGAAGCATATGTCAAAAGAAGAATGAAGACTACCTTACCAATGAAAAATCGTACTCCATGGAAAAGGATAAGTCACAACGAGGGCCTAAATTATTCGGAAACGAACAAAAAAGGAAAGAAGCTAATCACTAAAAAACGTCGTCGATGCTGAGAAACTAAATGTGCGTTGTAATATATATATTTATCTATTTTCTGTAATATATATATATTTATCTACTTTGTTGTACTTGCACTAAATGTCGGTCAAATTATAAATTGTCGATGTTAATTAAATATACATTGTATAAATTGTATATATAGCGCGTGTATATAAATTGCACTAAGGGTCAAATTATAAATTATATAAAAAGTAAACAACTACTTGCACTAAGGGTTAAATTATAAATTGTATATATATTAAAAATAATTTAAAAAGGAAATGAAAAGAAAAAAATACCAGAAATATCAGTAGCGCACGTCCTGGACACGCGCTATAGCTATTTTAGCTACTTTCACTTAAACCAGCAAGGGCGCGTTGTTTCTTCTTCATTCTCTGCCACTTCTCTCTCGCTCGCTCCTCTCCGCCGTCGTCGCCACTCCTCTCTGCCATCGTTGCCGCGAGTCCGCAGCCTCGTGCCCTCGTCTCCACTGCCCCGCGGCCTCTCTGCCCTCGTCGCCGCTGCCTCCCTCGCCCCAACACCGTCGCCACTAACGCCGTCGCCACCCGTTGTACTCCTTCCTCCCTGTCCCCTCCTCCTCTCCCCTCCCACCCCCTTAATTTTTCTTGCATGGTAGGTGTTTGTGAAAATGCCTTTGCCATTTTTGTTGTGTACAATTTTGTTGTTGTTTAGGAGCATTTTTTACGAGCTTAGCACAGTAGTTATTTGTTGTTTAGGAGCATTAGAAAATGAAAATGAAATTGAAATAATATTGTTGAGGAGTTTTATGAATTTTTGGAGTTGAAAATGCAAATGAAATGAAGTTTTGTATGAACTTTTCCATATGCAGGGATCCGAGGAGCCTATGTTTTGCTGGAATGTTAATTTATTTTCATTCCGGTAAATTTTTGGTTCCCGGTAAGTCCACTTTTTAGCAAAGTTCATACCGAAATTTACCATGAATTTCAACATGACTTGTGCTACAAAGTATGACATATCGAGTGACCGGTATTTGATAGCATAGTATTTAGTTCTTTTTTATTTATAGAATTAACCTTGGAGACTAAATATATTGTAGGAAACATGTCAAGCAACAACGTAGACGGGGAAGATTTTGACTACCATGAGCAAGAACACGCCTTCCTGGACCATATGTGTTCTCAGCAATGAGAGAGAAAATCTTGCAAATTGCGGTGGCAGATCCATACTACATGCATGAGTCCTTCTTGTCGCTAGGTGACTATGAACTTACAACTGCTAGGGACTAAATCGAAAATTTCATGCTAACGAATAAGGACAAGGAAATGGTTCTCGTGCCTTATCATCTAATGTAAGTCATTCCCCGATTGGATTTACATTTCAATCAATCCTTTTCTCATATGGAGGCTAGCTAATTTGAGGTGCATTTATTAGCGCAGCGAGGGGCACGCCTCCTTAACGTTCTTTTCCCGCGAGTCTCCCATGCCGTCTATTTTGACTCGTCTAGGAACTTCAAAAATAAGGACTACACCAATGTAAAGAGTCTTCTGGATTCCGCTCTCCAGGGCTTCGGCATGAGTGGTGGCCACATCGAAAAGCATGCACGAAGGAAGGGTGCGCCGTGTTTTGGGTATAAAACCAACTTCTACAGTATCCATCAACCAGAAGGAAGTACAAACGATGGATACTATGTCATCCATCTCATGATGGAGTTAAGAAAGGATCAACAACTTCTTCGTATGGCAAGAAAAGATGACGTCATATAATGAAATGGGCAGAGAACTTAGCCGGACCGGATTATAAAGTAAGAGATGACTTCTTTCGCGTCACGAAGGATATTGCAACCATCATCATGAAAGAAGTCGTTGACGAGAAGGGGATGTTCTACCACGGCCCAATATCGCGACCTGATGTTATAGCTCACTTAGGAATGCAGCTTTTGGACATTACGACGTTCAAGAAGCTAGGGTGCGTCCTCCCAGATATGGATGGATGGAAGTTCTAGTGTATTGATTATGCCGATGATGATGTCTCGGTTGAATTTGTACTTTTGGAAGCGATATGAAAACTTTGTGATGTAATTTAACGGTCCTGTTGAACTACTTGCATAACACTATCTAGATAGTGAATTAGTGTTGGGGTACGATGAACTACGTGTGTATATTATATTATGTATGTTACTTTATGTTGCATCTATTCACTAACTTTTTCTCTTCGTGTTGCTCAAGTATATTATGTCGTGTACTATTGTTGAGTTCCCATGATGATATGCATCTCTAACAGGTACATAGATCATCGATGGCAAGGAAGTGCTATGTCGTGTACATAGGGAAGGTTCCAGGAGTGTACGATCAGTGGCCAGAGTGTCAGTCCCAAGTGCATCGGTTCCCAGGCGACAGCCAAAGAGGGTTCAATACCAGAGAGGAAGCGAAAGCTAGTTACTTGAGGTTTACGCTAGCGCGAGAGGAGTGAGAGGAAGATCAGAGGCGGCGATTCATGAGCTACTACATAATTCCACTCTTCCTCATAGTGACTGCTCTTCTATTCTATATCATAGTTTACATGGATGATGAAACTTGCTTATAGTTGCATGTATTTAAGATATTGTGACAACTTCTATCGCTATTTTAGAGATGACATGACGAGAGATATCATTTGTGTTGGATATGAGATCATGATGATATATATATATATATGATCATCAGATTATTGTGTGTGTATGATATGATGAGATTTGTACCCTGTAGAAAACATGTGTATGTGTATGAGACTATATTTTATAATACATGTACAAATACAGCGAAAATACGCTGGTAAAAGAAACAGAAAATGGAAAATAAAAAAAAGTAGCGCCTACTACATGTAGCAGTAGCGCTCGTCTACCAGTAGCGCCTGGTACAGAGGGGCACTGCTGCCAATGTTAGTAGTAGCGGTCTCTACAGGGGGGCACTACTGCTAACAATAGGTAATAGTAGCGGGTGCCCGTGCGCGCTGGTGCTATAAGTTTGTTGTAGCATGCTATCAGTAGCGTGCGTGGGGGTGCTTGTAACAGCCCATATTTCACAAAAATTAAAAAAAAATCGGTGTGAATTGTTTGATTGTCTGATTTGTTTGCGGTGTTTGCATCCCCGATTTATCGATCGGCGGTTATTTTTCCCCCTCTTATCTCGTATCGGACGGAGACTGACCCTTGCCACCGTGACACTCGATATTTGCGACACCGGGTTTCACCCGATCACCGTCTCGAAAACCGCACGAGACCAGCCGCAGCCAACGGAACGAAAAACCCCGTTTAATAATTAAACGGGATATTTTTATAGCGCGCTGGAAAGTGTTCTCGGAACGGTTCCAACGCGAGGTGAATGCCTCCAGCTCGACGCGCTGATCGCGCAAATCGAAGTTTTACCGGAATCGGAGGTCCTGCGGACCCCCGGCGGTCAGAAACGTAAACACCGCGCGTGAGAGAGAAAAACCGGGGATGTTTTAGCAGACTGTCAGCCACCTGGGCTATATAAAGACCACCACACTCCCACCCCATTTCTAGGGTTTCCCTAGCCAAAATTTGCAGCCACACCCCCAGTTTTGCTCAATTTTCCGCCCAATGAGTTCTGGGCCGTCAGATCGTCAGATCCGACGGTCTGGGATCGTCCACGTCAGCCTCGCACCTAGCTCTCTCCTCTCTCCTCACCGCGAGCAACCTCTTGCCCGTGGGCATGTCGCCGCCGCCCACGCTCGATCCGACCCGGCCTCCGCGCCTTGCCACTCCGGGAGCCTCCCCGCAGGTCTCTCTTCGCCCCTCTGCCCTCCTCCTTTCTCTTCCTCACCTCTCTCTCCCTCTCTCCCGCAGGACAACAGCGCCGAGCCGCCATGGCCATGGACCAAGCTCAAGGTGCTCTGCCGCCGGCGCCTCGAGGTCGCCGCCTCCGCCACTGCATGGATCCGGTGGGTCCGCGCCCAGATCCGGACCCCCTTGCACCCCGCGCCCCTCGCCGGAGCCAACGGCCTCGCCGGCCGGCGAGCTCCATCCGCCGCCGCTTGGAACTCCTGTCGGGAGCGAGACGAGCGCCCGCTCGCTGCCTCCGGCCGCTGCAGCAGACGTGGGCCGGCGCGCCCCCCAGGTGGCCCAGCTAGCCGAGAGCCCAGGCCGGCCTCCTCCCCACTCCAGCCTCTTGGGCCTGGCCCAACAGTGAGGGCCTCAGCCCTTTTTTTCTGTTGGGCCCAGTATCTTTTGTCCCGTTTAGTTTTTTTCTGCTAGGTTTTTTTTATTAATTGCGGATTGTTGTTATAATTTTGCGGTAGCTATAATCTTTTCACCGGTAGCTCCAATGGAGACGCTTTCTACATGAAAGTTGCTCCATTTTGCGCGTAGATTATTAAAATGTTGCTTGTTGCCATGTTTGACTTTGTTTACATGATGTTTGCCTACTAATTACACTGCTTGCCACTGTAAACTGTAATTGCAATAACTTTTTAACCGTTGCTCTGTTTAAAATGTTCCTTATATGTAACTTGACTAGAATTGCCTGTAGATTGTGTTTTTTCTGCTCTTGCTTGCTAATAAAAATAATTAAATATTGTTTAGGGCAAAACAGTACCAAATTCCATTTTTATCGTGGGGTCCGCAATAGTTTGCCATGTCTAGGATTTCACCCCACTTAAATTGACTAGCCCAGGTAGTTTATTTAGGCTTCACCTCTTGTAATGCTTCTGTGCTTTGCCATGTTAACAACCTTTGTTGATCACCTGTAGCTAAACAACTTGAACCACCGTAAATGTGTGGTATCGTCGTGTGTGACGAGTACTCCACTTAACCTGTTAGTAACCGCTCTTGACGGTAGGTGCGATGTCTCGTGTTGCCTTCTTGTTGATGCTTGCTCGTGTTTGCTTCGTAGTAATAGATGCTTGCTCGTTGAATGCTTTCCAGTGTTTACCGTCTTGTGTGCTTCCGCGGGTACCTCTCGGAGACGATGCGAGCTTGCGATCGGCTACACCTTCGGAACCCGACTTATCAACAGGCAAGGACTATACATTACTTATGATCCATTCTATTTCAACCAGCGGTTTGCATGCTAGTCTAGGATAGGTTCGATGTTTGATCCTACCACATGTTTACAGCCTCTTTCAAACCGATACAGCCATGTCCCCTCCCAGCAAACCTTGTTCTGCTATGTTACTATTGCTCGTTTATCAGCCCCTGCTTATTATGCATGCTTAGGATGCTACGATGTTACCCTGTTACTCTTTGGGTTGGGATATCACATTATTATATTGTTGTTGATGATATGATTATGATAATGTTGACTATATTCAACGAAGGATGGAAGGTCTAGGCTATCCCGCCCCGATGCTTTGTTCCATTCGAGTCACCTAGGATCCGAGTTCCGGGTATTGGTTTTAAGACTGAGCGTGCCTAACCGCGTGTGGGATTTTATGGGGTCCCCTTTTCTTACCTGCCTAGCTTCAAACATTTCTAGTGGTGGCCCAAGCTGATTTACCATTTGAAACCGTGTGTGTGCTGGTCGGCCACCAGTTGTTTACAAACCTACCTGGACCAGTGAGGACATAGTTCCCTTGCTGGCCCACCTTGTCCGGCTGAGGACCCGGTTTCCCATGTGTGATTAACCGGCTATCCAAACCTGCGACAGACGGTAGAGACCAGATCGAGAGCGCGGCCGGCTCCTGAGATGGATGTCGACTCACCGAGGGCCACCCGGATTTGTTCGTTGTTAGTTAGAGGGACCTGTCGTCTCGGATCTCTTGGAACTAAATCATAAAACGGTTGCCTGTGATGGGTAGCAACTGAGAGAGATGGACGTGTGTGCGGAGCCTCGTAATGGGCAGTTGGTACACCCCTGCAGGGTTAAATCTTTTTGAGAAGCCGTGTCCACGGTTATGGACGACTTGAGACCTACTCCTTGTTCATAGACAACAACAACTGAAATAATCTTAAATAATTTGATCAATGTGTGTGTGTGCCTTGACTGCTTCTTCTTCGTCGGGATGCGAAGAGGAGGACAAGGATAGGATAGGTGTTATGTTTGCGTAAGTAGTTGATAGCAGACTTGTTGGAGGCGATTCCTCATCGAATGCTTGGCTTCTTATCTTACTCTCTAGATCGTTAGCCACTTCATAAATGCTAGTGTGGCAGCAACCTCACCACTTACCCCTTCCTTACCGTAAACTACTAGTTGTCCTAGAATGACGAGTGATGAAGTCCTTGCTGGGTCAGATGACCACTACAGTTGGATGCTGATTACCTCTGTACTCATGATACTACCCCCAAACTCTTTTCAGGGTTCTCGATCGACAACAGGTACGGTGATCGACCTTTCACTTGGAGACTCGACGACTACTAGTTAGGCGGATCCCAGCGGAGGGCCTGGACCCGTGTGGTTATGGGATCGGTGTTTTTTCTCTCTTTGCCAGTACGCATTTGGTTGTAGTCTGTACCCAGACATGTATCTTCCGCTGTTGTATTGTATTTAATGCAGTTGTATGCCGATTGTATGAGATGTTGTATCCTTGTATATGTAATGTTGTGATATCATGTTGGAAATCCGGGGCATATGACTTTGTCATATGTCGCGGTGGGACCGATATGTGCTTCGTCCCCGGACCTGGGTGGAAACACCTAGATCTGGAACAGTACCGCATATCGGGCCTTACAACTTGGTATCAGAGCCTTACCAACCGTAGGATCCCCTCTCTGGCCGAAGTCGAGTCTAGACAAAAACTATTTTGTAGTTACTAAGTTAGTTATCGGAGAGTAGGAATCTTTTTACTCCTTACCCTTGCTCTAGTCAGGAAAAGTGTCGTAAGTGTTTTAATCTAGCCTTATCCCCTTCAAACTTAGGATCTCGCTGAGTGTGGAGTTTCAGAACCGTTACAATGCCTTGCTTGCAGCGTAATGTCTCGATTCCGATCTCAGGTGGGAATTCCTATAGTACCTTTAGCTTCTCCGATTTTTGATATCATCTGGGTCATCCATTGCCATCCCTTCTTTCACCGGTGTTTTTATGACTTGCATCGAAAAACACTATCCCTTGATCTGGTTTCGCGGTCGTTCTTCCTCTTGTCATTAACGGTTTCGTTTTTTTTCCGACGATGTCTCCTCTCTGCGGAAATTTATCTCGACCGAAGTTCGACGTCGACATGGAGCAGAGTCCCTTGTCGGTGGTGTTGAAGATCGTCGTCTTTATTTTCTCTTCCCCTCTCCCCCGGATCGTCCTGGATCTCGGGGCGAGCTCCCTTGTTGGTGGTGTTGTATTGTAACAGCCCAGATTTCACAAAAAATAAAAATTTTGTTTTCGGTGTGAATTGTTTGATTGTCTGATTTGTTTGCGGTGTTTGCATCCCTGATTTATCGATCGACAATTGTTTTTCCCCCTCTTATCTCGTATCGGACAGAGACTGACCCTTGCCACCCTGACACTCGACATTTGCGACATCGGGTTTCACCCGATCACCGTCGCGAAAACCGCACGAGACTAGTCGCAGCCAACGGAACGAAAAACCCCATTTAATAATTAAACGGGATATATTTATAGCGCGCCGGAAAGTTTTCTCAGAACGGTTCCAACGCGAGGAGAATGCCTCCGGCTCGACGCGCTGATCGCGCAGTTCGAAGTTTTACCCGAATCGGAGGTCCTGCGGACCCCCGGCGGTCAGAAACGTAAACACCGCGCGTGAGAGAGAAAAACCGGGGATGTTTTTGCAGACTACCAGTCACCTGGGCTATATAAAGACCACCACACTCCCACCCCATTTCTAGGGTTTCCCTAGCCAAAATTTGCAGCCACACCCCCAGTTTTGCTCAATTTTCCGCCCAATGAGTTCTGGGCCGTCAGATCGTCAGATCCGACGGCCTGGGATCGTCCACGTCAGCCTCGCACCTAGCTCTCTCCTCTCTCCTCACCGCGAGCAACCTCCTGCCCGTGGGCATGTCGCCGCCGCCCGCACTCGATCCGGCCCGGCCGCCGCGCCTTGCCACTCCGGGAGCCTCCCCGCAGGTCGCTCTTCGCCCCTCTGCCCTTCTCCTTTCTCTTCCTCACCTCTCTCTCCCTCTCTCCCGCAGGACACCAGCGTCGAGCCGCCATGGCCTTGGACCAAGCTCAAGGAGCTCTGCCGCCGGCGCCTCGAGGTCGCCGCCTCCGCCACTGCATGGATCCGGTGGGGCCGCGCCCGGATCCGGACCCCCTTGCACCCCGCGCCCCTCGCCGGAGGCCACGGCCTCGCCGGCCGGCGAGCTCCATCCGCCACCGCCTGGAACTCCTGTCGGGAGCGAGACGAGCGCCCGCTCGGTGCCTCCGGCCGCTGCAGCCGACGTGGGCCGGCGCGCCCCTCAGGCGGCCCAGCTAGCCGAGACCCCAGGCCGGCCTCCTCCCCACTCCAGCCTCTTGGGCCTGGCCCAACAGGGAGCGCCTCAGCCCTTTTTTTTTGTTTTTTTTTGTTTTTCTGTTGGGCCCAGTAGCTTTTTTCCCGTTTAGTTTTTTTCTGCTAGGTTTTTTTATTAATTGCGGATTGTTGTTATAATTTTGCGGTAGCTATAATCTTTTCACCGGTAGCTCCGATGGAGACGCTTTCTACATGAAAGTTGCTCCATTTTGCGCGTAGATTTTTAAAATGTTGCTTGTTTCCATGTTTGACTTTGTTTACATGCTGTTTGCCTGCTAATTACACTGCTTGCCACTGTAAACTGTAATTGCAATAACTTTTTAACCGTTGCTCTGTTTAAAATGTTCCTTATATGTAACTTGACTAGAATTGCCTGTAGATTGTGTTTTTTCTGCTCTTGCTTGCTAATAAAAATAATTAAATATTGTTTAGGGCAAAACAGTACCAAATTCCATTTTTATCGTGGGGTCTGCAATAGTTTGCCATGTCTAGGATTTCACCCCACTTAAATTGACTAGCCCAGGTAGTTTATTTAGGCTTCACCTCTTGTAATGCTTCTGTGCTTTGCCATGTTAACAACCTTTGTTGATCACCTGTAGCTAAACAACTTGAACCACCGTAAATGTGCGGTATCGTCGTGTGTGACGACTACTCCACTTAACCTGTTAGTAACCGCTCTTGACGGTAGGTGCGATGTCTCGTGTTGCCTTCTTGTTGATGCTTGCTCGTGTTTTCTTCGTAGTAATAGATGCTTGCTCGTTGACTGCTTTCCAGTGTTTACCGTCTTGTGTGCTTCCGCGGGTACCTCTCGGAGACGATGCGAGCTTGCGATCGGCTACACCTTCGAAACCCGACTTATCAACAGGCGAGGACTATACATTACTTATGATCCATTCTATTTCAACCAGCGGTTTGCATGCTAGTCTAGGATAGGTTCGATGTTTGATCCTACCACATGTTTACAGCCTCTTTCAAACCGATACAGCCATGTCCCCTCCCAGCAAACCTTGTTCTGCTATGTTACTATTGCTCGTTGCTCATCCCCTGCTTAGTATGCATGCTTAGGATGCTACGATGTTACCCTGTTACTCTTTGGGTTGGGATATCACATTATTATATTGTTGTTGATGATATGATTATTATAATGTTGTCTATATTCGACGAAGGATGGAAGGTCTAGGCTATCCCGCCCCGATGCTTTGTTCCATTCGAGTCACCTAGGATCCGAGTTCCGGGTATTGGTTTTAAGACTGAGCGTGCCTAACCGCGTGTGGGATTTTATGGGGTCCCCTTTTCTTACCTACCTAGCTTCAAACATTTCTAGTGGTGGCCCAAGCTGATTTACCATTTGAAACCGTGCGTGTGTTGGTCGGCCACCAGTTGTTTACAAACCTACCTGGACCAGGGAGGACATAGTTCCCTTGCTGGCCCACCTTGTCCGGCTGAGGACCCGGTTTCCCATGTGCGATTAACCGGCTATCCAAACCTGCGACAGACAGTAGAGACCAGATCGAGAGCGCAGCCGGCTCCTGAGATGGATGTCGACTCACCGAGGGCCACCCGGATTTGTTCGTTGTTAGTTAGAGGGACCTGTCGTCTCGGATCTCTTGGAACTAAATCATAAAACGGTTGCCTGTGATGGGTAGCAACTGAGAGAGATGGACGTGCGTGCGGAGCCTCGTAATGGGCAGTTGGTACACCCTTGCAGGGTTAAATCTTTTTGAGAAGCCGTGTCCACGGTTATGGACGACTTGAGACCTACTCCTTGTTCATAAACAACAACAACTGAAATAATCTTAAATAATTTGATCAATGTGTTTGTGTGCCTTGACTGCTTCTTCTTCGTTGGGATGCGAAGAGGAGGACATGGATAGGATAGGTGTTATGTTTGCGTAAGTAGTTGATAGCAGACTTGTTGGAGGCGATTCCTCATCGAATGCTTGGCTTCTTATCTTACTCTCTAGATCGTTAGCCACTTCATAAATGCTAGTGCGGCAGCAACCTCACCACTTACCCCTTCCTTACCGTAAACTACTAGTTTTCCTAGAATGACGAGTGATGAAGTCCTTGCTGGGTCAGATGACCACTACAGTTGGATGCTGAGTACCTCTGTACTCATGATACTACCCCAAAACTCGTTTTAGGGTTCTCGATCGACAACAGGTACGGTGATCGATGTTTCACGTGGAGACTCGACGACGACTAATTAGGAGGATCCCGACGGAGGGCCTGGACCCTTGTGGTTATGGGATCGGTTTTTTTTTCTTTGCCAGTAGGCATTTGGTTGTATTCTGTACCCAGACATGTATCTTCCACTGTTGTACTGTATTTAAGGCAGTTGTATGCCGATTGTATGAGATGTTGTATCCTTGTATCTGTAATGTTGTGATATCATGATGGAAATCCGGGGCATATGACTTTTTCATATGTCGCGGTGGGACCGATATGTGCTTCGTCCCCGGACCTGGGTGGAAACACCTAGATCTGGAACAGTACCGCATATCGGGCCTTACAACTTGGTATCAGAGCCTTACCGACCGTAGGATCCCCTCTCTGGCCGAAGTCGAGTCTAGACAAAAACTATTTTGTAGTTACTAAGTTAGTTATCGGAGAGTAGGAATCTTTTTACTCCTTACCCTTGCTCTAGTCAGGACAAGTGTCGTAAGTGTTTTAATCTAGCCTTATCCCCTTCAAACTTAGGATCTCGCTGAGTGTGGAGTTTCGGAACCGTTACAATGCCTTGCTTGCAGCGTAATGTCTTGATTCCGATCTCAGGTGGGAATTCCTGTAGTACCTTTAGCTTCTCCGATTTTTGATATCATCTGGGTCATCCATTGCCATCCCTCCTTTTACCGGTGTTTTTACGACTTGCGTCGAAAAACACTATCCCTTGATCTGGTTTCGCGGTCGTTCTTCCTCTTGTCACTGACGGTTTCGTTTTTTTTCCGACGATGTCGCCTCTCTGCGGAAATTTATCCCGGCGGAGTGCCTGGATCCCGGCGGAGACTCGACAACGACTAGTTAGGCGGATCCCGGCAGAGGGCCTGGACCCGTGTGTTTACGGGGAACGATGATTTTCTCTTTGCCACTAGGCAATTGATTGTAGTATGTACTCAGACATGTATCTTCCGCTGATGTAATGTATTAAGGCAGTTGTATGCCGATTGTATGAGATGTTGTATCCTTGTATCTGTAATGTTGTGATATAATGTTGGAAATCCGGGGCATATGACTTTGTCATATGTTGCGGTGGGACCGATATGTGCTTCGTCCCTGGACCTGGGTGGAAACACCTAGATTTGGAACAGTACCGCATATCGGGCCTTACAGTGCTACTGATGAGCCAAAAGGGGCACTACTACTAGCCTTTCTCCTAGTAGTGTAGCACACTAAATCTTTCCTTCACGGAGCATATCACTAATGATCTCATCAAAGCTAGGGAAGAGAAGCTTAGAGTAGAAGCCTCCATACCTAGGAAGCTAGATGATGGATGGAGCCTATGATAAAAATTAAATTGAATAAGTTCTCTTCTTATGCTTATGTGATGTTGGAGCTAGTACCTCCGTTATGCCCAAAAGAATGTATGATATGTTTGAATTGAAACCTTTTGATCCTTGTTCTTTTGGTGTTCGTCTCGTTGATTCTTCCGTAAAGAAACCTTTAGGGAAGATCGACGATGTTCATATCATTGTCAATGACAATTATGTTCCCGTTGATTTTACTATTATGGATATAGAGTGTGAACCTTTATGTCCAATTATTTTGGGACGTCCTTTTCTTCGCACCGTGGGTGCTGTTATTGACATGAAAGAGGGGAATATAAAATTTCAATTCCCTCATAAAAAGGGGATGGAACACTTCCCTAGGAAGAAGATTAAGTTACCTTTTGAGTCCGTCAAACGGGCTAGCTATTCTCTCTCTCTTGATAAAACTTGATTTTTTTGCTTTATTCCTAGCTTAAAGGCGTAAAAGAAAGTGCTTGTTGGGAGGCAACCCAAGATGTTTTGACTTCTGTTTTTAGTGGTCTTGATGATTGTTACTACTCTAGCAACATCAGTGTATCTTTATTTTCAAGCTTTGTGCCAAGTTTAGGCTTCGATTGCAAGAAAGTTCAAAAGTTGTGACGTGCTGTCCAGAAAACAGATTCTGTCCTTGGACAGAAAAAATCACGGTAAATCACCAGATCATCTTTTTGATCTGTATTTTTTGATAACGTGCTCCATACAATTTTCTTTCGAGCATTTGTTCTGAATTTTTTTATTTGAGTTGCATAAGTACCCCAAAAAATATTTACTACCTGATGTTCTGATTTTCATAGATTCTACCACGTTTTGCCTTTCCTTACTTTTGCAATCCTTAAGCTTGCTTTTTCTTTGCAAAAAAAATTTGGAAATCTTGAGAAATAGTAGCTCTTCAAGAATATCTTTATTTCCAGTAGAGAAAAATTATTTTATTAAGGGTACTAACCTCTCTAATCAGCTTATGATGAGTTATGTATGAAGGGAGTTTTCAAGTGTGCGAGGGAAGATGATGAAAGAAGATCCGGGAGTGTCAAACGCTCAAGCTTGGGGATGCCCCCATGCATCCCCAATAAATATTCAAGGATACTCAAGCGTCTAGGCTTGGGGATGCCCCCGTGCATCCCCTTCTCCATCAACAATCATTAGTTCGTCCTCCGTCTCACTATATTTTTATCACTTTATGCGTTATGTGCTATGCTTGGAGCGTCTCACTCTTAGGCTTCCTTTTTAGTTTTCTTTAGATTTGTTTTCTGTTCATAACAAGTTAGAAACCAGCTTACTTTGTGTGGGAGAGAAACATGCTCCACTTCAAACTAGAACACATCATAGGATATTCATGCTTACCTTTCTTCTGTTGTGTGTTCTTTCTCTTTTCGTAGCTGCTGCCATGTTTTGCTCTTAGTTTTCATGTTTATATTTTTTCAAGAGCTTTATCTTTTGTTGTTGCTGGAACTCTCTTTAGTTTTCATGTTTATATTCTTAAGGCAGTTGGTTAATGTTATTTAAAATCTTGTTGGAAATCTCTCTGTTGCTAGCATACAAGAGGATATCACTCTAGCTCACATTATGATAAAACTTGAAAAGATAGAGTTAGAAATACCAAGTATAAGTAGGATAAATGAGTTGGATCGCAAGATTCAAGGGAATTTGAATAGACTTGTTAGCTCCATGCATAAAATTATCAAAACTTTGGAGACCATCAATTTCCATGATTTGGATCGTTCTAGGATTGATAAGATTGAGGAAATCATTGACACTTTGGGAAATAATTTCTCCTCAATCAAACCAAGAAAGGTAGAAACTCCGGAAAGGAAGGAACGTAAGTTCAATTATGTCCCTAAGGTTCCTCAACCTAAAAATAATCCACCCATTTCCAAAGGAGTTGAAACTGTGAAAACTTTGGAAGAAATACCCCTCTTGGATAAATTTATAAATGAAACTCCAATTGATTTTCGGCCTTTTAATTTATCCCTAATAGTATCTTTATTAGGCCTTTATTTGAAAGACCTCTTAAAACTAGTTGTACAAATCAAGATCTTTTTGATGATCTTGATGATGGTTCGATTGATACAACGTGATTCTTCTTTTGCTTTATGCCTAGTTTAAAGGCGTAAAAGAAAGCTCTTGTTCGGAGGAAACCCAAGATGTTTTTACTTCTGTTTTTAGTGGTCTTGATGATTTTTACTACTGTAGCAACATCATTGTATCTTTATTTTCAAGCTTTGTTCCAAGTTCTAGCCTCTTATGATAAGGGAAGCAAAAGTTGTGACATGCTTTCCAGAAAACAGATTATGTCTTCTTGACGGAAAAAATCAAAAAAAATCACCAGTTCATCTTTTTGAGCTGAATTTTTTACACAGAATGATCTATACAATTATGAAACTTTCATATGTTCTGATTTTTTTGATTTGAGTTGCAAAAGTACCCCGAAAAAATTATTTACTACCTGTTGTTCTGTTTTTCACATATTCTGCCACATTTTTGCCTTTCTTCACTTTTGCAAACCTAAGCTTGCTTTTTCTTTGCAAAAACTTTTTGGAAATCTTGAGAAACAGTAGCTATTCAAGAATCTCTTTATTTCTAGTGGATAAAAATTATTTTTTTAAGGGTACTAACCTCTCTAATCAGCTTATGATGAGTTATGTATGAATGGAGTTTTCAAGTTTGCGAGGGAAGATGATGAAAGAAGATTCGGGAGTGTCAAACGCTCAAGCTTGGGGATGCCCCCATGCATCCCCAATAAATATTCAAGGAGACGCAAGCTTCTAAGCTTGGGGATGCCCCCGTGCATCCCCTTCTCCATCAACAATCATCAGTTCGTCCTTCGTCTCGCTATATTTTTATCACTTCATGTGTTATGTGCTATGCTTGGAGCATCTCGCTCTTAGGTTTCCTTTTTAGTTTTCTTTAGGTTTGCTTGCTGTTCATAACAAGTTAGACCCCAGCTTACTTTTTGTGAGAGAGAAACACGCTCCACTTCAATCTAGAACGCATCATAGGATTTTTCATGCTTATCTTTTCTCTGTTGTGTGTTCTTTATCTTTTCGTAGCTGCTGCCATGTTTAGCTCTTAGTTTTCATGCTTATCTTTTTCAAGAGCGTTACATTTGGTTTACTTTAATTTTTTGTTGGAAATCCCTTTAGTTTTCATGTTTATCTTGATAAGAGAGTTCGTTGTTGCACTGAGTTGTGTCTTGTCTTGAAGTAGGTAATTGAGTTTGCTTTTCAATTGTCGTAGTAACTTGCAATAGTTTTGAGGTATTGTTGTGAGTAATGTTTGAACTTTCGGTGTCAAGAGCTCTAGCCTATTAGTGATAGGTGTTGGACTTTGGGAAATCCGTGATTATTTTCAAAAACCTACAAAAAACTAGTTGAGAACTCTAGCTACTAGATGGATCACTAATCTTTTGAGGGAACGGATATTAGAGTACACTCACGTACCATGAGTCGAGGATGTGCAAGGATAACCAAACCCCCATACACTCCTCCTCGGAGTACTTGTCTCTTTGTGAACCTCCTTATTAGATTGAGAGTTACCGATAATAAGTGCATGAGTTCTTCGGACTAATGTAAATATTGAAAGTTGACACTTCCACCTCCTCATATTTGCTAGCCTCTTCGGTACCGTGCATTGCCGTCTTCTCACTCCGAGAGTTGGCGTCCACTTCGCCGGTGCATCCAAACCCTCTGCATGATACGCTTTGTCATCATAAACCTCCTTATATCTTTCCTCAAAACAGCCACCATACCTACTTATCAAGGCATTTCCATAGCCTTTCCGAGATCTATTTCCATGCAACATCCACCTTCTCATGAATTGATATTCATGTCATACATGTTCCTGCTACACTAGCAGAGGCATACATTTGCATACATCATGATAGCTACATCTTCTTTATGTTGAGTACCTTGTAAAGTGTGAAGATTGTCTATACCTTCTTGTAAAATAGAGTGTTTCCCTTAAGTGAGGAAAAGATCCCAGAGAGGACAAATTAAAAGATCCCAAAGAGGACAAATGAGAGTTAAATAGAAAGAGCCATTGAGGCCACCAAAAAAATAGAAAAAAGAGAAAAATTAATAAAAAGAGAGAAAGGGGCAACACTAATATTCCTTTTGAAAGATCCACACTTGTACTCCCTCTTATATCTTGTACTCCATAGAGATGATCATATATGCATATAGCTATGTGGGGACCTTCACACTATAGAACGAGCCTCCTCAAATGAGCTCTAGGTCTTCTTGAGCGAGCAAGTTGGATGCACCCCCACTAGTTCCATTGGAGATCTTTTCTTAGCTCATATGTGCATCCGTTGCATGAAAATCCCTACTCCTCACATCATATCTATCATTTGGCCTTCTCTCCTATGATTGTCCTCATTGATGTGAGCCTTTCACACCTTTTTGTCTTCCTCCTCCACCATATCTCTCTCTTTTCCATCCTAAGTGTCAACTCTCATGCTTACGCTCATCCATTGCATGAGTGCTCAAAATATCGAAAAGGAGTGGATCAAATTTACTTGTACATGGCTAGTGGTCTGGGGACAAGTCAAGATAAGATTCCAAATAAGACTAAGTGTGAAACTTTAGTAGATTGAGTTCTCAACAAATATATTTTTCTCTCGTATTTCCATCTCCCACTTGTTGCACGCAAACACCATCTAGAGACATTCGAGTCACTGAAATCAAGAGCTCTTGCACCTTTATGTTCTTATGTTGCTTGTTTCAATGCTAATATAGACTCTTTCTTGTTATGACTTGAATTGAATTACATACCTTGATTTCTTTACTTTCAAAGTTCTTATATGGTTGTTAGCATGTCACCACAGAAATTATGCTTGTTATCATTTACCTGCTCGAGGACGAGCAGGAATTAAGCTTGGGGATGTTGATACGTCCCAAACGTATCTATAATTTCTACTAGCTCCATGCATGTTTTGTGTGATATTGCTATGTTTTACATGCACTTTCATACACTTTTGATCATATTTGGACTAACATATTCACTCAGTGCACCCCAGTGCAAGTTCCTGTTTTCTGCTGTTTTTGTATTTCAGGTTTCCCCCGTATTAAAATTGCTCCAAAAATTCCGTAAAAATAAAAATCAGCGTACCGGAAGCTTCCGGAAGAGCCAAAGTGGGGCCAGAGGGCCACCACCAGGGCCCGAGGCTCCCTCCAAATTTCCCCTAACGTAGAGGATAGGGTTTGTCTCCCGTAGGACTCCAAAAGAGGCAAGTAGGTGACAACGGCGCTAGAAATTAGGCGGTTGACGTGGACCTGCACATAGATACAAATTACTTTGCTCCCAACGAAGTTCAGAGAGGTTGTCAATCTCTCCGGCCTTGTTGTCTACAAAGGATCAAACGCAAGGGATAAAGGATAATAGTGATAGCTACTAGAAAGTAAAAGAAGGAAATAAATTGAGTGTGTAACAGTGATGAGAATATGGACCGGGCTCCCATGATGTCCACTAGTGATGTCTCTCTCCCAAAAGACGATAAAACTGCTATGCGAGGTAAACAAATCACAGCTGGGCAATTGACAGGATTAAAAACGCACCGCGATGCTAACTATGCTACAAAGAAAGGAAGAGGCTCAAAAGCATGGGAGGTATACCAAAATAAGTAGAACGAAATCCAACTGCATCTACTACTAATCATCCACCTTGAGATATTTATCCAAAACATCTCGCTGGTATTAAGTTGCGAGCCCCACCCGAAGTGTATACCCAAAGCAACAGACAACTGCATTAAAAGAACTTTGCGTAAAGTAAACAATCCTTGCAACCGCTGTTACAAGCACCGTTGTTTTCCCCCCTTGTGGCAACAACACATCCCCTAGACTCATGTTTCTGTCAATCAAACTAGTCATCAGGGGGCATAAACCCACAATCGATCATAATGTTCCCTCTTGGAGTCACTACCAACTACTTTGGGAGAGAGACATCACTAGTGAACATCATGGGACCCCGGTCCATATTCTCATCACTGTTACACGCTCAATTTATTTCCTGCTTTTACTTTCCAGTAGCTATCACTATTGTCCTTTATCCCTTATGTTTGATCCTTTGTAAACAACAATGCCGGAGAGATTGACAGAAAACTGTACTTGATGACCCTCAATTGTAGGGGATCGAGATAGTCTTCGCGGGCAAGATAACCCAATTTATTGATTCAACACAAGGGGAGCCAAAGAATATTTATAAGCTTTGACAGTTGAGTATTTAATTCAACCGCACATGAAGTATACTTTCTTGAAACAAAATATTAATAGCAACGGTGATATGATAGTGGTATTTGTCGGGGGGATTACTCACAGCTAAGACCCGGCCAGAAGGCAGCACTCAAAAGTAAGACTCAGCTAGAAGACATGTCCTGAAGAGAAGACCTGGATTGATATAGTGCACACATGAAGTCCTCTACATGAGTCGGCTGCTACAGTACCTACATGGACTCTCTACAGGACCCATGAGTCGGCCTGCTACAGTATCCACAAGGGGGTTTGCTACAGTAAAAACAGGATTCGCTATAGGAAAGAAGCCCCAATCTCGGAAGGAGTCCACTTAACTTGGAAGATTACAAGACTTAGAGTAGGACTCGGATTGATATCCGACTTACAATAAAATATGAGACTAGTCTGTATCAGGATAGGACTCTACATGTAAGCCTCCCCCTTCCACCTATATAAGGAGGGGGTAAGGCGCCCATAGAGGCCAAGTTGCCCAGAGTAGGCTTCCGCCAATGTACGCTTTCGCCAGAGTAGGCTTCCACCAAAGTAGGCTTTCGCCAGAATACAACTGTAAGAGAGTCGGCGGCACGCCGGTGACTCACCGTGAGCAAAGGAATAAGACCTAGCCACAAATAGCATGTAGGGTCTTCACCGGACGATGTTTCCCGGGGCTTGAAGCTATATAAAATAGCGCCTCTCTCTTTGTGTGATTTTATTCTTCCTCGTACACTCGTAGCCCAGGCCCCATAATCAAGTTCTCTCATGAGGACATCTGCCGTGACTTTCCCATGACATTTGGCGCCCAACGTGGGGCTTACGCACAAGGGTGTTGACATCTTGGAGGAAGCCCTCACATGGATCGAGAAACTTGTGATCGGACGGACGAAGAAGAACCGGCATGAACGAATCTAAATCAACAAATCGACAATCCACCCACTCTGGCAGGACTCGAACCGACCCGGGTGCATTGCAATCTTGGTTTCTTCAATGTCTACATCAAGATCCACATCAAAGCTCATGGAGAAAACAAGAAAAAATTCGAGCGCGCGCCTCGAAACTCATGCGCAGCCTGCAGGATAGGAAGAACGTCTATGTTGAAGAGTCCACGGAAAAATTCCGACTCACCAAACGAGATGAGTCCACGGAAAAATTCCGACTCACCAAAAGAGATGAGTCCACGGAAAAATTCCGACTCACCAAAGAGCTGAATCTATGGAGAAATTCTGACTCACCAAATTAGATGAGTCCTTGGCAAAGAAAAAGAAAGAGACTGACCGCATGTGGAAAATTCTGGGTCTTTCATTAAGTTCTAGATCATCGGCAAAATCCCGGTTCAGATTCCGTTTCATTGGTAAAATTTTGGCTCTTTCGATGAGTTCCGGTTTATTGGAAAATCTCGTCTCCCTTCTCGAGTTCCGGTTTATTGGAAAATCCCGGCTCCCTTCTCGAGTTCCTATTTATTGGTAAATCTCAGCTCCACAATGAGATTCCGGTTCATCCAAAATTCCGGCTCCTTGACGAGTTCTGACTCATTTAAAATTTCGGATCCTCAGTGATTCCCGGTTCATCAAAATTTCCGGCTCCTCGATGAGTTTCGGTTCATCCGAAATTCTGGCTCCTCTATGAGTCCAGGATTATTCAAAAATATAGGCTTCACAAGAAATCTCGGTAAGACTCGACACTTCTGGAACACATAATTTTTCACCTTATGCATTGCATCATTATGCATTGCACCTTTATTTTCATATTATGATGCATTGCATCTTCTGCATCCTTAAATCGAATTTCGTCGCACTAGGCTATCGCCATACATATATGAAATTCGATTTTCATCGCACTAGGCTATCGCCATACATATATAAAAGTCAATTTTCATCGCACTAGGCTCTCGCCACACTTATGTATAAAGTCGACTTTCATATTGAATATTTTTTCGAATTGCATAATACATTGCATCATACATGTAGCACCATATTGTATCATACATTACTTATTTTTACACCTTTTCTTAGATACCTAGGGCTCGATCAACCTTCTATAGGCTTTGAGAATGTATATTGCTTAGTCAGGAGAATTGGGGAGCTCGATGATATTCATCGACTCTTATATGAGAAGCCGGCATATACATGTAAAACTCCGTATGTGTATGACTTATTCAGGGGAAGTAGGGGAGTTCGATTGCACCCATCGACTCTTAACCGAAGAAAGCCCTGCATATACATGAACTGGCCACCCACGCCGTTTGGCCTGTACAGCTCAAGCTCATATGACTAACGTGAACCCGGCTTAGTCTAAACTTTGAGGGCTTACATAAAAAGCCTAACGAGTTTAGTCCGAAAAGCCGGGCACGCAAGTCATATGTGCCGGCTTACAGAGAAGTTTCAACTCATGAACCAATAATCTCTCTCAACGCGAGAAGATGAGGTCTTTGTTGTCTTCTATTAGCCTCTGCATTTTATTTTTTGATTACATCAGCATCATAGCATACTTTATTTTCTATCATTTCATATGTCATAAAACTATGCATAATTTTTTCATACAATAGGAGCATTAACCTGTGTGACTCGGTATGACACAAAGATGCTCATAACGACTCATGGGGACTATAGCTTGAATTTCTCTAGGACTCGACATGACACAAAGATGATCATACCGATTCATCGGGACTATACCTTCTGCATTGCATCTTCTGCATTCTTAAGTCGACTTTCGTTGCACCGGCTCACGCCATATATATATATATATTTCGACTTCCGTCGCACCGGATCTCGCCATATATATATATAAGTCGACACTCGTCGCACTGGCTCTCGCCATATAAAATATGTAAGTCGACTTTCGTCGCACCGGCTCTCTCCACATTCATATGCTCATACCGACTTGGATTTGGCACACATTATTCTGGGTTGCTGAAGGAATCATATTCCAGCACTCGAAGGTCCACTCTATTTGTAAGTTAGGAACACAACCCATCATATCATATCGACTGGATTCAGCAAATTCAAATTCATTGGTTTTTATCGGCAAGGAAACATTTGTTGGCTTCAACAAAAATTGTTGACTTTGGCATATAATGCTTGCCGACTTCAGAAAACAACTCGGGCCCAAAGTGACAAACATTAAGAGAAACAAGTTGTAGCAAAGATGATAAACACCAAAGTAGATGATAGGCAACATGCCCCCAACAATCTGACGAACTATTACATTGTCAGAACCCTCTGTTAGGTAATGTGCTAGGATCAAAGTAACCTTGCATCATGTCAAAATTTCAAAAGAAATCTTTGAAATCAACTTCAAAATCAAAATGGGAGAAGGAACCCCCCCCCCCAGATGAATTAATTCAAAAGGCCAGATAAAAATCTTTTCCAAAAATTCATGTTAGATTTTTGAAAAGTCTTATAAATGAGTGTGATCACATATCAAGTGATGTGGGACCCATACCATGCTCATAGATTTTTCAAATATTCAAACAGTGCCTTGGAATTAAAGAAATAACCCTATTTGATTTAAGATTCAAATTATTTGAATTTTAAAAATGTTGAAACTTTATAAGTGGCTAGTCTATATTATTATGATGCCACATAAAAAGTTTCAGCATTTTATAAAATGGTTTGATATTTTATCAGAGCCAAAACAAAACTACAGGAAAAGAAAGGAAAGATTAAACAGAGAGAAAAAGAAAGAAGGGCTTACCTTCAAAGAAGCCCGACTAGCTCCCCAGCGGCCCAGCCCACCTCCTCTTCCCTGTCGTCTTCCTCAAGCAGGCGCACTGCTGCGTGCCGGCCATGCCGAGCCCCTCCGCCGTGCCAGAGGTCGCCGGCGACTTCACTCCGGCGGGCCAGGCTTAATCAACACTAACCACACACTAACACACCCCAAGTGACCATGACAGGTGGGGCCCCAGCCCCTAATCCCTCTCTGTTAGTTTAATCTAACAGGGATTTACCCCACTAAGGCTGACAGCAGGGCCCCACACATCAGCCCCCCCCCCCCCTGATGTCACCATGACATCATGCTGACGCAGTAAAGCTTTAAATTGATTAAATCTTCTACAGAAATTCCAGAAAATGCAATAAAATTTGGAAATTCATAATTAATTCATACTAACTCCAAATATAGCAAATAATATGTCTAAAATTATCAGAAAAATACAAGGATTAAGAATATGCAAAAAAAATTCATGTTTGACCATTTTAAAATGGGTGAACAGTAGCAAACATGCATATTGATCCTTTTCAAATTCAAATTTGGGGTGATTTTGCAAATGATTTTGCAACACCCTTAATTCCAATGGTTTTATCCACACATCAGAAACATTACTTCAAATATACCACATCACTTCATGATCAACAAATTCAAATGAACTTTCATGCATTCAAATGCATTTGAAATTCATCGATAAATCAAATGGAGTTTGAATTTTCATTTCAAATGCAATATACTCCTTTTAAATGGAATGCTCAACACATCAGCACCTTGAACATCACCATTGCAATCTTATTCATGTGATTGTGCATTGTACATTATGTTGATCCTATGATTGTCATGTTGCTGATAGAAGTGGAGCCGGAACTCGAGATCACCCCCTTCGTTGGAGACCTCGTGACTGAACCTCGACTGCAAGGCAAGCAAACCCCCATTGATCATGTCGATAAAATCCCACTTCCCTCTCATGTATCGCTTATGCATTGTTTAGGATGATCACCATGATAACGTTTCTACCGCATAGTTGAACCCATATCCTTTGCATGACCTATCATCTTGTCACAGTAGTAAGCAAACCACAATCCTAGCAGATGTAGGAGTTGGTTGATATCATGTGACCCCTGCAACTGTTACTGCTTATTGCATGCTTAGGAGGTTGCTTATGATGTGAGTCGGGATGATGATAAACATGGTGTTGATGAAAGTGAAACGTGTTGGTGAATCTACCCTAATACAAGGTGAACGATGAGAGGCTGTGTAGGAGTACACAATGGGTTGTCTCGTTGAACACCGCCTTAAGCACCGAGTTCTTGCGTGGTGATCCAAGATGAAGAGTACAACCACACATTGGGCTCACTGACCCCTCTCGGCTTACTAACTCATCCCCTTCGATGTCCAGATGTCGCAGTAGTTCGGATTTCTGTAGGTATTGTGGCCTGGTAGCCAAGTGAGAGAACGGCTCATCCGAGACCGGCTTTCGCACCACGCACACATCGTCTGGGTCCACTTCGGTAAACCGGTCGGGTTCACGATAGTGGAAGACAACCCAGATAGGCGGCTTTCTTGGACTAGATCGGCTATGAGGTAACGGTTGTGGTGGCATCCTCGCTGTCATCTCTTGAATGGTGACACGCAAAAGGAGGTAACTGATGGCACGTGTGTGTAGCGGTACACCCCTGCAGGGTTAACAAAACTATTCGAATAGCCGCGTCCGCGGTTAAGGACTGCTTGGAAAGCTTAGCTTGATTATTAGACAACTTGAACTGGATACTTCTAAAACTCGCAAGATAAGCGTGAGTGCTATGGTGTGCTTCTCGTGGGGAAGTCGAGGAAGTAACCATAGTGGAGTAATTGGTTGGAGAAAGTAGTGGACTCGTGTACGCTTCTTACCTCAAGTCTGGTACTCGTAGTTCAGGACTAGCCAAGTCAAAGCTGGCACTTCTGCAAGTGAAACCCCACCTCCCTTTACCTTCATACATGTGCATGAGTAGTATAGCTCCTATGTAAGTCTTGCTGAGTACGATTTTGTACTCACGTTTGCTTAATCTATGTTTTAGATGAACCCATCAACCCCGATGGTGGCTTCTACCTGAAGCTCGAAGGATGAAGACTCAGACCAAGACCAAGCTAGTGTAGTCCCAGTCAGACGACGGGTTCCCTCGTGGAGGGCTTGTTTTTAGATAAGGCTTCTCTAAGCCATTTGTTAAACTTGTCTGTACTCAGACCTACTTTGCTTCCGCTTGTCTGTTGTAATGTTGGATCACATGCTTGTGATCTCTGTGTGCACTCTGTAAGAGTTATTAATAAAGTTGTATACTGTGTAGAGAATTGCAATGATACCTGCTGTTCATACTAGACATGTGTGTTGCGTGTATGTTTATAACATGCATGTCTTAGTATGGGTTTTCGAGACCTTAGTTGTGATCTGGCTGGCGGTCTTTTATACACCAAGTGGCCCTTAGATGTGCGCAGCTTGGGGCATCGCGATGCGATTGTTCGAGACTCTGTCTCGTGCACACTTTGATGTATGATCGAGCCCGCCCTAGACCCCGACTAAGTGATCGGGCTGGAGTAAGTCTATGTAAGGGTTATAATACAATCGATAGTATGGTTGAGGCGACTTGCCTATGATTATGGGAGTTCACCACCCATATCATTTAGACTTGTGTGCGGACGATGAGGACCCATTTCAGTTGATCATCCGGCCTGGATGGGATGCCCCTCACGTTCGATGCTTTCCGAGAACGTTATGTGCTTGGCCTTGTCTGCTTAGACAAGTGGGTACGGTTCTCGGCTCTCCATATGATTGTGTTGTAGCGAGGCTTGCATACGCTAACCCCGGGTCCCGACAGACTTGGTATCAGAGCAGGACTGACTGTAGGATTATCAGCCTTGGCCGAAGTCGAGTCTAGCCTTCTATAGTTATATAGTTACTCTGGGTATATAAGGGAACAACGTAAGGCTTCTTTTTCTCCTTACCCTCATCAATCTGAGTTCCGAGTCACCCTTACCTTTTCTACGGGAAGATAGGACTAGGCTCTCCTCTGTCTGATTAGCACATCTCGTTGTTTGCTTCCTTATAGCTGTAGGAAAGTTGTGTCCGGTTTCCTAGCATTGTTGTAATGCTGATTTCTTACATCGTATTATGTAAGTGTTGTATCTACATTGAAAGAAAATTATTTTCTTGCAATTACAGCCGTTATGCTGTCCGAGTCATTCCAGGTTTCTTCATAATCTGATGCAATTGCAAAGAATCCTTCTCCCCTTTCGGTTGTCCTTCCAGAAGTTTTTCTAGGTGGCATGCCCGACAGTTCTATAGTGCTGATGTAGGTTTTCTTCTAGAAACCTATAGTGATTCAATTGCAGCTCTTTCTCCCACTTTGGATGTCTTCTAGCGAGAAGAACCACTCTAACTATTGTGTTGGGGTACTTTGCTACTCTGACATATCTGTCGTAGCCCCTAGTAAGCCATGGTCATCCTCAGGAAAACCATCCAGTAACCCAACTCTTTAAACCTAGCCACCGACAGGTGTGTAGAGTTCATAGTGGACCTTATACCAGGCATAACCCCACTTTCTAGACGCCCATACAAAATGGCCCCACGTGAGTTAGCTGAGCTTAAAACCCAACTGGAAGCTTTGTTGGAAAAAGGCTTCATCCACCCTAGGTCATCGCCATGGGGTTGCCCCGTTCTGTTCGTAACGAAGAAAGATGGAACAGAAAGGATGTGCGTAGACTATCGCCCGCTAAATCTAGCGACGATAAAGAACAAGTACCCACTGCACAGGATCAATGATCTTTATGATCAACTTGCAGGATCCTCTGTCTTCTCCAAGATGGATTTGAGATTAGGTTATCATCAAATCAAAATCCGAAACAAGGACATTCCCAAAACGGCTTTTACTACTCGTTATGGTCTTTACGAGTACACCGTCATGTCCTTTGTTTTAACCAATGCCCCCGCCACTTTCTCACGCATGATGAATTCGATCTTCATGGAGTATTTGGACCAGTTCGTCGTGGTTTACCTCGATGACATTCTCATCTACTCGAAGAACGAAGAAGAACATGCCGAACACCTAAGGTTGGTATTGATGAAGCTTAGAGAGCATCGCCTGTATGCTAAATTCTCCAAGTGTGAATTTTGGCTACCAGAAGTGACCTACTTAGGCCACGTGATTTCTGCAAAAGGCATTGCTGTGAATCCCGAGAGGGTTCAGGCCGTCCTTGACTGGACTCCACCTGAATCGGTTAAGCAAGTTAGGAGTTTTCTTGGCCTAGCCAGCTATTGCCGTCGCTTCGTCGAGAACTTCTCTAAAGTTGCAAAGCCTCTTACTGAACTCCTCAAGAAAGATAAGAAATTCTTATGTACTCCCAAGTGCGAGGAAAGCTTTCAAGAGCTAAAAAGAAGATTGACTTCTGCACCCGTACTTGCACCTCCAGACACCAAAAAGGATTTCGTGATCTATTGTGACGCCTCACGGCAAGGGTTAGGATGCATACTTCTGCAAGATCGACATGTGGTAGCTTATGCTTCACGCCAGTTGCGGCCACATGAAGAGAACTATCCTACCCATGACCTTGAACTCGCTGCCGTAGTTCATGCCCTAACAACTTGGCGACATTACCTCCTTGGTAACCGTTGCGAGATCTATTCCGACCACCAAAGCCTCAAATATATTTTCACCCAGCCAGATCTTAATCTCAGGCAAAGACGCTGGATTGAGTTGATAAAAGATTACGACGTAGTAATTTCTTACACCCCAGGCAAAGCCAATGTCATGGCTGATGCACTAAGTCGTAAGTCGTATTGTAACAACCTCATGTTACAACAGTATCAACCACTTCTTCATGAGGACTTTCGCAAGCTCAATCTTGAGATTGTTCCTCATGGCTATCTTTCTACCTTGGTGGCGAAACCAACTCTTGAGGATCATATTATAGTTGCCCAAAGGCGTGCACGAGGTGTTCGCCGAATCAAGGAGAACATTGCTAGCGGAGTTGCTAAATGTTTCTCCACAGATAGCAAGGGAACGGTATTCTTTGAAAATCGTTTGGTAGTACCCAAGAATATGGAACTAAGGCAACTCATCCTCAAAGAAGGCCATGACACACCCCTCTCGATTCATCCCGGTAGCACAAAAATGTACCGAGATCTACGCCAGAGATTTTGGTGGACTAGGATGAAGAGAGACATTGCTCAATTTGTTGCCGAATGTGATGTTTGTCGTCGCATTAAGGCAGAACATCAAAGACCTGCTGGTACACTTCAACCTTTGTCTATTCCCGAGTGGAAATGGGACAAAGTCGGTATGGACTTCATCACCGGCTTTCCAAGAACCCAGAAAGGAAACAATGCCATCTTCGTTGTCATAGATAGGCTTTCCAAAGTTGCTCACTTCCTTCCGGTTCGCGAGTCTATAACTGCTAGCCAGTTAGCGGACTTGTACATCTCTAGAATTGTATCCCTTCATGGTGTTCCAATGGAAATCAATTCTGATCGCGGTAGCCTTTTCACCTCTAGATTTTGGGGAAGCTTTCAGAATGCTATGGGAACTCATCTCTCCTTTAGTATGGCTTTCCATCCTCAGTCTAGCGGTCAAGTCGAAAGGGTTAACCAAATTCTTGAAGACATGCTCAGAGCTTGTGTTATCTCATTCGGAAAGAATTGGGAGAAGTCTCTTCCATTTGCCGAATTTTCCTATAACAATAGTTTTCAATCTAGTCTGAACATGGCTCCTTTTGAACTCCTTTATGGACGACGATGTCGAACACCACTAAACTGGTCAGAAACCGGTGAAAGACAATTCTTTGGACCGGACATGATCAAGGAAGCAGAAGAGCAAGTTCGTATTGTTCGTGATCAATTGAAAGCAGCCCAGACTCGTCAGAAAAGATACTATGATCGTCATCATAGGCAAGAGAGCTATAATCTGGATGAGAAGGCTTACCTTCGGGTTACTCCACTGAAGGGAACCCAACGTTTCGGTATCAAAGGCAAGTTGGCCCCACGTTACATCGGACCTTTCCGCATTATTTCTAAACATGGAGAAGTTGCCTACCAACTTGAACTACCCCCGCACCTCTCGCGAGTACATGATGTATTCCATGTGTCCCAACTCAGGCGTTGCTTCAAGGACCCTATCCGCGAAGTCGACCATGAAACGCTTGATCTCCAAGATGACCTTTCTTATCGAGAATACCCCGTTCGTATTCTTGATTCCGCAGAGCGTGTCACTCGTAGTCAGAAGATTAGGTTTCTGAAAGTGCAATGGTCACACCACTCTGAAAGAGAAGCTACGTGGGAAAGAGAAGACCGTCTCAGTGCTGAGTATCACTCCTTCCTCCCGCAGACTTCTGAATCTCGGGACGAGATTCTTTTCAGTGGGGGCGAGTTGTCAGAACCCTCTGTTAGGTAATGTGCTAGGATCAAAGTAACCTTGCATCATGTCAAAATTTCAAAAGAAATCTTTGAATCAACTTCAAAATCAAAATGGGAGAAGGAACCCCCCCCCAGATGAATTAATTCAAAAGGCCAGATAAAAATCTTTTCCAAAAATTCATGTTAGATTTTTGAAAAGTCTTATCAATGAGTGTGATCACATATCAAGTGATGTGGGACCCATCCCATGCTCATAGATTTTTCAAATATTCAAACAGTGCCTTGGAATTAAAGAAATAACCCTATTTGATTTAAGATTCAAATTATTTGAATTTTAAAAATGTTGAAACTTTATAAGTGGCTAGTCTATATTATTATGATGCCACATAAAAAGTTTCAGCATTTTATAAAATGGTTTGATATTTTATCAGAGCCAAAACAAAACTACAAAAAAAGAAAGGAAAGATTAAACAGAGAGAAAAGGAAAGAAGGGCTTACCTTCAAAGAAGCCCGACTAGCTCCCCAGCGGCTCAACCCACCTCCTCTTCCCTGTCGTCTTCCTCAAGCAGGCGCACTGCTGCGTGCCGGCCATGCCGAGCCCCTCCGCCGTGCCCGAGGTCGCCGGCGACTTCACTCCGGCGGGCCAGGCTTAATCAACACTAACCACACACTAACCCACCCCTAGTGACCATGACAGGTGGGGCCCCAACCCCTAATCCCTCTCTGTTAGTTTAATCTAACAGGGATTAACCCCACTGAGGCTGACAGCAGGGCCCCACTCATCAGCCCCCCCTGATGTCACCATGACATCATGCTGACGCAGTAAAGCTTTAAATTGATTAAATCTTTTACAGAAATTCCAGAAAGTGCAATAAAATTTGGAAATTCATAATTAATTCATACTAACTCCAAATATAGCAAACAATATGTCTAAAATTATCAGAAAAATACAAGGATTAAGAATATGCAATTTGTTTTCATGTTTGACCATTTTAAAATGGGTGAACAGTAGCAAACATGCATATGGATCCTTTTCAAATTCAAATTTGGGGTGATTTTGCAAATGATTTTGCAACACCCTTAATTCCAATGGTTTTATCCACACATCAGATACATTACTTCAACTGTACCACATCACTTCATGATCAACAAATTCAAATGAACTTTCATGCATTCAAAAACATTTGAAATTCATCAATAAATCAAATGGAGTTTGAATTTGCATTTCAAATGCAATATACTCCTTTTAAATGGAATGCTCAACACATCAGCACCTTGAACATCACCATTGCAATCTTATTCATGTGATTGTGCATTGTACATTATGTTGATCCTATGATTGTCATGTTGCTGATAGAAGTGGAGCCGGAACTCGAGATCACCCCCTTCATTGGAGACCTCGTGACTGAACCTCGACAACAAGGCAAGCAAACCCCCATTGATCATGTCGATATAATCCCACTTCCCTCTCATGTCTCGCTTATGCATTGTTTAGGATGATCACCATGATAACGTTTCTACCGCATAGTTGAACCCATATCCTTTGCATGACCTATCATCTTGTCACAGTAGTAAGCAAACCACAATCCTAGCAGATGTAGGAGTTGGTTGATATCATGTGACCCCTGCAACTGTTACTGCTTATTGCATGCTTAGTGGTACAATGAGGTTGCTTATGATGTGAGTCGGGATGATGATAAACATGGTGTTGATGAAAGTGAAACGTGTTGGTGAATCTACCCTAATACAAGGTGAACGATGAGAGGCTGTGTAGGAGTACATAGTGGGTTGTCTCGTTGAACACCGCCTTAAGCACCGAGTCCTTGTGTGGTGATCCAAGATGAAGAGTACAACCACACATTGGTCTCACTGACCCCTCTCGGCTTACTAACTCATCCCCTTCGATGTCCAGATGTCGCAGTAGTTCGGATTTCTGTAGGTATTGTGGCCTGGTAGCCAAGTGAGAGAACGGCTCATCCGAGACCGGCTTTCGCACCACGCACACATCGTCTGGGTCCACTTCGGTAAACCGTCCGGGTTCACGATAGTGGAAGACAACCCAGATAGGCGGCTTTCTTGGACTAGATCGGCTATGAGGTAACGGTTGTGGTGGCATCCTCGTTGTCATCTCTTGAACGGTGACACTCAAAAGGTGGTAACTGATGGCACGTGTGTGTAGTGGTACACCCCTGCAGGGTTAACAAAACTATTCGAATAGCCGCGTCCGCGGTTAAGGACTGCTTGGAAAGCTTAGCTTGATTATTAGACAACTTGAACTGGATACTTCTAAAACTCGCAAGATAAGCGTGAGTGCTATGGTGTGCTTCTCGTGGGGAAGTCGAGGAAGTAACCATAGTGGATTAATTGGTTGGAGAAAGTAGTGGACTCGTGTACGCTTCTTACCTCAAGTCTGGTACTCGTAGTTCAGGACTAGCCAAGTCAAAGCTGGAACTTCTGCAAGTGAAACCCCACCTCCCTTTACCTTCATACATGTGCATGAGTAGTATAGCTCCTATGTAAGTCTTGCTGAGTACGATTTTGTACTCACGTTTGCTTAATCTATGTTTTAGATGAACCCATCAACCCCGATGGTGGCTTCTACCTGAAGCTCGAAGGATGAAGACTCAGACCAAGACCAAGCTAGTGTAGTCCCAGTCAGACGACTGGTTCCCTCGTGGAGGGCTTGTTTTTAGATAAGGCTTCTCTAAGCCATTTGTTAAACTTGTCTGTACTCAGACCTACTTTGCTTCCGCTTGTCTGTTGTAATGTTGGATCACATGCTTGTGATCTATGTGTGCACTCTGTAAGAGTTATTAATAAAGTTGTATACTGTGTAGAGAATTGCAATGATACCTACTGTTCATACTAGACATGTGTGCTGCGTGTATGTTTATAACATGCATGTCTTAGTATGGGTTTTCGAGACCTTAGTTGTGATCTGGCTGGCGGTATTTTATACACCAAGTGGCCCTTAGATGTGCGCATCTTGGGGCATCGCGATGCGATTGTTCGAGACTCTGTCTCGTGCACACTTTGATGTATGATCGAGCCCTCCCTAGACCTCGACTAAGTGATCGGGCTGGAGTAAGTCTATGTAAGGGTTATAATACAATCGATAGTATGGTTGAGGCGACTTGTCTATGAGTATGGGAGTTCACCACCCATATCATTTAGACTTTTGTGCGGACGATGAGGACCCATTTCAGTTGATCATCCGGCCTGGATGGGATGCCCCTCACGTTCGATGCTTTCCGAGAATGTTCTGTGCTTGGCCTTGTCTGCTTAGACAAGTGGGTACGGTTATCGGCTCTCCATATGATTGTGTTGTAGCGAGGCTTGCATACGCTAACCCCGGGTCCCGACATACATGATCTAACTCATCCAATCCATACCATCCCCTTTGCCTACAGCAGGGAATTACTCACACATTTGAAGAGAAGTCATGGAGGGAGGATGGATTGGTGATGGTGATGACGATGGCGATGATCTCCCCTCACCGGAGGCCAAAACAGCCTCCAGATTAGCCCTCCCGGAGAAGAACATAGGGTGGCGGAGGCTCCGCGACAAAACATGGGAAAACGACTTCTATTCTGGGGTTTTCTCACCATGGGAAGAAATAGGAGCCAAGGTAGGGCACCAGAGGGGGTGGGACCCCTCCATGCGGCCTCCCGGCGCGTCCAGGGGTGGGTCCGCGCCAGCAGGGCGCCTGGAGCCCCCCTGGCTTCCCTCTGGACCCACTTCTGGCACAGTGGCCCTTCGGGTGCGTGGATTTTCTGTTATTTTTCCTGGAATTTTCTGAGACACCTAAAACTCCATTTTCCTGCACATAAGAAAACCATACAGGCAGCTCTGCTGAAAAAAGCGTCAGTCCGGGTTAGTTTAGTTCAAATCATGCAAGAATGAGGCCAAATCAATACCAAAAGTGTTTGGAAAAGTAGATACATTTGAGACGTATCAACTCCCCCAAGCTTAGCATATTTATTGTCCTCAAGAAATTCAGTTCAACGAACTGGACGCGACAAAGAAAACTTTGACAAACTCTTTTGCTTCATAAGATGTATATAAGCATTTACTACGAAAAGAGCTTAGCAAGTATTGAAACAATGCTATGAGGACAATGCACGAAGCAATCCTTCTTTCAAGTGATCAATCACAAAGAACCAAAAGTAAATAATATGCTGCCGAAAATCAAGACAAGATCACAATGCATGTAGCTTGAACATACTAGAGTGGTATCTCGCTAGCCTCCATGAGTGAAGAAAAACATAAATGCAGAAACTCCTCCGGAGTTTTAAAGGAAACTAGAACTAAGAATTTCAGAACAATCAATATCACAAACATGCAGAAGACAATGTGGTAGTTTGGGAAAATGCATGTTACACTAAGAATAACAATTATGCTCTCAATAGTTGGTGCTTCGAAGAAAGAAGGGGAGACTCTCGAACCGTGGATTTTTTATGGCAAGGTTGAAAACCCGTGGTTGGAAGAAAAGACTAAACATGTACCAGAGCTCTTGGTTTTGAAAACAGACATAAAATTCCTTTTGGGAAGTGCAACTTTCCAGTCAACGGTGAACGGTAAAGGTCTCTCAATATCTCCCATGCCAACAATATTAATGCTTTGCTTACACTTTTGTTCCCTTATCCATCTATCATTTGACGGTCCATGGTGCCTTTTATTTTGCCTCAAGTATGGAAGGAAGGTTTCTCGTTCCATCTATCATTAGCAGCATTTGGTTTCATTCCATCATCAAGGATGGGGAGGCGTAACTCTTTCTTTTTCGTATTTGACTAGTTAAAACTTCCATCAAAATATTTTTGGCATGGTATATACTGATTTTTCCCTCACTGCACCATGACCTTGTATGGTTACAAAAGGGAAGCTTTTGAATAAAGTTCGAGATGGCACAAGAAAGTCTAAGTTAGCGATGGCCGGTAAATACCATATATAGGAAGGTATGGTGGACTCAAGTGGAATAACTGGTTTGAAAAGGAGTTTGGATACACAAGTAGAATTCCGCTTAGTGCGAGTGAAGGCTAGCAAAAGACTGGGAAGCGACCAACTAGAGAAGCAATAATTGTCATAATCATGCAGAGCGACAAAGCAACATTGAATCGGGCATGAAAGTGATATAACTATTCTGAAATAAAAAGATCATCAAGGCATCATAGACTTTTTAGTCATAACATGTGTGAACATGTGCCAAGTCAATCCAAGAATTCTCCGAAGGGAAATACCACTTCAATATGCCAAATCATGAACAATGCAATGCATGCAAATCATTTCAACAACACATTATGCACTCTAGCTATTTGAGATCAGCCACAAAGAAAGCATGAACACTGGGAAAGCATTGTAAACAAAGCACTATCTCGCTACAATCTGGTCTCTAGATCATAAGTACAGGCATATGTACAAAAGTAGAAACAAGAAGAGTTCATACCGGTTTTCCTTGTTGCTTCCCTTCCGTCGATCTGCGTCATTACTGCCTTGTCACTTGCACGATCGAACGTGGGAAATATAATCAAATGCCGTCACGGACTCGAGCTGAACTCTGAAAACAAAGCAAACTAAAGAGAAAAAGGAAATATTTTTGGGGTTTTTTAAAGGTTTAGCGAAAGCAAAAGAAAAGAGAAATCGTTCTGTTGTTTTTGCAAATTAAAGAAAATCGAAGAAGAACGGGCAAAAACTTCAAAAAGATCAAAGCGAACAAAACGGATAATACAATGGAAAAGGGAGAAGAGCACATACTCCCCCAAGTTTAGGCTTTTGGCCTAAGTTGGTAACAGCTACTGCCCCCAGGAGCCTCCTGCTTCGGGGTGGTACAGGTGAGTCCAATGGTCGTACGGGGCTTCAGGTGCGTACACCAAAGTCCTGGGATCCTCCCATGAAGAACGCTCCGCGTTCCAAGAAGAGGAGGACCCCTCACCAAACTGGGTGATGGTCTCCCCCTGGAAAGGTATGAACTCACCATGCTCCTCCTCGTCAGGCACAATCCCTGCCGTGGGGTTATGCGATTGCTACTGGGCCATGAACTCATCAAACTGGATATCGTTGAAGGACCATCCGTTCCTGCGGGTATAATCAAACCAAAGTGGTACAGGTAGACGAATCTCTCGAATAGTGGTCTTTTCAAATCTCAAAATATAATTAAGGTTACCAAACTCGGAAGTCCTGGTAACAAACTCATGCCTCTTCATGGCAGCAAGATCAAAGCTCAGGTAAGCAAAAGGAACATCATCAGGATGTGGGGTGCCATTAAGAGACTCAAGAATAAGCGTGGCGTAACCATAGAGATCTCCTTGTTGCCATTCATAGCAAGGCGTCGAACAATTAAGGTACCCACATTATACTTACTCTCCCCTGAGAGGGCGTTCGCATAGATAGAAAAATCTGGTGCCGAACCGTTGCTCGTGTTGTCACGAGCGAACAACCCTCTAGCAATAAAATACGCAAAATACCTGAGGTGGGGGAATAAGATGCTGGAAATCTTTGAAAGCTGGATATCCCTCGTCTCCTGGCTACAAAGAGATTCGAAGAGAGTCTTCAGCTCAGAGGGCTGAGTGTGCATCTCTGTCGTCTGTCCAACGTTCCGCACACCTATTATATCACAAAATCTCGCCAACGACATTGTCAGAAGATCATTGTAAATTTTAAACTCAATAATACCAGTATCATGATTATATCTGAAATTATTAATAAAATAGAGGTGAGTTTATGATATTGTACAACACGGCACATCGTGAGCCATGTCAAACCTGAATTAGCACAAAGGCCATAAAACTCCTCCTTGATTCTTGTAGCTTCAAGAAAAGTGTCGCACGGATATGTCTTTGCACGTGTCGGGTGTCTATTTTCCAGCAGCTCTAGGGGCACATGATCTTCATTATAGCTCACCCTAGCAGCTGAAGGTGAAGCAGCAGCTCTAGTAACTTGGTCGGAGCACTCGTGTTTCTTCTTCCCAAGCCACCCCATTGCTTTTCCTAGAAAACTCATTTCTGAAATTTTTGAAAATTAACAAAAACAAGGATTTAAGCAAAGTGAATTGAGGCAAACTACTCTACTCACTTTCCTAAGGCATAAACTTGCATCAAAACTTGGAAAATAAATTTCTACACATGCATGCAAGCTCATATGAACAGCACCAACAACTACTAAATACTCACAAATGAAGCCACCAATCAAAAATCTAATTGGAGGGGTGGAGGAGTTACATACCAGGGGGTATTTGCTCAAAATCTCAGCTCAAATGATAGGTTGTAGAGAGAGATCAAAAATCGCCTCCAAGAATAGAAAGAACGCAAGCCCAGGTGCAAAACTCGTGTTTTTTGGGGAGAAAGAGAGAGGAAGGAAGAAGACATGCCTCGGAAGCTGGCCTGTGGGCCCCAGGCGCCCTGTGGGCGCGGCCAGGGGGGCAGGCTGCGCCAGCTGGCCGCCTAGGCCGCTGGTGGGGCCCCTTGGTTAGCCCCATGTGCCCCTGAGTCACTTTCGATGTGGAAATTTTGATTTTTATTTTTCTGGAATTTTTCCGAAAACTTCACTGTTGAAAAAATTTCGAAGTTCAAAAAGCTCTGAAACTTTCTAAAAACTTGAAGCAGTTGTTAGAATTGTGAAGCTTCAAAAACATAAAAACTTGGTACAGCAAGGAGAACAAAAGCTAAAGCAAATGAAAACATAACAAGCTCCACTTTTTACCTATATAAAACATGTTAGCTAGCTAAGTTGATCAAGTCTTACCAACAAACCGGCGATATATAGAGCAAAAAGTCTCACCTCTCATGAAGTGATCTTTGCACCTTTACTTTAATGGACATTGTCCCCACCATAATGGTTTTATATTTGTGGTGCATGTGTAGAGGACAATCCCATTCTCCAATCTTCACGGTCTCGATATTCTCTATAGAGTTAAGGCCATGCCTTTTGTCGATCTTCTTCGGAAAATACACCGTGTATTCTTTATCATCAACGTTGAAGGTGACCTTTCCTTTATTGCAATCAATGATAGCACCTACGGTGTTAAGAAAAGGTCTACCAAAAATAATAGACATGCTCCCATCCTCGGGCATGTCAAGCACAACAAAATCAGTAAGAATTAAGAGATTAGCAACTTCAACAGGAACATCCTCACAAATACCAATCGGGACGGACATTAACTTGTCAGCCATCTGAATGAAGTACTCGTCACACACGATGATACCGCACATTTACGAAGGTTCAAGTTGTTTAGCTGCACTATATGAGCAAAGTTTATTAACATGGCATCTCACTCAAGCATGGCATGTCACACAGTCATGGCAAGAGGTGAAGCATAAAGTAAACTATCTAATCTAGTCACTTTAAGTGGGGGTAAAACCTATACATGACAACTATTACGGACCCCGCGATAATTATTGTATTTGGTACTGTTCTTCCCTAAACATAATTTTATTATTTTTATTAGCAAGCAAGAGCGGCATAAACACAATCTACATGCAATTCTAGTCAAGTTACATGTAAGAAACATTTTAAACGGAGCAACGGTTAAAAAGTTACGGCCTGTTACATTTACGGTGAACTGCGGTTGTAAATAGCAGGTAAACAGCATGTAAACACTTTCAAACATGGCAAAGGGCAACATTTTCATAATCTATGCGAAAAACTAAGCAACCTTCATGTAGAAACTATCGCAATCCGAGCTACCGTTTAAAAGATATAGCACTCGCAAAATAATAATACAATCTGCCAATTAAAAGCTCGGGAAAATAAATAAAGTAAACACTGGGCCGAAACTACCGCAACTAGGCCTAAACAGGGGTGAGCATGGGATAATAAATCTCTCCCATGGGCGCTACACAGCACATAGGTCTAGTGGGCCAAGCCCAACAGAAGCGTAGCAACACAAATAAAAAAAAGGGAAATAGGGCTTCACCTCTGCGAGCCTCGGCCCACGAGGAAGTGGGCGACGCTTAGCAGATTCCCGCCCGGGGCGGAACGGAGCAGCGGCCGGGGCACGCTGGATATGGGCCGCGTGGGCGTCCCGGTGTCGGGACCCGGGGTTTGCATATGTAATTCCTGCTACAACTCAATCATATGAAGAGCCGAGAGTCGTACCCACTTTTCTAAGCAGACAAGGCCAAGCACAAAACACTCTTTGAAAGCTCCAACGTGAGGGGCATCCCATCCAGGCCGGATGATCAACTGAGATGGGTCCTCATCATTCGCTCACAAGTCTAAATGAATATGGGTGGTGAAGTCCCATACTCATAGACAATTCGCCTCAACCATATTATAGATTGAATCATAACACTTACATAAACAGACTCTAGCCCGATCACTTAGTCGGGGTCTCGGGCGATCTTAATCATACAACAAAGTGTTCCACGTGATAGAGTCACGAGCAATCGCATCACGATGCCCCAAGCTGCACACATCTAAGGGCCACTTGATGTAGAAAAGACCGCCGACAAGAACTCAACTAAGCTATCGAATCCCACACTAAGACATGCACGTTATAATCATACACGCAGCATACATGTCTAGTGTAAACAGCAGGTAACACAACATGAACTATACAAACTCATAGCTTTATTGCATCTGCTATACAGAGCAGATATAGTATTGTTACAAGAAGAGATCACATGACTGTGACCCAAATTTACATCAAACAACAATGGAAGCAAAATATGTCATAGTAAAGACAAGGTTAACAAATGGCTTAAGAAGCCTTAAGAAAACACAACAACCCTCCAGAGGGACCAGCCTGTTGTCTGGAACTACATGACTTCGTCGACGTCGAGCTTGAGGGGGGAGGCCACCATCAGGGTTAGTGGTCTCGTCTCTAAAACATAGATTAAGCAAACGTGAGTACAAAGTCGTACCCAGAAAGACTTACATCAGAACTACACTACTTATGCTCATGTATTAAGGTAAAGGCAAGTGGGGTTGTAATGCAGAAAGCTTTGACTTGGCTATCCTGCACTACGACTACATAGAGTTGAGATGAGAGGCACACACGAGTCCATCTAATCTTGATCACCACATCAATACACTACCATGGATTCTTCCTCGACTTCCCCACGAGGAAGCAACCCAAAGCACTCACACTTATCTTGGCAGTTTTAGCCATTTAAGTTGTCTAATAATCAAGTAAAGGTCTCCAAGTAGTCCATAACCGCGGACACGGCTATTTGAATAGTTCATTAACCCTGCAGGGGTGTACGCTTCACACACGTGTCATCACTTACCACCCGTGACTCGTCATCCTTCAAGCGGATGTCGGACGAGGATAATCACCAAGGCACTTACCACACGGCTCCAACTCTAGTCCAGTGGATCACCTATTTGAGTATGTACCCCAATCAGAAATCCGGAGGGGGCTTCCATTCAGGACTCAAACGATGTATGGACGGTCCGACAAGCCCACCTCGACGGATGGTACTGCACTCGTCTAAAACCGTGCTACAAAGTAACCTTGCATCCCCTCCAACTCCGGCACAAAATCAAATCGAAGAAGCAATAACCCATGTGAATCCTGGACCATAGTCGGGGTGAGTTAATAGGCCAAACGGGGTCCCATAGCCCTGCATGTGGAAGTACTTGATACGTCCCAAACGTATCTATAATTTCTGCTTGCTCCATGCATGTTTTGTGTGACTTTGCCATGTTTTGCTTGAACTTTCATACACTTTTGAGCATATTTGGACTAACCTATTAACTCAGTGCACCCAGTTTCCAGTTCCTGTTTTCTGCTGTTTTTGTATTTCAGGTTTTCCGGCCATTAAAAGTGCTCCAAAAATTCTCGAAAAATTATATAAAAAATCAGCGTCCCGGAAGCTTCCGGAATCACCAAGGAAGGAGGGAAGGGCCACCACAGGGAATCCAGAAGGGTCCCTGGCGCGGCCCCACCCTAGGCCGCGCCAAGCACCCTCATGTCTGCCCTGTGGCCCCCCTGGTGCCCCCCTTTGGCCCTATTTTTACCCCCCCGGAGGAAACCCTGATCCCGGACCCCTTTTCTCCAGAAGCAATTCTGATCTCCGCCGCCATCGCCATCAAGTTTCGGGGGGACAGAATTCCTATGCCGGCACCCTGCCGGGACGGGGAAGTGCCCCCGGATTCATCTCCATCGACGTTGCTTCCTCCCTCCATGAAGCGGGAGTAGTTCCTCCTCGGGGCTGAGGTTTCTACCAGTAGCTATGTGTTCTTCTCTCTCTCCCATGATGTGATATTCGTTGTGATCATAGGCTATGTTAATCTAGGGTGATCCCATGATATTTCCCCTTCCTCTATGTATTGGATTGATGCACTCAATTGATCTTATCTACTATAATCCCCGAGACCAAGGTGACAGCAGTCTATTGGACATGGGTTAGAAGAATATTATCATGAGTGATTTCCTCTTTTGTGTGTTGATTGAAGATTGAGAGTCTCTTGGTGCTTGTCTTTGACTATCCTTGAGATATGTTGTGGTGATTGTGGTACTCTCTTTGGATGGCCGCGGTGACATTGGGAAATCCATAGATTGAGAACTACGAACTTTGAGGTGTGATTTTGTAGCCCTACATAATTCTCATCCTCTCTTGACCACAAAGGAATGACCTCCGAGTGCGCCTCCATTGCATGTTTTATGGGAAATATCATGTGATTAAACTATGTTAATGTTGTTGAGAGTTGCCACTAGTGAAAGTATGAAGCCTAGGCCTTGTTTCCTGTCGGGACCCTGGGTTTGCATATGTAATTCCCGCCACAACTCAATCATATGAAGAGCCGAGAGCCATACCCACTTGTCTAAGAAGACAAGGCCAAGTACAAGACACTCTCGGAAAGCTCGAACGTGAGGGGCATCCCATCCAGGCCCGGATGATCAACTGTGATGGGTCCTCATCGTCCGCTCACAAGTCTAGATGATTATGGGTGGTGAAATCCCATACTCATAGACAAGTCGCCTCAACCATATTATCGATTGAATTATAACACGTACATAAAAAGACTCCAGCCCGATCACCTAGTCGGGATCTCGGGCGGGCTCAATCAAACAACAAAGTGTGCCACGTGACAGAGTCACGAGAAATCGCATCGCGATGCCCCAAGCTGCGCACATCTAAGGGCCACTTGGTGTATAAAAGACCGCCGGCAAGAACTCAACTAAGCTATCGAATCCCACACTAATACATGCACGTTATAATCATACACGTAGCATACATGTCTAGTGTAAACAGCAGGTAACACAACATGAACTCTACGAACTCATAGCTTTATTGCATCTGCTAAACAGAGAAGATATAGTAGTGTTACAAGCAGAGATCACATAACTGTGACCCAACATTACATCATACAACAACGGAAGCAAATTATGTCTTAGTAAAGACAAGGTTAACAAATGGCTTAAGAAGCCTTTAAGAAAACACAACGACCCTCCAGAGGGACCAGGCTGCTGTCTGGGACTACATTACTTCATCGACGTCGAGCTTGAGGGGGGAGGCCACCATCAGGGTCAGTGGTCTCGTCTCTAAAACATAGAATAAGCAAACGTGAGTACAAAGTCGTACTCAGCAAGACTTACGTCAGAACTATACTACTCATGGTCAGGTATCAAGGTAAAGGCAAGTGGGGTTGTAATGCAGAAAGCTTTGACTCGGCTATCCTGTACTACGACTACATAGAGTTGAGATGAGAGGCGCACACGAGTCCTTCTAATCTTGATCACCACATCAATACACAACCATGGATCCTTCCTCGACTTCCCCACGAGGAAGGAACCCAAAGCACTCACGCTTATCTTGCGATTTTTAGAGTGTCCATTTGAGTTGTCTAATAATCAAGTAAAGATCTCCAAGTAGTCCATAACCGCGGACACGGCTATTCGAATAGTTCATTAACCTTGCAGGGGTGTGTTGGATATGTGCCCTAGAGACAAATTAATAAAGATATTTGTCACATATCCGTTTTGTTCATAATACGTTTTATACTGTGCTATAACTGTATTACTTGGAAATACTAATACAGGTGTAGTATAAAACATGGTCCGTATTTTAACTCGGGTAAACTATCTCATTGGGCAATTGATTGATCAAGCTTTCCTGATCATGGCGACACTTAAGTCCATTGACAATGAGGTCATATCATTAGGGGAATGATGTGATGGACGGACACCCACCTAAAGTAATGCAATGTGATCGAGTCACATAGTTCAGCGTTGCTATGACTTTGTAACGTATGGCTTAGTCCTTAGACCGCAATGATCATACGTAATTGTCATCTATGAGGAGACTTTGATTTGTATCCCACCGCCTGAATGAAATATGCTGGCTATAACGGTGCACTTTGGGTATTCCGAAATAGATGGTTGATGAGTATGTGAATAGATCAGAGCGGGATTTGTCAGTCCTTGTGACAGGACAGGTACTCTGGGCCCACTCGGTGATATTGCATCAACAGCTTGCAAGCAAGTGACTAGGTCACAAGAGATGCAATGATCATGGACGAGTAAACTTGTTTTTTGTGAACGAGATGTGAACACGGTATGTGGGATACCGACGATCAAACCTCGAACAAACAAAGTACCGCAGCACAAAGGGATTACGTCGTATCGTTAACGGTTTCCAAAAGCGATCGAAGTTCATTCGATGGAAGCGCAGGGGCTGTCAAGGATTGTAACCAGGTCCAACTGACTAGTCATTGGTCAATGAGAAGAGTCTCGACCATGTCTGCTGTTTCCCGGACCGTTAGGGTGTCACACTTAAGGGGCAATTGATGCTGGGACAGATTCGGGATCATCGGTGAAATAGGAGAAAGCACCGGAATAGTTCCGGGAGAGAACGGAAGTTGTTCCGGATATTTTGAAAGGTTCAAAATAATGTTTAATTATGTTTAATAATGTTTTAGTATTTAATTATCTGAATTAAATATTAAAATGTATTTAAATAATTAAAATTAATGGAAAAAGGCTATATGGGCCCTTGGGGCCCATTAGGGGAGGAGGGGGTTCCCCCCCTTGGGCTTGGCGCCAAGGGTGGGGCCCATTCCCCCCTATGGCCGGCGCCCTTCCCCCCCCCCCCCTTGGGGGGTTTAGTCCCACATGGGGGAGGGAAGAGGGATCACACACCCCCTTGGCCTTTATAAGGAGGGGTAGACCCCCCTTTTTCCATCATCTCATTGAGTTCTCTCTCTCTTTCTCCATTTCAGGAAGTGGACTCCCCTTGTTTGGAGTCTGCACCAGGATTGGAGTTCTCCACCATAAGGCAGGACATCGCTCTGCCGGAGTCGGGATCCGAATCCGTCTTCTTTCCTCTGCTCGCCTGGTTCGGAGCCCGGAGGGAACATCGGTTGCACTGTACGTGTGTAATCTCTTCGAGGCACTACACCTGTGGTGCTACTTCGTCGCTGGAGGTTTACCGGGAGTCATCCTCGTCGGTGGTGGTCTTCTACACGACAGGGAGGTCGTAGTTCTGAGTCTACGCCAACCACGTTCGCAAGAACGTTTCCCTCTTTCGGTCTTCAAAGGTATGAACACTGATTCCCTCCGTTACATTACATCGCCATAGCATAGATCTTGGGTTCGGGTACCGTAGGTATGAAAAATTTGTGTTTTCTGCCCCGTATCCCAACAGTGGTATCATGAGCTAGCTATGCTTAGATGTATTGTACGGGTAGAACACATCTAGGATTTGGCATCGAATCTTCATTCGTTACCCTCCCACGTGTACTCATTTAGCATTGCGGCAATGTTTGATGAAGCGGCCCCCGACCGACCTTACGCGTTTACGCGAGACTGGTTCCACGCTTGACATATGGCTTGTACCATATAAAGTGGCTGGGGGGGTGTCTGTCTCTCTGCAATAGCGATGCGAAGATGTTTGCAACGGAGGGCCCCGACAGGGGTGTAATAGAGACGATTGGGGATCGGTGTTGTGGCATGTTTTCGCAGGATAGAAATCGGTTCTCTCTCTCGCAACCCCTAGCAGCCACGTAAAACTTGCACAAGCTAAAGTAGAAAGGCGTTTTTACTTTGCTTTGCATGAAGGGGGATCATAGGTTGTATGATTTACAGTTTTACTTCCTGTTTTATGCTAGTATGCTAGATATATCGACGGTAGCACGAAACAGGACCATCTCTCGCTAAAACCAACATAGTGTCCTTACCCTAGTGAGCACCACCTGGAAAGTTCTACATTATGGAGGCATCACGTGTCACACGGATGTCAAACATTTTTTCGTTCACAAGAGGTGGGTGTAGCAAGCCTAGCATGCCCAGAAGCATGGCCTTGTATGACACAGCAACAAATCACATAGGGTGTGGTGGCGAGCCTGGCATGTGCAGACATGGCCTCGGGACACAAGAGAACGAAAGGTCGAGCATGAGTCACATGGATGATGTGATTGGCATGATGGCCTACCTTGAATAACATACTGATGGTCGTGTCACACGGGGGAGGTATGGTGTTCTAGGATCGTGTAATCACTTAGCAAAATTGATAGATGTTTTCCTAAGTGGGAGTTTTAGAATTAATTGTAATTGAACTCCACATTATGAACAAAAGTCTAAATATGTATCTTTGTGAATCAACCTTGTAGATGACAGCACCACGCCCCTCGTTCAACTTAGGATCATTCCTAGAGAAAGATAAACTGAAAACTAATGGGTCAAACTTCACCTCCTGGTTCCGCACCCTGAGGATTCTCCTCGTTCCCCTCAAAATGTCCTACGTACTTGAGACTGCATTAGGAGATGCACCAGCAACTACTGCTACTCCGGCTGAGAAGAAAGTCTATCTCATTAAGTCAGATGATTCCTCCCTTGTCAAGAAGGGTATGCTCCATGCCATGGAGGCTGAACTGCAGAAACGTTTCGAGAGCTTCAGTGCTTATGAGATAATCACTGACCTAAAGACCGTCTTTGCACCTCAAGCCAAGGTTGAGAGAAATGAAGTTTGTGAATCTTTCTTCTCTGCAATGATGGAAGAGCGCACCAGCATGACTGAGCATGTAGTCAAAATGTCTGACTACGTTCAACGCCTAAATGATCTAGAATTTAAGATTCCAGATGAAGTGGCGATTGATAGGGTGTTGCGGTCGCTACCCCCTAGCTATGAGAGTTTTGTGTTGAAGTACAACATGCAAGGAATGGTTGAGACCCTTTCTGAATTGTTCACAATACTCAAAATTGCTGAGATGGAAATCAAGAAGGAGCACAGGTGCACCAAGTACCTAGAAGATAAGAAGGCCGGCAAGGTTGCCGGAAGAGACATGGATATATGTGATATACATGTTATTGATGTTTTCCTGACAAGTGCTCGGAGCAACGTCTGGATATTTGATACCGGATCAGTTGCTCACATCTGCAACTCCCAGGAGGGGATGCAGAATAAACGACTCTTGCGAAAGGATGAAGTGACGATGCGCGTTGGGAACGGTGCCAAGGTTGAAGTAATGTCAATTGGCACGCTTCATCTTAGTCTCCCTTCGGGATTGATTCTTGTCTTGAATAATTGCTATTATGTACCCGCTTTGAGTATGAACATTGTGAGTGGCTCTTGCTTGATGCGAGACCAGTATTCTTTTAAATCCGAAACAACTGGTTGTTCGATTTATAAGAATAATGTCTTCTATGTTCATGCACCGGTGCGTAATGGTTTATTCTTAATGGATCTCGAATATCATGACTCCCACATCAATAACGTAGAGGCCAAAAGATTAAAGCCTAGTAACGAAGAACACATGACGATGTGGCATTGTCGACTTGGTCATATTGGTATAAAGCGCATGGAGGAACTCCATAAAGATGGACTTCTGGAGTCATTGGATTTTGGATCCCTTGACACATGTGAACCATGCCTAATGGGAAAAATGACAAGGACTCCATTCAATGGGACAATGGAGCGTGCGGTGGACTTATTAGGGATCATACATACTGATGTGTGTGGACCAATGAATGTCACCGCACGCAATGGTTTCCGTTACTTCGTGACCTTCACGGATGACTTAAGTAGATACGGGTATATCTATTTAATGAAACACAAGTCTGAAACCTTTGAAAAGTTCAAGGAATTTCAGAGTGAGGTCGAGAATCAACTCGGGAAGAAAATCAAGCACCTTCGATCTGATCGAGGAGGCGAGTATTTAAGTCACGAGTTTGGCACTCATCTGAAGACTTGTGGTATTGTACCACAACTTACGCCAGCTGGAACACCTCAGCGAAACGGTGTGTCCGAGCGACGTAATCGAACACTATTGGATAGTGTACGGTCAATGATGTCTCATACCGACTTACCTACATCATTCTGGGGGTATGCATTAGAAACTGCCGCTTACGTTCTTAATAGGGTACCATCCAAATCCGTGAAGACAACACCGTTTGAAGAATGGTTTGGCAAGAAACCAATGTTGTCTTACCTGAAGATTTGGGTTTGTGAGGCTTATGTTAGGAAACTTCAGCCTGACAAACTCGAATCTAAGGCGGAGAAATGCATCTTTGTAGGATATCCAAAGGAAACTGTTGGATACACCTTCTACAACCAATCTGAGGGCAAAACGTTTGTCGCCAAGACTGGACACTTTCTTGAGAAAGAGTTTCTCTCGAAAGAATTGAGTGGGAGGAAAATAGACCTCGATGAAGTGACTGACCAATCACTCCAAATGGAAGAACCGGCAACAGAAAATGTTCTGGAACCTTCTTCCACAGTGGGAGCTGAAGAGAATGGCCAGGAAGACATTCATAACGATCATGACATACATGATGATCATGATGAGAATGAAGAGGAACCTATTTTGCCCCGTAGGTCATCAAGAGTCCGTCAACCTACCGAGTTTTACGGACAGCTTGTGAATGCAATCTCGGCTGATGAGTCGGATGAACCTACGAGTTACAAAGAAGCAATGGAGGGACCCGAGTCCGAGAAATGGCTAGAAGCCATGAAATCCGAAATAGACTCCATGTACACCAACAAAGTTTGGACTTTGGTGGATATTCCCAAGGACCGCAAGGCCGTCGAGAATAAATGGATTTTCAAGAAAAAGACTGACGCAGACGGAAACGTATCTGTCTACAAAGCTCGACTTGTCGCGAAGGGGTTCCGACAAATTCAAGGAGTTGACTACGAGGAGACGTTCTCTCCTGTAGCGATGATAAAGTCTATTCGGATCCTACTAGCAATAGCTGCCTATCATGATTACGAGGTATGGCAGATGGATGTGAAAACTGCGTTCCTTAATGGCAACATTGAGGAAGAGTTGTATATGATGCAACCAGAGGGGTTTATCGATCCAAGGAATGCTGGTAAGGTGTGCAAGCTCCAACGGTCCATCTATGGGTTGAAGCTAGCATCTCGGAGCTGGAATCTTCGATTTGATGAGGTCATTAAAGCTTTTGGATTTGTCCAAAACGTCGAAGAGTTCTGCGTCTATAAGAAACTGAGTGGGAGCTCTGTAGCATTCCTTGTGTTATATGTAGATGACATATTACTAATAGGGAACGGTAAGAAATTCTTAGAGGGAGTAAAGGAATATCTGAATGGACAATTTTCCATGAAGGACCTAGGTGAAGCTGCGTACATATTGGGGATTAAGATCTATAGAGATAGACCTAATCGACGGTTGGCCTTGAGTCAGAACACTTATATTGACAAGATATTGAAAAGGTTCAGTATGGATAACTCCAAGAGAGGCCTCTTGCCAGTTATAAAAGGTGTCAAATTCAGCGTGACTCAATGCCCAACCACAGCAAAAGAGAAGGAGGAAATGTCCTCAAAGCTCTATGCCTCAGCCATAGGTTCTCTCATGTATGCTATGTTATGTACCAGACCGGATTTAGCGCTGGCCATTAGTATGACTAATCGCTACCAGAGTAATCCGGGAATGACTCACTGGACAGCAGTAAAGAATATCCTAAAGTACTTAAGAAGAACAAAGGATCTCTTTCTCGTTTATGGAGGAGTTGATGAGGAGCTCACCGTAAAGGGTTACGTTGACGCAAGCCTCGACTCAGATCTAGATGACTCGAAATCCCAGACGGGATATGTTTTCATGTTGAACGGTGGCGCAATTAGCTGGAGGAGCGGAAAACAGTCAGTCGTTGCTCAATCTACAATGGAGTCGGAGTATATTGCCGCTTGCGAAGCGTCAAACGAGGCGTTGTGGCTGAAGAAGTTCGTGATCGAGCTTGGCGTCTTTCCCAGTTGCATTGACCCCGTGGGGATTTTCTGCGACAACACGGGTGCCATTGCTAACGCGAAGGAGCCAAGAACTCACTCTACACCCAAGCACATCCTCCGAAAGTTCCATGTGACGCGAGACTACGTCAGGGATGGACACACTAGGATTCACAAGATACATACGGATCTGAACGCAGCAGACCCGATGACTAAACCTCTTCCACAGGGCAAGTTTGAAGAACACCGAGAGACCATTGGTGTTAGATACATACCTGATGTAAACTAGTGTAATTTGTACTCTAGTGCAAGTGGGAGACTGTTGGATATGTGCCCTAGAGACAAATTAATAAAGATATTTGTCACATATCCGTTTTGTTCATAATACGTTTTATACTGTGCTATAACTGTATTACATGGAAATACTAATACAGGTGTAGTATAAAACATGGTCCGTAGTTTAACTCGGGTAAACTATCTCATTGGGCAATTGATTGATCAAGCTTTCCTGATCATGGCGACACTTAAGTCCATTGAAAATGAGGTCATATCATTAGGGGAATGATGTGATGGACGGACACCCACCTAAAGTAATGCAATGTGATCGAGTCACATAGTTCAGCGTTGCTATGACTTTGTAACGTATGGCTTAGTCCTTAGACCGCAATGATCATACGTAATTGTCATCTATGAGGAGACTTTGATTTGTATCCCACCGCCTGGCTGAAATATGCTAGCTATAACGGTGCACTTTGGGTATTCCGAAATAGATGGTTGATGAGTATGTGAATAGATCAGAGCGGGATTTGTCAGTCCTTGTGACAGGACAGGTACTCTGGGCCCACTCGGTGATATTGCATCAACAGCTTGCAAGCAAGTGACTAGGTCACAAGAGATGCAATGATCATGGACGAGTAAACTTGTTTTTTGTGAACGAGATGTGAACACGGTATGTGGGATACCGACGATCAAACCTCGGACAAACAAAGTACCGTAGCACAAAGGGATTACGTCGTATCGTTAACGGTTTCCAAAAGCGATCGAAGTTCATTCGATGGAAGCGCAAGGGCTGTCAAGGATTGTAACCAGGTCCAACTGACTAGTCATTGGTCAATGAGAAGAGTCTCGACCATGTCTGCTGTTTCCCGGACCATTAGGGTGTCACACTTAAGGGGCAATTGATGCTGGGACAGATTCGGGATCATCGGTGAAATAGGAGAAAGCACCGGAATAGTTCCGGGAGAGAACGGAAGTTGTTCCGGATATTTTGAAAGGTTCAAAATAATGTTTAATTATGTTTAATAATGTTTTAGTATTTAATTATCTGAATTAAATATTAAAATGTATTTAAATAATTAAAATTAATGGAAAAAGGCTATATGGGCCCTTGGGGCCCATTAGGGGAGGAGGGGGTTCCCCCCCTTGGGCTTGGCGCCAAGGGTGGGGCCCATTCCCCCCTATGGCCGGCGCCCTTCCCCCCCCCCCCTTGGGGGGTTTAGTCCCACATGGGGAGGGAAGAGGGATCACACACCCCCTTGGCCTTTATAAGGAGGGGTAGACCCCCCTTTTTCCATCATCTCATTGAGTTCTCTCTCTCTCTTTCTCCATTTCTGGAAGTGGACTCCCCTTGTTTGGAGTCTGCACCAGGATTGGAGTTCTCCACCATAAGGCAGGCCGTCGCTCTGCCGGAGTCGGGATCCGAATCCGTCTTCTTTCCGCTGCTCGCCTGGTTCGGAGCCCGGAGGGAACATCGGTTGCACTGTACGTGTGTAATCTCTTCGAGGCACTACACCTGTGGTGCTACTTCGTCGCTGGAGGTTTACCGGGAGTCATCCTCGCCGGTGGTGGTCTTCTACACGACAGGGAGGTCGTAGTTCTGAGTCTACGCCAACCACGTTCGCAAGAACGTTTCCCTCTTTCGGTCTTCAAAGGTATGAACACCGATTCCCTCCGTTACATTACATCGCCATAGCATAGATCTTGGGTTCGGGTACCGTAGGTATGAAAATTTTGTGTTTTCTGCCCCGTATCCCAACAGGGTGTACTTCTGCACATACGTAGCTACCACTTACCGCCTAGAACTCGTCACCTTCAAGTGGTGTCGGCGAGGATAGTACCACGACACTTACCTCACGGCTCCAACTCTAGTCTAGGGGATCGCCTATCTGAGTATGTACCCCAATCGGGAATCCGACTTGGGTTTCCGTTCAGGACCCAGACGATGTATGGATGGTCCGACAAGCCCACCTCGACGGATGGTGCTGCGCTTGCCTAAAACCGTGCTACGATATGAAATCAAATAGAAGAAATTTAACCCATGCGAATCCTGTACCATAGTCGGGGTGAGTTAATAGGTCGAGAGGGGTCAATGAGCCCAACTTGTGGTAGTAATCTGTGTCTTGGATCACAACACAAGAACTCGGGGCCTAGGGCAGTGTAAATGAGACAACCCACTGTGTACTCCTACACAGCCTCTCATTGTTCACTTATATTAGGGTGACTTCATCAACACATTACCACCTTGTTGCATGTGTTCACTACCATCCCGATACATCACCCAGATGGATCATCTTCATTGCATACAACTCTAGCATGGCATAGCATAACATGGATGAATGGCCACATGATGAACACAAACAATCTTGTATCTGCTAGGTTGAGGTTTGCTTAATACTGTGGCAGCAATGATAGGTCATGCAAAGGATGGGTTCAACTAGCGGTAGAACAGTAACATGTGAAACACCTAATCATGCATAAGAGAACAAGAGGTAAACTGGGTTTTTATAGATATGATCAAAGGGGGTTTGCTTGCCTTATTGTCGAGACTCAGGGGGTGCCACCCTTCGGAGAAAACTAGGACTACTTCCGGCGATGGATCTACCGAGAAGAAGCAAACACCGAGACAACAAAGTATAAACATCACATTGCAATGCACATTCAAGAAATGAATCATGGCATGGTACTGATGTGATCTAGGTTCAATTTGCAACAAGTTAATTGAAGTTGATTTGAATAGGAAATTCAAATTCAAACTCCAAATGTTGTTCAAATTATCCCAAGTTGCATTTGCTAATGTTTGGATATGGTAAACCAAGTGGTCATGTGTATGATATGCCTCTGATGTTCATGTGATAAGGTTGGCATTGCAAAGATTTAATTTGAAATGATTTAAACATTTATTTTGAATTATTCCAAATAACCCAAATAGCTAAATGCTACTGGTCCATCATCATAAATGTGTTTTTCATCCATGAAAATATGATATTTGGAATCCTTGCATTTTTCTGATGATTTTTCATATATTACACTTTTGATTTGGAGTTATGGTTTAAAAGTTATTGAATTTCAAAGATTTAATCATTTTCTGGAAATTCTGTTAAATAAGAAATCGATTTAATGCGCAAGGCTGACGTCATCATGACGCAGGGGGGGCTGACGAGTGGGCCATCCCAATCAGTCGGACTGAGGTTAATTCTTGTTTAGTTTAAAATTTTGATTTAATTAGAGGGGGCTGGCCCCACCTGTCAGTGGCCTAAGGCCTACCTAATCTGGGGGTTAGCCCCCTAATTAATCCAGCCGGCCGGCGTTTAACCGCCGGCGGCACTGGACGCGGCGGAGGCACGCCGGAGTGGCGATTCCAGCCACGGGAAGGCACGGGGGAGGCACCAAAGTGCTCCCCGTGGCCTCGCGCACCCACTGGTGCAGGCCAGCGACCTCGAGGCGGCCTGGAGCCACGACGGCGACGAGGGAGCACGGCGGCCGTGCTCGGGCTCGACGAAGCTGGCAACTGGAAGCTCGGGGAGGAGCGCGAAGAGGGTCAGGAGAAGCGCACGCTCACCAGGAGTTTGAAGAAGGCGCCGGCGAGCTCAGGGAGGTCCGGCAGGCGGCGAATTTGGTGGAAGAAGCCACGGCGGCCGGCGACGAGTCGATGAAGGGGCCTGCGTCCTCGGGGGCTCCTCGGCTCAATTGAAGGCGCATGGCGACGAAGACGACGTAGGCGCGCGTCCTGGACAACTCAATGCGGCGGGGAAGGCCAGTGGCCGCGTGGAGGGAGGACGGCGAGCTCAGCAGTGCGCTCGGGTCTTCGCGGGTGCGCCGGGGAAGAAGGAGAGGAGGGCCAGGCTAGGGGGAAAAAGAAGGGGGGTTAGCCCAGGGCTCCACGGCGCCGCTAAAGGGGGCAGGGGCAGGCAGGTAGCTGCCTGGCGCCCATGCCGTGGCCGGCGGCGAGCTGCCTGCCTGCCTAGCCTGGGAGGAAGACGACCCTGCCCCTTTGGGCTGGGCCTCCTCTGCTGGGCCAGGTGGGCCAGGTAAGTGGCCTTTGGCTTTTTTTGTTTCTTTTTCTTTTTTTTCTTTTACTGCTTTCTGTTTTATTTGTTTTTCTCTGAAAAAATTCCAAAGCATTTTTAAAAATCCCCAAATATTTATCTTGGACATATGTGACATAACACTAGCCACTCCCAAGTTTTGAAGATTTTTTAAATTCAAAACATTTGAATTTCAATTCAAATAGCATTTAAATTTAATTTCCATGCCTCTGATTGAATATTTGAAAAATCCATGAGCATGGGTTTGACTCCAAATCATTTTTAAAATGATCACACTCATTTATAGGACTTTTCAAAATTGTTTGGAGGATTTTTGGAAAAACTTTTTATCTGGTCTTTTATTTAAATTCTTTTTGAGGCTTTTCCAAATCCCCAATTCTTAAACCATAGAATTTAAACATGGTGCAATTATTTCTAGTAATAAAAGCACATACCAAAACTAGGTTTGAGACAGTTCCACCATTGTTACACCGTTTGCACTCGCTTTTGTTACATGTTTGCTTGCTGCACTTTTTATTACAGATTTATATTACCTTGCTTTGCCACACCTATCACTCGTATTTTACCATCTCTTCGCCGAACTAGTGCACCTATACAACTCCTAGTTGTATTAGGTGTGTTGGGGACACAAGAGATTTCTTGTATATTAATTGCAGGGTTGCTTGAGAGAGACCATCTTCAACCTTTACTTCCCTGAGTTCGATAAACCTTAGGTCATCCACTTGAGGGAAATTGATGCTGTCCTACAAACCTCTGCGCTTGGAGGCCCAACATAGTCTACAAGAATAGAAGCGTGTGTAGACATCAAGCTATTTCTGGCGCCGTTGCCGGGGAGGTAAGATTTGAAGGTATATCTTTAGATCTTGCAATTAAATCTTTTCGTTTCTTGTTTTTATTTTCACTAGTTATGCTTATGGAAAACTGCACTCTTAGTTCGCTGTTTGGGGAAGGACGCTTTACCACGCCCGTGGTAGAGAAGTCTCCTCCACCTACTAAATGTATCCCGTTCAAAATACCACTTGGGATAGTTGAAATAATTATTAATGATTGTTATGATGGGACAGTCAATCCTAGTATTCATTTGTTGAAACTTACAGAACTTTGTGAGTTATTTAAGATTTCATGTTTGACAAGAGGTGTAGTCATGAAGAAATTATTTTCCTTGTCACTGAAAGGAAAAGCATTGGAATGGCATAGGCTACTAGATGATTCTCACCTACGGGATTGGGAAGAGATCCAGTCTCTCTTTTACTCCAAGTTTTATCCTCTTCATGAAGTTCATGAGAATAGGAATTATGTTTATAATTTCTATCCTCATGACGGAGAGAGCATATCTCAAGCTTGGGGGAGACTAAAAACTTTAATGCTAAAATGTCCTGACCATGGGCTCCCCAAAGATATAATTATTACTAATTTTTATGTGAGGCTCTCTCGACGGGATAGAGACTTGCTCAATGCTTCCTCTATGGGTTCTTTCACAAACAAAAAGACTGATGCTAAATGGGAACTCCTTGAAAGAATTCAACGCAATACTGAAGATTGGGAGATCGACAAAGGTAAAGATTCAGGTATAAATTATGAGTATGATTGCATTAAGTCCTTTGTTGAAACTGAAAATTTTAATAAGTTTAGTGCTAAGTTTGGGCTTGATTCTCAACTCCTTGTTGATTTCCTTAAATCTTTTGCTTCACATCTTAATATGCCTAAGGAGAATTGGATCAAGCATCATGAACCTTTTAAATAGATTTGCAAAGAAAATGAGATTGTTCATGATGATTGCAACATGCATGATCCAATTCCTGAAAATGAAGTTTTATATAAGCATGTTAATTTTTGTGGAGTGGATAGACCTTGTGAAAGGCCTATGATTGAAGAAGAGAAGTATTGTAAGCAACATAAGCATGAAAGAACAATCACCTGGCTCAAAGATTTAAATGAAATTGCTAGAGAATTGTGTGACCTTTATCCTTTTCCTTGTGAACTTTTCTGCATAGAGGGTCACTTTAATTTTCAATGCATGAACTTTCAAAGCATAACTGTTAATCAGTTGTGTGATAACATGATCACTTCTGATCTTTATGATGAACTTATGTTATTTTTTATGTGTGAAGTGTTATTAGAAAAGACTTCTTGGCTAGATGTTAATGCCTTAGGAATTAGCAACACTTTGCAAAATTTTCATCTCTATTGTGTTGTTAATTGCCATGAAAATGATTACATAAGTAAGATTAGAAAGGAGGAAACTTTGCCAAAGTATAAAAATGTCTCTTATTTCTCTACTAATAAAAAGGAGAGTTTCTCCCAAGTTTCCCCCATTGTTTATAATGATAAACCAGGATATGTGGAGAAGCTTCATCTCCAACCACTCCCTCCTAAGGTAAATAAGAAGAAAAAGAAGAGGAGGAGGAAGAGGAGCAAGAAGTAAGAAGAATGGGTATCAACCTGGCCTGAGCATATTCCTTGCATCAATTTTTATCCTAACGGACAGAAATTTTTGGAGGACGGTGAGCTTGATTGCATTCATTATTATCCTGATGTTAAGTCCGTAGGCACTATTGAAGATGATTTTTATTATGATATGCATGTTACTTTTTGTGATTGGGAAAATGATGACAATGCTACTTATGATCTTGAAAATCTTTTTGGTACTAACTCTGAGAGTGATGATATGGAAAGCTCTAAGCTTGGGGATGATAGGATTGCAAGTCCTTTACCCATTAGTGATGTGGTAATTGATAATTCTTTTGCTAGTAAGAATAAAGACAACGTGTTTACAAATATAGTTTCTAGCAATGATAATGCTCTTATCTATTATGATGATGTTATAACTCCTATCTTTAGTGATTATAAAGGTACCTATGACATAAGGAGAAATTATCCTTATGAAACTTGTCATAATCAGGAGGGAATTACTCCCTTGTTCAAGACCATCTTCCTAATACACAATTAATCTATAGTGTTCAAGTTGTTTATGATAGTCCTACTCCCACTATTACCAATGAGAAAGATTATGCTTATGTGGAGAGTAAGAGTACCCTTTTGCATGTGGATCATGGTAACAATGCTTTATGTGATACTTATATTGTTGAGTTTATTCATGATCCCACTGAAATTTATTATGAGAGGGGAACATATGCTTATAGATATTTCAATAATATCAAGTTCCCTCTCTTTATGTTGAAGGTTTTGAAGTTGCACTTATTTTGGCTTCCTATGATAATATCTTTATGCTTCCATGAGTTATTCTCTACAAGATCCCTTTTCATAGGAAGCATGTTAGACTTAAATGTGTTTGTTATTTGCTTCTTGATGCTCTCTTTTGTTGTTCAACTCTTATTCCTTATTCCTATGAGAGCATCATTAAAATCTTAAGCCTATCTTTATGGCTATAAAGAAAGAGCACTAGGGAGACAACCCTTGTTATCTTTAGTTTGAGTTTTTACTTTCAGTTTTTTGTGTTCTTGATGATTGTTACTACTGTAGCAACATCATTGTATCTTTATTTTCAATCTTTGTGCCAACTCTAGCCTCCGATTGCAAGAAAGTTCAAAAGTTGTGACATGCTGTCCAGAAAACAGATTCTGTCCTTGGACGGAAAAATTAGCCTAAAATCACCAGATCATCTTTTTGATCTGATTTTTTTTTACAGCGTGCTCCATACAATTGAATTTCGAGCGTCTGTTCTGAGTTTTTTGATTCGAGTTGCAGAAGTACCCCTAAAAAATTCTTTACTACCTGCTGTTCTGTTTTTCACAGATTCTGCCACGTTTTGTCTCTCCTAACTTTTGCAAACCTTAAGCTTGCTCTTTCTTTGCAAAAACTTTTTGGAAATCTTTAGAAACAGTAGCTCTTCAAGAATATCTTTATATCCAGTGGAAATTTTTTATTTATTAAGGGTACTAACCTCTCTAATCAGCTTATGATGAGTTATGTATGAAGGGAGTTTTCAAGTGTGCGATGGAAGATGATAAAAGAAGATTCGGGAGTGTCAAGCGCTCAAGCTTGGGGATGCCCCCATGCATTCCCAACAAATATTCAAGGAGACTCAAGTGTCTAAGCTTGGGGATGCCCCCGTGCATCCCCTTCTTCATAAACAATTATCAGTTCGTCCCTCGTTGCACTATATTTTTATCACTTCATGCGTTGTGTGCTATGCTAGGAGCGTCTTGCTCTTTACTTTTCTAGGTTTGTTTTTGCTTGGTTTGCTGTAGTAACAAGTTAGACCTCAGCTTACTCTTTTGTGTGGGAGAGTTACACGCTCCGCTTGAACTAGAACTCCTCATAGGATTGGCATGCTTATTCTTTTAGCTGTGAGTTGTTCTTTTTCTTTTCTTAGCTGCTGCTCTGTTTGGTTGTAGTGCTTTAGTTTTTCTAGAACTTTTCTTTTGTTTTAGGTTGAACTTTCTATAGGTTGCATGTTTTATCTTGTTAGAGAGTTTGCCTGTTGCACTGAGTTTTGTGTCTTGACTAGGAAGAAGGTAGTTGAAGTTGTTATTCTCTTTGTAGTAGTAACTTGCAATAGTTTTGAGGTATTGACTAGAGTAATGTTTGAACTTTTGGTGTCAAGAGCTCGAGCCTATTAGTGATAGATGTCATATTTTGGGCAATCCGTGTGTTTTTCGAAAGCTAAAAACCCCTGTTGAGAACTCTAGCTACTAGATGGATCACTAACCTCTGGAGGGTTCGAATATTCAAGTAGACTCACATACCATGAGTCGAGGATGCGCAAGGATAACCAAATCCCCATACACTCCTCCTCGGGGTACTTGTCTCTTTGTGAACCTCCTGATTAGATTGAGAGTTACCGATAATAAGTGCATGAGTTCTTCGGACTAATGTGAGTATTCGAAAGTTGACACTTCCACCCACCTATACTTTTTCTAGCCCCACCCAAAGTGTAAACCCAAAGCAACAGACAACTGCATTAAAAGAACTTTGCGTAAAGTAAACAATCCTTGCAACCGCGGTTACAAACACCATTGTTTTCCCCCTTGTAGCAACACCACATCCCCTAGACTCATGTTTCTGTCACTCAAGCTAGTCATCAGGGGGCATGAACCCACAATCGAGCATAATGTTCCCTCTTACAATCACTACCTACTACTTGGCCAACGCAATAAAAATCAACGGAGAACATGCAATAATTACTCAAGAACTAAAATATAAAAGATAAGAACCAAATATATTACTCAATCACAAACTGAACATAGTCTCATAATCAATCAGATCCCAGCAAACTCAGCATAGCAACAACAGAAAGAATTACATATGTGCCTTGATCATGTAGGGAAGCTCACACGGTCTAAACCATGAAGAACAAAGAGGGGAGGAGAACATCACATATCTACTGATCATGGACCCATGGTCCAAGGTAGACTACTCACGGATCATCCGGGAAGAATCCATGGTGGAGGAGAAGCTTCCGAAGGTCAATCCTCCCTTTGACAGGGTGCAGGGAAGTGGTCTGCTGGCGTTCCAGATCTTGGAAGCGTGGCGGCGGTGGAACAGAGGCGAGATCGCGAAAAAGGGTTATGTCTTCGAAGGTTTCCCGTGACAGAGAATAATAGGCGAAGGGGGGCAGCCAAGGGGGCTACCAAGTGCTCAGGCGGCCAGGTGGCGCGGCCTAGGGTGGGGCCGCGCTGGGAGTGCATTCGTACTTGGCTTGTTTATTCCAATGACGAGCCTCCTCAAAGCCAAGTACGGATGCACTCCCCTGCGCGGCCCCAGCCTAGGTCGTGCCACCTGGCCGCCTGGACACATGGTGTCCCCCCCCCTTCGCCTATTTATTCTCCGTTGCAGGAAACCTCCGAAGACAGAACCCTTTTTCGCGATCTCGCCTCTTTTCCGCCGCCGCCGCGCTTCCAAGATCGGGAGCGCCAGCAGACCTCTTCACGGCACCCTGCCGGAGGGAGGATTGACCTCCGGGAGCTTCTCCTCCACCATGGACGCTTCCCGGATGATCCGTGAGTAGTGTACCTTGTACCATGGGTCCATGATCAGTAGCTATGTGATGTTCTCCTCCCCTCTTTGTTCTTCATGGTTTAGACCTTGTGAGCTGCCCTACATGATCAAGGCACATATGTAATTCTTTCTGTTGTTGCTATGCTGAGTTTGTTGGGATCTGATGGATTATGAGACTATGTTCAGTTTGTGATTGAGTAATATATTTGGTTATTATCTTTTATATTTTAGTTCTTGAGTAATTCTTGCATGTTCTTCGTTGTTGTTTATTGCTTTGTCCAAGTAGTTGGTAGTGACTCCAAGAGGGAACGTTATGCTCGATTGTGGGTTCATGCCCCCTGATGACTAGCTTGAGTGACAGAAACATGAGTCTAGGGGATGTGATGTTGCCACAAGGGGGAAAACAACGGTTCTTGTAACCGTTGTTGCAAGGATTGTTTACTTTACGCAAAGTTCTTTTAATGTAGTTTTTTGTTGCTTTGGGTTTACACTTTGGGTGGGGCTCGCACCTTAATACCAGGGAGATGTTCTGGATATATATCTCAAGGTGGATGATTAGTAGTAGATGCAGTTGGATTTCGGTCTACTTATTTTGGCGTACCGCCCATGCTTTTGAGCCTCTTTCTTTCTTTGTAGCATAGTTACCATCGCGGTGCGTTTTTAATCCTGTCAATTGCCCAGCTGTGATTTGTTTACCTTGCATAGAAGTTTTATCGTCTTTTGGGAGAGAGACATCACTAGTGAACATCATGGGATCCCGGTCCATATTCTCATCACTGTTACACGCTCAATTTATTTCCTGCTTTTACTTTCCAGTAGCTATCACTATTATCCTTTATCCCCTGCGTTTGATCCTTTGTAAACAACAAGGCCGGAGGGATTTACAACCTCTCTGAACTTCGTTGGGAGCAAAGTTATTTGTATCTGTGTGCAGGTCCAGGTCAACTGGCTAATTTCTAGCGTCGTTTTCACCTACTTGACGCTTTCAGAGTCCTACGGGAGACAAACCCTATCCTCTATGTTAGGGGAAATTTGCTGCTATCCTACATCTCACCTTCCACTTGGGGTAACCAACGAAGGGAGAGAAGCCAGTATCATCTCTTGCACATCACACCTGCACTGTTGTAGGGTCATGTACTCATGCTGGATTATCCACTGGATCCAGAGGCCGCCGGGATGCGGGAAGAGGATGAGGAGATGCAACCTCGTCAGGGTCATGTGATTGGAGAGGGTGCAGGGAAAGCGTCGACTAGTATCCCTGGCGACTAGCCTGTGGAGTAATATGATGATGAAAAGATGCCTTTGAGTCCGAGGCACCTCAAACGCGCGCGTCCTTCGGTACCAGAAGAGGACTCGAGTGCCCCAAGAGATGTGGCGGGGGCGAAGACCTCGAGTGAGACGCCTGTAGTTGCGCCTCCTCCTCGTGCTGGGAAGAGAATTTAGATGCGTCGAACGTTGCAGCCGACTGTTGCTGTTGGGTAAGCACTTTGCTATTTTTTTCTTTCTGTTTTTGTCTGTGCTTCAATTTTCCTTGCGTTTTTTGGTCTTCTGCAGTACTAATTCTGCTCCGTCGCCGTCGCCATCATTGGCGAGTCGATCCACGCCAAATGTGAACCTGCCAACTGGCAATATGGAGACAACTACAGAGATTGTACCAGCGGTGGATGGTCCCTCAACTTCGACTGCTCCTTCTGTCAGGGAGGAGGACCCTGGTGAGGAGGAGCTGTCACTCTTAGATAAGGCCACCAGTTTCGATCGTCTTGTGAAATCTGTATGCGAACTTGCCCTTTTTACGCCTTGCTTGCTTATTGTTTCTGTAACTTTGTATCGGGTGCGCGAAAGTGCTCCCGATGGGAGTAGCCCCCGCGGGCACGGGCAATCATTTGTGATTAGGCATAGGATCCCTTGCTTTAACCGTTGACTAAATAATTTTGCCTGTAATGCAGCCGACCTTCAGGCACGCCGACCATCTGCTGAAGCGTGTTGGAAGGTACAAGACCGAGCGCAACGCGGCAAGGAAAGACGTTACTGAAGTGGATGGTTAGTGATATAGGATGATGCTTCTTGCTAGACTAATTTGTTGTGTCGATTGATTATTGGTTCATGCAAAGAACCACTTTAGCTGCGAGGGGAAATGTCGAGGCCCGTGCTGCCCAACTGGAGGAGGTTCTTGCAAACCTGCGCAGGAATTTGGATGCAAAGGGCAGGACCTTGAGGTGCAACGGGCGGCTGTCGAGCAACTCCATAAGGAGGAGCCAAACGACTTCGCTCTCTAGCGGGCGATCTTGCAGGTAGAGTCTTCGTCGTATTGAGTGGTTCAATTTGGCATTGTCTTGGGTGATGTATTAAGCTTTAATTTTGTTTGTCCAGGTGTTGTCGGTGCTTCTGTCCCGTCGGATGGGTCCGAGTGCTCCAGTGCCCTCCAAGGTGCCATAAGGGTCGTGGAGGGTTTTGCTGAGGTTGCGAAGACAGCTGTTGCAGAGGTCTTGGCCGTCCTTCGGGTGTTGAACGAGGGAGTCTTCCCTGACCAGGATAATGGCCGAGGGTCTTGGTCCGTTAGCGGGTGCCTTCGACAAGGAGGGCGATTTCTTGCATGATGTCGTCCGTGAAAACACGGTGAGTGGTCTTGAGACTACGTTTATGGACCTTATGGGCCATGGCGTGTCGATGGATTATGATGTCGTGGTGTCGTCTGTGCCAGAGTATTCCCTCGAACAGGGCCTTTGTGCCGCTGATTTGGCGCGTCATTTTCAGAAGGTCTTAGAGGAGCACCCTCAGTCACGGGATAGCACTTCTCAATAGGACTATGTACCTGTAGTTGTAGTGGACTCTGTATGGCGGTTGAGGGGGCACTTTTGTAATGGACTTCTTTCTCTGGGATGAGTAGTTGAGAGTTTTGATTAAAAGCCCCCGACTGTTGGTTCTATTGTCTTGATCCTTGATTTTTCTTGCTTTAGGCTTCGACGGGTACTTCATGTGCGTGGAGAACTTTGACGGAAGATGCCCGTGAAGATGCATAAGAGTCGCTTCGCATTCACCTTAAGAATCCAGATCTTGAGATCACCTGGCTGAAGGGTGTTGTTGCGATTCAACGCTCAAAACAAGAGCAAATAGAAGCTGTACTGGATGGCTTGGTGGGTTAGATGTCCAAGCTATCTGTCGCGATGGCAGGTAAGCCCCCGAGTGTTTATGTTGTTGCTTGGTGTCGTCCTCCTATTGCTCTACTTATGGCCTTTGGCGGTATCTGTTTTTGAAGTGATATCTGGTAGCACTCGTCGGGATGATGAAGTGGTGTAGGCTGAAATGTCTCGTCTGGAGGATCCCGTTGTGTAGTCGACGAAACCCTTGTGGGCAAACAGAGATAGGGCTTGTGTCTTTGTTTTCCTGCGTGAGCAGGCCAATAAAGTTCCCAAGGCCATTGATTACTATTGTCGACTGCTTCATAATGTGTACGACGAGATGCTCCCGCTGGATTAGGCTCCTCAGACACTCGATCAGCTTTTCACTCTGTTTGCTCGGCCCAGGGAAATTTAGCGGATGGTAAGGATGCAGATTCAGTCAGGTGCTTGGTGTGCTCTGGCATTTGTGTGTTCCCACTGGCCGGGGTGTATCTTATGGAGGTGGTGATGGCACTGAAGTAGTGATCCTCGTTGGTTACAAAAAGTGGAAGGTAAGGATGTAGTCTAGCAACAATTTCCCTTACACGAGGACTGTAAGGTTTATTTCTCCAGTAGGACTCAAGGACGACAAGTAGGTGTCTGCTGCTTTGGCAATTACAGAATACGTAGACCTTCACACACAACAAGTAACTTTGCTCCCAACGAGTACAGAGAGGTTGTCAATCTCTCCAGCCTTGTTGTTTACAAAGGATCAAACGCAAGGGGGATAATAATAGTGATGATTGCAACGAAAAGGAAATAAAGCAGTAAATAATGGAGGTGTAAACAGTGGTGGAAATATGGACCAGGGTCCCATGATGTTCACTAGTGATATCTCTCTCCCAAAATATGATAAAATAGCTAAGCTGGGTGAACAAATTACAGCTGGGCAATTGACATAATTATAAACGCACCGCAATGCTAATTATGCTGCAAAGAAAGTTAGAGGCTCAAAAGTATGGGCAGTATGCCAAGACAAGTAGACCGAAATCCAACTGCATCTACTCACTAATCATCCACCTTGAGATATATATCCAGAACATCTCGCTGGTATTAAGTTGCGAGCCCCACCCAAAGTGTAAACTCAAAGCAACAGACAACTACATTAACAAACTTTGTGTACGGTAAACAATACTTGCAACCACGGTTACAAGCACCATTGTTTTCTCCCTGGTGGCAACAGCACATCCCCTAGTCTCATGTTTCTGCCACTCAAGCTAGACATTGGGGGGCATGAACCCACAATCAAGCATAACGCTCCCTCTTGGAGTTACTATCTACTACTTGGCCAAAGCAATCAAAAGCAACGGAGAACATGCAAGAATTACTCAAGAACAAAATATAAAAGGAGAACCAAATATATAACTCATCACAATCTGAACATAATCTCATAATCCATCGGATCCCATCAAACACAGCATAGCAACAGCAGAAAGAATTACATAGATGCCTTGATCATGTAGGGCAGCTCACAAGGGCTAAGAATTGAAGCACAAGATTGGAGGAAGACATCACATAGCTACTGGTCATGGACCCATAGTCCAAGGGGGACTACTCACGGCACATCTGGGAAGCGCTCATGGTAGTGGACAAGCTCCCGGAGGTCAATCCTCCCTCCGGCAAGGTGCCGGGAAGAGGTCTTCTGGTGCTCCCGATCTTGGAAGCGCGACGGTGGCGGAACAGAGGTGAAAATCGCGATGTGGGGCTCTCTGCGAGGGTTTCCGGAGCGAGAGGTAAATATAGGCCAAAGGGGGGCACCAGGGGGTGGCCCCTCCCCCAGGCGCCCTGGTGGCGCCTGGCCGCCTGGGTGAGGCCTGGCTCCCCCCGGCCCTACCTCGATGATCTCGAAGCTTCCGTCGTGCTGATTTTCATATATTTTTCCTAGAATTTTTGGAGCTCCATAAATATGGGTAAAAACCTATAACTTATAGACATCAGCAGACATAAACTAGCACTTGGTGCACTGAGTTAGTAGGTTAGCCCAAATATGCGTAAAAAGATATGAAAGTGTGGCAAAACACATAGCAATGTCACCTAAAAGAGCAAGGAACAAGCAGAAATTACAGATACGTTTGGGATACATCAACATCCCCAAGCTTAATTCCTGCTCGTCCTCGAGTAGGTAAATGATAACACAGATAATTTCTCTGGTGACATGCTGATACGTCCAAAATGCATCACTATATTATTTAGTAATTCTTTCTTATTAATTGATATATTTCATGATATGATGCTATTCTTATGTTGTTTTGGCTTAATTTACACAGTTTGCAACTTTTCGATGTCGGAGCAGCAAACGCAGGATTCTGCGGTAAAAAGTGGACGCTGAGTAGCTGAAGGAGAAGACCTCCAAATTACCTGAAAATCGACGGAGGGTATTTGCTAGAAGGATGATGAAGGCACGCAAAAGAGGGGCCACAGGGTGCCCAGGAGGCACCTGGCGCGGCCCCCATCCTGGGCGCGCGGGGAGGGCGCCTGGACCCCTCGGGCCACTCCCGGCTCCCCCCTTTGGCCTATATATCACACATTGTCCAAAAACCCAAAAAAGAGAGAGTTTTCGCGAGTTCCGCCGCCGCTCCATGGCGGAAACCAACTGACGGGGATCAACCCTGGCAAATCCCATGGTCAGGGACCCTGGGTTAGTCATAGAGATAGGCACAGGTTGGACGATACTCGTCGGCTAACAGGAGAAGCACTTCCTGCTCGATATTATTGCATGAGGGGTGATTCCAATGGAGGCCAAGGCGAGTTATCTCAAGGCTAGATGAGTAGATGCGTATTGAGTTGTCCTGGACGTCTCCCCTCCCGGCCTTTATATATTAGGCTAGGTCGCAGGGAGTCCGTACTAGGTTACAGAGATGGTTTCCTAGTTCTAGTCTTTTCCTTGTACGCCAAGTTGCACCTTCCATGATAGTCGCAGACTCCTACTTCGGTGCCTGGTTGGGCCAATTGTGGGCTTGTCGTAGCTTCCCAGCGGGCCTTCTGTCTTCATACGCACCAGGTAGCCTTTCATGCAGGAGTCGTGGGGTCACCCCCTCGTCAGTAGCCCCCGAGTGCCTGGGGGACTCGAAGAGTCGCGCAGGGACTCGAATTGATCTGCGCTTTATTGTTTGCAAGCGTGGTATCGCCATGGGTCGCTGGCAGTTTTGAGCCATGACAATATCTGTTTCGAGGGATTGCTAAGCTGAAAGGGCCCAAGGAGTCGACTGGTCGAGCCTTGGTGAATTGTGCTAGTGACAAATACCACAGTAGCCCAATCAAGCTCACGTCCCTCGACATGAACTTGGAACGACCGGTGTCAAGCAAAGTCATGTTGATGCAGGTCTTATAGGATCAATTGCTTCCATTCTAAGCACATGGCCTGAGCGCGTCCGCTCGACTCTTTCTATCATGCGAGCGCATGGAAAAGATCGAGAGTGAAATTGCTCTGCGGCAAGTCCCGGCCCGGCCGTTCTGCGCAGCGGGGCCTTACCTACATGCTTAGCTTGCGTGGCATCTGGGTACAGTGTGTCGTAGCCCAGGCATAGTTGTTTTTGTAGAGGCACGGAGCCTGGTTAGAGATGCACCCACTTGGAATAAACAATCAAGTGAGCTATTTGAGTAGTCACTCGCGGAGTGTTGTAATGAACTCAGGCGAGGAAAATAAGAAAGCACCCACTCGGAATGTCGTCGAGTGTGCGATTAAGTCATGTTTTTGAATTGCTGAGTCTCTTTTGCGAGTAGTCACTCGAATGCTTTACTTCTATCGGTGTGAGGGAGCACCCGAACTCTGAGAGTATGTATTTTCTGCTGGTGCGAGTGGTCACTCGAGCACATTTGCCTTCTGGGTGAGGGAGCACCCGAACTCGAATAAAGGTACTCCCAATGGGAGTAAAAGATTTTTGAAATAACATGAAAAAGCTTGTAAAGAGCTGGGTGCTGACCGAAGATGCGTGCTTGAGACGCGTTGCTGAGGTGTGACGTTTGCTGGTTCGCCTGACAGGTTGGGTCGGCATGTTAAGTGAAAATGAAGTGACTTGACATTTGTTGCCCGAAAATTTCGCACTTCGTGATGATGGCCCTCATTTTTCGCGCGTGGTGGGCAGTATGGTTAGTGAGCCGGTTGAGTTTTCCATGTTTCTCGGCTATCGTGGGACCATGCCACGTCTGCTGGATTCCACAACGAGTGGTGACGATTTGCTTGCTCCGGCTATTGGTTAAATACCGGGGAGTCTGGTGTGTTTAGGTTTTTACCCAGCCATTGCCTTCTCCTGCCTCTTTCTTCTTCCTTCATTGTTCTTTGCCTTCCGCCTGCCTTTTCGTGCGGCTTGCTAGTTAAGATCCATGTCCAAACGTCACCGTAATGCAGCGCATGAGTCAGCGAGGATGACCAGCAGATGGGAGCGCTCTGCTTTTGGAGCTGCAGATCTGGATGAGCTGGTGGCCGACGGCGTGGTGGCGCGAGATGCCGCCCGGATTCCTGGGGATGAGGAGGTTCATGCGCCCCGTCCAGATGAGCGGGTATGCTTTCAGAGTTTCTTCCCCCGTGGTTTTGCACTTCCCATTCATCCTTTCCTCCGGGGGTTGCTTTGCGCCTATTAGTTGCAACTGCATGACTTGACCCCCAATGGGATTCTGCACATTGCCTGTTTCATTACGCTCTGTGAGGGTTTTTTGGGGATATATCCCCATTGGGGCCTCTAGAAACGTCTCTTCAATGTGAAGAGGACCAATTCTGAATATGCCATTGGGGGCGTGGGTATTTCCATTAAGGAGAAATCTGCCTATTTTGATCTAGAGAAGCCGGACTCCGTCTTTTCATGGCGGAGGAGCTGGTTTTATCTGAAGGACCAATGTGTTGAGGGACAACGACTTGGTCTGCCCCCTTTCGATCCTGCTGCGCGGGCGGTTAAGCGATCTTCATGGGCGCATCCTTTGTCTGCTCGCGAGTCATCTCTCGTGGAACCGTTTGTGCAGAGGATTACTGCTTTGAAGGATGAATTGACTGGTGGCCAGCTTATCTCCGTGTTTGTCAAGAGACGTGTGCATCCGCTTCAGCATCGGGTGTGTCCCATGTGGCAATACACTGGGCCTGATGACTCGACCAGGTGTTCACCCGAGGAGTTTTCCGATGACGACCTTTTGGCCCGGGTTCAGCAAGTCACAAAGTGCACGAGCATTGGGGAGCAGAGTCTTGTTCGTCCTTACTCTGCTGACTTGCCGCTTCCTCAGGTACTTGTCTTTGATTTATTTTTTGTACTGGTGACTCGTTTCTGTTGACTTCTGATGTTGGTTTGTTCTGTAGGGTCACATCCCTTTGTTGAACAATCTGCCGCAGCCTGAAGATGCGGACATACTCGATGAACCTGGTGAGGTTGATGTTGATCCTGTGCCTGCAGGTGATGGGGGTGCTTCTGGCGCTTCGGGTGCAGTTGCTGTCGAGTCCGCGGGTGCCCCACCGTCAGTTGCTGATGACTCTGGGGATTCAAGTCCTCTTCGTGTCAAGCTCACTCGCCCTACGAGTGGTTGTGATGCGGCGGGTGACAGTGATGACTTGCCAGCGGTCGTGCAGCCTGCTGTGTCGTGTCCTCCTCCCGCTGCCTCGAAGAAACGCAGATTCGGGATATTGTTGCGTCCAGGCGCTGCGCCTGCTGGGTTAGTATACACTTTCGCTTTGTCATCTCCGATTTTCATTGCTTTGGCTGGTGTTCTGAAGATAAATTGTCTTGTAGTACTGCTCCTGCTCCGGCTGCTTCCTATGCGAGTGTTGGTGCTGTCGCTGCTCCTTCGACTGATTCTAGTGATGCGTCTGACTGGCTGGCTGGTTCCGCCACTCCTGCGGCTTCGGGTGCTGGGACGACTCCTGTGACTGCAGACGCGGAGGGAACTTCTGCGACTGCTCCATCTAGGGGGTCCGCCGCGGCTGTTGCGGCTCCTGAAGGGGACTTTCCTCCGGACGTTAAGCCTGTGATCCCTGAGGAGCACTTCTTGACGAGGCGGGATCTTTCTACCGAGGATAAAGCGAAGTTCTTTGATCGTATGGCGGAGCAGGTATGTGATTTTTTTCCCTTCTGTGCTTTGCTATAGTAGCCCTCGAGGCTACAAGCAGTCACTTGTGAGTGGTTGTGGTCTGCGATTTTGGTCTTCGCTTATACATATTGGGAGCACGGTAGTGCTCCCAATGGGAGTAGCCCCCGAGGCTGCAAGCAATCATTTGTGATTGGTTGTAGTCTTTGATTTTCTTCTTTCCTTTTCTCTTGTCTTTGACGTATTTGCTTGGGTGCAGCCTTTGTTCCGGATGTGCGAACGTGTGCTATCTGAAACTGATCGGTGGCGATGCGCTCACAACTCGGTCCAGGGGAGCTTGACTGCTATGAGACGTGAGATCCTGATTCTTGGTCTTTGTTTCTTTTGACTTGTTTCTCTTTTGCGGTAGGCCATCCTGGGCGTTTCTCGGGCTTGGAATTTGCTGAAGGAGGATGCTCGCGAAGGTGCTTACAAGTCCGTTTGTTTTAGGCTGAAAGAGGCCGAACGTGATATCGTTCGACTAAAAGGTGCTCTTGCGGTCCATCGCTCGAAACGCGAGCGTGCTGAGGCTGTCTTGGATGGCTTGGTGGCTTGGATAGTGAAGCTGTCTGACCTTCTGAAGGGTGAGTTTGCTTTTTTCTTCGACCGCTCGGTTGCGCGGGTTCTTTCCTTTGTGCTCTGTGGCTGACCTTTGTTCTTCGTTGTGAACTGCTTGCTGGGCGTTCTCGCGAGGAAGAGGAGGCAGTACAGTCTGAGTTGTTGCGGCTGAAGGACCCGGTTGTGCAGGGAACAATCCTTTCTGGATGGATAGGGCGCGTGCTCGGGTGTTCGCCGTTTTGCGAATGCGGGTTGAGAGGGTACTGCGGGCTCTTGAGTACTGCCGCAGAGTTTTTGGCAGGATTTTTTCTGAGTTTTACCCTTTGGATCCTGTCCCTTCATCTCTTGACAAGCTTTGTCGGATGTTCTCCCAGCCTGCGGATCTTCGGCGCGTAGTTAATCACCAGATTTATGCAGGTGCTCGCTGTGCTTTTGCCTTTGTCCATAGTCATTGGCCGGGGGTTGATATTATGTTGGCAGCTCGAGGTCCTCCTGGTGGTCGAGCTCAGCCGATGGACGACCATTACGCCGTGGCGGATGAGCCTGCAAATGAAGTTGTGAAGTGGGTGGTCGAGGATAATGACCGTCGGTTGAGTGCTCTGTGTAAAGTAAAGTCCGAGCCTGGGGATTAGCCTTTGCTTGGCGTTCGTTCCTTTGCTGAGCAACGTTTTGTTGCTGTTCTATTTCGCTTTACTTTGTTCGTCTGCTGAAATCAAACTTGCGTGGTATAGGTTTGTCTTGTCGGCTGCTGAGTTTTTGGGCGAGGGGTCCCTTCTCGCTGATTTTTAGAGTCGCGTATGCAAAGAACGCCTCGGGGGGTGGCTGCTTCGGCGAGCCCCCGAGTGCCAATTTTTTAGAGTCGCGTTTGCGAGGAACGCCTCGGGGGTGGCTGCTTCGGCGAGCCCCCGAGTGCCAATTTTTTAGAGTCGCGTTTGCGAAGAACGCCTCGGGGGTGGCTGCTTCGGCGAGCCCTCGAGTGCCAATTTTTTAGAGTCACGTTTGCGAAGAACGCCTCGGGGGTGGCTGCTTCGGCGAGCCCCCGACTGCCAATTTTTTAGAGTCGCGTTTGCGAGGAACGCCTCGGGGGGTGGCTGCTTCGGCGAGCCCCCGAGTGCCAATTTTTTAGAGTCGCGTTTACGAGGAACGCCTCGGGGGGTGGCTGCTTCGGCGAGCCCCCGAGTGCCAATTTTTTATAGTCGCGTTTGCGAAGAACGCTTCGGGGGTGGCTGTTTCGGCGAGCCCCCGAGTGCCAATTTTTTAGAGTCGTGTTTGCGAAGAACGCCTCGGGGGGTGGCTGCTTCGGCGAGCCCCCGAGTGCCAATTTTTTAGAGTCGCGTTTCCGAAGAACGCCTCGGGGGGTGGCTGCTTCGGCGAGCCCCCGAGTGCCAATTTTTTAGAGTCACGTTTGCGAAGAACGCCTCGGGGGGTGGCTGCTTCAGCGAGCCCCCGAGTGCCGATGAAAAGAACTTTTGGAAAAATATTTTCAATATTTTTCCTTTGTTTCTTACACGAGGGGGGCTGTTGCTTGAAGACATCCCCTTTATTTGGATCGATGGCTTAGTAGCCCTAAGGACGGTAGATTGTTGTGGCTCCCTTTTACTTCTATGGTAGGGCCTCTTCCTCTGATGATGTGACTCCGCTGGCTTGGTGTGCTCCGAAAGGTTTCTGATATTTTGTGGAATTCTTTGTCGCAGCGGTCGGATCTAACGAAGCTGCCGCTGACTGTGATCACTCCTCGCGGGCCTGGCATTTTCATCTTGAGGTAGGCGTAGTGTGGCACTGCCATGAAACGCGTGAAGGCTGGTCGTCCTAGGATGGCGTGGTATTGTGATTTCTAGTTGACCACTTCGAAGTCCAATGTCTCTTTGCGGCAGTTGATCGTGCTGCCAAAAACCACCTCGAGACTTATCTTTTCGAGGGGGTATACTGCTTTCCCTGGCACAATTCCATGAAACGTTGTGCCTGAAGTTTTCAGTGCTGAGTTTTGGATGAGCATTTCTTCCAGGGTTCTGGTGAATATTATGTTGATTCCGATGCCGCCGTCCATGAAGACACGTGACATGTCGTAGTTTCGGATTCTTGCTTCGAGTACTAGTGCGGCGTGTCCTGGGCGCGGGATGGCTGGCGGGTGGTCTTCTCGGGGGAAGGTGATTCCAGTCTTGGACACGCGCAGGTATTCTGGGACAGCAGGGTGCGAGGAGACTACGAGGAAAACTTGTCTGGTGACCTGCTTTTGATGCCTGTTTGATGGTCTTCCTTCTTGTATCATGTAGATCCGGCCGTGCGCATCTAGGTATTTTTATTCCTCGGGTGTCGTGCTCCGTTCTTGGATTAGTGCTACTTGCCTTGTTGGTATTGCAGGCGCTGGCGGTGCGTTGTGGGCGATGGTTCCGACTGCTACGCTTGCGAGAGGTTGTGCTGCTGTTGTTGTAGATCGGCTTTTCTCTTCTAAGAGCACGATGAATCGCCTGCAGTTCCTGAGGGTTTTCCCTGATCCGAGCTCTCCGCGCTCGTTTCTGAACTCGTGTATTGTGCACGGTCCGTCGAGCTGCTCTTTAGCCGAACGATATGCTCGGGTGTCGTCTCGTGGCTGCCTTGTTCTCCAGTCCCGTTTTTGAATTTGGGGTGCTTCTTCTTGGTTGTCCCTATGTTGTATTCTCCTGTCGTCGTGATGTCTGCCTTCTCTGTCATCTGGGAAATCGGCCACGACCATATCGGGTCCTCTGTCGTCATATAAGTTGCGCCTCGGTCGTTTTCTTCTTCTGTCGAATCCTCTGTCGCTGGTGTGGTAGTCGTAGTCGCGTTCTGAGCGCGCTGCCTGGATCTCCGATTCGTTCCGTACGGAGTCTTCTCCATCTGCCAAGTTGTTGGCTTGCTCGAGCAGTCGTGCGAGTGTTCGGACTTTCATCTGCCCGAGTTGCTCCTTGAAGTCGATGTGTTGCAAGCCCCTCCTAAATGCGTCGATTGCGCTTTCGTCTGATATGTCCTCGGCTGAGTTTTTGAGTATGGTCCATCGTTGGATGTATGCTCGCAGGGATTCTCTGGATCCTTGTTTGCAGGCCCTCAGCTCCTCGAGTGATGCCGGTTGTTTGTAAGTGGACTTGAAGTTCTCGATGAAGGCGCTGCGGAACTGCCTCCAGGAGTCGATTGATCCTCGTGGTAGGTTCTTTAGCCAGTGTCGTGCTGAGCTCTCGAGCATGAGTTGTATGTACTGCATTGCTGTGATATTGGTTCCGCGCTGGAATTTTACGGCCGTTAGGTAGTCGTCGAGCCATGCTTCTGGTTCTTCCAGCCCGTCGTACTTGTGCGTTGTGGAGTTTAGCTTGAAACCTTTCGGCATCCTTGTTTTCCGTATGGACCGTGTGAAGCACAGTGCTCTGCATGGTTCTACGTTCTCGTCGGAAGCTTTCTCGTCCGAGTACTCTTCGCGGGCTGCTCGCCTTCGTCTTCCACGGTTGACTTTGCTTTGTGTTATGTCATCGCGTGCATCTCGCCGATTGCTGTTGTGTCTATTGCTGTTGTCGTCGCTGTCGTGGTTTTTTGTTTTTGTTTGGGCGCTTGCGCCAGTCGTCGCTGATGTCGTCGTCGGGTGAACTCGGGTCCCTGTCCGGGGTCTGCTCGCGGGGAGCCCGTCTTGCGCCTGCTCTTTTGGGGGCTGAGATGGCGTCTTTCATTATTTTGAGTGCCATCGTCGTGTTGTGATCTAAGCTACCTTTCTTGCCTTTCTGAGCACGAGATAGGTAATCTTGGGCAGTGAAAAGGGCTTCGGCTGGCGTGAGTTGTTCTTCCTCGTCGTCGTCCTCTTCTAGATTGAAGTCGTCATCTAGCTTGCGGGCCACCTTCTTCTTATCCGTGCGTTTCAGATTGCTGAATCTGGATCTGGCTCGGATGGGGGAGTCGTAGTCGGAGGAGTCGCTTCTGGTAGATGGCCTGCGATTGTTCCTTGGGTCGATGGAAGTTTTCCCTTGCTTCTCTAATTCTAAGCGTTGCTGTCTTGTTCTCTTGGTGACTTCACTCGCCAGCTTGTTGTATGCTCTGAGCTCGTCTCGTTTTGCATTCTTCGGAGTAGTTTGCTGCGTTTGACTGCATCCCTTACTCTGGAGAGTGCTTCCTTGGACAGGTAGATTTTTTCTACGTGATGGTCCTCTTTCGCCACGCCTGGGGTCTGGTGCTTGCTGCTTTCTGGCTCATCGCCCCTGTGATTGCTATGCTCCGTTCCTTTGTATGTTTTCTTTGGTATGGTTCCTAGTTCTTCAAGTGTGACGGTGACCTGACCGGTGTTGTTAGGATCACTGTCTTTGCTATTCGAGCGGTTGTCTCGGCGACTGCTCGGTTCGTCGTCTTGTTTTATGTCATATGTGGTTGGCTCGTGGATGTCTGCCATGAACACTTGGGACAGCGTCTTGACTGTTGTCTTTCTTGCGCGCATGTTGCGCTTCTTCCATGGATCACTCGAGTAGTCGGGCTGGGGGTCATGGCTGACTCGCAGAGTCGTCACGCGGGCGGGTGCTGATGTAGGATCTGCCGTCGTTGGTGCTCGAGCGCGATCCGTGAGACGGAGGGCTCCCCAGTGGTTGATGTAGATTTGATATGCTCCGAAAATCAGGTTGACACCAGTGTGCAAGTCGGCGAAAGCCGGTCGAAAGGCCGGGAGGTGAGCCATGAAACCGAGGGATCCGAATAGATCGGAGTCTGCTCGGGTCGTGGAGTCAATGAGTGTTGATGGACTCGCGCCTTGACGAGTGCCGATGATGAGGCCACCAAGATCTTGATTCCAACATGTGAAGTTCCCACAGACGGCACCAATTGACGGGGATCAACCCCGGCAAATCCCATGGTCAGGGACCCTGGGTTAGTCATAGAGATAGGCACAGGTTGTACGATACTCGTCGGCTAACAGGACAAGCACTTCCTGCTCGATATTATTGCGTGAGGGGGTGATTACAATGGAGGCCAAGGCGAGTTATCACAAGGCTAGATGAGTAGATGTGTATTGAGTTGTCCTGGACGTCTCCCCTCCCAGCCTTTATATATTAGCCTAGGTTGCAGGGAGTCCGTACTAGTTTACAGAGATGGTTTCCTAGTTCTAGTCTTTGCCTTGTACGCCAAGTTGCACCTTCCATGTTAGTCACGGACTCCTACATCGGTGCCTGTTTGGGCCAATCATGGGCTTGTCGTAGCTTCCCAGCGGGCCTTCTGTCTTCATACACACCAGGTAGCCTTTCATGCAGGAGTCGTGCGGTCACCCCCTCGTCACCAACAGAGGAGAAAAGACATCTACGGCGGGCAGATTCTGCCGAGGGAAACACCTCCCGAAAGGGGAGATCGTCGCCATCGTCATCACCATCTTCAAGGGTATCATCGAGATCATCATCAACATCATCCCCAACATCAGCACCATCTTCATCTTCATCCAATCTCACCTCACAAGTTCAACTTGTGTTGTAATCCGTACTATCTATACTCTCTACTCTACCGGTGTTGATTACTATCGTGTGATGAATGCTATTGAGTTTTTTTGGAGAAATATCATTGTGTCCAGATTTTTTATCATCTATTTATCACCACTGATCATGATCTCTTTTTTGTCTTGTGAGTAGTCACTTTAGTTCTTGAGGACATGGGAGAAGTCTAGTTGCTAGTAGTCATATGATGTTGAAGTAATATGTGTTGTTTGATATTTAAGTTGTGTTGTTATTTTCCTAGTGGTGTTGTGTGAGTCGAAAACTCAACACTTCGCCTATTAAGGACCTAGGGTAATGCATTGTGTATAAAGAATGCTTACGGTGGATTGCCGGAGTGACAGAAACCTAAACCCCAGTTCACACGCTTTTGCACAAGGGAACTATGGATCATCAATCGTAGTGCTATGGTTAGGCTTTTGCCTTAATTACTATATAGTATTTGTGGATGCTTGCAATGTGCTTAATCATAAGAGTGTACTTATCTTAGTCTAGAGGGTGTACTAGCATAGATCCACCCACTCAACACTTATCAACACAGCACATAGTACCGATACGGAATATGGCGAAAGCACGTGACTATTTCTCCCGTGTGTCCTCAAGAACGCTTTAGCCATTATAAGTTCAGTTGCTAGGCCTCTCCTTTGCTTGAAAGGATTGGGCCACTTGTTACTCCTTAGTGCCTTTTACTTTTCTCGCTTTTACCTTTTTGTTGCTTATATCGAAAACCGTAGAAAGTTATCTTTCAGTTCCGCAGCTATTTCTTTATCAAAGTCACTTACCAATACCTTCTACTCCTCTTTGGGTTCGACACTCTTATATATCGAAAACGCTACAAACGATTCCCTACAGTTGAGGGTCATCAAGTATTGTTTTCTGGCGCCGTTGCCGGGGAGCGTAGCGCTATTAGTAAGTGAAGCTGGTAAGGACGTTTTTATATTTCTGTTTTTGTTTTGTTGTTGATGCTCTTCGTCCTTATGGACACCTCTACTCTTGGATCGTTGTTTATGGGAAACGCCCCACAACTGTGGTGGTCACTCCTACCCCTACTGAAATTGTGCCTTATAAGATACCGTCTGGTATTATCAATTATGTCTTAGCTAATCGTTATGCAGGAGATAGACATCTAGGTGAACACTTGTTATATTTATCACAACTATGTTCATTATTTAAGCTTGCAGGTGTGTCACTGGAGTTCGTCATGAAGAAATTATTCTCCATATCAGTTAGAGACAAAGCTTCAGATTGATATAAGCTCCTCGATAACTTACATCTACTTAATTGGGAAGAGCTTATGTCTCTCTTTTATACAAATTTTTACCCTCTTCATGAAATTCATCGAGACAAGAATTACATCGATAACTTTTGGTCTCGTGACGGAGAGAGCATCGCTCAAGCTTGGGGGAGACTTAAATCCCTCATGTTCAAATGTCCTATTCATGAGCTCCCCAAAGATATTATAATTACAAATTTTTATGTCAGGCTTTCTCGTCAGGATAAGGAGATGTTGGATGCCTCCTCTAGCGGGGTATTCCAAATGAGAAGCGTTGAAGAAAAGTGGGATATCATTGAGAGGATCCAGAAGAATACTGAAGACTGGGAAATCGATAAAGGTATTGAACCTGCTAAAAACTATGGGCATGATTACATTGAGAGCTATCTGAAAACTGATTATTTTAATACCTTTTGTTCTAAGATTGGTCTTGATTCCCAGCTTATGATTCATTTTTGTAAGAACTTTGCCTCTCACATTGACTCTTCTAAGGAGGCTAAGGATCAGTATCATAAACCCTTTAAAGAGTTACCTGTTGATATTCATGTTGCTGACCCTATTCTGCCTGCAGTTTTCTATGAAAAGCCCCATTTTCCTACAAGGATAAGGGAGCACTCTTTTTTGACAGGCACAATAAATAAAATTGGGAGAAGAACTGATGAACCTGAGGACCTCATCAAGGTCGATCCTCAAGTTGCGATGGTTAAAGATTTAGTTACTAATGATGTTTCAGATTCCAAGATCAATTTTTGTGTTGTTTCAACTAACATTGTCACAGCCAAGAATAAGAGCCCAATTTCAGGTACACCAGTTGTATCTGTCAAAATAGGAGATCACAACTATTACGAGGTTTGTGATCTGGGGTCCAGTGCTAGCGCTATTCCTTATTCACTCTATCAGGAGATCATGAGTGAGATTTCACCCTGTGAACTTGAAGAGGTTGATGTTACTATCTATCTAGAAAACAAAGAAACTATCTCTCCCATTGGGATTGTGAGAGATGTTGAAGTCCTATGTGGAAAGATAAAGTATCCTACCGAATTTCTTGTACTTGGTTCAGTGCAAGATAGTTTTTGCCCTATTATCTTTGGTAGACCTTTCCTCAGCACTTGTGGTGTTATTATAGATTGCAAAAAAGATAAAGTTTCTGTTGAATTCAATGGTGAGCCATATGAATTTAACTTTTCTAAATTTTCCAAGCAACCTCGTGGTACTGATTCATCTAGTGATGATAAAATTATTGAAAATATTGCTTCTATTGCTATTCCTCCTAATAATCCTTTGCAAGAATATATGGAAGCCCACAAGAATGATACGCATATGCAGCAGAGAAATGAGTTAGACGAAATATTTGCAAGACAAGCTGCTATCCTCAAACACAACCTTCCAGGTGAGCCTTTGGGGATCCTAGCACAACCAAAAGAAGACCCGGTGTTTGACCTTAAACCGCTGCCCGATACGCTCAAGTATGCCTATTTAGATGAAAATAAAATATATCATGTTATTATCAATGCTAACCTTTCAGGATTTGAAGAAGAGTGATTATTGGAGACACTTCGCAGACACCGTGGTGCCTTGGGATATACCCTTGATGACCTTAAGGGGATTAGTCCATCAATTTTCCAACACACTATCAATCTCGAGCCCGATGCTAAGCCAGTTGTTGATCATCAACGACGGCTGAACCCAAGGATGAAGGACGTGGTTAGGACGGATATTCTCAAGCTTCTAGCCGCAGGTATCATCTATCCTATAGCTGATAGTAAGTGGGTAAGTCCAGTTCATTGTGTTCCTAAGAAAAGATGTATGATTGTTGTTCCTAATGATAAAAATGAACTAATACCTCAAAGAGTTGTTATTGGATATAGAATGTGTATTCCTTACAGGAAGTTGAACAAGGCAACTAGGAAGGACCACTACCCGCTGCCCTTTATTGATCAGATGCTAGAGAGGTTGTCTAAAAACACCCACTTTTGCTATCTCGATGGTTACTCTGGCTTCTCTCAAATTCATGTCAACACTGTTGATCAAGAGATTACCACTTTCACGTGTCCCTACGGTACTTATGCTTATAGGCGTATGCCTTTTGGTTTATGCAATGCACCTGCTATTTTTCATGGTTTCTGTTAGGAGATTGTGGAAGTTTTCATGGACGATTTCTCCGTCTATGGAACTTCCTTTGACCACTGTCTCCACAATCTTAACAAAGTTTTGCAGAGACGCGAGGACACAAATTTAGTGCTTAATTGGGAAAAATGACACTTCATGGTTAACGAAGGGATCGTGCTTGGTCACAAGATTTCCAAGAGGGGAATTGAAGTGGACAAGGCGAAGATTGAAGCTATTGAAAGGATGCCCTATCCAAGGGACATTAAATGTATTCTTAGTTTTCTCGGTCATGCTGGTTTCTATAGAAGATTTATCAAAGACTTTCCTAAGACTTCGAGACCCCTCACTAATCTTCTCCAGAAGGATGTTCCTTTTGTATTTGATGAAGATTGTAAGGAGGCTTTCGAAATTCTTAAGAAAGCTTTGATAACCGCTCCTATAGTATAACCACCTAACTAGAATTTGCCCTTTGAAATTATGTGTGATGCTAGTGATTTTGCTGTTGGAGCTGTTTTAGGACAAAGGGTTGATAAGAAATTGAATGTTATACATTATGCTAGCAAAACCCTTGATAGTGCTCAAAAGAATTATGCTACTACTGAGAAGGAATTTTTAGCAGTAGTATTTGCTTGTGATAACTTTAGGCCTTATATTTTTGATTCAAAAGTTATTATTCATACTGACCATGCTGCTCTTAAGTACCTTATGGCGAAGAAGGATACCAAACCAAGACTCATCAGGTGGGTGCTCCTTCTTCGAGAATTTGATTTACAGATTGTTGATAGAAAAGGAGCAGACAATCCGGTGGCGGACAATCTTTCAAGGATGGAAGATATACCGCATGACCCCATCCCAGTCAACGACAGTTTTCCAGAAGAACAACTTGCTGTTGTAAAAGTACAATATCTTTCCGATCCTTGGTTTGCAAATTATGCTAATTTTATCGTTGCAAAGTATTTGCCTCCAGGTTTAACATTTCAACAAAGGAAGAAGTTCTTCCATGATTTGAGGCACTACTTTTGGGATGACCCTCATCTTTTCAAAGAAGGTCCAGACGGGATCGTGAGAAGATGCATACCGGAACATGAGCAGAAGGACATTCTCAAGCAATGTCACCACAGTCCCTATGGAGGACATCACGCCGGTGAGAGGACCGCACATAAGGTTCTCCAATCAGGTTTTTATTGGCCTACTCTCTTTAAAGATGCTAGAAATTATGTTTTATCTTGTGATAAGTGCCAGAGAGTTGGTAATATTAGTAGGAGGAATGAGATGCCTATGAATTACTCACTAGTGATTCAGCCTTTTGATTGTTGGGGTTTTGATTTTATGGGTCCTTTTCCTCCTTCACACAAGTACACTCACATTTTAGTATATGTTGATTATGTGACCAAGTGGGTTGAAGCAATACCCACTGAGAGTGTTGATCACAAAACATCTTTGAAAAGGCTCAAAGATGTAAATTTCCCTAGGTTTGGTGTACCTAGGTATCTTATGACAGATGGAGGATCACACTTCACACACGGAGCTTTTAGAAAAGCTCAAGCCAAGTACGATGTCAATCATAGAATTGCTTCACCGTACCACCCTCAAACTAGTGGGAAAGTTGAGCTACCAATAGAGAGATCAAGTTGATCTTGCAAAATACAGTCAACAGTTCTAGGAACGATTGGTCAAAGAAGTTAGGAGATGCTTTGTGGGCGTATAGAACTGCTTACAAAAACCCCATAGGCATGTCTCCGTATAAGATGGTCTATGGCAAGGCTTGCCATTTGCCATTAGAATTAGAACATAAAGCTTTCTGGGCTGTTAGAGAGCTTAATGCTGACCCAAAGTAAGCCGGTGAAAAGCGCCTCATGAACTTGACTTCTCTAGATGAGTGGATAAGTGAAGCTTACGAGAGTGCTAAAATGTTCAAGGAAAAGGTAAAGAAGTGGCCTGATAAAACGATTCTGAAACGTGAATTTAATGTTGGTGATAAAGTATTATTTTTTAGATCCCATTTCGGGTTTTCTCTAGGTAAATTACTTTCCAGATGGGAAGGGCCCTTTCATATCGAAGAAGTATACCGCTCTGGTGCAATCAAGATTAACAATTTTGATGGCAACAAACCTCAAGTTGTGAATGGGCAAAGACTCAAGCATTACATGGCGGGAGATCCCGTCAACGTAGATGTAAATATAATACAAACAACAACTCATGAAGAATATGTTGTATCCCCGTTTCAGACACCAGTAGAAGCAGAATAAGAAAAGGTATGTAGTACGGTAAGGAAACATTGCGAACCGCCATAAAAGTTCTAGATTACGAGTTTTTGCAAAATATAGAAAAATCAGAGCCTAATTGGAGCCGGAGAGGAGCTCCAAGGGGCCCAGGCGCCCCCCTGGCGCGGCCTACCTCCTGGCCGCGCCGGGTGGCCGCTTGGGCACCCCGGAGCCCGTCTCCGACTCCACTTTGGCTCATTACCTTCCTATTGTTGCAGAAATTTTTGCTATATATTTGCCCAGATAGTCCCGGCACCGTATCTCGCGGTTTCGTGTGTTTTCTTCTCGAGATGTTTCTGCCAGGAGATCTTTTAGATAAACCTAGGTGCCATGGCTTCCCCAAGTTAGTCGTCAACGTCATCAACCCTTACCTCGCTCAGATGAAGAACCATCCTCGAACCATCCAGTTGGAGGATGGTGTCCTTCATCAAGAATATCTAAAGGAACCTGCCAAGGAGGGGAGCATCGAGGCCAGGCTAGAAGAGATGGAGCAAGAAGTCTTAAAGTACAAGAAGATGGTTGAGCGGGGTGTTGAAGCCAACTTCGACCTCATCAACGAGCTAAAGACGTTATACAAGAAGGAGATAAGGGGGATATGGTCAAGCATCACCGCGGCAGAAGAAAGAACTGATGATCTCCAAGGGCAGATCTATGATTTGCACAACCAGAACTGTGAGTATGAACTAAAGTTTATGCGCATGGGTTTAGGTGCTGGAAGCAGGATCTTGGAGACTGAAGCCTCTCATGGGACCGGAGAACCTCTACCATGGAAGTGCTTCATCCATGACTACATCATCATCATCATCAACAACAACAACAACAACAACATGAATGAGGATTAAATATCCTTGGGTAATGGCACCCCCTCAGTTTGTTCCAAGCTTGGGGGAGTGCCAGGTATCTTTATCTTTATCTTAGTATTTTAGAGTCAAGTAGAGTCGTGTCATGTCTAGGGAAGTTATTATATGAAATAGGTGTTTGCTTTGAGGTCTATCACTCCTCCTATGGAGAGTTTGTATCCGTGAGTGTGGAGTCGTCTATGATGGAATATTAATGAGAAGTTTATTGGTTCCTTCACTTCACTCGGTATTCTCTTCACGAAATCAACCTTATATGATGATTCTTATGGGGAGTATTGACCTTATATCAGGTATGGCTTTGAAAACTTTAATTAATTTTGGCAAACATAGCTTTGGTCTTGACAACATGCATGTTTTCTCAAGTAGCGATATAGCCAATCCTTTATGTTATTATGCTTGAAGTGTTATGTTGACAAGGAAGACAACTTGATGTGTTATGCTTACCTTAATGTTTATGCTTTATATGTTTTGCATCTAAGTTAGCATCAATTGTCTGTTCTCTCAAAGCCTTTGTTAGCCAAACTCTTTGCCTAGCAGATTTCTTCTTGTGCATCCTTACCCTGAAACCAATATCTTCCATATGAGTCCACCATACCTTCCTATTCGTGGTATTCCCCTACCACTCCTAAAAGTATAGAATCTATGTGTTATCCTTAAATGTTCAAAATCTTCTGTTTTGTGCCTCTTGTTTAGCTCATGAGGAAGTAGTAGGTAATTCATGATCTTCTTAAGTTGGACAAGTTTTACCCCAGGATTGCATGTCTAATCTGCAAACCCATAATACGAGGAGGAACTGGCATGAATGCGCCCAGCTCGAAAGATAATATAACAAAAAAAACCTCCTTCACGCTTGGTCTATGAGAAATCAGAAACTTTGGCAGTGTAAACAAAGGAGATTAAGGGGATGTGATCGTCCCCACTTGGGAGCCGTTCCTCGAAACTTGTCCATCTTGAGAAGTAATTGAGCTATCTATTAGCATTCGTTCACAAACTATGCACCTCCCAAAATTTATTTTCATTATGTTTGATTTAAGGATAACACATGAGTTTTCCCTGCTTGCCTTTAACAAGGCTTTCATTTACTTTTGTGTTGAGTCAGTTGTCCCACTTCCTTCTTTTCCCAAAAGAGAACAGACACTTGATGTTGATGAGGATTCATCCATATAATGCTGCATTAAGTTTTGCCATGCCACATCATTGTTGACATTATCTTTTGATAAGTAAGTTGTTTGCGAAAGCTTTTGCCAAGCAAACATCTTACTTTGTGTTAGCATTTGCACTTCATGATTAATAACATGTTCTTTCAAAATCTTCAAATTGTTTCATTATAAAGAGAAAGAGCAAAAGTAAAAGTTATTAGTTGTCCTTTGACCAAGGATATGTTTGCCATAATTTGATGAGTTTTCTCATCCCTACTTTTGATTATAATTGTTACTACTTTCTCATAAGGGCCTTATGAGTTGAGGTTGCTATTAAGGATGCTTGAGTTTGATGAAGAAAACTTTGATGCTTCTTGTCCGTATTCTATTTATCGACACTTCACTCTCTAAACTTGTGGACAGGTTTACAGAGCTCAGTATTCGCTTGGGGACAAGCGAGGTCTAAGTTTTGCGGAGTTGATACGTCCAAAATGCATCACTATCTTCTATAGTAATTATTTCTTATTCATTCATATATTTCATGATATGATGCTATTCTTGTGTTGTTTTGGCTTAATTTACACAGTTTGCAACTTTCCGATGCCAAAGTAGTAGACGCAGGATTCAGCGGTAAAAAGTGGACGCTGAGTTGTTGAAGGAGAAGACCTCCAAATTACTTGAAAATCGATGGAGGGTATTTTCTAGAAGGATGATGAAGACACGCAAAAGAGGGGCCATAGGGTGCCCAGGCGGCCACCTGGCGCGGCCCCCACCCTGGCCACGCGGGGAGGGCGCCTGGACCCCTGGGGCCACTCCCGGCTCCCCCCTTTGGCCTATATATCACACATCGTCCAAAAACCCTAAAAAGAGAGAGTTTTCGCGAGTTCCGTCGTCGCTCCATGGCAAAAACCAACAGAGGAGAAAAGACATCTCCGGCAGGCAGATTTCGCTGGGGAGAACACCTCCCGAAAGGGGAGATCGTCGCCATCGTCATCACCATCGTCACGGTCATCATCGATATCATCATCAAAATCATCCCCAACATCATCACCATCTTCATCTTCATCCAATCTCACTTCACAAGTTCAACTTATGTTGTAATCCATACTATCTATCCTCTCTACTCTACCGGTGTTGATTACTATCGTGTGATGAATGCTATTGAGTTTTGTTGGAGAAATATCATTGTGTCCAGATTTTTTATCATCTATTTATCCCCACTGATCATGATCTCTTTTATGTCTTGTGAGTAGTCACTTTAGTTCTTGAGGACATGGGAGAAGTCTAGTTGCTAGTAGTCATATGATGTTGAAGTAATATGTGTTGTTTCATATTTAAGTTGTGATGTTATTTTCCTAGTGGTGTTGTGTGAGTCGAACACTCAACACTTCGCCTTATTAAGGACCTAGGGGAATGCATTGTGTATAAAGAATGCTTACGGTGGGTTGCCGGAGTGACAAAAACCTAAACCCCAGTTCGCACGCTTTTGCACAAGGGAACTATGGATCATCGATTGTATTTCTATGGTTTGGCTTTTGCCTTAATTATTATCTTGTATTTTCGGATGCTTGCAAGGTGTTTAATCATAAGAGTGTACTTATCTTAGTCTAGAGGGTGTACGAGCATAGATCCACTCACTCAACACTTATCAACACAGCACATAGTACCGATACGGAATATGGCGAAAGCACGTGACTATTTCTCCCGTGTGTCCTCAAGAACGCTTTAGCCTTTATAAGTTCAGTTGCTAGGCCTCTCCTTTTCTCAAAAGGATTGGGCCACTTGTTACTCCTTAGTGCCTTTTACTTTGCTCGCTTTTACCTTTTTGTTGCTTATATCGAAAACCCTAAAAAGTTATCTTTCAGTTCCTGCAGCTATTTCTTTATCAAAGTCACTTACCAATACCTTCTGCTCCTCGTTGGGTTCGACACTCTTATTTATCAAAAACGCTACAAACGATCCCCTACAGTTGAGGGTCATCACATGATAACACACATATAAGAACTTCAAAGTAAAGCAAGTATGATATGCAATTCAAGTCAAGACAATGACAAGCAAGAGTCTATATCTAGTATTGAAACTAGCAAAGTAAGAACATAAAGGTGCAAGAGCTCTCTCTGTCCGTGACTCGAATGTCTCCAAATGGTGTTTGCGTGCAAGAAGTGGGAGATGGGTTTAGAGCATAAAAATACTATATAGTTTAATTGAGAACTCAATCTATTAAAACTTCACACTTGGTCTCCTTCAGAATCTTATTTTGACTCATCCCTAGACCACTAGTTAGGCACAAGTCAAACTGATCCTCTCCCTTTCGACTTTGAGCACTCATTCAATGGATGAGCGCGAGCAAGATATGTTGGTACTTAAGATGGCAAAGAGAAAAATTATGGGGAAGGAAGACAAAAGGTGTGAAAGTCTCACATCAATGAGAACAATCATAGGCGAGAGAAAGCCAAATGGTATATTTGATGTGAGGAGTAGGGATTTCCATGCAACGGATGGACATAGAGCTAAGTTAAGCTCACTAGTGGGGGTGCATCCAACTTGCTTGCTCATGAAGACCTAGAGCTCTTTTGAGGAGGCTCATCCTTGGAATATGCAAGCCAAGTTCTATAGTGTAGGGATCCTCACATAGTTATACATGAATGATAATCTCTATGGAGTACATATATGACTATGAAGTACGAGTGTGGATCTTTCAAAAGGAATAGTAGTGTTGCCCCTTCTCTCTTTTTATTTCTTTTTTCTTTTTTTTATATTTTTGTGGCCTCATTTGCTCTTTCTATTTATCTCTCATTTTTCCTCTTTGGGATCTTTTAATTTGTCCTCTTTGGGATATTTTCCTCACTTTAAGGGCAACACTCTATATTTTACAAGAATATAAAGAAGATATTCAGACTTTACAAGAAGTACTCAACATAAAGAAAACTGAAAATTATCTTGATGTATGCAAATGTATGCCTCTGCCAGTGTAGCAGGATATGCAATGATATGAGCGCATCATGTAGCAATGTTAAGGGCAAGGACCAACTAGCATGCGGCTCGTCGATCAAGCAAAAGCATGTATGACATGAAGATCAAGTCATGAGATGATGGATGTTGCATGACAATGTATCTCGGAAAGGCTATGGAAATGCCTTGATAGGTAGGTATGGTCGCTGTTTTGAGGAAGATATAAGGAGGTTTATGATGACAAAGTGTATCATGCCAATGGTTTGGATGCACCGACGAAGTATGCACCAACTCTCAAGATGAGAAAGGGCAATCCACGGTACCGAAGAGGCTAGCAAAATATGGAAGGTGGAAGTGCCAACAATCGAATACTCGCATTAGTCCGAAGAACTCATGCACTTATTATCAGTAAATCTCTATCTAATCAGGAGGTTCACAAAGATACAAGTACCTCGAGGAGGAGTGTATGGGGTTTTTGTTATCCTTGCACATCCTCGACCCATTGTACGTGAGGGTACTCTATATATTCCAACCCCTCTAGAGGTTAGCGATCCATCTAGTAGCTAGAGTTCTCAACTAGTTTTTGTAGTTTTCGAAAATAAGCACGGATTGCCCAAAATATGACACCTATCACTAATAGTCTCAAGCTCTTGGCACCAAAAAGTCTAAACATTACTCAAATCAATACCTCAAAACTATTGCAAGTTACTACTATACTTATAATAGCAAACTCAATTGCCTACTCATGCAAAACATACAACTCAGTGCAACAAGCCAACTCTCTAAACAAGATAAGCATGATAACTCAAGAAAGTTCCTAAACAACCTAAATAAAAGCTCTTAAAAAGATAAGCATGAAAACTAAGAGCTAAGCATGATAGCGGCTATGAAAATATAAAGAACACACACAAAGAAATATAAGCATGCAAGCCTATGTTGTGTTCTAGGGTGCAGTGGAGCGTCTTTATCTCCCAAACAATGAAGGCTAGGGTCCAACTTGTTATGAACAACAAGCAAAACTAAAACAAACTAAAAAGTAAAGAGCGAGACGCTCCAAGTTTAGCACATAACACATGAAGAGATAAAAATATAGCATGGAGACGGATGAACTGATGATTGTTGATGGAGGAGGGGATGCATGGGGGCATCCCCAAGCTTAGACGCTTGAGTCTCCTTCGATATTTCTTGGGGGTGCATGGGGGAGTCCCCACGCTTTAGCGCTTGACACTCCAGAATCTTCTTTTATCATCTTCCGTCGCATACTTGAAAACTCTCTTCATACGAAACTCATCATAAGCTGATTAAAGTGGTTAGTACCCATAATAAAATATAGTTTCCTCTATTGGAAATAAATATTTTCATCAAGAGCTACTGTTTCTCATGATTGCCAAAAAGTTTTTGCAAAGAAAAAGCAAGCTTAAGATTTGCAAAACGGCGAAAACGCAAAACGTGGCAGAATCTGTGAAAAACAGACCAGCAGGTAGTAAATAATTTTTTGGGGTAATTATGCAACTCAAATAAAAAACATTCAGATAAAAAAGATGATCTGGTGATTTATCGTGAATTTTTCCTTCAAGCAAACAAAATCTGTTTCTGGACAACATGTCACAACTTTTGAACTTTCTTGCAATCGGAGGCTAAAACTTGGCACAAATCTTGAAAATAAAGATGCAAGGATGTTGCTACAGTAGTAACAAGCATGAAGACCACTACAACTGAATGTAAAACATTTTGGGTTGCCTCCCAATAAGCGCTTCCTTTTATGCCTTTTAGCTAGGCATGACGCAAAAAGTTCAAGTTTTATCAACTCCAAAAGAATAACTTGCCTGTCTAACGGACTCGTAAGGTAACTTAATCTTCTTTCGAGGGAAGTGTTCCATTCCCTTTTTGAGGGGGAATTGGAATCTAATGGTCTCTTCTTTCATGTCAATGATAGCACGTGCGAAGAAAAGGACGTCCCAAAATAATTGGACATGAGGGATCACACTCAATATCCATGACAAGAAAATCAACGGGAACATAATTATCATTGGCAATAATAAGAACATCATCAATCCTTCCTAAAGGTTTCTTTACGGAAGAATCAACAAGACGAACACCAAAAGAACATGGATCAAAAGGTTTCAAATCAATCATATCATACATCCTTTTGGGTAAAACAGAGGCACTAGCTCCAACATCACATAAGGCAAAGCAAGAGAAATTATTCAATATAATTTTGACCATAGGATCCCAACCATCTTCTAGCTTTCTAGGAATAGAAGTCTCTAACTTGAGCTTCTCCTCCCTAGCTTTGATAAGAGCATTGTGTTGGATATGTGCCCTAGAGACAAATTAATAAAGATATTTGTCACATATCCGTTTTGTTCATAATACGTTTTATACTGTGCTATAACTGTATTACTTGGAAATACTAATACAGGTGTAGTATAAAACATGGTCCGTAGTTTAACTCGGGTAAACTATCTCATTGGGCAATTGATTGATCAAGCTTTCCTGATCATGGCGACACTTAAGTCCATTGACAATGAGGTCATATCATTAGGGGAATGATGTGATGGACAGACACCCACCTAAAGTAATGCAATGTGATCGAGTCACATAGTTCAGCGTTGCTATGACTTTGTAACGTATGCCTTAGTCCTTAGACCGTAATGATCATACGTAATCACGATCTATGAGGAGACTTTGATTTGTATCCCACCGCCTGACTGAAATATGCTGGCTATAACGGAACACTTTGGGTATTCCGAAATAGATGGTTGATGAGTATGTTAATAGATCAAAGCGGGATTTGTCAGTCCTTGTGACAGGACAGGTACTCTGGGCCCACTCGGTGATATTGCATCAACCCTTGCAAGGACGTGACTAGGTCACAAAGAGATGCAATGATCATGGACGAGAGAAGTTGTTTGTCGTGAACGAGATGTGAACACGGTATGTGGGATACCGACGATCAAACCTCGGACAAACAAGGTACCGCAGAACAAAGGGATTACGTCGTATCGTTAACGATTTCCAAAAGCGATCGAAGCTCATTCGATGGAAGCGCAGGGGCTGTCAAGGATTGTAACCAGATCCAACTGACTAGTCATTGGTCCATGAGAAGAGTCTCGACCATGTCTGCTGTTTCCCGGACCGTTAGGGTGTTACACTTAAGGGCAATCGATGCATAGGACAGTTATGGGATCAATCGGTGAAATAGGAGAAATCACCGGAATAGTTCCGGAGGAGGACGGAATGGTTTCCGGACATTTTGAATAGTTCAAAATAAAGTTTAATTGTTTTAATAATGTTTTTATTATTTAATTATCTGAATTAAATATTTAAAACTTATTAAATAATTAAAATAATGGAAAAAAGGCTATATGGGCCTTAGAGGCCCATTAGGGGAGGAGGGGGTTCCCCCCCTTGGGCTTGGCGCCAAGGGGTGGGGCCCAACCCCCCCTTGGCCGGCGCACCCCTCCCCCCTTGGGGGTTTAGTCCCACATGGGGGAGGGAAGAGGGATCACACCCCCCCTTGGCCTTTATATAGAGAGGTAGACCCCCCTTTTTCCATACAACAATTGATCTCCTTCTTCTTCCTTCTCCATTTCCGGAAGTGGACTCCCCTTGTTTGGAGTCTGCACCAGGATTGGAGTTCTCCACCATAAGGCAGGCCGTCGCTCTGCCGGAGTCGGGATCCGTAGCCGTCTTCTTTCCGCTGCTCGCCTGGTTCGGAGCCCGGGAGGAACATCGATTGTGCCGTACGTGTATAATCCCTTCGAGGCATTACACCTGTGGTGCTGCTTCGTCGCTGGAGGTTTGCCGGGAGTCATCCTCGCCGGTGGTGGTCTTCTACACGACAGGGAGGTCGTAGTTCTGAGTCTACGCCAACCACGTTCGTAAGAACGTTTCCCGCTTTCGGTCTTCAAAGGTATGAACACCGATTCCCTCTGTTACTTTACATCGCCATAGCATAGATCTTGGGTTCGGGTACCGTAGGTGTGAAAAATTTGTGTTTTCTGCCCCGTATCCTAACAGTGGTATCAGAGCTAGCTATGCATAGATGTATTGTACGGATAGAACACATCTAGGATGTGGGCATCGAATCTTCATTCGTTACCCTCCCACGTGTACTCATTCAGCATTGCGGCAATGTTTGATGAAGCGGCCCCCGACCGACATTACGCGTTTACGCGAGACTGGTTCCACGCTTGACATATGGCTTGTACCATATAAAGTGGCTGGGGGGGTGTCTGTCTCTCTGCATTAGCGATGCGAAGATGTTTGCAACGGAGGGCCCCGACAGGGGTGTAATAGAGACGAATAAGAGACGGTGTTGTGGCTTGTTTTTCGCAGGATAGAAATCGGTTCTCTCTCTCGAAACCCCTAGCAGCCACGTAAAACTTGCACAAGCTAAAGTAGAAAGACGTTCTAACTTTGCTTTGCATAAAGGGGGATCATAGGTTGTATGATTTAAAGTTTTACTTCCTGTTTTATGCTAATATGCTAGATATATCGACGGTAGCACGAAACAGGACCATCTCTCACAATACCAACATTGTGTTCTCCCTTTTGATGGGCACCACCTGGAAGGTTCTCCCATATGGCTTGATGCTCCGTACATACCGGAGTTGTCCTACATATTCAACGGAGTTCGCATGAGGTTGGGTTCGAGGAGCCTGGCATATGCAGATATGGCCTTGCTGAACAGCTAACATCAAGGTTCGATTGGCAGGCTTGACGTATGTAGATGCGGGCCTGGAACACAGAAGACCGAAAGGTCGAGCACGAGTCACATGGCTGATGTGATTGGCTTAGAGGCCTACCTGGTTTGCATACTGGGCCGTACATATCGGGGGAGGTATGGGGGCTGGGATTGTGTAATCACTTAGTTAAATTGAGAGGTGTTTATCTAAGTGGGAGCTTTCTAGAATTTTAAGATTAAATTGAAACTCCACATTATGAACAAAAGTCTAAATATGTATCGTTGTGAATCCAACCTTGTAGATGGCAGCACCTCGCCCCTCGTTCAACTTAGGATCATTCCTAGAGAAAGATAAGCTAAAAACAGATGGGACAAACTTCACCAACTGGTTCCGCACCCTGAGGATTCTCCTCGCTCCCCTCAAAATGGCATACGTACTAGAGGACGCGTTAGGTGACGCACCAGCAGATGATGCCAGTCAGGACGAGAAGAATGTCTATCTCTCCAGGACTGATGATTACAACCTTGTCCAGAGTGGCATGCTCTACTCCATGGAGGCTGAGCTGCAGAAATGCTTTGAGAGGATGGGTGCATATGAGATTATCACCGACCTCAAGGCGGTCTTCGCACCTCAAGCCAGGGCTGAACGGTACGAGGCTTCTGAAGCCTTCTTCTCAGCAAAGATGGATGAGCACGGCAGCGTGAGTGAGCACGTGGTCAAAATGTCTGGCTACGTTCAGCGCTTGAATGCTCTGGAATGTCAGATTCCAGATGAACTTGCGGTTGATAGGGTGTTGCAGTCGCTTCCCCCTAGCTACAAAGGCTTTGTGCTGAACTACAACATGCAGGGGATGACCAAAACCCCTTCTGAGTTGTTCGCCATGCTAAAGAGCGCTGAGGTTGAGATCAAGAAGGAGCACGCCGTCTTCATGGTCAACAAGACCACTGACTTCAAGAAGTCAAGCAGACGGGAGAAGGCCAGGAGAGGTGGCCCCAGGAGGGATGGCAAGTCAGTTGCCGCTCCTCCCAAGGCACCCAAGCCTAAACTCGGAGTGGAGTGCTTCTACTGCAAAGGTGAAGGTCACTGGAAGCGCAACTGTCCCAAGTACCTAAAGGACAAGAAGGCTGGCAAGGTCGCCAAGAGAGACGAAGGTATATTTGATATACATATTGTTGATCTTCTCTTGACAAGCGCTGGGAACACATCCTGGATATTTGATACAGGATCTGTCGCTCATATTTCTAAATTCCATTCAGGGACTAAGGAATAGGAGACGCTTGGTCAAAGATGAAGTGACGATGCGCGTGGGGAATGGCTGCCAAATTGAAGTCTTGGCGGTCGGCACGAAGCATCTTAGTCTCCCTTCGGGATTGGTTTTAGTTCTGAATAAATGTTACTATGTACCCGCGTTGAGTGTGAACATCGTGAGTGGTTCTTGCTTGAAGCGAGACCACTATTCTTTTAAATCCGATACAATTGGTTGTTCGATTTATAAGGATGATATGTTTTATGTTCACGCACCGGAGTCGCATGGTTTATTCATACTTAATCTCTATGGTGACGTAAGTCACGTTAACAATATTGAGGCCAAAAGATTGAAGAATAATGAAGATCACATGATGATGTGGCATTGCCGACTTGGTCATATTGGTGTAAAACGCATGGAGAAGCTCCATAAGGATGGACTTCTTGACTCATTGGATTTTGGATCCCTTGATACATGTGAACAATGCCTCATGGGCAAAATGACAAGGACTCCATTCAATGGTGTGATGGAGCGTGCGGATGTCTTATTGGGGATCATACACACGGATGTATGTGGACCCATGAACGTCCCCACTCGCAATGATCTTCGTTACTTCGTGACCTTTAATGATGACTTGGGTAGATATGGGTATATTTACTTGATGAGGCACAAGTCTGAAACCTTTGAAAAGTTCAAGGAATTTCAGAATGAGGTCGAAAATCAACTCGGAAGGAAAATCAAGCACCTTCGATCGGATCGAGGTGGCGAGTATTTGAGTCACGAGTTTGGCAATCATCTGAAGTCTTGTGGCATAGTACCACAGCTTACGCCAGCAGGCACACCTCAGAGAAACGGTGTAGCTGAGCGACGTAATCGAACCCTATTGGATAGTGTACGATCGATGATGTCTCATACTGATTTGCCTGTGTCATTCTGGGGGTATGCATTAGAAACCGCCATTCATATTCTTAATAGGGCACCATCCAAATCCGTAAAGACAACACCATTTGAAAGAATGGCATGGCACTAAACCTGAGTTGTCTCACCTGAAGATTTGGGGTTGTGAGGCTTATGTTAGGAAACTACAGCCTGACAAACTTGAATCCAAGGCGGATAAGTGCATCTTTGTGGGCTATCCCAAGGAAACTTGTGGGTACACCTTCTACAACAAGTCTGACAGCAAAACGTTTGTTGCCAAGACGGGACACTTTCTTGAGAAGGAGTTTCTCGCGAAAGAGTTGAGTGGGAGGAAAATAGACCTCGATGAAGTAACTGACCAATCACTCCAATTGGATGAAATGGCTACGGAATATGTTCTGGAACCATCTTCCACAGTGGGAGGTGAAGAGAATGGCCAGAACGACATTCATAACGATCATGACATTCACGATGATCATGATGAGAATGAAGAGGAACCTTTTATGCCCCGTAGGTCATCAAGAGTCCGTCAACCTACTGAGTTTTACGGACAGCTTGTGAATGCAATCTCGGCTGTTGAGTCGGATGAACCTACGAGTTACAAAGAAGCAATGGAGGGACCCGAGTCCGAGAAATGGCTTGAAGCCATGAAATCCGAAATAGACTCCATGTACACCAACAAAGTATGGACTTTGGTGGATATTCCCGAGGACCGCAAGGCCGTCGAGAATAAATGGATTTTCAAGAAAAAGACTGACGCAGACGGAAACGTATCTGTCTACAAAGCTCGACTTGTCGCGAAGGGTTTCCGACAAATTCAAGGAGTTGACTACGAGGAGACATTCTCTCCTGTAGCGATGATAAAGTCTATTCGGATCCTACTAGCAATAGCTGCATATCATGATTACGAGATATGGCAGATGGATGTGAAAACTGCATTCCTAAATGGCAACATTGAGGAAGAGTTGTATATGATGCAACCAGAGGGGTTTGTCGATCCAAGGAATGCTGGTAAGGTTTGCAAGCTTCAACGGTCCATCTATGGGTTGAAGCAAGCATCTCGGAGCTGGAATCTTCGATTTGATGAGGTCATTAAAGCTTTTGGATTTGTCCAAAACATCGAAGAGTTCTGCGTCTATAAGAAACTGAGTGGGAGCTCTGTAGCATTCCTTGTGTTATATGTAGATGACATATTGCTAATAGGGAACGATAAGAAATTCTTAGAGGAAGTGAAGGAATATCTGAATGGACAATTTTCCATGAAGGACCTAGGTGAAGCTGTGTACATACTGGGGATTAAGATCTATAGAGATAGGCCTAATCGGAGGTTGGCCTTGAGTCAGAATACTTATATTGACAAGATTTTGAAAAGGTTCAAAATGGATGACTCCAAGAGAGGTCTCTTGCCAGTCATAAAAGGTGTCAAATTAAGCGTGACTCAATGCCCGACCACAGCTAAAGAGAAAGAGGAGATGTCCTCAAAGCCCTATGCCTCAGCCATAGGTTCTCTCATGTATGCTATGTTATGTACCAGACCGGATTTAGCGCTGGCCATTAGTATGACTAATCGCTACCAGAGTAATCCGGGAATGGCCCATTGGACAGCAGTGAAGAACATCCTTAAGTACTTGAGAAGAACCAAGGATCTCTTTCTTGTTTATGGAGGAGTTGATGAGGAGCTCACCGTAAAGGGTTACGTTGACGCAAGCCTCGGCTCAGACCTAGATGAATCGAAGTCCCAGACGGGATATGTTTTCATGTTGAACGGAGGCGCGATTAGCTGGAGGAGCGGCAAACAGTCAGTCGTCGCTCAATCTTCAATGGAGTCGGAGTATATTGCCGCTTGCGAAGCGTCAAACGAGGCGCTGTGGCTGAAGAAGTTCATGATCGAGCTTGGCGTCTTTCCCAGTTGCACTGACCCCGTGGGAATCTTCTGCGACAACACGGGTGCCATTGCTAACGCGAAGGAGCCAAGAACTCACTCTACAGCCAAGCACATCCTCCTAAAGTTCCATGTGACGCGAGACTACGTCAGGGATGGACACACTAGGATTCACAAGATACATACGGATCTGAACGCAGCAGACCCGATGACTAAACCTCTTCCATAGGGCAAGTTTGAAGAACACCGAGAGACCATTGGTGTTAGATACATACCTGATGTAAACTAGTGTAATTTGTACTCTAGTGCAAGTGGGAGACTGTTGGATATGTGCCCTAGAGACAAATTAATAAAGATATTTGTCACATATCCGTTTTGTTCATAATACGTTTTATACTGTGCTATAACTGTATTACTTGGAAATACTAATACAGGTGTAGTATAAAACATGGTCCGTAGTTTAACTCGGGTAAACTATCTCATTGGGCAATTGATTGATCAAGCTTTCCTGATCATGGCGACACTTAAGTCCATTGACAATGAGGTCATGTCATTAGGGGAATGATGTGATGGACAGACACCCACCTAAAGTAATGCAATGTGATCGAGTCACATAGTTCAGCGTTGCTATGACTTTGTAACGTATGCCTTAGTCCTTAGACCGTAATGATCATACGTAATCACGATCTATGAGGAGACTTTGATTTGTATCCCACCGCCTGACTGAAATATGCTGGCTATAACGGAACACTTTGGGTATTCCGAAATAGATGGTTGATGAGTATGTTAATAGATCAAAGCGGGATTTGTCAGTCCTTGTGACAGGACAGGTACTCTGGGCCCACTCGGTGATATTGCATCAACCCTTGCAAGGACGTGACTAGGTCACAAAGAGATGCAATGATCATGGACGAGAGAAGTTGTTTGTCGTGAACGAGATGTGAACACGGTATGTGGGATACCGACGATCAAACCTCGGACAAACAAGGTACCGCAGAACAAAGGGATTACGTCGTATCGTTAACGGTTTCCAAAAGCGATCGAAGCTCATTCGATGGAAGCGCAGGGGCTGTCAAGGATTGTAACCAGATCCAACTGACTAGTCATTGGTCCATGAGAAGAGTCTCGACCATGTCTGCTGTTTCCCGGACCGTTAGGGTGTTACACTTAAGGGCAATCGATGCATAGGACAGTTACGGGATCAATCGGTGAAATAGGAGAAATCACCGGAATAGTTCCGGAGGAGGACGGAATGGTTTCCGGACATTTTGAATAGTTCAAAATAAAGTTTAATTGTTTTAATAATGTTTTTATTATTTAATTATCTGAATTAAATATTTAAAACTTATTAAATAATTAAAATAATGGAAAAAAGGCTATATGGGCCTTAGAGGCCCATTAGGGGAGGAGGGGGTTCCCCCCCTTGGGCTTGGCGCCAAGGGGTGGGGCCCAACCCCCCCTTGGCCGGCGCACCCCTCCCCCCTTGGGGGTTTAGTCCCACATGGGGGAGGGAAGAGGGATCACACCCCCCTTGGCCTTTATATAGAGAGGTAGACCCCCCTTTTTCCATACAACAATTGATCTCCTTCTTCTTCCTTCTCCATTTCCGGAAGTGGACTCCCCTTGTTTGGAGTCTGCACCAGGATTGGAGTTCTCCACCATAAGGCAGGCCGTCGCTCTGCCGGAGTCGGGATCCGTAGCCGTCTTCTTTCCGCTGCTCGCCTGGTTCGGAGCCCGGGAGGAACATCGATTGTGCCGTACGTGTATAATCCCTTCGAGGCATTACACCTGTGGTGCTGCTTCGTCGCTGGAGGTTTGCCGGGAGTCATCCTCGCCGGTGGTGGTCTTCTACACAACAGGGAGGTCGTAGTTCTGAGTCTACGCCAACCACGTTCGTAAGAACGTTTCCCGCTTTCGGTCTTCAAAGGTATGAACACCGATTCCCTCCGTTACTTTACATCGCCATAGCATAGATCTTGGGTTAGGGTACCGTAGGTGTGAAAAATTTGTGTTTTCTGCCCCGTATCCTAACACATTGGTAATATGCTCGGTGAAGGCAATGTTACGTGTGCTAGTGTGGGGGTCTTTAGCCATTCTTTGCAAAAAGGTGATAACTTCAGAAAGACTACAATTATCAAAATCAAGATCACTACCATTAATTAAAGTGGTGGTGATGTCATCTAAGGTCATTCTTTTGGTAGTCTCTAAGTTCATGGGACCTTCTTGTCCTAAAGTTGAGGTATTAGCATCACTATTAATAGGTCCATCGGGACTAGGGATGTGTTGGGTGCTAAAAGTTTTGAGATCCTCAACGTGTATAGTATCAATAGTAGTGTGTGTGTAGGAAGGCTCTTAATTCTATATTCCTCTTCTAGGGACGAAACCACTTCGGGTTTGGCCGCCATTTGATTTATCAAGGTAGCATGTGTGTGAGCCTAGTCTGGAGATTAGAAATCTCAATATTCAGGCTCTCAAGTTGTCTTCCAATGTTTTGCAAAATAGAATAATGCTCATCTAGTTGTCTAGAGAAGGCCTTATTTTGCTTATATCGAGTATGCATGTAATTCTTTGTGGCCTTCTCTATTTCTAAAAGTTTCTCATAACTAAGCGTTCCTCTATTCCTAGGAGTGTGATTATAAGAGTTATCGTTCCCATAGTTTTTGGATGGGAACGGTCTAGGATTGTTGCTAGCAAAATTACCCCTATAAGCATTATTATTAAAGTTGGTCCTAGAAATAAAATTAAAATCAACTTGCTCTCTTTCTTGAGCAACCAAATAATTTAAAGGAACATCATGAGGATCAATAGGAGCTTGCTTGGTAAGTAAAGACATGATCATGTCAACCTTTTCATTTAAAGAGGAGATCTTCTCAACAAAGTTTACCTTCCTACCTGTTGGAGCTCTTTCGGTGTGCCATTGTGAATAATTTGTCATAATCTCATCCAATAGCTTCGTGGCAGCACCAAGTGTAGTTGACATAAAGGTTCCTCCCGTGGCCGAGTCTAACAGATTCCGCGAGGTAAAGTTTAATCCTGCATAGAAAGTTTGGATAACCATCCAAGTAGTCAAACCATGTGTAGGGAAATTATTAACAAGAGATTTCATGCGTTCCCAAGCTTGCGCAACGTGTTCATTATCCAATTGTTTAAAATTCATAATGTTACTTCTCAACTGGATAATCTTAGCAGCTGGGTAGTACTTCCCACTAAAAGCATCCTTGCACCTATCCCAAGAATCTATGCTATTCCTAGGCAAGTATTGAAGCCACACTTTAGATCCTCCTCCAAAGGAGAAAGGAAAAAGCTTAATTTTAACAATATCACCATCTACTTCTTTGTACTTTTGCATATCACAAATCTCAACTAAATTATTTAAGTGGAAAGCAGCATCATCTCCAGCACCGGAGAATTATTCTTTCATAACAAGATTAAGTAAAGCATGTCTGATTTCATATGAAGGTGTTGAAGTGGAAGGTGGAGCAATAGGAGTGCTGATAAAGTCATTGTTGTTGTGACTAGTGAAGTCACACACCTTGGTGTTTTCAGTGGAACCCATAGTAACAGCAGCAAGCAAGAACAAGGAAAACATTTTTTTGCAGTTTTTGATATAAAACTCTAAAGCAAGAACTAGAAAGTAAACTAGCAAGACTAAAAAACAAAGTTAAAAGATAGTGTGCAACTCCCCTGTCTTGATGATTGGATTCTCCGGCAACAGCGCCAGAAATTTCTTTGATGGCACTGAATTAGTGCTCCTCGTTGGTTACCCAAAGTGGAAGGTAAGGATGTAGTCTAGCAGCAATTTCCCTTACACGACGACTGTAAGGTTTATGTCTCTAGTAGGACTCTAAGGACGACAAGTAGTAGTATGCTTCTCTCGCGCTTATAGAAGACGCGAACCTGCACACATAACAATTAACTTTACTCCCAACGAGTACATAGAGGTTGTCAATCTCTCCTGCCTTGTTGTTTACAAAGGATCAAACACAAGAGGGATCATAATAGTGACGATTGCAACGAAAAGGAAATAAAGCAGTAAATAATGGAGGTGTAAACAGTGGTGGAAATATGGACCGGGGTCCCATGATGTTCACGAGTGATGTATCTCTCCCAAAAGACGATAAAATAGCTAAGCTGGGTGAACAAATTACAGCTAGACAATTGAAAAAATTATAAACGCACCGCAATGCTAATTATGCTGCAAAGAAAGTTAGAGGCTCAAAAGTATGGGTAGTACGCCAAGACAAGTAGACCAAAATTCAACTGCATCTACTCACTAATCATCCACCTTGAGATATCTATCCAGAACATCTCGCTGGTATTAAGTTGCGAGCCCCACCCAAACTGTAAACTCAAAGCAACAGACAACTGCATTAACAAACTTTGTGTAAGGTAAACAATACTTGCAACCACGGTTACAAGCACCGTTGTTTTCTCCCTGGTGGCAACAACACATCCCCTAGTCTCATGTTTCTGTCACTCAAGCTAGACATTGGGGGGCATGAACCCACAATCAAGCATAACGCTCCCTCTTAGAGTTACTATCTACTACTTGGCCAAAGCAATAAAAAGCAACGGCGAACATGCAAGAATTACTCAAGAACAAAATATAAAAGGAGAACCAAATATATAACTCATCACAATCTGAACATAATCTCATAATCCATCGGATCCCAGCAAACACAGCATAGCAACAACAGAAAGAATTACATAGATGCCTTGATCATGTAGGGCAGCTCACAAGGGCTAAGAGCTGAAGCACAAGATTGGAGAGAAGGCATCACATAGCTATTGGTCATGGACCCATGGTCCAAGGGGGACTACTCATGGCACATCCCGAAAGCGCTCATGGTGGTGGAGAAGCTCCCGGAGGTCAATCCTCCCTCCGGCAGGGTGCCGGGAAGAGGTCTTCTGGTGCTCCCGATCTTGGAAGCGCGGCGGCGGCGGAACAGAGGTGAAAATCCCGATACGGGGCTCTCTGCGAGGGTTTTAGGAGCGAGAGGTAAATATAGGACGAAGGGGGGCACCAGGGGGTGACCCCTCCCCCCAAGCGCCCTGGTGGCTCGGCCAGGAGGGGGGCCCCGCCACTTGGCCGCCTGGGTGGGGCCTGGCTCCCCCGGCTCTCCTTCAGTGATCTGGAATCTTCCGTCGTGATGATTTATATATATTTTTTCCTGGAATTTTTGGAGCTCCGTAAATATGAGAAAAAACCTGCAACTTACAAACATCAGCAGACAGAAACTGGCACTGGGTGCACTGAGTTAGTAGGTTAGTCTAAATATGTGTAAGAAGATATGAAAGTGTAGCAAAACACACAGCAATGTCACCTAAAAGAGCATGGAACAAGCAGAAATTATAGATACATTTGGGACGTATCAGGTGCCAAGTGGTCCGCCCCGTGGAAGGGACGAGCCTATATTTGATCATTATGCTGTTGCGACTGCTCCCTCTGCGGTTGTAGTATAAAAAATCGTGGAAGAAACCGATTGCATAGTTTGCGCCCGCTATAAAGTGAAGGAGGAGCCAGATGTGTAAGGCGTTTTCTATTGTAACTTTTTGTAAGAATTGTATAGTTGTTCTTTGCTATTACGAGGCACATCCCCCAGGTGTTGGGTGCGACCTGTTTTTGTAAGAAGTGAGCAAGTATTTTTATGACTCCGGTTGTTTTCGAGTGTTGTTACGTCGATCTCTCCCTTGGAGTTCTTGTCGTAGTTTCTTGCTAGTGCATATTAACTCCTCGGGTGCGATCGATCCCCCGAGTGATTTTTAGGCTTGAGTAACGCCTCGGGGGTGACGAGAGATAAGCTCCCGAGTGTCTTTTTAGTGTAAATAACGCCTCGGGGGTGTCGATTGCCTGAGCCCCGAGTGCCTTTTAATATGTGTTTAAGTCGCAAGTGCGAGTAACGCCTCGGGGGTGGCTTTTGTGCGAGCCTATGAGTGCCGGCTTGGGTTGTTTTTGGGTCGCGAGTGCGAATAATGCCTCGAGGGTGGCTGCTTTGAGCGAGCCCCCGAGTGACTGATACGTCCCAAACGTATCGATAATTTCTACTTGCTCCATGCATGTTTTGTGTGATATTGCTCTGATCTAGATACACTTTCATACACTTTTGATCATATTTGGACTAACCTATTAACTCAGTGCACCCCAGTGCCAGTTTCTGTTTTCTGCTGTTTTTTTGTTCCAGGTTTCCCTCATATTAAAAGTGCTCCAAAAATTCGGGAAAATCGGATAAAAAATCAGCGCATCGGAAGCCTCCAGAACCCCGAAGGAGGGCCGGGGGACACCACCAGGTGCCCAGGCGGCCACCTGGCACGGCCTAGGGCTTGGCTGCGCCAGGGGGCGCCTGGACCCCTGGTGGCCCCCCTGGCTGCCCCCATTCGCCTATATATTCCCCGTGACGTGAAACTTCCAAGAAGAGAACCCCTTTTCGCAATCTCGCCTCTATTCCGCCGCCGCCGCGCTTCCAAGATCGGGAGCGCCGGCAGACTTCTTCCCTGCACCCTGCCGGAGGGAGGATCGACCTCCGGGAGCTTCCCCTTCACCATGGACGCTTCCCGGATGTGCCATGAGTAGTTTCCATTAGACCTTGGGTCCATGATCAGTAGTTATGTGATGTTCTCCTCCCCTCTTTGTTCTTCATGGTTTAGACCTCGTGAACTTCCCTACATGATCGAGGCACATATGTAATCTTTTTGCTGTTGCTATGATGAGTTTGATGGGATCTGATGGATTATGAGATTATGTTCAGATTGTGATAGAGTAATATATTTGGTTCTTATCTTTTCTATTTTTGTTCCTAAGTAATTCTTGCTTGTTCTCCGTTGCTGTTTATTGCTTTGGCCAAGTAGTAGGTAGTAACTCCAAGAGGGAACGTTATGCTCGATTGTGGGTTCATGCCCCCTGATGACACGCTTGAGTGAAAGAAACATGAGTCTAGGGGATGTGCTGTTGTCACAAGGGGGGAAACAACGGTGCTTGTAACCGCGGTTGCAAGGATTGTTTACTTTACGCAAAGTGATTTTTAATGCAGTTGTCTGTTGCTTTGGGTTTACACTTTGGGTGGGGCTCGCAACTTAATACCAGCGAGATGTTCTGGAGAGATATCTCAAGGTGGATGATTAGTAGTAGATGCAGTTGGATTTCGGTCTACTTATTTTGGCGTACTGCCCATGCTTTTGAGCCTCTTCCTTTCTTTTGTAGCATAGTTAGCATTGCGGTGCATTTATAATCCTTTCAATTGCCCATCTGCAATTTGTTTACCTCGCATAGAAGTTTTATCGTCTTTTGGGAGAGAGACATCACTAGTGAACATCATGGGACCCCGGTCCATATTCTCATCACTGTTTACACGCTTATTTACTTTTCTGCTTTTACTTTCAGTTGCTATCAATATCATTATCCCTTGTGTTTTTTGATCCTTTGTAAACAACAAGACCGGGGAGATTGGCAACCTCTCTGAACTTCGTTGACAGCAAAGTTATTTGTGTCTGTGTGCAGGTCCCGGTGAAGTAAGCAATCTCGAAGATTGTGAACGGCGCCATTGTTCACTTCACCACCTACTTATCATCTCCGGAGTCCTACTGGTCGACACTCTCAACCTTGGTATCTTCACCAAGGGAAACTTACCGCTACGCTGAATCTCCCCTTCCACTTGGGGTAACCAACGAAGGGCGAGAAGCAATTTTCATCTCTCACGTATCAGTGACAGATTGAGCTTTGGTAAGATACTTCGAAAAGCTTTCCTTTTTATTGCTTTCCGCAAAGTGCTTACACTATTGGCTAAGTAGCCTTATTTCGATCGATGGCTTAGTAGCCCTAGGAATGTAAAAGTGGGACTAAGATAGGAGTAGAAAGAAAGCGTGGAGTGCCGAATTCTACTATGTTGCTGCTGCTTTTGTAGGTCTTCAAGTTCTTCAAGCCTTGTTGGTGTGCGGGTCTTGGATGGTTTTCAGGTTTGCTGCTGCGAGCTCTTGGTGTGCTCCGAAAGTTTTGGAGATCTTTTGGAATTCTCTGTCGCAGTGGTCTGATCTGATGAAGCTTCCATTGACGGTGATGACTCCCCTTGGTCCTGGCATCTTGAGCTTGAGGTATGCGTAGTGGGCGACAACAATGAATCATGCGAAAGCTGGCCAACCCAGGATTGCATGGTACTGTGACTTTCAGTTTACTACCTCAAAATCAAGGGTCTCCTTCCTAAAGTTGCTTTCGTTTCCAAAAATGACGTCTAGGCTGATCTTGCCAAGGGGTAGACTGCTTTGCTGGGCACGATGCCGTTGAACGTGGTGCTTGATGTCTTGAGTATGTAAGTTGGGATGAACATTTCTTCTAGGGTCTTGGTGAATATGATGTTGATGCCGCTTCCTCCGTTAATAAACATGCGCGACATGTCATAGTTTCCGATTCGTGCTTCTAGTACCAGAGCGGCATGTCCTGGCCTTGGGACGACTGGCGGGTGGTCTTGTCGTGAGAATGTAATGTCAATCTCTGATCCACGGAGGAGTTCTGGTACTGTGGGGTATGAGGTGTCCGCCAGGTAAACTTGTCGAGTGACCTGCTTCTGCTGCCTGTTGGAGTGGCGTCCTTCTTGAATCATGCAGATTCGTCCGTGGGCGATTGGGTATGTTTCTTCATCATCGGGTGCTTGGTGTCGTTGTTGTACCGCGACGACCTGCCGTGGTGGCATAGGGAGCGGGTGGTGCATCATGGGCGATTTGCCCAGGGAGGATGTTTGCGAGTGGTTTGGGTGTGGGTTGTGCATTCCGACCATGTTCTTAGGAAAGTTGGTTGAACTGCCTACAGTTCCTTAACGTGTGGCCTGACCGGAATTTTTTGGCGGCGCTTGGGAGCCATGGATGAGGAATATGAGTAGAAGGATAAAGGTGAAGAGCAAGGGAAGAAGAAGACTGTGTACCAAACAAACCAAGTGCTTACCCTGATATACACCCCCTCAAGGGTAAAGGGGTCTTTCTAAACTCCACCACCAGAGAAGCAGAAACGACAAAGATTATTAAAATAGAAGAACCCCACAGATTCCAAGATGGAGTGACACTTGGTATTCACCCCCATTTACCGTAGCAGCAGAATAGCGCATTCACACCGCCCCGATTCCAATCTGTGCGGTCAGCATGACACCATCCGTGTGCGTTACCCAAAGCACCATCATAACACAAAAACCTACCAAGTCATGACGAGTCAAGTCACGTCTGACCAAAGCTATTAGCTATCCCTAATTACCATAGTACCATTGTGGCATCCCATCTACACAGAACATTACAAACACGCCATAAAAAACATCAACAATGCTGATGAAGCAATGAGAGGAAGGAATCTTCACTATTTACACATATTTTATTTTATATACCTCCAACATTTCTTCTTTGATATTTTATCAAATAAACTCCCATCGGGAGCGTGTTATTTCCCGACTACATGACGACAAGACACTTTACAGAGGCTCGAGTACTCACTCGCCCTAGCGTATCAATCAAATACAATCCTACAAGGAATTCAAGTCCCGACACGCAAAAGAGAAGCTCAGGAGATGAACTACAATAGTCACTCGAAGGGTTTGTCGATTGATCACCCACTGTTTCACCGGATGATCCCTCACACAAAAGTTCACTCAATAGTTTCCCGAGTGAATGCATCATTATGGCACTCGCCCCAACTCTGACATAGGTTGCAAAATAAAGCACCCTAGAAACCACGTCCGCGAACGTGTAGGTAAGACCCCGCTGATCCGTCAGCCGGGCCAGGATTGGCAACAGCGCAATTTCACTCCCCTTTTTACCACACCCAGGGTGTGAAGAAAATCCTGACGGACGCGTTGGGTCGTTAAATCATGATCGCTAGCAGTATTGATTCTGTAAGCCCTCTGCGGCATTAATCCTACTTACACCAGTTTTGCCAAGTTCGAGTCGGGGGACTCGAGCTTGATTGGACTACTGAGGTATTTGCCGCTAGAGCAATTCACTTGGGCTCGATCTGTCGAGTGCCTCAGGCCCTTTAGTTAAAACATCCCTCATAAACTCACTAAAATTATCACATAAGAGGCATCATAAGACTCGCATGGTGACACACACTTACAAATATTGCAGATTGAAGTCCCCGCGCGACCCTTCAAGTCCCCCAGGCACTAGGGGGCTACCGACGAGGGGATACCCCAGGACTCCTCCCCGCGAGGGTACCTAGTGCGTGGTCAAGACCGGTGGCCCACTAGAAGCCTCGGGAGGCCCAACATCAACATGTTAAGCCCACCCGAGGTACCGACTACTGCGCCGACATGGAGTCCAAAACCTATGTGGAGTCCAAGACTTGGCGTGCAAGATTATGTAGAATAGGAAATCTCCTTGTAAACCTAGACGGACTCCTCGAGACCTAGCCTAGTATATAAAGGCTGGGAGAGGGGACGTCTAGGGCATCCAATACTCCTCGCAATACCTTTGGCTTGAGCAATCTCGCCGGAACCTCCACTGTAATCGCTTCCATCATATGATACATCGAGCATGAAGTAGGAGTTTTACCGACCGAGGGACCTGAACCTAGGTAAATCCTCGTCTCCTGTTAGCCAACGAGATCACCAACCTTGCACTCCTTCCCCTTCAATCAACCCAGGGTACCTAACCATGGGATTTGATGAGTTCCATCGTCATCAAGCCAGCGCCTCTCAAGCCCCCGAAGGGCATCCCGGCTCCCGAAGCACTCCACTCCAAGGCGAGGGTAGTACCAAAAACAACAACCACCCTATCCTCTCCACTTTGTCAGGAGCAGGTAGCTTTAGTTAGGATAAGGGATAAGTTTGTCCCCACAATGATGGCCCATGTGGAATCCCTTCCCCCAGATGAGGAGGAAGAGGATCAAGGCCTGAGTAGTTAAGTGCTAGCCAAGGCACCGTAGAAGGGGTCGGCCATTCCCGAACCCTCAAGATTGTAAGCTCACCGTGATCATCTCCACCGGAGCAATCCCAGACATGCAGGAGTAGGGTTTTACACCACAACGGTGGCCTGAACGTGGGTAGCTCCTTGTGCCCCCTGTGTGCATGCTTATTTGATTTGGCCGCCGAGCTGATCATCTTCATATTCGACGTCGAGATCGTGAAGCTAAGCCCCGTCTTCGAACTAATTTTTTGGGGGATTACATTCCAAATAAATCTCTACGACAATATGCCTTATTATGGTCACTTTGACAATGTAGAAATGATTTTGTTTTTAATGACATAAATTCGTCTCCCTTGCAGGTTATTTTACGCTATATGTACTTGCTTCTTATGTGGTCTATGATACATTGAACGGAGTTCCAATTGCTATTCAAAGTGCTGTGTATGCGATTGAAACGAGTGGCCAAGGAGGTTTTACCCAACATGGATGGCAATATAACCTTCGAATCGGTCCACCATATCATTCGACATAGGCATAGTGTCGGTCTTATATGACTCTACTGTTTGCCAATATGTCGGATCTTATTTACCTTTTATCAAATCTTTGATTTTTGGCTGTGTGCATTTTGATTATGCAGAGGCCGAATATCACTCATCAAATTTTGTATCCGCTTGATACTACATTTTAAGTTAATAAAATTTCCTTTATCAAAAAAACACTGATCTAACGGGCGGCGCGCATTTAGAACTAGTTTAAGAAGTTTACACAACTGAGAATGCTAACCTCCTTATCCCCTTTTTCTCCCGCTCCGCCGACCTCGCCCTCTACGGCGCGCCATGGCCATGCCTTCCACCTCTTCCTCCTCGCGGCCGCCTATCCTCCACCGTACCTCCAAAATTCCAAACCCTGGCCGCATGCTGCCGCTCGCCTCCAGGGCTGCGGCCCCTCGTTTGCTGCTTCTCTCGTTCGTTCCACCCGCGTTCCGTCCCGGGCTCCGCACCGCTGCCGCCCAACAACCCGCTTATAACGGTGGTGAGGAGGAAGAAGAGGAGCAGGAGGATGAGGAGTACTACAGAGAGGAGGATGAAGAGGAGATGGACGTGGAGGCGATGGAGGAAGAGGCATGGCGTGCCGCCTCCGACCTCGCCGTGCGCCTCGACCGCGAGCTCCGCGTCGGTGAGTGAGCATATTTATCATTTGTGCCGGCATTTGTATGTGGCGGTGGACGCGGTTCATATGCTGCCGCTGGTTACACGTAAGAGGGAGTTTTGAAGTGAATATGTGGATTGCCTAGCAGTTTCCTCTAATCCGGACTTTTTGTTGCATTGGTTAGTGCATGAAGTTTAACAATCTCGAGGAAATAATGGAATCATGACTTTTCATGGAATCTTCTAATTTACTAAAGCCCCTAGGGGTAAAATCCCTAGGAATTAATTGAGATGTGGGTGCTCAATTTTGATCTGGTCCACCCTGAACTGGCTAGCTCTTTCATGTGGGCCCCTTTCTCCAGATGGTGTTCTGTCATCGAATAAAAAAAGTCCATGGATGATTCATGCCAGCCTACGTGGAGTCTAGGAGCGTAGGAGGATTTAGGGGTTTCAAATCTGCGCATGTGGCTGTACATTATTGTAGGGGTGCTATTTATAGTATGTATACGCATGCATGATTGAGCTGCTTCGGCCAATTAGATGTAAGCACGAAGGATCAGTTGCACATATTGATCGCGTGACTGCATGTATACATGTTTGGCAGGGGCCAGAGCAGATGCGCTATACTGCTTTAAGCCCGTAAATATTTTACAGGCGACCGCAAAATCGCCTTCTGCCGCTATATCTACGGCGCGGAGGAGGATCTAGGGTTCTCGTGTCGTCCCAAACTTTTCCTCCGGTGAACGCGATCAAAGAAGCGGTGGACGCCGGTGAGGAAGACACGACCGAGCGTGTAGAGGCGGTCAACGATGAGCTTGAGCTCGCGGAGGTCGTGAAGACCTCTGCGGTCGACTACTACCTCTACCGCAACTAAAAGTGAGGCGGCTCCCGGCATCCTCCGATTACCACGTAATAGATGTTTTTTTTTTCATGTTTGAGTGCTTCGGCGATGTTTCGATCAAAATGTATACCGCGAACTCTCTTATCTAAAAATTGCGTAAATATGACATTAGTTATGCCGTATCTGTTTTGCCACGACGAATTTAGTACTGCATATGCGTTTTTGCGGCGAACCACATCCGGAATATGGCGATCAGAATTATAGCACATCTTCTAGAGTTGTTTTTATGTATGATCCAAAGTGGGAGGATATTCGTGAGCCATCTCAAGATCTCTTGCCGGCGATTCTACGGTGGTGACCACAATGGGTTCAGTGTCACTTCTAGTCTTATCGGCTGAAGTTTTTTTTATCACACACATTAACGCCACCAACAACAGTATTTTTTTTAGGAAACGCTAGTTTCAATAGACCCATGGCTATCCAGGTCCCAGCCCACAAAAAAGAGGATGTATCCAAGTTCAGGACCCAACGCCAAGTAAACAACTCCCAACGACGTGTCAATACCATAGCCGGCGCAGAGAAGCGCGCTCGGTACTTCTAGTAATGAATTAAGACAGAAAGGACATGAGTCTACCACTTACAAGAAATGATCTCATGATAGTAAATAACATCCTCACCTCCTCACCAGAGAATAATCCTCAACCATCAATTCATGGTGTTCTTCGACTGATCATTATTCTCAATGGTGAGGATGTTATTGACTGTAAACCCATATTAGGCTATTTACACAGAGGAATGGAAAAAATTATGAAGAACTGAACTCTTTACAGTAAGAACTTTGAAACTTCCGATAAAATGCCCAACCTACCATTGAGAATTTGCAATTATACAGTACAGTGTAGTTGGAGTTTTGGCTCTCAACACCTAATGATGTAGAGAAACCCGACAACGAATTTTGTATCAATTGGTAGTTATATGTGTGGTGTTTAGGTTTCCTGTATTTAGAAATTTGAAAGCGTGGAGTATGCTTTGGCTTGGTTCAACTGTGTGGCACCTTAACTTCAGTTTTTTTTTGTCATAGCAATTAGTAAATATTATGATTGCCTGTGGATCCTAGTCAACTAGAATTTGGTAATTAGCAAGACAATTCTGGACAGTTTAGCCTTTAGATTCAAGTATTGCAACAAAATCACATTGTTGACTATGCTCTATTTTCCAGAGTGAATTACAAAAGACCACCGCTTTCTACACTTCAATCTGGATTTGCCACCACTTAGAAAAAATCTACCGTTCTAGAGCGCAACTTTTTTCAATAACACTGATGACCAGTTTGGACCTTTTATTATGATTTTAACATGCCTGGCACGCTGGTGAGTACCACATCGGGCAGACGAGACGACGACATTAACCTGCTCAGTTGAATAAAATGCTATCTTCCCTCCCTTCCACTCTCTCCCTCTCATTAGACCACCCCGTGCGTGGCCTACCACCATGGCCAGAGCGCCGCAAGCACCTGCCTGCGCGCAGCTGTGTCAAATAAAATGCTATCTTCCCTCCCTTCCACTCTCTCCCTCTCATCAGACCACCCCGTGCGCAGCCTACCACCATGGCCAGCTGTGCCAATTTCCTGTCTGAGGTGTGTGGGGGTGGATGGGCACGAGCGCCTCGCTCGTCCGAGGTCGTGTGGAGATGGGTCGCCGTCCAAAGTCGGTAGGACGCGGGCACGGGCAGCGGAGGAGCACGGCGGGAGGAACGGGGTGGTCAGGCTCAAAGGGCAGCGAGAGGAGCACCTCAAGAGACACGGGGCAGCGGGAAATGCTGGTACCGGCGCCGGCGGCCTGGGGACGACTCATGTGACATCCTGGCTTAATAGGAATGATAGATTACTCATATCAGCAAGGTGCACTTTCTTTTCTGAAAGCCCATCTCCAATGAATCCCAAAGTTAAGCGTGCTTCGCTTGGAGCAATTTGAGGATGGGTGACCGACCAGGAAGTTGATCCTGGGTGTGCACGAGTGAGGACAAAGTGCGTAGGAAAGACTAGTGTTGGTCTGTGGGGCCGGGCGGGTCCCACATCCAATTACAATCAACGAATGTTGACCGTTGTATGCCATGTCAGCATTGACATGTGGGCTCAATTGGCTAGAAACATCATTAAATTGCTCAAATCGGGTCATCAATGTTTATTGAAAAAAGTTGTGTTCTAGACCCGTAGATTTTTTGCCATTGAACATAAAGTGGTGGTAAATCCGGAACAAAGCGTAGAAAGTGGTGCATGTAGAATAGACTGATGTCCTGGTTTCTTTCCCTAAAAGCTTACCGCCTCCACTCCACTTGGTTCATAAACTACATGTCTTTTCAGATGGCGATGTTTGGGAGAAAAGAAGAACCATGAGGGATAAGGCATCAACATCTAAACATGTCGGTGTTGTTCATTTTCGAATAATGAGTCATCTGGTTGACATGCTAATGAAGACACTGTTGTAATGTGGATTGTGGATACCAAAGTTAACTGATTTACTGTTCAATCCATGATTCAGATCCCAGACACTAAGCTTCCAAAGGTGGCTGTTATTGGTAGACCTAATGTGGGTAAATCTGCACTATTCAATCGGCTTGTCGGGGTATTCCACTTACACGAATATAACTTCAGTTTGTTTCTGCAATGTAGACCATTGTATGTCGGACTGGAATGCAAAAAATTGATATGTATTGTATTCTGGGATCTAACAGGGCAACAGGGCCATCGTTGTTGATGAACCTGGTGTAACCAGGGATCGTTTGTATGGACGATCTTATTGGGGTGATCAAGAGTTTATGGTTATTGATACTGGGGGTGTGATTACTCTATCTAAGTCTCAAGCAGGTGTAATGGAAGAACTTGCCATCACAACTACTGTTGGTATGGATGGGATTCCTCTGGCCTCTAGAGAAGCTGCTATTGCTAGGATGCCATCAATGATTGAGAAGCAAGCTGTTGCTGCCGTTGAAGAAGCAGCTGTTCTTCTTTTCCTTGTGGATGGTCAGGCAGGTTTAGGCGATTATAGTTTTACCATCTTATATTTTGAGAAACTATTTTTTCTATTACTTTTGTCAGTAGATCTCTGGTCCTAGTAGCTCGGTTTACTCTAATATGAACGGCTCAATATTAACCTCCTACGACCCAAGTTTTGTTTCCTTGGTGCCTTTTATTGTTTCATGCTCTTGAGAAAGTTCTTCACATAAAATGCATAACTTGCCGTGATAGTATCCTATCATTTTGTTGTTACCTGTACATTGTTACTATAAACTTTCAAAGCTTGTTTTTACTAACATGATGGCATCAAATTCCTCCAGGCTGGTCTTGTGGCAGCTGATATAGAAATTGCTGATTGGTTACGTCGCAACTTCTCGCATAAGTGCATCATACTTGCTGTAAACAAGTGTGAATCACCACGGAAAGGGCAAATGCAAGCGTTAGAATTCTGGTCATTAGGGTGAGCCTATAAAAGCACAACTTACACTAAGCCCAAACTGTGATTACATTGATTCAGTTCATTTGCATTTCAAAATGATTATACAATGTTGGAACGATCTTTTAGGTTATTTTGGACAATAGTGACTAATGGAAACTTGACCTTAAAAGAGCTGATATCTTTGTGATTGTGCTACTAAAATAAAAGGACAAACAACACACTAGTCTTGTTTCAACTGTATAGAGGCCATAACAGCATACAGTATAGAATTTAATTGTTCGGCATACAAGATCCCAAAACTGCTGTACATTTATAACTTATGCTAGAATCAATTGTCTCCCAACTCTGGTTACACTCTTACCATGGTTTGATTTTTTTTTCTTTAGCTACACAGTTGGCGGATTTATACTCTATTTATTGTCTTGCTCGGCTCATCTTTCCATGATTCCTGCTAGGTTTACACCTTTACCAATATCTGCTATTACCGGCACTGGAACTGGAGTGCTCCTGGATATGGTCTGTTCGGAACTGAAATTTTTTGAGGTGATATTGCATGCGTGATGATAATCATCTCTCTTGATGACTGGGAAATTTGGCTGTGTGCATCAATTGATGCAGAGGCCGGGACACCCCTTTTTGAAAAAAAAATTCTCTCTTGATGACTGGGAACATTCATGAAGTTCTTTTTGATATAAAGTTTGGCATTACAGGTTCTAGAAGGATTGGATGATGTTAAAGAAGACGAAAACCGTGTTCCTGCTATTTCCATTGTTGGAAGACCAAATGTTGGGAAAAGTAGCATCCTAAATGCTTTGGTTGGAGAAGATAGAACTATTGTGAGCCCAGTTAGTGGTACCACCCGTGATGCCATTGATACTGAGTTAACCACAGAGGATGGGCAGGTTTGTTCATAAGACTATTGAACATTTAAGGACCAGAGCTGCTTCATTAGTGCAGTACATAGCCCAACACTATCTACTTAAATGCCTTTCTTTATCTTTATAACAACAGAAGTTAGATATGCAAGACAGAAATCATATGTCATTGCAATACAACACCAGTATATGCTGATATTTCAAATGCCGCAGAAATACAAACTCATCGATACGGCTGGCATTCGACGGAGAGCAGCAGTTGCTTCGGCTGGCAGCACAACTGAAACACTTTCAGTAAAACGTGCATTCAGTGCAATTCGTCGATCTGATGTAGTTGCCCTTGTTATTGAAGCGATGGCCTGCGTCTCGGAGCAGGTATTTATCTCAACAATCCATTCACCTGTCATATAAACATTTAAGGTAGATATATAGTTTATTCTAACACCATGATTTTTTCTTTGGCGGTATCAAGGATTATAAAATCGCAGAAAGGATTGAGAAAGAGGGAAAGGCTTGTGTCATTGTTGTGAATAAATGGGATACAATCCCAAACAAGAACAATGAGAGTACTACACATTATGAACAGGATGTTAGAGAGAAGCTTCGTGTACTTGACTGGGCACCTATTGTATACTGTTCTGCGATAAATGGGAACAGCATTGAAAAGTAAACCCCTTATCTCAGTTTTAGAATCTCCGTCTTTTGATACTTCGTTGCTCGTTCAGATATTAGCTGTATATATCCCTCTACAGGTTTTAGTGTGTACATTTCACCCTTCTGGGTTATACCTCAGCAACGACTAATTTACGTGCGCTGCCTGCACTGGCCAGCCATTTCCATTCTTCTTCTTCTAGAACATCAGTTCCATGTTTTGTTATATGGTTCAAAGTCCCTACAACATGAATCTTATGGACTCGTAGATCTGTAATGCCAAGTGCTGGTGTAGTGGGGGACTGGATCATGGTTACTGTACCTTTCTTGCAAACCGACGTATGAAACATGTGTTTCCTCTATTAACTTATGCTTGCCAGAGTTTTTATGCTTACTAGACATGCAAAACTTGCTGGATTCCCACTTTCCCCCCTAAAATTGGTGTGTCGTCCATGCCTGTATTAGCATCCTCTGTTATTCTGTTCTAGATTCCAGCACTGAATATAGAGTATTGTCCTGTATTGACATTCTCTAATGTCTGCTGTATGGATCTGTTCTCAGGATTATTTCTGCTGCTGCTTTGGTTGAAAAGGAAAGGTCTAGAAGACTTGGCACCTCTATTCTTAACCAAGTGGTTAGAGAAGCTGTCGCATTCAAAGCACCACCACGAACAAGAGGTGGCAAAAGAGGCCGTGTTTATTACACAACACAGGTTACCTCTTTTTTTATTAGTCTCCTAAAACTTTCTTACTAAGGGCATCTTTAGCCGATCCTAAAAAATAGAGGAGTAAACCATCGAGTTAGCTATATTGAAGCCATTTTACTCCACTAATTTTTGGCCGTACCTAGCTGAACTTCTAAATTTAGTGGAGTAAACTTTTGTAAATCAAATTCGTTTCATTTCGGCTACAAAATACTCCCCACGACTTCTTTTATTACATTGAACGAAATCTTTGATATATCGAAGTACATAATTCACCAACTGTTCTTTAAAAAAGGAAAACCGAAGAAAACAGGAACCACAAGTAAACATTTTAATAGAATTCCAACTTCCGTAATTGCTTCCGAAAATATTTTCTCTCTGTCTTCATTTTAAACATTGTTCATTTTCTCAATTGGCTTCTTGAGTTTGCACACTTCTTTCCTCTTCGCTTTCATACAATTCGACATTGTATCGTCTTTAATCTCATCTCTAGTCTCTATTTTAGCAACGAAGTGCACGAACATCTAGCAAATTTTTTGCTATCAATAGATCGATGTATTTTTCTTTCCATTACCAAAACTTGCATCCATCCTACACACAATTTTGAGCAAACAATAAGTTGATCAATCCGAAGAACAATTGGAAAAACAAACATGCATCCCATGATTTTCACACTTGAAGAACACCCAATTGAGATGTTTCGGCATGGTCAAAACTAGGCGCAACACCAGCTGTGGGCAGTGGTCACAGTTGATTAGCAGCAACGTGAGGCCGACGAGCTGCTGGGCTAGTGCCGAGCCCGGTCGCGGGCCGTCGTACGATCTGAGCGCCTAGGGGTGGAGGCCATACCTATATGCAGCGCATAGTCTGTACGGGGGCTGCTCCAGTCGGTACCAGGCGAATCCATCCCAAACGTGAGGCCCAAATCCGGGTGGGTGCGGATCGTGGTGGATCCTCCGGAGCGTCGGCGGTGTTGCATGGTCATCGGTGGAGGCGGAATTTGGGCGCAGTGGAGGATTTGGACGGCGGGGTGGAGGGGGAGTGAAGTTTACTCGGTCCGATCAAGGTCGGTAAATTTAGGCGTCGCAAGTCCGAGTTGTAAAACATTTACTCCCTTATACGGTTTAGGGGATCGGCTAGGGTTTTACTCCTCTAACCGGTTTTAGGGGATTGACTGGAGATGCCCTAACTTGGTTTCTACCATCATTAAAGTTCAATTTTGTTAGAGTACGTAATGGGCCTGGGCCCTTTAGTCTTAGGGTTAATTAGAGATAAGGGTCGCTTGCTTAGGGGTCAAGTAAATCCTTGCTTGGGAGTCAAGTAAACCTCTCTATATAAGAAGAGGAGATGTATCAATCTAATCAAGCAAGAATTGAGAAGGAAATCCCTTCCCTCTTGCCCGGCCTTGGACAAAGGTCCCCGGCCGGCCCTCTCGTGCCCTCGCAGCCCTCTCTCTCCCTCCCAAACCCTAGCAGCCATAACATCTGGTATCAGATTGCTCTGGTTCGATTATGTCTTCGTCGTCGGCCACCCCGCCCTTGCCGGTGCCGGCCACCTCCGTCGCGCCGCTAACCGTCGCCCTCACTCTAGAGGAGATCGCTGGCGCGCTCCACGATCTCACCACCGCCGTCCGGGGGATCTGCCTCTTCCTGGGCGGCCCTTATGGGCCGCCGCCGGCCGCGCCATCAGCCGCCACCAACGGGCTGGCGCTGCTGCCGTGGCAGCTGCCGCACCAGGCGGCCTCCGCCGCGATCTACGGGCCGTCGCAGCCGACGCTGCTGCTGCCGTCGCCGACAACCGCCGCCGGGCCGCCGCTACCGCTGGCCACCTTCTTTCCCACCGAGGTGCTGCAGCAGCAGCAGATGCTGCCGCCGCCACCAATGCCGAAGATGCAACTGCTGTCATCACCACTGCCAACATGGCTCGCCGGGTCGCTTGGGCTGGTCTATACGACGACTTCGGGCCAGCCCTACCTCCCGCCGGCCACCACGACGCCCCCGGTACTGCATTATGGTGTACCCTCGAGCGCCGCGGGTCACTACGAGAACGTGGACGACCCCCTCTTCCACGGCGGTGCCCTGATGCCCGCCTACACGACCCCGACGCCCTCGCTGTACCGTGTAGAGGCGACATCTCCGACCGCCGGCCATGCCCAGCCGCTATCCCTGGGCGTTCCCATCCAGCAGATCAAGTTCCCGCCATCACCGTCACCGTTTTCGGCTTGGATCACTATCCGCCATGTGTCGGCGGCGGTGAGGCTGCAGGCTACCGCGCGCGGCCTCCTTGCACGTCGGCGTGTGTGGGAGATGCATGATCTGCAGCTGCAGCTCCTCCAAGTTGCGCTTCGCTGCGCCAAGGACCTCGATCTCGTCCGCTGCGTCGGGGATCTTGGGCATGCGGTTTCTCTCACGGGCGGCGGGCATGCTGTCTTCCCCGCGGGTAGCAATCTCAAAGTCTGCGACATCGACAGTAATCCGGTGGGGAGAAGGCATGGTGTCACCGACAGGAGCGCACCGCGTAGCACCACTGCATTTCGCTGCCGGCCGCCATGAGTGCTCCTTTTGTCCCGATGGTTTCGATGGGATCAAGGTGGCTGTACACGTGCACGTCCGACGGGCGGATGGTGTCCACTTTATGTTCAGGGGTAAAAAATAAAGTGTCCCAGTCTATTTCAGGTTGCGAGTAATAAAACAAGCCGAGATATAAAAGTCTTGTTTTTAGGTGTTAGGTTTGCGTTGCGTCGAGTCATGGTTATAAGTTGGTTAGGTTGCAGCTCGAGGACGAGCTGCATGTCCAGGTGGGGTGTAGTGTTAGAGTACGTAATGGGCCTGGGCCCTTTAGTCTTAGGGTTAATTAGAGATAAGGGTTGCTTGCTTAGGGGTCAAGTAAAACCTTGCTTCGGAGTCAAGTAAACCTCTCTATATAAGAAGAGGAGATGTATCAATCTAATCAAGCAAGAATTAAGAAGGAAATCCCTTCCCTCTTGCCCGGCGTGGACAAAGGTCCCCGGCCGGCCCTCTCGTGCCCTCGCAGCCTTCTCTCTCCCTCCCAAACCCTAGCAGCCATAACAAATTTCCACGCCCTTGTCAGTTGCCCCTGTTGTTGAGTATTTAAAATCATTTTAGAGAGTGAATTGTTAATTTTGCTAATTATAACTTTTGATTGCGATATCCTTAGGGCCGAGTTGTAATTTTTTTACTCCCTTATACGGTTTAGGGGATCGGCTAGGGTTTTACTCGTCTCACCGGTTTTTGGGGATTGACTCGAGATGCCCTAACTTGGTTTCTACCATCATTAAAGTTCAATTTCCACGCCCTTGTCAGTTGCTCCTGTTGTTGAAGTATTTAAAATCGTTTTAGAGAGTGAATTGTTAATTTTGCTAATTATAACTTTTGATTGCGATATCCTATTTTTTGACGGGTTAGTATGGCATTGGCATACTTACAGATTCTTTCACCTCTTTGGAAAGAGATGAGCCTCACTTCTTTCAGTCTGTACGGTTCTATCTTGAAATTATGTTGTAGCATCTTTTTTGTTTGTTTTGAGGAAACACTGATTACAACGCAGATGCACACATCCCACACATATTGTCAAACTTGGGTTTGATCTATAGCCTCACACCACCACACACATAGTGTGAAATTCGGGTTTGATATCCGGCGGGCTGGAGGTACGGATGTTTTGCTATAGACGCGTCAGAAAGAATGATCAACATTAATAAGACATCAAAACATCAAATTTAGGATTCAATCTCTCATGGGAGGGTACCTTTGCTCTTCTAACCATTCGACCATTGGTTGATGGCTCGTGCTGCCTCCAGGTGGGCAGCTTCGGCGAACCCTACCCGTGGTCACCCGCGACCCTCCTCCCTCTTTCTCTTCCCACCATCATCAGAGGAAGCCGGTGAGCAAAGCTTTTCCGACAAGCGGTGGTGGTGGGCTCGCCTCCTTCTTCTTCGACGGGCCCTCTGGTTGTTCAGGTGACGATGACCTTGGGCGCCTTGTAAGATGGTGGAGCTTGGATTCTGGGGTGGCGACCCCAGAGGATTTCGGCAGTGGTTGCACCCCAAGGCTGCAGGGGCATGGTAGTGACCGACTGTGGTGGTTGGTGGCCGCAGATCAGTGCTTCCTTTGCAAAAATCCGTTCTGCTGCAGGTGGGGTTGGCTTGTGCGCCGATCAGCTGCATTGGTTTCACGTTTGGTGGTGGCATGTCCATGCTGTAGGCATGGTGGCGCGGCAGCAACGGGTGGCGAGTCTGGTGGTGGATTGCTTGTCAAGACGATAGGTCTAGCGTGGCTGACCATGGGGCGGCACGCGAGGGATTCAAGACCTAGTGCCCGGATATAAGGTAGTTGCCGTTGTATGGGCGACGACAGCGACCGGCGGGACAGTAGGTGCTCCTTGTAGCGCCCGAAATTGGGGCTGCTGCCCCTCTTCTTCGACAATGCTGGACTTCGTGGTTGTGTGGCGACTCGAAGACTGGATCATGAGGTGTGACGGTTTTTATGAGGATGGCGGCGACATGGGAAATCCCCCATCAACAGATTGGGTTCGATACGACTTGGCAAGTGACATATGTGTCTTTCCGAAGACGTCGATCAATGCCTGTTGTCGACGGATGCGTCGCACAAGTCTCATGTGAAGGCATCAAGTTATGCCTGCTACCGGAAGGTGCTGCATGGTGGTTTTCACGGAGGTGTCATGTTTAGCCATGTTGTTGCTTGATCGAAGGTGGTGCAATAATGGAGGGAGGCAGGCGGTATGAGACGTTTTTGTTTATCGGTGTTTTCTTCATAGGTAATCAGTTATAAAGGAGTCGATGGTAGGATAAGAGATGATGGTATAGGTGGCTTGAGTGACTGAGTTTATACACTCCGTGCAAACATAAGATCTCTTTTTCGATAAGGGGCGCTACTGAGTTTATACACTCCGTGCAAACATAAGATCTCTTTTTCGATAAGGGGCGCTTTATTACTTATTACTTATAAGTAGTACACCCGGCCTCTGCATAACTAGGATGCACACAACCACTCTAGTTCCGAATACAAAAAGGAAAATATAAAAGCAACGAAAAACAATCACTATGTAGAAATGTTGATCGCCATTGACGAAGGAGGTCCAATCCGTAGATTATGCTGCCATCCACGTTGGGAAAAAATATCCCTCGCCGCAGCCTCCAATCGTGTACAAACCTCCGTAAACAGGTCGCGATGCTCCGCATGCTGTATCAACGACCATGAACGGAGAATACTGCTACACCGGTAAATAACCTACAAAAAGGAAGGTATCTTAGCGTAAAAAATCTTATCATTTCTAGATAGCCAGAGCGACCAAATAACGGCTACCGCTCCCACCCTAAGAAGAATTCTAAACCTGTGATTAATCCCATACAACCAATTTCTGAATATGTTAGCAACGCTACATGGGGGTACAAGTCAGAAGCTACTTGGATGACTGACCAAATAGATCGAGCAAAATTACATTGAAAGAACAAATGCTTAATTGTTTCTTCATGATGACAGAAATCGCATTGTGAACTGTCATGCCAATTCCTCTTGATAAGATTATCTTTAGTAAGGATCACTCCCCTACGAATGTACCATGCAAATATTTTTGTTTTCAGTGGTATCTTCATACACCAAATCATCTTATTATTATTGATTGTTAAGCCAGGTTGGATTAAAGCGCTATACATAGAATCTACCGTGAATTTACCATTCTTTTGCATATTCCATCGAAATTCATCGGCCCTGGTGACAACTGAATTGTGGATAGGCGTTCTAGCAATATATTCCACGATTTTAGTCTAGGGCCGATTAATTCTCTTCTGAACGACACATTGGGTGGGGATGTTTTCATGACTGTGGCAATAGTCTCATCCTTGTGTCGAACAATGTTGCATAGAGCAGGATATTGTTCTCGGAGAGTGGTGTTACCCAGCCACGTATCCTCCCAGAATCTAATCTCTGAACCATCCTTAATAGCGAAGAAACCAAAACGGAAGAAATGTTTTTTTGTGACCATCAATACGGCCCAAAAGTGCGAGTCCCCAGGCTTCCAAAGTATTTGAGATACTGCCTTCGTTCTCAAATATTTCCTCCTTAGGAGGGTTTGCCATACACCTTCCTCGGACAAAAGCTTGAACAACCATTTGCCTAAGAGAGCTGAATTTTTGACCTCAAGATCATGGATACCTAAGCCTCCTTGATCCTTGGGTCTGCAAACCACGCTCCATTTTGTCAGTCGATACTTTCTCTTCTCATTATCTCCTTGCCAAAAGAATCTAGATCGAAGATAGTCCAGTCTGTGTAAGATGCCTTTTGGAAGTTGGAAGAATGATATCATATATAGTCCCGAATTTATGAGCATCAATCTTCCACCAAGAGGTAAGAGTTATCCTTTCCAACTGCTTAGCCTCTTTGGCAATCTTTCTTCGACGTGTTTCCATTCAGCATTGGACAATCTCCGATAATGAATTGGTATCCCCAGATAGCTAATAGGAAATTGTCCTTGTCCGCAGCCAAAAAGCTCTGTGTACAAGTGTGCGTCATGTTGGGCCTCGCCGAAACAATTCACTTTTATGGAAATTTATTTTCAGAGCTGAAAGTTGCTCGAAAGCTGATAATATAAGTTTCAGATTTCTTGCTTTTTCCAAGTCATGTTCCATAAAGAGAATTGTACATATTGAAGGATAGATAATCCCCCATCCACGATATGGTTAATACCCCACAATTTGGCCATCAACCTTTGCGCGCTCAATCATGATAGCCAACATATCCGCCAATATATTAAATAGTATGGGCGATAGAGGGTTGCCTTGTCGCAATCCTTTTTTTTGTTTGGAAGTAGTTGCCAATGTCATTATTGACTTTAATAGCCACACTACCTCCAAAAACAAAAAACCTTTTATTCTAAGAGTTTGTTGGAGAAAAGACCACTTGACTTTGTCATAGGCTTTTTCAAAATCTATCTTAAGAATTACTCCATTCATCTATTTACGATGAAGTTTGTGTACTGTTTCATGCAGGATGACAACTCCATCAAGGATGTTTCTACCCTGCATGAAAGCAGTCTGTGAAGGTCGTACTACATGGTCAGAGTTCAATCGAATCGTCGCCACCTTCATAAATTTTTTAAAGCTAACATTAAGGATGCATATAGGTCTATATTGTTGAATCCTTTCAGCCTCATTAATCTTAGGAAGTAATATTATTTCACCAAAGTTTAAATGAAAAAATTCTAGTTGTCCAACATGAAGATGATCGAACAAATCTAGAAGATCCGATTTGGTAACCTCCCAAAAGTTTTGGTAGAACTCAGCTGGAAAGCCATCTGGCCCTGGTGCCTAGTTATGTTCCATTTGGAAAACCGCCTTCTTTACCTCCTCTGAATATGGAGCGGTAAGATGGTTATTTTCCTCCTCGGAAACCTGGGGTATATGCTCTGTTCTGGACTCGTTCATCGAGAAGTTTTCTTCTTCTGGAGCTTCGAACAGGTTCTTATAATAACTGGTAATGTACGATTTTAGGTTTTCCTGACCCTCAATCCTACCGTCATCATGAATTAGGAGTGAATAAGTTTCTCTTCCGGTGTCTGCCATTGGCTATACCCTGGAAGTAACTCGTATTTGAATTCCCTTTCAGGAGAAATGTAGACTTCGAATGTTGGTACCATTTTATTTCCTCCTCTCTAAGAATTCGAGCCAACTGCACATTTGCCTGACTTTTAGTCTCGATCTCTTGCGACGTTAGTGGTTGATTCTCAGCAGTAGCCGTCAATAATAGACGATAACCAAGTTTCTCTTGTTTGAGAGTACCAATGGTATGCCTAGACCAACCACTTAGAAATTTACGTGTGGCACATATTTTATTATTTCATTTGTGGATCGGGGTGCGTCCAGCAGTGGGTTTCTCCCATACCTCCTTCACCATATCATGGAAGCCATCAAGGTGTAACCAGCCTAGTTCAAATTTCAACTTGCATTTACACTATGGACGGGACATACCGGTGGTGAGGAGGATGGGTGCATGGTGTCGTGGTCATACCAAAGGTATACCCCTAGGCAAGGGAAACCAAGGGGTATCCTCAAGCCCTCGGGTTTCCGACGCATCTAACAAAATAAGTAATGTTAGTATAGAATACAGATGCTTTATCTCTAACTCCCAATAACTCCCAATATATCCCCGAATAACAGAAACCACCTCCGAGTAGTTGGCCACTCGGAGAGCAAACAAGATCCGAGTTGTTCGTTACTCGAAGAAGACGAACGACAGGCTATTCGTTACTCGGAAGATAAGAACGCAACGGACGGGAAGCATTCAAGACTGCGGGCGTTCCCCCTCCTTCATTAGTAGTAATGAGTAGACCGTTTCTTGTATTTAGTACGCATTTAACCCTGTAATTAAAGACCCATTAAGTTGAGGCATTAAGGGGCAGAGGCGCACTCTATATAAGCCTCCCCCCTCTTCCAGTATGGGCACGCGCAACACCATTCTCCTCAACCTTTGAGCAAGAACATCTTAGTCAGTCTGGGACAGGACTAAGGTTTTTATCTCTACGGAGAGGCCTAACCTGTATAATTTCCCCTGCGTCAACCACTCTACGTACAGATTCATTTAGCTCCTTTCATACCCCCCTCTCCATTGTCAAGATTATATCCCCGACACATGGTCTGATAGATCCTCTATACGTGCTAGCGCTCTCACGGACACCATGGGAAATTTGGTTTCCCATTCGGTATCCATTAAGACACATCTAGTTATTCGTACGTTGGTTTCAGAAGACTGTTCGCCGAGGTGTATTGTCTTCCGGTCATGGAGACCTCTCGCAAATCAAGACTGTCAATTACAACATTGAAAAGGAAAGGCCAATGATTATCAAACCGGCCCCGACTCTTTTCGTGTTGGAATCTTGGCAGATTAAAATCCCCGCCTATTAATATAGGGTATGGGTTATCTTTAGCCAGATTGACCAACTCACGAAGAAAGTCAGATTTAAATTCATCCTGGGCAGCTCCATATTCGGCTACGAGAGACCAAATGAAGTTGTCGGCCTTGTTACGGATATGGAGTTTTATATGATACTCTCCATCCTCACTAGCCAACACATCCATGGTATCTGCTCTCACGCCGACAAAAATACCCCCAGAACGACCTCTAGGTGGGCGAGAAATCCACGTGAAGCCTATCCCACCAGATATGCGGTCAAGCAGACTTACTGAGAAATCTCATTTCCCCGTTTTAGAGATTGCCTATAAATCTAACCTATGATCCTACAACATTCCGCAATGAATAGATGTTTAGTCAAGTCACCAAGACCTCTGCTATTATAAAAAAAGCCATTCATTGAGAAACACTAGTGGATTTGGATATTTTGGGCCTGTTAGAGGACTTTTTACCTTTTTTGAAAGTCTGGCCTTTGATTTATCCGGATGCTATGAATTCACAAATTGAACTAAGCCCAGGTTCCTCAAAACCTATTTCTGACACTTCTCCAATTAGATGAGAGAGGAGTTGACAATCTAGCGTGTAACTCCTCATCTAAGGATGGAGACAAAGGCAAACAAGATGCGCGTGGAGTCACCTTTAATCGGTCAAACTCCATATGCCCCAAAGCATTAGAAGAAACCAAAATCCCAATTTTATCGTCTACATTATTTAGCTTAGAATTCAATGCAGTAGTAGAGAAGGACAAAAAAGACTTGGATGATGATGGCGTACCTTCTCCGTCAAGGTTGCTCATAGCCTTGCGAAGCATCGCCTTGGCCATGTAATCCTCATTTGTGTCCGCGCACCCGTCCGCATCGATCCCATGCCGGGTGCTGCGGCGCAGCGGTGTACCCATCGATGGCGGGCCATGCATGAGTCCACGTCCAATAGTGAGGGTGAAGTCGGTGTAGACACCCCCACATCAACAGCGGTCTCCACCGGCGCCACATGCTCGAAGGGTGCCGCGGGACTCAACCGCTCGTGCGTGGAAGACATTGTAGACGGCGATGAGCAGTACTTCGTTATCCGCGGAGAGGCTGCAGTGTCCACCGGCAAACCCCCGTCGCTTTGTACACCGGCGTCTAGCAGCCGGCCGGTTGCAACGCCAGGAATCGCCAGCGGTTGAGCCTGCGCTTGCGCACTATGCTGCACCTCCCCTGGCACCATGCAGTCGTCCATGGCATTGTGCTCAGCATCATGCTGTTGTATAATTCCCTTTTCTGGATATCCCCATTATATAAGGGGTGACCTGCACTTTGCCTCACATGTACATGTTTTGGCCTTTGGCCCCGTGAATGATAGTTGCTCGTTATCAGATGCCAGGTTCCCCTCTCTCCCGCACGCTGCAACTCCGTGCTTACTCTACCTCTAGTTGCCGCTGGCCGCCCCTGCCCGGACTTCCCCGGCTGGATCTCCCCGCCAGCCGCCCCTGCTGGCGTTTCTTGTCCCCCGTCCGGCTTCGCATCTATGCCGGCAGCGCCTACCCGGACCTGCTCGGCCGAGCCCCCACGCAGGCCGCCCTCGCCTGCCCGGATCCGCTCGTCCGTGCCCCCACGTAGGCCGCCCTTGCCGGATCCGCGCACAGGCCCCCCGCTGCCGCCCGGCCGCATCTGCGCGCTGGCCCCTCGACGCCGTCCGGCCGCGCCTGCCCGCCGTCTGCGTCTCCACGCCGGCCGCCCTCTGCTGGACCTAAGCGCCGCCCTTTGCCAGATTTGAGCGCCGCCCCCCTCCCCTCCCCCGACGATGTCCGGCCGCCCCAGCCCGGATCCCCGCCGGCTGGCTGCTTGGCTGGCTGCTGAGGCCCCTTTGGCCATCTCACTCCCGTCTGGATCCAGATCCTCTAGTACGTTGACTTCTTTAGGCTATGTAGCTGTTCCTCGGTGCTCTGTGATATTCGATGGCACCAACTATGCTGAGTTTGCGGGCATGATGCACATCCACATGCGCGGTCTTCTCCTATGGGGTGTTCTATCTGGCGAGGTCCCTCGTCCGCCATGCCCCATTGCTCCTGTGGCTCCTATCCCGCCGGTTCCGCCTGTTCTTGCAAAATCACCCCAACCGGTGCATCTGCATGCATATTTGGTGAAGCATCCAACTCCAGCTCCAAAGAATGTGCAGCATGCATGGCCGGCTGGGTAGTGGCAGCCTCGGCCATATCCATCAGTGCAATGCCATTATCCAAGAACAGACTGGGTGATTCCAAACACCGGGTTCCATGCGAAACAATACATCCTTGCGAAAAGTCATTGAGTGCAGCCGGTGGAGAAAAAGATTGGATCGGCAGGCCGGTCGGTTCCGCGCCCAACATAGCACAAGCTCAGCGCTTGCGCAAAGGTGAGCTCGAACGTGACATGGCCAGAATCTCCTTACGGCGAGAGGTCTGCGGGTTAGGGTTGAAAGGAGTTACGGCATATGGCGAAGGACCCCCTCGTGGTGAAGAAATGGACGGGGTGGCCTCAAGCCTCTGCCCCGTTACTTGCGTAGTGTGGGAGCTGGGAGCAGAAGCTGTGGTATTAGCTGTCTGATGAGGGAGATTCCCTACATTCTCTGACGTATCCATCACGTCCCCTTTGTCCTTACCGCCATCATCATCATCGGCGTCATCGCCCTTACGCCTCCACACAAAAGGGATAAAATCCGGATGATGAACAAAGCCCGCCGGCTCCCGTTGGAAAGTGAAAGCATATCCCTTGAGTTTAACTATCACTTCAGTGGAGGTAAAAGGTCCAGTGCCATCAGATTAGCCAATATATCAGTATTAGTCATAGCCACCAGAATACGGATCACCCCGATCACCCCACGACGCATGAGAGTGGCCAGATCAACATCCAGAGTCTTCCCCATGAGGGTCCCCACTGCCCATAAACCAAGTGTCGTACAGTATGTAGGACTCCCTCTACATGAAGCCATATCTGCTGTAGCTCCATCTAAACATAAGATCTCTAATCAGGCTATATCGATTCGTGCCTCGTATCCTTGCTGAAGATGATGGATTATAGTTTGACTTTGGCGATAAGAATTCGGAGTTTAACCATGGGTTGGACTCAGTTATCATCGGTGTATGTGCAGCAATAGTGGTTATCTCATGTAGTTACTATCGTGTTGTATGGGGCTTTGGTTCTTTTTTCCGCTTTATTTGTGGATTGACATTGTTTGGCTGTTGAATTTTGCTTTAAAAAAAATATGGATGTGTGCATGGCTTGAAGTAGAAATGCGTTATCCTCCTTTAAAGAAAAACACTAATTAATTCTCATTGCAGCATTTTTATGTTTTCAAGATAAAGAATCTTGTTATTCTCCTGCAGGCTGCTGTTCGTCCACCAACATTTGTTCTCTTCGTCAACGATGCAAAACTTTTCCCTGAGCCGTATCGGCGGTACATGCACAAGCAGTTACGTTCTGACGCTGGATTCCCGGGCACACCTATCCGTCTACTGTGGCGTAGCAGGAAGAGAACAGATAGGCAACAGAGGAAATCAAATACGGAGGCTCGTGGCGCGCTTGTAGCAGGGGTTAGCATGTGAAGCAATGGTTGAAACTGGAAATCTTAGCGGTACCGGCACCTAGCCAATACGGTTGTGCCGCCTCGCCTCTTAAGCCATTCATAGAGATTAGTAAATTAGATTAGTAATATGCATATGTTATTAATCTAAGTTATTATTTTTATAGTGTGTAATGTTATATGAATGGTAACATAAAGAGCTTCATTCTTACCTTGTAGATTCAATTTGTATTGAGAATCGCTATGTGTTGGTAACACATATTATGTTACTCTACTTTTTCTAATTATTTACCATTTTTTTATCTTTGTTGCATCTATATTATTTTTATTAGATGATACTCTGTGCGTTGCTGTCGAAATTTTATCAAATAATTTATGTTTGAAAATACGAATAGATTTATGAAACCTAGTATAATTTTTTTTTTCTGAAATAAATATTATTTAGAGTGCAAATCTAAGAAAAATTGATGAAAAATCTAAAAATGAGTGTGATTTTTGTTTATTAATTATTATTCTTTGGATATATCGGTGAGATGATATGGGACAAAAACAACATTGATTGGAAAGAGTGAAGAAATCACCCTTGACTAAACCTAAAATAATGATAGCAACTACATATGTGCATTCACAAAAAAATAGCATAAAAAATAAAATGCGAGGTAACTCATATTTTGATTTTCTATAAAAAAGTCACTTCTAAATTGTGAGTCTTAGTGCATAAAAAACTTAATTTATTTATGATAGGTTGAATGTGCATGCGGATTTAATAGAAACATGTGCATGAAAAGCTAGTGGAAAAAAGGTGAACCTACTTGATAATGTGGATAACTTGCATGTCAAAAAAAATAGGTTAATGAGGATGAATTATTTAGATATTATAGATTATGAGTAATCTTATATTGCAATACATTAAAAATATATTACTCCATGTTTATTGAATTTTGGTACTTACTTTGATCCATATATTTATTTTAAAATAAATGTACCCGGCCTCACAAGCGATCGAATTGATCACTTGCTCGCTCTCGATCTGTTCCATTCACGCCGCACGTATGACCCATAAAATCATTTGTGTGTGCCTCCATAGGATCCCGTGAAGATCGTGCCTGAGTTTGTGGACCTATCCATCGAAGGAGGAACGAGTTGCCGTTGCGTTGCCCCATCGGGCAGTAACACCACTGCCCCATGGTTCTACCAGCGTATGCATCCATCTTCCTGATACCACTAAGTCACCCCTTCGGATTGTAACGCCGCAGCATGCGGACCATGCCGTTGCCCCACGGCGGCACTAACCGGTGTGTTGCCGCTGCGCCGTGATACGTCCTCAATGTATCTATAAATTTTGCTTGTTTCATGCTTGTTTTGGTGACTTTTCTATATGTTTTAATGCACTTTCATATCCTTTTACAACATATTTGAGACTAACTTATTAACTTAGTGCCCGGTGTCAGTTTTTGTCTGTTTTTTTTTCGTCATTCAAAAAAGGTGAAATATCAATATACCGGAAAAATCCAGAAAAATTCTAGAAACTCTTATTCATCGGAAGAATCCAGAAGCCCGAAGAGGGGCCAGAGGGGAGCCACCCCCTGGCAAGGCGACCACTTGGCGCGGCCAGGGCTTGGCCGCGCTCCCTGGTCGCCTGGGCAGGTGGGACCTCCTATGGTACCCTACCTTGCGCTTATTTATCCCTCTCGTTCCGAAAACCCTTAGGGAGGACTCCTTTTCCATGTTTACGCCACTGTTTCGCCGCCATCGTGATCCTGAGATCGGGATTAGCAGAAGTTCCTGTCTCGGCACCCTGCTGGATGGAGGATTGATCTCCGGAGGCTCCTCCATCACCATGCTTGCCTCCGAGATACTTCATGAGTAGTTCCTCCTTGGACCTAGAATTCACGACAACAAGCTAGTTGATGTATTCTACCCAATCTTGTGCTTCAATGTTGAGTCCTTGTGAGCTTCCTATCATGATCAAGGCATATATGTTATAGTTTGCATGATGTTATGTTGTGTTAGTTGGGATCCGATGGATTATGAGATTATGCTCATATTGTGGAAGTAATATATTTTGATCTCTTTTATATTGTGTTCTTGAGTATTTTTGCATGTTCTCTACTGTAATTTATTGCTTTGGCCAAGTAATAGGTTGTCTCCAAGAGGAAGAGTTATGCTAGATAATGGGTTCATGCCTCCTGATGTCCGGCTTGAGTGACAGAAACATGGGACTCGGGAATGTGTTGTTGCCATCAGGTGTAAAACAACTGTGCTTGTGACTCAGTGTCGCAAGGATTGCTTACATTACACATAAAGTGTTAATGTAGTTGTTTGTTGCTTTAGGTTTGCAAAATATGGTTGTGACTCGCAACTTAATACCAGCGAGATGTTCTGGGTAGATATCTCAAAATTGATGATTAGTAAGTAGATGCTGATGAATAGACGGTCTACTTGTCTTGGTGTAATGCCCATATGATTTAACCTTGCACTCTCTACTAGCATAATTAGCATTCCGGTGCGTTTATAATTTTGTCAATTTCCCAACAGTAATTTGTTCACTTAGCATAGCTTTTATCGTCTTTTGAAGAGAGACATCACTAGTGAGCGCCATGACGCTCCGGTCCATATCACCGTCATATACTTACACCACTACAATTTACTGTTTTCCTTTCCTTTCTATTGCACTTTTATTACCTCTTGAGTTTTAACCTTTCTAAACAGCAAGGTGGGAGGTATTGACAACCCGGGAGCAAAGGTAGTTGTGTCTTGTGTGTAGGTCCAGGTTAACTCGCCATAAAAAAAATCTCTAGCGTCATTGCCACCTTCTTGTCGTCTCTTTAATCCTACGGGAGACAAAACTTGGTATCTCACTGAGTGAAATTTGCTACTATGTACAACATAACCTTCCATTTGGGGTACACTACAAGAAATTTGTTAATCCATGACAGTTCCAATCCTTCATAGACCTACGCAAAATCGTCGTGGACAGTCATGCGTGATGGAAATTATTTCCGTCATGTATATCTTGTCATAATTGACTACCATGCACTCCATGACGGTTTTTGGCCGTCACTATTCTGATCTTGGACAGCCCACCAAAACCAGGCCCGGACCATTGTGACATACTTGACCGTCATGGATATAAATGACATGGCTGCTGATGTGGATCTGACTTGGCAAGCCAACAATACAAACCATTATGTTTGCCTATGTAGTCCATTATTTAAGGCATTCACCGATTTTTTGTCTTCAACATTATTTCTATTTGTTTGTACCAAGTCTTTATTGGCACATTCATATTATTATCAGCCAACACATTTATATTATTATCAGCCTAGGCCTGATCCAACCCAGGTTCAGCCAGGTTGCCCAATACTAGTTCTTATACGGACACATCATTACTTATCCAAAAACAATATGATGCACATATACAGATTAGAAACTACAAAAATTGTTCACCATTAAAAATTACAGTTATAGATCACAATCACATCCATTAAATATATATCTTGTATCCTGTCTCTGTTCCATCTCGAAGTGTAGTAACCCTTCTAAACCAAACTCGAGTGTAGTATCTTCTGTTCTATCTCAATTACCTGCAAAAGAATACAAAAAAATTTGTATATGTATTGCGGCAAATGAAAAAAGCAGCACACTATAGTGTTTTGGGCAATGCCTCGCTAAATGAATATGTGTACAATGTCTCGCTAATAGCACGCTATAGCGTGAAATAGCACGCTAATAACATATTTTTAGGGCCACGCTATTTTGTCATAGCACGCTATTTTTTACATTGATTGCTGTTGCTTAGACCATGAATCACTTGGTATATGTGACTATACCAAATCTTTAATAAGATAGTTGAAATGAATGTCCTATTGAAACAAAGAACAATAAATTATTAAAAATTTACTTTCATATTTCATTTCAACACGAAGTAAATTATAAAATATATACATCAAAACATAATCCAGAGGAATAGTATTTGTTGAAAAATATTCTCCTTAAAGGCCAACTACGCAATGAGCACACAAAGAAGAGCAATAGAACCATTCTATCTGTGCAAATAACACGCAAACCTATCCTATTTCTCCTCTGTTCTCTACACTAATCTCACTCATAGACCGAACTATATCTCAATCTCTTTCAGAGCAGCACAGAAACATACTCTCGCAACACGACCTCTATCTCAATCTCTCGTAGAAACAAGAAGCAGTAGGAAATAAATCGACCCAACATAGCCCCATACATACATGCTAATCATGGGTACAACAATCTGGCTCGTTACATAGAAAAGAAAACAAGAGGACATAGAGCTTGGCTCATGATTGAGTCTGCTGGCTCATATTGGGAATTCACTAGTAGAAAACAGACCTTTGAAACGCAACATTCGTAACGGTGTTTTTTGGGACCGATACTAATGCCACCACTAGTACCGGTTCGTGAGTCTAGGCTTTAGTACCGGTCCATAAGGTAGGGCCCCAGCCCGACGCCAACCTGACACCACCCTTTAGTACCGGTTGGTGCTACCAACCTAAAGTTGTGGTGGCAGCTTGACGTTAGGCTGGGCCCCCCGCGAGCCTATTTAGTACCGGTTGGTACTACCAAACGGTACTAGTGGCACGCCTTTAGTACCGGTTCGTAGCACGAACCAGTTCTAAAGATACCACTATACATAGTGAGCTTCGTCCCCAGCCCGAGCCCAAGCTCATCCTTTCTCTGTTTTCTCATTTCCCCTTCTTGCTCGAGCTCATCCTCCATTTTTGCCAAGATTTTTGAAGATTTGAAGCACCCCATGTAAGGCCCCCGATGCGGTGCTAACTCAAGTTAGTCGCTTTCGCGTCCCGCTCGAGTTAGTAGCGCATAAAAGGCCACCGAATCACAACACTCGCACTCGTGTCGCTGCCGGATTGTCGACAACAGATATAAGAACAATGAACTTTAAACTAAGACATAAATATATAGAGTCCAGGGCATACATCGCCACTGGTATTTATTACATCATCTCAGAGGTCCATGGACCCAACAGTACATCATGCAACAAGCGGAAGACAATCACGACCGAGTACGGTCAAAATCCAAATGGCCCTAGAGAGGGCTGCACATAAATAGTCCACCCAAGGATCGTCGGAGCCCAACTATAGGATCTACTGAACGAAGTCATCCTCATCGTCGTCCTCCGGGGGCACCTCCACGAAGTATCGTCCGGTGCTCCGGTCGAGGTAGTAGTCAACTGCAGCGGCCGATCAGGCAAAACGGTAAAAGAAAAAAAGGAAAACAGGGGTGAGATTATATCATTACAGGATAACTAACTTCCTACGGTAAGACAAGGTAAAGGTAAAGGTTGCAGCCGCACTAGCATATATGGTGGATATGTTCTATTATAGTAGAGGTAAGATCCAAGAATGCACGTGACATCGTGTCATAAGTCTGCTATCCACCTACTTACGTCAAACATAACACAACCTGGATCTTCTCTCGGTCCCCCTGGACGAAGACAAGCAACCAAGGCACTCACACGGTAGGCAAGTTTTAATTATGATTCAAATTGATGTTATTCTATGAACAAGGAGTAGGTCTCAAGTCGTCCATAACCGCGGACACGGCTTTTCGAAAAGATTTAACCCTGCAGGGGTGTACCAACTTCCCATCATAGGCTTCGCATGTACGCCCGGTTCCCACTTGGCTAGGTAAGCGCCTGAAACTCCGGAACGTCAGAGTCCCTCTATCTAACAACGCACAATTTCGGGTGGCCCTCGGTGAGTCGACATCCAACTCAAAAGACGGCCACGCTCTCGAATCGGTATCTACCGTATGGCTAAGGTCGGTTTTAGTCTCACCTATATAACAGGGGACTTCCCTAGCTCACCAGTGTGGACCAACCAGAGGAACTATGTCTCCATTGGTCCGGGTTGTTTCGAAAACTGCTGGGGTACCAACCAAGCACACACACGTTTGCAAATAGTAAATCATCTCGGGCCACCACTAGAATTGTATGAAGCTAGGTAGGTAAGACAAGGGGACCCCATAGAATCCCACACGCGATTAGGCACACTCGTCAAGAAACACAATACCCGGAACTCGGGACCTAGGTGACTCAAATGGAACAAAACACCTGGAGGGAACAACCTGGTCTCCCATCTTTCGTCAAGTATAAATTAACATCATAATAATAATAATAAATATCAACCAACTTCTTTAATAACATGATATCCCAACCATAGCATAGGGTAAGCAACAAGTTTTCCTACTCATACTAAGCAATGGTTGAGCAGTGGTAACTTAGCAACACAAAGGTTTGCTGGGATGTGGGGATCATGGCTGTTTGGTTTTTGAATGTGGCGTAAGCAAAGTGGATAGGATCAAACAAACTTTCTAGACTACTGCTAGGCAGGTAGGCAGAAAGGTATCAAGTAATGGTATAAATCTTCCCCTTGCCTAGTTAATAGGTCGACGGAGCAGACGTAGCAGGGCCCTCAGGCTCGGTGTCGGAAATTTCCACGTAAGTCACCTCGCCAGTCTCAGGTGCTAACGTAAGGTACCGGCAAGAAAAGCACACAAGTAAGCAACGAGAACTAATGCACATTCATGGATGGGATGATCAATTTTAATAGGCATGATGTGACCCTATCTAGTCAATTTAAATGAAGGTGGTGACGACACGTCAACAACTTCATATGCAATTATTTACATTTTTATGGCCTTGGCCTTAGCCTTAATTTTGGTGTAAGTAACATGGCAACATGGCATGACCAACAACAACAAGAAAACAAATGTAAAGAACGCATCGCGAAAATTAAACTAACGATTTCGGAGACGGAAGGTGTCGACGAAAGTTGACACCAGGAGGTTTCAGAGATGCAAAGGCGCAAAAGGATGTGACGGAATTGCAAAACTTTGAGGTAGAAATAATTTCTCTCATGTGACAACATGACACGGATGCATGACTGGAAGAGACCAACAAGAATGGAAAAGACTCGACATGCAAAGGTTTTGAGGATGAAAAGGTCAATGGTGGCACACGTGATAAATGTATCATATTCCATTTTGTACCTCCTCAAATTACAAAATGGACAACACCATCTTAATCCTTGCATTTCTCTGCCTCAAAAACATGTATAACATGTGGGCAAAAGTGCAAAATTCACACAGATATGAATTTGCAAGGAAAAAATGAAATAAACAAAAGAGAAAAGGAAAGCAAAAAAAAAGAATAGAGGGGGAGGGCCTATGCTGGGCCAGCTTCGGTGGTCTCTGGACCAAATCAGCTGCTGCTGCTCTCCCATGCGCGGGAAGGCTTGCTGGGCCAGACCCCTCTCGGCTGCTGCTTGAAAACAAAGCAAAAAAAGGGGGGCCTTGCCTCTGTGGGGACTCGAACCCATGCCCCCCAAGGTGAAGTGCAGCGCCTGAACCACTACGCCACTGACGACTCTCGACCGGATACAGGCAGCAAACAACTTAACACAACCGCCCTTGTATCTTAACCTGGCGACCAAACTGAAAGAGGAACGGCAACGGCGACAGAGAAACTTCCCGGCGACAACCGCGACGGCTGCGCTCTCCCGTGGACTTCTCGGAGAGGTCTGCGTGTACAGGGCACATCCAGGAGCCCATCTCATCTCGAGAACGCTCCGGTTTTCTCAAAGGCGGCCGCTTGGTCTTGCCGGAAGACCACGACGGAGAACGGGCTCTGCACCAACTCGGAGAACATGCCGGAGCCGCTGCTCGCAGGCAACACAGCCCTGGGGCGCCTGCTGCACAGTACACTCCACACGCGCACGCATGCTACCAGAATGCCAGGGACACGCGCATGACGTGCATGGCGGCGCGACTCGACGGAAACGCCTCCGGCGATGACATGAGCTAAGACGGGACGCTAGAGCGAACTACGACAGCTGCGGGGAAACAAGGTGCTCACTGCTCACCTAGGGGTGCTCGCGGGTGATCTCAACGATGCCGGAGAGGAGGTGGACGACCAGGACGTCGACGGGGAAGAAGAGGACGAAAGTGGCACCGCGGGCTCGGGGCGTCTCGGAGCTCCTAGCGTGAATCTGCAGGGATGGGAGGGTGAGAACGTGCTGCAGAAGGGCGCAAGCGAGCGCACGCTCGCCGGAATTAAGGGACGGCGACGAATTCCACCGGAGTCGTCGGCGGTCACGGGGAACAGGGGAGCGGCGAGTCGACCATGGCGGCGGAGGCCAGAGGAAACGAAGGGGGGGAATGGAACCTAGGGTTCCGTGGGGAGCCTCTGCGTGAGCTTATAAGGAGGGGGGGCGCCTCCCGCTGGCTCCGGGGCTCCATCGGCTGCCGTGGCGCCGTCTGTGAGAGGGAAGGGGGAAAAGTTCGAGCTCCACGCTGGAAAGGTGGGGAAGAAGGGGGCGTACCCCTTCGCCGCGGGCCAGGCCGAGGGTAAACGGGCCCAGGTGGGATAGGCTTGCAACAGAGACAGAAAAGAAAAGAAAAAAACCCCTTGCCTGTGTCCTTTTCCAAATAAAAATTAAAGAAAAAGGCTTGGGGAGTATTCTGGGAAAGATTACAAAGGATAAAAATGCACAAAAATATGCAAAATGATCCTTGCATTATTCCTCAATTTCCAAAATGGTTTGGGCATTTTTTGTGCAAGTAAAATCTTGGGAGTTGATTTAAATTCAAAATGCTTTTGAACTACAACTCAAATTCCCAGGGAGCTAAAATCAATGCAAGGCTTTGAAAGAGTTGGGAGTGAGAGAGATTTGGCTATGCAAAAGTTGGAGCTTAGGGAATTCAAAATCTTCTTGAAGCATTGAAGATGGGTTTGACTTCAAATTCAAATGAGCTCCATCATGGACTACACTCAAGATCACCACATCATTTTACACCATCTTGCAACCCAAGAAGTTTGATAGCCATTTGACAAAGCATAATTACATCACTAACAGTAAAATCACTTTCGGGGTGTTACACCCCATCTATCCCTAAGTGTTCACAAAGGTTAGGAACTTTGTCCTCTCATATCCCATTTCTAGATTAGCTCGTGCAATGTTATATATGTATAGTGATTTGTGGGTTTAGTTTTGGAGTAATAATGTGGGAGTTTATTCGATTTATATGCAATTTGAGCTCAAATTAATTTCTTAGTTTGCATATGTGTAGGTGTGGTTTACTTAGTGCCTTCCCGTCCCCGTAGTAACCATTGTCGATCGCCCGCATCGTCCCTTACCAGCACCACCTTGATGAGCCTATTGTGCTCTTATCATATTTATAACAAAAATCATATTTGAATGATTTAGATAATTACTGGTATAATTTTCTTACTTGTATGATTGTTTGTTATGCATAGTGCCATGGGTTTGATATCCGTGCCTGTCGGCCCTCGTACTGTTTATGATTCGGATGTGGTATATATTATCTTGTATAACTATTTGTTGCATTTCGTGTTTATGACAATGATGCCCATCAAGTTGACATAGATTTTTTTTCTAGGAGGTATGTGAACCGGATATTGAAACCGACCCTCTTGTTGAGAAGTTAAATTTAGTTGAAAAAGAAAATGAGTATTTGATTTTTTTTAAAAGAGTTGAAGAAGAGAAGATGAAAATGGAGTTGTATGTTGCCGATGTCATCGATGACCGCAAGATAAAGATGGATGCAATGCGTATGAAGATTAGAAAGATTAGAAAATTGTCAGAACCCCAACTAGGGTAAGTGCTAGGGTTTGTTTGTGCCCTTTGCATCATGCAAAATTTCAAAAGAAATTCAAAAATGGGGAATAGAAAAGCCCTAAGAAATTTAATTAAATGGCCATACAAAAATTGCTTCCAAAAATTCCTTTGGTATTTTTGAAAAGTCTTATAAATATGCATGATCACATATAAAGTGATGTGGGCCCCACTCCATGCACCAAGATTTTTTCAAATATTCCAAATAGGGCTTGGAAATTAAATTAAACTTCAATTTGAATTTAAATTCAAATTGTTTGAATTTGAAAAATCTCCAAAACTTGTGAGTGGCTAACTATATGCTTTGTAAGTCCATGTAAAAGTTTTTGGCATTTTATAAATTGCCTAGGTATTTATTTATCAAGGCACAACAAAATTACAGAAAGAATAAGAGAGGAAAAAAGAAAAGGGGAAGAACCCCTGGCTTTCAGCCCAACTCTTCCCCCCCAGCCCACCAGACGGCCCAGCCCACCTCCACCCGCTTGTCTCCTTCCTCACCGACGGGCAAGCAGCTCGGTGGCGGCCTGGGAGCGCGCCGTCGCCACCTCGACATCCAGAGACGTCTAGAGCCCCCCTCCAGCCTTCTCCTTGCGCCACGCAACGCCCAGAACCCCCCTCTTCCTTTCCCCTCTGCTCGCGGTCCCTCCCCGCGCCTCTACGTCGTCTTCCCCGCACACACCCGTGAACACACCGGAGCGCCACCGTCGGACTCGCGTGGCCAACGGCCCTCCCAAGCGACGCCGAGCTGTCCATCAGACGCAACGCCCTCCTCTTCATCGCCCTGGAGAAGGCCCCGAGCCCGGAACGCTTCGAGTCGCCGGAATCGACGACGAAACGCCGCCGGACCCGCAAGACCTCGCCGTCGATTACGCCACTACCGCAATCCCTCCGTCTCCCTCGACCTCGCCATCACCTTCACGGTGATCTTGCGCGCATTTTGACTCCATCCGCGCTTCGCCCCGCTCCTCGTAGTCGTTTCCCCCTTCAAGCCTCTCCGGTCGTCGCCATTGCCGTGCTATCCAAGCTCCAGAGCCCCCTGTCGAGCCCCGCCTAGCCCCACTCGACGCGGCAGCTCACGGTGAGCACGCCCGTGCCTTCCTTCCCCTTCCCCGTGGCCAATTTCCCCACTCTGGCGATGCTCCGGCCGTTTTCCGGCGACCCTCGCCGTTAAACCCAACCCCGTGGCCTAATTAACCCACTAACCCCTAACCCTAGCCACTGACCCTTGGGCCCCTGTGCCCTAATCTAAACAGGGGGTTAACCCCAGAGCCTATGACAGGAGGGCCCCACTGGTCAGACACCCCCCACGTCATGCTGATATCAGCATGACGCAGTAAATCAGTTTCTGGTTTAAAAGGAATTAAAATAAATTAGAAAAATCCAGAAAATAGCCAAAACTTCAATAAATCATAGAAAATTCATATTAACTCCAAATTAAACATATAATATATGAAAAATTATCAGAAAAATTCAAGGATTAAGAATATGCAATTTGTTTTTATGTTTGACCATTTTAAAATGGGTGAACAGAAGAAAATGTGTATATGACTTAATTTGAATTTGAATTTGGAGTTTGAATTTGCATTTCAAATGCAATATACTTCAATTAAATTGAATATGCTACAAATCAGTACCATTCACATCATGGAAAAACTTATCATGTGCTTGTGCATTTATTTTCGAAGTTGTCCCCCCCCTTTTGTTGATGATTGCCTCCGATGAAAGACGTTCCGAGACGGTGATCACCTCGAAGAAGAAGACCACCGTTAAGACCCGTGTACCGTCAGCAAGGCAAGCAAACCCCATTGATCATGTCTATAAAATCCTATTTCCCTCTCAGTCTCGCTTATGCATGTTTAGGAGATCACCGAGACACGTTCTTTCGCATAGTTGAACCCATTCCGATGCATGACCTATCATTTTGTCACCGTATTAAGCAAACCACAATCCTAGCAGAATTAGGAGTTGAATGATGAGCATGTGGCCCCTGCAACTGTTACTGTTTTTTCTGCTTAGTGATACAATGAGGATGTTATGTTTGTGAGTCGGGATGGAATGAACACAGTGATGCTGATGATAAACGTGTTGGTGAATCCACCCTAAACAAAGGTGAACGATGAGAGGCTGTGTAGGAGTACACAGTGGGTTGTCTCGTTGAACACTGCCCTAGGCCCTGAGTTCCTGTTTTGTGATCCAAGACAAAGAGTATGACCACATGTAGGGTTTTATGGGAGCCCCGTTTGGCCTCTTTACGTAACCGATCCAGTCCAGGAGTCACACTAGATTCGGGCTTTCCATTTGATTTATGTATAGATATGTGGGTGGACCTGTGAGGCAGTGAAACCATCTGTCAAAGGTGGCGTCTCGGTCCCTTACATTATCTGAGTCCGTTTCGTGGAACCGACCGGACTCTCGAGCGGTGACAAACTCAGGTAGTCGACTCCTGGATTAGAGAAGGTGATGTGAGGGTAGTGCCTTGGTTTCATCCACGTCCGACACCCGCTTGAAGGGTGACAAGAACGAGGCGATAAGTGATGACACGCGTGTGAAGATGTACACCCCTGCAGGGTTAATGAACTATTCGAATAGCCGTGTCCGCGGTTATGGACTAATTGGAAACCTCTACTTGATCATAGACAACTTGAATGGATACTTATAAAACTCGCAAGATAAGCGTGAGTGCTATGGCGTGCCTCCTCGTGGGGAAGTCGAGGAAGTAACCATAATGGTGTATTGATTGGAGACTTGGTAGTGGACTCGTGTACGCTTCTTACCTCAAGTCTGGTACTCGTAGTACAGGACTAGCCAAGTCAAAGCTGGCACTTCTGCATGTTGAACCCCACCTCCTTTACCTTGATACTTGAGCATGAGTAGTGTAGTTCTGATGTAAGTCTTGCTGAGTACGACTTTGCACTCACGTTGGCTTATTCTATGTTTTAGATGAGAACCCATACCCCGATGGAGTCACCTTCGTGAAGCTCGACGTTGACTAAGTTAGCATAGTCCCAGACAGCAGTCTGGTCCCTCGTGGAAGGGCATGTATGTTTACAAGGCTTCTCTAAGCCATTTGTTAAACTTGTCTGTACTCAGACCTAATTTGCTTCCGTTGTATGATGTAATGTGATCACAGACATGTGATCTTTGTATGCTCTATGTGTATATCTATAAAGAGTACTTTGTAGAGTTATGTGATGATACCTGCTGTTCATACTAGGCATGTGTGCTGCGTGTATTTTTATAACATGCATGTCTTAGTATGGGTTTTCGAGACCTTAGTTGTGATCTGGCTGGCGGTCTTTTATACACCAAGTGGCCCTTAGATGTGCGCAGCTTGGGGCATCGCGATGCGATTGCTCGTGACTCTGTCACGTGCACACTTTGTTGTATGATCGAGCCCGCCCTAGACCCCGACTAAGTGATCGGGCTGGAGTAAGTCAATGTAAGAGTTAGGGTTCAATCGATAACATGGTTGAGGCGACTTGTCTATGAGTATGGGATTCACCACCCATAAGCATTTAGACTTGTGAGCGGACGATGAGGACCCATCTCAGTTGATCATCCGGCCTGAATGGGATGCCCCTCACGTTCGATGCTTACCGAGAACGTTCTGTGCTTGGCCTTGTCTGCTTAGACAAGTGGGTACGGTTCTCGGCTCTCCATGTGATTGCATCGTGACTGGAATTACATACGCTAACCCCGGGTCCTGACAGACTTGGTATCAGAGCAGGACTGTCTGTAGGATTAGCAACCCTTGGTCGAAGTCGAGTTTAGCACTCTATAGTTATATAGTTACTTGGGTATAAAGGGAACAATGTAAGGCTTCTTTTTCTCCTTACCCTCATCGATCTGAGTTCTGAGTCACCCTTACCTTTTCTACGGGATGATAGGACTAGGCTCATCTATGCCTTTACTAGAACATCTCGTTGTTTGCCTCCTTGTAGCCGTAGGACAGTTGTGATCCTCTAGAGTCTTCGTGTTTTTAGTTCCTTGAGGAAGTTCTGTCCAATCTCCTCGAGGTTGTCTTTTTTTCCATCCCGGTGTAGCCGTTATGCTGCCGGATTTGTTCCAAGTTTCCGTGGATCATTGCCTTCGCATTTTAATCCTTTCCACTTTCATCATGTCTTGTTATCCTTGATTCCATCTTAGAACCTGTTCTGATTATTGATTTTTATCACACAGGATGTCAGGTGGAACTCGTAGTGGTGTTCGTCGAAATCGAGACCGTGTTCGGAATCGAACTGATGATGAACCTCTACCATCGCCTTCTGCGGCGGAAATCATGATGGAAGCTGAGAAGAATCAACGTGACCAAACACGCCTTCTGGAGCTCATCGAGCAGAATACCTCACGTCATTGCAATGTGGTTGTGAGCATTCAGGACTTCATCCTCCTCAAAATACTGTATTCCGATGTTCTTTTGAGCCCCTTGAAGATGATGATTAGCTCCGTTCCATCGAGCGTAAGCTTGACACTGCACATGTTGCTCCCGATGATCGAGTTATATTCGCGGCATACTTTCTGGAAGGTGCTGCTGCTGAATGGTGGGAGAACTATGTTGCTATGCAACCAGATGGTCACCTAGTGACTTGGCATGAGTTCCGTGATGCTTTTCGAGGGTACCACCTTCTAGATGAGTTAATGGAGCGCAAGAAGGAAGAGTTTTGCAATCTGACCCAAGGAGAGATGTCCATCCATGAGTATGTGAGAGAGTTCAACCGTCTTGCTCGGTATGCCCAAGATGAGATCACCACCGATGCTAGAAAGCAGGCAAGGTTCCGCAAGGGACTTAGCCCCATCCTTCGTCATGATCTCAACCTCATCGAATTTGCCACCTTTGAGGATTTAGTCAACAGATCCTTTAGAGCTGAGCATGGCAACGAAGTGTTCGAAGAGTCTCGCAAGCATGCTCTTGAGCTTGCTCCTTCTTCAAGTTTAGCCCCTCAGAAACGCCGAATTTGGATTCCAACCAGTGTCATACCTCAAAACTTTCTCCAGAGGCCACCACCGAATTTATGCCATCCACCTCAACACATTGTTCCACCCCGGAATGATGGTGTGCAACCAAGTAACCCCACCCCAGCAATTCAGACAGGGTATGCTTTAAGTGTGGTCTTCCAGGCCATTACTATCATCAATGCCCTCAGGTCTTGATGGAACCACGTCATTCTCGACCCAAGCCTCCAAAGAAATCCACCACCAAGACCATCCCAGCAAAGCTTTCAGCCATAAGTAGTGGATGTGTGAACAAAATCTCAGTTGAGGAAACCACTGCTGCTTCTGACGTCATCCTTGGTACACTCCCAGTCAATCATGTTCCCGCCTCCGTTCTTTTCGATCCAGGAGCTTCTCATTCATTCATGTCGGAGAGTTATGCACTTCGCCATGAGTTCCCCTTTGAAGAAATGTTTTCTCCAATGATCATTCAAACTCCTGGTTCCAAGTGGCAAACTAATAGAGTAATCCATGGCAATCAAATTGCAATTGAGGGTTTAGTATTCCTTGCTTCTCTTATAGCCCTCAAGTCTTCGGACATTGATGTCATCCTAGGAATGGATTGGTTATCAAGGCATAATGCTTTCCTTGATTGTAAATCCAAATCAGTCAAACTCACCCATCCTTCAGGCCAGATCATTGAATACACATCACCCAGCTCTAGAATCCAGATGCATACTTTGAATGTGCTTCCCCTTCCTGACCTTGAAGATATTCCGGTGGTTCGTGACTTCCCGGATGTCTTTCCTGAAGAACTGCCGGGAATACCACCCGACAGGTGTGTAGAATTCATAGTGGATCTTATACCAGGCACAGCCCCAATTTCCAGACGCCCATATAGAATGGCCCCACATGAGTTAGCTGAGCTAAAAACCCAACTTGATGCTTCGTTGGCAAAAGGCTTCATCCGCCCTAGCTCATCGCCATGGGGTTTCCTCGTTCTGTTCGTAACGAAGAAAGATGGAACAGAAAGGATGTGCGTAGACTATCGTCCGCTAAATCTAGCGACGATAAAGAACAAGTACCCACTGCCCAGGATCAATGGTCTTTATGATCAACTTGCAGGATCCTCTGTCTTCTCCAAGATAGATTTGAGATTAGGCTATCATCAAATCAAAATCCGAATCGAGGACATTCCCAAAACGGCTTTCACTACTCGTTATGGTCTTTACGACTACACCGTCATGTCCTTAGGTTTAACCAATGCCCCCGACACATTCTCGCGCTTGATGAATTCGATCTTCATGGAGTACCTAGATAAATTTGTTGTGGTTTATCTTGATGACATTCTCATCTACTCGAAGAACGAAGAAGAGCACGCAGAACATCTTAGGTTGGTATTGATGAAACTTAGAGAGCATCTCCTTTATGCCAAGTTCTCCAAGTGTGAATTTTGGCTACCAGAAGTGACCTACTTAGGCCACGTGATTTCTGCGAAAGGTGTTGCAGTCAATCCCGAGAGAGTTCAGGCCGTCCTTGACTGGACTCCACCTAAATCGGTTAAGCAAGTTAGGAGTTTTCTTGGCTTAGCAAGCTATTGCCGCCGCTTCGTTGAGAACTTTTCTAAAGTTGCAAAGCCTCTTACTGAACTCCTCAAGAAAGATAAGAAATTCCAATGGACCCCCAAGTGCGAGGAAAGCTTTCAAGAGCTAAAAAGAAGATTGACTTCTGCACCCGTACTTGCACCTCCAGACACCAAAAGGGATTTCGAGATCTATTGTGATGCTTCACGGCAAGGGTTAGGATGCATACTTATGCAAGATCGACATGTGGTAGCTTATGCTTCACGCCAGTTGCGGCCACATGAAGAGAACTATCCAACCCATGATCTTGAACTCGCTGCCGTAGTTCATGCCCTGAAGACTTGGCGACATTACCTCCTTGGTAATCGTTGTGAAATCTATTCTGATCACCAAAGCCTCAAATACATATTCACCCAGCCAGATCTTAACCTCAGGCAAAGACGCTGGATTGAGTTGATAAAAGATTACGACGTAGGAATTTCTTACACCCCAGGCAAAGCCAATGTCATGGCTGATGCACTAAGTCGTAAGTCGTATTGTAACAACCTCATGTTGCAACAGTATCAACCACTTCTTCATGAGGAATTTCGCAAGCTCAATATTGAGATTGTTCCTCATGGCTATCTTTCTACCCTGGTGGCTAAACCAACCCTTGAGGATCAAATCATAGCCGCCCAGAAACAAGATAGTAGTATTCAAGAGATCAAGCAGAACATTGTTAGCGGAGTTGCTAAATGTTTCTCTACAAATGATCAAGGAACGATATTCTTTGAAAATGAAGACCTAAAGCAGCTGATCCTTAAGGAAGCTCATGACACTCCCCTCTCAATTCATCCCGGTAGCACAAAAATGTACCGAGATCTACGCCAGAGATTTTGGTGGAACCGGATGAAGAGAGACATTGCACAATTTGTTGCCGAATGTGATGGTTGTCGTCGCATTAAGGCCAAACACCAAAGACCTGCTGGTACTCTTCAACCATTGTCTATTCCCGAGTGGAAATGGGACAAGGTCGGTATGGACTTCATCACCGGCTTTCCAAAAACCCAGAAAGGAAATGATGCCATCTTCGTTGTCATTGATCGACTTTCAAAAGTTGCTCACTTCCTTCCAGTTCGCGAGTCTATAACTGCTAGCCAGTTAGCGGACTTGTATGTCTCTAGGATTGTGTCTCTTCATGGTGTTCCTTTGGAAATCAATTCTGATCATGGTAGCCTTTTCACCTCTAGATTCTGGGAAATTTTTCAGAATGCTATGGGAACTCATCTCTCCTTTAGCACAACTTTCCATCCCCAGTCTAGCGGTCAAGTTGAAAGGGTTAACCAAATTCTCGAAGACATGCTCAGAGCTTATGTTATCTTTTTCGGAAAGAATTGGGAGACGTCTCTTCCATTCTCCGAATTTTCTTATAACAATAGTTTCCAATCTAGTCTGAACATGGCTCCTTTTGAACTCCTCTATGGACGAAGATGTCGAACACCCCTAACTGGTCAGAAACCGGTGAAAGACAATTCTTTGGACTGGATATGATCATGGAAGCAGAAGAGCAAGTTCGCATTGGTCGTGATCGATTGAAAGCGGCCCATTCTCGTCAGAAAAGCTACTATGATCGTCATCATAGGCAAGAAAGCTACAATCTGGATGAGAGGGCCTACCTTTGGGTCACTCCTCTGAAGGGAACCCAACGCTTCGGTATCAAAGGCAAGTTGGCCCCACGTTACATCGGACCTATCCGCATTCTTGCTAAACGTGGAGAAGTTGGCTACCAACTTGAACTACCCCCGCACCTTTCCCGAGTACATGATGTATTCCATGTGTCCCAACTCAGGCGTTGCTTCAAGGACCCCATCCGCGAAGTCGACCATTAAACACTTGATCTCCAAGATGACCTTTCTTATCGAGAGTACCCTGTTCGTATTGTTGATTCCGCAGAGCGTGTCACCCGTCGTCAGAAGATCAAGTTCCTCAAAAGTGCAATGGTCACACCACTCCGAGAAAGAAGCCACCTGGGAAAGAGAAGATCGCCTCCGTGTCGAGTACCCCACGTTCCTCCCGACGACTTCTGAATCTCGGGACGAGATTCTTTTGAGTGGGGGCGAGTTGTCAGAACCCCAACTTGGGTAAGTGCTTGGGTTTGAGTGCCCCTTTGCATCATGTGAAAATTTCAACAGAAATTCAAAATGGGGAAAAGAAAAGCCCTAGAGAATTTATTTTAATTGGCCAAATAAAAATTTCTTCCAAAAATCCCTCTGGTATTTTTGAAAAGTCTCATAAATTAGTGTGATCACATATCAAGTGATTTGGATTCAAGCCCATGCTCATAGATTTTTCAAAAATTCTACAAAGGTCTTGGAAATAAAAAAATAACCCTATTTGATTTGAAATTCAAACTATTTGAATTTCAAAAATTCCCAAAAATTGTGAGTGGCTATCTACATGAGACCCGAGAGACCCGAGAGCCTGCCGTTTCCCCCTTCCTCCTCGCCATTTCCGCGGAGACCCGAGAGCCTGCCAGAGCGCCGACGAGGAGATCCCGTCGCCACCGTGCCCTTCAAGCTCCGCCTCCATGTCCAACGTCCTCCCCGCCCTCTACTCCATCGCCCTGCACAGTTGATTCGAGCCCAGCGCCCACGGAGGAGACGCCCGCGTCTGCACTTCACCGCCGGCCGCTGAGCGCTTCAACCGCGAATTCCGCCGCCGTCTCGCTTCCTCCGGCCACTTCGAGATCGCCACTGCGCTTAGGGTGAGGAGCCCATATTTTTCCCCAACTCCCGCCTCTTCTCGCGCCCCGTAGCTCAATCCCGGCGAGAGCAGGGCTCCGGCCACCGCCGTGGTTGAAGCCGCCGTCGCCCCAGAGCTCAGGTTTGGCCCCCGCGTGCTCCACGCGATGCGCGCGAGCACGGGGATCCTTCCAGTGCAACGCACGGGCCAAACGGTGGCCGTTTGGCCAACTCCGGCGTGCCTCCACCGTCTTGAGAGGTCGTCGGCGACGAGCCCGACCATTAGACCCTAAGCACCCCCCTAATTACCCCCTAACCCCCCTAGTCATTTGACCCATGGTCAATGACAGGTGGGCCGTGTGTAACAGCCCAGATTTCACAAAAATTTAAAAAATATTTTTCGGTGTGAATTGTTTGATTGTTTGATTTGTTTGCGGTGTTTGCATCCCCGATTTATCGATCGGCGATTATTTTTCCCCCTCTTATCTCGTACCGGACGGAGACCGACCCTTCCACCCTGACACTCGACCTTTGCGACACCGGGTTTCGCCCGATCACCGTCGCGAAAACCGCACGAGACCAGCCGCAGCCAATGGAATGAAAAACCCCGTTTAATAATTAAACGGGATATTTTTATAGCGCGCCGGAAAGTGTTCTCGGAACGGTTCCAACGCGAGGTGAACGCCTCCGGCTCGACGCGCTGATCGCACAGTTCGAAGTTTTACCCAAATCGGAGGTACTGCGGACCCTCGGCGGTCAGAAACGTGTGCACCGCGCGCGAGAGAGAAAAACCGGGGATGTTTTTGCAAACTGCCAGCCACCCGGGCTATAAATAGACCACCCCACCACTTAGGGTTTTCCCTAAGCACCTAGCCAGCCCCAGATCTTATATTTTTGCCCCAATTTTCGTCAAAACCTAGATCCCAGATTTTTCGGGCCGTTCGATCCCGCGATCGGACGCACCGGAGTGCGCCACGTCACCCTCACCACTCCATCTCTCTCCTCACCTCCTCTCCCCTCCCGTGGAGGCACCGCGCGCCGCCGCCTCCCTCCGGCAGCCGTGCCACGCCGGTGAGGGCCTCCTGCCGTGCCCATTTCCCTCTCCTCCTCTTCCTCTCTCACCCCGCCTTCCCGCTCCTCTGTTTGATGCAGCCAGGAACCGCCGCTGGTCGCCTCCATTGGAGCCGCTATGGATCAGCTCGCGTGGGCGTCCTCGGCGTAGATCTGGCGCCGCCGCGCCCGGATCCGGCGGATCCCCTCCGGTGCGCCTCGTCCTCGGCCCCGGGACCTCCTGCCGCGCCGCCTGGCGCCGTGCCTCGCCGGAGACCACCGTGGAGGTGGCCGCGGTGCCGCTCCTGCTCGTCCAGGAGAGGACGAAGCCCCCGCGCGCCCAGCTGGGCCTCCCCTCCCGCCTTGGGCCGGCTTCAGCCCAGCCGGCCAGCGGCCCAAGCCGGCCTCCCCTCCACAGCCAAGCCGCCACCGCCATGGGCCTCGACCCACTAGGTGAGCCCAGGCCGCCCAGCCCCTCTTTTTTTTCTTTTTGTTATTTATCTTTTTTTTTTCCTGCTGCCTGTGATTTTTTTCTAAGTCCCTGTAATTTTGCTGCTGATCTGTTTTTGCGTTGTAATTTCTCGTTAATCCGAAGCTCGGATCGCGATGCGCCCAAAATGAAAGTTGCTTAGTTTCATGTGTACTTTAGTTCAACTTTTGTGAGCATTTGTGATAAACAGGGCATCAGATCGTTAATTGCAAACTGTTGATTAACTGCTGCTGAAACTGTTGCTTGATTGAAACTTCGGGCGACGGTTGCTTCGCAACCGTGCGTCGGAATTGAGTGATTCCTTTTGCGTTGCGTTAATCATTGTTTCTACTTCAGTTTCATGCATTCACATGCCATAATTGCTTTCTGCATAATGATTGTATCTTCCTCCAAAGTAGCTACCCTGCTGTTAGTGTGCTGCTGTTTATATTTTGTTGCAGCTTCGGTCGACGATGGTGTCGCGACCGTTTATATGAATTGATTGATTCCAATTGCACATTGTTAAGCATCATGTCTACTTCCATTACATGTATTGCATTGCCATGATATGCATTCAGGTCATATAGTTATTCAGCTCCAAAGTTGCTAGGCTGCTATTTTTGACAGCCACCTCTGTTTTTCTCTAAGTCTGTAACGTCACGATGCCATGTTGTTTGCTTAATATCTTTTGATCTATGATGCCTAATTGCATGATTCTTTTGCCATGCCCTCCCTGTCATGTCTACTTTAGTTCCATATCATTTGTGAGCATGTTTGCATTGATTATCCTTTTTATGCATTGCTCTAAAGTGTGCTTCGTGATGTTGGCAGATTGTGCCCGTAACTTGTTTTGCTTGTATCTTTTTAACCGTAACTCCGTTTTTAGTGTGCCTTATGTAACAGCCCAGTTTTCACAAAAATTAAAAACTTTGTTTTCGGTGTGAATTGTTTGATTGTCTGATTTGTTTGCGGTGTTTGCATCCCCTATTTATCGATCGACGATTATTCTTCTCCCCCTTATTATCGTATCGGACGGAGACCGACCCTTGACACCCTGACACTCGACCGTTGCGACACCGGGTTTCACCCGATCACCGTCGCGAAAACCGCACGTGACCAGCCGTAGCCAACGGAATGAAAAACACCGTTTAATAATTAAACGGGATATTTTTATAGCGCGCCGGAAAGTGTTTTCGGAACGGTTCCAGCGCGAGGTGAACGCCTCCGGCTCGATGCGCTGATCGCGCAGTTCGAAGTTTTACCCGAATCGGAGGTCCTGCGGACCCCGGCGGTCAGAAACGCGATCACCGGACGCGCGAGAGGGGTACCGAGGGCATTTGCGTAAACAGGCCAGCCAACCTGCCTATATAATGACCCCCACCTCCCAAACCAGCCAATTAGGGTTTACCCTAATGGAAAATTGCAGCCACCCCCTTCACTTTGTCTCAGATCTGCTCCAATTTGCCCCAAGATCCCGAAAACCCTAATCCCAGGCGATTCTGGCCGTCAGATCCTGAGATCTGCGGCTCAGAAGCTGCCACGTCGCCCACCAACCCCTTCCAGCTGGGTTCGGGCCCCGCGGGCCCGCTCCACGCCGCCGCCAAGCCCGCCCGGGCCCCGATCTGGGCCACGGTGGACAGCCTCCCGAGCTCCTCCCGTGGTGCTCCGGCGAGCAGCCTCCGTCAAGCCGCCAGCCCGCCGCCGGTGAGCGCTTTTAGCACCGCCCCTCTCCTCCTCCCCTTCGTTCTCACCCTCACCGCCTCCTCCTTCTCTGCACAGTGGCACCGCCGCGCCATGAGCAAGCTCAGGCCGGAGCTCTCGCGCTGCCGCCACAGGAGCCTCGCCCGAGCCCCGAGACGCCGTCGCGCCGCCCCGAACCATACCGGCATCGAGCCCTCCACCGGATCCGGCGACCTCCTTCCCCGCAGCAGCCCTTCCCGGCATCCCTCGCTCGCTCGCCGCCGGGAGCCGGCCGCCGCTCGTCGTCGCGGGCACGGGTAGAGCCCGACCTCCCCTGGCCGCGTTGACCCCACCGGTGGGCCGGCCCAGCTCTCCCAACAGCCAGGCCAGGCGGCCCAGCCAGGCGCCTCCAGCCCGAGCCAGAGCCAGGCCACTTGGGCCACGGCCCATGGGTGAGCTGCCCTTTTTTTCCTTTTTTTTTTTGTTGGGCCCAGTAGATTTTGGGCCATTTAGTTTTTTTTTTCTGCTGCTTGTTTATTTATTTATTTAGGCAGTTTGTATTAGCTTTTTTTGCGGTGCCCGTAACTTTTTAACCGTAGCTCCGATCGCAACACATTAAATATGAAAGTTGCTTAGTTTTTTGTGTAGTTTAATAAAATGTTGTTTGTTGCCATGTTTGACTTTGTTTACATGCTGTTTGCCTGCTAATTACAACTGCTTGCCACTGTAAATTGTTTATTTAGTAACTTTTTAACCGTTGCTCTGTCTAAAATGTTCTTTAAATGTAACTTGATTAGAATTGCATGTAGATTGTGTTTATGCTGCTCTTGCTTGCTAATAAAATAATATAATATTGTTTAGGGAAAAACGGTACCAAATGCAATATTTATCGTGGGGTCCGCAATAGTTTGCCATGTATAGGTTTTACCCCCACTTAAAGTGACTAGATTAGATAGTTTATTTATGCTTCACCTCTTGCCATGTTTGTGTGCTATGCCATGCTTGAGTGATATGCCATGTTAACAACCTTTTGCTCACCTTGTGTAGCTAAAGAACTTGAACCACCGTAAACGTGCAGTGTCGTCGTGTGCGACGAGTACTCCACTTAACTTGTTAGTAACCGCTCTCGACGGTAGGTGCGATGTCTCGTGTTGCCTTCTTGTTGATGCTTGCTCGTGCTTGCCTCGTAGTAATAGATGCTTGCTCGTTGATTGCTTTCCAGTGTTTACCGTCTTGTGTTCTTCCGCGGGTACCTCTCGGAGACGATGCGAGCTTGCGATCAACTACACCTTCGGAACCCGACTTATCAACAGGCAAGGACTATACATTACTTATGATCCATTCTATTTCAACCAGCGGTTTGCATGCTAGTATAGGTTAGGTTCGATGTTTGATCCTACCACATGTTTACAGCCTCTTTCAAACCGATACAGCCATGTCCCTTCCCAGCAAACCTTGTACTGCTATGTTACTATTGCTCGTTGCTCAGCCCCTTCTTAGTATGCATGCTTAGGATGCTACGATGTTACCCTGTTACTCCTTGGTTTGGGCTATCACATTATTATATTGTTGTTGATGATATGATTATTATAATGTTGACCTATATTCGACGAAGGATGGAAGGTCTAGGCTATCCCGCCCCGACGCTTTGTTCCATTCGAGTCACCTAGGATCCGAGTTCCGGGTATTGGTTTTAAGACTGAGCGTGCCTAACCGAGTGTGGGATTTTATGGGGTCCCCTTTTCTTACCTATCTGTATTCGAACATTTCTAGTGGTGGCCCGAGCTGATTTACCATTTGAAACCCCGTGTGTGTGCTTGGTGGATCCCCTCGCAATTTTTAAACAACCCATACCAGCGGAGACTTGGTTTCCCTGTTTGTCCACCTTTGACCGGCGAGGGCCCGAGGCCTCACGTGAGGCGTCTCGGTAACCCAAACCCTGTTGAGACGGAAGAGTCCGGTCCGAGAGCGTGTCCAGCTTTTGGATTGGGTGTCGACTCCCCGGGGGCCACCCGGATTTGTTCGTTGTTAGTTAGAGGGACCTGTCGTTTCGGATCTCTTGGAACTAAATCAGAAAATGGGTGCCTGTGATGGGTAGCAACTGAGAGAGATGGGCGAGCGTGCGGAGCCTTGTAATGGGCAGTTGGTACACCCCTGCAGGGTTAAATCTTTTCGAGAAGCCGTGTCCACGGTTATGGACGACTTGAGACCTACTCCTTGTTCATAGACAACAACAACTGAGATAATCTTAATATAACTTGATCAACGTGTGTGTGCCTTGATTGCTTCTTCTTCGTCGGGATGCGAAGAGGAGGACAAAGATAGGATAGGTGTTATGTTTGCGTATGTAGGTGGATAGCAGACTTGTTGGAGGCGATTCCTCATCGAACGCTTGGCTTCTTATCTTACTCTCTAGATCGTTAGCCACTTCATAAATGCTAGCGCGGCAGCAACCTCACCACTTACCCCTTCCTTACCGTAAACTACTAGTTGTCCTAGAATGACGAGTGATGAAGTCCTTGCTGGGTCAGATGACCACTACAGTTGAATGCTGAGTACTTCTGTACTCATGATACTACCCCCAAACTCTTTTCAGGGTTCTTGATCGACAACAGGTATGGTGATCGATGTTTTACGTGGAGACTCGACGACGACTAGTTAGGCGGATCCCGGCGGAGGGCCTGGACCCGTGTGGTTATGGGATCGATGTTTTTCTCTTTGCCACTAGGCATTTGCTTGTAGTCTGTACTCAGACATGTATCTTCCGCCGTTGTATTGTATTTGAGGCAGTTGTATGCCGATTGTATGAGATGTTGTATCCTGTATCTTTAATGTTGTGATATCATGTTGGAAATCCGGGGCATATGGCTTTGTCATATGTCGCGGTGGGACCGATATGTGCTTCTTCCCCGGATCTGGGTGGAAACACCTAGATCTAGAACAGTACCGCATATCGGGCCTTACAACTTGGTATCAGAGCCTTACCGACCGTAGGATCCCCTCTCTGGCCGAAGTCGAGTCTAGACAAAAAACTATTTTGTAGTTACTAAGTTAGTTATCGGAGAGTAGGACTCTTTTTACTCCTTACCCTTGCTCTGGTCAGGACAAGTGTTGTAAGTGTTTTATTCTCGCCTTATACCCTTTAAAACTCTAGGATCTCGAGTGTGCGGAGTATCAGAACCATTACAATGCTTTGCTTGGGAAGTATTGTCTCGATTCCGAGCTCAGGTGGGAATTCCTGTAGCACCTTTAGCTTCTCTGATTTCGGTTATCATCTGGGTCATCCATTGCCATCCCTCCTTTTGCCCGGTGTTTTCACGACTTGCATCGAAAATCACTATCCCTTGACCTGGTTTTCGCAATCGTTCTTCCTCTTTTCACTGACGGTTTCGTTTTTCCGACGATGTCGTCCCTCTGCGGAATTTTGTCTCGACCGAAGTTCGTCGTTCGACATGGAGCAGAGTCCCTTGTTGGTGGTGTTGAAGATTGTCGACTCTCTTCTTTCCCCCTTCCCCTCTCCCCCGGATCGTCCTGGATCTCGGGACGAGATCCTTTGTTGGTGGTGTTGTATTGTAACAACCCAGTTTTCACAAAAATTAAAAACTTTGTTTTCGGTGTGAATTTTTTGATTGTCTAATTTGTTTGCGGTGTTTGCGTCCCCGATTTATCGATCGGCAATTATTCTTCTCCCCCTTATTCTCGTATCGGACGGAGACCGACCCTTGACACCCTGACACTCGACCGTTGCGACACCGGGTTTCACCCGATCACCGTCGCGAAAACTGCACGTGACCAGCCGTAGCCAACGGAACGAAAAACCCTGTTTAATAATTAAACGGGATATTTTTATAGCGTGCCGGAAAGTGTTTTCGGAACGGTTCCAGCGCGAGGTGAACGCCTCCGGCTCGATGCGCTGATCGCGCAGTTCGAAGTTTTACCCGAATCGGAGGTCCTGCGGACCCCGGCGGTCAGAAACGCGATCACCGGACGCGCGAGAGGGGTACCGAGGGCATTTGCGTAAACAGGCCAGCTAACCTGCCTATATAATGACCCCCACCTCCCAAACCAGCCAATTAGGGTTTACCCTAATGGAATATTGCAGCCACCCCCCTCACTTTGTCTCAGATCTGCTCCAATTTGCCCCAAGATCCCGAAAACCCTAATCCCAGGCGATTCTGGCCGTCAGATCCTGAGATCTGCGGCTCAGAGGCTGCCACGTCACCCACCAACCCCTTCCAGCCGCGTTCGGGCCCCACGGGCCCGCTCCACGCCGCCGCCAAGCCCGCCCGGGCCCCGATCTGGGCCACGGTGGACAGCCTCCCGAGCTCCTCCCGTGGTGCTCCGGCGAGCAGCCTCCGGCAAGCCGCCAGCCCGCCGCCGGTGAGCGCTTCCAGCACCGCCCCTCTCCTCCTCCCCTTCGCTCTCACCCTCACCGCCTCCTCCTTCTCTGCACAGTGGCGCCGCCACGCCATGATCAAGCTCAGGCCAGAGCTCTCGCGCCGCCGCCACAGGAGCCTCGCCCGAGCTCCGAGACGCCGTCGCGCCGCCCCGAACCATACCGGCGTCGAGCCCTCCTCTGGATCCGGCGACCTCCTTCCCCGCAGCAGCCCTTCCCGGCCTCCCTCACTCGCTCGCCGCCGGGAGCCGGCCGCCGCTCGTCGTCGCGGGCACGGGTAGAGCCCGACCTCCCCTGGCCGGATTGACCCCGCCGGTGGGCCGGCCCAGCTCCCCCAACAGCCAGGGCAGGCGGCCCAGCCAGGCGCCTCCAGCCCAAGCCAGAGCCAGGCCACTTGGGCCACGACCCATGGGTGAGCTGCCCTTTTTTTTCCTTTTTTTTCCTTTTATTATTATTTATTTCTTTTTTTCTGTTGGGCCTAGTAGATTTTGGCCCATTTAGTTTTTTTTTCTGCTGCTAGTTTTTTTATTTATTTAGGCAGTTTGTATTAGTTTTTTTTGCGGTGCCCGTAACTTTTTAACCGTAGCTCCGATCGCAACGCGTTAAATATGAAAGTTGCTTAGTTTTTTGTGTAGTTTAATAAAATTTTGTTTGTTGCCATGTTTGACTTTGTTTACATGGTGTTTGACTGCTAATTACAACTGCTTGCCACTGTAAATTGTTTATTTAGTAACATTTTAACCGGTGCTCTGTCTAAAATGTTCATTAAATGTAACTTGATTAGAATTGCATGTAGATTGTGTTTATGCTGCTCTTGATTGCTAATAAAATAATAAAATATTGTTTAGGGAAAAACGGTACCAAATGCAATATTTATCGTGGGGTCCGCAATAGTTTGCCATGTATAGGTTTTACCCCCACTTAAAGTGACTAGATTAGATAGTTTATTTATGCTTCACCTCTTGCCATGTTTGTGTGCTATGCCATGCTTGAGTGATATGCCATGTTAACAACCTTTTTTCTCACCTTGTGTAGCTAAACAACTTGAACCACCGTAAACGTGAAGTGTCGTCGTGTGCGACGACTACTCCACTTAACTTGTTAGTAACCGCTCTCGACGGTAGGTGCGATGTCTCGTGTTTCCTTCTTGTTGAAGCTTGCTCGTGCTTGCCTCGTAGTAATAGATGCTTGCCCGTTGATTGCTTTCCAGTGTTTACCGTCTTGTGTGCTTCCGCGGGTACCCTTCGGAGACGATGCGAGCTTGCGATCAACTACACCTTCGGAACCTGACTTATCAACAGGCAAGGACTATACATTACTTATGATCCATTCTATTTCAACCAGCGGTTTGCATGCTAGTATAGGTTAGGTTCGATGTTTGATCCTACCACATGTTTACAACCTCTTTCAAACCGATACAGCCATGTCCCTTCCCAGCAAACCTTGTACTGCTATGTTACTATTGCTCGTTGCTCAGCCCCTGCTTAGTATGCATGCTTAGGATGTTACGATGTTACCCTGTTACTCCTTGGTTTGGGCTATCACATTATTATAATGTTGTTGATGATATGATTATTATAATGTTGACCTATATTCGACGAAGGATGGAAGGTCTAGGCTATCCCGCCCCGACGCTTTGTTCCATTCGAGTCACCTAGGATCCGAGTTCCGGGTATTGGTTTTAAGACTGAGCGTGCCTAACCGCGTGTGGGATTTTATGGGGTCCCCTTTTCTTACCTATCTAGCTTCGAACATTTCTAGTGGTGGCCCGAGCTGATTTACCATTTCAAACCCCGTGTGTGTGCTTGGTGGATCCCCTCGCAATTTTTAAACAACCCGGACCAGCGGAGACTTGGTTTCCCTGTTGGTCCACCTTTGACCGGCGAGGGCCCGAGGCCTCACGTGAGGCGTCTCGGTAACCCAAACCCTGTTGAGACGGAAGAGTCCGGTCCGAGAGCGTGGCCAGCTTTTGGATTGGGTGTCGACTCCCCGGGGGCCACCCGGATTTGTTCGTTGTTAATTAGAGGGACCTGTCGTTTCGGATCTCTTGGAACTAAATCATAAAATGGTTTCCTGTGATGGGTAGCAACTGAGAGAGATGGGCGAGCGTGCGGAGCCTTGTAATGGGCAGTTGGTACACCCCTGCAGGGTTAAATCTTTTCGAGAAGCCGTGTCCACGGTTATGGACGACTTGAGACCTACTCCTTGTTCATAGACAACAACAACTGAGATAATCTTAATATAACTTGATCAACGTGTGTGTGCCTTGATTGCTTCTTCTTCGTCGGGATGCGAAGAGGAGGACAAGGATAGGATAGGTGTTATGTTTGCGTATGTAGGTAGATAGCAGACTTGTTGGAGGCGATTCCTCATCGAACGCTTGGCTTCTTATCTTACTCTCTAGATCGTTAACCACTTCATAAATGCTAGCGCGGCAGCAACCTCACCACTTACCCCTTCCTTACCGTAAAGTACTAGTTGTCCTAGAATGACGAGTGATGAAGTCCTTGCTGGGTCAGATGACCACTACAGTTGGATGCTGAGTACTTCTGTACTCATGATACTACCCCCAAACTCTTTTCAGGGTTCTTGATCGACAACAGGTATGGTTATCGATGTTTCACGTGGAGAATCGACGACGACTAGTTAGGCGGATCCCGGCGGAGGGCCTGGACCCGTGTGGTTATGGGATCGATGTTTTTCTCTTTGCCACTAGGCATTTGCTTGTAGTCTGTACTCAGACATGTATCTTCCGCTGTTGTATTGTATTTGAGGCAGTTGTATGCCGATTGTATGAGATGTTGTATCCTGTATCTGTAATGTTGTGATATCATGTTGGAAATCCAGGGTATATTGCTTTGGCATATGTCGCGGTGGGACCGATATGTGCTTCGTCCCCGGATCTGGGTGGAAACACCTAGATCTGGAACTGTACCGCATATCGGGCCTTACACCTTATATGTATCCTGATTAGTTTTTCGTGTACTTTGTGTTTATTCTATTGTTTGCTGCTGTTAACCAACCTAAAATATGGTTTAGGGCAGATCAGTACCAAATGTTATAATTTTCGTGGGGTAAATAGTGATAAGCATGTTTAGGAGTTTGGCCCACTTAAACTGACTAGCATAGATAGTTTACTTTGTGCTTCACCTTTTTCCATGTTTGTGTGCTATGACATGCTTGCTTGAGTTGCCATGTTAACAACTTTGTTGATCACCTGTAGCTAAGAAACTTGAACCACCGTAAACGTGCGGTATTCGTCGTGTGTGACGAGTACTCCACTTAACCTGTTAGTAACCGCTCTCGACGGTAGGTGCGATGTCTCGTGTTGCCTTCTTGTTGATGCTTGCTCGTGTTTTCTCCGTAGTAATAGATGCTTGCTCGTTGATTGCTTTCCAGTGTTTACCGCCTTGTGTGCTCTTGGGGTCACCTTCGGTGACGTTGCGAGCTTGCGATCGACTACACCTTCGAAATCCGACTTACCAACAGGCAAGGACTATACATTACTTATGATCCATTCTATTTCAACCAGCGGTTTGCATGCTAGTCTAGGTTAGGCTCGATGTTTGATCCTACCACATGTTTACAACCTCTTTCAAACCAATACAACCATGTCCCCTCCCAGCAAACCTTGTACTGCTATGTTACTATTGCTCGTTGCTCAGCCCCTGCTTGGTATGCATGCTTAGGATGCTACGATGTTACCCTGTTACTCCTTGGTTTGGGATATCACCTTATTATATTGTTGTTGATGATATGATTATTATAATGTTGACTATATTCGACGAAGGATGGAAGGTCTAGGCTATCCCGCCCCGACGCTTTGTTCCATTCGAGTCACCTAGGATCCGAGTTCCGGGTATTGATTTTTAGACTGAGCATGCCTAACCGCGTGTGAGATTTTATGGGGTCCCCTTTTATTACCTACCTAGCTTCAAGCATTTCTAGTGGTGGCCCAAGCTGATTTTACCTTTTGAAACCGTGTGTGTGCTGGTCGTACGCCAGTAGTTTTCCAACCAACCCGGATCAGTGGGGACATGGTTTCCCTGTTGGTCCACCTTTGACCGGCGAGGGCCCGAGGCCTCACGTGAGGCGTCTCGGTAACCCAAACCCTGTTGAGACGGAAGAGTCCGATCCGAGAGCGTGGCCAGCTTTTGGATTGGTTGTCGACTCCCCGGGGGCCACCCGGATTTGTTCGTTGTTAGTTAGAGGGACCTGTCGTTTCGGATCTCTTGGAACTAAATCACAAAATGGTTGCCTGTGATGGGTAGCAACTGAGAGAGATGGGCGTGCGTGCGGAGCCCTGTAATGGGAAGTTGGTACACCCCTGCAGGGTTAAATCTTTTCGAGAAGCCGTGTCCACGGTTATGGACGACTTGAGACCTACTCCTTGTTCATAGACAACAACAGATGAGATAATCTTAATATAACTTGATCAACGTGTGTGTGCCTTGACTGCTCTTCTTTGTCGGGATGCGAAGAGGAGGACAATGATAGGATAGGTGTTATGCTTGCGTAAGTAGTTAATAGCAAGACTTGTTGGAGGTGATTCCTCATCGAATGCTTGGCTTCTTATCTTACTCTCTAGATCGTTAGCCACTTCATAAATGCTAGTGCGGCAGCAACCTCACCAGTTACCACATATTGGGTCTTAAAAATTGGTATCAGAGCCTTACCGACCGTAGGATCCCCTCTCTGGCCGAAGTCGAGTCTAGACCAAAACTATTTTGTAGTTATTAAGTTAGTTATCGGAGAGTAGGAATATTTTTACTCCTTACCCTTGCTCTGGTCAGGACAAGTGTCGTAAGTGTTTTATTCTCGCCTTATCCCCTTTCAAACTCTAGGATCTCGAGTGTGTGGAGTTTCGGAACCGTTACAATGCCTTGCTTGCAGCGTATTGTCTCGATTCCGATCTCAGGTTTGGGAAATCCTGTAGTACCTTTAGTTCTTCCGACTCTGGTTTACATCTTGGTCATCCGTTGACTTAATTCCTCTTGCCCAGTATCCTCATGATTTGAGTGAGAGTGCTTCCCTTGATTGTCGGCTTGAACTGTCGCTCTTCCTCTTGACACTGACGGTTTCGTTTTTCCGACGTTACCGTCTCTCTGCGGAAATTTATCTCGACGGAGTTCGACGTCGACATGGAGCAGAGTCCCTTGTTGGTGGTGTTGAAGGTCGTCGACTCTTTTCTCTCCCCCTTCCCCCTCTCCCCCGGATCGTCCTGGATCTTGGGACGAGATCCCTTGTTGGTGGTGTTGTATTGTAACAGCCCAGATTTCACAAAAATTAAAAAATTGTTTTCGGTGTGAATTGTTTGATTGTCTGATTTGTTTGCGGTGTTTGGATCCCCGATTTATCGATCGACGATTATTTCCCCCCTCTTATCTCGTACCGGACGGAGACCGACCCTTGCAACCCTGACACTCGACCTTTGCGACACCGGGTTTCGCCCGATCACCGTCGCGAAAACCGCACGAGACCAGCCGCAGCCAATGGAATGAAAAACCCCGTTTAATAATTAAACGGGATATTTTTATAGCGCTCCGAAAAGTGTTCTCGGAACGGTTCCAACGCGAGGTGAACGCCTCCGGCTCGATGCGCTGATCGCGATGTTCGAAGTTTTACCCGAATCGGAGGTACTGCGGACCCCCGGCGGTCAGAAACTTGAGCACCGCGCGCGAGAGAGAAAAACCGGGGATGTTTTTGCAAACTGCCAGCCACCCGGGCTATAAATAGACCACCCCACCACTTAGGGTTTTCCCTAAGTACCTAGCCGGCCCCAGATCTGATATTTTTGCTTCAATTTTCGTCAAAACCTAGATCCCAGATTTTTCGGGCCGTTCGATCCCGCGATCGGACGCACCGGAGTGCGCCACGTCACCCTCACCACTCCATCTCTCTCCTCACCTCCTCTCCCCTCCCGTGGAGGCACCGCGCACCGCCGCCTCCCTCCGGCAGCCGTGCCACGCCGGTGAGGGCCTCCTGCCGTGCCCATCTCCCTCTCCTCCTCTTCCTCTCTCACCCCGCCTTCCCACTCCTCTCTTGATGCAGCCAGGAACCGCCGCCGGTCGCCTCCATTGGAGCCTCTATGGAGCAGCTCGCGTGGGCGTCCTCGGCGTAGATCTGGCGCCGCCGCGCCTGGATCCGGCGGATCCCCTCCGGTGCGCCTCGTCCCCGGCCCCGGGACCTCCTGCCGCGCCGCCTGGCGCCGTCCCTGGCCGGAGACCACCGTGGAGGTGGCCGCGGTGCCGCTCCTGCTCGTCCAGGAGAGAAAGAAGCCCCAGCGAGCCCAGCTGGGCCTCCCCTCCCGCCTTGGGCCGGCCTCAGCCCAGCCGGCCAGCGGCCCAATTCGGCCTCCCCTCCACAGCCAAGCCGCCACCGCCATGGGCCTCGACCCACTAGGTGAGCCCAGGCCGCCCAGCCCCTCTTTTTTTTCTTTTTGTTATTTATCTTTTTTTCCTGCTGCCTGTGATTTTTTCTAAGTCCCTGTAATTTTGCTGCTGATCTGTTTTTGCGTTGTAATTTCCCGTTAATCCGTAGCTCGGATCGCGATGCGCCCAAAATGAAAGTTGCTTAGTTTCATGTGTACTTTAATTCAACTTTTGTGAGAATTTGCATTTGAGGTCATCTTAATTGTGTAATTGTGTGATAAACAGGGCATCAGATCGTTAATTGCAAACTGTTGATTAACTGCTCCTGAAACTGTTGCTTGATTGAAACTTCGGGCGACGGTTGCTTCGCAACCGTACGTCGGAATTGAGTGATTCCTTTTGCGTTGCGTTAATCATTGTTACTACTTCAGTTTCATGCATTCACATGCCATAAGCGCTTTCTGCATCATGATTGTATCTTGCTCCAAAGTAGGTACCCTGCTGTTAGTGTGGTGCTGTTTATATTTTGTTGCAACTTCGGTCGACGAGTGTGTCGCGAACGTTTATCGGAATTGATTGATTCCAATTGCACATTGTTAAGCATCATGTCTACTTCCATTACATGTATTGCATTGCCATGATATGATTTCTGGTCATATAGTTATTGAGCTCCAAAGTTGCTAGGCTGCTGTTTTTGACAGCCACCTCTGTTTTTCTCCAAGTCTGTAATGTCACGATGCCATGTTGTTTGCTTAATATCTTTTGATCTATGATGCCTAATTGCATGATTCTTTTTCCATGCCCTCCCTGTCATGTCTACTTTAGTTCCATATCATTTGTGAGCATGTTTGCATTGATTATCCTGTTTATGCATTGCTCTAAAGTGTGCTTCGTGATGTTGGCAGATTGTGCCCGTAACTTGTTTTGCTTGTATCTTTTTAACCGTAACTCCGTTTGGAGTGTGCCTTATATGTAACTTGATTAGTTTTTTGTGTACTTTGTGTTTATGCTATTTTTTGCTGCTGTTAACCAACCTAAAATATGGTTTAGTGTAGACCAGTACCAAATGTTATAATTTTCGTGGGGTAAATAGTGATAAGCATGTTTAGGAGTTTGCCCACTTAAACTGACTAGCATAGATAGTTTACTTTGTGCTTCACCTTTTTCCATGTTTGTGTGCTATGACATGATTGCTTGAGTTGCCATGTTAACAACTTTGTTGATCACCTGTAGCTAAGAAACTTGAACCACCGTAAACGTGCGGTATTCGTCGTGTGTGACGAGTACTCCACTTAACCTGTTAGTAACCGCTCTTGACGGTAGGTGCGATGTCTCGTGTTGCCTTCTTGTTGATGCTTGCTCGTGTTTTCTCCGTAGTAATAGATGCTTGATCGTTGATTGCTTTCTAGTGTTTACGCCTTGTGTGCTCTTGGGGTCACCTTCGGAGACGTTGCGAGCTTGCGATCGACTACACCTTCGGAATCCGACTTACCAACAGGCAAGGACTATACATTACTTATGATCCATTCTATTTCAACCAGCGGTTTGCATGCTAGTCTAGGTTAGGCTCGATGTTTAATCCTACCACATGTTTACAACCTCTTTCAAACCAATACAGCCATGTCCCCTCCCAGCAAACCTTGTACTGCTATGTTACTATTGCTCGTTGCTCAGCCCCTGCTTAGTATGCATGCTTAGGATGCTACGATGTTACCTTGTTACTCCTTGGTTGGGGATATCAACTTATTATATTGTTGTTGATGATATGATTATTATAATGTTGACTATATTCGACGAAGGATGGAAGGTCTAGGCTATCCCGCCACGACGCTTCGTTCCATTCGAGTAACCTAGGATCCGAGTTCCGGGTATTGGTTTTAAGACTGAGCGTTCCTAACCGCGTGTGGGATTTTATGGGGTCCCCTTTTCTTACCTACCTAGCTTCAAGCATTTCTAGTGGTGGCCCAAGATGATTTTACCTTTGGAAACCGTGTGTGTGCTGGTCGTACGCCAGTAGTTTTCCAACCAACCCGGACCAGTGGGGACATGGTTTCCCTGTTGGTCCACCTTTGACCGGGGAGGGCCCGAGGCCTCACGTGAGGCGTCTCGGTAACCCAAACCCTGTTGAGACGGAAGAGTCCGATCCGAGAGCGTGGCCAGCTTTTGGATTGGTTGTCGACTCCCCGGGGGCCACCCGGATTTGTTCGTTGTTAGTTAGAGGGACCTGTTGTTTTGGATCTCTTGGAAATAAATCATAAAATGGTTGCCTGTGATGGTTAGCAACTGAGAGAGATGGGCGTGCGTGCGGAGCCTTGTAATGGGAAGTTGGTACACCCCTGCAGGGTTAAATCTTTTCGAGAAGCCGTGTCCACGGTTATGGACGACTTGAGACCTACTCCTTGTTCATAGACAACAACAGATGAGATAATCTTAATATAACTTGATCAACGTGTGTGTGCCTTGACTGCTCTTCTTTGTCGGGATGCGAAGAGGAGGACAATGATAGGATAGGTGTTATGCTTGCGTAAGTAGTTAATAGCAAGACTTGTTGGAGGTGATTCCTCATCGAATGCTTGGCTTCTTATCTTACTCTCTAGATCGTTAGCCACTTCATAAATGCTAGTGCGGCAGCAACCTCACCAGTTACCACATCCTTACTGTAAACTACTAGTTGTCCTAGAATGACGAGTGATGAAGTCCTTGCTGGGTCAGATGACCACTACAGTTGTATGCTGAGTACTTCAGTACTCATGATACTACCCCCAAACTCTTTTCAGGGTTCTGATCGACAACAGGTATGGTGATCGACGTTTCACGTGGAGAATCGACGACGACTAGTTAGGCGAATCCCGGTGGAGGGCCTGGACCCGTGTGGTTATGGGGATCGATGTTTTTCTCTTTGCCACTAGGCATTTGCTTGTAGCCTGTACTCAGACATGTACCTTCCGCTGTTGTATTGTATTCGAGGCAGTTGTATGCCGATTGTATGAGATGCTGTATCCTTGTATCTGTAATGTTGTGATATCGTGTTGGAAATCCGGGGCATATGGCATTGTCATATGTCGTTGTGGGACCAATATGTGCTTCGTCCCCGGATCTGGATGGAAACATCTAGATCTGGAACAGTACCGCATATCGGGTCTTACAACTTGGTATCAGAGCCTTACCGACCGTAGGATCCCCTCTCTGGCCGAAGTCGAGTCTAGACCAAAACTATTTTGTAGTTATTAAGTTAATTATCGGAGAGTAGGAATCTTTTTACTCCTTACCCTTGCTCTGGTCAGGACAAGTGTCGTAAGTGTTTTATTCTCGCCTTATCCCCTTTCAAACTCTAGGATCTCGAGTGTGTGGAGTTTCGGAACCGTTACAATGCCTTGCTTGCAGCGTATTGTCTCGATTCCGATCTCAGGTTTGGGAAATCCTGTAGTACCTTTAGTTCTTCCGACTCTGGTTTACATCTTGGTCATCCGTTGACTTCATTCCTCTTGCCCAGTATCCTCATGATTTGAGTGAGAGTGCTTCCCTTGATCGTCGCCTTGAACTGTCGCTCTTCCTCTTGACACTGACGGTTTCGTTTTTCCGACGTTACCGTCTCTCTGCGGAAATTTATCTCGACGGAGTTCGACGTCGACATGGAGCAGAGTCCCTTGTTCGTGGTGTTGAAGGTCGTCGACTCTTTTATCTCCCCCTTCCCCCTCTCCCCCGGATCGTCCTGGATCTCGGGACGAGATCCCTTGTTGGTGGTGTTGTATTGTAACAGCCCAGATTTCACAAAAATTAAAAAGAAATTGTTTTCGGTGTGAATTGTTTGATTGTCTGATTTGTTTGCGGTGTTTGGATCCCCGATTTATCGATCGGCGATTATTTCCCCCCTTTTATCTCGTACCGGACGGAGACCGACCCTTGCAACCCTGACACTCGACCTTTGCGACACCGGGTTTCGCCCGATCACCGTCGCGAAAACCGCACGAGACCAGCCGCAACCAATGGAATGAAAAACCCCGTTTAATAATTAAACGGGATATTTTTATAGCGCGCCGAAAAGTGTTCTCGGAACGGTTCCAACGCGAGGTGAACGCCTCCGGCTCGACGCGCTGATCGCGCAGTTCGAAGTTTTACCCGAATCGGAGGTACTGCGGACCCCCGGCGGTCAGAAACTTGAGCACCGCGCGCGAGAGAGAAAAACCGGGGATGTTTTTGCAAACTGCCAGCCACCCGGGCTATAAATAGACCACCCCACCACTTAGGGTTTTCCCTAAGTACCTAGCCAGCCCCAGATCTGATATTTTTGCCCCAATTTTCGTCAAAACCTAGATCCCAGATTTTTCGAGCCGTTCGATCCCGCGATCGGACGCAACGGAGTGCGCCACGTCACCCTCAGCACTCCATCTCTCTCCTCACTTCCTCTCCCCTCCCGTGGAGGCACCGCGCGCCGCCGCCTCCCTCCGGCAGCCGTGCCGCGCCGGTGAGGGCCTCCTGCCGTGCCCATCTCCCTCTCCTCCTCTTCCTCTCTCACCCCGCCTTCCCTCTCCTCTCTCTGATGCAGCCAGGAACCGCCGCCGGTCTCCTCCATTGGAGCCGCTATGGAGCAGCTCGCGTGGGCGTCCTCGGCGTAGATCTGGCGCCGCCGCGCTCGGATCCGGCGGATCCCATCCGGTGCGTCTCGTCCCCGGCTCCGGGACCTCCTGCCGCAACGCCTGGCGCCGTCCCTCGCCGGAGACCACCGTGGAGGTGGCCGCGGTGCCGCCCCTACTCGTCCAGGAGAGGATGAAGCCCCAGCGCGCCCAGCTGGGCCTCCTCTGCCGCCTTGGGCCGGCCTCAGCCCAGCCGGCCAGCGGCCCAAGCCGGCCTCCCCTCCATAGCCAAGCCGCCACCGCCATGGGCCTCGGCCCACTAGGTGAGCCCAGGCCGCCCAACCCCTCTTTTCTTTCCTTTTTGTTATTTATCTTTTTTTTCCTGCTGCCTGTGATTTTTTTCTAAGTCCCTGTAATTTTGCTGCTGATCTGATTTTGCGTTGTAATTTCCCGTTAATCCGTAGCTCGGATCGCGATGCGCCCAAAATGAAAGTTGCTTAGTTTCATGTGTACTTCAATTCATCTTTTGTGAGCATTTGCATTTGAGGTCATCTTGATTGTGTAATTGTGTGCTAAAAAGGGCATCAGATCGTTAATTGCAAACTGTTGATTAACTGCTGCTGAAACTGTTGCTTGATTGAAACTTCAGGCGACGGTTGCTTCGCAACTGTACGTCGGAATTGAGTGATTCCTTTTGCGTTGCGTTAAGCATTGTTTCTACTTCAGTTTAATTCACTCACATGCCATAATTTCTTTCTGCATCATGATTGTATCTTGCTCCAAAGTAGCTACCCTGCTGTTAGTGTGCTGCTGTTTATATTTTGTTGCAACTTCGGTCGACGAGTGTGTCGCGACCTTTTATCGGAATTGATTGATTCCAATTGCATATTGTTAAGCATCATGTCTACTTCCATTACATGTATTGCATTGCCATGATATGCTTGCTGGTCATATAGTTATTAAGCTCCAAAGTTGCTAGGCTGCTTTTTTTGACAGCCACCTCTGTTTTTCTCTATGTCTGTAACGTCACGATGCCATGTTGTTTGCTTAATATCTTTTGATCTATGATGCCTAATTGCATGATTATTTTGCCATGCCCTCCCTGTCATGTCTACTTTAGTTCCATATCATTTTTGAGCATGTTTGCATTGATTATCCTGTTTATGCATTGCTCTAAAGTGTGCTTCATGATGTTGGCAGATTGTGCCCGTAACTTGTTTTGCTTGTATCTTTTTAACCGTAACTCCGTTTGGAGTGTGCCTTATATGTAACTAGATTAGTTTTTCGTGTACTTTGTGTTTATGCTGTTGTTTGCTGCTGTTAACCAACCTAAAATATGGTTTAGGGCAGATCAGTACCAAATGTTATAATTTTCGTGGGGTAAATAGTGATAAGCATGTTTAGGAGTTTGCCCCACTTAAACTGACTAGCATAGATAGTTTACTTTGTGCTTCACCTTTTTCCATGTTTGTGTGCTATGCCATGATTGCTTGAGTTGCCATGTTAACAACTTTGTTGATCACCTGTAGCTAAGCAACTTGAACCACCGTCAACGTGCGGTATTCGTCGTGTGTGACGAGTACTCCACTTAACCTGTTAGTAATCGCTCTCGACGGTAGGTGCGATGTCTCGTGTTGCCTTCTTGTTGATGCTTGCTCGTGTTTGCTCCGTAGTAATAGATGCTTGCTCGTTGATTGCTTTCTAGTGTTTACCGCCTTGTGTGCTCTTGGGTCACCTTCGGAGACGTTGCGAGCTTGCGATCGACTACACCTTCGGAATCCGACTTACCAACAGGAAAGGACTATACATTACTTATGATCCATTCTATTTCAACCAGAGGTTTGCATGCTAGTCTAGGTTAGGCTCGATGTTTGATCCTACCACATGTTTACAACCTCTTCAAACCAATACAGCCATGTCCCCTCCCAGCAAATCTTGTACTGCTATGTTACTATTGCTCGTTGCTCAACCCCTGCTTAGTGTGCATGATTGGGATGCTACGATGTTACCTTGTTACTCCTTGGTTTGGGATATCACCTTATTATATTGTTGTTGATGATATGATTATTATAATGTTGACTATATTCGACGAAGGATGGAAGGTCTAGGCTATCTCGCCCCGACGCTTTGTTCCATTCGAGTCACCTAGGATCCGAGTTCCGGGTATTGGTTTTAAGACTGAGCGTGCCTAACCGCGTGTGGGATTTTATGGGGTTCCCTTTTCTTACCTACCTAGCTTCAAACATTTCTAGTGGTGGCCCAAGCTAATTTTACCTTTTGAAACCATGTGTGTGCTGGTTGTACGCCAGTAGTTTTCCAACCAACCCGGACCAGTGGGGACATGGTTTCCCGGTTGGTCCACCTTTGACCGGAGAGGGCCCGAGGCCTCACGTGAGGCGTCTCAGTAACCCAAACCCTGTTGAGACGGAAGAGTCCGATCCGAGAGCGTGGCCAGCTTTTGGATTGGTTGTCGACTCCCCGGGGGCCACCCGGATTTGTTCGTTGTTAGTTAGAGGGACCTATCGTTTCGGATATCTTGGAACTAAATCATAAAATGGTTGCCTGTGATGGGTAGCAACTGAGAGAGATGGGCGTGCGTGCGGAGCCTTGTAATGGGCAGTTGGTACACCCCTGCAGGGTTAAATCTTTTCGAGAAGCCATGTCCACGGTTATGGACGACTTGAGACCTACTCCTTGTTCATAGACAACAACATATGATATAATCTTAATATAACTTGATCAACGTGTGTGTGCCTTGACTGCTCTTCTTCGTCGGGATGCGAAGAGGAGGACAAGGATAGGATAGGTGTTATGCTTGCGTAAGTAGTTAATAGCAAGACTTGTTGGAGGCGATTCCTCATCGAATGCTTGGCTTCTTATCTTACTCTCTAGATCGTTAACCACTTCATAAATGCTAGTGCGGTAGCAACCTCACCACTTACCACATCCTTACCGTAAACTACTAGTTTTCCTAGAATGACGAGTGATGAAGTCCTTGCTGGGTCAGATGACCACTACAGTTGGATGCTGAGTACTTCTGTACTCATGATACTACCCCAAACTCTTTTCAGGGTTCTGATCGACAACAGGTATGGTGATTGACGTTTCACGTGGAGACTCGACGACGACTAGTTAGGCGGATCCCGGCGGAGGGCCTGGACCCGTGTGGTTATGGGGATCGATGTTTTTCTCTTTGCCACTAGGCATTTGATTGTAGCCTGTACTCAGACATGTACCTTCCGTTGTTGTATTGTATTCGAGGCAGTTGTATGCCGTTTGTATGAGATATTGTATCCTTGTATCTGTAATTTTGTGATATCGTGTTGGAAATCCGGAGCATATGGCATTGTCATATGTCGCGGTGGGAACGATATGTGCTTCGTCCCCGGATCTGGATGGAAACATCCAGATCTGGAACAGTACCGCATATCGGGCCTTACACCCTGGCCCCCCCTAATCCAATTTAAATTTAATTAAACTGAGGGGTTAACCTCTGTGCCACTGACCAGTGGGTCCCAGTGGTCAGAGCCCCCCCTGACGTCACTGTCATGCAGTGATGACGCAGTAAAGGGTTTTTCTAATTAAAAGAATTCAGAATATTATATAAATTGCTTTAAACTTTGAAATTCAATAACTTTGTAATCCTAACTCCAAATTGGACAAATAATATATGAAAAATTATCAGAAAAATACAAGGATTAAGAATATGCAATTTTTTTTATTTTTGACCATTTTAAAATGGGTGAACAGAAGCAAAGGTGCATATGACTTAATTTGAATTTGAATTTGGAGTTTGAATTTGCAATTCAATTGCAATACACTTCAATTAAATTGAATTTGCCACAAACCAGTACCCTTTACATCATGTCACAACTTATCATGTGCTTGTGCATTTACTTTCTATGTTGCCCCCCTTTGTTGATGATTTTCCGGTAACAGACTTTCCGAGATGTTGATCACCCCCGAAGAAGAAGATCGATAAACCCGTGTATCGTCAGCAAGGCAAGCAAACCCCATTGATCATGTCTATAAAATCCTACTTCCCTCTCAGTCTAGCTTATGCATGTTTAGGAGATCACCGAGACACATTCTTTCGCATAGTTGAACCCATTCCGATGCATGACCTATCATTTTGTCACCGTATTAAGGAAACCACAATCCTAGCAGACTCAGGAGTTGTTTGATGAGCATGTGGCCCCTGCAACTGTTACTGCTTAGTGATACAATGAGGTTACATTGTTTGTGAGTCGGGATGGATATTCATAATGGTGCTGATGATAACATGTTGGTGAATCCACCCTAAACAAAGGTGAACGATGAGAGGCTGTGTACGAGTACAAAGTGGGTTGTCTCGTTGAACACTGCCCTAGGCCCCGAGTTCCTGTTTTGTGATCCAAGACAAAGAGTATGACCACATGTAGGGTTTATGGGAGCCCTGTTTGGCCTCTTTACATACCCGATCTGGTCCAGGAGTCACAATAGATTCAGGCTTTCCATTTGGCATGTGCATAGAAAAAGAATGAAGGAAATGTTGCATCATATAGATATGTGGGTGGACCTGTGAGGCAGCGAAAACATCTGTCAAAGGTGGCGTCTCGGTCCCTTGAATTATCTGAGTCCGTTTCGTTGAACCAGACGGACTCTCGAGCGGTGACAAACTCAGGTAGTCGACTCCTGGATTAGAGAAGGTGATGTGAGGGTAGTGCCTTGGTTTCATCCACGTCCGACACCCGCTTGAAGGGTGACAAGAACAAGGCGATAAGTGATGACACGCGTGTGAAGATGTACACCCCTGCAGGGTTAATAAACTATTCGAATAGCCGTGTCCGCGGTTATGGACTACTTGGAGACCTCTACTTGATCATTAGACAACTTGAATGGATACTCTAAAACTCAGAATATAAATGTGAGTGCTATGGTGTGCTTCCTCGTGGGGAAGTCGAGGAAGTATCCATAGTGGTGTATTGGTTGGATAATTGGTAGTGGACTCGTGTACGCTTCTTACCTCAAGTCTGGTACTCGTATTTCAGGACTAGCCATGTCAAAGCTGGCACTTCTGCATGTTGAACCCCACCTCCCTTTACCTTGAAACTTGAGCATGAGTAGTATAGGACTGATGTAAGTCTTGCCGAGTACGACTTTATACTCTCGTTTTCTTATTCTATGTTTTAGATGGAAACCCAAACCACGATGGAGACACCTTCCTGAAGCTCGACGTTGACTAAGCTAGTATAGTTCCAGACAACAGTCTGGTCCCTCGTGGGAGGGCATGTTTGTTGAACAAGGCTTCTCTAAGACATTTGTTAATCTTGTATGTACTCAGACCTAATTTGCTTCCGTTGTATGATGTAATGTTGATCACAGACATGTGATCTTTGTATGCTCTATGTGTAAGTCAATAAAGAAGTACTTTGTAGAGTTATGTGATGATACCTGCTGTTCATACTAGACATGTGTGCTGCGTGGATGATTATAACATGCATGTCTTAGTATGGGTTTTCGATAACTTAGTTGTGTTCTTGCCGGCGGTCTTTTATACACCAAGTGACCCTTAGATGCGCGCAGCTTGGGGCATCGCGATGCGATTGCTCGTGACTCTGTCACGTGGCACACTTTGTTGTATGATTGAGCCCGCCCGAGACCCCGACTAAGTGATCGGGCTGGAGTCTGTTTATGTAAGTGTTATAATTCAATTGATAATATGGTTGAGGCGTCTTGTCTATGAGTATGGGATTTCACCCCCCATAATCATTTAGACTTATGAGCGGGCGATGAGGACACATCTCAGTTGATTATCTGGCTTGGATGGGATGCCCCTCACGTACGAAGCTTTCCGAGAGTGTTCTGTTCTTGGCCTTGTCTGCTTAGACAAGTGGGTACGACTCTCGGCTCTCCATATGATTGAGTTGTGACTGGAATTGCATATGCAAATTCCGGGTCCCGACATGGGGGCTCGAGCACAAACCCCCCCGAGAGACGCTATTTTCGCTTACACGACGTTACTTGAAGAACTCGGGGGCTCGAGCACAGACCCCCCCCCCCCGAGAGACGCTATTTTCACTTACGCAACGTGTAACACCCCGGATGTCACGCTACAGTGATCACCTTGTTAATTACCAAGTCATCATGATTATGCTGATAATGATCAACCTTGATCATGGCTTGTTCAAATCCAACCCAGATAAAAATTCCAAATCTATGTGGAAATAAAAATTTATCCAAAAATTGTGAAACCAATTTTGTTAAGTGCATAAAAATCTGTGGACCATGTTAAACCAACCTTGGGTATTTTATTGAAATAAATAAATATTCAAACAATTCAAAACAGTAGTAAAACAGTGGCATTTAATTCCTTTTAGATAAAACAATAATGCAAATGATTTTATAATGCCACCAAACTTTTTGTGGCACTTGTATAAAGTGCAACACTAATATAGAAACAATTAACATATTTTATAAAATTGTAAAACCAATAAATCTAATGCTAACAGAAAGAAAAAAAAAAAAAAAAAAAAGAAAAACAAAACGGGTTATTCCCTGCCCAGGGCAAGGCCCAACCGGCTCAGCCCACCCCTTGCCCCTTTCTTCTTCCTCTGTTCACAGGGAGCATCGTGGAAAGCATCCACGGCGAGCTGGCTGCAGCCGTCGCCGTGTCGAGCATCCCACGCCCCCCCTGGCGGATAAGAACGCGCCGAGCCCCCCTGAAAACCTAGCCGTCCCGTTCCCCTCCTCTCCCTCACTCACTACCTCCTTCCCGCGTAGCAGCCGCCGCGGGCGCCGTCGCGCCGCCGTCGATCCCTTGGCCACCGGCCACAACTCGGTGCCGTGAGGTGTCCAGAAGCTTCGTCGTCTTCGTCCACTTCGACTACACCTATTGGAACGAGCCGGGAGGCCCCGTGCGCTCGCCATCTTCGTCATCTTCGTCCACGGCCGCCACATCTCGCCGTCGAGTCCGTCGCACTCCGGCTACCCTGCGCTCTCTAACCACGTCCACAAGCGCCGCTGTGAGCTCCTCGCTCGATTCCCCTATTTTCCCTATCAAATCCGTTGCCGTAGGCCGCCGTTGCCGTAGGCCGCCGTTGCCGTGCTCGCCGCGTCGTTCCTTGCAGCGGCTGCCACCCTGATGTGGCGTTGCCGTGTACACGCGTGCACCGGCCGTACTCTGGCCACGCCCAGCGCTCCCTAGCCGCTGTCCCCGAGCCTTTCGTGGCCAAGCATGGCTGCTGGTACGCTGTCCATGGCCATGGATGGATTGGCCATGGTGTGTGCTAGCGTGCGTGCGTGTGGTGTGGTGTGTGTATTCTGTGTGTGTGCGTGTTAGGTACATCTGTGTATGGACGCGCCCGTTGCTGCTCCTTGCTGCTTCTGCGGCTCGCCGCCGGCGCCGTATGGCCGCCCCCTTCGAGCGCCTACGCCCCTGCTGACAGCAACTCTGCAGCTGCTGCGGCTGTTGTTGCTGTTGTTTGCTGCTGCTACTACTGATGCCTGCTGAATCCTTTGTTTTGAGCAAAAAAAAAACAGCAGCCAAACAACTAGCTAAACTAATTTTATGGTGAATAAAATTTATATGAGTAGAAAGTACACTTAATCAGTTTCAATTTATTTCATTGGACCAACTTCATTTGATGCAAGGATTAAATCCTATGAAATTCACAAAATGCGAATTTCTATTAACGAAATAAATGACAGAAAACGGTGTTGAGTTCATAGCTACTTTAGGGCTGTTAATATATAATTTAGAGAAATGTTTTATGAAAATGAATCCCATAGCATGTTAGTAGACATTATATGTGACAAATTATCTATAAAAGTATCCCAATTTGAGCTATAGAGCAATAGCTATTAGCTTGCAAAGAATGAATAAAATAACAGTAATCTGTAATTAACAATTTGTAGCACTGTTTAGGGAATGTTTTAAGTGGATAAATGAAATGTTTTAGGGTTCAAAATTCTACCACATTCAAGACCACCTAAAACTAATCAACTTTGATATAGGGCACTAATTCATATGATTTATAAATCACTAGTTATAACAATTTGAAAACTGCTAAAAAGTTAATATTCCGAGACTTAGTAAATTTTTAGAAAACCCAAAGTGGGTCATTGACATATGGGTCCCACTTTGACCTTGTTGACTTGACCCCACTGGGCCCACATGTCAGGTTTGGCCAGTCAACCTGCTGACAGTTGGGTCCCACCTATCAGTTGACCAGTCAACTTCATTGTTTTAGATAATGTTGAATTAATAATTAAATAAATTCCAGAAATGATTTAAAATGATTTAAATTGGAAAATTGAATATCTTTTAAACCGTATCTCTGAATAAAATATTTTATATATGAAACTTGATCAGAAAAATATAACGAATACGGATACGCCACCTGTGTATCCACCACACCCCTCTAACACACCGAACATGAATTTTTTTCTCTCCGGCTCATCTGTTTGTCAGACGACCTGAGCCGATAAAACTTTCCGGATGAAAATGTTCTGAATATGAAAGTTGTTCGGAATAGATCAACTAGCAAGGATACACCCCCCTTATATTTTTCCGGTACCCACAACACCTCCGGCTTGATCCTTCCCCCCTCTCCGGACACACTGTCCGGTAATCACCCGGAGCCGGTAGTTCATCCTCTGATGAATTTCCGGTAGATCCCGCTGCTGCCGTCGACTACACCGCTGCTGAGTACGACTACTTTGTCGACGACCGTACCCCTACCGTCGAGCTTCCAGGCAAGCAGAGTCATTCTCTTCCCCAGATATCGCCTATCTTTCCGTAAATTTCTTGCACTAGGCATTGTTACTGCTGCTGCTACGATTACAACCCTATTCAATTGCATAGCCTGTCATTGTAGCCCCTTGATGTACCTTCCTTTAATCCTATGCTGCCTATTATTACTTATACATTATTCAGCAGTATACCCTGCGCATTGTTAGCTAGGATTAGATAGCGGGTCGTGATCACTTTGGGAGTGATCGCGGGAACGATATATTACAACTGCAACAGGTACGGATCAATGCAGACGCCCTAGGGAACCTACAACGGCGAGACTCTGCCGAGTCGCTTCGAGTCTGACTTACGAGTGGAATGGACTAGTATTTCACTCTCGTCGGCTGAGTAGCGTAGCATCACCGGGATGATACGAAGTTTACCTCTTTAGTGCATTCCGCTGATGTCTCTGTCAAACCTTTTAAGTGTGCCATCGAGGGTGATACCTCCTGGTTTCACTTAATGGTAGGAACTCGAACCAACTGGTGTCCTTAAAGGTAAGAAGTCGGGCGACCCAACGGTGCCCGCGAGTGGTATTGCGATGGGACGACAGGGAGGGTACGACCAGTGTACCGGTGTGCTTGGCCCCTGATCGTTGTCTGCGAGAGTTACCAAACCACGAAAGTCGAGCTCCTCCAGGAGCACACGCGAGACAAGGTAAGGAGAAGGTTCACCTTGTTGGTAACCGCAGTGACTTGTTGGGACGACGGGGCAGGCACCGATGTACTGGTGGTCCTGGCTGCTGTCGTTGTCCGCGGGTCAGTTAAGTCGAGGCAACGATAACGGTTGTCACGTAGGTTAATTAAAATGCTAAATGGTTCAGTGAATGTCTTGAGTTGGCTATATGCCATGTACGCACTACCTACCCGTGGGAATTACGAGTTATGGGCTCCTTTGCTTCGTAGTTTCGTCCGAGGACTCTTCAGACGTCAGCAATACCGCGGCCTGCGCCGGGAAGTGGTGTTGTCTTATTTGCTTGCGCGGTGGTGTCTTATTTGGATTTGCTTCAACTTCACCGGCCAGCCACGCACCGTGCAGGAGTATGTTCGGGTTGGGGTCCAAGGCCCGGCGTACTTAGGATTTAGACCGGCGGATGGCCTCTCTATTGAGTTTGAAAGATGGGCTACGAAGTGTCGGATAGCCTCGGTGGAGCGCTCCCTAACAAGGTTCCCGCCACCCTGGAGATCCGTGCGTGTAGCGTAACACAAGTGCACTCCTGCAGGGAAGATTAATCTATTCGAATAGCCGTGTCCACGGTAACAGGACGCTTTATGCTGAAGCTGGATCTTACCACTACAAACTATTATTATTAAACTGTATGGTTCCGAGTTTTCTTCCTCGCGGGGATGTCGAGGAGGTGAACTCGGAAGCATTGTTAATTATTACAACTTATTATTATACAATGCTGCAGCAACTTCTGCTGCATTGTTACTTTATGCTTTATATAAACTGTTGGCTGATTCTTACCTCATGCTGCAAGACATCGTCGGAAGATGCTAGTCTTTGATAGGCCTAGCTTCTTACCCTTATTCTGATTTCTATCTTGTAGTCCACTATATACAACCTCTTCTTTCCGTTGATACAATGCATAATGCTTAGTAGCGGACGTAAGACTCGCGGGTATGCTAGATACTCACCTTTGCTTTATTTCCCCTTTTTCGCTTTGCCTGATCGGCCGCTGCAGCCGATGTTGGAGCCCAGGAGCAGGAGTACACCGGAGGCGCCTACTACGACGTCGAGTTCCCCGTTGACCAGGAGTAGTTTGGAGGTTCCCAGGAAGGAGGCCTCGCCTTTTCGATCTGTTGTTATTTGTGCTAGCCTTCTTAAGGCAACCTTGTATTCTTGTGTCTGTACTCAGATACTTTTGCTTCCGCTAACTTTGCGCTCTTGAGCTGTTGTATTCGAGCCCTCGTGGCCCCTGGCTTGTATTAAACAGCTTGTATTATTTTATTTGTAGAGTTGTGTTGTGATATCTCACCGTGAGTCCCTGATCTCGATCGTGTACCTTGCATGTATGATTACTGTACACGGTCTAATTTTGGGGGCGTCACAAGTTGGTATCAGAGACGACTGCCTGTAGGACACCCCTTCCAACTCCTTGGTCGAAGTCGAGTCTAGTCTTTGAAAACTAGTTTACTAACAGTGTCATGTGGCTTATCGGCCCATGTCGCAACATGGTGGTATTAGGATCCTTTTCTCCGTACCTTTATTCTGGGATTCTACTCTCTTATCCTTTCGGGAAACTTTGCTAACTCTGACATTAGGATCTCGTGGTCGCATCTACCCGGAGAGCCCTTCACCCAAGATGATCGCTTGCTTCACCTGAAGGCTCCGAAGATTACTCTCCGATAAAATCCCGAGAACCTACGTGTTCATCGCCTTTGCAATCCGCTGCCACCGACAAGTCTGTGTGGATAATTACATCCACCTCCCGTTCTAGAAATCATCATTCCCTTGTACTTAAGCACCGAATTATTCCGATGCTTCTATCACCCGATGTCCTTGCATTCTTTCTCCTTCTGGTTGAGTGCCGATACTCACATCAGATTCTTTGCGAACCACCCGACCTTTGGTGGATCATTATCTGACTGATCCTACATGGCTTCTTACATGTGTCAATTGGATTCATCGTGTGAAATACCATCCCTGCTCCTCGATGATTTGTGTTATCATGGACAACCTCCCTTGGCTCCCTGCCAGTACAACTTGGTTGTGTATATCGTGCTCTTCTTTCCCTTGGGAAAGATATACACCTGATACTTGTGTATCGTCGCAATTTCTTTTCCATTGGTCTGTTTAACCTTTCTTGTAATGTATCTTATCTGAGAAGTGATAATTCCCCTGCTTATGTAAACACCTCGGTGTACAACCTCGTCAGTAACCCTTGTTGCCATTGTTGATGACATCTTGGTAACCACTGGGACGAGAACTTTGCCAATTGGTCCGCCTCGTATTAACGAGCAGGAAATGGTTCTCAATGTCCACTGCCCCTGGTACCGACATTGTTGCTGACATAGCTGACAAGCAGTTCTCTGAATTACCTTGCAACTTGATCGCATTGTTTGTCACCATCCTTCTGATTCTTCTGTGGGCCCATAACCCACAGTTCCACAGGATCGAAACCTGACTCTCTTGTACCTTTCTGTTCTCGAGGTTATTCCTCTTGCTTGACCTCGTATGCAACTCGCGAGTCCTCTACCTTGTAAAACTCAGTTCGATATCGGACTCAGTGCTTATGCCTGATGCTCTGGACCCCTCTTATCCTCTGTTATCACCGTCGAATGCTTGCATATCCGCTTGAAGACTTCTCATGCCTTCTTTAATTTCTCTCGATGTGCTTCCGTGAGCTTAAACTCGGGAGGTGCTTGGTACCCCATACCCTTGGACAACCCCGTTTGGTTAATCTTCTATCGATCCGACCCCTTTAAGTAATTCCTCCTACCCTATCCGTCAGTACGATGAAGACTCCAATGAAAGGATGACAACTCGTCGAGATGCACTGAAGCAGAAAATGAAGACGTCAACGAGAAGGATTAAATTCATCGAGAAGGACAACAAGAACCAGAAGATTTGTTAGAAGGCGAAACCGAAACTCTACCCTTTACACTACTTTTAATTCTCGGGACGAGAATTCTTTGTAGTGGTGGAGATTTGTAACACCCCGGGTGTCACGCTACAGTGATCACCTTGTTAATTACCAAGTCATCATGATTATGCTGATAATGATCACCCTTGATCATGGCTTGTTAAAATCCAACCCAGATAAAAATTCCAAATCTATGTGGAAATAAAACTTTATCCAAAAATTGTGAAACCAATTTTGTTTAGTGCATAAAAATCAGTGGTCCATGTTAAACCAACCTTGGGTATTTTATTGAAATAAATAAATATTCAAACAATTCAAAACAGTAGTAAAACAGTGGCATTTAATTCCTTTTAGATAAAACAATAATGAAAATGATTTTATAATGCCACCAAACTTTTTGTGGCACTTGTATAAAGTGCAACACTAATATAGAAACAATTAACATATTTTATAAAATTGTAAAAGCCAATAAATCTAATGCTAACAGAAAGAACAGAAAGAAAACAAAACAAAAATCAAAGAAAAACAAAACGGGTTATTCCCTGCCCAGGGCAAGGCCCAACCGGCTCAGCCCACCCCTTGCCCCTTTCTTCTTCCTCTGTTCACAGGGAGAATCGTGGAAAGCATCCACGGCGAGCTGGCTGCAGCCGTCGCCGTGTCGAGCATCCCACGCCCCCCCTGGCGGATAAGAACGCGCCGAGCCCCCCTGAAAACCTAGCCGTCCCGTTCCCATCCTCTCCCTCACTCACTGCCTCCTTCCCGCGTAGCAGCCGCCGCGGGCGCCGTCGCGCCGCCGTCGATCCCGTGGCCACCGGCCACAACTCGGCGCCGTGAGGTGTCCAGGAGCTTCGTCGTCTTCGTCCACTTAGATTACACCTATTGGAACGAGCCGGGAGGCCCCGTGCGCTCGCCATCTTCGTCATCTTCGTCCACGGCCGCCATATCTCGCCGTCGAGTCCGTCCCACTCCGGCTACCCTGCGCTCTCTAACCACGTCCACAAGCGCCGCTGTGAGCTCCTCGCTCGATTCCCCTGTTTTCCCTATCAAATCCGTCGCCGTAGGCCGCCGTTGCCGTGCTCTCCGCGTCGTTCCTTGCAGCGGCTGCCACCCTGCTGTGGCATTGCCGTGTAGACACGTGCACCGGCCGTACTCTGGCCACGCCCAGCGCTCCCTAGCCGCTGTCCCCGAGCCTTTCGTGGCCAATCATGGCTGCTGGTACGCTGTCCATGGCCATGGATGGATTGGCCATGGTGTGTGCTAGCGTGCGTGCGTGTGGTGTGGTGTGTGTATTCTGTGTGTGTGCGTGTTAGGTACATTTGTGTATGGACGCGCACGTTGCTGCTCCTTGCTGCTTCTGCGGCTCGCCGCCGGCGCCGTATGGCCGCCCCCTTCGAGCGCCTACGCCCCTGCTGACAGCAACTCTGCAGCTGCTGCGGCTGTTGCTGCTGTTGTTTGCTAGCTGCTACTACTGATGCCTGCTGAATCCTTTGTTTTGAGCAAAAAAAACAGCAGCCAAACAACTAGCTAAACTAATTTTATGGTGAATAAAATTTATATGAGTAGAAAGTACACTTAATCAGTTTCAATTTATTTCATTGGACCAACTTCATTTGATGCAAGGATTAAATCCTATGAAATTCACAAAAGGCGAATTTCTATTAACGAAATAAATGACAGAAAACGGTGTTGAGTTCGTAGCTACTTTAGGGCTGTTAATATATAATTTAGAGAAATGTTTTATGAAAATGAATCCCATAGCATGTTAGTAGACATTATATGTGAAAAATTATCTATAAAAAGTATCCCAATTTGAGCTATAGAGCAATAGCTATTAGCTTGCAAAGAATGAATAAAATAACAGTAATCTGTAATTAACAATTTGTAGCACTGTTTAGGGAATGTTTTAAGTGGATAAATGAAATGTTTTAGGGTTCAAAATTCTACCACATTCAAGACCACCTAAAACTAATCAACTTTGATATAGGGCACTAATTCATATGATTTATAAATCACTAGTTATAACAATTTGAAAACTGCTAAAAAGTTAATATTCTGAGACTTAGTAAATTTTCAGAAAACCCAAAGTGGGTCATTGACATATGGGTCCCACTTTGACCTTGTTGACTTGACCCCACTGGGCCCACATGTCAGGTTTGGCCAGTCAACCTGCTGACAGTTGGGTCCCACCTATCAGTTGACCAATCAACTTCATTGTTTTAGATAATGTTGAATTAATAATTAAATAAATTCCAGAAATGATTTAAAATGATTTAAATTGGAAAATTGAATATCTTTTAAACCGTATCTCTGAATAAAATATTTTATATATGAAACTTGATCAAAAAAATATAACGAATACGGATACGCCACCTGTGTATCCACCACACCCCTCTAACACACCGAACACGAATTTTTTTCTCTCCGGCTCATCTGTTTGTCAGACGACCGGAGCCGATAAAACTTTCCGGAGGAAAATGTTCTCAACATGAAAGTTGTTCGGAATAGATCAACTAGCACGGATACACCCCCCTTATATTTTTCCGGTACCCACAACACCTCCGGATTGATCCTTCCCCCCCTCCGGACACACTGTCCGGTAATCACCCGGAGACGGTAGTTCATCCTCTGATGAATTTCCGTTCCGAGAAACGTGCATTGCACTGCGTTAGAACACCGTTAATATTTCATCTGTCAAGTCATGCATCTGTTTGTATATGCTTGCTGTGTATTTACTGTTTCTCCCCCCCCTTAATCTCCGGTAGACCCCGCTGCTGCCGTCGACTACACTGCTGCTGAATACGACTACTTCGTCGACGACCGTACCCCTACCGTCGAGCTTCCAGGCAAGCAGAGTCATTCTCTTCCCCAGATATCGCCTATCTTTCCGTACATTTCTTGCACTAGGCATTGTTACTGCTGCTGCTACGATTACAACCCTATTCAATTGCATAGCCTGTCATTGTAGCCCCTTGATGTACCTTCCTTTAATCCTATGCTGCCTATTATTACTTATACATTATTCAGCAGTAAACCCTGCGCATTGTTAGCTAGGATTAGATAGCGGGTCGTGATCACTTTTGGAGTGATCGCGGGAACGATATATTACAACTGCAACAGGTACGGATCAATGCAGACGCCCTAGGGAACCTACAACGGAGAGACTCTGCCGAGTCGCTTCGAGTTTGACTTACGAGTGGAATGGACTCGTATTTCACTCTCGTCGGCTGAGTAGCGTAGCATCACCGGGATGATACGAGGTTTACCTCTTTAGTTCATTCCGCTGATGTCTCTGTCAAACCTTTTTAAGTGTGCCATCGAGGGTGATACCTCCTGGTTTGACTTAATGGTAGGAAATCGAACCAACTGGTGTCCTTAAAGGTAAGAAGTCGGGCGACCCAACGGTGCCCGCGAGTGGTATTGCGACGGGACGACAGGGAGGGTACGACCAGTGTACCGGTGTGCTTGGCCCATGATCGTTGTCCGCGAGAGTTACCAAACCACGAAAGTCGAGCTCCTCCAGGAGCACACGCGAGACAAGGTAAGGAGACGGTTCACCTTGTTGGTAACCGCAGTGACTTGGTGGGACGACGGGGCAGGCACCGATGTACTGGTGGTCCTGGCTGCTGTCGTTGTCCGCGGGTCAGTTAAGTCGAGGCAACGATAACGGTTGTCACGCAGGTTAATTAAAATGCTAAATGGTTCAGTGAATGTCTTGAGTTGGCTATATGCCATGTACACACTACCTACCCGTGGGAATTACGAGTTATGGGCTCCTCTGCTTCGTAGTGTCGTCCGAGGACTCTTCAGACGTCAGCAGTACCGCGGCCTGCGCCGGGAAGTGGTGTTGTCTTATTTGCTCGCGCGGTGGTGACTTATTTGGATTTGCGTCAACTTCACCGGCCAGCCACGCACCGTGCAGGAGTACGTTCGGGTTGGGGTCCAAGGCCCGGCGTACTTAGGATTTAGACCGGCGGATGGCCTCTTTGTTGAGTTTGAAAGATGGGCTACGAAGTGTCGGATAGCCTCGGTGGAGCGTTCCCTAACAAGGTTCCCGCCACCCTGGAGATCCGTGCGTGTAGCATAACACAAGTGCACCCCTACAGGGAAGATTAATCTATTCGAATAGCCGTGTCCACGGTAACAGGACGCTTTATGCTGAAGCTGGATCTTACCACTACAAACTATTATTATTAAACTGTATGGTTCCGAGTTTTCTTCCTCGCGGGGATGTCGAGGAGGTGAACTCGAAGGCATTGTTAATTCTTACAACTTATTATTATACAATGCTGCAGCAACTTCTGCTGCATTGTTACTTTATGCTTTATATAAACTGTTGGCTGATTCTTACCTCATGCTGCAAGACATCGTTGGAAGATGCTAGTCTTCGATAGGCCTAGCTTCTTACCCTTATTTTGATTTATATCTTGTAGTCCACTATATACAACCTCTTCTTTCCATTGATACAATGCATAATGCTTAGTAGCGGAGTAAGACTCGCGGGTATGCTAGATACTCACCTTTGCTTTATTTCCCCTTTTTCGCTTTGCCTGATCGGCCGTTGCGGCCGACATTGGAGCCCAGGAGCAGGAGTACACCGGAGGTGCCTACTACGACGTCGAGTTCCCCGTTGACCAGGAGTAGTTTGGAGGTTCCCAGGCAGGAGGCCTCGCCTTTTCGATCTGTTGTTATTTGTGCTAGCCTTCTTAAGGCAACCTTGTATTCTCGTGTCTGTACTCAGATACTTTTGCTTCCGCTAAATTTGCGCTCTTGAGCTGTTGTATTCGAGCCCTCGTGGCCCCTGGCTTGTATTAAACAGCTTGTATTATTTTATTTGTAGAGTTGTGTTGTGATATCTCACCGTGAGTCCCTGATCTCGATCGTGTACCTTGCGTGTATGATTACTGTACATGGTCTGATTTTGGGGCGATGATTACTGTACATTATGGCCAAACAGACGATGTGACGGCTCACAAACATAGCCTTCGTCATCAATCACGTCACCAAGGGCAACATCACAACACCTGACATTACGGCAGCTCAGACAAAATTGATTCACGACAAGCAACTACAAAAATGAACAGTGGAAAGATTCCCCGGCTCTCTTCTCCAAAACTTTTCGACTTTGTTCCAAAAATTTTCTTCTCCCGTCGGGAGCACCTCGCCTTTGCTAAAAACAGAGCAAGTTTGAAACTTCAAGACTGCGGGTAACCATTCCCCCTATCCATATGTGCTCGAGTGGGCACTCGCGCCAACAATATTTGCTGCATCTACAGAGTTCGGGTGCTCCCTCACCCAGAAGGCAAACATGTACTCGAGTGATCACTCGCACTAAAGCGATACCTCTATAGAGTTTGAGTGCTCCCTCACCTTGAAGACAATGAATCATTCGAGTGGCTACTCGCGAGACTCAACAAATACCCGACGGGACAATCTGCCCAAGCACTCGATGACTTTCCGAGTGGGTGCATTCTTATCGACTCCTCGCCCGAGCTCGCAAAAGTTCCGTGCGTGATTACTAATAGTCCACTTGATCTGTTTATTCCAAGTGGGTGCATCTCTAATTAGGCTCCGCACCTCTATAAAAAATGATTCCTGGGCTGCGACTCTCCATACCCCAGATGTCGTGCAAGCTTAGCACATAGGTAAGACCCCGCTGTGTAGTCGGCCGGGCCGAGACTTTCCACAACATGACTTCACTCCCGATGTTTTCCACGCGCTCGCATGAAGAAATATGAGCCGATAACGGACGCGTTAAGGCTATTTGCTGGGACCGGCAGCATCGATTCTGTTAGGCCTGCAGTGACATGGACTTTGCTAGACACCGGTCGTTTCCAAGTTCGTGTCGAGGGACATGGGCTTGATTGGGCTACTAAGGTATTTTACACTAGCGCAATTCACCAAGGCTCGACCAGTCGACTACCTTGGGCCCTTTCAGCTTATCATCCCTCGAATAAACATTGTCATGGCTAAACAACCAACGACTCGCAGCCGCGCTGCACATGTGAAGGCAAGTAATGATGGATTTGCGTCCCTGCGCGACTCTTCGAGTCCCCCAAGCACTCGGGGGCTACTGACGAGGGGGTGACCCCACGACTCCTGCAAGTGAGGATACCTGGTGCGTACAAAGACGGAGGGCCCGATAGAAGTCTTGACGGGTCCATGGCTGGCCCACTCAAAGCACCGACGTAGGAGTACGCGCCCAACAAGGAAGTCAAGACTTGACGTCCAAGCCGAAGCTAGTTTAGGAAATCGTCCTTGTAACCTGAGATGGACTCCCCGAAACCCAGCCTAGTATATAAAGGCTGGGAGGGGTGACGCCTCCGGGCATCCAATCTACAATCGACACCTTAGGTCTTGAGCGAACTCGCCTAGACCTCCACTGTAATCGCCCCCTCGCATAATACAATCTAGCAGGAAGTGCTTCTCCTTTTAGCCGACGAGTATCGCCAACCTGTTCCTCTCTACGATCTAACCCAGGGTCCATGACCAAGGGATTTTCCGAGGCTAATCCTTGTCAGCCTTCCTGTTGACGTTGGTCAATCGAGGCTTGTAGCCCATTAACGGATGTTTTCTACTATTGTATACTTGCTTGGAGAGCATTGAGTTGTGTTTGCATAGTGGTGACGGTAGCTTCAGTGGCATACACTTTCAGTTGTACCGTTTGCATATTAGTATCAACATTATTAGAGGATTTAGTGATCATATCCGTCAAATGATCACGAAGCCCGTCATAGGCCTCCCATGTGACTGGAGCATCCTTAGACTGTTTATGCATCACATCAAAACCACTTTGAGACATGATTAGTAGGTTAATGAACTAAATCAAAATCTTTTGGTGGACACTCACAATTCACTCAAAACTGACAAGAGAAGGTGAATCTTACCGTTCCAAAGTGAATAGCAATGCATTGCCGTTCGGATGGAGGACTAGTGCACGGATGTGATGAAGTGAATACCCGATTAAAAGCGTGAACACACGACAAAGCATGATATGTTTGGTGGAGCTATAGGTATGGCACCCTAACTACACCGAAGTCAAGTCCTAGTGCTGATCGTGTGATACAAACCCAAGGAAAAACTCACACAGTGGAGACAAAAAGAAGTTAGGCCTCTCAAAAGATCACCATTTTGATATTTCCCTTCTAGCTCTTGTGTATATCTTTGCACTCGTTGATAACTCTTTTTTGAGCACTCTTCTTTCTCTTTTTTTTGAAAATTTTCTCTTTTTCTCCTTTTTTTTGATTTTCTGACTCTTTGCACAATATTCGAGATTGCTATAGTACTGCTACAGTGAATTTGATTTTTCTAGAATAACTTCTCTCTCCTCTTTCTCTTTAGGCCAAAATATGTCGCACCGCGGAGACTTTTCGGGGAAAGAACACTACGAAACATCAACTAAAACAATGACTCCGATGCAATCTAAGTTATGGAAAAACTAGAAACCCTAATAATTTTTGTATGGCTTTTTCTGGATAGGACGAGAACAAAATCAATGTAATGGAAGGATTTGTTGGATGCTTACCAAGGAAACACTGGAAATCTGACACCAAGATGATATGGGGTGGCCTGATCTTCTCAGTAAGCGTACGGTGAATATGAGGGCGATATGAGATAACTTGTATGTAGCCGATGAACTCTCCTCGCTAGATCCCTGTTGCCAATGCGAAAGCTCTCTAATATTTGGATATTCACAACTTCACACACTTTCACAACGTAGCCGTCGACCATGAGACGGTAATTTGCAATCTACTAATTCCCAGTGGAACAACAGATCACACAAAACTTGTAGCAGCAGAACTTCAGATCGATACGAATTGAAGTTTATGATTCAAGATGAAATCTTGAAGCTATTCTCAAGAACTAGTGTTTATCTAAACGTGGTCTAACCTAAAACTCGTGGGAGATGGTTATTTATAGGCTAGGGGTATAAAACTCGGATACAAGGGCCGAAACCCGTCAGAACTGCGCGCAGGAAGTGTCGGACGTACAACATGTTTTGGAGGTCCGTCGGGGTTTGCCGACTTCAGTGCTGGGGTCGATCTGGAAGCGCAACTTCGGACGTCCGTCAGGTTTCGGATGTCCGAAACTCGTCGGACGTCTGGCTTGGACGTGCACCTTTCTGTCTACGTGCAACGGGTTTCCGACCCATGTCAGACGTCCGTGACATCGGACGTCCGAACTTCAACGGAAGTTCGTCTTATTTCGGAGGTGTTCTATACAAGAAAAAGCGGCATCTCCGTCGCCGATGTCAGACTTCTGAAGTCCTTCTGCATTGTTCTTTTCCTTGAGACCGAACTTCTCCTCCTTGAGCCTTGTCTTTTTCATGGTACCTGATCATGCAAACATACAAAGACTTAGGAAGTATATAATTGTCGTTAAGTACAACATCAGATTCGAGTAAGAGCAAGTTCACCTATTGTTCTATTAACTTGGCACGCTCTCGTAATCGGTCCAAGTCTGATTTGATTGGCTTGTTCATCATGAAGAGTTGAGGATGTACTATCAGTAGGGATGTCCTCATCAAATACACACCCAACGGGCGCAACAACTGGACGGATAAGCACCCCGACCTTTCGTTTTTTCAGACCAGCCAGGGGAGGACAAGGGGCAGCGACTGGCGTGACTGGTGGCAGTACTCCACCACCACCCTCAGCACTCCGCTCATTAGCATTCGAGGAACGACTCCACCTGATGCACAGTGGCTCCAGATCTTCATCGTCATCAGCACCTGAAGGCCGACCATCAAGGCTCACACCCGAAGACTCGCCAACATCAGCTAGTGAAGACGGACAGGCACCGCCGTCACCTGCGGGTGCGGGATCCACCATGACCACATTGGGCTCCTCTTGCATCTCCGCATCCTTCGGTTGCGGCGGATTGTTCGGCAGAGAAACATGACCCTACAAGGAAAACACCGTCAGAAAATTGCAAGATTATGAACAATATCACAAGATGGACAGACCACAAAACAAATACCTCAGGCAAAGGCGCATCAGCCGCATACGGAAAGATGGAACCCTCGAGACCGTTGCTTGTGCATTTGGTGACTTGTTGGATCCGAAACAAGAGATCACTACCCGAAATATCATCAAGAGCGCACCTGGTCGGGTCCTCGAGTCCGGTATGCTTCCACATAGGATGCACCCGTTGCTGCAATGGCTGGATGCGCCTCCTCAAGAAAACAATAATGAGCTACCCACCAGTTATCTCCTTCTTCAGATCCGCGAGTTTTCGCACTAAGGGCTCAACAAAAGCTACTTTGCCCGCAGTTAGGACGTGTCCCCAAGACGACTGCTTAGTCACTCGCGCGACCCGGTTGAAAGGGGCAAGATCAAATTGCTGGCCTTCAACATGCCGATCCTTCAAATAGATCCAGCCCATCCGCCATGTATTGACAGAATCCAATTTTTCTAGATCAAAATAGGGATTTTTCTCCTTAATGGAAATGCCGACGCCCCCAATGGCGTACTCAGAGTTTGTCCTCTTCACATTGAAGAGATATTTCTAGATCCCCAATGGGGATAGATCCCCAAGAAACACTCACAGAGCGTGATAATGCACGCTATATGCATTATCCCATTAGGAGTCAAGTCATGCAACTGAAGCTGGTACGCGAAGAGTAATCCCCGGACGAACAGATGAACGGGAAGAGAAAATCCACGTGGGAAAAAGCTCTGAAAGCATACCCGCTCGACGTCACGAGGCGCAGTGTCACGCCCTCTATTTACGATCATGTACAGTAATCATACACACAATGTACACGATCGAGATCAGGGACTCACGGTAAGATATCACAACACAACTCTACAAATAAAATAATACAAGATGTATAATACAAGCCAGGGCCCACGAGGGCTCGAATACAACAGCTCAAAAGCAAAAAGTTAGCGGAAGCAATAGTATCTGAGTATAGACACGAAAAACACGATTGCCTTAAGAAGGCTAGCACAAAACCAACAGATCGAAAAGGCGAGGCCTCCTGCCTGGGAACCTCCGAACTACTCCTGGTCAACGGGGAACTCGACGTCGTAGTAGGCGCCTCCGGCGTGCTCCTACTTGTAACAACCCGTGATTTTCACCCAAATTAATTTTTTTGTTTGTTTCTTTATTTTGCTTCTTGTTACAATTGTTTGCACTATTTTCTTCGCCGATTTATTAATCGGTGAATATTCCCCCTATTTCTTGTATCGGATGCGAGACCGACCCTTTTCCACCACAGCACATGACCTTTGCGACTCCGGGTTTCACTCGAACACCGTCGCAATCCGGCACAAGACCAGCCCTCGCCACCGGAATGAAAACCCCCTTTATTTAATAAACAAATTATTTTATTGGGCACCGGAAAATTTTCTCGGAACGTCATGAAAATGAGGTAGGACTGACGGGCTCGCCGTGCTGAGCGCTTGGTTCGAGTTTCGCCCGAATCGGAGGTTGTATGGACTCCCGACGGTCAGAAATGCGATCACCGGATGCGAGAGAGAAAGAACCCGAGGGCGTTTGTCTAAACTTACCACCCAGGCTAGCCTATTAATAGACCACCACCCTCTCGTAGACCTTCTAGGGTTTCCCCCTTGTAAATATTGCATCCACCCCCCTCCCAAACTCCCCAAATCTACCCCAAAACCCTAGCCTCCCTCAGATCTGAGCAGTCAGATATGAGATCCAACGGCTCAGATCCGAGCCACCTAGCCCCAACCGCCACGCACCAGCATTCCTGGCCCCGCAGGGCCCTTCGGATTCGTCGCGGCCCGTCCGGGCCCGATCTGGGCCTGGCCAGCACGCCGCCGCCGCTCGTCGCCGGTCTCTTCCGCCGCGCGACTCTGCTCTGGCATGGAGCCGCCGCTCCGTGCCATGGCGCGCCGCTCGGGTCACCAAGCTCTCTCTCTCTCTCTCTCTTTCGCTCTCCTCTCCTCTCGGCCTCGCCCTCCTCTCACGCCTCCCCCGCGCCTCCCTGCAGGAACGACCGGAGCGCCGCCCGCCATGGGAGCTCGGCCCTGAGCTCGGCTGCCGCCATGGAGGGAGCCCGAGCCGCAGCTCGCCCCCACGCCGCCAAGGCCCCGCCGGTCTCCTCAGCCACCGGATACGGCGATGGCACACAAAGATCCGCCTCCCATGCCATCCTCCAGCATCCTCGCCTTGAGCTGCCTCGCCGGCGTCTGCGGGAACGACCGTCAGTGCCGCGGTCGGCACCAGCCAACAAACTAGGCCGCCACCGCCCGTGGTGGGCCGTCACCACGCAGTAGGCCCAGCACCGCGCGACCCACGCGCTTCTCTCGCCCATAGGAGATGGTCGCTCTATCCTCTGCCTCCTCCCGCGACTTGGGCCGGCCCAAATAGTGAGCCCCTCTATTTTTTTACTCTGTGAAATATGCTAAGTCCTTTTCTGTTTTGCTGCTGTTACTGTTTTGCGATGTAGTTTGCGACTAAACCGTAGCCCGGATGACTTGGCGCCCAAAAGGAACTTTGTTGCTGATGATTTGATCTAACTTTTTTCTTTAGTAACTTTATTCATTTGAGGCCATCTAGATGTTCTAAATCAGTGTTGAAGTGGGCGCCAGATTGTTTACTGCTGCTGCTGTTATTTTATTTAAAGTTTGGTTGATGCTTGTGTCACATCCATGAGGCCTATGCTATTGATTCTTTCTTGTATGTTTTAAGCATCATGTGTACTTCAATTAGATCCACCCCTTTGCCATTTTTACCTGCTGTAGATATTTTGTTTCTTGCTCCTAAGTGGTGACCCTGATATTATGTGTTGTTGTTTATATAAAGTTGCTACTTTGATGCCTTATAGTTAGGGATCCATGCCTCATATGCATTAGTTCAAATGTAATTATTTGCTCTATGTTATGTCTACTTTGATGCCATGCTTTGCGTTGCCATGATATCTTTACTGTACATATAGTTATTGAGTTTGCAAAGTGCAACCCTGCTGTTTTCTGTCACAGACCCTGAGATTTCACCAAGTCTGGAATATAAAATAGCCGTCTTGCATGCTTAATACTTGTGCATCCATGGGTCCTTTGTCCACAAGTGATATGTATGAACTCATGAGCATCATGTAGGATTGATGTAGATATATGTCATGTTCATTTTGGAGCTTGTTTAATATTCCTTTTACTCCTGTTTATATAGCATGTTTTTAACAGTTTCCCATGCCCTGATTTTCACTAAGTCCCTAGACCAGTAGTATTTTCTTGCATTTTTCATGGGTTGCCATTACTTGTTCCTGATACTCATATACATGAAACTTTTCTTCCATGCCTTCCTTATCATGTCTACTGTAATTCCATGTCCTTTTGATGCATGTTTACATTCAGTAGCTAATTGTTTCATTGCTCTAAAGTATGCTCCTTGATGTTAACAGCCTGCGTTCATAACTTCTGATGCTTGTATCTTTTTAACTATAACTCCGTTTGGGTTGTTCTTTATATGTAACTTGACTAGAATTTCATGTACTTTGTGTTTATGCCATTTTTTACTGTTGTTAACCAACCGAAAATATGGTTTAGGGCATAACAATACCAAATACTTTAATCATCGTGGGGCCCTTAGTGGAATGCCATGTTTAGGTTGTGCCTCACTTAAATTGACTAACATAGATAGTTTATCTTATGCTTCACCTCTTGTCATGATTGTGTGATATGCCATGCTTTAGTGAGATGCCATGTTAATAACCTTTTCTCATGTTGTGCAGATAAACAACTTGAACCTTTCTAAATGTGCAGTATGGTCGTGTGTGACGAGTACTCCACTTAACCTATTAGTAACCGCTCTCGACGATAGATGCGATACCGTAGTGCATTGTCTCGTGTTGCCTTCTTGGTGTTGCTTGCTCTTGATTGCTTCGTAGTAATAGACGCATCTCCGTTGATTTCCTTTCTAGTGTTTACTTCTTGTATGCTCCTGCGGGTACTATCGGAGACGTTGCGAGCTTGCGATCGACTACACCTTCGGTTTCGTCTTCTCACTAGGTAAGGGGGAGAATATACCATGCTTATAACTTTCAGCTCACTTGTTCCTAGGTATAGGATAGAACGATTGTTTGATCCTACCACTTCATATTTATGCCTCTCAAATAAACCCAAACAACCATGTTCCCCACATCCTAGCAAACCATAGTTTGGTCATGTACCTTGCTTGCTTAACCACTACTAGTATACATGCTTAGGATGCTATCAACTATTATCCTGTTACTCCTTGTATTGGGTTATCACATTATTATATTGTTGTGGATGATATGATTATTATAATGTTTACTATACTCGACGAAGGATGGAAGGTCTAGGCTATCCTGCCCCAATGCTTTGTTCCATTCGAGTCACCTAGGATCTGAGTTCCGGGTATTGGTTCTAAGACTGAGCGTGCCTAACCGCGTGTGGGATGCTATGGGGTCCCCTTTTCTTACTTACCTAGCTTCAAACATTTCTAGTGGTGTCCCAAGCTGATTTACCATATGAAAACCATGCATATATGTCTGTCGGGTAGCACCTCGCGGATATTATTTAAACAACATGGTCCAGCGGGGACATGGTTTCCTTGATGGTCCAACCTGTCCGGCTGAGGACCCTGCCTCATGTGAGAGTTTACCGGCAATCCAAACTCGAGGCATACGGTAAAGACCAGATCGAGAGCGTGGTCGGCTCCTGAACTGGATGTCGACTCCCCGGGGGCCACCCGGATTTGTTCGTTGTTATCTAGAGGAACCTGTCATTTTGGATTTCTCAGAACTAAATCATAAAATGGTTGCCTATGATGGGTAGAAACTGAGAGAGATGGGCGTGCGCGCGGAGTCTTGTAATGGGCAGTTGGTACACCCCTGCAGGGTTAAATCTTTCCGAGAAGCCGTGTCCACGGTTATGGACGACTTGGAACCTACGTCTTGTTCATAGATAACATCAACTGAATCATAACTATAACTTGATCAACGTGTGTGTGCCTTGACTGCTTCTTCTTCATGGGGCGATGAAGTGGAGGAAAAGGATTGGATAGGTGTTATGTTTGCGTAAGTAGCTGATAGCAAGACTTGTTGGAGGCGATTCCTCATTGACTGCTTGGTTCTTATCTTACTCTAAATAGATCGTTAGCGACTTCATATATTTCTAGTGCAGCTACAACCTCACCACTACCCCCATCTTACCGTGAGAAGTTAGTTACAAGACTTGTTGATATATCTCACCCCTTCTTTTCTCTTTTTCGCACGTTATGCAAACGATCTTGGACTTCAGAGGAGCTCGACGACCCTTCTTTTGGACGCCTTCGCGGAAACTCTACGACGACTAGTTAGGTAGATCCCGACGGAGAGCCTGGACCCGTGTGGTTACGGGAATGGTGTGTTGTACTTTTGCCATTAGGAATTTGATTGTAGTCTGTACTCAGATATGTATCTTCCGCTGATGTAATGTATTAAGGCAATTGTATGCCAATTGTATCAGATGTCGTATCCTTGTAGTTGTAATGTTGTGATATCATGTTGGAAATCTGGGGCATATGGCATTGTAGAATGTTGTGGTGGGACTGATATGTGTTTCGTCCCCGGATCTGGATGGAAACATCTAGATTTGGAACAGTACCGCATATCGGGCCTTACACTACTCCTGGGCGCCAGTTTGGTCGCAGAAACCGGGTATGTAAAAAGGGGGGGGATAAATCAAGGGTGAGTATCTAGCATATTCAGTGAGACTTCAACCCATGCTACTAAGCATTTATTCATTGGTATCGAAATGGAAGAAGAGGCTGTATAGTGGACTGCAAGACAAAAATACCAGGGTAAGGGGGAATATGCTAGGTCTATCGAAGACTAGCATCTTCCGACGATTCTTGCAGCACAAGAAGAGGATAGCCAATAGATATACATAAAGCATAAAGTAACAATGCATCAGAAATTGTTGCAGCATTGTATAATAGTAAGTTGTAATAATTATCAATGCCTCCGAGATCACTTCCTTGACTTCCCTGCGAGGAAGAGAACCCGAAACCAACAATTTAGTAATCTAGTAGTTTGTAGTAGTAGGATCTGGCTTCAACATAAAGCGTCCTGTTACCGTGGACACGGATATTCGAATAGATTAATCTTCCCTGCATGGGTTGTTACACCCTGGATTTTGGAACTTTCTTTTTAGAAAAACTTTTCTGATTTATTTCTGGATTTGCCATTTGGTTTCACTACTAGGGAATACCCTTATAGTGGCGTCCTTTTTTTCTGTTTAGTGGCGCATTATGGAAGCGCCACTAACTACAAGCCACTAATAAGGGCTTAGAGGTGGCGCATTCTGGATGCGCTACCCCTAGGGCCCTTAGACGTGGCGCATCTCACAATGCGCCACCTATAAGCTCTTAGGGAAGCATTCTGAAATGGGCCACGCCGAAGGTTCCTTAGGGGTGGCGCATTCCCAGTGCGCCACTAAAGACAGACAAAATGCGCCACTAAATGGGTTGCAGAAAACAAAAAAAGAAGTACAAAAAAGAATAAAAACATTACAAATATTTTTATTATATTACAGATATTCAAAAGACAATATTACAATGATCCCAACAATTATTGATACAAAAGAATTGCATTATAATTTCGGGAGAAAGGGGATAATGATTTGTACCTGCACAACATATATATAGGCTAGCAAAATATTTAATAAGAACATATGCTATGCTTGCTAAGCAATGGAAGCAAGCAACAAAAATATTTAATAAGCATGAACTTAAGATGTGGGACACACACACTGGTTTTTCTCCTCTCTCTGTTTTAATTTTTACTAAAGCATATAAGAGTCAAACCAGAAAAGTAGATAAAAATACCGAGATAAAATAGAAGATATTCCAACAGTAGATAAAAAATTGTATTGCAAAGTTGTTCATGTCACAAACTTGCTACAAAATTTGAAAAAAATGCATAGTATTTCTTTCATCTCATGTCATCTCAAAAGATTTTGTGAAATTTATTGGTTTGTCCATTTCAGTATTTTAGCTCATTATACTACATACTCCAGTTCCTAAAAAACCATGAATGAATTATATATGCTTCATCCTATAAATGAATCATCAACCAACTAGCATATGAAAAGACAGCTACGGGCTTCCATAACACCCAACTAGCATATGCATATCAAATCATGAACGCAATTGCCAAGATATAATCTGACTTGAAAAGTCCTAGCACCTCAACATTTTCCAAAAGGATGAAACTAGTATCACTCCTGCTGCTACAAAGAGGAATTTTTTTAAGCTTGCTACAAAGAGGAATTACTGACTTGCATCACACCCATCATTTTTTTGAAGAAATTAAAAAAACTACTACTATCACTTCTTCAAATGCAATTTTTTGATCAGAGGAGGTTTTATATTTTTTTAAAATGGCTTGTTCTATATGCATCCAGAAATGGCTTGTTCTATATGCATAAAAATTCAGAAATACAGTTTTGTTGATGAGCTTTGTACAGAGCAACTAAGATGCAGTATATTTTTTGCATATATGTTTTCACTGGCTGACATAAATTCTTTGATGTGTTAATATTTTTTTTGCTTGATGCAATTGCACCCTCCCTAGTACTAGTTAATCAAAACACTAGTGAATCTGATTTGCTTCATGGCGAGCAGCAATGGCGAGCGGGCCGCGGCCGACCGCGAGGCAAAGATGGAGGGGAGAGGGGGGAGTATGGGATGTACCTGGCAATGGCGAGCGGGACGGCGGGGAGGGGTCGCCGGACGATGGATGGTGGCGCGGGGCGGCTACGGTGGGACTGCAGCCGTCGGGGGCTCCTCCACGGTGGCGTCGAGGGGCAGGGGTGACGGCTCCGGTGGGCTCCTCTTCGGTGGCGTTGAGGGGCAGGGGTGAGGGATCCGGTGTGCCCTCCGCGGTGGTGTCGAGGGGCTCTGGTGTGCTTCGGTGTGGAGGGGCTCCGGCGGCAACGGCTAGGGCTAGGGGGGATCGAATGGGTGTGGGCACGAGAAAGGGGCGGGGGTGATGGAGGTTAAGGCTTAGGGGTGGCGCATTTTGCTGAAATGCGCCACGCATAAGGTTTCTTATGGGTGGCACATTTTGGCGAAATGCGCCACGCATAAGAAACCTTTTGGTGGCGCATTTCAGCAAAATGCGCCGCGCATAAGAGCACTTATTGGTGCATTGCGGCAATATGCGCCACCCTTAAGCGTTTTTTTTGTTGAATTATTTTTTTATTAAACATGCCTTGTCACATGATGAATGAACATTTTCATTTATTCTTCTTGGAGTATATTGTAAGTATGTAACAACAAAGATTGTGTTTGATGTGTGTTGCTTGCTTCAGGTTCTCTTCCCATCGGTGTGTTTCCAGGTTCATTTCTTCTGGGTTTTTTAGCGAGGCCATGGCCTTCCTTCCCATCGGTGTGTTACTCATCCTATCGATCCACGTACCATGCTTTAACCGTGTCGTCGACGAACCAAGATCCACAAACACAAGGTGTAGCGGCATTTGGAAACATAAGAATGTGATCGTCAATTACAAGGTGTAGCTGGCCATTTCATCTTTTTTAAGGAGTTAGGCATGATGCTTCAATTGTGTATCGTCGACGTTCATACACTTCAAACTATATGATCCAAACCTAAGAATGTGATCATCAATTACAAAGTGCAGAGTAAATCCATGCATACACAAAGTGATCATGAATTACAAAATATTTTTCTTAAATTTTGAGCTAGCTATCTAGCTATCGTTTCCTCACGATCTTCTTCTTGCCCTTCTTTGTCATGGTTGAATAATTTAGGCCCGGGACTCCTTCACTTTTCCTCTTTAACGGGAGACCTTTCTTCGGTAGGGCTGTGGTGTATGTATCCTCAGCGGCGTAGTCATCTTCCATCTTCGGGTCGCCATACTTGTCAAAGTCTTGCTCGTTGGCGACTCCATCCATTCCGATGATGTTTCTTTTGCCTCTCCTCACTACAACGCGGCTCGGCTTTGATGGGTCGGTAATGAAGAAGCATTGGTCCACTTGGCTAGCTAGTACCCATGGATCATTTTTCGCGGTGACGTTTGCGCCCGCAGACTTGGATTTGGCTTCGGGTATAACCATGATGGTAAAGTATCGGTCTTCTTTTACGACGCTCTTGGCCCATCCCACACGGAACATCGGCACCTTCGCTCCACAGTAGTCGAGCTCCCATATGTCCTCGATCCTTATGTAGAATCTTTCCTTGACGTCATCAGTGTAGAATATCCCCGTTACCCCTGAGTTCTGGTAATCGCAGTTATTGTTCTTTTCCTCCGTGTAGAATGTGTAGCCGTTGTTATCATACGCTTGATAGGTCATCAGGTTGCGTGCGGCACCCTGTCACAAGGTGAATATCATCTTTTCGTCCTCGGAAGCATTCCTTCGCGGGGTATTAGCACGAAGCTCGTCCCTGAACCAAGTCATGAAACCAGAGTTGCTTCATCGGGATCTACGAAATACCTCTGCAAATGAGGAGTGATCGGAAAGTACCATACCACTTTTCTAGGAACTTTCTTCCCTCTCTTGTATCGACTAACACTGCACACCGAGCATGTGGTTTTCTCTTCGTCCTCACCCGATAGATCATGCAATCATTTATGCAGACGTGGTATTTAACGTGCGGAAGATCGAGAGGGAACAAGACTTTCTTGGCCTCAACGATACTAGTTGGACACGTGTTTCCCTTCGAAAGACGATCGTGCCAGAATGCCATGTTATCATCGAAGCTTTCGTCGGTCCATTTGTGTTTTGCCTTCATCTCCATAGCCCAAAGTGTTACATTCAAGCGGGTATCCCTGTCGTTGCATCCTTCATACAACTTCGTAACCGCGTCTTTCTCGAGTTGCGCCATCTTGGCTTTCTCTCTAGCTGCACCTCTTGCGTTCAACGCCTCTTTGACAAGCAGCTCTTGAACATGAGGGTCCCGCACCCAGCTTGAATCCTCATCATGTCCGAAATCTTGGTCTTCATGTCCGACATCTTGATCTACATGATCTGATTCAGCATCTTCTTCATGATCATGTACGGGATGCTCTTCGTCTTCTCGCCCGCCGCTGTTGTCTGGTTGCCCTTCCTCATTTACTGGCGCCCCACCATTGACCTCCTCCTCCTCACCAGCTTCATCACTTATCCACCGTGCGTAGCCATCCATCAAACCATTACGCTTTAGGTGTCTTTGCAATATTATGGAATCAGGCTTGGTCACACACTGCAGGTTGCATCTCCGACACGGACATCTTATATCCGACCTATTATTCCTTAGCATGTCGTTTGTCACACATTGCATCCACCTAGCCACGGTGATATCACTCAGCATCTCGCGGACCATGATCGATCACCTGCGTGCACAGAGAGAGCAACACAATTATATATCACAGTCGTCGCCGGAAAAATTCGGCATGACCTTCCCTTAATAATGCATGGGAGCATGCGGAGAGTGCGCCAGAAATTTTCCGAAACGGAAATGAATCGACATTTCGGCAAAACATTGGCTACTCAAGATTCACATATACATCAAACCACCATAAGCTTCACATATACATCAAACCACCACAAGCTTCACATATACACTTCACATATACATCAAAACCACCACAAGCTTCACATATACACTTCACATATACATCAAACCACCACAAGCTTCACATATACATCAAACCACCACAAGCTTCACATATACATCAAACTCAAGCTTCACATATACAACAAACCCCAAGCTAATAAAGGAAAGTATACGGGTGATAAATGGAAGAGAAGAGTTTGGGAGGAGGTCCACTTACTTCAATATGAAACAAAATAGATTTAATGCCAAGTATGGATAGATAAATGGAAGAAATGAGGTGGGGAGGAGGAGAAAACCAAATAGATCTAGGGTGAGAAGAGTGGATCTAGTTTGAGAATTGTGTAGAGTGAATGAGAGGTGGTAGGTGGGGTGGAGTAGATAAGGGAAGCTCTAGGCATTTAGTGGCGCATATAGCGAGTCAGTGGTGGCGCATTGTTGAAATGTGCCACCCCTAAGCTCTTATGGGTGGCGCATTTCAACAATGCGCCACCCCTAAGAACCTTATGGGTGGCGCATTTACAAAATATGCCACCCCTATGCATTATACCGAATGCGCCACGTATAAGCTCATCCAGGCTGGCCCACTCTTAGGGGTGGCGCACTGGAAAATAATGCGCCACCCCTAAGGTCTTATGGGTGGCGCATTATTTTCCAGTGCGCCACCCCTAACAGATGGTGGCGCATGGATTATTATATGTACGACTAATAAGCTTTCCATGTATAGCTATTTCCCTAGTAGTGTTTGATTTTAAGAAAATCTTTGGAAACTTGAGCATATTTTCTTTCTGTTCTCAAGTAGCCCATGATTCCCAAAAACCGTTCCCATGATCATCCTTTGATCCACCCCATCCAAGCCTTTTTTATTCAAGCCATATCTTCCTTTTCCAATAACAGGAATATTCCCATTTATTTGAGGATTTTGAAGCAACCCCTATTTATATTGCTCCATAAATCCCCAAATAATTCCCACATATCCTTGACACCATTTCTAGCCAAATTCTGCAAAAACATTGCATGTCCCAAGTGGATATTTCCTCTGGAGAAATTCATTTGTCTGTGGAGGCAGAATAACACTTTGAGAAGGAAGTGTTATTTATCCTTATCCATTGCTGGTGAAACTTTTTGTGCATACTCTTGTGATCATATCATGAGGCTATGCCAAGTTCCAGCCTTAGGGGACAAGCCAAACTCCATCGCAAAATACCCAAAGTTGGTATACAGCAAGGGGGCAATGTGAAGCAAGTGCATGATAGGGGAGCCCATTTGCCTTGAAACTTTTTGCACGTGAGCCCACACCCAAATGACTCCACCAAACCAAGTTTGAGCCAAATCCATCCACCCATGTTAGGGGATCACCAAGATCAAGTTTCTTGCCAACGAAGTACCTTGTGAAGCAAGTACTAGCTAGAAGGTTTCCCTAGCCTTGAAATTTTGCACACATATGCACACCCCCAAATGACCCATCTCCCCCAAGTTCCAGCCAATTTCATCAAACCTTGGAGATGCTAGCTTCAACACAAGTTTCTTGTCCCTTTTGGCACCTACAAAGGAAGTACACAATTCCTTTGGCCAAATGAGCTGCAACTTCATAGAATGCTAGTACTTTGTACCCTATATCCATGTGATAACTTCCCACCCTCCCTCTATTCATCATTTGACCACTGCTTCCTCTCCAAGATTGTAACTACAAACTTTGCAGTAAAGCAAAGACCACATCAAAGCTCCCCTTGACCAGTCAATTGCACCACAATGCTCAGGGATGAGAGGAGAAGCTTCTGGACAAGCTTGGCCACGAAGAAAACGGCATGCTCTGGTCGAGCCCCGAGGTTACCCGACGCATCGCCGTCACCCTGCAGTGTACCCCTGTCGCCTTCTTCGTGTCCATCCGCACCGCACGGCTTTGCCAAGTGTGCGTGCCCCTTTGCCCCTCCTTTCCTCGCCGGATTCCCGCCGGTATCTCGCCGCCACGACGGAATGCGATGAGCATTGTGGCCCGTCCCGTCGCTGTCGCCATGAACCTCCCCCTCTGCTTCTGCGCCACACGCCTTTTGCAGAGGTTACCCGACGCATCGCCGTCACCCTGCAGTGTACCCCTGTCTCCTTCTTCATGTCCATCCGCACCGCACGGCTTTGCCAAGCGTGCGTGCCCCTTTGACCCTCCTTTCCTCGCAGGATTCCCGCCGGTATCTCGCCGCCACGACGGAATGCGATGAGCACTGTGGCCCGTCCCGTCGCTGTCGCCATGACCCTCCCCCTCTGCTTCCGCGCCACACGCCTTTTGCAGCCACGCGTGCACCCTTTCCCCTCTTGCCCTCGCCGGAATCGAGTCGGCCACCTCGCCACCGTGCGCAACACGACGGGCACAGTGGCCCTTAACCCGTCGCCATCTCCATTGCCCCCCTCGTCCTTTGTTTCATTGCTCGCGCGTGACCTCCCCAGCGACCTCCCGAACCCTCTCGAGCACGCTTAGCTCAACCCCAGCGTCTCACTGGTGTTGTCCGCTTATGCTCGGCGGCGCCTGAGCCCTAGCATCACGCCCCCCCCCTATTTAAACCACCCCCGGCCTCGCCTTGCTGCACCAGCGAGCTCCCCTTCCTCCCAAGCACACCCATGCAAAAGGAATCGACCCGTGGAGGTCGTCTTCCCCAATTCCGGCGAGAACCTCACAGCTCGAGTTGCAGACGAATTCCTCCCGACTCCGAGCTCCCCTTGACAAACCAGCAGCACCACCACCCCTCCCCTTGAGCTCCTAGACCTTCCCCACCCATCGCCCGCTCGAATCGGTGTCAGAATCCCCAAGTTTGCCGGAGCGCGTAGCCCTGCTGCCACCGGGAATACCCCGTCGTCGTCTTCGGGCCACCGTTTGAGTTGCCACTGGTACGGGCGTGACCGAAGTGGAGCCCCCACTCCACCGGTACCGTCTCCTTCCACCGGTGAGCCACCGCACCCCTGCCCCTCTCTATTTCTCTCCCAACTCGACACCCTGACCCCACCTGCCAGCCACCCAAGCCCCACCCTAAATGTTTTCTTAAGGAAAACGTAATCCCAGAATACGCCATCGACGTCACCCACCCTGGCATTTTCCAAAATGATTTAAAATCATTTGTTTTGACCAATCTTTGACCTTGAATATCTTTTAACCCACAAGTCCAAATGAGATGAAACTTTTTCAACTAGTTTTGTCTTGAGCTCCTCTTTAAGTTGGCATAGTTTTTATGCCATGATGTTATGTTTTTTTGATAAGAAAAATAATTGCTTTATGTTACATTTTCCTTTTAATACTTAAAAATATATTTTCAGGTATGGACTTGTGTGCAGACCAGCATTATTTCTTACTCCTCTAGTGAAAGGCAATCCACAACCCCCTTTGCACCTTTGTAAAGCTTTGACGTGATTTCACAAACTTCCATAGCATTTCCAATAAAATGATGATCTTGATATGCTTTGAATTGCTATGCTCATGATATTTCCATGTTATACTTGTTTGCATCATACCCCTAGTCATGCTGGTGCTCTTACTAGGTTGCATGAAGATATCCTGATCATTTTGATATGCTAAGTTAATCGTATTGTTATGCTTTGGATTATGATGTGACTATAACTGTACCTTGGATTTATCTACATGTCTTGCTATGATTTAGCCTATAGATTTCATGTTGCACCTGATCTTGATGAGTATGCATTAGAGTATACGCTTTGTGCCAAGTTGGTCAGGTGCCACCGAACCGAACTTATCAGTGCAGCCACCCTCGCCTGTATGGGAAGGCCTTGGCTCGGTCTATGATGTGCTCTCTTATGCGTATCACCAAAGAGGGGAGACTATGCGCGCGCGGTTACCCTGGCCTGGTAAGCGGCGATAGTCTTGAAAGCCAGTTTGAGTATATTTGGATCCAGTCCCCGTTTGGGACAGTTGTACCCCGTTTGGGACAACATTGTTTGCCATGCGATGGCTAGTGTCTGGAGGACATGGGGCTACCCAAGACGGGATGTCGGTGATACGGTAAGGGAGTCATGCGGTAGAACGGTCTCGTTGGAGAAGTCCTAGTCCACTCCTATGGTACGAGTTCCGAGGTTCCTGTGGGACAAGATCCAAAGTACTGGATGGAGGAAGAACTCTCGCGCGTGGGTAAAGTGCACCACCTTTGCAGAGTGTTAAGAATATGTTCGAATAGCCGAGTCCACGGTATTCGACAAAGTTCGTTCTAGGTCACACCATCAGTCAACATGAATCCGAGGTGATGTTTGTGCTCGTGCGACTACGCGGAAAGTTGTTGGTCATGCATTGACCAAATTGGTTGGGTGGTAACATAAGGACACCTAACCTGTGGAATGGTCGTGCGACGACCCATGCAAGTTGAGTGGTCATGAGATGACCCAGTTCTTGAGTCTGTAAGGACTCTGAGGTAAGTTGTATGATCATGCGATGATCATACGGGGTCCATGTGACCTTAAATGATGGTTGTTGTTGCTAGTTATAATCTTTCTAATATGCTAGATTCATCATGTTAGTATTGTTTGAACTGTTATTCCATGTTATTGTTTTTCCTTGGTGCTTTGGATGATGTGAGCTTGCAAGTACATTCAATGTACTGACCTTGCATGTCATGCTAGACTTGCAGGCAATGCCATGATTGCGTAGGATGACATTCTCGGAGTTTGCAAGCTAGGAGATGCACCAGTCAGTGTCCCTGTGCATTGGAGTTCATCACCGTCCTTGTTGTTCAGCTGCTAAGATTATTCCGCTGCTTTAGAGTTATCTCGCGGCTTGGTGTAGATCTGTGGCTAGCATTAGGAGCAGGATGTCCGCTGCCTCGCTCCGCTGACATTGTAATATACCCCTTGTACCCATTTCATCGGTAATAAAAGTGATTCAGTTCTATATCAAGTAGTGTCGTGTTCCATAAGACATAATCTCTGGGATGGAGCACGGGGCGTTCCGGTATTCTGAGCCTGGGTGCCCCAACGCTTGGTATCATAGCAGGATTGACTGTAGGACACCCTAGTCCACGCAAATGTTAGAAGGACGTTAGATTGACGTTAGAGTTAGAATATATAGCCTTCTTGTGTGTTGCACTTGATTGCTGCATTTGCTTGCTGCATAGCATGAATATAGGTAGCATTATTTTCTCTAATGATTTGGTCTGGTGAGTGTAGATGGCAGAGTATCCACTTGGCCACCTGTCCTCCCCTTCACAAACCAAATTTGCCTATCTGCTTGCCGACGTCTGGTGGAGTCTCTACCCTAATGGAGAGGTTCCAAGGTACCAAGGTTTCCAGACGTTACTCGGAGGATCGATGCTGGAGTACCATGCCAAGGTCTTCATGGTAGTTAACCTCCCCATCGGCATGCATACCTACAACTTCCATGGTGGATACACCTCTACCCCAGATGTACTGTCCAACTTGCTGCTTTGGCAGGCCTCACAGGACTTCGCCACTAGGAAAGCGCGATGCATCAGAATCATGCCTTCCATTTTTACCCCACCTTGGCCACCATCCCTCAGCAAGTTAGGTTTCCTCGCCATCTGGCGGAAGCCGACGCAACAGTGATCCGTATGTCCCGCTACATGATAGCCGAGTACGCCCTCATCGTCGAACTCGTCCGTGATGCAAGGGATGCAAGAAGGTCTCTTGCTGCAGCCTTTGCTTCGACAACTCCTTCGCCAGCTCCCTCTGTATCCGGCAAACCGTTGATGGACCGTAGCATCTAAGTTGCGCATAGTTCATCCTACATGAGTAGTAGTAGTCTTGCATGTTGCTGGTTGCATGTTGTTGTGCGTAGTAATAAGATGTGATCTTGTTTGTGTGTGATTTCGATGCACTTTCAGTGCTATTGATCTTTGCTTCGTTTCGTCGATCCCTTGTTGGATTCTTCGGTGTTTAACGAATATGTTTTGCACGTAGTATGTGACTCTGACGAACCCTTGCTCTCTTCCTTTTCGATAATGGCACCACGCCTGGTTCTGAGCTGATTCGTTTTCGGCCCTCCGGGTTGGATGCCAACTTTTTATTTCTCTTTTCAACAGCCGACCCCGTGTTCTGAACTGCTTTTAGGCCGTCTCAGGCAGTTGCTGAGATTCTTTTCGCAGTGGCGACCCTATGTTCTGAGCTATTTTCTCGGCCGTCTTAGGGGACCTTTGCATTCCTTTTTATCAACACTGTCTCATGCTCTGAGCTGATTCTTGTTTGGCCTTCTTGAGCAGCCCTTGAGTTATTACAGTAAACCTCCTGGATCATAGTTATAAAAACCGTTCTGGTGGCTACTGGGTTATTTGCTGGTTTTATGCAAGGGGTTCATATGGTCATCGACTACCGTTAAAACTTGTGAACTTTCTATCGATTGCTATTGTTCTTCGTTCCGTTGGATTTCTTTGTTGATTCTTCATTTGGTTCTTGGATGTCGCCATATTTTCCATCTTATGGAAAGTTGCTCAGCAAACCACCGCTTACCGCGAAGAAGCAGTAAAAGACCATAATGAGTTGGGAAATCAACAAGTCAAGAAGGATTCACACCGGATTGCATTGAGAATATTGGGCTCAATTTTGAATCCTACCTGGATGAATCATTCAGATGAAGTCTGCATCGGTCATTCAGCCGTTACAGTTACGGAGATCCAACCAAGGGAAAAAGATAAGTCGTGACCCATGAACATCTGCATCAAAGGTATGACACCTACATGTTTCAATCTGGTTATACGGAAGCTGTTGGATTATGGATACTTCAGAAGAAAGCCAGAGTGTGCCACGAGACCAGTACCCAGCAAGGAACTGACTGGAACCATGATCGCCCCTGACGATTCAGCAGTCAGCAAGTCAGTAAAATTTCCATGCACAATGTTCAGTTTACACAAATGCTATTGTGGGAAAGCTTCGGGCCTAAGGGACGTCATCCTTCTTGGGTAAGTGTAACATCCCGGAAATTCCAACCTAATTATAAAATTTGTTTGTTGAATTATTTTGTTGATTGCTAGAATTGACTGCAATATTTGTTTTCACCAAATTAATAATTGGTGAATATTTCCCCCTCCTTCTCGTATCTGTTGCGACTCCGGACCTTTTCCCCAATGGCACACGACTTCGTTGCGACACCGGGAAAGTCACCTGATCACCGTCGCAATTTTTTGCACAAGACCAGCCATCACCAACGGTGCGGAAAAACCCCCATTTATATTTAAATAGGTTATTTTATCGGGAGGTTCTCGACGTTCTCTTTTGGCGTTAAACGATGTAGACGACGTCAGTTCAATGCTTTGAGGCGGTGTTTTGAATTTCACGTGATTCCGACTTCGTCGGGTAGGTGAACGTTCGGATGTGCCAGACATGGTAGCCGATGTAATCCGAGGGGCGTATTTACAAAATGTCGTGCGGGGTATGAGCCGACCTCCCGGATTTCCCTCTTATCTCTAAACCAAGCCCACCCAAAAACCATGCCCAAAACCCCCTCTAACTAGCCCATTTTATAGCCCTTTTAGCCTCCCTAAGCACCTGCTATAAATGGACTAGCCCTCCTACCAAATCTGGAAAAACCCTAGACAACCCTCCTCCAATTATGTGCCTCCCCTCTCCACCGCCGCCACCTGGTGCAGCCCTCCTCACCCACTGCTTCTCCCCACGTCAGATCTAGCCTCCCAGTCTAAACCGTCGGGTCCCGATCGAAGGGATCTCGTTGCGCCATCTCCCCGAGCCGCCTCCACGCCCGAGCCCTGCCATCCTGAGCGCCTGCCGCATCCTTTCCTCGGCCACCACCGGCGAGCAGCGCCGCCGTGCCCTGCAGTTATTCCCTCCCATGCGACCTTCTCCTTCCCCTTTCTTTTCTCCCTCTCCTCTCTGTAATCCCTCTTCTCTCTCGTTTCTCGAGCCTCCGCCATGGCCATGGAGTTCCTAGACCGAGCCGCCGCCGATCCGCTCGCCGAAGCACCACAAGGCGCCGCCAGGCACAGATTCAGCCCGATCCGCCCCACCGCTCTCCGTTCCATCCATCCCCGTCGCCAGGCGCCGCCTCCCCTCGCCGGAGCACTGTCGTTTGCCGCCGCCAGCTTCTCCTGTACGGGACGGGTGCACGTCCCAGCCGTCCCTGCCCGCTCGTGCGCGCGTCGGCCGGCGCAACGCCTACAGTGGCCCAGCAGAGCGTGGCCCAACAGAACCTCCCAAGCCCGCGCCTAGCTTCCGCCCCGGGCGAGCATCTCTATCTCTTGCCCCCTGCGTCCTGGGCCGAGCCCAGCTAGGTGAGGCGCCCTTTTTTTATTTGATGCTGCTGAATTGTTGGACCGGCCCATGTACTGTCTAATGGCTAGTGCGCTATGTAGCTATCTTGCACTCGCATGTTTAGGCCCATGAACATCAGATTCGGCCCAGGAGCAATATTAGCTCTGTTTTTTTAATAATTGGCAGAATGTGTTTGTATTTTGCGACGGCGATATCGTTTTAATCATTTGTCGGATCAAGACGAGTTCTACATCAAACTTGCTTAGAATTTCATGTAGATTAATAAAATGTGCTCTTTTGCCATGTTTGCACTTGTCTACGTGTTGTTTCACTATTACTTACATCGCATGCCATAGTAAACTGTTTAATTAATAACTTTTTAACCGTTGCTCCGATAAAAATGTTCTTTACATGTAACTTGACTAGAATTGCGTTTAGATCTTGAATATGCTGCTCTTCCTTGCTAATAAAAATAATATAATTATGTTTAGTGAAGAACAGTACCAAATGCAATAATTATCGTGGGGTCCGTAATAGTTGCCATGTATAGGTTTTACCCCCCACTTAAAGTAACTAGATTAGACAGTTTATTTATGCTTCACCTCTTGCCATCTTTGTTTGAGATTCCATGTTCATAGCCTTTTCTTATGTTGTGTAGCTAAACAACTTGAATCGATAATAAATGTGCGGTATTATCGTGTGTGACGGATACCCCACTTAACCTGTTAGTAACCGCTCTCGACGGTAGATGCGAATAACGAAGTGTGTTGCCTCGTGTTGACTTCTTGTTGTTGCTTGCTCGTGATTGCTTCGTAGTAATAGATGCTTGCTTTTCAGTTGCCTTTACAGTGTTTCCTTCTTGTGTGCTCCCGCGGTTACTCTCGGAGACGATGCGAGCTTGAGATCGACTACACCTGCGGTTTCGTCTTCTCATCAGGTAAGGGGGAGCATATATCATGCTTATAACTTTCAGCTCACTTGCGCCTAGGTATAGGATACGGCGATTGCTTGATCCTACCACTTCATATTCATGCCTCTCAAATAAACCCAAACATCCATGTCCTCCACATCCCAGCAAACCTTGTTCGGCTATGTTACTATTGCTCGTTGCTCAGCCACTGCTTAGTATACATGCTAGGATGCTATCGACTGTTATCCTGTTACTCCTTGGATTGGGATATCACACTATTATATTGTTGGGAATGATGTGATTATTATAATGTTGATTATACTCGACGAAGGATGGAAGGTTTAGGCTATCCCGCCCCAATGCTTTGTTCCATTCGAGTCACCTAGGACCCGAGTTCCGGGTATTGTGTCTCTTGACGAGCGTGCCTAACCGCGTGTGGGATTCTATGGGGTCCCCTTTTCTTACCTACCTAGCTCCAAACATTTCTAGTGGTGGCCCAAGCTGGTTTTTCATTTGCACCTTAGGAGAGGCGGGCAGGGGCCCGCAGGTTCTCAGAATAGGTTCATGCGGGCCAGTGGGACGGTGTTCCTGTTGGTCCAAAACTTTGCGGAGCGCGGGATGCCTACCTGCTTTGCAGATGTCATTCCAACCTGACGTGAGACGGAAGAGGCCAATTCGAGAGACGGCCGTCTCTTGAGTTGGGTGTCGACTCGACCGGGGGCCACCCGGATTTGTTCGTTATTAGTTAGAGGGACTATGATGTCCGGATCTCTCGGAACAACTCTTCAATGAGTGTCTTTAACGGGCCGGACTAAGAGAGCCGGCGTATATGCGGAGCTTATAATGGGCAGTTGGTACACCCCTGCAGGGTTAAATCTTTTCGAGAAGCCATGTCCACGGTTATGGACGACTTGAGACCTACTCCTTGTTCATAGACAACAAGAACTGAGACAATCTTAATAATTTGATCAACGTGTGTGTGCCTTGACTGCTTCTTCTTCGTCAGGATGCGAAGGGGATGACAAGGATATGATAGGTGTTATGTTTGCGTAAGTAGATGATAGCAAGACTTGTTGGAGGAAAATCCTCATCGACTGCTTCGTTCTCGTCTTACTCTAAATAGATCATTAGCCACTTCATATATTGCTAGTTCGGCTGCAACCTCAACCACTACCCCCATCTTACCGTGAGAAGTTAGTTACAAGACTTGTTGATATAGTTCACCCCTTCTTTTCTCTTTTAGGCACGTTATGCAAACGATCTTGGACTATAAAGGAGATCGACGACCCTTTTTCGGGACGCCTTCCCGGAGACTCAACGACGACTAGTTAGGCGGATCCCGACGGAGATCCTGGACCCATGTGGTTATGGGAATGGTGTGTTTTACCTTTTCCACTAGGCATTTGATTGTAGTCTGTACTCAGACATGTATCTTCTGCTGATGTAATGTATTAAGGCAGTTGTATGCCGATTGTATGAGATGTTGTATCCTTGTAGATGTAATGTTGTGATATCATGTTGGAAATCCGGGGCATATGGCATTGTCATATGTCGCGGTGGGACCGATATGTGCTTCGTCCCCGGATCTAGATGGAAACATCTAGATCTGGAACAGTGCTGCATATCGGGACTTAAAGTAAGATAATGGACACAGCCAACATATATAGTGCATCCACCTTCCACGGAACGCTATCTGGATAGCTTGTTGGCAAAGACATTCAGTCTTCTTCCACAAGCCACCGAGAGAAGCTTACAGTGCGAGGAGCCTAATCGTGCTCAGTACGCCACATGGATGCATTCCAGCACAAGCTACCCAACCGTCTACAGTGAACTGCCGCAGAAACTACCAGCACAAGGAACCGGCACATCCACAGTACCAAGAGGCAAAACTTCCAAGGCAAGACACCCAGTATTCTTCAGTAAGCTATCGGAGAAGCTTCCCGCGTACGACACCCATCCTTCCACACTACGCCATCAGAGAAAGCTTCCGGGACACGACATCCAATCTTCTTCAGCACTCTACCCCGGCAAAGCTTCGGGCGTAAGCTACCCCGCCTTCTCCGACACACCATCGTGCCTACCACAGTATTTTCAGAAGCCTGACTATCCAAAAGCATGATATATTTGAACATGGTGAGTTGCATATGGATCTGCACATTTCATGGACACACTTCCCAAGTTATGCGAGCTACTCCAGTATGCACGCAACCATGCTCGTACTCAAGTGAGTGATACACATGGAAAGCGGTAGGGACCGCAACTTCTGTGAGGAAAGTAAACGAAAGAAGCAAATCATTATATCAACTGGGTATAAAGACTGGCAAGTCATGAAGGAACACCCGAAGTAAGGGAAACGATGAAGCCTTGGGTCTCGACCACAACCATGAGATTCAGCTCGTCACATACAACAAGGCTCCGAAGGAGGGTGACCTTGAGGCCCAATTTATTTCAACCAAGAGCAATTGTGGATAGCCAAGGGAGAAAGAATAGAGGCACCCCTGCTAGCTCAGAGAAAGGATTCTGACAGAAGGAAAGTCAGTATACGAGAAGTACCCAAGAAAGGTGATTGATGCAGTAGCAAGGACCAAGGCATACAGACATGGCGTACAACGAATCTTGCTACGGTATATATGAAAAGACTTAGCACTACACCCATAGGCTTCCGAAACTATGCAACCCTTGCGAGCCGACATGAAAGGAAAAAAGGGAAATAATATGGAATGCATAGTTATATTCACCACGATCAGTCGAAACCATGTTTCCATATGGATCCCCAGGGACACCTGAATCTAAGGAATCTCATCTCATATGGGAAAAGATTGAGTACTCGGCCAGTCAGCTTGGGAAGTTACACATGTTTGATACTGTCAATAACTGCTGGGATACTCAAGTCTGTTTCGCTAAAGATCCCCTACCCAGCTCAGAATTTTGACGACAAGGATCGTGTTGAAGCATAACACGGCCCCTCGCCACCCACGAATGTGACATGTCGAGTAAACCTCGGTGTGAGTGAAAGTTCAGAGTTTGTGCTCCCAGTCAGAATTAATACTCAAGATGAACGGCCAAAAGCCTAGTGATGCACCACCATGTGCCGACAGACAAAAGCTCCGGACAATGGGACATCATGGTGATGCTCATCTTGAGCCAACAACAACCCATGGAAGCTACGCCTACTCTCAAAGAGACCGATACAAAGGATTCAAGAATGTACCGCGAATAAGGCCCGAGATACCCAAAAAGATAGTACGGATACCGCCAGCAGTCAGCCGATGGCAAGATAACCCCATCAGGAAAGTCAACCGACATGAGGATGGAGGTCAGTAGGAAAGGATCTGAGGAAGAAAGGAAAAACACCTGTCAGACATATGGATTGGGTGAAGTAAACCCCCTGAGCCAAAAATATCTTGGATGCTACCGAGGGAACACTATGTGTTAAAAAGAAACCCGAGAAGCAATATGTTTCCTTAAGATGGTATGTTTCGAATGGTTCCCTGAGAAAAAAAATCTCGAGGACAAGAATTTTTTAAGGGGGGTAGGTTTGTGACACCCAGGATTTTGGAACTTTCTTTTTCCAAAAACTTTTCTGATTTATTTTTGGATTTGCCATTTGGTTTGATTTTAAGAAACTCTTTGGACTTGAAACTTGAGCATAATTTCTTTCCTTGCTCAAATAGCCCATGATTCCCAAAACCCTTTCCTATGATCATCCTTCGATCCACACAATCCAAGCCTTTTTTATTCAAGCCATATATTCCTTTTCCAATAAAAGGAATATTCCCATTTATTTGAGCATTGTGAAGCAACCCCTATTTATATTGCTCCATAAATCCCCAAATAATTTTCAAATATCCTTGACAACATTTCTAGCCAAATTCTCCAAAAACATTGCATGGCCCAAGTGGATTTTCCCTCTGGAGAAATTCATTTGTCTATGGAGGCGGAATAACACTTTGTGAAGGAAGTGTTATTTATACTTATCCATTGTTGGTAAAACTTTTTGTGCATACTCTTGTGATCATATAATGAGGCTATGACAAGTTTCAGCCTTAGGTGCCAAGCCAAACTCCATCCGAAAATTCCCAAAGTTGGCATGCAGCCAGGGGGGAATGTGAAGCAAGTGCATGATAGGGGAGCCCATTTGCCTTGAAACTTTTTTCACATGAGCCCACACCGAAGTGACTCCACCAAACCAAGTTTGAGACAAATCCAACCACCCATGTTTCTGGCCAGCCAAGTACCTTGTGAAGCAAGTACTAGCTAGAAGTTTCTGCACTAATATGAACACCCCCAAATGACCCCTCTCCACCAAATTCCAGCCAATTTCATCAAACCTTGGAGATTCTGGCTTCAACACTAGTTTCTGGTCCATTTTCGCACCTGCAAAGGAAGTACACAATTCCTTTGGCCAAATGAGCTGCAACTTCACAGAATGCTAGTACTTTGTACCCTATAGCCATGTGACAACCTCCCACCCTCCCCCTAGTCATCATTTGACCACTGCTTCAACTCCAAGATTGCTACTGCAAACTTTGCAGTAAAGAAAAGACCACACCAAAGCTCCCCTTCAGCAGTCAATTGCACCACAATTCTCAGGGATGAGAGGAGAAGCTTCTTGAAAAGCTTGGCCACAAAGAAAACTCTTTGGTGCATCAAATCACAGGGTGGTCACGCCCCCGGCATGCATCCGGCGTGCTTTGGGCGCACCCCGAGGTTACCGACGCGTCACCGTCGCCCTGCAGTACACCATGTCGCCTTCTTCATGTCCATCCGCGCCGCACGGCTTTGCCAAGCACGCGTGCCCATTTGGCCCTCCTTTCCTCGCCGGATTCCCTCCTGTAGCTCGCCGCCACGCAGAAACGCAACGAGCACAGTGGACCATCCCGTCCCTGGCGCCATGACCCTCCCCCTCTGCTCCCGCGCCGCACGCCTTTTGCATTCACGCGTGCACCCTTTGCGCCTCTTGCCCTCGTTGAAATCGCGCTGGCCACCTCACCTCCGTTCGAAACACGACGGGCACAGTGGGCCATGACCCGTTGTCATCTCCATTGTCCTCCCCCTTGTCCTTTTGCTGCACTGCTCGCGCGTGACCTCCCCTGCGACCTCCCGAACCCTCTCGAGCACGCTAGCTTGACCCCAGCGTCTCGCCGGCGTTGTCCGCTTGTGCTCGGCGGCACCTGAGCCCTAGCATCACGCCCCTCTATTTAAACCACCCCCGGCCTTGCCTTGCTGCACCAGCCACCTGCCCTTCCTCCCAAGCACATCCCTGTAGAAGGATTCGACCCGTGGAAGACTTCTTCCCCAACTCCGGCGAGCACCTCGCCGCTCGACATGTAGACGAATTCCTCCCGACTCCGATCTCCCCTTGACAAACCAGCACCACCACCGCCCTCCCCTTGAGCTCCTAGACCTTCCCCACCCATCGCCCTCTCAAATCAGTGTCAGAAGCACCAAGTTCGCCGGAACCCATAGCCCTTCTGCCGCTGGGAAGACCCCGCCGTCGTCGTCCGGCCACCGTTCGAGGTGCCACTGCTACGGGCGTGACCGCAGTGGAGCCCCCGCTCCACTGGTACCATCTCCTGCCACCGCTGTGCCCTCCCTCCGGAGTTCTCGCCGCCAGTGAGCCGTCGCACCCCTGCCCCCTCTCTATTTATCTCCCAACCCGACACACTGGCCCCACCTATCAGCCACCCAAGCCCCACCCGAAACGTTTTTTTTTCAGGAAAACGTATTCCAAGAATATGCCATCGATGTCACCCCCATGGCATTTTCCAAAATGATTTAAAATCATTTTAAATCATTTGTTTTGACCAAACTTTGACCTTGAATATGTTTTGATCCATAAGTCCAAATGAGACTAAACTTTTCCCCCTAGTTTTGTCTTGAGCTCCTCTTTAAGTTGGCACAGTTTTATGCCATGTTGTTCTGTTTGATTTTGCTAAGCAAAAGAATTGCTTTATGTGACAATTTCCTTTTACTACTAACAAATATATTTTCAAGTATTGATTTGTGTGAAGACCAGGAGTATTTCTTACTCCTCTGGTGAAAGGCAAGCCACAACCCACTTTGCACCTTTGTAAAGCATTGACGTGATTTCGCAAACTACCATATCATTTCCGATAAAATGATGATCTTTCCCGATATGCTTTGAATTGCTATGATCATGATATTGTCATGTTATACTTGTTTGCATCATACACCTAGTCATGCTGATGCTCTTACTAGGTTGCATGATAATATCCTGATCATTTTGATATGCTAAGTTAATCGTATAGTTATGCTTTGGATTATTATGTGACTATAACCATACCTTGGATTGTTCTACATGCCTTGCTATGATTTAGCCTATAGAGTTCATGTTGCACCTGATCTTGATGGGTATGCATTAGAGTATATGCTTTGTGCCAAGTTGGTCAGGTGCCACCGAACCGAACTTATCAGTGCAACCACACTCGCCTATATGGGAAGGCCTTGGCTTGGTCTATCGATGTGCTCTCTTATGGATATCACCAAAGAGGGGAGACTATGCGCGCGCGGTTACCCTGGCCTTGGTAAGTGACGATAGTCTTCAAAGCCAGTTTGAGTATATTTGGATCCAGTCCCCGTTTGGGACAGTTGTACCCCGTTTGGGACAACATTTTTTTCCATGCGATGGCCGGTGTCTGGAGGACACGGGGATACCCAAGATGGGATGTCGGTGATATGGTAAGGGAGGCATACGGTAGAACGGTCTCGTTGGAGAAGTCAAAGTCCACTCCTATGGTACGAGTTCTGAGGTTCCTGTGGGACAAGTTCCGAGGTACTGAATGGAGGAAGAACTCCATAGCGTGGGTAAAGTGCACAACCTCTGCAGACTGTTAAGAATCTATTTGAATAGCCGAGTCCACGATATTGGACAAAGTTCGTACTAGGTCACACCATGAGTCAACGTGAATCCGGGGTGATGTTTGTGGTCATGCGGCTACCCAGAAAGTTGTTGGTCATGCGGTGACCCGTTTGGTCATGCGATCACCGGATTGGTTGGGTGGTAACATAAGGACAAGTAATCCGTGGAATGGTCGTGCGACGACCCGTGCAAGTTGAGTGGTCATGAGATGACCCAGTGCTTGAGTCTGTAAGGACTCTGAGGTAAGTTGTATGATCATGCGATGATCATATATATAGGGTCCATGTGACCTTAAACGATGGTTGTTATTTTATTAGTTATAATCTTGCTAATATGCTAGATTCATCATGTTAGTATTGTTTGAACTGTTATGCCATGTTATTGTTTTGCCTTGGTGCTTTGGATGCTATGAGCTTGCAAGTACATTCAAGGTACTGACCTGGCGTGTCATGCCAGAGTTTGAGGAAATTCCATGATTCCGTAGGATGACGTTCTCGGAGTTTTCAAGCTAGGAGGTTTCCCAGTCAGTGTCCCTATGGATTGGAGTTCATCACCGTCGCTGTTGTTCCGCTACTAAGATTATTCCGCTGCTTTCAAGTTATCCCGCTACTTTTTGTAGATCTTCGGCTAGCATTAGGAGCAGGATGTCCGCTGCCTCGCTCCACTGTCATTGTAATAGACCCCTTGTACCCATTTCATCAGTAATAAAAGCGGTTCAGTTATATATCAAGTAGTGTCGTGTTCTAGAAGACATGATCTCTGGGCTGGAGCACGGGGCGTTTCGGTATTCTGAGCCGGGGTGCCACAGGTGTGCACTTCTGTTATACTACAACGCACGGATATCCAGGGTGGCGTACACCTTGTTAGGGAATTCCCCATCGAGGCTATCCGACACACCGTAGCCCATCCTTCAAACTCAATAGAGAGGCCATCCACCGATCTAAATCCTAAGTACGCAGGGCTTTGGACCCCAACCCTAACGTACTCCTGCAGGATGCAAGACTGGCCGGTGAAGAAAAATAAAATACCATCGCCCGAGCGAAAAAGACACACCACTTCCCAGCGATCAGCCCGCGACACTGCTGACGTCTGAAGAGTTCTCGAACGAGACTACGAAGCAGGGGAGCCCATAACTCATTATTCCATGGGTAGGCAGCGCGTATTAGCATAAAGCCACTCAAGTCATCCACCGAACCCTTAGTCATTTTATTATCTCGCGAACAACCGTTATCGTTGCCCTCGTTGCTCGACTAATTCACACAACGGACAACGAACAACAGTCAAGGCCACCAGTACATCGGTGCCTTCCCTATCGTCCCGTCAAAGCGCGCGGTTACCAACAAGGTGAACCGTCTCCTTACCTTGTCTCACGGGTGCTCTTGGAAGAGCTCGGCTTTCCTTGTTTGGTAACTCTCGCAGACAACGATCAAGGTCCAAGCACAAATGTACATCGGTACCCTCCCTGTCGTCCCGTTGCAATACCACTCACGGGAACCGTTGGGTCATCCGACTACTTACCTTTAAGGACACCAGTTGATTCAGGTGCCTACCATCAAGTGAAACCAGGAGTAATCACCCTCGATGGTACACTTGAAGTGGTTCAATAGAGAAATCAGCATGAATGGAATAAAGAGGAATATCCTCGTATCACCCCGGTGATTCTTTAATACTGGGCCGGCGACGAGAGTGAAATACGAGTCCATCCACTCGTAAGTCAAACTCGAAGCGACTCGGCAGAGTCTTGCCGTTGTAGGTTCCCTTTTGGTGTCTGCTTTGTACCGTACCCGTTGCAGTAATAATAATAGTAATATAATAATTCCCGCGTTCACTACCCAGAGTGATCACGACCCTCTATCTAATCCTAGTTGACTAACAATTCGCAGGGCTAACTCATGAATAATACATATATTTAATAGGCAGCATAGGATAAAGGAAGATACAACAAGGGGCGAAAATGTCAGGCTATGCAATTGAATAGGTAAGCAATGTAGCAGCAGCAATACCTAGTGCAATAGATAAATATAGATATATAGGCGATATATGGGAGAGGTGATGGGGCACTGCTTTCCTGGAAGCTCGGTAGCAAGGGAAAAGTCGTCGACATAGTAGTCGTACCCAACAACTGTGTCGGCGGTGGCAGTCGCGGGGTCTACCGGTGAATTACGGGGGGGGGGGGGAAGAAACAATAAATACACGACAATAATAGAAATACAAATACAATACATGGCAAACGCAATGTTGGCAGTGTTCTAACATAGTACTAGGTGTATTGCTCGGAGCGGGAAATCATCCGGGGACGAATTACCGACTCCGGGTGATTATCGACAAACGTCCCGAAGGGGGAATGTCTCGTTTTCGTTGTTTTAAAGGGGGTGGTGGATATACGGGTAGCGTATTCTTATTCGTTGTATTTTTTAATCAAGTTTAATATATAAATTATTTTAATCCGACTCACGGTTTAAAAGATATTAAATTTCAAAGTTTTAAATCATTTTAACCCTTTTTTGAATTTCTATTATTATTTATTTAAACCTTATCCAGAACAGTGTCTATGACTGGGGGACCTACATGTCATTGGGGTTAGCCCACTGGCTAACCACGCACGGGCACATAGGGGCACCGGCGGTGAGGGGCACGACGGTGAGGCCAAATCGGCCAGCCCCGGTGAGGGCAGGGGGACGCAGCGGCGGTGCGGCCACGCACTTGTGAGCGAGCACGTCGGGGCCCGACAAGGCCAAGCATCTCAGCAGCAGCTGCGGCGAGCAGCACGGGAGCTCGGCTCCCGTCCATTGCGGCCCGGAGGGGCACGGCATTATGGCGGTGCAACGATGGGGAAGAGGGGTGAACATGAGGAGGAGCTCACTGTGAGCTAGAGGAGGTGCCCGGGGAGGCCGGAGGACCACCAACGACGGCGAATTTAGGGGCACGGTGTGGCGGACGGCGGCGAAGGGAGCGGATCGATTCCGGCAACGTAGTGGCGTTGAGCTCGAGTTCGCCGGCGTGTGTGACGTAGCAGTGCGTGGCGGTGCGGGGGAACACGGTGGCGAGGCGAGCGGCGACCATGGCCACGCGAGCACGGTGTGGCCACGACGGCGGGCTCGGTGCTGCTCGGACAGAGCAAGGGAGGCGTCAAGGAGGATGGAGAGTGGGGGCTAGGGTTTGATCCACAGGGGCAGATGCGCGTTCTTATCCTCACTAGCAGCCAGGGGATGCTCGACACGGGTGGCTACAGCGGCCATGGTCGGCGGATGCTCGACACGCACTGGAGGGAGTGGTGAGCAAGGAGAAGAAAGAAGAAAAGAGAGAGATGGGGGCGGCTGGGCCTTGTCTTGGAGGGAAAATTGCCCTGTGCGATGAATAAGATTTTCCCTTTTATGGTTACTCCATTTCCTCACTTTTCTGTTTCCAATTAATCTAGCTAGCAAAATATTTTACAAAAATGTGCCACTTGCCTCATTATTTATGTTGTATCAGGTTTCACTGTTAGAAAAAGTTTGGGAGCCAAATACAATCATTTGATTTTATTTATTCATGAAATGATCATTTGGTGCTGATTTGCTATTGTTTTGACTTGTTCAAATTATTTACACTTTGTAATAAATTTCTATAGCTATTTTATCATGACCCAATGATTATTTGACATTTTATAAAAGTGTTTGCATCACTTTTGGATTCACTTTTATTCCACTTGTGTTTAATTTCTTTTTGAGTTGGAATTTAAAGGAGAGAAGATCAAGGGAGATCAAATCTTGTTGATTATGATGACATGGCACAAGAAAAAAGGTTGATCACTATAGCTTGACACTCGGGGTGTTAAACGCATGCACCTCTTTGTCCCCAGCAATCCGAGCAGCACCCTCCAAGACAAGCCCATCTTCCACTAGCGCATCCTGATCCGTAGCTTCAAAAGACGAGCGCCCCACCTCCCAGTCATCCTCAGCGACGACTCCTGTGTTGCACCTTTGGAACGCTTGGACATGGATCTCACCGCACAGCCGCGCAGGGTGAGGAAGCAGAACGACAAGAGGCAGAGGAAGAAGAAGAAGAAGCAGAGGAAGGCAAGAGCTGGGTAAAACCTAAATCTACCCGGCCCTCTGGTATATATAACAAATAGCGACAGGCCATCCGCCCACTGTCGATCTCGGAATTCCTTCAACGTGGCACGATCCCACGATACTCGTGTGGCATGGAAAACCCAATCGGCGCAGTAACCACACCGCCCACTCCTCGTGAAAATCGAGGACCATCATTACGTGATGTGAAATTACAGCGGCACGATACATCATGTCACATCTGACCGTAGCGCGCAGCTGTTCCAACTTGTCTGTCCATCTTGTAACGTCCAATCTCAGCGGAGCGTGCTGAGCACACCCTATCCCCAAGCGCACATGTTCCTTTCTAATTTTTTTTGCCATAATTCAAAAATTTACTCCCATCGGGAGCACTCTGTCTTTGCTAAAAACAGAGCACGGACCAAGCCTCGAAGGTGCGAGTGGTTGCTCCCCTCCAAGCAAGATCAAACACATCTACAGAGTTCGGATGCTCCCTCACCCAGGTGATGAAGTGCTCGGGTGGCTACTCTCACTAAACAAGCAAGACTCGAATAACACATAGAAGAACAAACCACCGAGCACTCGAGTGCATTGCGGGTGCCTGCGCTATTAGCTCACTCGACGACTATCCGAGTGGGTGCATCTCTTATCAACTCCTCTCCTAAGCTCACAAAACGCTATGCAAGTGACTACTATTAGTACACTTGATTTGTTTCTCCAAGTGCGTGCCTCTACAAAAAACAATGCCTGGGTTGAGACACACTGCACCCCAGATGACTCGCAAGCTCGCGCGTAGGTAAGACCCCGCTGCGCAGTCAGCCGGGCCGGGACTTGCCACAGTGCGAATTCACTCCCGATAATATCCATGCGCAATGCATGAAGAGAATTGAGCCGATAACGGACGCGTTAAGGCTGTATTTGTTGAGACCGGAGGCATTGATTTTGTAAGCCCTGCAACGGCATGGACCTTGCTAGACACCAGTTCTATCCAAGTTCGTGTCGTGGGACATGAGTTTGATTGGGCTACTGAGGTATTTTTCACTAGCGCGATTCACTAAGGCTCAACCAGTAGAGTGTCTTGGGCCCTTTCAGTTTAGCATCCCTCGAACAAACTATCCCTTATGGCTAACAGCGATGACTCGCAGTAAAGCGACACACACAACTTCAGATGATTACAGACTTGATTCCCTGTGCGACTCTTCGAGTCCCCCAGGTAATCGGGGGCTACTGACGAGGGGATGTTCCCACAACTCCTACGGATGAGGGTACCTGGTGTGCGTCAAGACAGAAGGCCCGCTGGAGGTCTAGACAAGCCCACGACAGGCCCACTCGAGGCACCGACGTAGGAGTTCCTGGCGAGTATGGAATCCGTGACTTGGCGTCCAAGACTAAAACTAGAATAGGCAACTGCTTTTGTAAACCTAGATGGATTTCTCGATTTCTCGAGACCTAGCCTAGTATATAAATGTTGGGAGAGGGGACGTTTAAGGCATCCAATCTTCAAGAAAAACCTCCGGTCCCAAGTGAACTCTCCTCGACCGCCACTTTAGTCGCCTCCATCATAATACTAAAGAGCAGGAAGTAGGGGTTTCACCGATCGAGGGCCCTGAACCTGGGTAAATCGCTGTCTCCTGTTAGCCGACGAGTATCGCCAACCTGCACCTCCTCTCTACGATCTAACCTAGGGTTCCTAACCATGGGAATAGCCGAGGTCAATCCTCGTCAAAAAGCAGCATCATCTGCAGCACCGGAGAATTTTTCTTTCATAACTAGATTCAACAAAGAAGGTTTAATCCCATAGTAAGTTGCCTCACTGGCGGGTGCTAGTAAAGTCTTTGTTGTTGTGACTAGTGAAGTAGCATAACTTGGTGTTTCAGAGGAACCCCAAGTAATAGCCGCAAGCAAGATCAAAGTAACTAATTTCTTGTGTTTTTTGATAAAATACTCTAAAGCAAAAATTGGAAAGTGAACTAACAAGGCTAAAAAGAAAAGGTAAAAGATAGTGTGCAACTCCCCAATCTTGTAGACTGGAGTCCCCGTCAATGGCGCCAGAAATTAGCTTGATGGCACCGGTAGTGCTCCTCGTTGATTATTCCAAGTGGAAGGTTGAGATGTAGACATAATCAAATTTCCCTTACACGAGGATTGTAAGGTATACCGAATCTAGGAGGACTCCAAGGATCAACAAGTAGGTGTTGAAGTGAATAACACGCCATTTGAGATATTTACTCACTCAACCTGGACCTGTACACAGACGCAAATAAATTTTCTCCCAGTGAGTAAAAGAGGTTGTCAATCTCTCCAGCCTTGTTGTTTACAAATGATCAAACACAAAGGGGGAATAATAATAGTGGTGATTGCAGTGGAAAGGAAATAAAAGCAGTAAAGATGAATGGTGTGAACTATGGTGGAAATATGGACCGGGGTCCCAGGATTTCACTAGTGATGTTTCTCTCCCAAAAGACGATAAACAACTATGTTGGGTGAACAAATTACAGCTGGGCACTTTACAGAATTATGAACGCACCACAATGCTAACTATGCTACAAGACAGCTAGAGGCTGAATCGTATGGGCAGTATGCCAAGATGAGAAGACTGTTTATTCATCAGCATCTACTCACTAATCATCAACCTTGAGATATCGATCCATAACATCTCGCTGGTATTAAGTTGCGAACACCAGCCAAACTGTAGGATCAAAGAAAAACACAAATGCATTAACACACTATGCGTAAAGTAAGCAATCCTTGCAACTGCGGTTACAAGCACCGCTGTTTTCTCCCTGGTGGCAACAACACATCCCCTAGTTTCATGTGTCTATCACTCAAGCTAGACATCGAGGGGCACAAACCCATAATCAAGCATAACGCTCCCTCTTGGACTTACTATCTACTACTTGGACAAAGAAATACAAAGCAACGGAGAAAATGCAAGAATACTTAAGAACTAAACAATAAAAGGTAAACCAAATATATTACTCATCACAATCTGAACATAATATCATAATCCATCAGATCCCAGCAAACACATCATAACAACACAGAAACTAATACATAAGTGCCTTGATCATGTAGGGCAGCTTAGAAGGTCGAAAACATCATCTAGCTACTGATCATGGACCCATGGTCCAAGGGGGACTACTCACGACACATTCGGGAAGCGCTCATGGTGGTGGAGAAGCTCCCAGAGATCAATCTTCCCTCCGACAGGGTGCCGGGACATGGTCTTTTGGCGATCCCGATCTCGGGATCCTGGCGGCGGTGTAACGGTGGTGAAAATTGTATAATAGAGGGCCTGTCGAGGGTTTTTGCGTCAAGGGATAAATATAGGTGGAAGGGGGGCTCCACCTGACCAGGCGGCCAGGTGGCACAGCCCCACCCTAGGTCGCGCCAGGAGGCCTCCTGGCCAGAGGGGACTCCCCTCTGACCCCCTCCGGGCTTTTGGAGTCTTCTCAACTGCTGATTTTATTTATGATTTTTCCAGATTTTACCGAGCACTTTTATAATTGGCAATTTCCTGCAATGCACAGACAACAATAGAGAGAAACTGGCATTGGGGCACTATGTTAGTAGGTTAACCCAAATTTGTCGAAAAAGGTATGAAAGTGTACCAAAATATATAACAAAGTCACCAATATAAGCATAGAACAAGCAAAAATTATATATACATTTGGGACGTATCAGTCGTGCCGAGTTGAGCTGGAGCTTCGCCGATTGTCGGGTTCATTATGGAAGTTTACTATACGGAGTGGCTCGCAAACTCGGTCCTCGTTTTGAAAAAAACAGGACTTGGCGTATGTGCATCGACTACACCAACTTAAACAAGGCTTGTCCAAAGGATCCCTTCGCACTACCTCGCATTGACCAGATCAAAGATTCTACTGCAGGATGTGAGCTCGTGTGTTTTATTGACGCCTACTCTGGCTATCACCAAATCAAAATGGCTCTTGAAGACCAGGAGAAAAAAACTTTCATCACCCCCTTTGGGATATACTGCTACACATCTATGCCTTTCGGCTTGAAGAATGCAGGAGCCACATATCAGCGAAGAATGCAGTATTGCGTGTAACAGCCCAAAACTGAAAAAATCAAGAAAAAAAAATTGCATATTTATTTTTCCGATTGAGGATGAAAATTTGCATATTTCATCTTTGGCATAATCCATGTGACAGAAAAATGTCCAAGCATTATTCATGTTATGTAAAAGAATTATTTCCATTTGTTCCTTTTCTAGCCTTTGCCATTCCTCCGTTGTCATTTTAAAAAAATGAATTAATGCAGAGATTTGTCATAGTGTCTTGGGCCGATTCCTTCTTATTCTCCCAGCCCAACCCCTTTGGCCTCCCAACTCCAGCCCAACCGAGACCCTCCTCGCTCTCTTTTCTCTAACGTGGAGGTCCCCCTCCCTCGTTACAGGACAATGGCGAGGAGGAGGAGAGAACCTCCTGTGGCCACCACCAGCAGCCTCCTTGGCCTCCCCCTAATCTAGTCCCTGCTTTGCCCCTCTCACTAGAGTTTCCCTCTGCCCCGCCGCCATCTCTCCTCTCCTCTCACTTTTCTCCTCTCCCTCCTCCCCAGGTTTCTCTCGGTGGGTGCCATGGAAGCAGAGGAGGCCGAGCCCCGATTTGATAGTCATGGTGCACCCGGGCGTCCTCTCTAGCAACGCGATCGTCGTCCCCGTTGTGGTGTGCATCCCCAAGCAGACGGGATCGAGCCGGTGTGTTCGCTTCCGTTGTCAGCGTCAACTTCTTCTTGTGCATCCCGCTGCCGCCTTCGTCTTCCCTGCGTCTGGCCATCGTCAAGCCCGCGTCGACCTCGCAGCCGTCGTCCCCGAGCCGCGATCGACGACGCCAAGCACCTCGCTGTGAGCCTCCTGTTTTTCCCCAGCCCGTGTAGTTCCCCGTAGCTGCGCCCGTGCTTTGTTTCCTGTCGTCGCCGTGCGTCGTCTCCGTGGCCGACGTCGGCCGCTTTCGGTGCATCGCGCACGTCGGGAGCGCGTCCTAGCCCGCAGCGCACGCTCCTAGATGCCAGTGCACAATCCACTTGGCCCTCGCGTGCCCGTGGTCTCTAGATTTCCGTCCGCGTTGTTTTGTTCGTCAGGAAAGGAGTAGTTTTGTTCAGTTTTCGTCAGATACCCGCGAGTGTAGATATTTGGAGCAGGTCAACTACCCTCACGTAACCTCTCGAGTGGTGTAGTGGTGTTGGAGCAGCGGTTTTCTATGAGTTAGGGCATGGGATCAAATCCCTGATCGTGCTAGGCGCCCCTTTTTGCCATGTATTTTCCTGCTGTGTGCGTGTGTAGTTCGTCAGGTCGGCCTCTATCGAATTCTTCAGTTAAGAATTCAGTTAGCGCCACGCCTGATATTTCTTTGGGCAGCCTCGTCGCTCACCATGGTTGGATACATAGTGTGGTGGTAGCGATTCCTTCGTTAGATCCGAGAGGTGTTGGGTTCAACTCCCAGCAGCCCCCTTTTTAGTTATTGCTAATTCCTGTTTTGCTTCGCGTATTGTTTACGTTGCGCAGATCCTTTTCCCTGTCGATATTAGCAGCAGTAGAGTAGTGCATGGGCTCCTTGCCTTGCTACGTGAGGTGCTGGGTTCGATCCCCCATGGGAACGATTTATCCCCAGTTTTTCCTCCGTTTTTCTTTTGTTTGTTTTGCAGCACAGCAAGTTGGGCTCAGCCCATCTGTATTCTTCGCCCGTGGGTTCCTACTAGGAATACTCGCGAGGCTGATGGGCCTCTTCGGCCGAAGCCATCCCAATGGAGTTTTTCCCCTTCATTTATTTTCTGGTTAGCTCCTTTTCTTTTCCATTTTTGCGTTGCTTGTGCTATGTGCATCCTTGCCCCAACTATATCATGTTATAGATGGATTTGGGGCAGAAAAATGTGAGGAAAGTGATGGTGCTGTTCATTTTGTCAAATGGGCATGCATTATTTGGTGATGGTGTATTTTTGGACGTAGCCTCTCACGATGATGCACATGGGCAATTCTTCCAATCTTTCTCCTTCTTCGGAGCACCGTGGTTCTCCCGCTGACCGTAGCTTGCCGGTAGAGCGTAGTTCCTTTTCTTCCTTCATTTCTTGCAATAGATTGTTGGGGTTCGGGGCAGAAAACAGAAATTTTTCATAACCTACGAGACCCTTACCCAAGACCTATGCTATGCTGATGCAAGTAACGGACAGAAATAGATCACATACCAGTATGTAGTCCGTTAAGCGGGAAACGTTCCCGCATGAACGTGGTTGGTGTAGTCGTACCGGCAATCCCCGATGCCGCGCAGATCCACGATGACTCCTTTAGCCACCTCTCTCCCTCCAATCCTTGTATACCGATGACGGGATTACGTCCCCGTCGGAACGTTGCTGATGAAGACCTCGCGATACGACCACGACGATTAAGTAGCACCATAAGTGTAGTGCCTCGCGGGATTATACACATGCAGTATACCCGACGTCCCTCCGGGCTCCGAACTAGTAGAGCAGCGGAAAGAAGATGGATTCGGATCCCGATTCCAGCAGCACGACGGCGTGCGTATAGTGGAGAAATCCCCAACCAAGTGTAGACTCCAAACAAGGGGAGTCCACTCGAGGAAGGAGAAAGGAGGGAGAGAGAGATGAGAATTTTTCTCAAAAATATGATGATTAAAAGGGCACCTCTACCCCTCCTTATATAGGCCAAGGAGGGGTGCCACCCCGCCTCCACTTTCGGGGTGGGACTAATCCCAAGGGTAGGGGGGTGCGCCATGAATAAATGGGGTGGGCCCCTCTATGGCGCCATGGCCCATGGGGGAGGACTCCCTCTCCCCCTAATGGGCCCTATGAGGCCCATATGCCTTTTAATTAATTTTTAATTATATTTAAATATATTATAATATTTAATTCAGATAATTAAATAATAAAACATTAATTAAACATTATTAAATATATTTTGAACCTGGTTACAATCCTTGATAGCCCCTGTGCTTCCATCGAATGAACTTCAATCGCTGTTGGATCCGTTAACCGTGTGCCTGTTCCCTTTGTCCTGGGGTACTTTGCTTATCCGAGGTTTGATCATCGGTATCCATTATACCTAGTTCGTCCTCGTTCTCAACAAACAAGTTTACTCGTTCCCGTGATATTACAACTCCGTGACCTAGTCACACGTTTGCAAACTTTATGATGCAATATCACCGAGTGGGCCCAGAGTACCTATCCGTCACACGGATGGACAAATCCCGCTTTGATCTATTTGCATACTCATCAACCATCTATTTCGGAATACCCAAAGTGCACCGTTATGGCCAGCATATTTCAGTTAGGCGGTGGGATACAAATCAAAGTCTCCTCATAGATGACAATTACGTATGATCATTACGGTCAAAGGATCTGGTCACTACGTCATAGTTATCGCAATGTCGAACTATGTGACTTGATCACATCGCAACACTTCTGGTGGGTGTATGTCCATCATATCATTATCCAATGATACGACTCCATTGTCAACAGACGCCATTGTCTCTTGATCAGGAAACCTTGATCATCAATCGCCCAATGGACTAGTATACTAGGGTTTACTAGGGACCTGGTTGTTTGTATACCACACCTGTATTAATGTTTCCGCTTAATACAGTTATATCATAGTATCAAACGTATTATGAACTAATGGAATATGCTCGATAAAACATATTTTATTTGCCTCTAGGGCACATTCCCAACAGTCTCCCACTTGCACTAGAGTACAAATAATCTAGTTGCATTTTTCTCTGGATCATAACTCCTTATTGATCATGCTTGTCCGTGGAAGAGGTTGTATCAACGGTCTGGGTACCATTCAGAACCGTATGTCCTTTTGCAAATCATAATGTCACCTAATTTGACATTCCTTCATTATCACTATAATGATGAGGTAAATATTTTTGGCGGTGAAGTGAGACTTCGTTTGGTGTGTCATTGCAATGACATCCAGTGGGTCACGCGGACTTTCCCATAGTCATGCACACTTGAAACTCACTCAATCAGAAGTCGAACTTCTTAAGCCATAATATAACTCCTGCTACTTCTAAAGCAGCCACATCAATGTAGATTCAATCCTTAGTGCATTGTATGCAACTTTGATGTCTAACCATGTTTCTTTCAACTTAGGCATTCATTAGTATGATATCTCAATTTTCTAGGTTAGTGTCAAAACTTGAACCAGCATAACATTTATGGTCAAGTCCACTATCCTTTACAAATTTGAGATGTATCCTTAGTTCTCTTCAGACACTGAAGGATAAACTTAACTCTTTGTTCAATGATTTACTCATAAATCATATCACAACATGTTCTTACTACTAAGAACTTGGGGCACATTACGTCGAGTACATAACTCTGGTTTTATATGAAAGAACCTATGACAAAGGCATAGAGGATCAAACACATCCATTTATTTCATTAACCTTTAACCATTGTTCTTGTACTGAGATTAACTCAACACTTCTCTTGGATATACAAGTAAGAACCACTTCTTGACTTGTCCCATTCTGAACTCCTTCAGAATCTTATCCAGGAAAGTATTACGACTCAATGTTATTAAACACATATCTATCTTAATAGATCTTCAATGATTAATACTTATTCATCTTCATTTATGAAAGATTCAAATAATCATTAACACCAACTGCACCATTCATAATATGTTATCCATATATGAGAATGTTATCATGCTCCCACTCAAATATGTCATGCACATATTAAGTTATAGGATAACACTCATATTGCTCCCACTCAAATATGTCGGCCACATATAAGACAAGGATAACATCCACATGGCTCCCACTTAGATATGTCAGACACATATTAAGTTCAGGATACTAACCACATGGCTCCTACTCAAATATGTCATTTACATATAAGTCTAGGATAATACTCCCATAGCTCCCACTCAAAATATGTCGTCTACATATTAAGTTTCAGGAAACTATTCAGCTCCCACTCAGTTTCATGCAAATGCATGTTTCCTCGATGTTTTGGTTAAGTCCAAAATCCTTTGATCATCCATCAAAATGAGAATTCAGTTTACGAGACACTAGTATCCATATGTTTTTCCAAAACCTTCTTGTTGTACCAATTACAACACTTCTTCAAATACAGGATTTGAGGAAGTCACGGTATTGATAACAATCCTGGATCAATCGTAGTGAATATCCCTTTGACTCAAGCATTGCTACACATTGTAGTCAACCCATTGAATTTGTCAGAAACAATCTTTGTGACAAACAATTCTTGACGTCCCTTTGATGTTCACATTTATTCCTCATACCTCTGAAGTTATTGTGAATATCAAGTAACCTCCTTACTTGATAAGATTCAAGCAATCTTAAATGTAACTCAACATAGGATTTCATGACTCATAGTCATATTTCGTACTTAGGTCCACCATCGCTTCTTTGTCGTTCGTAGGAATGTCTTGTTCCATTAACATGACAAGTGAATCATGAATATCATTTTGCACCAGGGGCAAATATATATTTTTGAATCCTACCTTTCTCAGTAAAAGCTCCCATCTGAAGATCATGATCATTATCATTAGTTTCTCCTCTTATTGTAGAGCTTTGCTTCCAGAACATATTCCGTTGCACTACTCTGACATATGGAGGCAAGGTCAATTACCTTGGTTGAACTTTCACTTTTCTTCCATTACCACATTTATCAAGAACAATTCTTGACAAACACCAAACATAGCAATACAAGTTTTGCTCCTTTTGGTTCTAGTTGTGGAAGATGCATCCATAGTTGTCTAAGGATACACTACAAAGATAATTTATCTTACATAAATCAAGCTTCCTAGAAACCACAACACACCATGACATATATAGTGTTGGTTTCCACGAACTCAGATGGTTCCCTATGCTGAAGTGAGTGTTTGCATATTAAATTAATAACTCTAAACAATAATAACGTAACTTGGTAAGAGATAACTTAGACCATACAATTTTCGATAGAATATGATCACAATGTTCAGGCACGTCAATCATATTGAAGTGTCTCAAGACATTGCAATTTGTGGAACAACTTTCACACAAGTCTTTATGCCCAAGACTAACTCAAAACATTTGTCACTTTGATCAAATCGTAGAGACTTTCCTTTCTTGTTAATTTAATATCCATCTTTACTCTGAAATCCCTTTTGATCATATTAAATTATTTCAGACTCATGTTTCATTAGTGAATACAAATATTCATCTAGGTCCACATACGAAGTTCACGAAATAATGAAATTCACCACATGCTGAAATACGATACATCACAATGTATGATACTCAACAATCAGTACACATTCTGTTTACCAGAATGCGAGGTTTTAGTCATCTCACCTAAAAGGCATGGTTTTTATGTGTCAAGAGATCAAGTATCTTAAGACATCATCATACCATTCATGACTTAAACTGTAGTGTCATTATTAAGCCTGGATATTTCTTGGCATTACAATATTTCTTATAAATGATCAAACAACTATCATCAATATAAGAATAACTCATTCATCAACTGACTTTTTTCTCACTAATATGAATAATTGTCTTCGCAAGATGCAAGACACACTAATAAAGTTCACATTCAAACGATCATAAAATTTATTCATATATTAATCAATTGATAGATGTAGAGGGAGAGTGTTGTCGACCATCAACTATCTTGATTGCCATCAGCACACATTGTCACCTCATCCCTTCCAAGCCACTCTCAAGCATCGCATACTTAATCAACCGCAATTAGTGTTTCGTGGGGAAGACATTTATAACTTGTATATCAAATATACTTTCTCCTTCAATGACCATTCCTGCATTGGTTCTACTCTTAAAGTTCTTGACTTTAACCATGACCTCATGACAGGTGAACGATTCTCCTTCATGACATAGTCCAGACATGGTCTTTGTAACTGGGAGGAAGCGGATGCAACTCCCCAGTTATCGCAAAGTAACCAGTCATTCAGTAGTCCAAGTTATACACAAGGTGTTCCATGTATCTTATACATTTTCCAAGTGACTTTCTCAGCAGGTTTTTCCTTCCACCACAGTTGAAATAAACCCTGTCCATATACTCATATTCCATTACTTTGATTTGTGACCAAGTGCTTTCAAGTTTCACCTAGCACGTCATACGTGTTGGTTAACATGCATTCACAATTCAGACTCATAGAATGAAGTATGGTGTATTGGACAGTCATTCATAAGTGACGGTGAGTGCGATACTCATCATCATCTTCCTTGATTACGGAGTTGTCAGGTGTATCTCCTAGCAGTTCTTTGTATTATGTTTAGCAAGTCATTACTAATGAGTATGTCTCTAATGGTGTTGGTACACATCAATGAAGTAAGACCCATTTACCTTAAGTTCTATCATACTAAAAGAGCCATAGTTCTAAACATTGGTATGACATTATCTACAATGATATTTGCTAAGACATGAAGATTAAGTTCATAATATGGATTTCATGTTTCAAAAACAATTCTGGAACTCCCACTCAGACAAACATCCCTCATAGTTTGTTCTAAGTGATTACACGATCCTTGAAGAACATACCTCCCCCGTGTGACACGACCATCAGTATGTTGTTCAAGGTAGGCCATCATGCCAATCACATCATCCATGTGACTCATGCTCGACCTTTTGGTCTCTTGTGTCCCGAGGCCATGTCTGCACATGTCAGGCTCGCCACAATAACCTTAGTGAGTATATGCCGCGTATGCAAGTCCATGTTTCTGGACATGCTAGGGTTGCTCCACCCATCTCTTGTGAACGTAAAAATCTTTGACACGTGATGCCTCGATAATGAAGAACTTTCCAGATGATGCTTCACTAAGGAAGGACACTTTGTTGGATTAGTGAGGGATCATCCTATTATGCTACCGTCGTATATCTAACATATTAGCAAAACAGGATGCAATAGTATAAATCATACATGCTATGATTCCCCCCGACATGCAAATTAAAGTTAAAAACGCCTTTCTACTTTATCTTTTGCAAGTTTTACGTGGCTGCTAGGGGTTTCGAGAAAAGAATCGCTTTCTATCCTGCGAAAACAAGCCACAACACCAATCCCGCAATTGTCTCTATTACACCCCTGTCGGGGCCCTCCGTTGCAAACATCTTCGCATCACTAATGCAGAGAGACAGACACCCCCCCAGCCACTTTATATGGTACAAGCCATATGTCAAGCGTGGAACCAGTCTCGCTTAAACGCGTAAGGTCGGTCGGGGGCCGCTTCATCAAACATTGTCGCAACGCTAAATGAGTACACATGAGAGGGTAACAATTGGAGAATTGATGCCCACATACTAGATGTGTTCTATCCGTACAATACATCTACGCATAGCCTTGCTCTGATACCACTGTTGGGGTTCGGGGCAGAAAACACAAATTTTTCATAACCTACGAGACCCATACCCAAGACCTATGCTATGATGATGCAAGTAACGGACAAAAATAGATCACATATCAGTATGTAGTCCGTTAAGCGGGAAACGTTCCCGCATGAACGTGGTTGGTGTAGTCGTACCGGCAATCCCCGATGCCGCGCAGATCCGCGATGACTCCTTTAGCCACCCAATCCTTGTAGACCGATGACGGGATTACGTCCCCGTCGGAACGTTGCTGATGAAGACCTTGCGATACGACCACGACAATGAAGTAGCACCACAAGTGTAGTGCCTCGCGGCATTATACACATACAGTATACCCGACGTCCCTTCGGGCTCCGAACCAGTAGAGCAGCGGAAAGAAGATGGATTTGGATCCCGATTCCAGCAGCACGACGGCGTGCGTATAGTGGATAAATCCCCAACCAAGTGTAGACTCCAAACAAGGGGAGTCCACTCGAGGAAGGAGAAAGGAGGGAGAGAGAGATGAGAATTTTTCTCAAAAATATGATGATTAAAAGGGCACCTCTACCCCTCCTTATATAGGCCAAGGAGGGGTGCCACCCCCCCTCCACTTCCGGGGTGGGACTAATCCCAAGGGGAGGGGGGTGCGCCATGAATAAAGGGGGTGGGCCCCTCTATGGCGCCATGGCCCATGGGGGAGGACTCCCTCTCCCCCTAATGGGCCCTATGAGGCCCATATGCCTTTTAATTCATTTTTAATTATATTTAAATATATTTTAATATTTAATTCAGATAATTAAATAATAAAACATTAATTAAACATTATTAAATATATTTTGAACGTTTCAAAATACCCAGAACAACTTCCGGCCTTCATCGGAACAATTCCGGTCATCACCGGAACAATTCCGGTGTTCTCTCCAATTTCTTCGGTGATCCCGAATCAATCCTTACTGCGTCGAGTACCCTTAAGTGTAACACCCTACGGTCCGGGAAACAGCAGACATGATCGAGACAATTCTCATTGATCAATGACTAATCAATTGGACCTGGTTACAATCCTTGATAGCCCCTGCGTTTCCATCGAATGAACTTCAATCACTGTTGGATGCGTTAACCGTGTGCCTGTTCCCTTTGTCCTGGGGTACTTTGCTTGTCTGAGGTTTGATCATCGTTATCCATTATACCTAGTTCGTCTTTGTTCTCAACAAACAAGTTTACTCGTTCCCGTGATATTGCAACTCCATGACCTAGTCACACGTTTGCAAACTTTATGATGCAACATCACCGAGTGGGCCCAGAGTACCTATCCGTCACACGGATGGACAAATCCCGCTTTGATCTATTTTCATACTCATCAACCATCTATTTCGGAATACCCAAAGTGCACCGTTATGGCCAGCATATTTCAGTCAGGCGGTGGGATACAAATCAAAGTCTCCTCATAGATGACAATTACGTAAGATCATTACGGTCAAAGGATCTGGTCACTACGTCATAGTTATCGCAATGTCGAACTATGTGATTTGATCAGATCGCAACACTTCTGGTGGGTGTATGTCCATCATATCATTATCCAATGATACGACTCCATTGTCAACAGATGCCATTGTCTCATGATCAGGAAACCTTGATCATCAATCGCCCAATGGACTAGTATACTAGGGTTTACTAGGGACCTGGTTGTTTGTATACCACACATGTATTAATGTTTCCGCTTAATACAGTTATAGCATAGTATCAAACGTATTATGAACTAAATGAATATGCTCGATAAAACATATTTTATTTTCCTCTAGGCACATTCCCAACATAGATTGCATTAGTTGCATAATAATATGCCAAGCCATTTTCATATATGTTATGTTAAGGAATGCCATCTTGAGGTTATCTTCATGTGTGGGCAATCCTTCTCCATGCAATGTAATATTCCATAACTTATGCCATGATCATGCATCATAATAACTACAACGTAAGGATCCTTCAGATCCGTAATTCACCTACATAAATGCATCTGAAGGTTGTCGGTAGCATCGCACCGTTGCTTCCCGATGCTTCATTTAAACTTGCCTATTCTTATGTTCATGCCATGCTATTAAAATGACATGCATCACATTTGATCATACTGGTTTGTTCGTTTCTTTCTTGTGATTGCTCCGTAGTGATAGTGGTATCTTCGTTGATTACTTTTCCAGTGTTTCCTTCTTGTGTGCTCCCGCGGATACCTTCGGAGATGTTGCGAGTTTGCGGTCGACTACACCTTCGGAACCCGACTTATCAGCAGGCAAGGACTATACATTACTTATGATCCATTCTATTATAACCATCAGTTTGCGTGCTAGTCTAGGTTAGCTTCGTTTTTTGATCCTACCACATGTTTACAACCTCTCTCAAATCGATACAGCCATGTACCCTCCCAGCAAACCTTGTACTGCTATGTTACTATTGCTCGTTGCTCAGCCCCTGGTTAGTATGAATGCTTAGGATGCTACGAATGTTACCCTGTTACTCCTTGGTTGGGATATCACACCATTATATTGTTGTGGATGATGTGATTATTATAATGTTGACTATATTCGACGAAGGATGGAAGGTCTAGGCTATCCCGCGCCGATGCTTTGTTCCATTCGAGTCACCTAGGACCCGAGTTCCGAGTATTGTGTCTCTTGACGAGCTTGCCTAACCGCGTGTGGGACTCTATGGGGTCCCCTCTTCTTACCTACCTAGCTTCAAAAATTTCTAGTGGTGGCCCAAGCTGGTTTTACATTTGCACCATAGGAGAGTTGGGCAGAGGCCCGCAGGTTCTCAGAATAGGTTCACGCGGGCCAGTGCGACAGTGTTCCTGTTGTTCCAAAACTTTGCGGAGCGCAGGATGCCTACCTGCTTTGCAGATGTCATTCCAACCTGACGTGAGACGGAAGAGGCCAATTCAAGAGACGGCCGACTCTTGAGTTGGGTGTTGACTCTACCGGGGGCCACCCGGATTTGTTCTTTGTAAGTTAGAGGGACTATGATGTCCAGATCTCTCGGAACGACTCTTCAATGAGTGTCTTTAACGGGCTGGACTGAGAGAGCCCGCGTACATGCGGATCTTATAATGGGCAGTTCGTACACCCCTGCAGGGTTAAATCTTTTCGAAAAGCCGTGTCCACGGTTATGGACGACTTGGGACCTACTCCTTTTTCATAGATAACATCAACTGAATCATAACTAAAACTTGATCAAAGTGTGTGTGCCTTGACTACTTCTTCTTCCTCGGGATGCGAAAGAGGAGGACAAGGATAGGATATGTGTTATGTTTGCGTAAGTAGCTGACAGCAAGACTTGTTGGAGGCGATTTCTCATCGAATTCTTGGTTTCTTATATTACTCTCTAGATCGTTAGCCACTCCATAAATGCTAGTGCGTCAGCAACCTCACCACTATCCCTTCCTTACCGTGAACTACTAGTTATCCTAGAATGATGAGTGATGAAGTCCTTGCTGGGTCAATTGACCACTACAGTTGGATGCTGAATACTTATGTACTCATCATACTACCCCCAAACTCTTTTTAGGGTTCTTGATCGACAACAGGTATGGTGATCGACTTTTCACGTGGAGAATCGACGATGACTAGTTAGGCGGATCCCGGCGGAGAGCCATGACCCGTGTGGTTATGGGGATCGATGATTTTATCCTTGCCACTAGGCATTTGATTGTAGTCTGTACTCAGACATGTATCTTCCGCTGATGTAATGTATTAAGGCAGTTGTATGCTGATTGTATGAGATGTTGTATCCTTGTAGCTGTAATTTTGTGATATCATGTTGAAATACGACACATATGGCTTCATCATATGTCGCGGTGGGTCCGATATATGCTTCTTCCTCGGGTTTGGACTAAAACGTCCAGATCTGAAACAGTACCGCATATCGGGTCTTACAACTTGGTATCAGAGCCTTACTGACTGTAGGTTCCCTTTACTGGCCGAAGTAGAGTCTAGACAAAAACTATTTTGTAGTTAATCAGTTAGTTATCAGAGAGTAGGATTCTTTTTACTCCTTATCCCCTCACTCTGGTAAGGAAGTGCGACGTAATGTTTTCTCCTTCAACTTATCCTCTTGAAAACCAAATCTAGGTTCTCGTTTAGGAGATTTCTGTCGGACCAATACTTTATCAGCAGCGGGTTGGTCGGCGTACTTCGAACTGGCTGAGCATGGCTCGTGGGCTCGTCACTCTACGTCGAAAAATGTGTGGCCCACGTGAAACAACGAACCAGGTTGCCTGCTTATTATCCAACTAATGGATTCTGAACCTCCCGCTTCGACTGTCCCCCTTTGTCCGCTGTAGTCGGTACTGTGTGTGGATCCTCCTCTGTCCCGTCTCGTTGTCCAGGTTGTCGCACCTTCCTGAGTGATGTTATTGTAGAAATGCTGGTATGGTATGGTATTTTTTCGATCCAGATTCTCATTTTCGTGGCTTCCAGTAGCACCTAGGTAATCTTATTCTAGAGACTTCGAGTTTCTTTTCTCGAGTGGAATCGGTTTTGTTGTGATATCCCCACGTTGAATCCGAGCATGGTCTCGATTAGTTTCCCATACCTATGGAAGATTCTTCTCCGATATCGGCTTCTACAGTCAGGTTGGATCCTGACGGAGTAAACATCGTTTTCATGATGAGTTGAGCCTATGTTGGTGGTGTCGGGAAGTTTCACCTCTCATCCGATCTTCCTTCTTGCAAAATCTCGGTCCCTTCCCCCCGGGTTATGCCGGATCTCAGGACGAGATCCTTTGTTGGTGGTGGCGAGTTGTAACAGCCCAAAACTGACAAAATCCAGAAAAAAAAATTGCATATTTATTTTTCCCATTGGGGATGAAAATTTGCATATTTCATCTTTGGCATAATCCATGTGAAAGAAAAATGCCCAAGCATTATTCATGTTATGTAAAAGGATTATTTCCATTTGTTCCTTTTCTAGCATTTGTCGTTCCTCTTCTTTCATTTGTTTAAATGAATTAATGCAGAGATTTGACATAGTGTCTTGGGTCGATTCCTTCTTCTTCTCCCAGCCCAACCCCTCTGGCCTCCCAACTCCAGCCCAACCGAGACCCTCCTCGCTCTCTTTTCTCTGTCGTGGAGGTCCCCCTCCCTCACTACAGGAAAATGGCGAGGAGGAGGAGAGAACCTCCTGTGGCCACCACCAGCAGCCTCCATGGCCCCCCCTTATCTAGCCCCTGCTTTGCCCCTCTCACTAGAGTTTCCCTCTTCCCCGCCGCCATCTCTCCTCTCCTCTCTCTTCTCTCTTTTCTCCTCTCCCTCCTCCCCAGTTTTCTCTCGGTGGGTGCCATGGAAGCGGAGGAGGCTGAGCCCCGATTTGATCATCACGGTGCACCCGAGCGTCCTCTCTAGCAACGCGATCATCGTCCCCATTGTGGTGTGCATCCCCAAGCAGACGGGATCGAGACGGCGTGCTCGCTTCTGCCGTCGACGTCAACTTCGTCTTGTGCATCCCGACGCCTCCTTCGTCTTCCCTGCGTCCGGCCATCGTCAAGCCCGCGTCGAACTCGTAGCCTTCGTCCCCAAGCCGTGATCGACGATGCCAAGCACCTCGCTGTGAGCCTCCTGTTTTTCCCCAGCCCGTGTAGTTCCCCGTAGTTGCGCCCGTGCTTTGTTTCCTGCCGTTGCCGTGCGTCATCTCCGTGGCCGACGTCGGCCGCCTCCAGTGCATCGCGCACATCGGGAGCGCATCCTAGCCCGCAGCGCACGCTCGTAGATGCCCGTGCACAACCCACTTGGCCCTCGCGTGCCCGTGGTCTCTAGATTTCCGTCCGCGTTGTTTTGTTCGTCAGGAAAGGCGTAGTTTTGTTCAGTTTTCGTCAGATACCCGCGAGGGTAGATATTTTGAGCAGGTCAACTCCCCTCACGTAACCTCTCGAGTGGTGTAGTGGTGTTGGAGCAGCGGTTTGCTCTGAGTTAGGGCGTGGGATCAAATCCCCGATCGCGCTAGGCGCCACTTTTTTCCATGTATTTTTCTGCTGTGTGCGTGTGTAGTTCGTCAGGTCGACCTCTGTCGAATTCTTCAGTTAAGAATTCAAGCGCCGCGCCTGATATTTCTTTGGGCAGCCTCGTCGCTCACCATGGTTGGATATATAGTGTGGTGGTAGCGATTCCTTCGTTAGATCTGAGAGGTGTTGGGTACAACTCCCAGCAGCCCCCTTTTTAGTTCTTGCTAATTCCTGTTTTGCTTCGCGTATTGTTTACATTGCACAGATCCTTTTCCCTGTCGATATTAGCAGCAGTAGCGTAGTGCCTGGGCTCCTTGCCTTGCTACGTGAGGTGCTGGGTTCGATCCCCCATGGGAATGATTTATCCCCAGTTTTGCCTCCGTTTTTCTTTTGTTTGTTTTGCAGCGCAGCAAGTTGGGCTCAGCCCAGTTGTATTCTTCGCCCGTGGGTGCCTACTAGGCATACTCGCGAGGCTGATGGGCCTCTTCGGCCGAAGCCAGCCCAATGGAGGTTTTCCCCTTCATTTATTTTCTGGTTAGCTCCTTTTCTTTTCCATTTTTGCGTTTCTTGTGCTATGTGCATCCTTGCCCCAACTATATCATGTTATAGATGGATTTGGGGCAGAAAAAAGTGAGGAAAGTGATCGTGCTGTTCATTTTGTCAAATGGGCATGCATTATTTGGTGATCGTGTATTTTTGCACGTAGCCTCTCACGATGATGCACATGGGCAATTCTTCCAATCTTTCTCCTTCTTCGGAGCATCGTGGTTCTCCCGCTGACCGTAGCTTGCCGGTAGAGCGTAGTTCCTTTTCTTCCTTCATTTCTTGCAATAGATTGCATTAGTTGCATCATAATATGCCAAGCCATTTTCATATATGTTATGTTAAGGAATGCCATCTTGAGTTTATCTTCATGTGTGGGAAATCCTTCTCCATGCAATGTTATCTTCCATAACTTATGACATGATCATGCATCATAATAACTATAACGTAAGGATCCTTCAGATCCGTAGTTCACCTATATAAATGCATATGAAGGTTGCCGGTAGCATCACATCGTTGCTTCCTGATGCTTCATTTAAACTAGCCTATTCTTATGTTCATGCCATGCTATTAAAATGGCATGCATCACATTTGATCATACTTGTTTGTTCGTTGCTTGCTCGTGATTGCTCCGTGGTGATAGTGGTATCTTCGTTGATTGCTTTTCCAGTGTTTCCTTCTTGTGTGCTCCCACGGATACCTTCGGAGACGTTGCGAGTTTGCAGTCGACTACACCTTCGGAACCCGACTTATCAACAGGAAATGACTATACATTACTTATGATCCATTCTATTATAACCAGCAGTTTGCATGCTAGTCTAGGTTAGCTTCGTTATTTGATCCTACCACATGTTTACAACCTCTCTCAAACCGATACAGCCATGCCCCCTCCCATCAAACCTTGTACTGCTATGTTACTATTGCTTGCTACTCAGCCGCTGGTTAGTATGCATACTTAGGATGCTACGAATGTTACCCTGTTACACCTTGAATTGGGCTATCACACTATTATATTTTTGTGGATGATGTGATTATTATAATGTTGACTATATTTGACGAAGGATGGAAGGTCTAGGCTATCCCGGACTGAGAGAGCCGGCTTACATGCAGAGCTCATAATGGGCAGTTGGTACACCCCTGCAGGGTTAAATCTTTTCGAAAAGCCGTGTTCACGGTTATGGACGACTTGAGACATGCTCCTTTTTCATAGATAACATCAACTGAATTGTAACTAAAACTTGATCAACGGGTGTGTGCCTTGACTGCTTGTTCTTCGTCGGGATGCGAAAGAGGAGGACAAGGATAGGATATGTGTTATGTTTGCGTAAGTAGCTGACAGGAAGACTTGTTGGAGGCGATTCCTCATCGAATGCTTGGTTTCTTATCTTACTCTCTAGATCGTTAACCACTCCATAAATGTTAGTGCGGCAGCAACCTCGCCACTATCCCTTCCTTACCGTGAACTACTAGTTATCCTAGAATGACGAGTGATGAAGTTCTTGCTAGGTCAGTTGACAAGTACAGTTGGATCCTGACTACTTCTGTACTCATGATACTACCCCCAAACTCTTTTCAGGGTTTTTGATCAACAACAGGTATGGTGATCGACGTTTCACGTGAAGACTCGACGACGACTAGTGAGGCGCATCCCGAGGGAGAGCCAGGACCCGTGTGGTTGTGAGGACCGATGATTTTCTCTTTGTCACTAGGCATTTGATTGTAGTCTCTACTCAGACATGTATCTTCTGCCGATGTAATGTATTACGGCAGTTGTATGCCGATTGTATGAGATGTTGTATCCTTGTAGCTGTAATGTTGTGATATCATGTTGAAACCCGACACATATGGCTTCGATATGTGCTTCGTCCCCGGGTCTTAAACAGATCTGAAACAGTACCGCATATCGGGTCTTACATTGCCTCAAGGAGAAAATTGGGCGCAATGTGCACGCTTACGTGGATGACATAGTTATCAAGTACCAGCTGGCCGACTCACTCATCAGTGACCTCCAGGAAACCTTCAAGAATCTGCGGAAGTAACAGATGAAGCTAAATCCGGCCAAGTGCAGCTTTGGGGTACCTGCAGGAAAACTCCTCGGATACATAGTATCTGAGAGAGGTATTGAGGCGAATCCGGAGAAGATCAGTGCCATCAAGGCCCTTCAAAAGCCAACATCAATAAAAGGAGTCCAACGACTCAAAGGGTGTGTCGCTGCCCTGAGTCGGTTTATAAGCCGACTTGGAGAAAAAGCAATCCCCTGTACCGACTCTTACGCAAGTCGGAAAAATTCGTCTGCGATGATGAGGCTGATCAAGTGCTAGAGTCGCTGAAAAAACAGTTGTCCCAGGCTCCAATTCTGGCGGCTCCTAAGTCAAAGGAGCCTATGCGACTCTATATTTCATCCAACAATCGGGCAGTCAGTGTTGTGGTTGTGGTTGAACGTATGGAAGCCGATAAATAACACCCCTTGCAAAGGCCAGTCTATTGTGTTAGTGAGGTCTTGACTTCGTCAAAGAAACGCTACCCTCACTGGCAGAAATTGGTCCTTGGTGTATTCATGGAAAGTTAGAAACTCAAGCACTATTTCTAGGAGCACCCAATAACTATAGTCATCTCAGCACCCCTTGCGTACATCATCCATAACTGGGAAGCCACGGGAAGGATTGCAAAGTGGGCTATTGAGTTGGGGGCTTATCACATCAAGTATGAACCACGCACGACCATCAAGTCCCAAGCGTTGGTCGACTTCATCAATGACTGGACAGAAATCCAAGAACCTCCAGAGAAGCAAATTACTAAATACTAGACAATGCACTTCGATGGGATTCGGCAGCTAAAAGGATCAGAAGTCGGCGTGGTCGTTACCTCACCTAAAGGAGAGAAGTTCTGCTATGTCTTGCAACTACAGTTCACTTGCACCAACAACCCAACAGAATATGTGGCCCTACTCCATGGGATGCGGCTGGCTCGTGAGATGAACATAAGACGGATTCAATGCTACGGAGACTCTGACCTTGTTTTTCAACAAGTGCCAGGAAAGTGGAATTCCAAAGATGCCACCATGGCAGCTTATCGGCGAGAAGTGGAAAGACAAGCCGGTTTCTTTGTTGGGTACCAGGTGGATTATGTGAAGCGCAAGCTAAACGAAGCCGCAGATGCTTTGTCTCGGCTCGGCTCTCAGCGAAAGCCGGTCCCACCAAATGTGTTCCTGGACGTCCTAACAAAGCCGTCTGTGCAAATACCAAGAGAACAAGACATTGCAGAGCCGGATCCAGAACCGGCTTTGGTGGCCGCAGTACCCGCCACCCCCTCATGGGTTGTGCCCTATTTGGATTACAAGACCAGGGGAATCCTACCCACATATGAGGTACTGGCCAGAAAAAAATTCAGGAGGAGCAAATCTTTTGTGCTCATCAATGGTGAGTTACACCGGCAAAGCCCCGCAGATGTTTTCCAGAGATGTATCTCACCAGAAGAAGGCAAAGAGATCCTCAATGAGATACACTCTGGAGATTGTGGGCATCACGCCGGCTCTCTTTCACTCGTGTCTAAAGCCTATAGACATGGATTCTACTGGCTTACAACACATGCGGACGCAGAGGATATAGTCAAGAAGTGTGATGGGTGTCAGAGTTACGCAAAGCAAGCTCATGTCTCGGCTCAAGAACTCGGGATGATTGCTATCACTTGGCCCTTTGAAGTGTGGGGGCTTGATATGGTGGGACCTTTCAAAAGGTAAGCCAACAAGAAAACACACCTAGTGGTGGCAGCCAATAAATTCACCAAATGGGTCGAGGCAGAGCCGGTCATCAAATGTGACGCAGCCACAACGTTAAAATTCCTGAAAAAGATAATATATACAGATTCGGCTACCCCCAAAGTTTCATCACTGATATTGGATCTAACCTATCTGAGGGGGTTATGCAATGATTCTGTCAGAACGAGCACATCCGACTTGACCTTGCATCGGTGGCTCGTCCGCAGACTAATGGACAAGCTGAGAGAGCCAACCAAGAGTTGCTCCGAGGCATCAAACCCCGACTTCTCGTCCCTTTGGAAAGGACGCCGGGTTGCTGGGAGGAAGAATTACCATCAGTGTTATGGAGTATCAGGATGACTCCTAACAGTTCGACAGGCTACACACCCTTCTTCCTAGTCTATGGAGCAGAAGCCGTTTTCCCAAGTGACACCCGTCACGACTCACCAAGGGTCACAGCTTATGTGGAAGCCGACAATGAGAAAGCGCGACAAGACGCCCTGGACGTTCTCGATGAAAAACGAGAAATTGCATAAGCTCAGTCGGCTATCTACCAACAAGATCTACGACGATATCACAGTCGTCGTATCAGAAGTCATACTTTCCAAGAAGGTGACTTAGTGCTCCGCCTCATATAGAAAAAGATGGAATGCACAAGTTATCCTCACCATGAGAAGGACTGTTTGTGGTCAGCAAGAACCTGTACAATTGATCCTACTGGTTGATATATGCGAGAAGGCAAAGTCACGTACATCCATGGAGGAGACTCCCAGGTCGTGGAACATCGCACAACTCCGTCCATATTATACTTGAGTAGAACAGGAACACTATTGTACATCTACATCAGTCGACACTCGTCGCACCGGCTCTCGCCATATAATAAATGAGTATAAGTCGATTTTCATCGCAATAGGCTATCGCCATACTTAACATGTAAGTCGACTTTCATCGCAAATAGGTTGTCGCCATATCTAACACAAAGTCGATTTTCATCCCACCAGGCTCTCACCATATTTAATATATCAAGTCGATTTTCATCGCGCTAGTCTTTCGCCATAAATCTATAAAGTCTATTTTCATCGCGCTAGGCTTTCGCCATAAATCTATAAAGTCGATTTTCATCGCACTAGGCTTTCGCCATGAACCCATAAAGTTGATCTTCATCGCACTAGGCCTTCGCCACATCTAAAGTCGACTCGCGTCGCACCTGCTCTCGCCACACTTATGCATAAAGTCGACTTTCATCATGACTGACTTTTTCTTTACTTTGATATATTCATATCTTTTCATATTGCATCATACATTGCATATTTTTACACCTTTTCTCAGAGACCTGGGGGCTTGATCAACCCTCTACCGGCTCTGCGCATGAATATTGCTTAGTCAGGAGAATCGGGGAGTTCGATGATACTCATCGACTCTTATCTGAGAAGCCGACATATATATGTAAAACTCCACATGTGTATGACTTATTCAGGGGAAGTAGGGGAGTTCCATGGCACCCATCGACTCTTAACCGAAAAAAATCTCGGCATATACATGTATTGGCCAACCACACCGTTTGTCCTGTACAATTCAAACTCATATGACTAACGCGATCCCGGTCACCCTAAACTTTGGGGGCTTACATAAAACTCCTAACGAGTTTAGTCCCAAAAGCCAGCCACGCTAGTCATATGTGCCTGCTTACAGAGAAGTTCTGACTCATGAACCAATAATCTCTCTCAACGCGAGAAGATGAGGTGTAGGTCGGCTTCTATTAGCCTCTGCATTTTCCTTTTTGCATTCAAGCATCATCCTGCATTCTCAGTTATTTATAACATTTTTTTCTTAGAAGTTAGACCTATCTGACTCGGCACAACACCCAGATGCATATACCGACTCATGGGGACTACACTTCAAAGTTTCTTCTCAAAAAAGACTCGGTATAGCACCCAGATGCATACGCCGACTCTTGGGGAGTAACACTTCAAAAAAATTCTTATTCAAGATTTGGCACGACACCATAATGATCGTACCAACTCTTGTGGAGTATCACTTCAATAGTTATTTATATGACCTGGTTCGGCACACAACGTGACCATAACAACTCATGGGGGCTACAAGTCGATCTATCCTATGAGTCGATCAATGACACAAGTCTATTCTGAATTGACTCAGGGGCTACAGATACAGATACTGTAAAAAATTATCGGTTGTTATGTATTCTGCAAAGCATTTAAAGTCGGGAATAAAACCGACTTACAAATCTGATGGGAAATTAAAATTTTCATTCATCAGTGGCTGAGTCTTACATCAAAAGGAAAGCTTTACATCAAAAGAACACAAGAACAAAGTCGACAAAAACTATTAGATAGAAACTATAGCTTCAGTGGTCCTCCTCATAATGGGCCTCATCATCAGATGAGGAGATTTGGACCTCCTCTTCATTGTTGTATAATTCCTCATCGCTACTGCTAGAACTCTCGATACAGCAGCCGGCTCGATCACCATCCGAGTCGAAGATCCTGGCCCACAGTGTGTCACCACCATCATATCTAAAGACAATGGTATCTCCCCTTGAGATGTTCCTGGAACGAAGAAAAGTTTTCCAACCTTACTCCAGGAACATGGAGTCCTGACTAGAAAAGCTAGTGGCTACCCAAATGGGTCCATGAGGACACCCCTTAGAGCGAAGCCAAAGAGCCGGAGGCTTGGAATTTATCACGAGCTGGGCATAAGATTCAGGAACTTTGACCCAACGATGAATCGTCTGAACCTTTACCAAAAACTCACTCCTCTCGGGAGAAGAAGGAGGAGATTCAGGATCTATAGAAATAAAATCTATGTGCGCGCCCCTTCCTCTGCCCCTTCCGCGACCTCTTCCACAGCCACGCCCACGACCTCGACCACCGCGGGAACTAGCACTAGAGCCAGGATCGACGGCGATCGCAGGAGCTCGGGTGCTGAGCTTGGGAGCCATGAAGAAAGTTACAGGAGGAAGAGGAGGGAGAAGAAGATGCGCACGACCTAAGAGATTGAGTTACTGGATGGTTGTTTATACAGCCGCAAAGAGATGATCAATCCATGCCATAAAGGCATGGGTAAATTACCCATGGTAGGTGACATTTATGGAAAGACTCCTCGATTCTCACCACGATATCAATGCCTTCAATAGTGGCGCTTCGGGCAGTAAAATCATAAATACAGTAATTGATCATTGACTAATGTCACATCCCAACTTTTGTATTCCTTTATTAGAATGCCAGGGCTAACAGAAACTTTGCATGGTTGTAGTGTTGGGATGTTGAATCCGTGTTTGACTGTGTGTGCTTAGTGTTGATCATGCTAAACTTGGGTGGTTGTCGTTTGTGGTCAATGTACTTGTGTGATTAGCATATGTTATCCACACTATCTTGTTGATCATCTTGGCATGATCATAAGCACGGCCACACTAATACCCTAGTATGCACATATGTAAGACCGTCACACCACGTAACAATTTTGCACTCCCTCACATTCTCACTTGTAGATGGTTTCGCTTTTCATCTGTTTTGTTTGTTATTCTTTTATATAAGGGGTATAAAACCTTATATATTTTCCGTGGTATAAATTATCCTAGTAATGATTTGATCACCACAAAGCCCAAAGGCAATACCTTTTCGCTCGATGAAGAAAAACCAAAACAAAGATCATTAAAATCCGATTAACATATTTGAGGTCTAATAAAATTCATGCATGACCATGATCCACTCACAATACCCAGAAATTTCAGATTGTTTTTTTTAAATAGATTTTTGTTTTTGTTTTGTTTAGGCATTTTCACAAACACTTGGGGTGCATTTTTTTTATGTGCTTGAAATTGTGTATTAAGGAACTTTTATAAAGAAAAAAAAAGGAAAACTACCCTAGCCTCTCCCGCACCCCCCCTGCTAACGTCAGCCCAAGCCCCCCCCCCCCTGTGACGTAGGCACGCCCACGAGCACCAACGTCAGCCCTCGCACCGTTCCCGCTCCCTTCGCTCGCCTCTCCGGCTCCCGCACCTCTCCCCTCCTGCTATAAAACCCCACCCCCGGCGCCCCTCCTCACCCCACTCTCCCATCACCAGAACACCACAGCAGTTCCACCCCCCCTGATCGGTAGCAGAAGAAAAGAAACAGAAGAGAAGGAAGAAAGAGAGAAGGAAGAAAGGAGGAAGGAGGAGGAGGGAGGAGGAAGAAGAGGAGAGGAGGGAGAGGCCGGCGCGCCTCTCCGCCTCCGCCACCTCTCGCCGGAGCAGGCGCCGGCGAGGAGCCGCGCCAGGAAGACCGCGCCGCCGCCCCAAGTCGCCCGTTCGTCTACCCCGAGCCCGACCTCCACGCCGACGTCCCCGGCCGCCGTAAACGCCAAAAACGGAACCCCACCGGAGTCCTCTACGCCCGCCGCCCCTCCACGCCGCCCGCCGTCGCCGGAACGACCCCCGGTGAGCCGCCCGAGCCCGTACTGTCCGTCGCTAGTGCCACAGTTTTTCCACGATGCATGCCCCTTTTTAGTGCAAAAATGGAACCCCCTAGGGCCCCCCTACCCCCGCCGCCGCTTGCCACCGGCCGCCGGCCGCCGGAGGGCCGCCGGCGAGGCCAGGCAGTCCCCCTGGACGCCATGGGAGCAGCCCCCGAGCTCCAGCCGGCCCGAGCTGGAAGACAGCTCCCTGGCCGTCCGATCTCCCGAGATCTAACGGCCCAGGGAGCACAATACCCTTTCGTTTAAAAAAAAACCCTTACTGCTGCGCTGGGCTCGGCCCGTTAAGAAAAAAAAAAGAGAGACTGTGCCCGGGTGCGTCCAGTAGCCATGGGCCGGCTGTTTTTTTTTCCTTTTTCTTAAAAACTGCAGTATTAAAATAATTCTAAACAAATAACCATAGCTCAGAAAAGTGTGAAATAAATTTTGTGTGGTTTAGAAAATTCTGTTTTTTTTTTGTATACTTAGAATAATTTTTATGCAGTGTCAAATTAATTGAGTTAGTTTAAACTAATTAATTGTGCTTTTTAGCAGCTAGTAATAGTTTTAATCAATTCCCTGTAAACCCTAAAAATGTAATGTTGATTTTTTATTTACTCCTGTGATTATTCTTGATTTTTCTGTGTGTGTAGAATATTATTTGGACTAAATAAATTTGTGACCTTTTTATTATTATTATTATTATTATTACTATTGCTAGTATTTCCTTTGTAACTTATGTTAGTACTATTTTGTTTGTTAGTTTAATATTAAACTAGCATGTGGTCAGAATGTTATTGCTTTGAACTTGGTTATGGAATTAAACAAGTTAATAAGTTGTTAGTAAATCACTTAACATGACTCTAGTTAAGAATTGCTTAATAAAATCATGTTGTCGTAATCCTATTAAATTATTCCAATGTCTTGTTTTGATATTTAACTTTGAAGTGTTGATTTAGTATTTCAATGCTAGTACAAATGATACTCTTAATTACTAGTTGTTTGTTAGTAAAGTTGAGTGTTGTGTGCTTTGTTTGTTTTGCCCGATTGTAATAGTGAATCTGTTTCTTCCGCAACGTGTAGACGATACGCCGTATGTTGCAGGTGAAGACTCCTCCCTTGCCACCGAAGAAGCCGATCCAGGGTACATCGTCGAGGAAGGCAAGCCACCGTCAAAACTCAAACTCCGCATTACCCATTTTTACTTCTTGGTATCATTTATATTGTATCATGCTAGTATTAAAGTCATATGGTTTGGGATTGTATTAGTTGTATTAGAGAAACTCCACTCCACCCCATAGCCTACCTAATTGGGAAAAACTAAGTAGAACCCCGATGATCCCGACATTCTGCCGAGACCATCACCCAGCTCTAGTACTTAGCATTACATAACAACTTGGAAAGTCATACTACTTGGTACGGCATTCACCTAAGAAGGTGGTATAGCCGGGATTGTGGAACATCGTCGGACATGGACAAAGTCTGGAGTGACTCTCTATTTGTGCCGCCAAAATCTAGCATTACAGTACTATCACTATACTCTGGTATGGGACAGGGCTAGTTGGAAGCTTGTTTGTCTTAGTACGGGGGTCCTATAACTACGCATGGATGCGTGATTCCACGAATCCGATAGCCCTCGAAGTCGATGGGTGAAATTCGCTAGGCTTAGTGTCGGAAGGAACCTTGGTACTCTTCGACTACGGTGCAGGCTTGGGTCCAAGAGGAGCATGTCCTGGCACACGGAAAGTCCATGCAGTACGCAAGGGGTGGATTCACCTGTACTAGGGAAGACAAGGGGAAAGCTAAGGTCGATTATCCGAGACCCGCATACTGAAGTATGACGATCCGTGGGGACACACCGCGGATGTATCGAATGTGGTGGGTAAAGTGTACAACCTCTGCAGAGTGTAAATCTATTCGAGTAGCCGGAGTCCACAGTCATGGACAGCTAGTGAGGCCACAGTTTGTGGGGAATAGATGAGAAAGCCGGTACTGAGTTTATGGTTCGCGATGATGGTGTTGTTCTAGTTGAAGAAGGGTTGGACTTGACTTATCCAAATGCAATGTGGGAAATAAAACTTGCCAAGTTTAAAACTTTGCCAACTTAATAATAATGTTGAGTAGATAGGAAACCCTATGAGAAACTCCACCATATAGCCATCCCATTATTTTCTTGTACAAAACTTTGTTTCTTTCTTTAGGTGATTTGTGAGTACTTTGTATGTACTCACGGCTTTGTCCCTGGTTATTCCATCGGCCAGGCTTGGAGGAGCAGGTATATGACGACGATGCTACCGGCGAATACTAGGACGTGTTATGCTCTGATCTACCCTGTGGGTTGTGTCGCCCCTACCCTTGTTGCTTTTTCTTTTCCGCTGCTATTTGAGCCCGATGAGGCCATGTAAGACTTAATTAATGTATGACTTGTACTCGGTATTGTATGAACATTGAGACTATGATATCCATGTCGAGTTGTGTGTCATGCGAACTGATCATGGGAGCATGACTGTATACACAGCTGGTCGCTTCGGACATATAGTCCGGGGTGCCCCACAGACTTGGTATCAGAGCCAGGTTGAGACCATAGCAGCCTAGTTAGGTTGGTCGGTAGATAGGATGGGGGGAAATCAAAAACTATTTTCTAAACTAAAGAGATGGTCAAATGCATAGTATAGAATGCTTACCTGTCTTATCCCCTCTATAGTAAACTATTAAATGTTTTACTATGTTAAAATCTTGCACACTTGTCATCTAACTTAAACTCTTAAAATTTGTAGATGGCTGGAGTTCCTGTGCACCACCTCCAGCTGACTCAGGCTGGGAAGACGCCCTTTGCTCAGGATCTAATGGATCTGCTTGCGCTTGTTCACCGCCCAGCTGCGGAGTTCAGGGCTTTCTAGATCACCAATGGGGAGGACACCGAGCTCCGCCTGATTGTGCGGTGTGAGCTCCGAGGTTCGGAGGTGACTCCACGGTCGGATCCTATCAGCTTCACAGTGTACGCTCGTACCTGGGAGGAGGGCCTGGGTCGAGCTTGCCAGGAGGCGATTGCTCGCCTGGTGAGGTTTCACCAGTACGAGCTGGGTACCACGCGGTTCCGTCACTACGGGATGCGCGATGGTGAGGGAGATCTCACTCCTGGTGTACTTCACCCGGTTCTGAGGGACCACCTGTTCGCTCTAGAGACACACCTGGCTCTGACTCAGGCTCAGCTGGATGAGGTCCGGGTCAAGCATGACTACAACCTCCAGACCGATGGACCCGCCCCCGTCGCCCCCATCGAGCTGGAGACTAGGGAAAAGATTATCAAGGAGCTGCAGGACAAGGTCGCCAGTCTGGAGGAGAGTAACAAGATGCTGAAGAAGAAGAACAGGAGCCTGAAGCGTAAGTGCGACGACTTGTAGGAGGAGATCGATGCCCTGGATGATGGCAAGGACATCCAGAAGGGTGAAAACGCTCATATCAGTGATGATGAGGACTGGATGGATGAGGAGTACGAGGAGGTTCCGGACACTGATGATGAGGACTTCATCGATGATCGCGAGGAGGATGAGCTCTAGGCGTCGTTAGTTGTAGGATGCCCTTTTGGAGATTGGCGTGAGACGTTGCATGTGTGGTGGGTTACCTGTAAGACTTGATTATGTATGAGACTTATGCTATCGTTATGCTGCCATGTGGTGATTGCTAGTTGCATGATTATTACCTATGTTATAAGTCTTGCATGTGTGTGATAACTAGATTGTTAGGGACTTACCCCCTTGAAGACTGAATTCCCTCTTATCTTGCGCACCAACCTCAGGATGCCGAGAAGCTCCCGCGCCAACCCAAGTGGATCCGGTGACGCGCCACCGCCACCACCCAACCCGAACATGGCACAGCTTCTGCGACTGCTGATGGAGGAGCGCCAGGCCGCTCGTGACGAGCGCCAGGCAAACATGGCTGCACTCCAGCAGCTAGTCCAGGCCGCCACCAATGCCAACCAAGGAGGCGGAGGAGCTGGTGGGAATGAGGAGCCCAGGTCTCGGCTCCGAGATTTCCAGAACACCAACCCGCCCGTGTTCTCGCAGACGAAGGAGCCTTTGGATGCTGAGGATTGGCTCCGCACCATGGAGAACAACCTCGATGTCGCCGCTGTTGGCAACAACGAGAAGGTCCTGTATGCCACCCACTATCTCACCGGCACCGCAAGGAGCTGGTGGGAAGGAGTGCGTGCCCGTCTTCCTGCGGGGCAAGTACTCACCTGGGCAGAGTTCTCCGAGAAGTTCAAGAAGGCGCACATCCCGACTGCGCTGATCAGGAGAATAAAGGACGAGTTACGCCACCTCAAGCAAGGAGGCATGACTGTGGTTGGATATCTTGACCGCTTCACTCAGCTGTCTAGGTATGCCCCGGAGGAGGTGGACACCGAGGAGAAGCGAAAGGACCGTTTCCTGGATGGATTGCACGATGAGCTGCAGGTTTTCCTGGTGGCTATGCAGTTCCCCGATCTTGAGTCTCTTGCCGACGCTGCTATCATGATGGAAGGCAAGCTCAAGATGGCCTCTGAGAACTGCAAGCTCCGCATGATGCAGCAGGGTGGATCCAGCAACCCCCGACTGCGTCCAGCACAGCCACCAAGGCCAGCACCCCAGCCACAGAGGGCCCCTTACCCAGCACCACGCCCCAATGCTCCTGCTCTCCCTGGTGGAGTTCCGCGCCCAGCAGGCGGAGTTCCCCGCGACCCTGCATCAGACGTGATCTGCTTCAAGTGTGGCCAGAAGGGTCACTACGCCATTACCTGCACCAATAAGGCAAACGCTGCCCCACGCCCCAATGCTCCAGCACCAGCAAGAGGGAACCCTGGCCGCAACAATGCCCAGCGCGGTGCGCCCAACGCCGCCAAGGGACGTCTGAACCATGTGCAAGACGAGGAAGCCCTGGAGGCAGCAGACGTTATCTTGGGTACGTTTCCAGTTAATTCAGTACCTGCTCAAGTATTGTTTGATTCTGGTGCATCACACTCCTTTGTTACGAAGACATGTGTGGATAGAAGTAAGTTGTCACCTAGTGAAATGAGGAGGCCCATGATAGTCCAAATACCCGGATCCAAAACCCGAGCCAGGTTAGCTTGTTCCGGAGTTCCCATAGCAATTCATGGAGTTGAGTTCCCAGCTGACCTGATTGTGTTAGGGACAGAAGGTATAGATGTGGTACTTGGCATGAATTGGTTGACCAGATATCAAGGCCGAATAGATTGCACTGAGAGGACAGTCAGCCTCACAAGTGTCGATGGAGTACAGATAGAGTACACCGACAAGGAAGAGACTGCCCGAGCCTTCTGTCATCAGAGTGTCTCGGTGCCACCACTTGAGGAGGTAAAGGTTGCGTGTGAATTCCCGGACGTCTTTCCGGAAGAGCTACCCGGTATGCCGCCTGATCGGGATATCGAGTTTATCATTGAGTTAGTGCCTGGCACAGCCCCTATTGCACAGAGACCCTACCGGATGAATGCTGAAGAACTGGTTGAGTTGAAGAAACAGCTGAATGACATGCTCCAGAAGGGACTGATTCGACCCAGTGCTTCACCCTGGGGTTCGCCAGTTCTCTTTGTGGACAAGAGAGACGTCACCATACGCATGTGTGTGGACTACCGTAAGCTGAACGAAGTTACCATCAAGAACAAGTATCCGCTCCCCAAGATCGAGGATCTGTTCGATCAGTTGAACGGAGCCCGAGTTTTCTCCAAGATCGATCTAAGGACCGGATATCACCAGTTGAAGGTTCGTGAATCGGACATCCCCAAGACAGCTTTCACGACCCGCTATGGTTTGTTCGAATACACTGTCATGTCTTTCGGACTTACCAATGCGCCGGCCTATTTCATGAATCTCATGAGCAAGATCTTCATGAAGTACCTCGACAAGTTTGTGGTGGTGTTCATTGACGACATCCTGATATATTCTAAGACCGAAGAAGAGCACGCCGATCATTTGCGCTTAGTCCTCGAGACTTTGCGTGAGCACCAGTTGTACGCCAAGTTCAGCAAGTGCGAGTTCTGGCTCAAAGAAGTCGGATTTTTGGGACATGTATTGTCGGAAGGAGGAGTATCCGTCGACCCCGCCAAGATTCAGTCCGTCATAGACTGGACAGCTCCGACCACTCAGACTGAAGTTAGAGGATTCCTCGGACTAGCTGGATACTACCGCAAGTTCGTGGAAGGCTTCTCCAGCATCGCCCGACCCATGACTCAGCTGCTAAAGAAGGACCAGAAGTTTGTGTGGATGGAAAAGTGTGAAGCCAGTTTCCAGGAGTTGAAGAGGAGATTGGTATCCGCCCCAGTGTTGACGATGCCTGACCTGACCAAGAGCTTTGATGTGTACTGCGATGCATCGAAGATTGGTTTGGGTTGCGTTCTTATGCAAGTGGGCAAGGTGATTGAGTACCTGTCACGACAGTTGAAGCCGCACGAGTTGAACTACCCCACACATGACTTGGAGCTAGCCGTTGTTGTGCTTTCTCTCAAGAGATGGAGACATTACCTGATGGGTCACCATTGCGACATCTACACAGATCATAAGAGCCTGAAGTACATTTTCTCACAAAAGGAGTTGAACATGAGGCAGAGGAGATGGATCGAGTTGATCAAAGACTACGATCTCGAGATTCACTACCATCCTGGCAAAGCCAATGTGGTAGCAGATGCCCTCAGCCGCAAGCCCTGCACACTTAATGCGATGATCAGGGAGACGCAGCCAGCTCTGCACGAGGAGTTCGAGAAGCTGGGTTTGGAACTTATTACGCCCGGTTTTCTGGCTCACCTCGAGCTGACTCCGACTCTATTTGATCAAATCAAGGAGGCACAGAAGGGACACGATAGTATCGAGGGAATCAAGAAGAAGATGCCCCTCGGCAAGGCCCCGAAGTTCACGATAGATGATGAAGGAGTTCTTTGGTTCGATGGTCGATTGTGTGTGCCCGACATGAACGAGTTGAAGCTCACTATCCTGAAGGAAGCCCACGATACACCTTACTCCATCCACCCTGGAGGGACTAAAATGTATCAAGACCTGAAGGACTTGTTCTGGTGGCACGGTATGAAGCGTGAACTTGCCTTGTATGTCGCCAAGTGTGACATCTTCCAGAGAGTGAAAGCAGAGCATCAAAGACCTGCAGGATTGCTGCAACCCCTCCGAGTTCCTGAATGGAAGTGGGAAAAAATAGGTATGGATTTCATCACAGGTCTACCGAGGTCGAGCAAAGGTCATGACTCTATCTGGGTCATCGTTGACCGACTCACCAAGGTAGCGCACTTCATCCCAGTGCGAACCACCTATCGAGGAGACCAGCTAGCAGAATTGTACATGTCAAGGATCGTATGCCTACACGGAGTTCCGAAGGAGATTGTGTCCGACCGAGGTACCCAGTTTACCTCAAGGTTCTGGAAACAAGTTCAGGAGGCACTAGGCGCGAAGCTTGCGTTCAGCACAGCCTATCACCCGCAGACTAGAGGCCAGACTGAGCGAGTGAACCAGATACTAGAGGATATGCTCCGCGCATGTGCTCTAGCCTACGGTTCCAAGTGGGAGGACTGCTTGCCCTATGCAGAATTCTCCTACAACAACAGCTACCAGTCGAGTTTGCGGATGGCACCATTTGAAGCTCTGTATGGGAGGAAGTGTCGCACACCCCTGAACTGGTCTCAGACCGGAGAAGGGAAGATTTTTGGACCCGATGTTCTGAAAGAGGCTGAAGAACAGGTCCAGTTGATTCGTGAGCGTCTCAAGACCGCTCAGTCTCGTCAGAAGAGTTATGCCGACCCCAAGCGTCGGGAGGTGACTTTTGAAGTTGGAGATTTTGTGTATCTCCGAGTCACCCCATTGAAAGGAATGAAGCGATTCCATGTGAAGGGAAAGCTAGCACCCCGATACATCGGACCGTTTGAATTGATAGCCAGGCTTGGCCAAGTTGCCTATCAGTTGAAACTGCCAGCAGAGCTATCCGATGTGCATGATGTCTTCCACGTCTCGCAGCTCCGGAAATGTCTGGAGGTGCCGGACAAGCCCGATGTTTTCAAGAACATCGATCATCGCACGGTGGACATCAACCAGGATCTCACGTACCGCGAGACACCCCTTCGTATCCTGGAAGAAGCCACCCGAGTCACCCGAAAGCGCGCGATCAAGTTCCACAAGGTCCAGTGGACAAACCACACAGAGGAGGAAACCACCTGGGAACGGGAGGACTACCTCAAGCGCGAGTTTCCGCATCTCTTCACTAGCTTGTGAATCTCGAGGACGAGATTCTTTTTAAGGGGGGAAGGTCTGTCACATCCCAACTTTTGTATTCCTTTATTAGAATGCCAGGGCTAACAGAAACTTTGCATGGTTGTAGTGTTGGGATGTTGAATCCGTGTTTGACTGTGTGTGCTTAGTGTTGATCATGCTAAACTTGGGTGGTTGTCGTTTGTGGTCAATGTACTTGTGTGATTAGCATATGTTATCCACACTATCTTGTTGATCATCTTGGCATGATCATAAGCACGGCCACACTAATACCCTAGTATGCACATATGTAAGACCGTCACACCACGTAACACTTTTGCACTCCCTCACATTCTCACTTGTAGATGGTTTCGCTTTTCATCTGTTTTGTTTGTTATTCTTTTATATAAGGGGTATAAAACCTTATATATTTTCCGTGGTATAAATTATCCTAGTAACAATTTGATCACCACAAAGCCCAAAGGCAATACCTTTTCGCTCGATGAAGAAAAACCAAAACAAAGATCATTAAAATCCGATTAACATATTTGAGGTCTAATAAAATTCATGCATGACCATGATCCACTCACAATACCCAGAAATTTCAGATTGTTTTTTTTAAATAGATTTTTGTTTTTGTTTTGTTTAGGCATTTTCACAAACACTTGGGGTGCATTTTTTTTATGTGCTTGAAATTGTGTATTAAGGAACTTATATAAAGAAAAGAAAAAAGGAAAACTACCCTAGCCTCTCCCGCACCCCCCCGTCTAACGTCAGCCCAAGCCCCCCCCTGTGACGTAGGCACGCCCACGAGCACCAACGTCAGCCCTCGCACCGTTCCCGCTCCCTTCGCTCGCCTCTCCGGCTCCCGCACCTCTCCCCTCCTGCTATAAAACCCCACCCCCGGCGCCCCTCCTCACCCCACTCTCCCATCACCAGAACACCACAGCAGTTCCACCCCCCCCCCCCCCTGATCGGTAGCAGAAGAAAAGAAACAGAAGAGAAGGAAGAAAGAGAGAAGGAAGAAAGGAGGAAGGGGGAGGAGGGAGGAGGAAGAAGAGGAGAGGAGGGAGAGGCCGGCGCGCCTCTCCGCCTCCGCCACCTCTCGCCGGAGCCGGCGCTGGCGAGGAGCCGCGCCAGGAAGACCGCGCCGCCGCCCCAAGTCGCCCGTTCGTCTACCCCGAGCCCGACCTCCACGCCGACGTCCCCGGCCGCCGCAAACGCCAAAAACAAAACCCCACTGGAGTCCTCTACGCCCGCCGCCCCTCCACGCCGCCCGCCGTCGCCGGAACGACCCCCGGTGAGCCGCCCGAGCCCGTACTGTCCGTCGCTAGCGCCACAGTTTTTCCACGATGCATGCCCCTTTTTAGTGCAAAAATGGAACCCCCTAGGGCCCCCCTACCCCCGCCGCCGCTTGCCACCGGCCGCCGGCCGCTGGAGGGCCGCCGGCGAGGCCAGGCAGTCCCCCTGGACTCCATGGGAGCAGCCCCCGAGCTCCAGCCGGCCCGAGCTGGAAGACAGCTCCCTGGCCGTCCGATCTCCCGAGATCTAACGGCCCAGGGAGCAGAATACCCTTTCGTTTAAAAAAAACCCTTACTGCTGCCCTGGGCTCGGCCCGTTAAGAAAAAAAAAAGAGACTGTGCCCGGGTGCGTCCAGTAGCCATGGGCCGGCTGTTTTTTTTCCTTTTTCTTAAAAACTGCAGCATTAAAATAATTCTAAACAAATAACCATAGCTCAGAAAAGTGTGAAATAAATTTTGTGTGGTTTAGAAAATTCTGTTTTATTTTTTCTGTATACTTAGAATAATTTTTATGCAGTGTCAAATTAATTGAGTTAGTTTAAACTAGTTAATTGTGCTTTTTAGCAGCTAGTAATAGTTTTAATCAATTCCCTGTAAACCCTAAAAATGTAATGTTGATTTTTTATTTACTCCTGTGATTATTCTTGATTTTTCTGTGTGTGTAGAATATTATTTGGACTAAATAAATTTGTGACCTTTTTATTATTATTATTACTTTTGCTAGTATTTCCTTTGTAACTTATGTTAGTACTATTTTGTTTGTTAGTTTAATATTAAACTAGCATGTGGTCAGAATGTTATTGCTTTGAACTTGGTTATGGAATTAAACAAGTTAATAACTTGTTAGTAAATCACTTAACATGACTCTAGTTAAGAATTTCTTAATAAAATCATGTTGTCGTAATCCTATTAAATTATTCCAATGTCTTGTTTTGATATTTAACTTTGAAGTGTTGATTTAGTATTTCAATGCTAGTACAAATGATACTCTTAATTACTAGTTGTTTGTTAGTAAAGTTGAGTGTTGTGTGCTTTGTTTGTTTTGCCCGATTGTAATAGTGAATCTGTTTCTTCCGCAACGTGTAGACGATACGCCGTACGTTGCAGGTGAAGACTCCTCCCTTGCCACCGAAGAAGCCGATCCAGGGCACATCGTCGAGGAAGGCAAGCCACCGTCAAAACTCAAACTCCGCATTACCCATCTTTACTTCTTGGTATCATTTATATTGTATCATGCTAGTATTAAATTCATATGGTTTGGGATTGTATTAGTTGTATTAGAGAAACTCCACACCACCCCATAGCCTACCTAATTGGGAAAAACTAAGTAGAACCCCGATGATCCCGGCATTCTGCCGAGACCATCACCCAGCTCTAGTACTTAGCATTACATAACAACTTGGAAAGTCATACTACTTGGTACGGCATTCACCTAAGAAGGTGGTATAGCCGGGATTGTGGAACATCGTCGGACATGGACAAAGTCTGGAGGGACTCTCTATTTGTGCCGCCAAAATCTAGCATTACTGTACAACCACTATACTCTGGTATGGGACAGGGCTAGTTGGAAGCTTGTTTGTCTTAGTACGGGGGTCCTATAACTACACATGGATGCGTGATTCCACGAATCCGATAGCCCTCGAAGTCGATGGGTGAAATTCGCTAGGCTTAGTGTTGGAAGGAACCTTGGTACTCTTCGACTACGGTGCAGGCTTGGGTCCAAGAGGAGCATGTCCTGGCACACGGAAAGTCCATGTAGTACGCAAGGGGTGGATTCACCTGTACTAGGGCAGACAAGGGGAAAGCTAAGGTCGATTATCCGAGACCCGCATACTGAAGTATGACGATCCGTGGGGACACACCGCGGATGTATCGAATGTGGTGGGTAAAGTGTACAACCTCTGCAGAGTGTAAATCTATTCGAGTAGCCGGAGTTCACGGTCATGGACAGCTAGTGAGGCCACACTTTGTGGGGAATAGATGAGAAAGCCGGTACTGAGTTTATGGTTCGCGATGATGGTGTTGTTCTAGTTGAAGAAGGTTTGGACTTGACTTATCCAAATGCAATGTGGGAAATAAAACTTGCCAAGTTTAAAACTTTGCCAACTTAATAATAATGTTGAGTAGATAGGAAACCCTATGAGAAACTCCACCATATAGCCATCCCATTATTTTCTTGTACAAAACTTTGTTTCTTTCTTTAGGTGGTTTGCGAGTACTTTGTATGTACTCACGGCTTTGTCCCTGGTTATTCCATCGGCCAGGCTTGGAGGAGCAGGTATATGACGACGATGCTACCGGCGAATACTAGGACGTGTTATGCTCTGATCTACCCTGTGGGTTGTGTCGCCCCTACCCTTGTTGCTTTTGATTTTCCGCTGCTATTTGAGCCCGATGAGGCCATGTAAGACTTAATTAATGTATGACTTGTACTCGGTATTGTATGAACATTGAGACTATGATATCCATGTCGAGTTGTGTGTCATGCGAACGGATCATGGGAGCACGACTGTATACACAGCTGGTCGCTTCGGACATATAGTCCGGGGTGCCCCACAACTAAAAAGTCAAAAGAAGTTTTCTGGTTGGAAGGCGAAATGAAAAGGCCAAGAGAATTGGCACCGACTCCTTATAAACCTCGAAGGTGCAAGAGTCGGTCTGACCAATTGTAGAGTCGGTAACCACGATGGAATCAAGAAGATTACTGTGAAGACTGAAGCATCACAAAAATCTTGGGGGCTAATGTCAGGGGGTGGACAAAGCCCATAACCCGAAATTAGGAACTATGGGCTAACTCACCGAAGGAAGGCCCACAAAAGAAGACCCGGCCACGGGCTGGCTGCGCCAAGCGTGAATATCGAAGCCGTAGAAGGAATTCGACTTACCTTGTATAGCACATAGCATATTTGTAAAAGTAGAATAGGACTCCACCTCGTGTTGGAGTCAGACTCGCGGAACCCCGGGACCCGACACCTTTATAAGTCGAGGTCCACGGAATCTAGAGTCAGAGTAATCTCAATCCAAGATAGGACTAGACACTTTCGGTGTAACCTAGATCGCCTTGAGAACTAAGGTTGCGATCCGGCTCTTTTGTAATCGATTCACCGACTCTTCTAATTGGAGAGTCGGAACCTATTGTAACAACCCATGTGCAATAAATAAGAATCACCATGAAGTTCTACTTTGTCTGTTGACTTTGTAACTTAGCATGATGCTAAACTTTATAATTTCATGTGGTGATTTAAATTTTCATTGAAATTGAAGCCCATTTGGTTTGTTTCTTTTTCCATCCAAAATGGTTCAAGAAGGGTGTTGGAGGATTTTTCTTTGTTGCATGCTTGCTCTCCTTGACCCCAAACTTGGCCTAGCCATTTCAATTGCTAGTGCAAGGGTTTGAAAATCCTCAAATTATTTTTGCCATCATCAAAATAGGGGGCTCTAGTTCAAAGTGGTTTTGAATTCAAAAATGAGCTCACAATTTTGTTGTTGCCAAAAATACCCAAACCACTTTTGGAAATTGAGGAATAATGCAAGGTTCAAGATTTTCAAGTTCATGGAATTTTGCACCTTGTGTTTTCTTCCCCAAAATTCCATCAGCACCTTTTCTATTTAATTTTAAATAGGAAAAGGTACTGTTTTGCTATGGCAGCTTTTCCTTGCATTCAAAGTTGCCCAACCCATTTTTGGGTGATCAAGTATGCCTCAAGGGGGTTTCAAATATATTTTTATATATTTTTCTCCCTTTTTCTTCTGTCCCTTTTCCTTTTCTTTACCCTGCTGTTTTTCTGTTCTGGAAAAAGGCTTTGGTCTCCTTCTTCTTCTCTTCCAGCCAGGCCAGGCCCATCTGGAGCTTCCCTTCCCCGCAGCCCATCCACCTTTCCAGCGAAGCGGTACGGAGGAGGAGATCCTGGCCGTGGAATCCAGATCGTGCGGCTAGGACAGACCCCCTTTCCACGTCGTCCTCCTCCCCCTCTCACAACGGGCTCCGGCGTCGACGTCGATGAACGCCGACGTGGCCTGAGGGGCTCCCCTCTATAAGTTCCGCGCCCCCCGAGCCCAGGACCCCCCTAGGGTTCCATTTCCTCCAAGATTTCCCCTCGCCTCCGCCGCTCGAGCGAGATCCTTCCTCCCCTGTTCCGCCGGCCGCCATGACTCCGGTGAGGAATTCGCCGCCGACTCGCCACAATTCCTCGGGACCGCGCTTGTTCTGGCTATCTGTGAGCTCACCTCTCATCTTACTTCACGCAGGCAGCAGGGAGGAGCTCCTGAGCGTCCCCGCGACGACGAACCCGCCTCCGACGCGTCTGCTTCCACGTCGCCGTCGACCCCCCCTTCCGTCAACCGCGTTGCAAGTCGTCACCGGCCAGCCCTAGGTGAGCAAGATGACGCCTCCTCTTCCCCCGTAGCAGTAGCAGTAGACCGCGCAGCGTGTGCCCTCGATGCCGTCCGTTGTGGCAAGGTTTACCGCGTCGCCGGTGAACCCCGTGACCCCGGCGAGGTCTTGAAGCGTGCGGGCGTAGTGTGGCCGCGCCCAAAGCACGCCAGTTGCCTCAAAGGAGGAAGCTTGGCACCCTTTCGTTCGCGCTGTTCTGAAGATCGCCTGTAGGCCGTGGCCGCCGTGATTTTCCGGCAAGGCGCACGTCGTCGTTGTCACGTCTCCGGTGCGTCCCAGTGCAGAAATGGATGCAGGGGTGATCCGTCTCGAGAATTGCAGTAGCAGCTAGGTCGCCGGAGCAGCGTAGTCGAGCGCAGCCTCATCGCCAAGTCGACGGATGTGGCGCATGTTCTGAACTCTCAGAACAGGTCGCCGCCCCTCTGTTTCTTCGTTGCTACCGTCGAACAGAGAGGGATTCAGGAGCGGGGCAGTGAGGCAAGGTGTAGAGGGAGGCCCCCTCTTGGTTTTCCGCGGCAAGGTTCGCCGGGAGACGACCGGAGCGCAAGGGGAGCCTCGCCGGAGTTTGAGCCCGTGTCGGGTTCAGCAGGGAGGTGTCTTGTTCTTCAGAGCGCGCTGTCGCTGGGTTCAGAAGAGGAGGGAAGGCTTTGTCGCCTGGGCCGAGGAGATGAAGTGGCCATGGGCCTGGTCCACTGTGGGCTCGGCCCTTTTCTCTTTTTTTTCTTTCTTTATTTCGTCTCTGTCGTGTGGGCTTAACTCACTTGGGCCCTTCGCCCGAAGCCAGCCCGAGAGGTTCTGGACCCTCTCTTTTCTTTTTCTTCTTTTCTTTTTTCATTTCTTTTCTGTTTTATTTCAAATTTCAATTTGAATTCAAATTCAAATCTGATTTGAACATCTTTTGCAAGTAGGGGCATATTATATATGGTTTTGGGGTAGCTTGAGCTACTGACCAGCATGGTGGAGTCCATTCTTGCATTTGGCCCCTCTAAAAATTGGAGTATGGCCATTTTGCAAATCAGCCCCTGTTCTTTCTTTGATTTTGTCAAGTTTGCCCAAATTCAAAGTTGGCCATGCCATATATGAATCTTGGGTAGTTTTTCACAAGGAGTTGCATGCTGATAATGGTTTAGCCATGTGAACCTTTTTCAAATGCATGTAGTGTAAATTTGCACCCAGCCCCCTGAACTCCAGTTGAATTTGCAACTGTGTTTGCAAATTCAGATGGTGCCATATTATATATGGGTTTGGGGTAGTTTTCTGCAAGTATTGCAATGGTGATGTACTCATGAAGTTCTGTGCAACTCATGTGAACAAGGTGTGACCACCTGATCCAGAATCATCTGTCTTTCTTCTTGCATCATTTCAACTTCAGTGCATTTTGAAATGATGATCATCAGTCCTTTTCAAGTTTGTTTCATGTCATCTTCAATCATCTTCTTCAAAGTCAGCCCCCAACATATTGTCATATGCGAAGTGGCTGGTTTCCAACTATTGTTGCACCTTCCTTGTGTCAAATTCACCGACACTACTTCGTCTCCGGAACCAATGTTTTACTTTCACGTTGTCTAAATTCTTGTGTTTGCTTTGCTGTTCATGCCATGTTGACATGTTACTTACACCTAAATTAAGGCTCAGACCAAAGCCATTATAATGTAAATAAATGCATATGAAGTTGATGACGTGTCGTCATCACCTTCATTTAAATTTGACTAGACAGGGTCATGTCATACCAAATTAAACTTGCTCATTTCATCCTTGCCTGTGCATTGTACCCGTTATTTACTTGTGTGCCTTTTTCTTGCCGGTACCTTACGTTAGCACCTGCGACCGCCGAGGAGACTTACGTGGAGGTTTCCGACACCGAGCCCGAGGACCCTGCTGCGTCTGCTTCGACGACTGATTACCCAGGCAAGGGGAAGATTCATACCATTACTTGATACCTTTCTGCCTACCTGCCTAGCTGTTGTCGAGAGCGTTTGTTTGATCCTATCCACTTTGAGTATGCCACCTTCAAAAACCCAAACAGCCATGATCCCCACATCCCAGCAAAACATTGTATTGCTAAGTTACCGCTGCTCAGCCATTGCTTAGTATGAGTAGAAAAACTTGCTGCTTACCCTATTATTTGCTATGGTTTGGGATATCATGTTATTTAAAGAAGTTGATTGATATTTATTATTGATGATGTTAATTTATACTCGACGAAATATGGGAGACCAGGCTGTTCCCTCCAGGTGTTTTGTTCTATTTGAGTCACCTAGGTCCCGAGTTCCGGGTATTGTGTTTCTTGACGAGCGTGACTAATTGTGTGTGAGATTCTATGTGGTCTCCTTGTCTTACCTACCTAGTTTCTTACGGTTCTAGTGGTGGCTCGAGCTGATTTACTATTTGCAAACGTGTGTGTGCTTGGTTGGTACCCCAGCTGTTTTCGAAACAACCCGGACCAACGGAGACATAGTTCCTCTGGTTGGTCCACACTGGTGAGCTAGGGAAGTCCCCTGTTATATAGGCGAGACAAAACCCGACCTTGGCCATACGGAAGAGGCCGATTCGAGAGCTTGGTCGGCTTTTGGATTGGATGTCGACTCCCCGGGGGCCACCCGGAATTGTGCGTTGTTAGTTAGAGGGACTTTGACGTTCCGGAGTTTCAGGCGCTTACCTAGCCAAGTGGAAACCGGGCGTACATGCGAAGCCTATGATGGGCAGTTGGTACACCCCTGCAGGGTTAAATCTTTTCGAAAGGCCGTGTCCGCGGTTATGGACGACTTGAGACCTACTCCTTGTTCATAGAATAACATCAATTTGAATCTTAATTAAAACTTGCCTACCATGTGAGTGCCTTGGTTGCTTTTCTTCGTCCAGGGGGACCGAGAGAAGATCCAGGTGGTGTTATGTTTGACGTAAGTAGGTGGATAGCAGACTTATGACACGATGTCGCGTGCTATTCTTGGATCTTACCTCTACTCTATTAGAACGATAGCCACCATATATGCTAGTGCGGCTGCAACCTTTCCTTTTACTTTGTCTTACCGTAGGAAGTCAGTTATCCTCTAATGATAGAATCTCACCCCTGTTTTACTTTTGTGCTTTTACTGTTTTGCCTGATCGGCCGCTGCAGTGGAGTATTTTCTCGACCCGAGCTCTGGACGATACTTCGTGGAGGTGCCCCCGGAGGATGACGATGAGTTCGACCTTGTTCAGTAGATTCTACAGTTGGGCTTCGACGATCCGTGGGTGGACTCTTATGTGCAGCCCTCTCTAAAGCAATTTGGCTTTTGACCGTACTCGGTCGTGTTTGTCTTCCGCTTGTCGCATGATGTACTGTTGGGTCCATGGACCTCTGAGATGATGTAATAATTTATCCAATGGCGATGTATGCCTTGGACCTTATATTTATGTCTTAGCTTAAGTTCTTGTTCTTATACTTGTTGTTGAGAATCCGGCAGCGACACGAGTGCGAGTGTCGTGAGTCGGTGGCTCTTTATGCGCTACTAACTTGAGCGGGACGTGAAAGCGACTAACTCGAGTTAGCACCGCATCGGGGGCCTTACAACTTGGTATCAGAGCAGGACTGACTGTAGGACCCCTTACTGGCCGAAGTTGAGTCTAGAAACTATTTTGTAGTTACTAAGGAAAAATCGGAGAGTAGGAACTCTTTCTTTTTCTTCTTACCCCACCCTCCCACCCCTTTTCCGTGAGGAAGTGAAACGTTGTTTTTCTCTGCAACTTATCCCCTTTCAAAAACAAATCTAGGTTCTCGCTTAAATGAGGCTCCGATTCCTCTATAATCTTTTGCTAGCGACGAGATGTGTTGGCGTCTTTGAGACCACTGAGCCGCCACTTGGGGTTGACTGCTCTACCTCGCTTACGGCGTACCCCAGGTGAAACGTCTATACAGTATTGGCGGGCATCCTATGGTAATATGGATGTGGTGTCTTTTCCCCTATGGACGACAGTGATGGCGGGCCGCTCAGGGCAGATGTCTCATTGTTCAGGTTTCCAACCGCTCGTATATATTGTTGTGTGCTCGCTAGCAGATTATTATCTTGGATTCATATGATCTTGGTTTGGGGATTCCAGTAGCACCTACTTTTCGACTTTCCGGGTTCACCTTGGTGGAATTTCAGCCTTCGGCTTTCTCATATCTCGTGAGGAAGTTTTGTTGACAATATTGCTTTATCTTCTGGTTACATCAATGTTTCAACCATATTCTCATAAGTGTTCCTGTATACAGGATGCCAAGAGCGAACATGTCGCCGCCAGAGAACTCTATCCTTGGGGAGGCTTTAGCCGCAGTGGCTCAGGGCACAGCTGCGATCCTACAGATGCTGCAGAACCAGAATGCCCAGAGAAGTGATCGACCACAGTACACCACACTGGATCGCAGAGATCAAGAAGCACTTCAATGCAAACACCTTCAGACCTGTCGACTACGTCACCTTCGCCTCTTTCCAGCTTCAGGGCGCAGCAGCCAGCTGGTACGATACCTACAAGGCCAACAAGGGCGATGCTATCATCACGTGGGCAGACTTCGTCGCGGACTTCAGAGCAGCGCATATTCCTAGTGGCCTGATGGACAGGAAGCGTGAGGAGTTCTTGGCTCTGAGACAGGGTGACAGGTCAGTCCAGGAGTACAACCTGGCCTTCGTCAGGCTAGCCAGGTACGCTCCAGAGGAGGTCAGCACAGAGGCTAAGAAGATTGCGAGGTTTTGTGGAGGTCTCACCACAGAGATCAAGTACGCGCTCACTCAGAGCAGTCCCACGCTGTTCTCACAGTTCGTGGATCAGGCTATCCGTCAGGAGTCAGCCAGAGCAGAGTGGGATGCAGACAGGAAGCGCCAGCGTGAGCACAGTTCCGCAGTGATGATCCACAAGAAGGCAAAGACTTGGGTTGCAGAGGCACCACCGCAGAGGCAGCAGTACCAGCAGAGGGGGGCATTTGTCCGCACTTTTGCCCACCCTCCCGTCCCAGTTCAGGAAGGGCCTCGCTCTACAACACCACACGCGAGGCCACCCAATCCGCAGCAGCAGCCCAGGCCGGGCGTGATTTGCTACAAGTGCAGATAGCCAGGGCACACGTCTCCCAACTGCACTGATCCGCGCTTTGCTCGGCTTCCACCGCCTCCACCTCGCTCTACTCCGAGCACCGCGATGGTGAAGGCACATCCACGTGCACTTCGGGTGAACAACGTGATGCTCTCAGATGCTCAGCAGTCTTCAGAGATTGTTCTTGGTAGGTTGCTTGTGTGTTCAGTTCCCCGACAGTATTGTTCGATTCCGGAGCTTCTCACTCCTTCGTTTCCAAGTCTTTTGCTCGTGCACATGATTTGCATTCAGAGATGATGTCGTCTCCTATGGCTATCTCTACACCGGGCTCCAAGTTCAGTTCAGCTGTCAGAGTTCCTGATGTGCAGATCCAGATTCAGGGTCTCCTTTTCTCCGCTTCTTTGGTTTTGCTTCCGCGTTCCGACATTGATGTCATTTTGGGCATGGATTGGCTTGTGCAGCACAAGGCCAATATTGATTGTCCGACCAGATCAGTCAAGTTGACACATGATTCAGGCGAAGAGGTATTGTACACTTGTGGCTCTATGACAGGACCAACACAGTTGTACGCGTTGAACGCAGGAGTTGCGCCTTTGCTCGAAGAGGTCAGAGTTGTCTATGAGTTCCCAGACGTCTTTCCGGAGGAGTTGCCAGGAATTCCCCCAGTTCGAGCTATTGAGTTCGTTATTGAGCTAGAGCCTGGTACCCAGCCGATTTCTCGGCATCCGTACAAGATGTGTTCGAAAGAGTTGATTGAGCTCAAGAAGCAGTTGACAGAGTTGGAGGCAGGCGGTTTTATCCGCGCGAGCACTTCCCCTTGGGGTGCACCAGCTTTGTTTGTCCAGAAGAAGGATGGGACTAGCCGCTTGGTCCAGGACTATCGCGGTATCAACGAGAAGACCATGAAGAACAAATACCCTTTACCCCGTATCAATGATCTGTTTGAGCAGTTAAATGGGGCTAAGGTATTTTCCAAGCTTGACTTGAGGATGGGGTATCACCAAATCCGTGTTCGTGAAGAGGATATTCCCAAGACCGCGTTCAGCATACGTTATGGGCTGTATGAGTTCACAATCATGACTTTTGGGTTCTCAAATGCCCCTCCGACATTCATGAGAGCCATGAACTTTTTCTTCCAAGATTGGCTTGATGTGTTTGTGATCCTCTACCTCGACGACAATCTTGTCTATTCCAAGTCAGAGGCTGCAGCATGAGGAACATTTGCGCTTGGTGCTGCAGAAGTTAAGAGAACACTGGTATTACGCCAAGTTCTCCAAGTGCGAGTTTTGGCTGGACAAGGTCAATTTTCTGGGCCATGTCATATCCGCTGACGGAATTGCGGTTGATCCAGAGCGATTCCGCACTATTCAAGAGTGGGCTCCACCAAAGAATGTGAAGTAGCTAAGGAGTTTTCTCGGCCTCGCCAGTTATTGCAGGAGGTTTGTGCAAAATTTCTCCAAAATAGCCAAGCCAATGACTGAATTGTTGTGCAAGGACAAGCGGTTCACTTGGTCACCGGCTTGCCAGTCAGCCTTCGAGGAGTTGAAAGAGAAGCTGACCACAGCTCCAATTCTCACGCCGCCAGATGAGTCACAGCCTTTTCAGGTGTTTTGTGATGCTTCCTTGCAAGGTCTCGGCGGAGTCTTGATGCAAGGCAGGAATATTGTGGCTTATACCTCACGGCAGTTGAAGACAAGTGAGAGGAATTATCCCACGCACGACTTGGAGCTTGCAGCAGTTGTGCACGCTTTAGTCACTTGGCGACACCTCCTCTTAGGGAGGAAGGTGGATGTGTTCACGGACCACAAGAGTCTGAAGTACTTGTTCACTCAGCCAAATCTGAACTTGAGGCAAAGAAGATGGCTTGAAACCATTACTGAGTACACAGTTGATATTCAGTACACGCCTGGGAAGGCGAATGTCATAGCTGATGCGCTGAGCCGCAAGGGCGATTGCAATAAAATCCAGGTGCAGAAGATCCACCCTGATTTGTGTGAGTCCTTTCGAAGGCTCAATCTCGAGCTAGTTCTAGCAGGCTATCTTGCCAACCTTGTGGTAGAGCCCACTATCCGTGAGAAGATTCGTGAAGCTCAGTCTGGCAGCTCAATGATTCAGAAGATCAAACGGGGTATTGCCGCCTCAGTTCCAAAGTACGGTTGCTTTTCAGTGCATAATGACGGAACCGTGTTGTTCGAAGAGCGAGTTGTTGTTCCCAAGGAAGGAGATCTCAGAGAGGTCATCATGAAGGAAGCCCATGGTTCAAAGCTATCGATTCACCCTGGCAGTACAAAGATGTATCAAGATCTCAAGCAAAGTTTTTGGTGGACTCGTATGAAGCGGGATGTTGCCCGTTACGTGTCTCAGTGTGATGTGTGCAGGAGAGTGAAGGCACAACACCAGAAGACTGAAGGGTTGCTTCAGCCACTTGAGATTCCGGAGTGGAAATGGGATCACATAGAGATGGATTTGATCACAAGCTTCCCCTTGTCGCAGAAGAAGAACAATGCCATCTTTGTTGTCATCGACAATCTTTCCAAAGTTGCCCACTTCTTTCCAGTGAAGGACTCCATTTCAGCAGCTCAGTTGGCGGATTTGTACACCGCAAGAGTTGTATCTTTGCATGGCATTCCCAAGAAGATCAGTTCAGATAGAGGCAGCCTTTTCACCTCTAAGTTCTGGCAGGTCTTTCAAAAGGCGATTGGTACGATAGTGTTGTTCAGTACCTCTTATCACCCTCAGACAAGTGGGCAAGTCGAGCGCGTGAACCAAATCCTCGAGGACCTGCTTCGGGCACGTGTCATCTCGTTTGGCATGAAGTGGGAAGAGTGGTTTCCGTATGGTGAGTTCTCTTACAACAACAGCTATCAGGAAAGTCTGCAAGCAGCGCCGTTTGAAGTCTTGTATGGCCGCAAGTGCAGGACACCTTTGAACTGGTCCGAGACAGGTGAGAGGCAGCTGTTCGGTCCAGATGTGATCCAGGAGGCAGAGGACAGAGTGAAGATTGTCCGAGAGCACCTAAAGGCAGCACAGTCTAGGCAGAAGGCCTATTATGACAAAAGGCACCGTGGTGTAGCGTTTCAGGTTGGTGATTGTGCGTACCTGAGAGTGTCTCCGTTGAGGGGAACTCACCGCTTTGGTATCAAAGGAAAGCTCGCTCCAAGATTTGTCGGACCTTTCCGCATCCTTGAGACTAGAGGACCTCTTGCCTTTCGACTCGAGCTTCCAGAGAGTCTGTCCATGGTGCATGACGTGTTCCATGTGTCCCAGCTGAAGCAGTGCTTCAAGCAGCCAGAGGAGGCTGTTGACTTGGGCGAGATCCAGCTGAGTGCGGACCTTTCCTACTCAGAGCGTCCAGTCCGTGTTCTTGAGACGTCCGAGCGCAAGACGCGCAACAAGACCGTCAAGTTGATGAAAGTTCAGTGGGCACATCATTCGGAGAAGGAAGCAACGTGGGAGCGTGAAGACCATCTCCGTTCTGAGTATCCTGAGTTGTTTCAGGCTTAGATCTCGGGACGAGATCCTGTGTTGGTGGGGGAGTGTTGTAACAGCCCATGTGCCATAAATAAGAATCACCATGAAGTTCTACTTTGTCTGTTGACTTTGTAACTTAGCATGATGCTAAACTTTATAATTTCATGTGGTGATTTAAATTTGCATTGAGATTGGAGCCCATTTGGTTTGTTTCTTTTTCCATCCAAAATGGTTCAAGAAGGGTGTTGGAGGATTTTTCTTTGTTGCATGCTTGCTCTCCTTGACCCCAAACTTGGCCTAGCCATTTCAATTGCTAGTGCAAGGGTTTGAAAATCCTCAAATTATTTTTGCCATCATCAAAATAGGGGGCTCTAGTTCAAAGTGGTTTTGAATTCAAAAATGAGCTCACAATTTTGTTGTTGCCAAAAATACCCAAACCACTTTTGGAAATTGAGGAATAATGCAAGGTTCAAGATTTTCAAGTTCATGGAATTTTGCACCTTGTGTTTTCTTCCCCAATATTCCATAAGCACCTTTTATATTTAATTTTAAATCTGTTTTGCTATGGCAATTTTTCCTTGCATTCAAAATTGCCCAACCCATTTTTGGGTGATCAAGTATGCCTCAAGGGGGTTTGAAATATATTTTTATATATTTTTCTCCCTTTTTCTTCTGTCCCTTTTCCATTTCTTTTTCCCTTCTGTTTTTCTGTTCTGGAACATGGCTTTGGTCTCCTTCTTCTTCTCTTCCAGCCAGGCCAGGCCCATCTGGAGCTTCCCTTCCCCGCAGCCCATCCACCTTTCCAGCGAAGCGGTACGGAGGAGGAGATCCTGGCCGTGGAATCCAGATCGTGCGGCCAGGACAGACCCCCTTTCCACGTCGTCCTCTTCCCCCTCTCACAACGGGCTCCGGCGTCGACGTCGATGACCGCCGACGTGGCATGAGGGGCTCCCCTCTATAAGTTCCACGCCCCCCGAGCCCAGGACCCCCCTAGGGTTCCATTTCCTCCAAGCTTTCCCCTCGCCGTCGCCGCTCGAGCGAGATCCTTCCTCCCCTGTTCCGCCGGCCGCCATGACTCCGGTGAGGAATTCGGCGCCGCCTCGCCACAATTCCTCGGGCCCGCGCTTGTTCTGGCTATCTGTGAGCTCACCTCTCATCTTACTTCGCACAGGAAGCAGGGAGGAGCTCCTGAGCGTCCCCGCGATGACGAACCCGCCTCCGACGCGTCTGCTTCCACGTCGTCGTCGACCCCCCTTCCGTCAACCGCGTTGCAAGTCGTCACCGACCACCCCTAGGTGAGCAAGATGACGCCTCCTCTTCCCCCGTAGAAGTAGCAGTAGACCGCGCAGCGTGTGCCCTCGATGCCGTCCGTTGTGGCACGGTTTACCGCGTCGCCGGTGAACCCCGTGACCCCGGCGAGGTCTTGAAGCGTGCGGGCGTAGTGTGGCCGCGCCCAGAGCACGCCAGTTGCCTCAAAGGAGGAAGCTTGGCACCCTTTCGTTCGCGCTGTTCTGAAGATCGCCTGTAGGCCGTGGCCGCCGTGATTTTCCGGCAAGGCGCACGTCGTCGTTGTCACGTCTCCGGTGCGTCCCATTGCAGAAATGGATGCAGGGGTGATCCATCTCGAGAATTGCAGTAGCAGCTAGGTCGCCGGAGCAGCGTAGTCGAGCGCAGCCTCATCGCCAAGTCGCCGGATGTGGCGCATGTTCTGAACTCTCAGAACAGGTCGCCGCCCCTCTGTTTCTTCGTTGCTACCGTCGAACAGAGAGGGATTCAGGAGCGGGGCAGTGAGGCAAGGTGTACAGGGAGGTCCCCTCTTGGTTTTCCGCGGCAAGGTTCACCGGGAGATGACCGGAGCGCAAGGGGAGCCTCGCCGGAGTTTGAGCCCGTGTCGGGTTCAGCAGGGAGATGTCTTGTTCTTCAGAGCGCGCTGTCGCTGGGTTCAAAAGAGGAGGGAAGGCTCTGTCGCCTGGGCCGAGGAGATGAAGTGGCCATGGGCCTGTTCCACTGTGGGCTCGGCCCTTTTCTCTTTTTTTTCTTTCTTTATTTCGTCTCTGCCGCGTGGGCTTAACTCACTTGGGCCCTTCACCCGAAGCCATCCCGAGAGGTTCTGGACCCTCTCTTTTCTTTTTCTTCTTTTATTTTTTCATTTCTTTTCTGGTTTACTTCAAATTTGAATTTGAATTCAAATTCAAATCTGATTTGAACATCTTTTGCAAGTAGGGGCATATTATATATGGTTTTGGGGTAGCTTGAGCTACTGACCAGCATGGTGGAGTCCATTCTTGCATTTGGCCCCTCTAAAAATTGGAGTGTGGCCATTTTTCAAATCAGCCCCAGTTCTTTCTTTGATTTTGTCAAGTTTGCCCAAATTCAAAGTTGGCCATGCCATATATGAATCTTGGGTAGTTTTTCACCAGGAGTTGCATGCTGATAATGGTTTAGCCATGTGAACCTTTTTCAAATGCATGTAGTGTAAATTTGCACCCAGCCCCCTGAACTCCAGTTGAATTTGCAACTGTGTTTGCAAATTCAGATGGTGCCATATTATATATGCACTACTAGGGAAATAGCTATACATGGAAAGCTTATTAGTGGCGCATTTTATATGTAATGCGCCACTATTTTGTAAGGGGTGGCGCACTGGTAAAAAATGCGCCACCTATAAGCCCTTATAGGTGTCGCATTTTCCAAAATGCGCCACCCCTAAGAGTGGGCCAGCCCTGGAACCCCTTATACGTGGCGCATTTGGAGAAATGCGCCACCCCTAAGAACCTTATAGGTGGCGAATTACGTAAAATGGGCATAACTTTTGCGTACGACCTCCGATGAAAAAGTTTTGTATATGAAAAATCATCTACTCGAAAAGTTATATCCAAATTCAACTGGGTGAAACCCGTTGAACATTTTTAGAATCCTCAAAAACCTAACAGAAAAAAAGTTACGGGCGTTTGAAGATCTGGAGGCCCAAAAAAAGAGAAAAAATTTAATTTTTTTCAACTTAGTACTGGCGCATTCTGTATGAAATGCGCCACTACTAAGATTTTTTTTAAAAATTTTTTTAAAAAATAAATTTTTTATTTTTTAAAAAATTCAAAATAGGCTAGAGGACAAATCGGGAAGTTAAAAAAGTTGAAAATTTTAGATAGTAACATTAAAAAAAATTTACAAAATTTTTTTTAAAAAAAATCAAATTTTTTAAAAAAGTTCAAAATATGCTAATGGTCCCATCGAGAAAGTTTCAAAAAAATGTTGAAAATTTTAGCACACCCATGAACATTAACAAGGTCCTAGACATCAACATCGTTTAATAGGATTTATATGTTAGATATATCAACAAGTGCCTGCTAGGTGAGCTGGAGTGAGAGTTGAATAGAACTGAGAAATTAAGCGTGCTGGGGCTGGAGTAGTGCTAGGATGGGTGACCCTCGGGGAAGTTTGACCACAGAGGTTAGTTTGACCAGAGATTAAGCATAGTGATCGGGCATTAAGCATACTAGCCTGAGATTAAGAAAAAATAAAAAAAATAAAAAAAATTGTTTTCCAGATCCAGATCCAGATCCAGATTCAAAATTCAAAATTTAATAGTGGCGCATTCTCAGAATGCGCCACCCCTAAGGAATTATTAGTGGCGCATCCAGAATGCGCCACCCATGAGCTCTTATGGGTGGCGCATTTGGGCTTATAGGTGGCGCATTTCGAAATGCGCCACGCATAAGATTCTTAGGGGTGGCGCATTTGAAATGCGCCACTATTAAGGCCTTATTAGTGGCTTGTCGTTAGTGGCGCATTTGAAATGCGCCACTAAACGCAAAAACAGTGCGCCACTATAAGGCTATTCCCTAGTAGTGATGGGTTTGGGGTAGTTTTCTGCAAGGATTGCAATGGTGATGTCCTCATGAAGTTTTGTGCAACTCATGTGAACAAGGTGTGACCACCTGATCCAGAATCATCTGTCTTTCTTCTTGCATCATTTCAACTTCAGTGCATTTTGAAATGATGATCATCAGTCCTTTTCAAGTTTGTTTCATGTCATCTTCAATCATCTTCTTCAAAGTCAGCCCCCAACATATTGTCATATGCGAAGTGGCTGGTTTCCAACTATTGTTGCACCTTCCTTGTGTCAAATTCACCGACACTACTCCGTCTCCGGAACCGATGTTTTACTTTCACGTTGTCTAAATTCTTGTGTTTTCTTTGATGTTCATGCCATGTTGACATGTTACTTACACCTAAATTAAGGCTCAGACCAAAGCCATTATAATGTAAATAAATGCATATGAAGTTGATGACGTGTCGTCATCACCTTCATTTAAATTTGACTAGACAGGGTCATGTTATACCAAATTAAACTTGCTCATTTCATCCTTGCATGTGCATTGTACCCGTTACTTACTTGTGTGCCTTTTTCTTGCCGGTACCTTACGTTAGCACCTAAGACCACCGAGGAGACTTACATGGAGGTTTCCGACACCGAGCCCGAGGACCCTGCTGCGTCTGCTTCGACGACTGATTACCCAGGCAAGGGGAAGATTCATACCATTACTTGATACCATTCTGCCTACCTGCCTAGCTGTTGTCTAGAGCGTTTGTTTGATCCTATCCACTTTGAGTATGCCACCTTCAAAAACCCAAACAGCCATGATCCCCACATCCCAGCAAAACATTGTATTGCTAAGTTACCGCTGCTCAGCCATTGCTTAGTATGAGTAGAAAAACTTGCTGCTTACCCTATTATTTGCTATGGTTTGGGATATCATGTTATTTAAAGAAGTTGATTGATATTTATTATTGATGATGTTAATTTATACTCGACGAAAGATGGGAGACCAGGCTGTTCCCGCCAGGTGTTTTGTTCCATTTGAGTCACCTAGGTCCCGAGTTCCGGGTATTGTGTTTCTTGACGAGCGTGCCTAATCGTGTGTGGGATTCTATGGGGTCTCCTTGTCTTACCTACCTAGCTTCTTACGGTTCTAGTGGTGGCCCGAGCTGATTTACTATTTGCAAACGTGTGTGTGCTTGGTTGGTACCCCAGCTGTTTTCGAAACAACCCGGACCAACGGAGACATAGTTCCTCTTGTTGGTCCACACTGGTGAGCTAGGGAAGTCCCCTGTTATATAGGCGAGACTAAACCCGACCTTGGCCTTACGGAAGAGGCCGATTCGAGAGCTTGGCCGGCTTTTGGATTGGATGTCGACTCCCCGGGGACCACCCGGAATTGTGCATTGTTAGTTAGAGGGACTCTGACGTTCCGGAGTTTCAGGCGCTTACCTAGCCAAGTGGAAACCGGGCGTACATGCGAAGCCTATGATGGGCAGTTGGTACACCCATGCAGGGTTAAATCTTTTCGAAAGGCCGTGTCCGCGGTTATGGATGACTTGAGACCTACTCCTTGTTCATAGAATAACATCAATTTGAATCTTAATTAAAACTTGCCTACCGTGTGAGTGCCTTGGTTGCTTTTCTTCGTCCAGGGGGACCGAGAGAAGATCCAGGTGGTGTTATGTTTGACGTCAGTAGGTGGATAGCAGACTTATGACACGATGTCGCGTGCTATTCTTGGATCTTACCTCTACTCTATTAGAACGATAGCCACCATATATGCTAGTGCGGCTGCAACCTTTCCTTTTACTTTGTCTTACCGTAGGAAGTCAGTTATCCTGTAATGATAGAATCTCACCCCTGTTTTACTTTTGTGCTTTTACTGTTTTGCCTGATCGGCCGCTGCAGTGGAGTACTTTCTCGACCCGAGCTCTGGACGATACTGCGTGGAGGTGCCCCCAGAGGATGACGATGAGTTCGACCTCGTTCAGTAGATTCTACAGTTGGGCTTTGACGATCCGTGGGTGGACTCTTATGTGCAGCCCTCTCTAGGGCAATTTTGCTTTTGACCGTACTTGGTCGTGTTTGTCTTCCGCTTGTCGCATGATGTACTGTTGGGTCCATGGATCTCTGAGATGATGTAATAATTTATCCAATGGGGATGTATGCCTTGGACCTTATATTTATGTCTTAGCTTAAGTTCTTGTTCTTATACTTGTTGTTGAGAATCGGGCAGCGACACGAGTGCGAGTGTCGTGAGTCGGTGGCTCTTTATGCGCTACTAACTTGAGCGGGACGCGAAAGCGACTAACTCGAGTTAGCACCGCATCGGGGGCCTTACACCTATAATAATAAAAAGCAGGAGTAGGGTTTTACCTCGAGACAAAGAGGGTGAAACCTGGGTAAATCGCCGAGTATCTTGACTATGTCGACTCTCTCCTTGTATCCACCTCGCAGCAAAGGTCCCATGTTAAGTTCGACTCTTCGTACATCTGTCGTGAATTTCCCACGAGAGGTCTTCCCGTAGGCATTGCCGAGTTGCCTCGTGCCGAGCTAAGCTTGGGCTTCGCCTACTGCATCACAACTGTTACTTTTGACCAGAATCTTGAATGCCCCACGTCATTCCGGCTACGCCGCGTGCATCAGTTAATGGGTGGTGGTCCATTAACCCATGCGCGATGGGACACCGTCGTAGTCCTCGGGCCACGCGCGCATGCCTCGGCTTCTACATGGGATCCTTTTTGCCTTGTGCTTCCGTAACGGCTCGATACACGCCACATCGGCGGCCACACGAGGCCACAGAGTGCACAGCCCGATCCCACTCACGCCGTTCTGCCCATAAATAGGACAGGGGAGGGGATCGAGCATGCCTCCACGCGCCCATTTCCCTCTTCCTCTCTTATTTTTCCTCTTGCTCTCGCCGCCACCACCGCCATTACTATACACACTCAAGCCGCTGCTTCACTTATCCCCGCTCCGGCCACTGCACTGCGTCAATTCCGGCCCTCCTCCTCCTCCTCCTCTTCCACAGTGGATCAAGATATGGCCTCCGCCCGCGGAGCAAGGGAGGGACCGTAGGTGCGTGTGACTGAAACGTCCCAAACGTATCTATAATTTTTGCTTGTTCCATGCTCTTTTAAAAGACATTGCTATGTGTTTTGTTCCACTTATATATCTTTTTACACATATTTGGAATAACCTACTAACTCAGTGCACCCAGTGCTAGTTTCTGTGTGCTGATGTTTGTAAATTGCAGGTTTTTACCCATATTTACAGAGCTCCAAAAATTCCAAGAAACTTTGATAAAAAATTAGCACAGAAGAAGCTCTCAGAATCACCGAAGAGGGGCCAGAGGGGGGCCATCCCCTCCCAGGAAGCCAGGGGTGCGACCCCACCCCTGGCCGTGCCACCAGGGCGTTTGGGAGGTGGGGACACCCCCCTGGTGCCCCCCTTCGGCCTATTTTTACCCCTTGCTCCAAAAAACCTCGAGGAAACCCTCGCATCGCGATTTTCCTCTCTATTCCGCTGCCGCCGTGCTTCCAAGATTGGGAGAACTAGAAGGCCACTTCCCGGCACCCTGCCAGAGGGAGGATTGACCTCCGGGAGCTTGTCCACCACCATGGACGCTTCCCGGATGTGTAGTGAGTAGTCCCCCTTGGACCATGGGTCCATGACTAGTAGCTATTGAAAGGATCGAGATAGACCTAGAGGGGGGGGGAATAGGTCTTATTACAAATTTTATCACTACTCAGCAATTTTTAAGCAATAGTGCGGAAAACAAGGTGTGCCTAATAATTGCAAGGTCTATTTAGCAAAGACAAGATAAAAAATAAGCACAATAAATACAAGCAAGTGAGGGGCAAATAATACGGTAGTACAAGTAGTAAGGGAAAAGAGTAGGGATAACCGAATGACGCGGTGACAACGATGTATCCCGATGTTCACTTCCTTGGAGGGAAGCTACTCACCGTTCGGAGAGAGTGGGTGAAACCACGAAGGCACACCAACGCCACGAAGGCTCACTCTATTCCCCTTGAGATATCACCACGAAGGCGATTCCCAACCACTACCGGTTGACCTTAAAGGTGGTCACCAAACCCTCACAAACTCAACGGGGGTAATCACAATGGTCGATTCCTCTCCGAAGAACTCCTACCCGCCTAGGAGTCTCCAACCTCCAAGAGTAACAAGATCAATGGGAAAAGCTCAAGACTTGCTCAAATCACGATTTGCTTTGGTCGGAAGATGGGGAAGGGACGGATCTAACACGGGGTGGAAGATCCGACAAGAACTCTCACGAATCTCTCCGGGATCTTGGTTTGAGTGTAGGAGATGAGAGAGAGGGAGAACTTTGTGTTCTTGAGTGAAATGAATGAAGTGGTCAACCCTAATCCGAAATGAGTAGGGGGTATTTATAGATGCCCAAGAACTAGCCGTTGTGGTGCAGTCATAAGGACGTCGGACGGTCCGGGCTGAGCCCGGACGGTCCGACCTGTAGTCCGGTCGGCCGAAGAGGTCAGACAACCTGTCCCCATAGCACACTCGTGTCAGACGGTCCGGGGATGAGAACGGACGGTCCGGGCTGGGCCCGGACGGTCCGACCTGACGAGGAAAATCCACTGACCATTGGCACCAAGGGCCGGACGGTCCGGGACCGAAGTACGGACGGTCCGGGATGAATGAATAAGCTACTGACCTCGGGGTCCCTTTTTCGGACGGTCCGAGGGGCAGCTTGGACGGTCCGGGACAGACCCGGACGGTCCGACCTGATACCCGGACGGTCCGACCTCCACAGATGATGTGCAGTTTAGAGAACATTGAGTATCCTACACAACTACATTGATTTCCATGGGTTGTAGAGATGTATATTTTACATGATATAGTTATTATGACTTGAGCAAGACTTTAACTAAACCATATGATCCCCTCTTAATAGTGCGGGGATCCCTATGACTCAAGAGGTAGTAGTAAAGAGGACTTAGCGTCATCTTCAATCGTTTTGTAGACTTCTTGAGAGCGGTTGAAGTTTAGCCCATGATCCCTACACGGTGATGTCAAGAGAACTAACAGTTTCCTGTGTATCACTTAGCAAACACAGTTAGTCCCTATATGTATATTGTCATCACACAACAAAATATGCTTAAGGGCAAGATTGCACTTTCAATCTCCCCCTTTTTGGTAGTTGATGACAATACACATATAGCTCTCAAAAATATTCATATTTAAGATTTGGACAGCAATTTTCATTTATTTGAGGGAGGCTCCCCCTCAACATGTGCATGGTGATCTTAACTTTTAAGCAGAGCACACACGAGGGAGCCTCCCCCATGATCATATAAACCATACGAATTAATATGGGAGAGCAGTGGTTTTAAGACCCAATAATACATGATGAAGTGGCAACTGCGAAGAAATGATCCATAGTAACACACATATCACTCATCATGACACAGGACACCATTTGACATGCAAGATAGATAAACCATGAAGTTTAATACAAGTACCACCACGGTCATACCACATATGTCTTAATACATAAAACCATGCAGCATAAATCACCACTAGAGTTTGGATTATATCCCGATAATGAAAACTACGCCTAGGATAGGTAGGTGTCTCCCCTTTTGGCACCAAGTACCAAAAAGGGGTAGAGCACAGAGCCAACACCAATAACACAGCATGGACAGCTACTCCTCGTCATCATGATCGTCGAGCTCGTCAGTGAAGAACTCGGGGAAGTCCGTAGCCGTAGGGAAGCCGAAGTCAGCACCCCTAGGAGCGGAAGGGGGCTCCTCATCAGCACTCACAGGGCTCCCTGGACGGGCACGAAGACGGGCCTGAAGTGCATTAGCCTCAGAGATACGGCGAGACTCAAGCTCGTGAGTATCAGTGGCTTGAGTAGTGCATGCCTTGAAGATCGCCTGCTGAGACTTGCCCAGAAAGCGACCAATGCGTCGAAGGGGTTCCACCAAGGGCTTGGCACGGCGAGACCCACGAGAGGTGGAGGCGGCACTCGTAGACGGACGAGTGGGACCGGCATAGAGATTAGAACCTTTCTTGGGCACCCATTCTTGATGAACCACGGGCTTCTGAATCGGAATAGTGGAGAAATGGTCAATGACCTGCTGAATGTAGGGAGCAAGGGGGAAGTGGACGCGCTTCGTGAGGGAGAAGAGCCACACCTCATGCCAGAGGAAGTCAGCCACATCAATGGGACGGGGCGAATGGTTCAACTCCATTTGGTTAAAGGCCCCCTTGGCACACGCCATAAGATCAATAGCAAAGGAGCGGACCATCGATTTGTCACCATGCTTGGGTACCAAGGTGCGCAGAAGACACTGATATAGCTGCAGATACTGAGGCTGAAAGATTGTGGAATTGTTTACAGCCATATTGCTCCCGGGGGGGATATTAGCAGGGTGCAGCAGATAGCCCATACAATGGACTCAAACTCACTGGAGCGACAGTGAATCCGGTAGAGATCATCAGATCTGGTAGGCATACCCAGAGCCTCACACCACTGGTTGTATGAGATGGAGATAGTCTGCTGGTGAGTCCTCCATGAAAGAAAGTCATTGATGCCAAAAGTGCACGTGGCATAGAACTGAAGAATCGTTTCATGACTCCAATCACATTTGAGCGTCAAAGCATGACGCAGCCCCATGGCATCCACCAGACGGATCAGAGTGCCAAATTTTGCCGGATGCTGCTCAAAGTACTCCAGGTTGATGAAATTTTGGGGTGTGGTGGAATTGATCTCAAGGCAGACGGTTGGATAAATTTCTTGTTGAACAAGCGTGTGAAAACGGACATCCGTGGCAGTACCGGGGAGAAGGAACTCATTTTCTTCAGACCGCATCTTGGCGTACAACTTGGCATCCATGCGATAGTAGTCCACCGGGACACGACCATGGATGTTGGGAGGAACCACAGAGATTGCCACACCAAGAAGAGTTTCCCTCCGTGGGGGAGGGACCGGATGCCTCATAGCCGGCGAGAGAGGTTCCCGTTGAAGGTTCGGGAGGGACTTCTTGCGGGTATTTGGCTTGGGGGCAGATGAGAGAATCAGTTCCTCCTCTTCCATATCATCCTCCTCATAGTAAGATTCAAGACGGGCATGGCTGCCCCCAGCACCATCCCCTCTACCACCACGAAGACGGTGACGAGGACGGGTAGCATCTTGTGAGTCATCAGAGCCCTGACGGCGAATCGGAGCACGAGCCGTTCCCTTGGGAGGCATGAGGTCACAAATCCGGGAGCCACAAGAAGGACCCTCCTCCAAGGCAATCTGCCCCAAAAAGCAAGATTGATCGGTCAAAAAAAAGATCGGGAGGAGGTGAATCCGGGGATGGGGCTGAGGGACTCACCGGAGGGCGGGGCCGGACGGGGGAGGCCGCAAAAGAGGCGGCGGCGGCGCTAGGTCAGAGGCCACGACGGGGGGAAAGAAAGGAACTGCCTACAGGATGTGTGGGGCGCGGCCAGAGCCATTTATAGATCGGGCACGCCGGACGACCGGACTGCAAGTCGGACGGTCCGACGAGGTGCCGGACGGTCCGGACTGAAGGTCGGACGACCGACACGGGTTACCGTGAGAGCACAGCATGCGTGAGAGGCCGGACGACCGGGATGCAGGTTGGACCGTCCGGGGGTACCCCGGACCGTCCGGGCACTGTTCCGGACCGTCCGAACTGTGGTGCAGAACATCAGTAGTATTTTCCGGCTATACCGGACCGTCCGGGATGCAGGCCCGACCGTCCGGGGATACCCCGGACCGTCCGGGCACTGGTCCGGACCGTCCGAAATGTGATGAAGGAGTGTGGGCAAACAGGCAGACCAATGGGTTGGGTGGCACGACGGTAAAGAGGAGGTGATCTAGCTGAATGGCATATATATTGAGGTAGATGCATGAAGGAACAGCATAAAACACAATCAATAACGAGATCATAAAAGAAACCATTTGTCATAAGATGTTTATGAAGGAGTCGGCGGTGGCCGTGGCCACCATGTTTGAGTATATGTGATGTAGACACCGCGAAGATGTATCTTGGGTCCAACAGTCACTACTCCATCTTTAACCGCTACACATGGATTCACCGAAGTGAGCATGCGGATTGTTGATGTATGTTTCTATTTATGCATCACATAGAGGGATGAGACCTCATTAATTGAGCTTCTCCCCCTACATACATGCCTACATCTAGACAGGATATGCGCAATGTGTACGAATGAGAGCAAGATACCCCTAAGCTGTAAAGCTATAACGTTCCAAGATACCAAGTTCACCCCTTAGTTGGCAAAACCTTGCTTCATCCAATGGCTTGGTGAAGATGTCGGCAAGTTGCTTGTCGGTGCCCACATGTGCAAGAACAATATCACCCTTTTGAATATGATCCCGTATGAAGTGATGACGAATGTCAATATGCTTGGTGCGGGGATGTTGACAAGGGTTGTTGGCAATCTTGATAGCACTTTCATTGTCACATAAGATGGGTACCTTCTTGTAGGTGAGGCCATAATCCTTCAAGGTTTTCCTCATCCATAGAACTTGAGTATCACAACTCGCGGCGGCCACATACTCGGCTTCAGCGGTGGAGAGGGAGACACAATTTTGCTTCTTGGAATGCCAACTTACCAATGAGTGTCCAAGAAATTGCATGAACCGGATGTTGACTTCCGATCCACCTTATCTCCGGCCCAATCCGCATCGGTGTACCCCAAGAGATCAAACTTGGCTTCCTTGGGGTACCAAAGGCCCAACAAAGGAGTATGAACAAGGTATCTAAGAATGCGCTTAACCGCAAAATGATGACTCTCCATGGGAGAGGCTTGATATCTTGCACACATTCCTACGCTAAGCATGATATCCGGTCTAGATGCAGAAAGGTAAAGCAATGACCCAATCATAGAACGATAAAGAGTAGGATCAAATGGAATACCGGAAAGGTCTTGATCTAGATATCCCTTGGTTGGCATGGGTGTCTTGCATGGCTTCGCCTCCTTCATACCAAACTTCACGAGCATGTCTTGAATGTACTTTGTTTGAGAGATGAAGGTTCCTTCGGCAAATTTCTCGATTTGAAATCCAAGGAAATACTTCAAGCTCCCCATCATGGACATCTCAAAGTTCTTGGTCATAGTTTCCGAGAACCACTTGCACAAAGATGGGTTAGGAGAACCAAATATGATGTCATCTACATAGATTTGGCATATGATCAATTCACCATTGGTTCTCTTGGTAAAAAGAGTGGCATCAATGACACCCCGCACAAATCCTTCCTCGAGTAGAAACTTCCTAAGATGGTCATACCAAGCCCTAGGGGCTTGCTTAAGACCATATAATTCCTTATGAAGTTTGTACACGTGGTCCTTGTGATGGGGGTCACAAAAGCCGGGTGGTTGAGCTACATATACATCCTCTTGTAGAGGACCATTAAGGAAAGCAATTTTCACATCCATTTGAAATAATGGAAATCCATTGAATGCGGCATAAGCAAGAAACATGCGTATAGATTCAAGGCGAGCAACGGGAGCAAAGGTCTCATAAAAATCCAAGCCTTCAACTTGGGAGTACCCTTGAGCCACTAGCCTTGCCTTGTTTCGAATGATATTACCATATTCATCTTGCTTGTTTTTGAAGATCCACTTGGTTCCAATGATGTTATGATCATGACCGGAAGGCCTCTCCACGAGAGACCAAACTTCATTCCGAGTGAAGCTAGTGAGCTCATATTGCATTGCAATGAGCCAATCCGCATCCTCAAGTGCTTGTTCAACCCTAAGTGGTTCAATACACGACACAAACGAGAAGTGAGCGCAAAATTTCATAAGTTGACGACGAGTAACTATACCTTGCCCCAATCCCGTGAGGATCTTGTCAACATCAACACGTCTAGCCACCAATGGCATGATGGAAGTTGGAGTTTCAATAGGCTCTACCCATTCGGGCTCATGGGAAACATTTGGTTCATCATCAAGGGCGGAGCCATCATTAATTTCATCATTTTCTCCAAAGCAAATGCGGTCAAGTCGATCACGTGGATCAATCGCACCCACAACTTGTGGTTCAGTGGACACTTCGGGTTGTGGAGGGTCTTGTTCTTCTTCTTGGATAATGGGCTCATCATGAGCAATTGGATCTTGAGTAGTAGGAGGAGGTGCTTGTGTTGGGGAAACACTTGGCCCATCACCAACCTCATCATCTCTAGGCACTTGAGCTATGGGCACAAGATCTCCAATGCCCATAGCCAAAATATCTTGAGAGGAATCTTCATTATTACCTACATCACTTAGATCAACTTGCTCCCCATGAGAGCCATTAAAATTCATCAAACTCCACGTCACAAGTTTCCACAACACATCCGATGGATTTGTTGTAGACTCTATAGGCGTGAGAGTTTGAAGCATACCCAACAAATATACCCTCAATTGTTTTGGATTGAAACTTTGCTAACCTATCCTTCTTATTGAGAAAGAAACACTTACAACCGAATACACGGAAGTATTTGACGTTTGGCTTGTGTCCGGTTAGAGGTTCATATGGGGTCTTTATCAATATCTTGCGAAGGAAGAGCCGGTTTGACGCATGACATGCGGTGTTGATGGCTTCGGCCCAAAAGCTATAAGGAGACTTGTACTCATCCAACATGGAACGGGCCATCTCCACAAGAGTGCGGTTCTTCCTCTCGGCTACACCATTTTGTTGAGGGGTATATGGTGCGGAATATTGGTGCTCAATCCCCTCATCACTCAAGAATTCTTCCAAGGTGTAGTTCTTGAACTCGGAGCCATTGTCACTTCTTATTGGCAAGATAGCCATGTTGTATTTTCTTTGGGCTTGCTTGGCAAAGTCGATGAAGGTGGCCTTCGTCTCATCCTTGGACTTGAGGAAGAACACCCACGTGTATCTTGAGTAATCGTCGACAATGACAAGACCATATTTCTTTCCACCAAGACTATCCCATGATGGAGGCCCGAAGAGATCCACATGAAGGAGCTCCAAGGGCCTTGAAGTTGACACAACATTCTTGGGGGTGTGCTTTGCTTGATGTTGCTTCCCGGCGATGCACGCACTACACACACGATCTTTCTCAAAAGACACATTTGTTAGTCCGAGGACGTGTTCACCCTTTAGGAGATCTTTTAGATTTCTCATGCCAACATGGGCTAGCCAGCGATGCCATAGCCACCCCTTGTCGGCCTTGGCCATTAGACAAGTTGCATGGTACGTGCTCTCTTTCGAGAAATCAACCGTATAAAGGTTGCCGTCCAACTCTCCAACAAAGGCCACTTCGAGAGTATCTCTCCTAAAGACTTTCACACTCGTTAGACCAAATAGTGTATCATAACCAACGGAAGCTAATTGACGAACGGAAAGCAAATTGTATTGAAGGGATTGGACAAGCATGACATTAGCAAGTGACATGTCATTAGTGATAGCCACCTTTCCCAACCCAAGTACCTTTCCCTTGGAACCACCACCAAAGACAATGCTCATATATGGTTGTATTGCATCCATGAAGTCCTTGAGCAAACAACTTTCTCCGGTCATATGATTTGTGCATCCACTATCAATCACCCATTTGACTCCACCGGAGAAAGCACCCTACACACACGTTTAGGCTTTGGTTAGAGGTGCCCATTTCGCAATGGGACCTCTAAGTTTAGTAACAAGGGTCTTTGGAACCCAAATAGCATAGAAACGAAAAGCATTACGGGGTCCGATGAATTTGGCATACACATCTCCATCCTTTGTCTTACGGAGCACATAGGATGGGGGCATCTTTTCTTTCTTCTTGTTAGGAATGGGCTTGCCCTTAGTGGCCTTCCCACTCCCAACACCAACCTCATCAACTTTCTTCTTACCTTTGTCCTTGTGCCCTTCACGAATAAAGATCACCTTTTGAGGAGTTTATCCCTTGCTAAGGGTGAAATCCTTTGTCACACTCGTACTTGAATCAAAACCAAGTCCCTCCTTAGCAAAGGACTCCTTGTGATGACTTAGTACATCATTTAGGTTTTTCTCGCCTTGGGCACAAGTTAAGAGACCCTTCTTTAGTTGAGCAAGAAGAGCTAAGTTCTCCTCAATGAGAGATGCTTGATCAAGAGTAGAGTTAGTAGCACAAGCATCAATATGCACAATAGTTGGAGGAGACATCTTCGTAAGTGTTTTTATATGAGCAAGTTTGTGGGCCTCGAGATTTTTCTTAAGGATGGCGAGTTCCTCATCTTTTGTCTTGAGGGACAAGGTGAGTACCTCAACATCCTTAGAAAGGGAGGTGTTTAGCTCCACAAGTTTTCTCATATCATTAGCAAGCTCTTTACATATTTCATTAGCCTTTTTCAAGGAGGCAACATGCTTGTCATATAAGTCGTTTGATGCGTGAACAACTTTGCATAAGTTGTCATTTCGAGCTTCCTCAAAGTCAATTTTTCGCTCAAGGAGAGTATAGTTCTCCTTTTCCTCGGTGAGGAGGATTTCAAGATCCTTAATGGTTGTGGAGTGCTTACCCACCACATCCATAAGTAATTGAAACATTTTGAGCTTGTTGCCTTTGAGAGAGCTCATCATTTTGTTCACTTTGGCAAACAACAAATCTTCACATATAGCATGAGCATCATCACTTTCCGCATCATGAAATTCATCATGATATTCGGAAGAGAACATGAAGGACTCATCAATAGGAGTTACCTTGATCTTAGCCAAGGAGGAGGGAGTGTCATCGTCAACCAACTTGGCCATAAGACACTTGTGTGCATTGCCGGCGTAGTCACTCATGTAGTTGTAGTTTACAACTTCACCTTCCTTGTTGAGGAGCTTCAATGTTTTTTGTGTATCTTGAGCAACTCCGGCCACACCACCAACATCCTCGGGATTGGACCCTTCAAGAGCCAACAATGCTTTCTTCTTGAACTTGTTGTTGAGAGGGTTTGGGAGCTTCTTGGCGACATCCTTCCGAGGAAATCGAGGTTTGTCCTCTCTTTTCTCGTATGGACACTCCTCCGAAAAATGTCCCGGTCTCTCACAGTTTTAGCAGTTTCTTGTATTCTTCTTTTGGAATCTTCCCTTGAAGTCCCCTTTGGTGAACTTCTTCACAAAGAGAGCAATATCATCATATGAGGGAGTATCATCGGAGTTATCATCGTCTTCATACTCATCTTCTTCCTCATCATCATCAAACTCCTCGAGCCTAGCCTTGAGAGCAAGGTTTGAGGACGGACCACCGTATGTGGCAAGAAGCCTCTTGGACTCCTTTAGGTGCTCTTCATATTGCAAGAAGGTGGCAATCACATCATCCGGTGTCATCTTGAAGAAGTCGGGCATATGCCTCAATTCCCACACCATTTGATGAGAATACACCATGAGAGCATTCAACATTTTGTCCACAAGGTAACGGTTGGTGATTTGATATCCATCCAAAGATTTTTCACATGTGAAGGACTGGACATGAGCAGAGAGAACCTTGAGACGCATATGAATTTGTTGGGGCGTCTCATCTTTCTTCATGTGAAGGTTGTGCAATGCATTCTTTGCGGTCTCGTATCTTGTCATTTGAAGAGACCCGGTGCCGGATTTGGCAATGAGAAGAGTATCCCACATTTCCTTGGCATTGGTGATATGAAGAAATGGTGCACGTGTCAACTCATCCATTCCTCTCTTCAAGAACCCAATAGCCGCAAGGTTGAGATGTCGATCAAACACTTCACTTGGAGTAAGCTTGTTCGGATCAACAGAATAATAGCCTTTTCCGGAGTCGATGAGGTTCCACATGGGTTCGCACACAAACCTAAGATAATCTTCCATAAGACTTTTCCAATCCAAAAAGTTACTTTTCTCGGTTAGTACCGGCGGATTGCCGTTGAAATTATACTTAGGTTCCACAAGCTTAGGAGCAGGATAGTCCCATTGGTAGGGACCACCTCTTTGCAAGGGAGCCTCGGAGCCGGGGTGCACAAAGGTCGCTTGTGGGGACCTAGGGGCCGCACCACTTGACATTTGTGACTCCGACGCCGAAGCCTTCAATCTAGCAAAGGAGGCTTCCATTTCCTTCGTTTGATTGTCCAAAGCCTTTTGCAAGGCTTTTTCCATATCTCCGGAGGTGAATAACTTGGGGTCCTCAATCTCATAACTAACATGCCCCGTGGAGGGAGGCAACGCAGCTTGTGCGGTGGCCCTTTGTTCGGTAGCCAATCTCTCGGCTTCCGAACGCGCGTCATCCGCAGCAATTGCAACCTCCTCCACATTGGCACCCGAGCTTTCGGGGATGCCATTCTTGTTCATCTCGCCCTAGGGCGGTTAAGCCAAAAGAATAGAGCACGAGGATCTGATACCAAGTGAAAGGATTGAGATAGACCTAGAGGGGGGGTGAATAGGTCTTATTACAAATTTTATCACTACTCAGCAATTTTTAAGCAATAGTGCGGAAAACAAGGTGTGCCTAATAATTGCAAGGTCTATTTAGCAAAGACAAGATAAACAATAAGCACAATAAATACAAGCAAGTGAGGGGCAAATAATACGGTAGTACAAGTAGTAAGGGAAAAGAGTAGGGATAACCGAAAGACGCGGAGACAACGATGTATCCTGATGTTCACTTCCTTGGAGGGAAGCTACTCACCGTTCGGAGAGAGTGGGTGAAACCACGAAGGCACACCAACGCCACAAAGGCTCACTCTATTCCCCTTGAGATATCACCACGAAGGCGATTCCCAACCACTACCGGTTGACCTTAAAGGTGGTCACCAAACCCTCACAAACTCAACGGGGGTAATCACAATGGTCGATTCCTCTCCGAAGAACTCCTACCCGCCTAGGAGTCTCCAACCTCCAAGAGTAACAAGATCAATGGGAAAAGCTCAAGACTTGCTCAAATCACGATTTTCTTTGGTCGGAAGATAGGGAAGGGACGGATCTAACACGGGGTGGAAGATCCGACAAGAACTCTCACGAATCTCTCCGGGATCTTGGTTTGAGTGTAGGAGATGAGAGAGAGGGAGCACTTTGTGTTCTTGAGTGAAATGAATGAAGTGTTCAACCCTAATCCGAAGTGAGTAGGGGGTATTTATAGATGCCCAAGAACTAGCCGTTTTGGTGCAGTCATAAGGACGTCGGACAGTCCGGGCTACATGTCGTACGGTCCGGGCTGAGCCCAGACGGTCCGACCTATAGTCCGGTCGGCCGAAGAGGTCAGACAACCTGTCCCCATAGCACACTCGTGTCGGACGGTCCGGGGATGAGAACGGACGGTTCGGGCTGGGCTCGGACGGTCCGACCAATACACCGGACGGTCCGACCTGACGAGGAAAAGCCACTGACCATTGGCACCGAGGGCCGGACGGTCCGGGACCGAAGCCCGGACGGTCCGGGATGAATGAATAAGCTACTGACCTCGGGGTCCCTTTTTTGGACGGTCCGAGGTGCAGCTCGGACGGTCCGGGACAGACCCGGACCGTCCGACCTCCACAGATGATGTGCAGTTTAGAGAACATTGAGTATCCTACACAACTACATTGATTTCCATGGTTGTAGAGATGTGTATTTTACATGATATAGTTATTATGACTTGAGCAAGACTTTAACTAAACCATATGATCCCCTCTTAATAGTGTGGGGATCCCTATGACTCAAGAGGTAGTAGTAAAGAGGACTTAGCATCATCTTCAATCGTTTTGTAGACTTCTTGAGAGCGGTTGAAGTTTAGCCCATGAACCCTACACGGTGATGTCAAGAGAACTAACAGTTTCCTGTGTATCACTTAGCAAACACAGTTAGTCCCCTATATGTATATTGTCATCACACAACAAAATATGCTTAAGGGCAAGATTGCACTTTCAGCTATGCGATGTCTTCTCTCCAATCTTGTGCTTCAATTCTTAGCCCTTGTGAGCTGACCTACATGATCAAGGCATCTATGTAATTCTTTCTGCCGTTGATATGCTGATTTTGCTCGGATCCGATGGATTATGAGATTATGTTCAGATTGGATGAGTTATATATTTGGCTCACCTTTTATATTTTGTTCTTGAGTAATTCTTACATGTTCTCCGTTGCTTTTTATTGCTTTGGCCAAGTAGTAGATAGTAACTCCAAGAGGTAGCGCTATGCTTTATTGTGGGTTCATGCCCCCTGATGTCTATCTTGAGTGACATAAACGTGAGACTAGGGGATGTGTTGTTTCCACCAGGGAAAAACAACGGTGCTTGTAACTGCAGTTGCAAGGATTATTTACCTTACGCAAAGTTTGTTAATGCAGTTGTCTATTCCTTTGAGTTTACACTTTGTGTGGGGCTCACAACTTAATACCAGTGAGATGTTCTGGATAGATATCTCAAGGTGGATGATTGGTGAGTAGATGCAGATAGATTTTGGTCTACATGTCTTGGCGTACTGCCCATACTTTTGAGCCTCTAACTTTCTTGCAGCATAATAAGTATTGCGGTGCGTTTATAATTCTGTCAAATGCCCAGATGTAATTTGTTTACCCAGCTTATCTATTCGATCGTCTTTTGGGAGAGAGATATTACTAGTGAACATCATGGGACCCGGTCCATATTACCACCACTGTTTACACCTCCACTTTATTTTCTGCTTTTACTTTTCGTTGAAATTATCACTACTATCTACCCTTGCATTTGATCCTTTGTAAACAACAAGACCAGAGAGATTGAAAACCTCTTTTTACTCACTGGGAGCAAAGTTACTTGTTGTGTGTGCAGTTCCAGGTAAAGTAAGCAGCCCTTGGTTGTGAACGGCGCCATTGTTCACTTTACCAACTACTTGTCGTCTTTGGAGTCTTATGGGAGACATAAACCTTGGTATATTCACCAATGGAAATTTGCCGCTATCTACATCTCAACCATCCACTTGGGGAAACCAACGAAGGGCGAGAAGCCGTTATCATCTCTCGTACCATCAAGAAAATTTCTGGCGCCGTTTTCGGGGACTCCAATCTTCAAGATAGGGGAGATTCTTTGATTGAAAAGTATTATGATACTATTCAGAAACCCAAAAAATTTGTAGTCCTTGATTATTTCCTTGAGAATTATATTTGCAATGATTATATTGAGGATTTTCAAAATAAAATGTTTGCCTCCCAAGAAGAGGCCCATGATTTCTTTGATGAGGAATCCCATGATTCCGAGGACTCACTTGATACATCCTTTCTGATGATCTTGATAGTTGTCGCGTTTTTGGCCATGATGCCACTATGGATGATCCTTACAAAGATGAACTTGCTATAGTTCCTTATATTAAGAATGAAATTGTTGCTATTGCACCCATACTTGATTTTCCTATTATCCTTTTTAATTCTCCAAATCATATTCCGGAGAACTTTGCTCTTATTAAGGATCATAGTGATGGGTTGCATTTATCTTATGTTCCTAAAAACCATGTCGAAAACTATACACGTGTGCTTTTAGGTCATGAACATCATGCTTCATTTGATAGTTATATTGTTGAGTTTGTTCATGATTCTACTGAAAATTACTTTGAGAGAGGAAAGTTTGGTTGTAGCAACTTCCATGTTACAAAAACACGTCTATTTTTGTTGAAAGTTTTGAAGTTGTTCTTGTTCCACCTTCCTATGCTTGTTGCTTTGTGATTCTTTGATTTATTTTCTTATAAGATGCATATGCATAGGAAGTGGGTTAGGCTTAAATGTGTTTCATATTTGCTTCTTGATGCTCTCTTTTGCTTCAACTCTTATTCTCTTATGAGAACATCTTTCATAATCATTCATGCCTAGCTAAAAGGAATAAAAGAAAGGGCTTATTGGGAGGCAGTATGATCTATACAATTAGATTTATGGAATTTGTTCTGAGTTTTTTTATTTGAGTTGCAGAAGTACCCCAAAAAAATATTTACTACTTGCTGGTCTGTTTTTTACAGATTCTGCCACATTTTGCGTTTTCACCGTTTTGCAAACTTAAGCTTGCGTTTTCTTTGCAAAAACTTTTTGGCAATCATGATAAACAATATCTCTTCATGAAAATATTTATTTCCGGTAGAGGAAAAATTATTTTATTATGGGTACTAACCACTCTAATCAGCTTATGATGAGTTCCGTATGAAGAGAGTTTTCAAGTATGCGACGGAAGATGATGAAGATGATGAAAGCAGATTCGGGAGTGTCAAGCTCTCAAGATTGGGGATGCCCCCATGCACCCCAAGAAATATCCAAGGAGACTCAAGCGTCTAAGCTTGGGGATGCCCCCGTGCATCCCCTTTCCATCAACAATCATCAGTTCGTCCTTCTCCATGTTATATTTTTATCTCTTCATGCGTTATGTGCTAAACTTGGAGTGTATCGCTCTTTAATTTTTAGTTTGATTTAGTTTTGCTTTATGTTCATAACAAGTTGGATCCTAGACTTCATTGTATGGGAGAGAAACACGCTCCACTCCACCCTAGAACACAACATAGGCTTGCATGCTTATCTTTCTTTTTGTGTGTGTTCTTTATCTTTGCATGGATGCTGTCATGCTTAGCTCTTAGTTTTCATGCTTATCTTTTTAAGAGCTTTTATTTAGGATGATTTAGGAACTCTCTTGAGTTATCATGCTTATCTTGTTTATAGAGTTTGCTTGTTGCACTGAGTTGTGTGTCTTGCATGAGTAGGTAATTAAGGTTGCTATTACAAGTGTAGTAGTAACTTGCAATAGTTTTGAGGTATTTATTTGAGTAATGTTTGGAGTTTTGGTGCCAAGAGCTTGAGACTATTAGTGATAGGTGTCGTATTTTGGGAAATCCATGCTTATTTTCTAAAGCTACAAAAAATAGTTGAGAACTCTAGCTACTAGATTGATCGCTAACCTCTGGAGGGGTTGGAATATATAGAGAACCCTCACGTACCATGGGTCGAGGATGCGCAAGGATAACAAAATCCCCATACACTCCTCCTTGGGCTACTTGTCTCCTTGTGAATCTACTGATTAGATAGAGAGTTACCGATTATAAGTGCATGAGTTCTTCGGACTAATGTGAGTATTCGATTGTTGGCACTTCCACCTTCCATATTTTGCTAGCCTCTTTGGTACCATGCATTGCCCTTTCTCATCTTGAGAGTTGGTGCATACTTCGTCGGTGCATCCAAACCCTTGGCATGATATGCTCTATCATCGTAAACATCCTTATATCTTCCTCAAAACAGCCACCATACCTACCTATCAAGGCATTTCCATATCCTTTCTGAGATACATTTCCATGCAACATCCACCATCTCATGACTTGATCTTCATGTCATACATGCTTTTGCTTGATCGAGGAGCCGCATGCTAGTTGGGATTTTCCATTATCATTGCTACATGACGCGCTAGTATCATCGCATATCCTGCTATACTAGCAGAGGCATACATTTGCATTCATCATGATAGTTTTAATTTTTCTTTATGTTGAGTACTTCTTGTAAAGTGTGAAGATCTTCTTTATATTCTTGTAAAATATAGAGTGTTGCCCTTAAGTGAGGGAAAGATCCCAAAGAGTAAAAATGAAAATATCCCAAAGAGGAAAAATGAGAGATAAATAGAAAGAGCCAATGAGGCCACAAAAATACAAAAAAATAGAAAAAGAGAAAAAAGAAATAAAAAGAGAGAAGGGGCCAACACTACTATTCCTTTTGAAAGATCCACACTCGTACTCATTGTCATATTTGTGCTCCATAGAGATTATCATTCATGCATAACTATGTGGGGATACTTACACTATGGAACTTGGCTTGCATATTCCAAGGATGAGCCTCCTCAAAAGAGCTCTAGGTCTTCATCATCAAGCAAGTTGGATGCACCCCCACTAGTTCCATAGGAGAGCTGACCTTAGCTCATATGTGCATCCGTTGCATGGAAATCCCTACTCCTCACATCATAACTCTCATTTGGATTTCTCTCGCCTATGATTGTCCTCATTGATGTGAGCCTTTCACACCTTTTTTGTCTTCCTTCCCCATCATTTTTCTCTTTCCCATCCTAAGTGCCAACACATCTTGGTCGCGCTCATCCATTGCATGAATGCTCAAAGTCCAAAGGGAGAGTATCAGTTTGGCTTGTACATGACTAGTGGTCAGGGGACGAGTCAAAATAAGATTCCGAAGGAGACCAAGTGTGAAGTTTTAGTAGATTGAGTTCTCAATTAAACTATATAGTATTTGTATGATCTATATCCATCTCCCACTTCTTGCACACAAACACCATTGGGAGACATTTGAGTAACGGACAGCGAAAGCTCTTGCACCTTTATGTTCCTACTTTAATAATTTCAATACTGGATATAGACTCTTGCTTTTTATTATCTTGACTTGAATTGCATATCTTACTTGCTTTACTTTGAATTTCTTATATTTGTGTTAGCATGTGACTACAAAAATTATCTCTGTTATCATTTACCTACTCGAGGACGAGCATGATTAAGCTTGGGGATGTTGATACGTCCCAGACATATCTATAATTTCTGCTTGTTCCATGCTCTTTTAGGAGACATTGCTATGTGTTTTGCTACGCTTTTATATCTTTTTACCCATATTTGGACTAACCTACTAACTCAGTGCACCCAGTGCCAGTTTTTGTCTGCTGATGTCTGTAAGTTGTAGGTTTTTACCCATATTTACACAACTCCAAAAATTCCAAGAAAATCAGATAAAAAATCAGCGCATAAGAAGCTTCTGGTATCACCGAAGATGGGCCAGAGGGGGGCCACCCCCTCCCAGGCGGCTAGGGAGCGCGACCCCACCCTAGGTGCGCCACCAGGGCGCCTGAGAGGTGGGGACACCCCGTGGTGCCCCCCTTGGGCCTATTTGTACCCCTCGCTCCGAAAACCCTTGAGGAGACCCCCGCATCGAGATTTTCCTCTCTGTTCCGCCGCCGCTCTTCCAAGATAGGGAACACCAGAAGACCTCTTCCTGCACCATGCCGGAGGGAGAATTGACCTCCGCGAGATTCTCCACTATCATGGACACTTCCCGGATATGCCGTGAGTAGTCCCCCTTGGACCATGGGTCCATGACCAGTAGCTATGTGATGTCTTCTCTCGAATCTTGTGCTTAAATTCTTAGCCCTTGTGATCTGCCCTACATGATCAAGGCATCTATGTAATTCTTTCTATTGTTGCTATGTTGAGTTTGCTGGGATCCGATGGATTATGAGATTATGTTCAGATTGTGATGAGTTATATATTTGGTTCACCTTTTATATTTTTTTCTTGAGTAATTCTTGCATGTTCTCCATTGCTTTTTATTGCTTTGGCCAAGCAGTAGATAGCAACTCCCAGAGGGAGCGTTTATGCTTGATTGTGGGTTCATGCCCCCTGATTTCTAGCTTGAGTGACAGAAACATGAGACTAGGGGATGTGTTGTTGCCACCAGGGAGAAAAAACGGTGCTTGTAATCGCGGTTGCAAGGATTTTTTTACCTTACGCAAAGTTTGTTAATGCAGTTGTCTGTTGCTTTGAGTTTGCACTTTGGTTGGGGCTCACAACTTAATACCAGCGAGATATTCTATCTAGATATCTCAAGGTGGATGAGTATTGCGTAAATGCCGATAGATTTCGGTCTACTTTTCTTGGCATACTGCCCATACTTTTGAGCCTCTAACTTTCTTGCAGCATAATTAGCATTGCGGTGTGTTTATAATTCTGTCAATTGCCCAGCTGTAATTTGTTTACCCAACTTAGCTAGTGCACATCACGGGACCCCGGTCCATATTACCATCACTGTTTACAACTCCATTTTATTTTCTTCTTTTACTTTTCGTTGCAATTATCACTACTATCTACCCTTGCGTTTCATCCTTTGTAAACAACAAGGACGGAGAGATTAACAACCTTTCTGTACTCGTTGGGAGAAAAGTTACTTGTTGTGTGTGCAGGTCCAGGTAAAGTAAGCAACCCTTGGTTGTGAACGGCGTCATTGTTCACTTTACCACCTACTTGTCGTCTTCGGAGTCTTGCGGGAGACATAAACCTTGGTATATTCACTAAGGGAAATTTGCCGCTATCTACATGTCAACCTCCCACTTGGGGCAAACCAATGAAGGGAGAGAAGCCGTTATCATCTCTTGTACCATCAGCGACATCGACGGCCTCTTCCGCGCTCGCAAGATGCTACTGGAGTTGATTTGTCGCGTGCCTGGCGGTGAGATCGTGCCCGCGCCGAAACCTGGCGAGTGCGTCATCTTTACGGTGCACTTAGCTCGCGGTTTCGGTCTTCCGGTGAGCAAGTTCTTCCGTGACTTAACTATTTCCGGATGCAACCACACCACCTCAGCACCAACGCTATTATGCTGCTCTCGACCTTCATCACTCTATGCGAGGGCTACCTCGGTGTGCGGCCATGCCTAGGACTGTGGACTCGGCTGTTCCACTTCCGGTCTCAGGTGAACGCAAGCGGCACCATGCTGCCGAAACCGAAGGGTGCCGACCTGCCGCCAGTCGCCGAGAAGGTGATGTTCGACTGCGGTACAACCATCATCTACCCCAACTCGAAGACGGGTTAACCGAATCCAAAGCCTTTGGAGTCGTTAAAGAAATGTCTGAAAACCTTCTTGTACATCCGGACTCCGGACGGCCAGGCCGACTGGCATAATCTGCCGTGCAGCCGCCACCGCGCCTCAGGCAGAATTGGGGAATCGGTGTCGACCATAGAGATTTCGACCTGGACGAGATGCACAAACGAGTGCGCCAACTGCACGCGGAGGAAGGGCTGGACCAGGACGACCTGGTCGACGGTTGGATCTACCGCCGAGTGCAGCCTCTCCAGGTTTGGGAAGGGACCCTACAGCCGGCGCAGGCCGCCTCCTCAGGTACTCTTGATCTTTCCCTTCTTTTCTTTGTTTTGTGCATTCTGACGCCCTGGTCACCATCTTTGCATGTTTTCTTCGCCCAATAGCTATACGAGGACGGACAGGAGACTGCCTCCGGTCACTCCTACCGCTCCGAGTCTAATGTTAACGACAACAAGGTCACTGAGAGCGAGGACGCTAAGACCGAAGCTCGGGCAGCCTCGATGTAAATCGGACAAACGCGCATGATATGAGGCTGTGCCGACTGCTGATCCCCCTCCCCAGGGTGGACCGACTGCAGCGCGAGCGTCGAAGGGGCAGAGGTAAAAAGACTACGCGAGGTCGTCAGGCAACTGGGAAGCGGTCAGCTGCTCCCATTCTAGTGGATGTGCCTCTGGACATTGCTCCCCTGAGTTTCCGGATGCCCAGCCGAGCACCCCAAGTAGTCGGTAATACATTAACCGTCCATTTTCTGCTCTTTTTACTTTCCATAGTGTCTCATTCTTCCTTGCTTCCTGGCTTTGCAGGGAACCGTGCACTTCTAATGCTGGTGCCGCCGGCTTCCCTTCGGCCGCTCGCCACGTTGCCTCGACTGTATCCTCCCAAGCTGGAGTCAGCTGGAAAAGGCCCCCGGCAGTTGGCGACACTGCCATGCTTGAGCGCGCCAAGAAAGCCCGTGCGGATGCATCGCGCATGTCCAGGTCGACCTCTTCTGCGGCTCACTCCTCCGTCGCGGCCGATGGAGCTGCCAACGTGCAGATCCACGCGCCGGCCGCCACCACCTCTTCTCCCGCTGCGGCTGGTGAGTCTGGTGCCATGCAGTCGGTCGTGCCGGCTACCACCATTACTCCTCCAACCGCCGATCTGGGTGGGGCCACTCCTGAGATCGGCCCGGGCCAACGTGATGCTTCTGCTGCCGAGGTCCCTGTCATGCCGGTTGCGCCGGATGCGCCTGCTTTGACTACTCAGACACCCGCCGACCCGGCCACAACCATCATTCCTTCGGCCTCAAGCGAAGCTGCACCGAGTCTTGCCTTGCTGCCTCAGCAAACTGCTCCAGTCCGGACTGTTTCCTTGGCCGAGAAGTTCTGGCGAGAGTATCTGGACGCCGACATTGATGCGGCCTCTGAATCTTCCACCGCCGAAGCTGGGTCGTCTGACAGGACACCAGCTGCAATGTAGGGACCGAGTCAGGGGCTTCGTTTTTTTTAGACTAAAGGCCGTGGCCCGATTTTATAAATAAAGCCATGAAGGCAACGGGTTCACAAGTAACCAACAGAGTATGTTACCAACGAGAAAAGAGAAAATACAGACCATCAACAGATGATCAGAGACAGACACGTAGGCCCCAACCTACAAAGCGCGCAATACTAACTAAGATAAACTGCAAGCAGCAAAAAGGGAAACATCATGCAGTCGCGGAGAGGTGCTTGACAGAATCACGAATGCGAGAGATGATCAGGTCCAGGCCAGCTTGGTCCACCTCCTTAATCGTTGATCTCCACTGCAATAAGAGAGAAATAATAACATAAAGGCAATGAGCGTAGAGGGCGTCTTTCCTGAGCTCCTTGTTGAGGAGGGCTCCTTGTCTCTTATTTTAGTCCGTCTACCAAGGGACGAAAGCAGTCTTCGACCGACTGCTGGCTAGCTATTCTTCCAGCCAAAAGACCCTCGCAAGTTTGAAACGTCGATCGGACGCGCAGGTCGCCGACATCGCCCAACTGAAAGGTTTGTTTTTCCGATTGAATTCCTCTGAAATCTGCCTACCTGATTCTGATTTCTGTAACATTGATCTCGGGTTCTAATGCCAACCTTCCCGATGTAAACGTTCTGCAGAAACGGCAGGCCGAGCTGGAAGGTTAGCTCAGCGATCTGACTGCTGAGCGCGAAGAGGCCGCGAAGGAACGACACTAGCTGCAAGCTGTTGAGGCCCTTCTCCAAGGCCACGTGAAGCAGCTGGCCGGGCAAGTATCCAGTCTGAAGACTGCTCATCAAAAAGAGTTGGATACGCTGCTCCGAGCTCGGGATGAGGTGGAGGTGGAGCTTCACATAGAGCGAGATGCTGCGGTGCAGAAGATGGAGGTCGACGCCAAGAGCCATCAGGAGGAGTTGGGTGCTGCTACGAGGCGAGATGATGTGGCTCTTGCCGGGATGCAAGAGATGGATGACCTGATTGCCGGTATGTTTTAGAACTCTTTGTGGCCAACTACTTTCCTCTTCTTGCAACCGACCTTGACTTCTTGCTGTCTGACTTTACTTTTGATCTTCTTCTCTAGCCTGTTGGCCTGATTCCCAAGCGGATCCTGAGGAAGCCATCATGAACGACCAGCAAGCTCGTCCGGAGGAAGGTGCGGTCATCAACGACATAGCCCCCTAGAGCCCAGATGAGCTCATCCTGTCCACCCGTACGTGCATGCCTCTGATCAAAGGCGCCCTTTGTGCGTTTAAGACTTGTGTGCATAAGCTCAACCGGCTGCTCTGTCCTTCTGCCAAGTCCCAAGAGGAAGATTCTGCTGTCGAGCCCAAGGAGGGAGATGCTGTTTTCGAGCCCAAGGAGGAAGAGGCTGCGCCGGATGCCACCATCGCCGAAGTGGTCAAGATGTTGAAAGCCACCCCTCGGCGGATTCATGTCTTGTTGGATCACAGATGGACCTTACCACCGTGGTATGCTGGTATCATGTGCTGGAATTCATCCTGCTTAAGGCGGTACGAGCCGAATCACAGAGCACCCTCAGTGCGACTTACTTTGAGATTAATCACCATTTTTCCTAAATCGTCTCCTGGCTTAACCCCAGGAGTACATCCCTTTTCTGGATGATAAGGGCGTGCCGATTTCTCCATTAACGATGAGCGAGCTCGCGTATAGCACCGAGGATGACAGCTAAGAGAACTCTCGTCCGCGTGAAGGCATCCAATCCTCCACCTCCGGGGCGTATCGTGACTCCAACCTTGAAGTTGAGTCGTCGGGAAGCTCGTCTGGGCAATCGGAGCCACCTGCCGTCGACGGGACTGAGCGAGTTGTGCAACAGTCGGATCCAACTGCATCGCAAGCATAGCCGGCTGCATCCCAGCCAGAGCCTGCCACCGCGCAGCCGGATCCAACCGCCTCTCAGCCGGCCACAGCTACCCCCCCCCCCACCAGAGACAACCGCGCCACCTTCTGGTGAGGAGACGACGACAGATGCTCCGACTGCTTGAAAGGCCCCTGCAATTCTTGTTGTTGCATGTTTATCTCAATTTTTTTGTTAGATTATGAGTGCACCCACTTGGGGTGTTTTATTTGTGTAATTAATACATTGGGTCGTAGGCCAAGTACTTGTAAGATACATTTTCTTATCATTTGTACTGAAATGTATGCAAACCTATCTTTGTGTTTTCTACCTGTTGCTCCTTTTCTTTGCCTTTTTCCTCTCGCAACCGCGTGCTCTCGCCAGCCGGACAGACGACCTGTGGTCTGGATCGAAGATTGGACTTTGAGAGAATAGGTTAAATACTTTTGAGCCTCTTAGGCATTTTTCAACACACAACAAGGAGCAGGAAAAGCCGATTGCACCTTGCCGACTACTGGCTAGTCAGCTTGGTCGCAATCGGGTTTTCGGTTGCGACCACCTTTGATTTATCTCAAAATTAATTTCCAAGTGGCGGCTCTGACCGGAGCTCCTCTCCCCGATATTACAGCCGAATTGTGGTCTGCATCCGTATCGAATAGTAGCTCGGCCCAAACCATCACTTTTCTTGATTCTTGAGATTGATTCTCGTGGATCGGCCAATCAGTCCCCGAGTCAGCTTTTCCGACAGTGGGGACGAATTTGTAGAATTTAGACAACTCGGTATGACCAGGTATATAAAGACAATCGAATGAAGTTTCCTGAACGAATGATGGCTTTACTGATAAACCTTGGAAGGATAAAAATACATCTTTATCGTTCAACTATAAAATGGGTATAAGAGCTCGGCGTTTCAGGGACCCTCCGTTTCAACTCCTGAGGTGTCCGTGTGCCGGGTCGGCTGCATGTAGTCGATCAGGCATTATGCGTTGTTTTTTAGCGCTCGACTGATGATGAACGGACCCTCCCAATGGCAAGACAACTTGTGCTAGCACGCTGACTGTAGAATTCGGCGGAGCACCAAGTCGCCCTCACGAAAAGCGAGGGGCTGATCTTCTTTCTGTGGTATATTGACGATCTGGACAGAGCCAACAGACACGCTTCTTCTTTGAGATCAACACCATCTTCTCTAGCTTCCTTGGCTTCTGCCTCTGTGTACAGGGCGTAGAGAGGTGAATAGAACTCGATGTCGGAAGGGATGATTTCCTTTGCTCCGTATACGAGGAAGATGGGAGTAAATCCAGTTGAACTGTTGGGTGTGGTGAACAAACTCCAAAGCACAGCTGGCAGTTCATCAATCCATGCTCAGGGTGCTCGCTGAAGTGGCGCGATCAGTCGAGGCCTTATGCCTGACAGAATGAGGCCGTTTGTTTGCTCTGCTTAACCATTAGATTGTGGGTGGGAAACAGATGCCACTTCCAGCCGGATTCGCTGCTCGGATGCATACCGTGCCAGTGCCCCCTTTGCAAAATTGGCGCCATTTTTAGTGATGATGTTGTGCGGCAGCCCATATCGGCTTGCAATATCTACCACAAACTTGAATGCAGTTGGCCCATCCAATATCTTGATTGGCCGAGCTTCAAACCACTTGTTCAACTTGTTGACTACAACCAGAAGATGCGTCATGCCACCCCTAGCCGTCTTGAATGGCCCCACCATGTCCAGTCCCGAAACCGCAAACGATCATGTTATTGGGATGGTTCTGAGTGCTGAGACCGTCCAGTGGCTCTTGGCTTTGAAACGCTGACAACCGTTGCAATGTTTCACAAAATCTCCCGCTGCTGCCCGCGCATTCGGCCAATAGAAACCATGGCGTAAAGCCTTGGCTACTATTACTGTGGCTGATGCATGATGGCCACATTCACCTTGATGGATATCTTGTAGCAGTTGCATCCCCTTGTCCGGCTCAACACAGTGCTGAAGGACTCCGGTTGTATTGTGGTGGACTAGCTCGTTGTTGATGATAGTGTATGCACCAGATCGGCGCTGGATCTGCGGAGCTTTGACGTCATCCGAGGGGAGGTCACAATTTATCAGGAAATCTCGTATTTGTTGAACCCAAGAAGGTGCAGTTACGACCACTAGAACAACTATAGGTGCTGGTTTAGGTGCCATTGCTACGTTATAGTTGGTTCCGGATGCCTCTTACATGACCACATCAGTCCCTAAGCTGACGACGGCAACCCCTGGAACGAAGTCGGTAGCCCCTGGTGTTGTTGGCTCGAAGGAACCTGCAGCCCCCTGTGCGACCGAAACCGTCCTCTGGACGGATACCTTTGCGGGTTCTGCTGCTTTCGCACTCAGAGCCTCCAAGTCGGCCGAAATGAAGATGGACTCTGATTCTAGTGAAGGCTTGATGGATGGCTTCTTGATGTGCTCTAAGGAAATGTCTAATGGTATGGATTTTCTTGTGGAACCTAGCTTGGAGAGTGCGTCTGTTGCATCATTCTCTGCTCTGGGCACATGATGGAATTCGCAAGCCTCAAAGGAAACACACAGCTGCTGAACCAGGAACGTGTAGCTTGCCATGTTTGCATCGTTTGCATCCCAATAGCGGGTACCACCTGGTCGGAGTCACCATAACACAAGATCCATGGATGTTGATCTCCTTTTCCAGCCGAATGCCATGGACGAGAGCTTCGTACTTGGCGACGTTGTTGGATGTATCGAAATGTATTTGCAGGACATAGTTGAGCTTGTCATTATTGGGAGAAGTGAGGACAATGCCATCTCCCAGGAAGTTTCTCATCTTGGAACCGTCGAAGTGCATCCTCCAATGATCCGAGTCAGGGCAGGGCGGCTCATATTGTCTATCAGCTCAATCCACAAGAAAATCGGCCAAAACTCAAGACTTGACTGTTGTGCAGGGTTCGTACTTGATGCCATGAGCAGCGATCTCGATTTCCCACTTTTCCACTCGGCCGGTTGCCTCTTGGTTTCCAATGATATATGCAATGGATGCCAAGCTAACAACCGTGACCGGATGCGCCTGGAAGTATGGCTTCATCTTCCTTGCTGCCAAGTACACACCGTAGCACATTTTCTGGTAATGGGGTAATTCTTCTTGGAGGTTGATAGCATTTCACTGATATAGTACATTGGCCTTTGGACCGATTGCGCTTTGTCCTTCTCAAAACGCTCTACCACCATCACAACACTGACCATGCGAGTAGTATCCGCGATGTATAACATCATCGGTTCTTTCCCAGTCGGCGCGACTAGTACTGGAGCTGTGGAGGTCATGCGCTTCAGTTCCTTGAAATCTTCATCCGCCTGCGATGTCCATGTGAATTTCTCCATTTTGGGATTGCCTTCTCTCCCAGCCGACTGAGAAATCGGCTGAGCGATGCCAGGCATCCGGTGAACTTGTGCACGTCCTTGAGGTTTCTTGGCTGTTTCATTCGCTCGATTGCAGCTATCTTCTCTGGGTTGCACTCGATCCCTTGTTCAGAGACAAGGAATCCCAACAACTTGCCGGTTGTCATGCCGAATACACACTTATCTAGATTGATCCTGATCTGATAAGTGCGCTAATTTGCGAATGTTTCCTTCAGGTCGGCCAACAACGTCTGCCGCTTGACCGTCTTGATGACTAAATCATCCACATACACGTGTATGTTTGTGCCGAGCTGTGGGTTCACACAGCGCTGCATGGTGCGCTGATAAGTTTCTCCATCATTTTTCAGACCAAAGGGCATGTTGGTATGGCAATAAGCCCCGAAAGAGGTGATAAATGCAGTTTTTTTATCCTCAACAACAAGTTTGATCTGGTGGTAGCCAGCAGTGGCATACAGAAAATATAAAAGCTCACAGCTGGCTGTAGAGTCAATGACTTGATTTTTTCGGGGCAGAGCGAATGGATCCTTGGGTAATGCCTTGTTCAGGCAAGTGTAATTGGTACACATGCCCCAAATCCCGTTTTTCTTCATCGCGAGGATTGGGTTTGCCAGCCACTCGGGGTAGAACACTTCCATGATGAAGACGACTACGAGGAGCTTGGAGATCTCTTCACCATTTGCTCTTCTCTTGTCTTCGAAAAAGCGTTGAAGGGGTTGTTTGACCGGCTTTGAGCCTAGCCGAATATGAAGTTTGTGCTCGGCGAGTTCCCTCGACATTCCAGGAATGTCCTAAGGAGACCATGCAAAGATGTCCCGGTTCTCACGTAGGAAACCGAAGATCTCTCCTTCCTATTGGCTGCTCAGGCCGACTCCGACGACCACACAATCGGTGGGGTCGGAGGGATCCAGAGCAATCCTCTTGTTGTCCTTGCCAGCTTGAACTGGGTCTCGTCGTTTGATCTCTTGATCTTTCCAGTTGGCAGTGGTGCTTTGGTTTGAGCTTGAGCCATGGCCACCAACTTGTCAAGCTGACGCCGCTCTTCAGTGACAACTAGTGACTCGGCCAGCTTGGAACTGGCCGCAGAGCATTCGAGAGAATTCTTGTAATCACCGCAGACAGTGATGATGCCCTGCGGGCCTGGAAGATTTATCTTCAGAAATGGGTGGTGAGGCACGACCATGAACTTGGCGAATGCTGGAAGATCCAAGAGGAAATGATATGGGTTGTTTAGGTCGGCCCCCTCAAACCAGATCGGCTCTCGGCGAAAGTTATCTTGGGTGTCGAAGACTACATCCAGCCGAATGCGGGCCAGTGGAGTGCACGAGAGGACGGGGACGATGCCGTGGAAAGTGGTCCGACTGGGTGGAAGCTCACTCTAGCCGATGCCCAACTTGATCATGGTCTCATGGTATAGGATGTTGATGTTGCTGCCCCCATAAATGAGGGTCCGAGTGAACAGGCACGAATATCTCGATGCTACTATGATGGCATCCACTACTAGGAAAAGATGCCCGGATTTGGCAACAAGCCTGGATGGTCCTCCTTTCCCTAGGTGATGAGGTTGTCTGACCACTACATGTACTGAGGAATCGGCGGCATGGTGGCATTGACCTCCTCAGCCCATGCCCGCCGACTGCCCTTGTCCAATGACTCGTTGGTGAAGATCATGTAGGTCGCATCCTGTCGCGTGTTGTAAGGCCCGATATGAGGTACTCTTCCAGATCTAGATGTTTCCATCCAGATCTGGGGACGAAGCACATATCTGTCCCACCGCGACATATGACATCGCCATTTGCCCCGGATTTCCAACATGATATCACAACATTACAGCTACATGGATACAACATCTCATACAATCGGCATACAACTGCCTTAAATACAATACATCAGCGGAAGATACATGTCTGAGTACATGCTACATTCAAATGCCTAGTGGCAAAGGTAAAACACACCATTCCCGTAACCACACGGGTCCAGGCTCTCCTCGGGGATCCACATAACTAGTCGTCGTCGAGTCTCCACGAAGGCATCCAGAAGAAGAGTCGAGGTGGTAATCAACTGCAGCGGCCGATCAGGCAAAACATAAAAGGGAAAAGAAAAGAAAGGGGTGAGAATATATCAAAATCTTGTAACTAACTTCTCACGGGTAAGAAGTGGGTAGTGGTGAGGTTGCAGACGCACTAGAAATATATGAGTGGCTAACGGTCTATTTAGAGTAAGATGAGAACCAAGAATTCGATGAGGAATCGCCTCCAACAAGTCTTGCTATCAACTACTTACGCAAGCATAACACCTATCCTATCCTTGTCCTCCTCTTCGCATCCCGACGAAGAAGAATCTGTCAAGGCACACACACGTTGATCAAGTTATTCAATATGATTCAGTTGATGTTATCTATGAACAGGACGTAGGTTCCAAGTCGTCCATAACTGTGGACACGGCTTCTCGAAATGATTTAACCCTGCAGTGGTGTACCAACTGCCCATTACAAGGCTCCGCACGCACGCCCATCTCTCACAGTTGCTACCCATCATAGGCAACCATTTTATGATTTAGTTCCAATATATTCGAAACGACAGGTCCCTCTAGCTAACAACGAACAAATCCGGGTGGCCCCCGGGGAGTCGACACCTGTAGCAGCCCATTTGCAATAATTGTAGATCAACATGAAATTGCACTTTGTCTAATGACTTTGTAACTTGGCATGATGCTAGTGTTTATCATTTCATGTGGTGATTTAAATTTTCATTGGGATTGGAGCCCATTTGATTTGTTTTCAATTGCTCCAAAGATGGTTCAAGAAGCATGTTGGGGGATTTGTTCCATTTGCATTTCAACTTCCCTAAACCCCAAACTTGGCCTAGCCTTTTCCATTGCAATGCCAAGGGTTTTAAAAACCTCAAGTCATTTTTTTCATCACCAAAAATGTGGCCTCTAGTTCAAAGTGATTTGAATTTCAAAAAAGAGCTCCTCATTTTAGTTGTTGCAAAAATTCTCAAACCATTTTTGGAAATTGAGGAATATTACAAGGAGTATTTTGCATATTTTTGTGCATTAAAATTCCTTGAAATTTGAGCTAGAAAATTCCCTAAACCATTTCTGTTTTATTTCAATGGAAAATGTACAGAGGGTGTTCTTTTTTTCCTTCCAGACCGAAGCCCAGCCCACCTAGGCCTCTTTCCCCGCAGCCCAGCTGGCCCTGTCCAGCGAAGCGGTGTGCAGGGGGCTGTCTTGGCCGTCCGATCTCGATCGAGCGCTCGCCCTTCGTCGCCTTTCCACGCTGGAGAGGTCCCCGCCGGACTCCATCTCACAGCCAGCAGGAGCGTCGACGTCGATGCGGCCGACGTGCACTAGAGGGCTCCCCTCCATATATTCCGAGCCCCTGAGCCCCAGGACCCCCTAGGGTTCCACTTCTCCCGCAGTTTCCCCCTCGCCGCCGCCGGGAGGATCTCCCCTCGTTTGTTCTGCTCCGCCTAGCTCCGGTGAGCCCCGCAGCAATTCGCTGCCGTCTCGCCAAGTTCTTGACCAAGCGCTTGTCTGCACGGACCTCAAGCTCACCTCACCCCGTTTCTGTGTCCAGATCGGAGCCCGGTGGAGCGAGACGACCCCGCAGCAGAGCAGGCCGCCGCTGACCTCTTCGTCCCAGATGACCTCCCCGAAACCCTTCCTCCTCTACAGCTAGGCTGGGACGCACGTTGCGACCCACAAGGTGAGATGATGCCCACGCCTTTGGCTGTAGTTGCGCGTAGCCATCTGTCCACGGTAGCAGTAGCGGATCCGCCGCGTTTGAACGTTGCCGGCGAGGAATTCAAGCACGTCGTGCCATGGCATGCCTCGGGTGCTCTCCCGCGTGCTCCTGGAGCGTCCAGAGCGTGCCTTTGGCCCTCAAGGACCCGCCTTTTTCGCGTGTAGTGAAGTTCGACATCCGCATCTGAATCTCCCTGCCACGGTAACGCAGCGCCGCCGCGAGTTGAGTTGAAGCTGGCCACCGCTCCGGTGAGGTTCAGGCCACGGAAGGGGTACCCAAGGGTTCGTGGTGATGCCCTCTAGGATCTGGAAGTAACTCCATGGCCAGAGGCGCCGTGATCTCAACGCGCGCATCAATCAAAGTTTGGGCTTTTGCTTCTGTCAGTCTGAAGTTCAGAGCCGTTCGCCGCCGTGCTGTTCCCGTGAGATTTGCGAGGAGATGGAGAGGAGTTGGTGGCCATGACGAACACCCCTGTGTAGAGCAAGGTGCCCTCTCGGGTTTTCCTCATGGCGTGGTGGCCGGAGCACGCCTGTGCGCGATGCGAGGTTCACCGGAGTTGCGCGTCGTGTCAGGTTCAGGTGACTGCAAGTGTTCGAAGTTCAGAAAGCAGGGGAGGATGAAGCTTACCTAGGCTGCTGCTCGTTTCATTTCAGAAAACGATTCGTAGCGCAGTGGTAGGGGGGTTTTGGTATAACGCAGCGCGGCACGGGTTCGAATCCCAGCCCGGTGCCCCCATTTTTTGCATTTATGCGGTGGCTGACCATCGGGGCCCTCCTGTCAGTGGCAGGAGCCTAGTGGGCTGAGGCCCAGAGAGAGAGGAGAGGAGTTGAGCCAGCTTTGGCCGAGAGAAGCCCATCTGGGCAGAGCTCTCCTATTTTTTTCTTCTTTCTTTTCTTTTTCCTTTTTCTTTCCTGTTTAAGTTCAAATTCTCAGTTGAATTCAAATTCAAATCTGAATTTGAACTTTATCCTTTTTTATCACCTTCATGGCATCCCATATATGAATTTGGGGTCGTTTTGTCCACTGATCACAATGGTGATGTCCTTTTAACATTTTGACCCCTCTAAATTTTGGAGTGGTGGTAATTTTGCAAAGAAGCCCCTCATTTATTTTGAATTTGCAAAGTGTTTTGCAACTTCAAAGTGTGACATGCCATATATGGATTTGGGATAGAAAAATTCAGGGAATTTAATGGTGATGTCCATTTGGTGTTTTTACAACTCAAATGGAGATGGTGTAAACACTTGACCATCTCAATTTTCCTTGCCCCCTTTTCCCTGCATTCCTTTCAACTTCAGTGCATGTTGAATCTTGTTCATCTGATCAGTCAAGTTTTGTTCCATGTTGTCTTCAAATCTTTGCAATCTCAACCAGCCCCTAGCATATTGTCATATGCAATGTGGCTGGATCCTTTTCTTCTGTTGTATCTTCCGGTGTCAAATTCACCGACACTTTTCTCCGTCTCCGGAATCGATAGTTATTTCACGATGTTTATTTAATGTTAATTGTTGTTATTGATTCATGCCATGCCATGTTGCTATGATATTTACACCAAAGTTAAGGCTATGACCAAAGCCATAAAAATATAAGTAATTTCATATGAAGTTATTGACGTGTCGTCAACACCTCCATTTAAATTTGACTAGATACGGTGACACCATGTATTTAAACCTGATCATCTCATCCATGCTTGAGCATTGTCGGTCTCGATGTTTACTTGTGTGCTTCTCTTGCCGGTACCTTACGTTAGCACCTGAGACTGCCGAGGAGACTTACGTGGAGATTTCCGACACCGAGCCCGAGGACCCTGCTACGTCTGCTCCGTCGACCGATTACCCAGGCAAGGGGAAGATTTATACCATTACTTTATAACTCTCTGCCTACCTGCCTAGCTGTAGTCTAGAACGATTGTTTGATCCTATCCACCTTGTTTATGCCATAATCAAAACCAAAACGCCAAGATCCCCACATCCCAGCAAGACGTTGTATTGCCGCTGCTCAGCCATTGCTTAGTATGTTTAGGAAAACTTGCTGCTTACTCCTATGCTATGGTTGGGATATCATGTTATTAAAGAAGTTGGTTGATATTTATTATTATGATGTTAATTATACTTGACGAAAGATGGGAGACGGGGCTGTTCCCGCTAGGTGTTTTGTTCCATTTGAGTCACCTAGGTCCCGAGTTCCAGGTATTGTGTTTTCACGAGCATGCCTAATCGTCTGTGGGGTTCTATGGGGCCCCCTTGTCTTACCTACCTAGCTCCAAACAGCTCTAGTGGTGGCCCGAGCTGATTTACTATTCGCAACCGTGTGTGTGCTGGTGGTACCCCAGTTGTTTACAAACCACCCCGGGCCAGGAGGACTTGTTCCTTGGCTGGCCCACCTTGTCCGGCTGAGGACCCGGTCTCACGTGATATTAACCGGCTATCCAAACCTGCAACAAACGGTAGAGACCTATTCGAGAGGGCGGCCGGCTTTTGAGTTGGGTGTCGACTCACCGGGGGCCACCCGGAATTGTGCGTTGTTAGTTAGAGGGACTTTGACGTTCCGGAGTTTCAGGCGCTTACCTAGCCAAGTGGAAACCGGGCGTACATGCGAAGCCTATGATGGGCAGTTGGTACACCCCTGCAGGGTTAAATCTTTTCGAAAAGCCGTGTCCGCGGTTATGGACGACTTGAGACCTACTCCTTATTCATAGAATAACATCAAACTGGATCATAATTAAAACTTGCCTACCGTGTGAGTGCCTTGGCTGCTTTTCTTCGTTCAGGGGGACCGAGAGAAGATCAAGGTTGTGTTATGTTTGCCGTAAGTAGGTGAATAGCAGACTTATGACATGATGTCACGTGCATTCTTGGATCTTACCTCTACTCTAATAGAACGATAGACACCATATTTGCTAGTGCGTCTGCAACCTTTTCCATTTACCTTGTCTTACCGTAGGAAGTTAATTATCCTGTAATGATATAATCTCACCCCTTGTTTCCTTTGTGTTTTTACTGTTTTTCCTGATCGGCCGCTGCAGTTGACTACTACCTCGAACCGAGTACCGGACGTTACTTCGTGGAGGTGCCCCCGGAGGACGACGACGAGGATGACTTCGCTCAGTAGATCCTATAGTTGGGTTCCGACGATCTGTGGGTGGACTTGATTATGTGTAGCCCTCTCTAGGGCCATTTGGATTTTGACCGTACTCGGTCGTGATTGTCTTCCGCTTGTTGCATGATGTACTGTTGGGTCTATGGACCTCTGAGATGGTATAATAAATACCAGCGGCGATGTATGCCCTGGACTATATATATTTATGTCTTAGTATAAAGTTCATTGTTCTTATACCTATTGTCGAGAATCCGGCAACAACACGAGTGCGAGTGTCGTGAGTCGGAGGCCTTTTATGGGCTACTAACTCGAGCGGGATGTGAAAGCGACTAACTTGAGTTAGCACCGCATCGGGGGCCTTACAACTTGGTATTAGAGAAGGACTGAATGTAGGACCCCTTACTGGCCGAAGTTGAGTCTAGAAACTATTTTGCAGTTATTAAGGAAAAATCAGAGAGTAGGAACTCTTTCTTTTTCTTCTTACCCCACCCTCCCACCCCTTTTCCGTGAGGAAGTGAAACTCGGTTTTCTCTCTGCAACTTATCCCCTCTCAAAAAAAATCTAGGTTCTCGTTTACATGAGGCTCTGATTTCTCTATAATTTTTTGCTAGCGACGAGAAGGGTTGGCGTACGTTGAGAACACTGAGCCGCCACTTGGGGTTGACAGCTCCACCTCGCTTACGGCGTACCTCAGGTGAAACTCCTATACTGGGATGGTTGGCATCCTCTGGATGTGGTTCCTCCCCTTATAGGAGACCGCTTCGGCGGGCCGCTCAGGGCAGATGTCTCAATGTTCAGGTCTTCAACCACTCGTATATATTGTTGTATGCTCGCTAGCAGATTATTATCTTGGATTCGTATAATCTCGGTTTGGGGATTCAAGTAGCACCTAGCTTTCGACTTTTCGGGTTAACCTTGGTGGATATTCAGCCTTCGGCTTCCTCATACCTTGTGAGGAAGTTTTGTTATCAATATTGCTTTATCTTTTGGTTTCATCAATATTTCTACCATGTTCTCATAAGTTTTCCTGTATACAGGATGCCAAGAGCGAACATGCCGCCGCCAGATAACCCTCTCCTTGGGGAGGCTGTGACCGCAGTGGCTCAGGGCATAGCTGCAATCTTACAGATGTTGCAGAACAAGATTGCCCAGAGGACTGATCGGCCATAGTACACGACTTTGCAGCAATTCCTTGCTATCAACTCCCCCAGGTTTCCGAGGCTCGAGACCCGCTAGAAGCGGAGTTATTGGATCGCAGAAATCAAGAAGCACTTCAAATCAAACACCGTCAGACCAGTCGACTACATCACCTTCGCCTCCTTCCAGCTTCAGGGTGCAGCAGCCAGCTGGTACAATACCTACAAGGCCAACAAGGGCGATGCTGTCATCACGTGGGGAGACTTCGTCGCAGACTTCAAAGCTGCACATATTCCGAGTGGCTTCATGGATAGGAAGCGAGAGGAGTTCTTGGCTCTGAGACAGGGTGACAGGTCAGTTCAGGAGTACAACCTGGCCTTCGTCAGGCTCGCCAGGTACGCTCCGGAGGAGGTCAGCATAGAGGCAAAGCGCATTGCCAGAATCCGTGGGGGTCTCAGCACAGAGATCAAGTACGCACTCACCCAGTGCAACCCCACACTATTCTCGTAGTTCGTGGATCAGGCTATCCGCCAGGAGTCAGCCAGAGCAGAGTGGGATGCAGACAGGAAGCTCCAGAGAGAGCACAGCTCCGCAGTGACGGTCCACAAGAAGGCAAAGACTTGGGTCACAGAGGCACCACCGCAGAGGCAGCAGCTTCAGCAGAGGGGGGCAGTTGTCCGCACTTTTTCCCGCCCTCCCATCCCAGTTCAGCAGGGGCCTCGCTCTACACCACCACACGCGAGGCCACCCAGGCCGCAGTCCTAGCCCAGGTCAGGCGTGATCTGCTACAAGTGCAGAGAGCCGGGGCACACTTCTCCCAACTGCACGGATCCGCGCTTTGCTCGGCTCCCACCGCCTCCACCTCGCTCTACTCCGAGAACTGCGATGGTGAAGGCACAGCCACGTGCAGTTCGAGTGAACAACGTGATGCTCACAGATGCTCAGCAATCTTCAGAGATCGTTCTTGATAGGTTGCTTGTGTGTTCAGTCCCAGCGACAGTTCTGTTCGATTCCGGAGCTTCACATTCGTTCGTATCCAATGCCTTTGCTATGTCACTTGACCTTCCGAGAGAGAAGTTGCCTAGGCCGCTCTAAATTTGTTCTCCGGGCTCTAGAGTGGAGTCTTCCAGGGTTGTTCCAGATGTGGAGATCTGTATTCAGGGTGTTGTTTTCACAACGTCCCTGATTGTCTTGCCTCGTTCCGACATCGATGTCATTTTGGGCATGGATTGGTTTGTGCAGCACAAGGCCAATATTGATTGTCCGACCAGATACGTGAAGCTGACACATGGTTCAGGCGTAGAAGTCTTTTACACTTGTGGCTCTATGGCAGGACCAGCACAGTTGTACGCCTTGAACGCAGGAGTTACACCTTTGCTCGAAGAAGTCGAAGTTGTCTGTGAGTTCCCAGACGTATTTTCGGAGGAGTTTCCAGGAATTCCCCCAGTTCGAGCTATTGAGTTCGTTATTGAGCTAGATCCTGGTACCCAGCCGATTTCTCGGCATCCGTACAAGATGTGTTCGAAGGAGTTGATTGAGCTCAAGAAACAATTGACAGAGTTGGAGGCAGGCGATTTTATCCACGCGAGCACTTCCCCTTGGGGTGCACCAGCTTTGTTCGTCCATAAGAAGGATGGGACTAACAGCTTGGTCCAGGACTATCGCAGTATCAACAAGAAGACCATCAAGAACAAATACCCTCTACCCCGCATCAATGATCTGTTCGAACAGTTGAATGGGGCAAAGGTGTTTTCCAAGCTTGACTTGAGGATGGGGTATCACCAAATCCGTGTTCGTGAAGAGGACATTCCCAAGACCACGTTTAGCACACGTTACGGGCTGTATGAGTTCACAATCATGACTTTCGGGTTCTCAAATGCCCCTCCAACATTCATGAGAGCTATGAACTATTTGTTCCAAGAATGGCTTGATGTGTTTGTGATCCTCTACCTCGATGACATTCTTGTCTATTCCAAGTCAAATGATGAACATGAGGAACATCTACGCCTGGTGCTGCAGAAACTGAGAGAGCACCGTTACTATGCCAAGTTCTCCAAGTGTGAGTTTTTGCTGGACAAGGTCGATTTTCTGGGCCATGTTATTTCTGCTGAGGGAATTGCGGTTGATCCAGAGCGAGTCCGCACTATTCAAGAGTGGGCTCCGCCGAAGAATGTGAAGAAGCTAAGGAGTTTTCTCGGCCTCGCCAGTTATTGCAGGAGGTTTGTGCAGAATTTCTCCAAAATAGCGAAGCCAATGACTGAATTGTTGTGTAAAGGCAAACGGTACACTTGGTCACCAGCTTGCTAGTCAACCTTCGAGGAGTTGAAAGAGAAGTTGACCACAGCTCCAATTCTCACACCACCAAATGGGTCACAGCCTTTTCAGGTGTTTTGTGATGCTTCCTTGCAACGTCTAGGTAGAGTTTTGATGCAAGGAAGAAATATTGTGGCTTATACCTCACGGCAGTTGAAGTCGAGTGAGAGGAATTATCCCACGCACGACTTGGAGCTTGCAGCAGTTGTGCACGCTTTGATCACTTGGAGACACCTCCTCTTAGGGAGGAAGGTGGATGTGTTCACCGACCACAAGAGCCTGAAGTACTTGTTCACTCAGCCAAATCTGAACTTGAGGTAAAGAAGATGGCTTGAAACCATTACTGAGTACACAGTCGATATTCAGTACACGCCTGGGAAGGCGAATGTCATAGCTGATGCGCTAAGCCGTAAGGGCGATTGCAATAATATCCAGGTGCAGAAGATCCACCCTGATTTGTGTGAGTCCTTTCAAAGGCTCAATCTCGAGCTAGTTCCAGCAGGCTACCTTTCCAACCTTGTGTTAGATCAAACTATCCATGAGAAGATCCGTGAAGCTCAGTCTGGCAGCTCAATGATACAAAACATCAAACAGGGTATTGCCGCCTCAGTTCCAAAGTACGGTTGCTTTTCAGTGCATAATGACGGCACCGTGTTGTTCGAAGAGCGAGTTGTTGTTCCCAAGGAGGGAGATCTCAGAGAGGTCATCATGAAGGAAGCCCATGATTCCAAGCTATCGATTCACCCTGGCAGCACAAAGATGTATCAATATCTCAAGCAAAGCTTTTGGTGGACTCGTATGAAGCGGGATGTTGCCTGTTACGTGTCTTAGTGTGATGTGTGCAGGAGAGTGAAGGCACATCACCAGAAGCCTGCAGGGTTGCTTCAGCCACTTGAGATTCCGGAGTGTAAATGGGATCACATAGAGATGGATTTCATCACAGGCTTCCCCTTGTCGCAGAAGAAGAACAATGCCATATTTGTTGTCATTGACAATCTTTCAAAAGTTTCCCACTTCTTTCCAGTGAAGGACTCCATTTCAGCAGCTCAATTGGCGGATTTATACACCGCAAGAGTTGTATCTTTGCATGGCATTCCCAAGAAGATCAGTTCTGATAGAGGCAGCCTTTTCACCTCTAAGTTCTGGCAGGCCTTTCAAAAGGAGATTGGTACGACAGTGTTGTTCAGTACCTCTTATCACCCTCAGACAAGTGGGCAAGTCGAGCGGGTGAACCAAATCCTCGAAGACATGCTTCGAGCATGTGTCATGTCCTTTGGCATGAAGTGGGAATAGTGCTTGTCGTATGCTGAGTTCTCTTACAATAACAGCTATCAGGAAATTCTGCAGGCAGCACGATTTGAAGTCTTGTATGGCCGGAAGTGCAGGACACATTTGAACTGGTCTGAGAAAGGTGAAAGGCAGTTGTTCGATCCAGATGTGATCCAGGAGGCAGAGGACAGAGTGAAGATTTTCCGAGAGCACCTAAAGGAAGCACAATCTAGGCAGAAGGCCTATTATGACAAAAGGCACCGTGGTGTAGCGTTTCAGGTTGGTGATTGGGCGTACTTGAGATTGTCTCCATTGAGGGGAACTCACCGCTTTGGCATCAAAGGAAAGCTCGCTCCAAGATTTGTTGGACCTTTCCGCATCCTTGAGACTAGAGGACTTCTTGCCTTTCGGCTCGAGCTTCCATAGAGTCTGTCCATGGTGCATGACGTGTTCCATGTGTCCCAGCTAAAGCAGTGCTTCAAGCAGCCAGAGCAGGCCGTTGACTTGGGTGAGATACAACTGAGTGCGGAACTTTCCGACTTAGAGCGTCCAGTCCGTGTTCTTGAGACGTCCGAGCGCAAGACTCGCAACAAGACCGTCAAGTTCATGAAGGTCCAGTGGGCACATCATTCGGAGAAGGAAGCAACGTGGGAGCGTGAAGATCATCTCCGTTCCGAGTTTCCAGAGTTATTTCAGGCTTTGATCTCGAGACGAGATCCTGTGTTGGTGGGCGAGTGCTGTAATAGCCCATTTGCAATAATTGTAGATCAACATGAAATAATACTTTGTCTAATGACTTTTTTTAACTTGGCATGATGCTAGTGTTTATCATTTCATGTGGTGATTTAAATTTGCATTGGGATTAGAGCCCATTTGATTTGTTTTCAATTGCTCCAAAGATGGTTCAAGAAGCATGTTGGGGGATTTGTTCCATTTTCATTTCAACTTCCCTAAACCCCAAACTTGGCCTAGCCTTTTCCATTGCAATGCCAAGGGTTTTAAAAACCTCTAGTCATTTTTGTCATCACCAAAAATGTGGCCTCTAGTTCAAAGTGATTTGAATTTCAAAAAAGAGCTCCACATTTTAGTTGTTGCAAAAATGCTGAAACCATTTTTGGAAATTGAGGAATATTATAGGGAGTATTTTGCATATTTCCATCCATATATGCGGTACTCTTCCAGATCTAGATGTTTCCATCCAGATCTGGGGACGAAGCACATATCGGTCCCACCGCGACATATGGCATTGCCATACGCCCCGGATTACCAACATGATATCACAACATTACAGCTACATGGATACAACATCTCATACAATCGGCATACAACTACCTTAAATACAATACATCAGCGGAAGATACATGTCTGAGTACAGGCTACATTCAAATGCCTAGTGGCAAAGGTAAAACACACCATTCCCGTAACCACACGGGTCCAGGCTCTCCGCCGGGATCCACATAACTAGTCGCCGTCGAGTCTCCATGAAGGCGTCCAGAAGAAGAGTCGAGGTGGTAATCAACTGCAGCGGCCGATCAGGCAAAACATAAAAGGGAAAATAAAAAAAAGGGGTGAGAATATATCAAAATATTCTAACTAAGTTCTCACGGGTAAGAAGTGGGTAGTGGTGAGGTTGCACACGCACTAGCAATATATGAGTGACTAACGGCCTATTTAGAGTAAGATGAGAACCAAGCATTCGATGAGGAATCGCCTCCAACAAGTCTTGCTATCAACTACTTACGCAAGCATAACACCTATCCTATCCTTGTCCTCCTCTTCGCATCCCGACGAAGAAGAAGCAGTCAAGGCAAACACACGTTGATCAATTTATTAAATATGATTCAGTTGATGTTATCTATGAACAGGACGTAGGTTCCAAGTCGTCCATAACCGTGCACACGGCTTCTCGAAAAGATTTAACCTTGCAGGGGTGTACCTACTGCCCATTACAAGGCTCCGCACGCACGCCCATCTCTCTCAGTTGCTACCCATCACAGGCAACCATTTTATGATTTAGTTCCAAGAGATCCGAAATGACAGGTCCCTCTAGCTAACAACGAACAAATCCGGGTGGCCCCCGGGAGTCGACACCCAATCCAAAAGATGACCACGCTCTTTGATCGGACTCTTCCGTCAGGCTAAGGTCGAGGTAACTGATCCGCTCACATGTGGGCAGGCCTCTAGCTCACCAGTGTGGACCAACAGAGAAACCATGTCTCCGCTGGCCCAAGTTATTTCAAAGGATATCTGCTAGGAGCGACCCGACAGATATATATGCATGGTTTCAAATGGTAAATCAGCTTGGGCCACCTCTAGAAATGTTTGAAGCTAGGTAGGTAAGAAGAGGGGACCCCCATAAAATCCCACACGCGGTTAGGCACGCTCAGTCTTAAAACCAATACCCGGAACTCGGATCCTAGGTGACTCGAATGGAACAAAGCGTCGGGGCGGGATAACCTAGACCTTCCATCCTTCGTCGAATATAGTCAACATTATAATAATCATATCATCCACAATAAATATAATAATGTGATAGCCCAATCCAAGGAGTAACAGGAGAACAGTTGATAACATCCTAGCATGCACAGTAAGAAGTGGCTGAGCAGCGAGCAAAAGTAACATAGCCGAACAAGGTTTGCTGGGATGTGGAGGACATGGATGTTTGGGTTTATTTGAGAGGCATGAATATAAAGTGGTAGGATCAAGCAATCGTTCTATCCTACACCTAGGAACGAGTGAGCTAAAAGTTATAAGCATGATATACGCTCCCCCTTAACTGATGAGAAGACGAAGCCAAAGGCGTAGTCGATCGTAAGCTCACATCTTCTCGGAGAGGTACCCGCGGAAGCACACAAGAGGTAAACACTGGAAAAGGCAACCGACGAGCAAGCATATATTACTAAGAAGCAATCACGACCAAGAATCAACAAGAATGCAACACGAGACAACGCACTACGGGATCGTATCTATCGTCGAGAGCGGTTACTAACAGGTTAAGTGGAGTATTCGTCACACACGAAGATACCGCACATTTAGAATGGTTCAAGTTGTTTAGCTACACAACATGAGCAAAGGTTGTTAACATGGCATATCAATCAAGCATGGCATGTCACACAAACACGGAAAGAGGTGAAGCATAAATAAACTATCTATGCTAGTCAAGTTTAAATGAGGTAACACCTAAACATTTTTTTGAAGGGGAAAACAGTAGGGCAAAGCCCCACTGCAACTTTTATAAATTATAAATAAGTATCAGGTACAAAAATAAGGGGCCTGGCCTGAGATAAGCCAGAAAGGAAAGAAAAAAATTACAAGGCCAGACTAAGCCAATCCTTGAAGTGTTGCAATAGACTCTTCTTAATTCTGAATTTCAGAAGGTTCAGCTCACTAGCATAAATATCCTTCCAGCTAGGCAAGGATGGGGTTATCTGCTTGAAGATTTTGTTGTTTCTCACTATCCATATGGCCCATGCAGCAACAATGATGATATCCATGGCAAAAGGTAAATTGATTTTTTCTTTTAAATCTTCAATAGCTTCATATGTTGAGAGTCTAGCAGTTCTGTTTGGGAAACAAAATTCCAGCATCTTTGTGCAAATGGACAAGTCCAGAATAAGTGATGTAGTGTTTCTTCCACATTACACTGGAGGGTAGCACAGTTATATGAGTCTATGATGAAAGATTTCCTTTTGAGCATGTTTCTGGTATTGAGTCTGTCATGAAGTAACAGCCAGAAGAACACTTTGTGCTTTGGTTCACATGAGGTCTTCCAGATCCATTTAAAGTGAGGGGGTGATGGACTGATTCCCACCATGACCTTATAATATTTTGCAGAGCTGAAGTTGTCATTCCCCCAGATGTAAGTCCATGAATCAGAGTTTATAGGTCTCTCAAGTTGATTGTATCCTTCTGTGATTTTTTCCAGCTCCAAGAATTCCTAATGAGCCTGGGTTGATAATGGGAGGTGGAAAAGATCATCAATATAAGGGGAGCTCATGTACTGCTCAACAGTGATCATATTGTTCTTGGAGAAAGATAGAAGATGAGGAAAGGTTGTGTTCATGCATTGTTTATCCCATAGATCAGTCCAGAAAAGAGCACTTTTGCCATCACCTATAATACATCTTGCCATGGATTTATAATGATCAAGGAGATTGAGACTAACTTTCCACCGGAAGGATCCAACCATGCTGTGACCAGGCACTTGTCCATTATTATAAGAAGTGTCCCAAATAAGATTAACCCAAGGGATGTTGTTCCTGTTGAAGAATTTGTGGAGATTCTTTAGTAGAAGAGCATTGTTCTAGATATTTATATTTAGCACTCCCAAACCACCCTGATTCTTAGGTCTACAACAGTTGTCCATGCTACCATTGCAGGCCTTTTGTCTTCCATATTAGAGCCTCTCCAGAGACAGTGCCTTAGGAGCTTTCCAATTTGCAGTTTGATGGTTTCAGGGAGATCCACACAGGTCATCCAGTAAACATCAAGTGAAGACAGAATAGCATTAACAGCAATTAGCCTGCCAGCATAGTTTAGGAAGTTTTCTAACCCAGCAAGCTTGTTTGCAATTCTATTAACAATAGGCAAATAGTGTTCCACCTTAGGCTTAGAAGTTCCCAAAGGCATTCCCGGGTAAGTGATGGGAAAAGCACCTTTTTTACAGTTCAGAGTACAAATGTAATTGTCTTCTAAGTCTGCAGGAATGTTAATTGGGATCATGCTTGATTTGTGGAAATTCACCTTGAGACAAGTAGAATCAGTGAAAGTTTGCAGAAGAGCTTTGAGACAAATGAGTTGCATGTTGTCAGCATCCAGGAAAATCAAAGTGTCATCTGCATATTGTGCAATAGGGAAATCCATAGCAGAGTGCTGAAGAGGGGATGATATCATACCAATGTCCTTTGCTTTGTTTAGAATTGATTGTAACAGATCAGCAGCAAGGAAAAAAAGAAGTGGGGAAATAGGGTCACCCTGTCTCACCCCTCTCTTGGAGTAGAATTTCTTCCCAGGGATTCCATTAAGCATCACAGAGGAGGAAGCAGAATGGAAAAGCATATTCATCCATGAAATCCATCTCTCTCCATACCCTTTTGCCCTTAGAATATGAATGATTGTATCATGACTAATGGTGTCAAAAGCTTTCTCAAAGTCAAGCTTCAATAAGAGAATTTCTTTATTTGATCTAAGACACTGGTGCAGGAATTCATAAGCCCATGCAATGCAGTCTTGGATGGCTCTTTCATGAAGAAAACCATACTGATTCTGGTGCACAGGGAGCAGAATGATTCTTTGTAAGCAGTTAGCCAGGATTTTAGTGATGAGCTTGAATATAGAGTTGAGCAGTGAAATGAGCCTGAAATCATTTGGTTTGCAGGGATTCTTGATTTTGGGAATGAGAGTAATGTAGGAAGAGTTTATGCTTTCCAGTGAAACTGACCCCTCATAAAAGTCCTGAAGCAGTTGTATGACATCTTTCTGAATGATGTGCCAACACTTTTTGAAGAACTCCTTGTTAAAAACATCAGGGCCAGGTGATTTTCCATTTGGAAGGTTATCCACAACTTTTTTAACTTCCTTTACTGTAAATGGAACTTCAAGCTCACTGAAAATTTCATTACAATATTTCTTGTGAAAAAGGTTTTGGAGGTCAAAATGCATGTGAACTTCATTAGTCGTGCCCAGTCTGTTCTTAAAAGATTCCCACAAGATTGCAGCTTTCGCTTCGTGGTCAGTGATGTCCATTTGATCATTGTTCTGAATAGAGGCAATGAAGTTATTTCTATGATTTATGGATGCTTTTGCATGGAAGAAGTTAGTGCTTTCATCTCCAAATTTTACCCACTTGATTTTGCCTCTTTGTTGCCAATAAATTCTTTGATTCTTCAAGAGAGATAGTAATTGTTCTTTGAGTAAAAGTCTGCAATTCCATTCATAAGTGGTTAGGTCCATGTAATCTTCAAAAGTATCTAAACAAAATATTAAGTGATTGATGTCCTGTATTTGCTTCTTCAGAGGTTGCAGATTTTTGGCCCAAAGTTTAATAGCTCTCTTGAGTTTTTTGAATTTTGCATTGATCAGCTTAGAAGAATCATTGTATCCAACAGGAATGTTCCAAGCTCTCTGTATAGTATCTTGGAAGTCAGGAAGCTCCATCCAATAGTTTTCAAATCTGAAAATCTTAGACTTGGGGATCACTGAATCAATTTTAATCAAACACGGCAGATGATCTGAAGTTGGTTTGGCTAAGGGAGTAGCAGTAGTGGCAGGGTAAGAAGTAATCCAGGATGCAGAAGTGAAGAACCAGTCAATCTTTTCCAGGAGAGGGTTTTGTTGCATGTTACTCCAAGTATATTGTCTACCTTTAAGGGGTAGTTCCAAAAGTCCAAGTTTGCTTATGGCATCATTAAAGAGAAGCATCTCATTGAAGTCACCACCAGGTTTATTTCTGTCTTCAGCTGATCTAATGAAATTAAAATCACCCATGATGAGCCAATCCATCTCATCAGGCATTTGGATATCACTGAACCACTGAATGAAAGTCTCCTTTTCCTCATGAATACAAGGGCCATAAACATTAGTGAGAATCCACATTTGGCTAGTTAATTTGTTAGTGAATTGAATGAACAAAGAGTTTCTGTTTTGAAATACTACTTCACCATCAAGCAATGAAACATTCCAAGCAGTCAAAATGCCCCCAGAAGCTCCAGTGGAAGGACAAAAGGCAAATTTGGACAGTCTCTTTGGGAAAAAAATTCTAAGGTAATTGAGATCAAAATCTTCCCTTTTAGTTTCCTGCAAGCATAGTACAGAACAAGCACTTTCTTCAATCTTGTGGGCAACAGCATTCGATTTGTCTTTTGAGTTAATACCTCTTATGTTCCAATTCAGGATATTCCAGGTTTTGTTATTCATAAATAGTTGGTATTTGTAGAACACTCACAGTAGATGTTAAGTCTACCTTCCATCCAAAATTCCAGGCATGATGAGGGTAAAAGCAAAGTGGCATGAGCGACAAACTGATAGCAAAGGTTCTTACATGATTTAGACATAACACAGTAATTGGCATCACAAATCTTACAACCAGATAAATTTTCCAAAAGCTAGACATATCCACTAGACTTTTCCAAATTTTTCTAATCATTTGTCACTCGAAGATTTTTGTTTTCTTTCCTTGGCCTTGGATACCTTGGTCAGTTCCTCTTGAGCTTTCATCTTTGGCTTCTTAGCCAGTTCCCAGCTCCTTGTCTCCCACCTTGCAAAATGATTTAGAAAGATTTTTAACCACCTTATTATGCAGATCAGGAGGAGTAGCATGGCAAGGTAAGAAGTTTAAATCAGCACAAGAGCCATTTTTAAAGCCATCATTGTTTGTTCTAATCCTGCCACTTCTCCTTACCTCAGTTTCCACCAGGGCAGATTTTCCTCTCTTCTTCTTTATGCCCAAGCTAGGATCAATGTTTATAGTGGGAACAGTTCCATCAGTGTGCTCTCTGCTATCATGATCTAGCTCTTTCTCTGACCCACCATGCTTGCAAGACAGATCCTGTGAGACAACACATTTTGGTGGGATCACAAATGTGTAAGAATCCTCCTTATTATTATTACTAAGAATAATTGGCCACAACTGTGATTGCAATAACTTGATAACCCAGTTGAACTGATCTGGAGAAAGGAGAAAGGATATAATAAAGTTGAATCAACTTACAGGCCTCATATTTTCACAATTCTCCATCACACTTCCTGGAGCAAAGTGCTTGTTCCATAATTCTACTCCATCACAGGAAATGAGATTGAATTCAGAGTTATTGTCAAGAAGACTAGGTTCCAGGTGATCATTAGCAATACCATATTTACCAAGGGTCTCATTAAAGAGAGCATATTCCATACCTAAAGTGAGTTCCTGGTGACCAGAGCTGCTGGGAATCACTGGCAACTTAGAAGAAGAATCAGTGCTGATTGAGTAGTTCATGGGGATCTGAAATAAATCTTCCTCAGAGTTAATAGGGGCTGAGCAGTTCAAATTAAGGCCAGCAGGATTAGAGCACTGATGAGATGAAGAACTAGCCAAAGGTGAGAGAGAGAGGAAAAGAAGAGACCTGTGTCACCTTAACATTTGAGTCCATATTGGAAATCTCCCTTAGAACCTTGTCACCAGAAACCAGAGGAGAGGAAGATGAGCCTTGAACATCAGCATTCACAGCAATTTTGACAGGAAGAGGGACATGGTGAATTCCATCAGCATCATGATCTAAATCATTGAAATTAGAGCTCTCAGGTGCTGCAGGTGGTTGGTGAGCAAGAATCTCAATTGGGACAATCTCCAGTTGTGCAGCAATCTCATTCTGGGGGGTTTCTGCTTCCTGAATGATGGGGGCATCATCATCTGGTGCCTCCAGTGGATGCTCATCATTGGGAATAACATCAGCATTAGCAGGCTCAGGAGGGCTAAGGGGTAAATCTAGATTGAGTTGTGCCTCAAAGTTCTCCTCAGCCTCCTCATCAAAACCATATGCAAGCTGTAGGTTTAAGAGAGAATTTTCAGCAGGGATTTCAATTTGCAAACCATCCACTTGATCAGCATCAGGGATACCATTCAGAGCATTATCAAAGTTTACTGAAATATTAGAGGCAATAGAGGTAAGACCACTATTGCCCTGCAGAGGAGGAATGAGTTCCTCTCCATCAGCCCATGCCTGATCTTCATTGGCAGCATTTTCAAGGAGAGCACCCAGGTTCTGCTGCAGTTGAAAAATGTTGTTCTGCTGGAAGGCCCAATGGTTATCTGCAACATCCCAGAATTCCTGATCATCTTCAGCAGCATCATGCTGGTTGTCAGGAGCACCATGGTTAAAACCAGGGAAAGGCCAAACAATTTGAGGAACTGGGTGGGGATCAACTCCAGGGGGGATGGGGTCCTCATCTGCTGGTCCATTACCAACATGTCCTGTTGCAGAATTTCAACAGAACTGGACCATCCCTCAGCTTCAAACTGTTCTCCTTCGGACCAACGAATACTTTTAGGGACAACTTCCAAGTCAAGCACACGGACTTTCATGACAATCCTACCTTTTCTTGCTTCATCCTGTTCCCAGTTAATTAGCTTGCCAAACTTACTCACTGCAGCAGACAGGTCCTCGATGTTGCAAAAGTCAAATGGCACACCAATTAAGAGCAACCAGCAGATTCTATTGAAGTAATCCCTACGCCAATTTCTGCCTTCATTATGCTTGGTGAAAGTCAGATGCACATCACCAAAAGGAATAGGGATTTCATGAACAAGTCTGTCCCTGTGTCTGACATGATTGAGGCGAACATAGGCTTCCCCAAAAGGGCATTCTTGAATATCTTGTACCCCCATTTGAATCACATCATCAAAGAACTCTAGGAGAGCATTGCGCATGTTGGGGAAATGTACCTCGTCTGGTCTTGGGTGGAAGGAAACAATAACCCAATCTTCATGCCTACGCTTCCGCCTTGGGAGGATGACTCTGCAAACCCCCGTGCGCCCGGGAACTTGCATGATATGATGACCATTGGGGACGAAGGGAGCAGGATCGATGGCGATGTTTGCCATGGAGGACGAGCTTGAGCAATCGGAGCGAGAAGAAACAGAGGCCTCATGGAGGGTAGCTGTCACACCATGAACAGTAGAGGTGGAATGCGAGAAAGCAAGGTCTAATCTCGGCTGGGAGTTAGGAAATAATCCGTCGGCCATTTCCTTAAATGTCGAGCACTGTCTGGGTGGAAAGGCAGGGCCCGCAGCACAGAACCAATCCTCTACAACACCAGGATCCCAAGCATAGTCCGGTGGGCTGGGGAAGGAGGCAAATTTGATGGATGGGAGGATGCCCATTAATCTAGGCCTCGTGCAGGCCTTGGCTCAATGGCCCAAGTCACCACAAGCAAAGCAGAGGAGCCCATCAGTTTGAAATTTAGCCACCGCGCCATCAGTAGGAGCATCATTGTATGGAATAATTGCATCACTATTAATCCTCGAATTATTGCCTGTGGTCGTCAATGCATTGACCCCTGATCTAGGATCAACAGTTCGGCAATCACCGGAGGAATTCCGGTGAGCAACTAAAGTCCATTGAGCATCTTCTTCTTTATAAAAATTGGCCTCTTCCCGCCTCCAAAGGGGACCTCCTTCACCCCACAGGTTAAAGACCAACTTGAAATTGGGATCCACAATTGCCCCTCGATTGTAAATTTCAAAACCAACTTGCAAAGAGGCAACCGAAAAGGAGAAAGTTCTGTCCTTAAGATGATGAACACGAAATCCTTGAGAATAACCTCCAAAACAAGAAACCAGAGCCACACTAACAGTGTGGATGTCCAACCGAAAAGAGGCACGAGCAAAGGAGGAAACAAGCTTGAATTCCTTTCTATGAAAACTTGGAGTAAATACCACCGGGTGACCAAACTTTTGGCAAACCTCGGCTTGAAAAGCCTTACCTCTTTCAAACTTGAGTGCCAAACAAGCCTGGGAGCTAAGGAGGAGGTGGCTACCGAGGCCGGAGTGGCCACCGGCAGGGGAGGTGGCCGCCGGGGCCGAAATGGCCACCGGCGCAAGGGCACCTGTAACAAATTTACCTTAGAAATTTTTTCCCAAAGAGACTGTCCAAATTTTCATTTTGTCCTTCCACTGGAGCTTCTGGGGGCATTTTGACTGCTTGGAATGGTTCATTGCTTGATGGTGAAGTAGTATTTCAAAACAGAAACTCTTTGTCCATTCAATTCACTAAAAAATTAACTAACAAAATGTGGATTCTCACTAATGTTTATGGACCTTGTATTCATGAGGAAAAGGAGACTTTCATTCAGTGGTTCAGTGATATCCAAATGCCTGATGAGATGGATTGGCTCATCATGGGTGATTTTAATTTCATTAGATCAGCTGAAGACAGAAATAAACCTGGTGGTGACTTCAATGAGATGCTGCTCTTTAATGATGCCATAAGCACTTGGACTTTTGGAACTACCCCTTAAAGGTAGAAAATATACTTGGATTAACATGCAACAAAACCCTCTCCTTGAAAAGATTGACTGGTACTTCACTTCTGCATCCTGGATTACCCTGCCACTACTGCTACTCCCTTAGCCAAACCAATTTCAGATCATCTGCCATGTTTGATTAAAATTGATTCAGTGATCCCCAAGTCTAAGATTTTCAGATTTGAAAACTATTGGATGCAGCTTCCTGACTTCCAAGATATTGTACAGAGCGCTTGGGACATTCCTGTTGGATACAATGATTCTTCTAAGCTGATCAATGCAAAATTCAAAAACCTCAGGAGAGCTATTAAACTTTGGGCCAAAAATCTGCAATCTCTGAAGAAGAAAATACAGGACATCAATGACTTAATATTTTGTTTAGATACTTTTGAAGATTACAGGGACCTAACCACTTATGAATGGAATTGCAGACTTTTACTCAAAAAAAATTACTATCTCTCTTGAAGAATCAAAGAATTTATTGGCAACAAAGAGGCAAAATCTAGTGGGTAAAATTTGGAGATGAAAGCACTGACTTCTTCCATGCAAAATCATCCATAAATCATAGAAATAACTTCATTGCCTCTATTCAGAACAATGATCAAATGGACATCACTGACCACGCAGGGAAATCTGCAATCTTGTGGGAATCTTTTAAGAACAGACTGGGCACCACTGATGAAGTTCACATGCATTTTGACCTCCAAAACCTTTTTCACAAGAACTATGGTAATGAAATTTTCAGTGAGCTTGAAGTTCCATTTACAGTAAAGGAAGTTAAAAAAGTTGTGGATAACCTTCCAAATGGAAAATCACCTGGCCCTGATGGTTTTAACAAGGAGTTCTTCAAAAAGTGTTGGCACATCATTCAGAAAGATGTCATGCAACTGCTTCAGGACTTTTATGAGGGGTCAGTTTCACTGGAAAGCATAAAATCTTCCTACATTACTCTCATTCCCAAAATCAAGAATCTCTGCAAACCAAATGATTTCAGGCCCATTTCACTGCTCAACTCTATATTCAAGCTCATCACTAAAATCCTGGCTAACAGATTACAAATAATCATTCTGCTCCTTGTGCACCAGAATCAATATGGTTTTCTTCTTGACAGAGCCATCCAAGACTGCATTGCATGGGCTTATGAATACCTGCACCAGTGTCTTAGATCAAATAAAGAAATTCTCTTATTGAATCTTGACTTTGAGAAAGCTTTTGACACCATTAGTCATGATACAATCATTCATATTCTAAGGGCAAAAGGGTTTGGAGAGAGATGGATTTCATGGATGAATATGCTTTTCCATTCTGCTTCCTCCTCTGTGATGCTTAATGGAATCCCTGGGAAGAAAATCTACTGCAAGAGAGGGGTGAGACAGGGTGAACCTCTTTCCCCACTTATTTTTGTCCTTGTTGCTGATCTGTTACAATCAATTCTAAACAAAGCAAAGGACATTGGTTTGATATCAGCCCCTCTTCAGCACTCTCCTATGGATTTCCCTATTGCACAATATGCAGATGACACTTTCCTTTTCCTGTAAGCTGACAATAGGCAACTCATTTGTCTCAAAGCTCTTCTGCAAACTTTCACTGATTCTACTGGTCTCAATGTGAATTTACACAAATCAAGCATGATCCCAGTTAACATTCCTGCAGACTTAGAAGACAATTACATTTGTACTCTGAACTGTAAAAAAGGTGCTTTTCCCATCACTTACCTTGGAATGCCTCTAGGAACTTCTAACCCTAAGGTGGAACACTGTTTGCCTATTGTTAATAGAATTGCAAACAAGCTTGCTGGGCTGGCAAACTTCCTAAACTATGCTGGCAGGCTAATTGCTGTTAATGCTATTCTGTCTTCACTTGATGTTTACTGGATGACCTGTGTGGATCTCCCTGAAACCATCAAACTGCAAATTGGAAAGCTCCTAAGGCACTATCTCTGGAGAGGCTCTAATATGGAAGACAAAAGTCCTGCAATGGTAGCATGGACAACTGTTGTAGACCTAAGAATTAGGGTGGTTTGGGAGTGCTAAATGTAAATATCTAGAACAATGCTCTGCTACTAAAGAATCTCCACAAATTCTTCAACAGGAACAACATCCCTTCGGTTAATCTTATTTGGGACACTTATTATAATAATGGACAAGTGCCTGGTCACAACATGGTTGGATCCTTCTGATAGAAAGCTAATCTCAATCTCCTTGATCATTATAAATCCATGGCAAGATGTATTATAGGTGATGGCAAAAGTTCTCTTTTTTGGACTGATCTATGGGATAAACAATGCATGAACACAACCTTTCCTCATCTTCTATCTTTCTCCAAGAACAATATGATCACTGTTGAGCAGTACATGAGCTCCCCTTATATTGATGATCTTTTCCACCTCCCATTATCAACCCAGGCCCATCAGGAATTCTTGGAGCTGGAAAAAATCACAGAAGGATACAATCAACTTGAGAGACCTAGAAACTCTGATTCATGGACTTACATCTGGGGGAATGACAAATTCATCTCTGCAAAATCTTATAAGGTCATGGTGGGAATCAGTCCATCACCCCCTCACTTTAAATGGATCTGGAAGACCTCATGTCAACCAAATCGCAAAGTGTTCTTCTCGCTGTTACTTCATGACAGACTCAATACCAGAAACCTGCTCAGAAGGAAATCTTTCATCATAGACTCATATAACTGTGCTACCCTCCAGTGTAATGTGGAAGAAACACTACATCACTTATTCTGTACTTGTCCATTTGCACAAAGATGCTGGATTTTTTCACAAATAGAACTGCTGGACTCTCAACATATGAAGCTACTGAAGATTTAAAAGAAAAAAAATCAATTTAACTTTTGCCATGGATATCATCATTGTTGCTGCCTGGGCCATATGGATAGTGAGAAACAACAAAATCTTCAAGCAGATAACCCCATCCTTGCCTAGCTGGAAGGATATTTATGCTAGTGAGCTGAACCTTCTGAAATTCAGAATTAAGAAGAGTCTATTACAACACTTCAAGGATTGGCTTAGTCTGGCCTTGTAATTTTTTTCTTTCCTTTCTGGCTTATCTCAAGCCAGGCCCCTTATTTTTGTACTTGATACTTATTTATTTTTATAAAAGTTGCAGTGGGGCTTTGCCCTATTGTTTTCCCCTTCAATACCTACCTACAAGGCATTTCCATAGCCTTTCTGAGATACATTGCCATGCAACATCCACCTTCTCATGGCTTGATCTTCATGTCATACATGGTACTTGCTTGATCGATGAGCCGCATGCTAGTTGGGCCTTGCCCTAGTCATTGCTACATGACGCGCTAGTATCATTCCATATCCTGCTATCCTGGCAGAAGCATACATTTGCATCATGATAGTTATATCTTCTTTATGTGAGTACCTTTGTAAAGTGTGAAAGATCTCCTATATTCTTGTAAAATATAGAGTGTTTCCCCTAAAGTGAGGAAAATATCCAAAAGAGGACAAAATCAAAAGATCCCAAGGAGGACAAATGAGAGTTAAATAGAAAGAGCCATTGAGGCCACCAAAAAAATAGAAAAAATATAGAAAAAAGATAAAAAGAAAAATAAAAAGAGAGAAGGGGGCACACTACTATTCCTTTTGAGATATCCACACTAGTACTTCATCCTCTATACCTTGTACTCCATAGAGATCATCATCATGCATATAGCTATGTGGGGACCTTCACACTATAGAACTTGGTTTGTGTATTCCAATGATGAGCCTCCTCAAACGATCTCTAGGTCTTCTTGAGCAAGCAAGTTAGATGCACCCCACTAGTTCCCTTGGAGAGCTTTTAGCTCACATGTGCATCCGTTGCATGGCAAGCCCTACTCCTCACATCATATCTATCATATGGCCTTCTATCGCCTATGATTGTCCTCATTGATGTGATCCTTTCACACCTTTTTGTCTTCCTCCTCCACCTTCTTTCCGTTTCGCCTTTTAGGTGTCAACTTTATTTATCACGCTCATCCATTGCATGTGTGCTCAAAATATCGAAAAGGAGTGGATCAGTTTGACTTGTACCTGGCTAGTGGTCTGGGGACGAGTCAAGATAAGAATCCAAAGGAGACTAAGTGTAAAACTTTAGTAGATAGTTGTTCTCAACCACCTTTTTTCTCTCTTTTTCCCAGTCCCCTGCTTGCACGCAAAAACCATCTGGAGACATTCGAGTCACGGACAGCGAGAGCTCTTGCACATTTTGTTCTTTTGTTGCTTGTGTCAAAGCTAATATAGACTCTTGCTTGTTAAGACTTGAATTGAATTGCATGCTTTGATTGCTTTACTTAAAAGTCCTTATATGGTTGTGTGGCATGTCACCACAGAAATTATGCTTGTTATCATTTACCTACTTGAGGACGAGTAGGAATTAAGCTTGGGGCTGTTGATACGTCCCAAACGTATGTATAATTTCTGCGTGCTCCATGCATGTTTTGTGTGACTTTGCCATGATTTGCTTGAACTTGCATACACTTTTGAGCATATTTGGACTAATCTATTAACCCAGTGCACCCAGCTGCCAGTTGCTATTTTCTGCTGTTTTTTTATTTCAGGTTTTCCGGCCATTAAAAGTGCTCCAAAAAAATCCGGAAAAATCAGATAAAAAATCAGCGACCCGGAAGCTTCCGGAATCACCAAGGCAGCGGAGGGGGGCCACCACCAGGAGAACAGGAGGGTCCCTGGCGTGGCCCCACCCTAGGCCGCGCTAGGAGGCCTCCTGGCTGCCTGGTGGGTCCCCTCGACACCCCCCTCCGCCTATATTTATCCCTCGGGGTAGAAACCCCTAATATCGATCTCTTTTCCGCGAACTCGCCTCTGTACCGCCGCCGCCGCCGTTTCTAGATCGGGGCTTCATGGAGAAGCTGCCCCGGCACCCTGCCGGGAGGAGGAACCCCCTCCGGGAGACCATCCATAGCCATGGACGCCTCCCGTACGTACCGTGAGTAGTTCCCCTTGGACCATGGGTCCGTGACCAGTAGCTATGTGATGTACTTCTCTCCCCTCTTTGTGCTTCCACTTTCGAGACCTCGTGAGCTGCCTCACATGATTGAGGCACCTTTGTAATTTCTGCTGTTGCTATGCTGATTTTTCTGGGATCTTATGGATTATGAGACTATGTTCAGATTGTGATGAGTAATATATTTGGTTCTTCTCTTTTATATTTTGTTCTTGAGTAAATTCTTGCACGTTCTCCGTTGCCGTATTTTACTTTGGCCAAGTGATTTGTTGCAACTCCAAGAGGGAGCGTTATGCTTGATTGTGGGTCCAGCCCCTTGATGTCTAGCTTGAGTGACAGAAACATGAGACTAGGGGATTTGTTGTTGCCACCAGGGATAAAACAACGGTGCTTGTACTCGCGGGTGCAAGGATTGTTTACTTTACGCAAAGTTCTTTTAATGCAGTTGTTTGTTGCTTTGAGTTTACACTTTGGGTGGGATTCACAACTTAATACCATCGAGATGTTCTGCATAGATATCTCAAGGTGGATGATTCGTAGTAGATGCAGTTGGATTTCGGTCTACTTACCTTGGCGTACTGCCCATTGCTTTTGAGCCCTTCCTTTCTTTGCGCATAGTTAGCATTGCGGTGCCTTCATAATTTTGTCAATTGCCCAACTGTGATTTGTTTAGCTCGCTAGCACTTTTATCGTCTTTTGGGAGAGAGACATCACTAGTGAAAATCACGGGACCCCGGTCCATCTTCACATTACTGTTTACTTCCTTAGTTTACTTTCAGTTGCCACTATTATTATCTCTTGCGTTGATCCTTTGTAAATAGCAAGGGCGGAGGAATTGACAACTCCTCTGTACTCGTTGGGAGAAAAGTTATTTGTTGTTGTGTGCAGGTCCACGTCAAGCGCCGTGACACCTTCTTGTATCTCTTGGAGTCCTACTGGTTCGATAACCTTGGTATCTTTACCGAGGGAAATTTTCTGCTACGTTACATCTCACCTTCCACTTGGGGTAACCAACGAGGAGTGAGAGATCCTCACCGTATCACCCATCCCCTCTGCGGCTCCGCCTATCCCCGTCGCCGGCGTTCCCTGCCTCCCCGTCGTCGGCGTCTCACTGCCTACCCCTCATCGGCCTCTCCCCGCCTCCCCAGCGCCTCACCGAGCGGTTCAGGCATGGCGGCGGCGGTGGCAGCGCGATGAGGTCAAAGATCCAATTTTTTTGCCGGTGACGAGCTTCTGGTCATGGGGGCCATGAGTCTGCGTGCGCCAGCATTGGATTTGCGTGTGCCGGGGATGGATCTGGGCGATGGGGGTGCTGGACGTGGAGCGGTGTCGTCTTCACGGTGCCACGGCGTCGTCGTCGAGCGCCGGATAAGCGGAGCGGCGGCGGCCTCCCCACGGGGCCACAACAGCGTCGTCCTCACGGTGCCACGGTGTCGTCGTCGAGCGCCGGATAAGCGGAGAAGCGGCGTCCTCCCCACGGGGCCACGGCAGCGTCGTCCTCACGGTGCCACGGCGGCGGCGTCGAGCGCGGGATAAGCGGAGCGTAGTCGTCCTCCTCACGTGGCCACGACGGTGGTGTCGAGCGCAAGATAAGCGGAGCATCGTTCGACCTCCTCACGGTGCTACATCGTCCTCCTCCTCACGGCGGCGGATAACATGGTAAATTTCTTGTGCTGGACTACTACAGTAGTGTGCTTCATTTTGTTCAGGCTTGAGTAGTTCAGGATCGAATACTACTGTTGTAGCTTAATTGTGGAACAGTGTGCTTAATTTTGTTCTTGCATCAGTGCTAAATTACTCCTGTTGTAGCTTAATTCTGGAGTAGTGTGCTTAATTCAGGTCTTGCATCAATGCTAATTACTCCTGCTGTAGCTTACTGCTAGAGTGATTTACTGCTGAGTATTGTCTCTCTTTGGCCTCCACTAGAGTGATTTACTGCTGAGTAGCGCTTTGCTTCATTTCCTCTCCATGTTGTGTGGTGCCAGGTGACGCAGAGAGCTCCCCTTCGCCGCCGCGGCAAGTGCTTGTGTTCGGCGGCTGGAGTAGTATAATGGAGTGGCAGGTAATTTGGGTACTCTCAATCAACCATCCCCCCATAGCTACTCCTGCTACTGAAACTGTTGTACGGAGTACTTGCTGATTATAGATGATGCTTTGTGTGCTGAGTAATGATCAATGTGCTGAGTAATGCAAGTTTAAACTGCTGTTATAGTTTTCCGGTAGATGCAGTGTGCGTGTGGTTGATATTGACCATGTTCTTTAGTTTTCCAGTAGTATTCAACACATGGTACTCCTAGTGTTGTTGCTGTTTGTTTGATGTACTCCTAGTGCTGCTGCTGTTTGTTTGAAGTCATGGTTTTTTTGCAGTACTCCTAGTGTGTTGGAATTATGCCCTAGAGGCAATAAGAAATTGTATTATTATAATTCCAGGTTCATTATTAAAGTTTATATGTCTGTGCTATAACTTCAAATGGCTTATGCGGAGGTTTGCCAAGTAGCATGTTAACTGCCTCCGGAGGAAAACCCATATGCAGGTGTGGAGTATAAACACCAAGTGTTCTTAGTCTGCCTCTAGGACTAACCCGTGTGTTATGGATGACATGTTTTCCTGTTCATAGGGCATTGGAAATGCCGGTAACACATGGAAGCACATTGTTGCCAGAACAAGGGTGCTAAACCGACCCAATTGTATGATTTACTTTGAGATCGCATCGTTTCCATGTTATAAGTAAAATCATCTAAGTTAATATGCATGTGTCCTTCATGACCATAAGAATGTTTCGTAACTTCATACCGGAGGGTGGGTTTTGACACTGTCCCAACACCACCCGTAACAGGCATGGCAATAACGGCTTTGATCACTCACACCCGAAAGTGTGTCAAAGGACTTAACGATTCGAGTTGGGAATTTGCTCCTCTAACGATGGAGAGATACTTCTGTGGGCCCTCTCGGTGTTACGGCATCCAACATCGTCTGGCCAGACACTGTGAATTGATCACAAGGGATACCAGAATACTAAACGAGAAAATGGAACAAAAAAAGAAGGAGGATGACTTGGTATAATGGTTAATGGTTAATCATGCGGATACCTAATAGATCTCACCTGAGGCTTTGTATAGTATCGTGAAGCAAATAGGACTGGCATGTTAAGCTTGTGGTTCACTCGAATTTATATTCGTGTAGATACGGGAACCGTTATGGGTGTCCATGGCTCCGCTATCGGTTATTGTTCCGCGGGAAAATAAGTTTCCGGTTCATGTCCGTATTCTACCGAACCTATGGGGTCACACACTTTATGGTGGAAGATTTGTTGAGTAGTAGAGTGATAGGAGCACGAGTATAACACACCGGAAAAGTTTCGGAGTGATTGAGATTTAATCGGAGAGAAAACCGGAATCGTTTCGGGGCACCGGTAAAGTACCGGGAGAAAGTTTTGAGAAAACCGGGTAAAACCGGAGGGCCGGAAAAGTTCCGGTATGGTCTAAATATGTTTAATATTTATTTCTTGTGAATTCTAGAATTGTTTTAGAATTAATAAAAGGGATTAAATATCAATGGCCCCCCTCTCACTTGGAAGGCCCAAGTGGGGAGGGAGCACTTGGACCAAGGAGGCCCATGAGGGGGAGGCGCCTAGGAGGAAGCTTCCTCCTAGGGGAGGAAGCTTCCTTCCCCCTTCCTTGGCGCCCCACCTGGTGGAGGGAAACCCTAGGGCGCCCCCTAGGGATGCCCCCTCCTCCAAGGTGGCCTCCCCTCCCCTCCCACTATAAATAGATGAGGAGGGGCCACCCCCAAGAAGACAGATTTGTTCTTTTGCCTCAAGGCTGCCCCTCCTCTCTCCTCTTTTGTAGATCTGATCTCCACCATATCTCAAAGTGCTGCTCCTCCCTCCTCTCTACTCTGGAGGCGTCGAGCTCTGGACGGTGGAGCCCTGCCGGATCTTCCACACCATACGTGTGGATCAACCGTAGAGAGATCGTGCGTTCGATCTTTGTTCGAGAGACTTCTGCATCTTCTTCCGTGGAGTAGATCTGTTCGTGGGGAGTCACACGGATCAGATCTTTTGAGGGATTGCACCGCGTCCATCTTCCTCAACTCTCCATCAACTTCTTCCGCTGCGAGAGAACTACCGTTTGAACGGTTGTTAAGGTAACAAGATCGCTAACTGTGTTTGCATCTATCTAGATCTGTTCTTGGGACTTGGTTTCGTAGTGCCGAAATTTTTTGTTTTCTACTCCGAATCCCAACAGCGGTATCATGAGCTAGTTCTAGTAATAGATGCAGGTTCGATCTAGAGTTCATAGTGATGAACGGGCATTGCACAAGATTTTTCATTGTGTGCGGTTTTTGATAATAGATCTAAACTGAATCTTCTAGTTGCTTCCCCTCTAATTGCACAAGTTGATCCCTCCTGTATTGCTTGATTTTGTTACAAACATCTTGCCCCTCGGGGTCCTTCTATGTTTCTCCTGAGTATGCTGGTCGCGCGAAGATGATTTGGGTCTTTCTTTTGGTGTGGAGAAATTGTGTAACAAAAGGGGCGTGTTAGATCGTTGATCTAGCACGGGGATCACGCGTATTGATGATTGTTTAGTATGGGTCATGAGATTAAATTGTAGTCTCATGGTTTATATGCCCCGAGTGTTAATCTAGCAACTTGAATATTGTGCTTTATGTGGTTACGTAGCTAGCAAAACGTTTTGCCATACAAACCCTAGTAGCCACGTAAAAGAAGCAAAGAACGAGTAGAAGAACGTCTAACTTCTTTTTGCAGGAACATGTGATGTGGTATAGTCTTCGTCATGATAAAAGTTGTATGAGATGATTATACTTTGTACATGTTAAATTTTCATGACTTGCATGTCATGGTACGGCATGATGGCTGGAGCCATATGACTGTCATTTATTCGGCCTGCGCGCCAAATTTCATGTAATTTTCTTTTAGTAGAATAGATGCTAGCAATAGTTGTAGTATCTACATGAAGATGATGATCATACGTCATGGTTCTTGACGACGTGTCGTGCGTGGAGGTGATGCTCTCCGCCAAAAGAAGGTGAAGAAAGAAAAGCATGGTGCTTCGAGCTTCTTGAAGAAAAGGGCTATACCATATCACACACATTAAATTGCATGTGATGTTAATCCTTTTCATTGCCTGTTTTGATTGCGCACTAGTCGTAATTTTAATAGGATGATCTCTCTTAAAATATCAAGAAGTTCGTGCTCTCCCAACCGTGCAACCGTCTGTAATAAACGCCACCCGAGGTGCGTCGTGTAACACGAGTACCAACGGAAAGGTAACAAAGAGGCGGGTGGATTGAGTTTTCTCCACAGCAATAGCGCTTGGTTGTCTTGACGTTCTAGCTTATCCGATCTGAGCTCGGAGCACAAGTGTCGAAAGACTAATACAAGAGTCACAAACTGGTTGTGATTGGTTTTGTTAGACCTACAGGGATGATCTCCTCCATGGCTGAGTGCTACACCGGTGGCAGGTGTATTGATCCGGATCTTGATTACCCTAAGATCAATTTTGAGAGATATTGGTTTTAGTGGGAGCATTAGGTTAAACTTGTTAAGATTAATGCAATTAATTTTGAACCAGGTCTAAATCAATATGTTTATATCGTTGTAGAGAGATGGCCCGCAACAACAATGCTTTTAGCTTAGGACTGATGCTTGAAAAAGAAATGCTTGCTGCAAATAGAGGCGAATATGCGGACTGGTTCCGCAATTTGGGTTTGTCCTCAAAGTTGCTTAAAAGGACTATGTTCTCATAGCATCTCTTCCAGCAACTCCCATAGAGGATGCATAGTAGGACGATAAGAACGTCTATGTCACTAAAGTGGATGACCACGCCGCAGTACAATGCTTGATGCTGACATGCATGGATACTGAGCTTCAGAAATGTTTTGAGAAACTTCACCATTTTTGACATGGTGAAAAAACTGAACGCTCTGTATCTGAAGCAAGCTAGGACTGAACATTATGAGATAATGAAGCAGTCGTGGGAATGCAAGATGGCAGAAGGTGGCTCATTAAGTGAGCACGTGATCAAACTTGTTGGTTGCGCACACAGGCTAAGTGCTCTTGGATTTGTGATCCCTATGACACTCGGCACTGATGTTCTCCTTGCGTCACACCCCCCGTATTACAATGGTTTTATCATGAATAATAAAATGAATGGGCTTGACAAGACCATAGACGAATTGTTCGCTATGCTTAAGACTGCGAAAGCATCTATACAAAAGGATCCAGACCATATGATGGTGGAAATCAGGGACACTGGAAGAGGAACTGTAAGAAGTATCTGGGAGATATGAAGAATGGTCTAATCACCATATGTATAAATAAGTTATACGAAGTTAATAGACAATTTCATTATTTCACCTTCATAGGTATATTTGATACCATATCGATTGCACTTGTTTTGCAACTCGATACAGCGAATTATTAGAATCCGAAGGAGAAGAGTGAATGAAGTGCAAGTCCGCGTCGGAAGTGGTGCCCAAGTCACCCAAGGCCGTCGACGTTCGTCTATCAAGATTTATCTTAGAGTTAATAAATGTTATTTGATTCAGAGGTTGTGTAAAACATTAATATTGTATTGTGGTGTCTACACGGTGGATGTGTTATCCATGTTTTGAATAATGGTTGTTCGAAAATTATTACTCTCTGAATGTCACCCTACGTGGTGCATTATTTAAGTTGAAATCTTGATGTTATGTCTATTTTCTTGATTGCTAAATAAATTAAGTTATGTGATGATAATGCCATTATTGTAATAGCATAAATGACTTAGTCGCATTAGAACAAAGCGCATACGGAAGCTTCATATCGATGAAGTCATTCAATCTCTTGACTTTGAGTCATTTGACACATGCAATGTTTTTCTAATAGACAAAATCATTTGTTTAAAGTGTTTAGCAAACTATTGGTAATAACACATAACGATGTGTGGAGTACCAATAAACAGTACTTTACATAAAACTCTGTGATAATGACTTGTATAGATATACCGATATTTAGACAAGACATAATATCTGAAATTTTGAATAAGTTCAAAACTGTTTCAACACAAAGATAATAATCATCACACATAGATCAAATATTTGATGATCTGATCGTAAAAATAAATGAGTTAAATAATTTAGCAAACATCATCGAGTGTATGAAGTCAGTTCATAAACTAGCGTCACCTGAAACCCCGTATAGCTACAGAGTATCTTGATGCATAACCAAGCCCTATATGATATATTGGAATTAAAATTGTTTTCTACCATGAATTCCATCATGACATGGTGAGGCCGGTGATGAAATTAAACCACACTCCCATTTACTATACTTCTTAATGCTTTTGAGAAACCACTTACGAACTAAATAGAGCGTCGTCATATGTTTGTTGAAACAATGACCTATAAGAATACGGCATGGATAAGAACTCCAATTGTTGTTTCATAATTTCGGAGATGTATTTAGAATATACTCGATCCCGAATATAAGTATTGTAGAAACATCATGTTACGAACAACACTTCCACTACTATACCCGGGAAAAATGTTTATCACAGGACATGGGATTTTTCCTGAGAAAATTGCTCTCTTGAAACAATTAAGTGGGAGTAATAATAGCTTGATAATGATTACATTGAATCATTTGGTTCTACAGAATGAAACTCAGAAACTCGTTCTAGAGATAAACTCTGTGACCAAACCAGAAATTCCTACATTTGCTGAAAAGGAATGATGAAACTCTGAAATGTGTTCAAGAGATGAAATGATCAAGTCTTATGATGTATCACACAGCTTTGTAAATTCACGTTGGACCAAGGTGGTTCTATAGTGTGATAAACCTGTGAACTACAAGAAACCATGACGAGCACTAACTCCACTGTATGGCTTAAAAACCATAAAAACTATATGAAAGCCATCCATCTAAATCAAGTTGAGAACTTGGTAAAACCCTCCTAAGGATACCTGATCATTAGAGTGGATTTGACTTTCATAGATATGAACATAGACGATAGCTTATTCGTTGATATTGCTCAACTTATCGTAAAATAAGTTTTTCGATAGAGTTCAAAAGGTTGACTACAATATGTGTAGTGATGCAAATGTTCATATGGAAAATTATTGATAATCGCGACATACTTCCGAAGTATGACATATGGATTTTTCTTCTAAGAAAATTAAACAAAGGGTGTATGCATGATACAACCTGAAAGGATTTAATGATCTATACGATATTAGTAAAAGTGAGAATGCTTCAAAGATCAGTCCATAGTTGAAGCAAATATCACAGAGCTGGAGTAATAGTTTTTGATGAAGTTATAAAAGTTATTATTTCATCAATAATCATATAAGATATGGAATTAAGTGGGAGCACAATTCTAATCATATATGTGAATAACATATGAGTGATTGAGAATAAATATTTTAGCAAAATAAAGCACTAAGGTATTGAATATCCTAAAAGTGCAACAAGCACCAAATTAATCTAAATAGTAGATTAGTTCTCTTGAAGTACCTCAGATGAAGAAAGGTTCTATGAGGAAAACTAAAGAGTTCATTACAAATAGATGAAAGAAAGTTTCATAATGATTTGTAATATTTTTCCTTTTTTGGTCTATAGCTAAGTAGCAAAATAGGATGTTGAAAATTGCTTTTCAAGCTAAGGCACATAGCGGGATTTCTACAACGTAGACGTGAAACATGGCAACTCTGGAAGTTGCATAGGAGGGTATTTGGATCAGGAACACCATCATAGTGATTGGCATAGTTCCGAACGTTTGATCTGCGTAAACCATATTTTGATATGAGCATCATGATCAAAACAAAGTAAGCTAAGAGCTCACTGTAGTCCAAACATGTTGAACGATAGTGCTCTATCTTCAAATACTTCATAAAGATGAAGGGGTACATTAAGATACACAGGATTGAGACGAGCCTAAAAGCGTTAAGCTCCGTGACGAAGTCTATACCACAAACGAGCATGATGACCAAACTTCCATTGGTCTGAGTAAACCATGCAACTAGATTATTGTCTCTAGTGCAAGTGGGAGACTGTTGGAATTATGCCCTAGAGGCAATAATAAATTGTATTATTATAATTCCAGGTTCATTATTAAAGTTTATATGTCTATGCTATAACTGCAAATGGCTTATGCGGAGGTTTGCCAAGTAGCATGTTAACTGCCTCCGGAGGAAAACCCATATGCAGGTGTGGAGTATAAACACCAAGTGTTCTTAGTCTGCCTCTAGGACTAACCCGTGTGTTATGGATGACATGTTTTCCTGTTCATAGGGCATTGGAAATGTCGGTAACACATGGGAGCACATTGTTGCCAGAACAAGGGTGCTGAACCGACCCAATTGTATGATTTACTTTGAGATGGCATCGTTTCCATGTTATAAGTAAAACCATATAAGTTAATATGCATGTGTCCTTCATGACCATAAGAATGTTTCGTAACTTCATACCGGAGGGTGGGTTTTGACACTGTCCCAACACCACCCGTAACAGGCGTGGCAATAACGGCTTTGATCACTCACACCCGAAAGTGTGTCAAGGGACTTATCGATTCGAGTTGGGAATTTGCTCCTCTAACGATGGAGAGATACTTCTGTGGGCCCTCTCGGTATTACGACATCCAACATCGTCTGGCCAAACACTGTGAATTGATCATGATACCAGAATACTAAACGAGAAAATGGAACAAAACAAGAAGGAGGATGACTTGGTATAATGGTTAATGGTTAATCATGCGTATACCTGATAGGTCTCACCTCAGGTTTTGTATAGTATCGTGAAGCAAATCGGACTGACATGTTAAGCTTGTGGTTCACTCGAATTTATATTCGTGTAGATACGGGAACCGTTATGGGTGTCCATGGCTCCGCTATCGGTTATTGTTCCGCGGGAAAATAAGTTTCCGGTTCATGTCCGTATTCTGCCAAACCTATGGGGTCACACACTTAAGGGTGGAAGATTTGTTGAGTAGTAGAGTGATAGGAGCACGAGTATAACACAGCAGAACAGTTTCGGAGTGATTGAGATTTAATTGGAGAGAAAACCTGAATCGTTTCGGGGCACAAGTAAAGTACCGGGAAAAAGTTTTGAGAAAATCGGGTAAAACCGGAGGGCCGGAAAAGTTTCGGGATGGTCTAAATATGTTAATATTTATTTCTTGTGAATTCTAGAATTGTTTTAGAATTAATAAAAGGGATTAAATATCAATGGGCCCCCTCTCACTTGGAAGGCCCAAGTGGGGAGGGAGCACTTGGACCAAGGAGGCCCATGAGGGGGAGGCGCCTAGGAGGAAGCTTCCTCCTATCCCCCCTTCCTTGGCGCCCCACCAGGTGGAGGGAAACCCAAAGGCGCCCCACTAGGGCTGCCCCCTCCTCCAAGGTGGCCTCCCCTCCCCTCCCACTATAAATAGATGAGGAGGGGGCACCCCCAAGAAGACAGATTTGTTATTTTTCCTCAGGGCTGCCCCTCCCCTCTCCTCTCTTGTAGATCTGATATCCACCATATCTCGAAGTGCTGCTCCTCCCTCCTCTCTACTTCGGAGACGCCGAGCTCTGGACGGCGGAGCCCTGCCGTGTCGGGACCCGGGGTTAGCATATGCAAGTCCCGCTACGACATAGTCATATGGAGAGCCGAGAACCGTACCCACTTGTCTAAGCAGACAAGGCCAAGCACAGAACGTTCTCGGAAATCATCGTACGTGAGGGGCATCCCATCCAGGCCGGATGATCAACTGAGATGGGTCCTCATCGTCCGCACACAAGTCTAATGATATGGGTGATGGACTCCCATATTCAAAGACAAGTCGCCTCAACCATACTATCGACTATCTCATAACTCATACATAGACTTACTCCAGCCCGATCACTTAGTCGGGGTCTAGGGCGGGCTCGATCATACCACCAAGTGTGCACGAGACAGAGTCTCGAACAATCACATCGCGATGCCCCAAGCTGCGCACATCTAAGGGCCACTTGGTGTATGAAAGACCGCTAGCTAGATCACAACTAAGGTCTCAAAAACCCATACAAAGACATGCATGTTATAAACATACAAGCAGCACACATGCCTTGTATGAACAGTAGGTATCATTGCAATTATCTACAAAGTATGCATTTTATTGATAACTCTCACAGAGTGCACACAGAGATCACAAGCATGTGATCCAACATTACAACAACAAGCGGAAGCATAGTAGGTCTGAGTACAGACAACTTTAACAAATGGATTAAGAAGCCTTATTTAAACACAAGACCTCCACGAGGGAACCAGTCGTCTGACTGGGACTAGACAAGCTTGGTCTACAGTCGTCGAGCTCGATGAAGAAGCCACCTTCAGGGTTAGTGGGTTCATCTAAAACATAGAATAAGCAAACGTGAGTACAAAGTCATACTCAGCAAGACTTACATAGGAGGTATACTACTCATGCACATGTATCAAGGTAAAGGGAGGTGGGGTTCACTTGCAGAAGTGCCAGCTTTGACTTGGCTAGTCCTTAACTACGAGTACCAGACTTGAGGTAAGAAGCGTAGACGAGTCCACTACATCTCCAACCAATTACACCACTATGGTGCCTTCCTCGACTTCCCCACGAGAAAGCACGCCATAGCACTCACACTTATCTTGGTGTGTTTTAGAAGTATCCAGTTCAAGTTGTCTAATAATCAAGCTAAGCTTTCCAAGAAGTCCTTAACCGCGGACGCGGCTATTCGAATAGTTTTGTTAACCCTGCAGGGGTGTACCGCTACACACACATGATCATCAGTTACCTCCTTTGATCTCGACACCATTCAAGGGGTGTCAGCGAGGATGCTCACCACAACTGTTACCTCATAGCCTATCTAGTCCAAGAAAGCCGCCTACCTGGGTTGGCTACCACTATCGTGAACCCGACCGGTTTACCGAAGTGGACCCACGTGATGTGTGCGTAGTGCATAAGCTGGTCTCGGTTGAGCCGTTCTCTCACTTAGCAGCCAGGCCACAAGCCTACCAGAACTCCGAACTACTGCGACATCTGGACATCGAAAGGGCTGAGTTAATAGGTTGAGAGGGGTCAGTGAGCCCAATGTGTGGTTGTACTCTTCATCTTGGATCACCACACAAGAACTCGGACTTAGGGCGGTGTTCAACGAGACAACCCACCGTGTACTCCTACACAGCCTCTCATCGTTCACCTTGTATTAGGGTAGATTCACCAACACCTTTCCACCATCATCAACATGATCACTACCATCCCGACTCACATAACAGTAACATCATTGTATCACTCTAAGCATGCAATAAGCAGTAACAATTGCAGGGGCCACATGATATCAATCAACTCCTACATTTGCTAGGATTGTGGTTTGCTTACTACTGTGACAAATGATAGGTCATGCAAAGGAATGGGTTCATCTATGCGGTAGAAACGTAGCATGGTAATCATCCTATACAATGCATAAGCGAGACATCAGAGGGAAGTGGGATTTTATCGACATGATCAAAGGGGGTTTGCTTGCCTTGCTGACGAGGTTCAGGTTCAGGGTCTTCAACGAAGGGGCAGCCTCCTATTCCGGTTCGACCTCTACTCGACAAACAAAAAACAAGGTAGCAAAATAAATACAATGCACAAGCACATGGTTGAAGGTTGAAACTTGATGTATATGCTTTGATGTGTGAAGTAATTCCACTTAAATGGGGTATTTGCAATTGAATTTGCAAATTTAAACTCCACATATGATTTCCAATTTAGCCAAGTTGCATATGACATTGTTTGATCAAGTTAAACCATTTTGAAAGGTGTATGATATGCCTCTGAAGTTCAAGTATAATGTGGTATGTTGCTATGGTTCAAATTGCAAAAGCATTTGAAATGAATTTGATTTAATTCCATTTAAACCAAATAGCAAAAGCTACTGGTCCCCTTATATTTTCAACTCAAACATAGTTGAAAATGGTATATTTGGATAGATACTTTTCTCATGATCATTTTTCATATATTATATGTTGAATTTGGAGTAAATATGAATTTTCTATGAATTTTCAAAGTTTCACTTATTTTCTGGAATTTCTGGATTTATTCTATAATTAGAAATTCGTTTTACTGCGTCACTGTGACATCAGCATGGCATCAGGGGGGCCACTGACAAGGGGGACCCACTGGTCAGCCTCTGTTGTTTACTTAAAACTGTTTATTTCGATTCAAACTTAACCAGGGGGTTAAGTGTGGCCTTGGGCCCACATGGCAGTCACTGTGGGGGGATTAAGCTTAATTAAGCTCTAATGGAGGGGTCATCGCCGGCGAGGTCCTGTTCACGCCGGAATCCTGCAAACGGGCACGGGAGCACGAACGGAGACCACCAACGTGTGCAGCGTCGTCTTCCACGTCGATTGGACCGGGCCAGAGCTTCAGGGGGTCACCGGAGCAACGTCGACGTCGAGGTAGGCGGCGGCCGTGGCTAGGGCTGCGTCGGGTTCGCTCTCTAGAGAGTCATTTTGACCGCGGCGTGGTGCAAACGAGAGCTGAGAGCAAGGGGATGCTGCTGCGCGTGCTAATTGAGCCAAAAGGGCACGACGGAGACCTCGACTTCAACTGTGGCGGCGACAAGCTTCGGCGTTCATGGCGGCCGTGGATAGAGAACGAGAGGGAGGGCGCTAGGTTAGGGGAAAAGAGCAGAACCTCACCACAAACTCGACGGCGGGGTCAGCAGGCTCGGGGATGCAAGATAGACATGTGGTAGCTTATGCTTCACGCCAGTTGCGTCCACATGAAGAGAACTATCCTACCCATGATCTTGAACTCGCTGCCGCAGTTCATGCCCTGACAACTTGGCGACATTACCTCCTTGGTAATCGTTGTGAGATCTATTCCGACCACCAAAGCCTCAAATACATTTTCACCCAGCCAGATCTAAATCTCAGGAAAAGACGCTGGATTGAGTTGATAAAAGATTACGACGTAGGAATTTTTACACCCCAGGCAAAGCTAATGTCATGGCTGATGCACTAATTCGTAAGTCGTATTGTAACAACCTCATGTTACAGCAGTGTCAACCACTTCTTCATAAGGAATTTCGCAAGCTCAATCTCGAGATTGTTCCTCAAGGATATCTTTCTACCTTGGTGGCGAAACCAACACTTGAGGATCAAATCATAGTTTCCCAAAGGTGTGCACGAGGTGTTCGCCGGATCAAGGAGAACATTGCTAGCGGAGTTGCTAAATGTTTCTCCACAGATAGCAAAGGGACGGTATTCTTTGGAAATCGTTTGGTAGTACCTAAGAATAGGGAACTAAGGCAACTCATCCTGAAGGAAGCCCATGACACACCTGTCACATCCCAACTTTTACTCTTCTTGTTAATCTAGTTAACCAAAAATTAGAGCCAACAAAAAAAACCTTGCATGAAATGTTAGGTTGTGTTTCAATGCTTGAACTTGTGTGCTTAGGGTTAGTCATGTTGTTGCGTGATGATGCATTTGTGATGGTGATCATTTTGTGTTGCATGTGCCTAAGATAACCTAGTGACTATGGTTAACCATATATGTCTACCATGCATGCACTTCATCCTTAGTTGGTCATATAAATGGCAACTTGTCAAATTATAAAAACCCTTGGTGCTAACACCTAGTAAATTTTCAATATAGTAATAATACTAAAAGTTTTAGCCACCCCAAAAATCCTTAGGCATCAACCTTTTGGTTGTTTGCTAATAACTAAAATATTTATTAATAAAATTTCCTAACTACATAAAATCATAAGGAAATGCATGATCTTTATATCTAACCTAATAATAATAACAACAATAACAATAATACTAATAATAAGAGAGTTGTATATTATTTTATCTCTTAAAAAATGGGTGTTTGGTGTTAAAAAAAAAGAAGAAAAAAAAGAAGAAGAGAAACTATCCTAACTACCCCCACTAATCCCTCCCCTAATTTCTCTCTTTCCCTCTAATCTCCCCTCTCTCTCACGTTCTCTCTCTCCCTCTCCCCACGCAGGGAGAGCCTATCCTCTCTCCCTCTCGTAACCTCTCTCTCTCTCTCTCTCTCTCTCTCTCATCTCTCTTCCCTCCCGAGCCCACTGACACCCTCGCTCCCCATTTCCCAACCGAAGACGACCCCGAGGATCGCCCCCGTGGCTTGCCAACGCGATTCCTACCCCCCAACCCTCGGCCATGAAGTGACCGGCGAACGCCACGCCGGAATCGACCCACCTCACCTCTCTCACGAGCCCGTCCGCCGCCCTCGTTGCCCAGTAACCAAAGAGGCCACGGATCGCCACCCCAATCTCCCTCCCGTTGGAGCTCTCCCTCGCTCGCCTATAAAAGGAGGCCGCTCCAGCCCTCCTCTCCACACTCGCCCACCACAGCACCACCCAGCCACACCACCCCGCTCGTCCGTTTTGCCAGCCCGAGCAGAAGAAGAGAGGAAGGAGAAGAGGAGGAAGAGGGAGACCGGAGGAGGAGGAGGGGAGGCCGGCGAGCCCGCCCCTCTGCCTCGCTCACACCGGAGCCGCCGGCCAGGAGGAGGAGGCGACGCCCTACCCCGAGCCCGTGCTACCCCGACGCCGTCTACCCCGAGTCGTCGCCACTTCCGACGTCCGCAGCCGCCTCCGAGCCCAAAAACGGAACCCCGCCACCGAGCTGCGCCCCCGCCACACCTCGCCGTCGCCTACAACCGCCCTGAACGACCCCCACGGTGAGCTCCCGTCCCCTACTGTAAGCCTCGGCCCCCACAAAAAACTTCACCTCGCGCGGCCCCATTTAGGGAAAAAATGGAGCCCTAGGCCCCCTACGACCTCGCCCCACCACTCCCCTTCGACCGCCGGCCACCGGAGGGCCGCCGGTGAGGCTGGCCCTAACCTCTGGCTGCCATGGCCTGGGGAGGCCGAGCCTCCCAGGCTCGCTGGGGAAGACGATCCCCTAGCCGTCAGATCGGACTTGATCCGACGGCCAGGGGGCACCCATACCCCTTTGTTTTAAGAAAAAAAAAACCGCTGCTGCGCTGCGCTGGGCTCGGCCCGAAGAAAATAAAAAGAACAGCGCCGTGGGCGCCTGATAGCCGGGCCGGCCTGCTGTTTTTTTGTTATTATTATTAAGCTGCAACACCGTTTTACTTATAGAAAAATAACTACAACTCCAATTTCAGTGAAATAAATTTTGTTGGGTGCATAAAATTAATATCTATAATTCTGCATGTTTAGAATAATTTTTGTGCAGTGCCAAAATAATTGCTTTAGTTTTTATTAGTTTATTGTGCTTTTTAGCAGCTAAGAATAGTTTTAGTTAATTCCTTGTTGACTCTTAAAATGTGATGTTGACTTGTTTATATTCCTATGGTTATTCTTGATTTTTCTGTGTGTGTAGACTAGTTTTTAGGTTAAACAAATTTGTGGCCTTTTTATTATTATTGCCATTGCTAGTTTAATTCTTATCTAAATAATACTAGTAATATTAAATTATTAGTTTAATATAAAACTAACCTATGATAAGTAGGTTATTGCTATGCAATTGGTTGTTGAGTTAATAAAAATTAAAAGGTTGTTAGTGAATAAATTAGGTTAATAATATTGCTTATAGTTAAAGTTGCTTTACTGCCAATTAATAAATCCAGTAAAGTTATCCTAATGCTTTGTTGTAAAATTTAGCCTTGTTGCATGTTTTAGGACTTAATAAACATGGGAGTTAAAACTCTGAGAATTATTTTGCCCTTGTTGTTGTGTTGGATTGTGAAAATCGAATGTTGTGTGTCGTGTGCTGCTTTTGCCTCTTGGTAATTGTGTGCTCTTTTCCGCAACGTGTAGACGAACCGCTTGACGTTCCAGGTGAAGACTCCTTCCAAGACAAAGAAGCCATATCGGGAGACACCGCCGAGGAAGGCAAGCCATCTTCAAAAACTCAAAACCTTGTCCTACGTTTACTTCTTTGTACCATATTATATATCATGCTACTGTTATATCATTTTGGGGATGGGTTTGTATTAGTTTATTAGGTGAAACACCACATACCTTGTAAGCCTACCTATTTGGGAGAAATAAACTAGACACCGGTAATCTTGTGGTACTATTACAAGCCTTGCTAAAGAACTAGTGACAACATAATAATTTGGTTAATCTTGCTCCCCCCTGACGTATTGGCATACATCTAAGAAGATGTGATGGCCAAGGTTGTGGTTGTTGGAAACATCGTTGAACATATTCAAAGTCTAGAGGGACTCTCTATAAGTGCCGCCAAAACCTAGTATTACAGTACAACCACAATACTCTGGTATGGTACAGGGCTAGTTGGAAGCTTGCTTATCTTAGTACGGGGATCTTATAACTACATGAGTGAGGTACACGATGGTACCCAGAAGCCGGAATCCTGCCGATGCGTCGGGGGTGTAATACGCTGGACTATATCAGTGTCGGTACGGAACCTTGCCGCACCTCTACTACGGTGAAGGCTTGCACGAGGAGCATGACCTTGCACACGGACAGTTCATGATGTGGGCATCGGGTAGATCACCTGTACTAGGATAGGCAAGGGGAAGACTACGGTCGATTATCCGAAAACCGCATACTGAGGTAAGACGAACCGTGGGAACTCCCGGCGGATGTATCGAATGTTGTGGGTAAAGTGTACAACCTCTGCAGAGTGAAAACTATTCGAGTAGCCGGAGTCCACGGTCATGGACAGCTAGTGAGGCCACACTTTGTGGGGACTAGATGAGAAATTCTAGTACTAAAAATTATGGTTCACGATGATGTTGAAAAGGGTTGGACATGATTTAATCAAATATAAATATTGGGATTAAAATTTGTCAAGAGTAAAATATTGCCAACTTAACTAATATTGAGTAGTTAGGTTCCCCAGGTTAAACCCCACCATATAGCCATCCCATTATTTTCTTGTACAAAAAACTTTGTTCCTTTCTTTAGGTGGTTTGCGAGTACTTTGTATGTACTCACGGCTTTGTCCCTGGTTATTCAATCGTCCAGGCTTGGAGGAGCAGGTATTTGACGATGACGCGACTGACGAGTACTAGGATGTGCTATGCTCTGAGCTTTGCCTGTGGATTGTGATGCTACTATCTATCTTGCTTTTGCTTATTCCGCTGCCATTTGAGCCCGATGAGGCTGTGTAAGACTATGTTTATGTATGACTTTGTATTCGATACTGTATGAACTTGTGACTGTGATATCCATTGTCGAGTTGTGTGTCATGCGACACTGATCATGGGAGCATGACGGTATGCACAGCTCGCCGCTTCGGACATATAGTCCGGGGTGCCCACAGACTTGGTATCAGAGCCCCTGTTCCGACCGTAGCAACCTAGTTAGAATGGACGATAGATAGGATGGGGGAAAATCAAAAACTATTTTCTAAAATAAAGAGATGGTAATCTGCATAGTATCAAATGCTTACCTCTCTTACCCCTTCTATAGTAAACCAGTTATAACTGTTTTGTTATGTTTAAAATATTGCACACTTGTCATCTAACTTAAACTTATAAAAATTGTAGATGGCTGGAGTTCCGGTGCACCACCTGCAGCTGACTCAGGCTGGGGATACGCTCTTTGCTCAGGATCTGATCGAGCTGCTTCAGCTTGTTCACCGCCCTGTTGCAGAGTTTTGGGCCTACGAGATCTCCGGGAGGAAGGATGTGGAGGCTCGCCTGGTTGTGTGGTGTGCGCTATGAGGATCGGAGGTTACTCCACGGTCGAACACCATCGCCTTTGTGCTGTACGCCCGTACTTGGGAGGAGGGTCTGCGTCGAGCTTGTCAGGAGGCGATTGCTCGCATTGTGAGGTTCCACCAGTACGAGCTGAGATCCACGCGGTTCCGTCACTACGGGATGCGCGATGGCGAGGGAGATCCCACTCCCGGCATTCCTCACCCGATCATGGGGGATCACCTGATCGCTATGGAGAAGCACTTGGCTTTGACTGAGGCTCAGCTGGATGAAGCCCGGTTTAAGCACGACTACAACCTCCAGACAGGGGGTCACGCCCACATCGACCACATTGACCTAGAGTCCCGGGATTGGATTATAGAGGAGCTGCAGGGCCAGGTCGCCCGTCTGGAGGGGAGTAATGAGATGCTGAGGAAGAGGACCAGGAGCCTGAAGCGCAAGTGCGCGGATTTGGAGGACGAGATTGCCGCTCTGGATGATGGCGAGGACATCCGGAAGGAGGATGATGCCTACCTTAGTGTTGACGAGGATCACGACGAGGAGGAGGACGTCTCGAACTCCGAGGATCGTGCTTTCATCGACGATGAGTAGGAGAGTGACGCGTAGGAGGTGTCCCATTGAGTAGTTGCCACTTTTGGTTTAGTCGTGGCTCGGTTTGATGATGTGTGGCTGGTTATTTGTAAGACTTGGTTATGTATGAGACTTATGCTATCGTTATGCTACCATGTGATGAATTGCTAGTTGCATGATTGTTGCCTATCTTATATGTCTTGCTTTTGTTTGATAACTAAATTGTTAGGGACTTACCCCCCCCCCCTTTTAGACTAAATTCCCTCTTATCTTACGCCATAACCTCAGGATGTCGAGGCACACCCGCAGAAACCTGAGTGGATCCGGTGATGTGCCACCGCCACCACCCGACCCGAACATGGCGCAACTTCTGCGACTACTGATGGAGGAGCGCCAGGCTACTCGTGACGAGCGCCAGGCGAACATGGCTGCACTCCAGCAGCTTGTCCAGGCCGCCACCAATGCCAACCAAGGAGGCGGAGGAGCTGGTGGAAATGAGGAGCCCAGGTCTCGGCTCCGAGATTTCCAGAACACCAACCCGCCCGTGTTCTCGGAGACGAAGGAGCCTCTGGATGCTGAGGATTGGCTCCGCACCATGGAGAACAACCTTACTGTCGCCGCTGTTGGCAACAACGAGAAGGTCCTTTATGCCACCCACTACCTCGCCGGCACCGCTAGGAGCTGGTGGGAAGGAGTGCGTGCCCGTCTTCCCGAAGGGCAAGTACTCTCCTGGGCGGAGTTCTCCGCCAAGTTCAAGAAGGCGCACATCCCCACCGCACTGATCAGGAGGATGAAGGATGAGTTCCGCCACCTCAAGCAAGGGGGTATGACTGTGGTCGGTTATCTTGACCGATTCACTCAGCTGTCGAGGTATGCCCCGGAGGAGGTGGACACCGAGGAGAAGCGGAAGGACCGTTTCCTGGATGGACTTCACGATGAGCTGCAGGTTGTTCTGGTGGCCATGCAGTTCCCTGATCTTGAGTCTCTCGCTGATGCTGCTATTATGATGGAGGGCAAGCTCAAGATGGCCGCTGAAAACCGCAAGCGCCACATGATGCAGCAGGGTGGATCCAGCAACCCCCGACTGCGTCCGACACAGCCGCCAAGACCAGCACCACAGCCTTAGAGGAGCCCTTACCCAACGCCGCGCCCCAATGCTCCTACCCGCCCTGTTGGAGTTCCGCGTCCAGCAGGCGGAGTTCCCCGCAACCCTGGAGTGATCTGCTTTGGATGTGGTCAGAAGGGCCACTACTCGACAGAGTGTCCCAACAATAAGAATGTTGCTCCACGCCCCAATGCACCAGCGCCAGCTAGAGGGAACCCCGGCTGCAGCAATGCCCCACGCGGTGCGTCTAACGCCGCGAAGGGACGTCTGAATCATGTGCAAGCCGAGGAAGCCCAGGAGGCCGCAGACGTCATCTTGGGTACGTTCTCAGTTAATTCAGTACCTGCTCAATTATTGTTTGATTATGGTGCATCCCACTCGTTTTTTACGACGTCATTTGTGAATAGAAGTGGGATGAGGTCCGAGCCCATGAGGAGGTCCATGAGCGTGCAAATTCCAGGGTCTAGAGTCAAGCAACTTTTTTCGTTCTCCACGAGCTCTTCTTCCGGGCAGACGGCCACGATCTTATCAGCCCTAGTTTAAGGCATTTCGCACATGTTATGGTGTGCCCGTAGAGATCTAAGGAGTCATGTTTCGGCAGAATTGATTGTGCTGGGAACAGAAGGGATAGAGGTGATACTTGGCATGAACTGGTTGGCCAGGTACCGAGGTCGGATAGATTACACAGAGAGGACATTCAACCTCACCAGTGCTGAAGGACTTAGGATAGAGTACTCAGACCTGACCGACAAGACCCGAGCCTGCTGTCATCAGAGTGTCTCGGTGCCATCCCTTGAAGAAGTGAATGTGGTATGTGAATTCCCGGATGTCTTTCCGGAGGAGTTACCCGGTATGCCGCCTGATCGGGATATCGAGTTTATCATCGAGTTAGTGCCTGGCACAACCCCAATTGCACAGAGACCCTACCGGATGAATGCTGAAGAGCTGGTTGAATTGAAGAAGCAGCTGAATGACATGCTCCAGAAGGGACTGATTCGACCCAGTGCTTCACCCTGGGGTTCGCCAGTTCTCTTTGTGGACAAGAGAGACGGCACCATACGCATGTGTGTGGACTACCGTAAGCTGAACGAAGTAACCATCAAGAACAGGTATCCGCTCCCCAAGATCGAGGATCTGTTCGACCAGTTGAACGGAGCCCGAGTCTTCTCCAAGATCGATCTGAGGACCGTATATCATCAGCTGAAGGTCCGAGAGTCGGACATCCCCAAGACAGCCTTCACGACCCGCTATGGTTTGTTTGAGTACACTTTGATGTCTTTCGGACTTACCAATGCCCCGACCTATTTCATGAACCTCATGAACAAGATCTTCATGAAGTACCTTGACAAGTTTGTAGTGGTGTTCATTGATCATATCCTGATATATTCCAAGACGGACGAAGAGCATGCCGAGCATCTACGCTTAGTCCTCGAGACATTGCGAGAGCACCAGCTGTACGCCAAGTTCAGCAAGTGCGAGTTCTGTCTCAAGGAAGTTGGATTTTTGGGACATGTATTGTCAGAAGGAGGAATATCCGTCGACCCCGCCAAGATTCAGTCTGTCATGGACTGGACGGCTCTGACAACTCAGACCGAAGTGAGAGGATTCCTCGGACTAGCGGGATACTACCGCAAGTTCGTGGAAGGCTTCTCCAGCATTTCCCTTCCCATGACCCAGTTTTTGAAGAAGGACCAGAAGTTTGTGTGGACAGAAAAGTGTGAAGCCAGTTTCCAGGAGCTGAAGAGGAGATTGGTATCTTCCCCAGTGTTGACTATGACTGACCTGACCAAGAGCTTTGATATGTACTGTGACGCATCGAAGATTGGTTTGGGTTGTGTCCTTATGCAAGTGGGCAAGGTGATTGAGTACCTGTCACGACAGTTGAAGCCGCACGAGTTGAACTACCCCACCCATGACTTGGAGCTAGCCACAGTTGTGCTTGCTCTCAAGAGGTGGAGACATTACCTGATGGGTCACCGTTGCGACATATACACAGACCATAAGAGCCTGAAGTACATTTTCTCACAGAAGGAGTTGAACATGAGGCAGAGGAGGTGGATCGAGCTGATCAAAGACTATGATCTCGAAATCCATTACCATCCTGGTAAGGCCAACGTGGTAGCAGATGCCCTCAGCCGCAAGCCATGCACAATTATGCAATGATCAGAGAGACGCAGCCAGCTCTGCACGAGGAGTTCGAGAAACTGGGTTTGGAACTTGTTACACCCGGTTTTCTGGCTCACCTCGAGCTGACTCCGACTCTATTTGATCAGATCAAGGAGGCACAGAAGGGACACGACAATATCGAGGGAATCAAGAAGAAGATTCCCCTCGGCAAGGCCCCGAAGTTCACGACGGATGATGGAGTTCTTTGGTTTGATGGCCGATTGTGTGTGCCTGATGTGGAGGAGTTGAAGCTCACTATCCTGAAGGAAGCTCACGATACACCTTACTCCATCCACCCCGGAGGGACTAAGATGTATCAAGACTTGAAGGACTTGTTTTGGTGGCACGGTATGAAGCGTGGGATTGCCTTGTATGTTGCCAAGTGCGACATCTGCCAAAGGGTGAAGGCAGAACATCAGAGACCTACAGGATTGTTGCAACCACTCCGAGTTCCTGAATGGAAGTGGGAACAGATAGGCATGGACTTCATCACAGGACTACCGAGGTCGAGCAAGGGTCATGACTCTATCTGGGTCATCGTCGACCGACTCACCAAGGTAGCACACTTTATTCCAGTGCGAACCACCTATCGAGGAGACCAGCTGGCAGACTTGTACATGGCAAGGATCGTCTGTCTGCATGGAGTTCCGAAGGAGATTGTGTCTGACCGAGGCACCCAGTTTACCTCGAGATTCTGGAAGCAAGTCCAGGAGGCACTCGACACTAAGCTCACTTTCAGCACAGCCTATCACCCGCAGACTGGAGGCCAGACCGAGCGAGTGAACCAGATATTAGAGGATATGCTCCGCGCATGTGCTCTAGCATATGGTTCCAAGTGGGAGGATTGCTTGCCGTATGCAGAATTCTCCTACAACAACAACTATCAGTCGAGTCTGCAGATGGCCCCATTTGAAGCATTGTATGGACGGAAGTGTCGCACGCCCCTAAACTAGTCTCAGACCGGGGAAGGGAAGATCTTTGGACCCGATGTTTTGAAGGAAGCTGAGGAACAGGTCCAGTTGATTCGTGAGCGTCTCAAGACCGCTCAGTCCCGTCAGAAGAGCTATGCCGACCCCAAGCGTCGAGAGGTGACTTTTGAAGTTGGAGACTTTGTGTATCTCCGAGTCACCCCATTGAAGGGAATGCAGCGATTCTATGTGAAGGGGAAGTTAGCACCACGATACATCGGACCATTTGAGGTGATAGCCAGACGAGGTCAAGTTGCCTATCAGTTGAGACTGCCAGCAGAGCTATCCAATGTGCACAATGTTTTCCACGTCTCGTAGCTCCGGAAGTGTCTGGAGGTGCCGGACAAGCCCGATGTTTTCAAGAACATCGATCACCGCACGGTGGGAAGCAACCAGGATCTCACATACCGCGAGACACCCCTTCGTATCCAGGAAGAAGCCACCCGAGTCACCCGAAAGCGCACAATCAAGTTCCACAAGGTCCAATGGACAAACCACACTGAGGAGGAAGCCACCTGGGAACGGGAGGACTACCTCAAGCGCGAGTTCCCGCATCTCTTCACTAGCTTGTGAATCTCGGGGACGAGATTCTTTTTAAGGGGGGAAGGTCTGTCACATCCCAACTTTTACTCTTCTTGTTAATCTAGTTAACCAAAAATTAGAGCCAACAAAAAAAAAGCTTGCATGAAATGTTAGGTTGTGTTTCAATGCATGAACTTGTGTGCTTAGGGTTAGTCATGTTGTTGCTTGATGATGCACTTGTGATGGTGATCATTTTGTGTTGCATGTGCCTAAGATAACCTAGTGACTATGGTTAACCATATATGTCTACCATGCATGCACTTCATCCTTAGTTGGTCATATAAATGGCAACTTGTCAAATTCTAAAAATACTTGGTGCTAACACCTAGTAAATTTTCTATATAGTAATAATACTAAAAGTTTTAGCCACCACAAAATCCTTAGGCATCAACCTTTTGGTTGTTTGCTAATAACTAAAATATTTATTAATAAAATTTCCTAACTACATAAAATCATCAGGAAATGCATGATCTTTATATCTAACCTAATAATAATAACAACAATAACAATAATACTAATAATAAGAGAGTTTTATATTATTTTTATCTCTTAAAAAATGGGTGTTTGGTGCTTAAAAAAAGAAGAAAAAAAAGAAGAAGAGAAACTATCCTAACTACCCCCACTAATCCCTCCCCTAATTTCTCTCTTTCCCTCTAACCTCCCCTCTCTCTCACGTTCTCTCTCTCCATCTCCCCACGCAGGGAGAGCCTAGCCTCTCTCCCTCTCGTAACCTCTCTCTATCTCTCTCATCTCTCTTCCCTCCCGAGCCCACTAACACCCTCGCTCCCCATTTCCCAACCGAAGACGACCCCGAGGATCGCCCCCGTGGCTTGCCAACGCGATTCCTACCCCCCAACCCTCGGCCATGAAGTGAGCGGCGAACGCCACGCCGGAATCGACCCACCTCACCTCTCTCACGAGCCCGTCTGCCGCCCTCGTTGCCGAGTAACCAAAAAGGCCACGGATCGCCACCCCAATCTCCCTCCCGTTGGAGCTCTCCCTCGCTCGCCTATAAAAGGAGGCCGCCCCAGCCATCCTCTCCACACTCGCCCACCACAGCACCACCCAGCCACACCACCCCACTCGTCCGTTTTTCCAGCCCGAGCAGAAGAAGAGAGGAAGGAGAAGAGGAGGAAGAGGGAGACCGGAGGAGGAGGAGGAGGGGAGGCCGGCAAGCCCGCCCCTCTGCCTCGCTCACGCCGGAGCCGCCGGCCAGGAGGAGGAGGCGACGCCCTACCCCGAGCCCGTGCTACCCCGACGCCGTCTACCCCGAGTCGTCGCCACATCCGACGTCCGTAGCCGCCTCCGAGCCCAAAAATGGAACCCCGCCACCGAGCCGCGCCCCCGCCACACCTCGCTGTCGCCTACAGCCGCCCGGAACGACCCCCACGGTGAGCTCCCGTCCCCTACTGTACGCCTTGGCCCCCACAAAAAACTCCACCTCGCGCGGCCCCATTTAGGGCAAAAATGGAGCCCCAGGCCCCCTACGACCTTGCCCCACCACTCCCCTTCGACCGCCGGCCACCGGAGGGCCGCCGGCGAGGCTGGCCCTAGCCTCTGGCCGCCATGGCCTGGGGAGGCCGAGCCTCCCAGGCTCGCTGGGGAAGACGATCCCCCAGCCTTCAGATCGAACTTGATCCGACGGCCAGGGGGCACCCATACCCCTTCGTCTTAAGAAGAAAAAAAACCCGCTGCTGCGCTGCGCTGGGCTCGGCCCGAAGAAAAAAAAAAGAACAGCGCCGTGGGCGCCTGATAGCCGGGCCGGCCTGCTGTTTTTTTTTGTTATTATTATTAAGCTGCAACACCGTTTTACTTATAGAAAAATAAGTACAACTCCAATTTCAGTGAAATAAATTTTGTTGGGTGCATAAAATTAATATCTATAATTCTGCATGTTTAGAATAATTTTTGTGCAGTGCCAAAATAATTGCTTTGGTTTTTATTAGTTTATTGTGCTTTTTAGCAGCTAAGAATAGTTTTAGTTAATTCCTTGTTGACTCTTAAAATGTGATGTTGACTTGTTTATATTCCTATGGTTATTCTTGATTTTTCTATGTGTGTAGACTAGTTTTTAGGTTAAACAAATTTGTGGCCTTTTTATTATTATTACCATTGCTAGTTTAATTCTTATCTAAATAATACTAGTAATATTAAATTATTAGTTTAATATAAAACTAACCTATGATCAGTAGGTTATTGCTATGCAATTGGTTGTTGAGTTAATAAAAATTAAAAGGTTGTTAGTGAATAAAATAGGTTAATAATATTTCTTATAGTTAATGTTGCTTTACTGCCAATTAATAAATCCAGTAAAGTTATCCTAATGCTTTGTTGTAAAATTTAGCCTTGTTGCATGTTTTAGGACTTAATAAACATGGGAGTTAAAACTCTGAGAATTATTTTGCCCTTGTTGTTGTGTTTGATTGTGAAAATTGAATGTTGTGTGCCGTGTGCTTCTTTTGCCTCTTGGTAATTGTGTGCTCATTTCCGCAACGTGTAGACGAACCGCTTGACGTTCCAGGTGAAGACTCCTTCCAAGCCGAAGAAGCCATACAGGGAGACACCGCCGAGGAAGGCAAGCCATCTTCAAAAACTCAAACCCTTGTCCTACGTTTCTACTTATTTGTACCATATTATATATCATGCTACTGTTATATCATTTTGGGGATGGGTTTGTATTAGTTTATTAGGTGAAACACTACATACCTTGTAAGCCTACCTATTTGGGAGAAATAAACTAGACACCGGTAATCTTGTGGTATTATTACAAGCCTTGCTAAAGAACTAGTGACAACATAATAATTTGGTTAATCTTGCTCCCCCCTGATGTATTGGCATACATCTAAGAAGATGTGATGGCCAAGATTGTGGTTGTTGGAAACATCGTTGAACATATTCAAAGTCTAGAGGGACTCTCTATAAGGGCCGCCAAAACCTAGTATTACAGTACAACCACAATACTCTGGTATGGGACAGGGCTAGTTGGAAGCTTTCTTATCTTAGTACGGGGATCTTATAACTACATGAGTGAGGTACACGATGGTACCCAGAAGCCGGAATCCTGCCGATGCGTCGGGGGTGTAATACGCTGGACTATATCAGTGTCGGTACGGAACCTTGCCGCACCTCTACTACGGTGAAGGCTTGCACGAGGAGCATGACCTTGCACACAGACAGTTCAGGATGTGGGCATCGGGTAGATCACCTGTACTAGCATAGGTAAGGGGAAGACTACGGTCGATTATCCGAAAACCGCATACTGAGGTATGACGAACCGTGGGAACTCCCGGCGGATGTATCGAATGTTGTGGGTAAAGTGTACAACCTCTGCAGAGTGAAAACTATTCGAGTAGCCGGAGTCCACGGTCATGGACAGCTAGTGAGGCCACACTTTGTGGGGACTAGATGAGAAATTCTAGTACTAAGAATTATGGTTCACGATGATGTTGAAAAGGGTTGGACATGATTTAATCAAATATAAATATTGGGATTAAAATTTGTCAAGAGTAAAATATTGCCAACTTAACTAATATTGAGTAGTTAGGTTCCCCAGGTTAAACCCCACCATATAGCCATCCCATTATTTTCTTGTACAAAAATCTTTGTTCCTTTCTTTAGGTGGTTTGTGAGTACTTTGTATGTCCTCACGGCTTTGTCCCTGGTTATTCAATCGGCCAGGCTTGGAGGAGCAGGTATTTGACGATGACGCGACTGACGAGTACTAGGATGTGCTACGCTCTGAGCTTTGCCTGTGGATTGTGATGATGCTATCTATCTTGCTTTTGCTTATTCCGCTGCCATTTGAGCCCGATGAGGCCGTGTAAGCCTATGTTTATGTATGACTTTGTATTCGATACTGTATGAACTTGTGACTATGATATCCATTGTCGAGTTGTGCGTCATGCGACACTGATCATGGGATCATGACGGTATGCACAGCTGGCCGCTTCGGACATATAGTCCGGGGTGCCCACAACACCCCTCTTGATTCATCCCGGTAGCACAAATATGTACCGAGATCTACGCCAGAGATTTTTGTGGACTAGGATGAAGAGAGACATTGCTCGATTTGTTGCCGAATGGGATGTTTGTCGTCGTATTAAGGAAGAACACCAAAGACCTGCTGGTACACATCAACCTTTTCCTATTCCAGAGTGGAAATGGGACAAAGTGAGTATGGATTTCATCACTGGCTTTCCAAAAACCCAGAAAGGAAATGATGCCATCTTCGTTGTGGTGGATAGACTGTCCAAAGTTGCACACTTCCTTCCAGCTCGCGAGTCTATAACTGCTAGTCAGTTAGTGGACTTGTATGTCTCTAGAATTGTGTCTCTTCATTGTGTTCCTTTGGAAATCAATTCTGATCGTGCTAGCCTTTTCACCTCTAGATTCTGGGGAAGCTTTCAGAATTATATGGGAACTCATCTCTCCTTTAGTACAACTTTCCATCCTCAGTCTAGTGGTCAAGTCGAAAGGGTTAACCAAATTCTCGAAGACATGCTCAGAGCTTGTGTTATCTCATTCAGAAAGAATTGGGAAAAGTCTCTTCCATTTGCCGAATTTTCTTATAGCAATAGTTTTCAATCTAGTCTGAACATGGCTCCTTTTGAAGTCCTCTATGGACGACGATGTCGAACACCTTTAAACTGGTCAGAAACCGGTGAAAGACAATTCTTTGGACCGGACATGATCTTGGAAGCAGAATAGCATGTTCGCATTGTCCGTGATCAATTGAAAGCAACCCAGTCTCGTCAGAAAAGCTACTATGATCGTCATCATAGGCAAGAGAGCTACAATATGGATGAGAAGGCTTACCTTCGGGTTACTTCTCTGAAGGGAACCCAACGATTTGGTATCAAAGGCAAGTTGGCCCCACGTTACATCGGACCTTTCCGCATTCTTGCTAAACGTGGAGAAGTTGCCTACCAACTTGAACTACCCCCGCACTTTTCCCGAGTACATGATGTATTCCATGTGTCACAACTGAAGCGTTGCTTCAAGGACCCCATCCGCGAAGTCGACCATGAAACACTTGATCTCCAAGATGACCTTTCTTATCGAGAATACCCCGTTCTTATTCTTGATTCCGCAGAGCGTGTCACTCGTCGTCAGAAGATTAAGTTTCTGAAAGTGCAATGGTCACACCACTCTGAGAGGGAAGCCACGTGGGAAAGACAAGACCGTCTCAGTGCCGAGTACCCCTCCTTCCTCCCGCAGACTTCTGAATCTCGGGACGAGATTCTTTTGAGTGGGGGCGAGTTGTCACAACCCCAAGTTAGGTATGTGCTAGGTTAGCAAGTAACTTTGCATCATGTTAAAAATTTCAAAAGAAATCAATTGAAATCAAATTCAACTGCAAAATGGGAGAAGGAACCCCCCAGATGAATTAATTCAAATGGCCAGAAATAAAGTTTCTCCAAAAATTCCTTTTGCATTTTTGAAAAGTCTTATAAATGAGTGTGATCACATATCAAGTGATGTGGGACCAACCCCATGCTCATGGATTTTTCAAATATTCAAACAGGAGCATGGATTTAAATTTAAACCCCTATTTGAATTAAAGTTCAAATAATTTGAATTTAAAAAATGTTCAAACTTTAGAAGTGGCTAGCCTATTATATTGTGAAGCCATATAAAAAGTTTCAGCATTTTATAAAATGTCTAGCTATTTAATTTAGCTAAGACAAATCAATTACAGAAAAGAAAAGAGAAGAAATAAGAAAAAGGAAACTCACCTGTGAAGAGGCCAACTCAAGCCTGGCCGGCCCAGCAAGCCAGGCCCAGCCCAGCCCTCCTTGGCGTCTTCTTCCCCGCCGAGCCAAGCATCTCGGTGGCGTCCAGCCGACGCCGTCGACGTGCCCTGGTCACGCAACTGCCTCCCTATTGCGTCTAACGTGTCCTGGAGACGCGCTGAAACCGCCCCAGTCCATTCCCCCTCTCGCCACAGTCTTCCCCGCCCTCTGCTCATTTTGCCCAATCACCCGAGCGCCTCCGCAGTTTGATGCCGCCGAGAACACGCGGTCACCGCCGACGCCAAGCCTCGTCGTGCTGTCCATCTTCTTCGTCGTCCTCGTATTCGTCTCTGCGCAAGGAATCGCGAGCTGAATCGACCCCAAGCCAACGGAATCACCGCCAAGTCGTCGCTGGACCCGCAAGCCGCCGTCGTCAAATTCTCCGACCACACAGCCTCCCCGGCCACGCCACTGCCTCCTTTGCATCCGCGGTGAGCTCCTTCTCCTCCTCATCTATCTCCCGGTCACCCCCTTGGCCTGTACCGTATTCTACCATGAAAGACGGAGCTTCTCGCCGTCGGGATCCATGGCGACGACGGCCTTTAGCACAATCGAGCTCGTCTTCTAGTCCGTCGTCTTCGCCGCGCTCCACTGCTTCGATTGCGCCCTCCTGCTGCTTCAAGTGGAGCCCCACATCGAGCTTTGACTCGAGCCCGAGCCACGGCCGCCGCCCGAGCACGTCGTCGATGAGCTTCCGGCGACTCCCGAGCCTCCCTATGCGTGCGGGATGAACTGCGCGTGCACGGGCTCTATTTTGGTGGCCTTGGCATACCAAATGGTGGCCTGTGTCGCCGTTTTGCGCAGCGCTGCCGCACACTGTTGCCACCGGCGACATGCCGCCGGCGATCCTAGTCATTAGGCTTAATTAACCTAGCTAATGACCCCCCCTTAGCCTATGACAGGTGGGACCCCCTAGCCCCCCTAACCCCTCTGTTAGTTTAAACAGAGGGGATTAAACACCTGTGACACTAACAAGCCGGACCCACACGTCAGCCCCCCCTCCCACGTCTCTGTGATGTCATGCCTACGCAATAAGTGAATTTCCAATTAAAGAATAAATTCAGAAAATTCCAGAAAATGAATTAAACTTTGGAAATTCATAACTAATTCATTTTAACTCCAAATTGGACAAATAATATATCTAAAATTACCAGAAAAATGCAAGGTTTATGAATATGCAACTTGTTTCTATGTTTGAAAATTTTAAAATGGGGGAACAGTAGCAAACATGCATATGGCATTCTTTTGAATTCAAATTTGGAGTGAATTTTCAAATGACTTTGCAACACACTTCTTTTAAATGGTTTCATCCACACATAAGAGACCTTACCTCAACTTTACAACATCACTTAATGCTCAACCATTTCAAATGAACATTCATGGATTCAAATGCATTTGAAATTCATCGATAAATCAAATGGAGTTTAAATTTGCAACTCAAATGCAATACACTCCATTTAAATGGAATTGAAAACTCATCAGCACCCCTAACTCCATGTTATAACACTTGATCATGTCATTGCGCATTGTCTTTATATGTATCACTTTGTTTGCGTTGTTTGCTATCGAATAGAGGTGGAGCCGGAACCCGAGACCATCCCCTTCGTTGAAGACACTGTGTTTGAACCTCGTCAGGAAGGCAAGCAAACCCCCATTGATCATGTCGATAAAATCCCACTTCCCTCTCAGTCTCGCTTATGCATTGTTTAGGATGATTACCATGCTACGTTTCTACCGCATAGATGAACCCATTCCTTTGCATGACCTATCATTTGTCACATTAGTAAGCAAACCACAACCCTAGCAAATGTAGGAGTTGATTGATATCATGTGGCCCCTGCAATTTTTACTGCTTATTGCATGCTTAGAGTGATACAATGTTGATATTGTTATGTGAGTCGGGTTGGTAGAAATCATGATGATGATGGTGGAAATGTGTTGGTGAATCTACCCTAATACAAGGTGAACGATGAGAGGCTGTGTAGGATTACACAGTGGGTTGCCTCGTTGAACACCGCCCTAAGTCCGAGTTCTTGTGTGGTGATCCAAGATGAAGAGTACAACCACACATTGGTCTCACTGAACCCTCTCAACCTACTAAATCATCCCTTTCAATGTCCAGATGTCGCAGTATTTCGGAGTTCGGGTAGGTTTGTGGCCTGGCTGCTAAGTGAGAGAACGGCTCAGCCGAGACCGGCTTATGCACCACGCACACATCATCTGGGTCCACGTCGGTAAACCGGCCGGGTTCACGATAGTGGTAGCCAACCCAGGTAGGTGGCTTTCTTGGAATAGATCGGCTATGAGGTAACAGTTGTGGTGGCATCCTTATTGTCGCCTCTTGAACGGTGACATGTGTGTGTAGCGGTACACCCCTGCAGGGTTAACAAAACTATTCGAATAGCCGCGTCCGCAGTTAAGGACTTCTTGGAAATCTTAGCTTGATCATTAGACAACTTGAACTGGATACTTATAAAACTTGCCAAGATAAGCGTGAGTGCTATGGCGTGATTTCTCGTGGGGAAGTCGAGGAAGGCACCATAGTGGTGTAATTGGTTGGAGATGTAGTGGACTCGTGTACGCTTCTTACCTCAAGTCTGGTACTCGTAGTTCAGGACTAGCCAAGTATAAGCTGGCACTTCTGCTTATGAACCCCACCTCCCTTTACCTTGATACATGTGCATGAGTAGTATAGTTCCTACGTAAGTCTTGCTGAGTACGACTTTGTACTCACGTTTGCTTATTCTATGTTTTAGATGAACCCACTGACCTCGAAGGTGGATTCTACCTGGAGCTCGACGACCGATCAAGCTAGTGTAGTCCCAGTCAGACGTCTGGTCCCTCGTGGAAGGGCTTGTTTATAGATCAGGCTTCTCTAAGCCATTTGTTAAACTTGTCTGTACTCAGACCTAATTTGCTTCCGCATGCTTGTTGTAATGTTGGATCACGGTCTCGTGATCTCTGTGTGCACTTTATAAGATTTATCAATAAAGTTGTATACTTTGTAGAGAATTGCAATGATACCTGTTGTTCATACTGGACATGTGTGCTGCGTGTAGGATTATAACATGCATGTCTTAGTATGGGTTTTCGAGACCTTAGTTTGATCTGGCTGGCGGTCTTTTATACACCAAGTGGCCCTTAGATGTGCGCAGCTTGGGGCATCACGATGCGTTTGCTCGTGACTCTGTCACATGCAGACTTTGATGTCTGATCGAGCCCGCCCTAGACCCCGACTAAGTGATCGGGCTGGAGTAAGTCTATGTAAGGGTTATAATACAATCAATAGTAGGGTTGAGGCGACTTGTCTATGAGTATGGGAGTTCACCACCCATATCATTTAGACTTGTGTGCGGATGATGAGGACCCATTTCAGTTGATCATCCGGCCTAGATGGGATGCCCCATACGTTCGATGCTTTCCGAGAACATTTTGTGCTTGGCCTTGTCTGCTTAGACAAGTGGGTACTGTTCTCGACTCTCCATGTGATTTTGTTGTAGCGAGTCTTGCATACGCTAACCCCGGGTCCTGACACCCCTGGGCGAGAGTTACCCACGGGTCGGCCTGCGCAGATCTTCTTTGCTTTTTAATATACACGCCTAACGGAAATAGTTTTACAAAAATCAATATAAATTGGAAAAACATGAGATAAATTGTGTGTTGTTCCTAAATATATTCTTGATTTTTCTGCATGTTTAGAATATTGTTTTGGGTAAATAAATTTGTGACCATTTATTATTATTTTGAATGCTAGTTTAATTTCCACAATGTTTTTTGTGCTAGTAGTATTAATTTGTTAGAACTTTATTAAAATTACCTCTGGTCAGTAGGATTTTTTTATGAATTAAGTTAATGAAGAAAATAAAAAAATAAAAAGGAGTTAATGATTAACTTGGGCGAAAAACATTGCTTTTATTTAAAGTTTGTTTTATTTAATGTCGATGTTAGTAAATTCACAAAAATTATCCTAATGCCTTTTTATAGATTTTTTTTACTTGATGAGATGTTATATGATTTACATTTTAATGAATATAAAACCCTGAGAATTGTTTTGTCCTTTGTTGCTTGTGATTTGTTTTGAAAAGATCGAGTGATGTGTGTATTGCTTGTTATTGCCTTATTGTGATGGTGAATTTTTTTTCTTCCGCAACGTGTAGACGAGACGCTTGACGCTACAGGTGAAGACTCCTCCCAAGCCGTCGAAGAAGCCAGTCGAGGGTACATCGTCGACGAAGGCAAACCACCGTCAAATCTCAAACTTTGCTTTACCCAATTTTTACTTTCCTTTTGTATCATCTATATTGTATCATGCTAATATTTCCATATGGTTGGAACTATATTAGTTATAGTAGGAAAACTACACACACCCCATAAGCCTACCTATTTGGGAGAACAAAATAGAACCCCAGTGATCCCGACGTTCCGTTGAGACCATCATTTAGCTCTAGTAATTAGTATTACATGATAATCATGGAAAGTCATACTTCACTCTATATGGGACGGCATACACCTAAGAAGGTGGTATGGCCGGGATTGTGAAACATCGTCGGACATGGACAAAGTCTAGAGGGACTCTCTATAAGTGCCGCCAAAACCTATCCTTACAGTAGAACCACTATACTCTGGTATGGGCTAGGCTAGTTGGAAGCTTTTTTGTCTTAGTACGGGGGTCTTATAACTACACATGGATGGGTGATTCCACGAATCCGATAGCCCTCGAAGTCGATGAGTGAAATTCTCTAGGATTAGTGTCGGAAGGAACCTTGGTGCTCTTCTAATACGGTGCAGGCTTGGGTCCAAGAGGAGCTTGACCTGACACACGGAGAGTCCATGTAGTACGCAAGGGGTAGATTCACCTGTACTAGGAAAGACAAGGGGAAGACTATGGTCGATTATATGAGACCCGCATACTGAAGTATGATGATCCGTGGGGACCGACGGATGTATCGAATGTGGTGGGTAAAGTGTACAACCTTTGCAGAGTGAAAACTGTTCGAGTAGCCGGAGTCCACGGTCATGGACAACTAGTGAGGCCACACTTTGTGGGGAATAGATGAGAAAGTCCGGTACCGAGTTTATGGTTCGCGATGATGATGTTGATATTATTGGAAAAGGATTAGAATTGACTTATCCAAATTCATTTGTGGGAAATAAAACATGCCAAGTTTAAAACTTTGCCAACTTTATAATACACTTGAGTGGATAGGAAATCCCTAGGAGAAACTCCACCATATAGCCATACTATTATTTTCGTATACAAAACTTTGTTTCTGTCTTTAGGTGGTTTGCGAGTACTTTGTATGTACTCACGGCTTTGTCCCAGGTTATTCAATCGGACAATCTTGGAGGAGAAGGTATTTGACGATGATGCGACTGAAGATTACTAAGACGTGCTATGCTCTGGACTACCCTATGGATTGTGCCGCTGCTATCTATCATGCTTTTTCTTATTCCGCTGCTAGTTGAGCCCGATGAGGCAATGTAAGACTGTTATTGGTAAGACTTGTATTCGGTATTGTATGAACATTGAGACTATGAGATCCATGTCGAGTTGTGTGTCATGCAACACTGATCATGGGAGCATGACAATATACATAGCTGGCCACTTCGGACATATAGTACGGGGTGCCCACATTATGTGGTGAGTCATCATGGTTGTCCCGTTTGGGTGTACAATTGTCATCGCGACGACTGTCGTGTCGTATGGGAAATCGGCTGGGACCATTTCGACTCCTCCATCGTCGTAGAAGTTTCGACTAGGTCTCTTCTCTCTTCGATCGAAACCACTTTCGCCAGCGTAGTATCCGTCGTAGTCGCGATGGTCGCGGGTTGGTGGGATATCAACCTCGTTGTGTATAGAGTATTTTATGTTGGCCCAGCTGTTGGTGTGCTCCAGTACCTGGGCAAGTGTTCTGATGTTGAATTGTCCCAGTTGCTCTTTGAAGGTTATGCGTTGAAGGCCTCGTCTGAAGGCATCGATGGCGCTTTCCTCTGATATTTCTTTAGTGGAGTTTTTAAGGATGGTCCATCACTGTATATAGCTTCAGATTGACTCGCGATATTCTTGGTTGCAGGCCCGCGGTTCTTTGAGTGAGCTGGGTGCTTGTATGTTGACTTGAAGTTTTCGATGAAGGATGTTTGAAACTGCCTCGATGAGATGATAGAGCCTCGCTGTAATCTTTTCATCCAATGTCGAGCTGCTCCGGTGAGCATGAGCTGTATGTACTACATGGCGGTGGTCTGGGATCCTCTTTGTAATTTTACCGATGTCAAGTAATCAACGAGCCAGCATTTTGGTTCTTCGAGTCCATCATATTTGGGGTTTTCTAAGGTTAACTTAAATCCTAGGGGCATCCGAGCTTCGCTTATTTCTCGTGTGCAACATAGAGCTCCGCAAAGTACGGAGTTTTGGTTTCATTCCGAGTTCTTTGAGTTATCCTCTCGGGCTTTCACTTGTGATTTCTCTGTTCCAAAGGTGATTTCAATAATAGTTGTGATTTCAATGGAAAGGAAATAAAAGCAGTAAAGGTGAACGGTGTAAACTATGATGGAAATATGGACCGGGGTCCCATGACTTTCACTAGTGATGTCTCTCTCCCAAAAGACGATAAACAACTATGTTGGGTGAACAAATTACAGCTAGGCAATTGAGAAAATTATAAACGCGCCGCAATGCTAATTATACTACAAGAAAGCAAGAGGGTCAATCGTATGGGCATTGCACCAAGACGAGTAGACCGTTTATTCATCAACATTTACTCACTAATCATGCACCTTGAGATATATATCTGGAACATCTCGCTGGTACTAAGTTGCGAAGCCCAACCAAACTATAGGATCAAAGTAACATACAACTGAATTAATACTCTATGCGTAATGTAAGCAATCCTTGCAACCGCAGTTACAAGCACCGTTGTTTTCTCCCTGGTGGCAACAACATATCCCCTAGTCTCATGTTTCTGTCACTCAAGCTAGACACCGGGGGGGGGGGGGGGAATGAACCCACAATCATGCATAACTCTCCCTCTTGGGTTACTATCTACTACTTTGACAAAACAATAAAAAGCAACAGAGAACATGCAAGAACACTCTATAACTAAAACATAAAAGGTAAACCAAATATATTACTCATCAAAATTCGAACGTAATCTCATAATCCATCGGATCCCAACAAAGAAAGTATAGCAACACATAACTAATACAAAATTGCCTTGATCATGTAGGGCAGCTCACAAGGTCTAAGAATTGAGGCACGAGATTGGAGAGAAGACATCATCTAGCTACTGATCATGGACCCACAGTCCATGGGGGACTAATAGCGGCACATCCGGGAGGCGATGATGGTGATGGTGGAGCTTATGGAGGTGAATCCTCCCTCCGGAAGGGTGTCAGGACAGGTTCTTTAGGCGATCCCGTGATCGTAATTGCGGCGGCGGCGGAACGGTGATGAAAATTGCGTAGCAGAGGTCCTTTCAAGGGTTTTTGGGGAAGGAGGGATATATAGGCGAAAGGAGGGCACCAGGGGGCCCCACCTGACCAGGCGGCCAGGTGACGAGGCCCCACCCAGGCTACTAGGGACCCGACTGGTCAGGGGGTGGGGCCTCTTTGGCCCCCCTCCGGTCTTCTGGAGTCTTCCGGACTCCTGATTTTTTATATGATTTTTATGGATTTTCCAAGCACTTTAATATTTGAAATTTTCCTTCAATGCACGGGGGCAGACAGAAACTGGCACTGGGGCACTGAGTTAATAGTTTAGTCCAACTATGTTGTAAAAGGTATGAAAGTGTGGCAAAACATATAGCAATATCACCAATATAACCATGGAACAAGCAGAAATTATAGATACGTTTGGCACGTATCAACATCCCCAGGATTAATTTGTGCTCGTCCTCGAGCAGGTAAATGATAACAAAGATAATTTATATGGTGACATGCTACCAACAAAGATTTGAACTTTAAAGTACAGCAAGTAAGATATGAAGTTCAAGTCAAGACTATAACAAGCAAGACTATATCTAGTATTGAATCTAGTGAAGTAAGAACATAAAGGTGCAAGAAGTCTCTCTATCCGTGACTCGAATGTCTCCAGTCGGTGTTTCTTCTGCAAGAAGTGGGAGATGGGTTTGTTGGGGTTCGCAGCAGAAAACACAAATTTTTCCTAACTAGCGTTTCCCATAACCCAAGATCTAGCTAGCCGTATTACCATAACGAAAAGGAGTGCGGAATAACATACCTCGAGGTGTAGTCCGTTGCGCGCTGGTGTGGTCGAACAAGTTTCACAGCCCCCTGGCTGTGTTGAGCACCCGGATGGGTGTAGTGCCACACATGTAGCACCTCGTAGTACTCGCACACGTACGCGACTCGATGACGACCTCTGTTCTTCGATCCAGCGAAGGTGGCGGAAGCAGACCTCCGTACGGAGCTTCGGCAGCACAACGGCCTCCGATCCTAACAGAGATGCCTCAATTCCACTACAGTCTCTCACTATGGATCCCACCGTGGAAGAGACGAGGAAGGGGAGAAGACCGGAGAAAACCGATCTCAATTCGGAGTAATATTTATTTTCTCACGAATTTTTGTGTATTAAATATGTGCACCCTGCCCATCTATAAATAGGCAGAGGAAAGGGAGTCAACCCCTCTCCCTTAGCAATGTGGGACTAAAGTCCCATTGCTAAGAGGGGTGGCCAGCCAAGGGGGGGGGGCGCACCCCTCATGGGCCCCAGGGCCCATGGCGCCTCCCCCCTCTTTCCTTTTCTTTTTTCCCTTTTATTTCCCCTAATGGGACTTTTTCATAAATAAGGCCCATAGCACTTTTTAATTATAAATAAAATGTTTTTTAATTATTAATTCAAATAATTAATAACTAAAACAAATTATTCCTTATCCGGTGCTCCAGAACACCTTCCGGCTCACTCCGAAACTCCTTCGGGTCAACACGAAACTTTTCTGGTGCTACTTCCTTTATTCTCCGGTAACTCCGATAATTCCGAAAAAGTCTCCGATTTCATCGAGCCGTTAAGTGTGTTACCCTATGGTCCGAGAACTCCATTCATGACCGAGATGAGGCTACGGTCAATGAACATCAGCAGGGCCTGGATGCCCATAATGACCCCTGTGCATTCCGGATATCAACACCGATTGGACCTTACGTCGTATAGAATTTCCTTTTGTCAGCGATACTGGATTGTCCTGAGATTCGATCAATGACATCATATGTCTGGTTCAACCCCGTTCTGAACAAATCCTTATTCACTCATTCCCGTGATATTCATCCCCGTGACCTAGTCACGCGCTGCAGCTTTATGGATGGAATCTCACCGAGTGGGCCTCGAGTATCTATCCATTACATGGATTGACAAATCCCGCTCTTGTAACAATACTCCTCAACATATCTCCACGGAATACCCAAGATACAACCATTATGACCTGCATATTTTAGTCAGGTGGTGGGATGTAATTCAAAGCATTCGAGTAGATAGCAATTATGCACGTACTCACGGTCAAAGGAACGGTGTACTATGTTCTGTAATTACAACACCGAACCTTCATAAGATTGATCATGCTGTAATGCTTGCTTTGGGTAATGTTCATCAGGTCACTCATCCAGTGAGGTGACCTCATAGTAAAGAGACTTAATTGTCCATGATCGCGAAACCACGACCATCATGTTGACCATGAACTAGTTATTGAAATTGTCGGGACCCGGGGTTAGCGTATGCAAGTCCAGTTAAGACATAGTCATATGGAGAGCCGAGAACCGTACCCACTTGTCTAAGCAGACAAGGCCAAGCACAGAACGTTCTCGGAAAGCATCGTACGTGAGGGGCATCCCATCCAGGCCGGATGATCATCTGAGATGGGTCCTCATCGTCCGCACACAAGTCTAATGATATGGGTGGTGAACTCCCATATTCAAAGACAAGTCGCCTCAACCATACTATCGACTATCTCATAACTCTTACATAGACTTACTCCAGCCCGATCACTTAGTCGGGGTCTAGGGCGGGCTCGATCATACCACAAAGTGTGCACGAGACGGAGTCTCGAGCAATCGCATCGCGATGCCCCAAGCTGCGCACATCTAAGGGCCACTTGGTGTATGAAAGACCGCCAGCCAGATCACAACTAAGGTCTCGAAAACCCATACAAAGACATGCATGTTATAAACATACACGCAGCACACATGCCTTGTATGAACAACAGTTATCATTGCAATTCTCTACAAAGTATACAATTTTATTGATAACTCTTATAGAGTGCACACAGAGATCACAAACATGTGATCCAACATTACAACACAAGCGGAAGCAAAGTATGTCTGAGTACAGACAAGTTTAACAAATGGCTTAAGAAGCCTTATTTAAACACATGCCCTCCACGAGGGAACCAGTCGTCTGTCTGGGACTAGACTAGCTTGATCTTCAGTCGTCCAGCTCGATGAAGAAGCCACCTTCGGGGACAGTGGTTTCATCTAAACCATAGATTAAGCAAACGTGAGTACAAAGTCATACTCAGCAAGACTTACATAGGAGCTATACTACTCATGCATATGTATCAAGGTAAAGGTAGGTGGGGTTTCAATTGCAGAAGTGCCAGCTTTGATTTGGCTAATCCTGAACTAGGAGTACCAGACTTTGAGGTAAGAAGCGTACACGAGTCCACTACTTTCTCCAACCAATTACACCACTATGGTGCCTTCCTCGACTTCCCCACGAGAAAGCACGCCATAGCACTCACAGTTATCTTGGTGTGTTTTAGAAGTATCCAGTTCAAGTTATCTAATAATCAAGCTAAGCTTTCCAAGCAATCCATAACCGCGGACGCGGCTATTCGAATAGTTTTGTTAACCCTGCAGGGGTGTACCGCTACACACACATGATCATCATTTACCGCCTTTGTACTCGACACCGTTCAAGAAGTGTCGGCGAGGATGCTCACCACAACTGTTACCTCATAGCCGATCTAGTCCGAGAAAGCCGCCTACTTGGGTTGGCTACCACTATCGTGAACCTGGCCGGTTTACCGAAGTGGACCCAAGTGATGTGTGCGTGGTGCATAAGCCGGTCTCGGATGATCCGTTCTCTCACTTAGCATCCAGGCCACAGACCTACCAGAACTCCGAACTATTGCGACATCTGGACATCGAAAGGGATGAGTTAGTAAGCTGAGAGGGGTCAGTGCGCCCAATGTGTGGTTGTACTCTTCATCTTGGATCACCACACAAGAACTCGGACTTAGGGCGGTGTTCAACGAGACAACCCACCGTGTACTCCTACACAGCCTCTCATCGTTCACCTTGTATTAGGGTAGATTCACCAACACTTTTCTACCATCATTATCATGATCACTACCATCCCGACTCACATAACAGTAACATCATGGTATAACTCTAAGCATGCAATAAGCAGTAACAATTGCAGGGTCCACATGATATCAATCAACTCCTACATTTTCTAGGATTGTGGTTTGCTTACTACTGTGACAAAATGATAGGTCATGCAAAGGAATGGGTTCATCTATGCGGTAGAAATGCATCATGGTAATCATCCTAAACAATGCATAAGCGAGACATGAGAGGGAAGTGGGATTTTATCGACATGATCAATGGGGGTTTGCTTGCCTTGCTGACGAGGTTCAGTCACGGGGTCTTCAACGAAGGGGGTGATCTCGGATTCCGGCTCCACTTCTATAAGCAACATGACAATCATAGGATCAACATAATGTACAATGCACAATCACATGAATAAGATTGCAATGGTGATGTTCAAGGTACTGATGTGTTGAGCATTCCATTTAAAAGGAGTATATTGCATTTGAAATGCAAATTCAAACTCCAATTTGAATTCAAACTTAGCCAAGTTACATGTGACATTGATTGATCAATTTGAATCATTTTGAAATGTGTATGATATGCCTCTGATGTGTAAGTGAAATGTAGCATGTTGCCATGGTTCAAGTTGCAAAAACTTTTGAATTGAATTTGATTTAATTCCATTTAAATCAAATAGCAAATGCTACTGATCCCAACTTAAAATCAACTCAAACAAAGTTTAAAGTTGGATATTTGGATAGCTTATTTTCTCGTGATCATTTTTCATATATTATTTGTCCAATTTGGAGTTAATATGAATTTTCTATGAATTTCCAAAGTTTGGGCTATTTTCTGGATTTTCTGGAATTTCTTTAATTCTTTTTATTCTGGAAAAAGGTTTACTGCGTCAGCACTGCGCCAGCATGGCGTCAGCAGGGGGCTGACGAGTGGGCCAACCCTGTCAGTGGGTCTAGGGTTAATCCCCGTTTAGATTAAACTAACAAAGGGATTAAGGGGTCCAGGGCCCCACCTGTCATCGACTGTGGGGGTCATTATGGGGGTGATTAGTCGGCTAATCATGCCGGACACGTCAGCCTTGCCGGCGACGTGCCTCCGGCAACCAACCGAGGCGACGGTGTCCGCGGGGACGGCGCTTCCATGGTCCAATTCGCGCGCTTCGACCACTGAGATGAAGCTCTCGGTGTCGCGCGTCGATTGAGACCGGAAGGGAAGCCTGGGAGGCTCTGTACGCACGCCGGCGTCGAGCTTTGCGGTGGCGGTGCTACTGGCTGGAGGCCGAACTCGCTACGGAGCGCCATTTGGGGAGGGGATGGGTGTGTTCGGAGCAGTGGAGCACGGGGAATGCGATGGAGAAGGTGACGGGGTTGATTGCTTAGCGTAGCCTCGTCGACGACGAGCACGGCGGCTCGGTACTCCGGCATCCATGGCAGCTCGAGCTAGATGAGGAGAAGGAAGCCGTGGATTGAGGGGAAACGTTCACCAGGCTACAGGGAACTCGACGAAGTAGTCGACGGAGCCGGTGAGGGAACGTGGACGGAGTATTGAACGGCGACGAGCAGCGGATCCGGCGAGCTCTCGGTGACGATTCCGACGACTAGAAGGGCTCCTGGATCTTGATTCCTTGCAGGGAGACGTAGTCGACGGTGGCGAAGCTGATGGACAAGCTCTTCTGGTCCCTAGCGCACGTTGGCCGCATCTTCCACGGTGGCGAGTTCCGGCGAGTCCTAGGACGACGAAGAAATCGGGCGAGGGAGACGGGGAGGGATTTCGTGGAGAGGGGGAATGGAACGGGGGGGGGGGGGGGGTTCTGGGCGTCTCCAGGCGTGAAGACGTGGCGCGGGAGAAGCAGGAGGTGGCCAGGGGCTCGTCGGCGGCCACGGCATGGTCGCCACGCAGCTCCCTGCGTGCTGGCCGGGGAAGACGACAAGCGGGGAGGCTGGGCTGGGCCGGCTGGGGGATGAGTTGGGCTTATTTGCAGGTAAGCCCCTTTTCCTTTTCTGCTTTCTTTTTCTTTTCTGTAAATTTGTTTTGGCTCTGATAAAAATATCAAACCATTTTATAAAATGCTGAAACTTTTTATGTGGCATCACAATATACTAGGCTAGCCACTTGTAAAGTTTGAACATTTTTAAAATTCAAATAATTTGAATCTTAACTCAAATAGGGGTTTTTAATTAATTCCAAGGCACTGTTTGAATATTTGAAAAATCCATGAGCATGGGGTGGGTCCCACATCACTTGATATGTGATCACACTCATTTATAAGACTTTTCAAAAATCTAACATGAATTTTTGGAGAAGATTTTTATCTGGCCTTTTGAATTAATTCATCTGGGGGGGTTCCTTCTTCCATTTTGCTTTTGATTTTGATTTCAAAGATTTCTTTTGAAAATTTAACTTGATGCAAGTGACTTATTAACCCTAGCACATTACCTAACAGAGGGTTCTGACAGAAATAGAGGCTAACTAGGAACTCTGGGAGTTTCTATACCACACCTGTATCATTGTTTCACTGATACAGTTCTAGCATGGTATGAAACTGGTTGAACTTGCTTAGATATATTGGAATAATCATATATTACTTGCCTCTAGAGCATATATCCAATAGTCTCCCACTTGCACTAGAGTGCTAATAATCTAGCCGCATTTTCCCGATCATAACCAGCTTATCGCATAAGTGTTCATTGATCATGCTTGCTCATGGAAGAGGGTTCGTCAACGAACTACACCAATTCAGATTCGTATGTTTCCTTTGCAACTGGCATAGGTCAACTAGTTTGACATGCCACTCATTATCATATAATGGTTGGATATAAGTTTCGCGGGAGAGTGAGACTATTATTTCACAGTATCTTTCAGTGATCCTTTGGTTCAGTCTTCAGAAGACTTATCCTGCGTCACATATATTGGGAAATACACTCAGCCAGAAGTCCAAACTTCTTACGCTAAACTTTTATCCATACGTCTACTTTCTTAAGTAGTGTTATGTTTGTAGTGCCGTGAATCTTTTTCACATTTCTTTCATATCTTCGGTGATGTCTCTAATTCCATATAGACCCATAATATGGCTTGCAATTGTAATCTTGCATTACATTCAAGTATATTATCCTTTCTATATTTTAGAGCATAGTCCTCAGTATTCCTCATATACTGAATTCATGCACTTTATTCACATTCTATGTTTTACTCCTAAAGCACATCGGAATCTGTTCTTCTTCCAAGAACTTTTGAGTCAATCTGTTGTTGGATTCACAATGCATGTTATATGGTAGAATCACTACTGGAATTCACAAGTTTGCCATGTGCCAGGGTCTTTGCCGTCTGTTTTTCGTCGGGGCAGACGGCAAAGTAGGTGTATGCCGTCTGCTTCCCTAGATACAGAAGGCAAACCCCGGACATACGGTAAACAACTACTTTACCGTCTGCGCTGGCCTATGCAGACGGCAAAGGTCCCTATGCCGTCCATAGGCAGACGGCAAACAACCCAGCGGGCCCACCCGGGCTGCGTCTCCTCTGGCTTAACGGACCCGTGCTATGCCGTCTTCCAGCGGACGGCAAACCCCGTCTTTGCCGTCTGCTTATGGACGGCATAACGGGCTGCCGTTAACCCCGCACACGTCGGCCCACTCTCTCCACCACTCTCACTCTCCTCCGCCCACGCCTCTCTGTCCTGCGACGCCGCCGCCGCCGCCCACGCCTCCCCGGCTCCCTCCGCCACAGCCGGCCACCGCCCTGCCTCCTCTCAGCTAAGCCCTCTCCCCGGCCACAGCCCGCCTCCCTCCTCCAACGCCGCCTCCCCTCATCTCGGCCGCCGCCGGCCCCGAGCAAGCCATCGTCGGCCTCCTTTGAGCAACCGCTGCCCACCTCGCCGACGCCACCTCCACCCCGACCCGCAGCCACCCACCAAAGGTAAGACCCTCCCCTCCTCCCCTCCATGCTATTTTTTTAGGATTTTCATGTTAATTAGTTAGTTAGTTTTAGTTGCTTTTAGGTTTTAGTTAGTTATATTTCTCTGTTTTAGTTAGTTTTATGTTATAATTAGTTAGACTTCTCTATTTTAGTTAGTTTAGATTGTGTTAGATTTTTTTAGGGATAATTAGATATGTTTTCTTCTCTGTTTAGTTTAGGTAGTGTAAGTTTTTTGTAGGAATGAGGAGATAGAGTAGAGAGAGATAGAGTGTGAGTGTATTGGACTTCTCACAGGAAAAATAAAAAGAGCTTAGAGCTCATGTTAAGATTCCTTAGGAATTTGATGGTGTCAATCCTATGATCCAAAGGCAATCCATAAGAAAAATCCTTAGGAATCCAAAAAATCCCTTAGGAGTAAAAGTTGAATAGGAAAAGAAGAAGAGAAAGAAATAAAAGAAAGGAAATAAAAGAAGAAGAGGGAAACAAATTAGGGGTAAAAGTAAAATAGTAAAAGAAGAAGAGAAAAAAGAAGTTGAAGGTTAATAAAAAGAACAAGGAGGAGGAGGGGAGCTTGGGGTAAAATAAGAATAAGAAGAAGAAGTTGGAGGTGGAGATGAATAAGTAGAAGTTGGAGGTGGAGAAGAATAATAAGAAGAAGTTGGAGGTGGAGATGAATAAGTAGAAGTTCGAGGTGGAGAAGAATAAGAAGAATAAGTTAGGGGTGAAGAAGAAGTTGGAGGTGAAGAAGAAGAAGGAGGAGGAGGAGGAAAAAAGAAGAGAAAATGAAATGAAATAAATGAAAATAATAGGGAAAAATAAATAAAAAAGATGTAATTACCGGGATCAAGTGTGTGTGTTGATTGGGTGCATTTTAATGTGCAGGAATTTTCCTGGTGTGAAGGTCTGGTGGTCGACGACCTCCGACCCCTCCATTCGGTGACCTTCCTGAGTTCGAGGGTGAGCAAAAAAAATTCTTGTCCTCTCCCCCTTTTTCCTTTGCTCAATTTTGGCCTTCATGCCGATAACGGTAGCTCTAGAAGTATGTGAAGTTGCGTAACCAGTATGCGTCTCCCATTCGAAAGGATTACAGTATAAATATGCATTCATTTGCATATTTATAATAGTAATTCTTTCGAATTGTCCAACGTTATCCATGGACAGCCTGCGTATGTGTAGATTGGGTCGTTTTTCCATGCTCTGGTCCTGATCCGACGCGGAATTTCGTCAGCGCCTCCCTGTTGTTCTCCGGATACACAACCTCTCGGCTTGTTGTCGAGACGTGTATTAGGAGAACAGCGGGGAGGTGCTGCCGAAATACCGCGTCGGATCGGGACCAAAGCATGGGAAACCGACCCAATCTACACATACTCGGGTGGGATTAGGACCTATCTTTACCTATTAGTGTGTAGGTTAATTGCATATGCCGTAGCTATGTATGATAAAAGCAATAAAAAGTGGACGTAATAAAATGGTATATTTGTTGTTTAGTAGCTAGCTGTAGCAACAAGATGAGCGATGATCGTGCGTGGATGTACACTGGTCGCCCTAATCAGAAAGAGATCACCAATGAATGGGCAATGAAAACCAAGGAGTTTCTGAGAGCGGCGTTTGCAAATGGGCATAGAAGAACCTGGTGCCCCTGCGTTAGGTGCGACAATTATAAACAGGCGACAGAGGTGGATATGGGTAAACACTTGCAGAAGTGGGGTTATAAGCCTGGTTATACGGTGTGGACCTTCCATGGCGAGTCTGGCGGACGACGGAAAGAGGAGGTGGTCCGTCAGCGCACGGATGAGTACGGAACCGGGATCGAAGACATGGTGCAGGACTTTGACGATGCGCGGGATGAGGACGATGAGATGGAGGAATCTGCGAAGGCCTTCTATGATATGTTGGAGTCTTCGAAACGTCCGCTGCACGCTCACACTGAGCTTTGTCAGCTCGATGCCATCGCACAATTGATGGCTTTGAAGGCACAATTCAACTTGGGCACAGATTGTTACAATGCGATCACGACCCTAATTGGGCGGTTTCTACCAAAAGATCATGTTATGCCTGCAAACCTGTACCAATCGGATAAAATCCTCAAGGTACTTAAGATGCCCTATGAGCAGATACATGCTTGGGAAAATGGATGTGCTTTATTTAGGAAAGAGTATGCGGACGAAAACTATTGTCCCAAATGCAAGTCATCCAGGTATGTTGTGGTAGACAATGGTCAAGGTGAGAAGACGCAGACCAAAATACCCGTAAATGTTAGGTATCTTCCAGTGATACCAAGAATTCAACGTCTTTACATGATGGAAGAGACAGCCAGACAGATGACATGGCACAAACATGGGAAGAGAACAGAATTTGATGCAGATGGGAAGCCGATGTTGACTCACCCATCGGATGGTTCAGCATGGAAGCACTTTGATGAAAAACATTCGGAAAAAGCTAAGGAGCCAAGCCATTGCCGAATCTCCGTCGGAACAGATGGATTCAATCCTTTCGGTCTGATGGCAGCCCCATACAGTTGTTGGCCTGTATTTGTCATGCCACTCAATCTCCCCCCCTCAGAGATTATGAAAAGGAAGAACATTTTCCTGACGTTGATAATACCAGGGCCCAAATATCCGGGGAAGAATATGGATGTGTACATGCAACCGCTTAAGGAGGAATTGCAACAAGCTTGGGACGAAGGGTTCAAAATGCAGCTAGCAAAAAGACCTTCAAAATGCATGTTTGGTACCAGTACTCTGTAACAGCCCACATGTTGGGTAGTTTTCTTTTGCTTCCAAAGTGGTTCAAGAAGGGCAGTCATGGAATTTTCCTTGTCACATGCTCACTCCACTTGACCCCAAACTTGGCCTAGCCATTTCTTTTGCCTTTGCAAGGATTTTAAAATCCTCAAGGTATTTTTGTCTTCATCAAAAACAGGGGCTCTATTTCAAAGTGGTTTTCAATTTCGAAATGAGCTCACATTTTTGTTGTTGCCAAAATTGGTCAAACCAATTTTGTTAAATCCAGAAAAATGCAAGGTTCACAATTATCAAGCTCATGGAATTTTGAGCCTTGTTTTTATTCTCCAAAAATTCCCCAAAGGCCTTTTTCTATTTATTTTTAAATAAAATGGGTGCTGTTTGAATTTGGGTGAATTTTCCTGCATTCCAAAAATTGTGTATCCAATTTTTGGTGATCAAGCATGACTCAAGGGTTTTTAAAATATATTTTCATATATTTTATTTGCCTTTTTCTTTCTGCTTTTCTTTTCTTTTCTTTCTGGCTGGATTTCTTTTTTTTCCAAAGGGCTGTGCCCCTTCCCTTCTCTCCTCGTGGACAGGCTTGGCCCAGCGGGGCCTGGTCCACCTCGAGCCCAGCCCAGCGTGAACCGGTACGGTGGGAGTCGTCTCCCACCTTTACACCGTGGCGAGCCTCCCCCCCTCTCTGCTTTTCCCCGCCGGAGCAGCCACGGCGACAGAGGGAGGCCAGCATGTCCGGTGACCCTCCCCTGTATATAAGAGCACCTAAGGCTCCGCCAACGAACCCTAGATCCATTCCCCCCTTCTCCTCTCGCTCGCCGCCGCCGCCATGGCCGCTCTGGACCTCCCCTGTTCCGCGTGACAGGTAAGGCCGCCGGTGGAATTCGTCGCCGCCTCACCTTGTCGTCAAGCCTGCGCCTTGCGTGCGTGTTCCTAAGCGCACCTGTGCCTCCCCCCTTGCAGGTTTGGACCACGGGTGCACGAATTCCAGCCGCGCACCGTCAGCACCGTCGCGGCCACCGTCTTCTTCGACGATGGCCGTCTCCGTCCATCGCCTCGGGAGTTCGAGCACGCCGCCAACAACCCCAATGTGAGCGTCGTGCGCAGCCCCTTCCCTTCTTCGCTTAGACGTAGGGCTCCCTCCCTGGTGCGAGTAGTTTGCGCCCGCTGTAGGTCGTCGCCGATGCGCCGCCATGCTCGCCGTGTCCCTGGCAGGGCCGAGACGAGTGCGGGCGTGAACCATGCACGCGCTGGCCGCGCATATGACCTCAAAGGAAGGCTTTTTGCGCGAGTTGCAGTCGACGCCGCGCCGCGGCCTGAAGGAGTTCAGAGTTGAGGGCGCCGCCGTGGGTTTTCGTCGAAGCTCCAGTCTCCGACGTGTTCCTAGCCGTAAGATCTGAGGTGGGAACGAGTAGCTGGAGGTCCCAGCTGCAGTTTGCGCGTCGTGGAGGGGTCGCAGGTGATCCGTGCACGTCGCCAGCCTCGCCTGAAGTTGGCTGTGCCGCCGGCACGTCTGCAGGTTCAGTAGCGTGCGTCGCAGGTCTGTTTCCACGAAGCTACCGGCCTGTCGAGTTGGGATTGCTGGACACGGACTGCCCCAGTGCGCGGTGGAAGGTGCCACCTTGAGATCCCGATGCGTGGTGTGTCAGCAAGTGGCCGGATTTGGCCGCGAGCTTCACGGGAAGTCGTCGCCGTCGTCGGGTTCAGAGAAGCTGCCCCCTTTCTTCAGTGTCGCGCAGGTTCAGAAGATTCAGAGAAGGAGGGAGAGCAGGCCTGTCGATTTGGGCCGTGGAGAGAGGTGTCGTGGGCCTGTTCAGTGGCGCGGCCCGTTTTTATTTTTTTTCTCTGTTGCAATCCAGCCGAGTGGGCTCTGCTCGCTTGGGCTGAGGAGAGGAAGTTGGGGCCGAGCGGCCGAGACTGGCCCAAGTGGCCGAGTCCTTTTTTCTTTTTCTTTCCTTTATTTTTTTTCTGGTTTAAGTTCCAATTTGAATTTGAATTCAAATTCAAATCTGAGTTTGGCCATTTTTGCCAACAGGGGCATCCTATATATGATTTGGGGGTAGCTTGAGCTACTGAGCATGATAGTGAGGTGCAATTTTACAATTGACCCCTCTATAAATTGGAGCTTGGTCAATTTTGCAATAAGCCCCCTGTATTTTTCCTGTTTTGCCAAGTTTGTTTCAAATTCAAAGTTTCTCATGCCATATATGGATTTTGGGTAGTTTTACACAAGGAGTTGCATGGTAATGATGATTTAATCATTTGAACCTTTTTCAAAATTCATGTGGTGCAATTTTGCACTCAGCCCCCTGAACTTCAGTTGAATTTGCAACTGCCCTTGCAAATTGAAATTGAGACATATCATATATGTTTTTGTGGTACTTTTCTGCAAGGATTTCAATAGTGAGGTTCTCATGATGTTTTGTGCAACTCCTGAGTTCAAAGTGTGTTCACCTGATCCAAAGGCATTCAGATCCTTCTGCCTGCAACATTTCAACTTCAGTGCATTTGAAATTTTGATCATCTGATCCTTCCAGTCTTGTTCCATGTCATCTTCCCTTTCAATCCAGCCCTAACATATTGTCATATGTATGTGGCTGGGTTCCATCTTTTGTTGCACCTTTCTATGTGTCAATTTCACCGACACTACTCCGTCTCCGGAATCATTGTTTTACTTTCATGTTATTTAAATCCTTGTAATACTTTGTTGATCATGTCATGCTATCATGTTATTTACACCTAAATCAAGGCTCAGACCAAAGCCATTGCAATGTAAATAAAATGCATATGAAAGTGATGACTTGTCGTCGTCACCTTCATTTAAACTTGACTAGACAGGGTCATACCATGTAAATAAAACTTGAACATGCCATCCTTGTTTGAGTTTGCTCAGTTGCTTACTTGTGTGTTGTTCCTTGCCGATATCTATACGGTAGCACCCGAGACTGACGAGGAGACTTACGTGGAGCTGTCCGACACCGAGCCCGAGAGTACCGTGGGTGCTGCTTCGACTACGTTACCAGGCAAGGGGGAGATCTGTGTCATTACTTTATAACTTTCTGCTCATGCCTAGCTGTAGGTCTAGAACGTTATTGCTTGATCCTATCTACCTTATATGCAATGTTTAAAACACATACAACCTTGATTCCCACATCCCAGCAAACCATTGTTCTGCTAAGTTACCGCTGCTCAGCCATTGCTTAGTATGGATAGAAAACTTGCTGCTTACCTTATATATTTATGGTTGGGATACCATGTTATAAATGAAGCTGGTTGATATTTATTATTGTTAAATGATGTTAATTATATTTGACGAAAGGTGGAAGGCTGGACTATTCCCGTCTGGTGCTTTGTTCCATTTGAGTCACCTAGGACCCGAGTTCCGGGTATTGTGTTTCTTGATGAGCGTGCCTAATCGTGTGTGGGGTTTTATGGGGCCCCCTTGTCTTACCTACCTAGCCTCGTACATTCTAGTGGTGGCCCGAGCTGATTTACATTTGAAATGTGTGTGTGCTGGTTGGATCCCCAGTTGTTTCCAAACCAAACCAGGGCAAGGAGGACATAGTTCCTTGGCTGGCCCACTTTGTCCGGCTGAGGACCCGGTCTCATAAGAGAACTAACCGGTTATCCAAACCTGCGACAGACGGTAGATACCGATTCGAGAGCGTGGCCAGCTTTTGAGTTGGGTGTCGACTCACCGGGGGCCACCCGGATTTGTGCGTTGTTAGTTAGAGGGACTCTGACGTTTCGGAGTTTCAGGCGCTTACCTAGACATGTGGAAACCGGGCGTACATGCGACGTCTATAATGGACAGTTGGTACACCCCTGCAGGGTAAATATTTTCGAAAAGCCGTGTCCGCGGTTATGGACTACTTGAGACCTACTCCTTGTTCATAGAATAACGTCAATTAATCATGCTATAAAACTGGACAAACCGTGTGCGTGCCTTGGTTGCCTTTCTTCGTCCAGGGGGGACCGAGAGAGAAACGAGGTTGTGTTATGTTTGCGTAAGTAGGTGGATAGCCGACTTATGGCACGTTGTCAACGTAACTTCTTGGATCTCATCTTTATTCTGATAGAACGAGTAGCCACCATATATGCGAGTGCGGCAGCAACCTCACCACTTACCCTTCCTTACCGTAAACTACTAGTTGTCCTAGAATGACGAGTGATGAAGTCCTTGCTGGGTCAGATGACCACTACAGTTGGATGCTGAGTACCTCTGTACTCATGATACTACCCCCAAACTCTTTTCAGGGTTCCGATCGACGACAAGTATGGTGATCGACATTTCACGTGGAGGCTCGACGACGACTAGTTAGGCGGATCCCGGCGGAGGGCCTGGACCCGTGTGGTTATGGGATCGATGCTTTTCTCTTTGCCACTGGGCATTTGCTTGTAGTCTGTACTCAGACATGTATCTTCCGCTGTTTTATTATATTTGAGGCAGTTGTATGCCGATTGTAATGAGATGTTGTATCCTTGTATCTGTAATGTTCAGTTCCGAAGTACGGTTGCTTTTCAGTGCATAGTGATGGCACCGTGATGTTCGAGGAGAGAGTTGTTGTTCCCAAAGATGGAGGTCTCAGAGAGGTCATCTTGAAAGAGGCCCATGACTCAAAGCTGTCTATTCACCCTCGTAGCACCAAGATGTATCAGGACCTCAAGAAGAACTTTTGGTGGACTCGTATAAAGCGGGATGTTGCCCGTTTCGTTTCCCAGTGTGATGTGTGCAGGAGAGTGAAAGCACAACATCAGAAACCTGCAGGGCTACTTCAGCCAATTGAAATTCCGGAGTGGAAATGGGACCACATTGAGATGGATTTCATCACGGGTTTTCCTTTGTCGCAGAAGAAAAACAATGCCATCTTTGTTGTCATTGACAATCTCTCCAAAGTTGCCCACTTCTTCCCAGTGAAAGACTCCATTTCTGCAGCTCAGTTGGCGGATTTGTACACCACAAGAGTTGTGTCCTTGCATGGCATCCCCAAGAAGATCAGTTCTGATCGAGGCAGTCTTTTCACCTCCAAGTTCTGGCAGGCCTTCCAAAAGGCGATTGGTACGACAGTGTTGTTCAGTACCGCTTATCACCCTCAGACCAGTGGGCAGGTTGAGCGTGTGAATCAAATCCTCGAGGACATGCTTCGGGCATGTGTCATCTCATTTGGCATGAAATGGGAAGAGTGCTTGCCGTATGCTGAGTTCTCGTACAACAACAGCTATCAGGCAAGTCTGCAAGCAACACCGTTTGAAGTATTGTATGGTCGCAAGTGCAGGACACCTTTGAACTGGTCCGAGACAGGCGAGAGGCATCTGTTCGGTCCAGATGTGATCCAAGAGGCAGAAAACAGAGTGAAGATTGTCCGAGAGAACCTAAAGGCAGCACAGTCTAGGCAGAAGGCCTATTATGACAAGAAGCACCGTGGTGTTGACTTCAAAGTTGGTGACTTCGCATACCTCAAAGTGTCTCCACTTCGGGGCACTCATCGCTTTGGGATCAAAGGCAAGTTGGCTCCCAGGTTCGTTGGTCCGTTCCGCATTCTCGAGACTCGGGGACCTCTCGCGTTCCGCCTCGAGCTTCCAGACAGCTTGGCTATGGTACATGATGTGTTCCACCTGTCTCAGTTGAAGAAGTGTTTCAAGCAGCCAGAGCAAGCAGTGGACTTGGGCGAGATCCAGCTCAGTGCGGTTCTTTCTTACTCAGAGCGTCCACTCCGTGTTCTTGACTCGTCCGAGCGCAAGACTCGCAACAAGACCGTCAAGTTCCTCAAGGTGCACTGGGCACATCACTCGGAGAAGGAGGCAACGTGGGAGCGTGAAGATCATCTCCGTTCTGAGTATCCCGAGCTTTTTCTTGCTTAGATCTCGGGACGAGATCCTATGTTGGTAGGGGAGAGCTGTAACAGCCCACATGTAACAAGCTAGCAAACACCATGTAATTTACTTCCTCTGTTGGATTTGTAACTTGGCATGGTGGATGTGTATGTCATTTCATGTGGTGATTTAAATTGGCAGTGAGATTGGAGTCATGTTGGGTAGTTTTCTTTTGCTTCCAAAGTGGTTCAAGAAGGGCAGTCATGGAATTTTCCTTGTCACATGCTCACTCCACTTGACCCCAAACTTGGCCTAGCCATTTCTTTTGCCTTTGCAAGGATTTTAAAATCCTCAAGGTATTTTTGTCTTCATCAAAAACAGGGGCTCTATTTCAAAGTGGTTTTGAATTTCAAAATGAGCTCACATTTTTGTTGTTGCCAAAATTGGTCAAACCAATTTTTTTAAATCCAGAAAAATGCAAGGTTCACAATTATCAAGCTCATGGAATTTTGAGCCTTGTTTTTCTTCTCCAAAAATTCCCCAAAGGCCTTTTTCTATTTATTTTTAAATAAAATGGGTGCTGTTTGAATTTGGGTGAATTTTCCTGCATTCCAAAAATTGTGTATCCAATTTTTGGTGATCAAGCATGACTCAAGGGTTTTTAAAATATATTTTCATATATTTTATTTGCCTTTTTCTTTCTGCTTTTCTTTTCTTTTCTTTCTGGCTGGATTTCTTTTTTTTCCAAAGGGCTGTGCCCCTTCCCTTCTCTCCTCGTGGACAGGCTTGGCCCAGCGGGGCCTGGTCCACCTCGAGCCCAGCCCAGCGTGAACCGGTACGGTGGGAGTCGTCTCCCACCTTTACACCGTGGCGAGCCTCCCCCCTCTCTGCTTTTCCCCGCCGGAGCAGCCACGGCGACAGAGGGAGGCCAGCGTGTCCGGTGACCCTCCCCTGTATATAAGAGCACCTAAGGCTCCGCCAACGAACCCTAGATCCATTCCCCCCTTCTCCTCTCGCTCGTCGCCGCCGCCATGGCCGTTCTGGACCTCCCCTGTTCCGCGTGACAGGTAAGGCCGCCGGTGGAATTCGTCGCCGCCTCACCTTGTCGTCAAGCCTGCGCCTTGCGTGCGTGTTCCTAAGCGCTCCTGTGCCTCCCCCCTTGCAGGTTTGGACCACAGGTGCACGAATTCCAGCCGCACACCGTCAGCACCGTCGCGGCCACCGTCTTCTTCGACGACGGCAGTCTCCGTCCATCGCCTCGGGAGTTCGAGCACGCCGCCAACAACCCCAATGTGAGCGTCGTGCGCAGCCCCTTCCCTTCTTCGCGTAGAAGTAGGCCTCCCGCCCTGGTGCGAGTAGTTTGCGCCCGCTGTAGGTCGTCGCCGATGCGCCGCCATGCTCGCCGTGTCCCTGGCAGGGCCGAGACGAGTGCGGGCGTGAACCATGCACGCGCTGGCCGCGCATATGACCTCAAAGGAGGGCTTTTTGCGCGAGTTGCAGTCGACGCCGCGCCGCAGCCTGAAGGAGTTCAGAGTTGAGGGCGCCGCCATGGGTTTTCGTCGAAGCTCCAGTCTCCGACGTGTTGCTAGCCGTAAGATCTGAGGTGGGAACGAGTAGCTGGAGGTCCCAGCTGCAGTTTGTGCTTCGTGGAGGGGTCGCAGGTGATCCGTGCACGTCGCCAGCCTCGCCTGAAGTTGGCCGCGCCGCCGGCGCTTCTGCAGGTTCAGTAGCGTGCGTCGCAGGTCTGTTTCCGCGAAGCTACCGGCCTGTCGAGTTGGGATTGCTGGACACGGACTGCCCTAGTGTGCGGTGGAAGGTGCCACCTTGAGATCCCGATGCGTGGTGTGTCAGCAAGTGGCCGGATTTGGCCGCGAGCTTCACGGGAAGTCGTCGCCGTCGTCGGGTTCAGAGAAGCTTCCCCCTTTCTTCAGTGTCGTGCAGGTTCAGAAGATTCAGAGAAGGAGGGAGAGCAGGCCTGTCGATTTGGGCCGTGGAGAGAGGTGTCGTGGGCCTGTTCAGTGGCGCGGCCCGTTTTTATTTTTTTTCTCTGTTGCAATCCAGCCGAGTGGGCTCTGCTCGCTTGGGCTGAGGAGAGGAAGTTGGGCCCGAGCGGCCGAGACTGGCCCAAGTGGCCGAGTCCTTTTTTCTTTTTCTTTCCTTTATTTCTTTTCTGGTTTAAGTTCAAATTTGAATTTGAATTCAAATTCAAATCTGAGTTTGGCCATTTTTGCAAACAGGGGCATCCTATATATGATTTGGGGGTAGCTTGAGCTACTGAGCATCATAGTGAGGTGCAATTTTACAATTGACCCCTCTATAAATTGGAGCTTGGTCAATTTTGCAATAAGCCCCCTGTATTTTTCCTGTTTTGCCAAGTTTGTTTCAAATTCAAAGTTGCTCATGCCATATATGGATTTTGGGTAGTTTTACACAAGGAGTTGCATGGTAATGATGATTTAATCATTTGATCCTTTTTCAAAATTCATGTGGTGCAATTTTGCACTCAGCCCCCTGAACTTCAGTTGAATTTGCAACTGCCCTTGCAAATTGAAATTGAGACATATCATATATGTTTTTGGGGTACTTTTCTGCAAGGATTTCAATGGTGAGGTTCTCATGATGTTTTGTGCAACTCCTGAGTTCAAAGTGTGTTCACCTGATCCAGAGGCATTCAGATCCTTCTGCCTGCAACATTTCAACTTCAGTGCATTTGAAATTTTGATCATCTGATCCTTCCAGTCTTGTTCCATGTCATCTTCCCTTTCAATCCAGCCCTAACATATTGTCATATGTATGTGGCTGGGTTCCAACTTTTGTTGCACCTTTCTATGTGTCAATTTCACCGACACTACTCCGTCTCCGGAATCATTGTTTTACTTTCATGTTATTTAAATCCTTGTAATGCTTTGTTGATCATGTCATGCTATCATGTTATTTACACCTAAATCAAGGCTCAGACCAAAGCCATTGCAATGTAAATAAAATGCATATGAAAGTGATGACTTGTCGTCATCACCTTCATTTAAACTTGAATAGACAGGGTCATACCATGTAAATAAAACTTGAACATGCCATCCTTGTTTGAGTTTGCTCAGTTGCTTACTTGTGTGTTGTTCCTTGCCGATATCTTTACGGTAGCACCCGAGACTGACGAGGAGACTTACGTGGAGCTGTCCGACACCGAGCCCGAGAGTACCGTGGGTGCTGCTTCGACTAAGTTACCAGGCAAGGGGGAGATCTGTGTCATTACTTTATAACTTTCTGCTCATGCCTAGCTGTAGGTCTAGAACGTTATTGCTTGATCCTATCTACCTTATATGCAATGTTTAAAACCCATACAACCTTGATTCCCACATCCCAGCAAACCATTGTTCTGCTAAGTTACCGCTGCTCAGCCATTGCTTAGTATGGATAGAAAACTTGCTGCTTACCTTATATATTTATGGTTGGGATACCATGTTATAAAAGAAGCTGGTTGATATTTATTATTGTTAAATGATGTTAATTATATTTGACGAAAGGTGGAAGGCTGGACTATTCCCGTCTGGTGCTTTGTTCCATTTGAGTCACCTAGGACCCGAGCTCCGGGTATTGTGTTTCTTGACGAGCGTGCCTAATCGTGTGTGGGGTTTTATGGGGCCCCCTTGTCTTACCTACCTAGCCTCGTACATTCTAGTGGTGGCCCGAGCTGATTTACATTTGAAATGTGTGTGTGCTGGTTGGATCCCCAGTTGTTTCCAAACCAAACCAGGGCCAGGAGGACATAGTTCCTTGGCTGGCCCACTTTGTCCGGCTGAGGACCCGGTCTCATAAGAGAACTAACCGGTTATCCAAACCTGCGACAGACGGTAGATACCGATTCTAGAGCGTGGCCAGCTTTTGAGTTGGGTGTCGACTCACCGGGGGCCACCCGGATTTGTGCGTTGTTAGTTAGAGGGACTCTGACGTTCCGGAGTTTCAGGCGCTTACCTAGCCATGTGGAAACGGGGCGTACATGCGACGTCTATAATGGACAGTTGGTACACCCCTGCAGGGTAAATATTTTCGAAAAGCCGTGTCCGCGGTTATGGACTACTTGAGACCTACTCCTTGTTCATAGAATAACGTCAATTAATCATGCTATAAAACTGGACAAACCGTGTGCGTGCCTTGGTTGCCTTTCTTCGTCCAGGGGGGACCGAGAGAGAAACGAGGTTGTGTTATGTTTGCGTAAGTAGGTGGATAGCCGACTTATGGCACGTTGTCAACGTAACTTCTTGGATCTCATCTTTATTCTGATAGAACGAGTAGCCACCATATATGCTAGTACGGCTGCAACCTGTCTACATCTTTACCTTACCTGTAGCGTTAGTTATTCCGCAATGACATGTTCTCACCCCCGTTTACATTTCTGTTTTTACCGCTTTGCCTGATCGGCCGCTGCAGTGGACTACTACCTCGACCCCAGCACCGGACGTTACTTCGTGGAGGTGCTACCAGAGGACGATGACGAGTACGAGTACCTCGACCAGTAGGATCCTTTAGTTGGGCTCAGACGTTCCCGTGGGTGGATTTATGTGTAGCCCTCTCTAGGGAAATTTGGATCTTGACCGTACCCGGTCCATACTTGCTTCCGCTTGATGTATTGATGAGATGTACTCATGATATTGTTGTATTATTTGACAGTGGCATTGTATGCCCTGCTCTATTTATCTATCTATGTATATTTCCTTTCTGTTAGAGTTGTGCTTACATACCTGTTGTCGAGAATCCGACAGCGACACGAGTGCGAGTGTCGTGCGCCGGTGGCGTTTGATGCGCTTCTAACTCCGACCGGACGCGAAAGCGACTAGTTAGAGTTAGTACCGCATCAGGGGCCTTACATACTCGATGCATGACTTGCCAGCGTATGCGCTTTTCGCTGGCTTCTGTGTTCATGCAAAGTTCGGGTGCCCAACATGCAAGGCTGCTCTTCAGTTTCATTGGCTGAAGGCGGGTGGCAAGTATTCCTGCTTCGACTTGCATAGACAGTTTCTGCCTCCTAAGCATCCTTTTAGAAAAGACAAGAAGAACTTCATCAAAGGCAAAGTTGTCAAAAACCTGGCAGCACCTACGATGACGGGCGAACATGTCTTGGCACAGTTGAACTCTCTCGAGCTTGATCCAGAACGTCCCGGGTATTTCAAGGGATATAATTCGGAACACGCCTGGACTCACAAGACAATCTTCTGGCATCTCCCCTACTTCCAAGACCTCGAACTTCCACACAATATTGACGTGATGCACACTGAAAAAAATATCGGCGAGGCCCTGTTTGGTACATTTTTCGGCATAGATGGGAAGTCAAAGGATAATCCTAAAGCTAGAGTCGACCAGGAGACTCTATGTGATAGACCCTCACAGAACATGCGACAGCCGAAAGGAAAGAAGAATTGGTCCAAGCCAAGGGCCTGGTTCAATCTTGAAAGGGGGCATATCAGGGAAATTCTCTTGTCGGTGCAAAACATTTTGATGTTCCCCGATGGGTATGCAGCGAATCTGAGGAGGGGAGCGAGTCCATAAAAACATAAAATATTAGGGATGAAGAGTCATGATTGGCACATATGGCTTGAGCGGGTAATGCCGGTGATGTTGCGCGGCTATATCCCCGAGGAAGAGTGGCTAGTACTGGCAGAACTGAGCTATTTCTTTCGTGTTCTTTGTGCTAAAGAACTATCCGATGGCGTGCTAGAAGACATGGAAGATATGGCGCCGGAGTTGCTCTGCAAGTTAGAGAAGATCTTTCCACCGGGTTTTTTTAATCCGATGCAGCATTTGATATTGCATCTCCCGACCGAGGAAAGATTAGGGGGCCCTGTGCAAAATCGTTGGTGCTATTCAACGGAGAGAATGCAGAAGACGCTTCGAGCAAAATGTAAAAATAAACGTAGAATTGAAGCATCGATGGCCGAGGCTTTCATTACCGAGGAGGCGGAAAACTTCGTGACAGCACATTATGAAGCCAAAAATCGCCATTTGCATAATCCAAAGCCTCGGTACAATACTGGCGACCCCCAACGGCGTCAATCCAACCTCAGCCTATCCAAAGGGAAGCTTGGACCTGTTGGTGCTTCAAGAAATAAGATTTTGGATATCAAAGAATGGCAGACTCTTACACTGTATATCTTCACCAACCTAACAGAAGTGCGACCGTACATCGAGTAAGTGCTCGGTACGTACATTGTTTCGCAACTTCTAATAATTCTTGTTTCTTATTAATTCCCCTGAATTCATACAGTCGATACGTCGCCAAATTCTCGAATGGAGTGGTTATTGAAAGTGATTCCATCGCAGAGTATGAGCTTCTTGCCAATCAAGTAGATGGCAATCCTGGTTTCATCTCTTGGTTCAAACGAACGGTAACTATCATTCATATATAGGGTTTCATTTGTTGGTTCGACCTATTTTTCACTAATATAACAATATAAAACTTATAGTCAAATGAGGAGCCTATGGACGCCGAATTGAGACAAGTCGCTAATGGTTTTGACAATAAGGTCCGTGTATTTGAGAAATACGACATCAACGGGTATCGCTTTCGTACCGTTGATAAAGAGCGAAAAATGGCCGATCGAAAAAGTACAAATTCTGGTGTCTCTGCTGTCGGCGACGGAGGTATTGAGTATTATGGAAGAGTTGAAGCAATATACGAACTTCTATTCTATGGTGAGAATCCTCCCAACGTCGTTGTCTTCAAATGTCATTGGTTTCTCCCGTCGAGGACTAGACGGACTCATGAACATGTAGGTCTAGTTGAAATTCGACAAGACACCCATTTAAATGTCCCTGATGTCTATATTACGGCTCAACAGGCCACCCAGGTTTTCTATCTATCCTACCCCTGCCAAACGGTTGAAAACCTGAAAGGTTGGGATGTCGTTTATGATGTGCCACCACATATTAGACCACCTCCCCCCAATGAAGACGATTATGTACCCCACATTGACCCAGAGACATATGAAGGAGAATTCTTCCAAGAAACACGAGTGATAAAAAACGTTTCCGAAACCGCTCTACGCAACCCCAGAAGATGGAAGAAGACAATGAGAGTGAACCCGATAACGATGATGAGAGTGAACCCGCTAACGACGATGTTGAAGAGCCTGAAGAAGAGGTTACTGCTCCAGATGACCTGTCAATGCTTGACCGTTTACATAAAGGCCTTCCAAATGTTGGTGTTGTTGAACCTGATGAGGCCATCATTATCGACGACACGCGTGATAGCGATGACGATCCTTCAATTGATCGCGGAGAAGAGACTGATGATCCCGACTATTGTTAGTTGTATGCATCTCAACTTTAATTACATATATATATTCTCATTATTGCAGTAATTACTGTTGTATTATTAATTCTTTTTCTCATTGTACTAATTATTTTATTTTAATTCTTGGCAGGTTCGTGACAGATATGGAGGGCGAGACCTCAGGCTCGCGAGGGAGGGGTCGGGGTCATGCGCTCCCACCTCTGGCTCTACGGAGGTCTTTGCTCGAGAGTATTTCCTCGCCTCCTCCTTCTACTGATGAGCCGCCCAGGGGGAGAGGAGGTCGGAAGAAGACCGGGAGAGGCAAAGCAGGTGGTGGTCGCGGGAAAGGGAGACGAACACCTGCTGCTGCTTCCTCGCCGCCACCTCCGGCTGATTCACCAGAGCACTGCAGGGTGGACCATCCTGAGGTGGAGGAGGAGGCTTCGTCCACCCGCACGACCTGGAGTCCCTGGCCGGACCAGCCGGAGCAGCACACGCCTGAGGGGGAGGCTGGTGCCGAGTTGGACACTACGGATGAGGAGGAGGTAGCTGAGGGTACCACCGTGTACCAGCGTGGGGGTACACGGCTCCCGTCCGTGCCGGTGACTCCCGCCCATAAGTGGTTGATTATGCCTGATGGAGAGACGTAAGTGCACTTATACTCTCTTCCGGTACCATCTATACTTATGTCTATCTGATGGCTTTGTCTTTTTATACTGCAGGGGTTGGATAGTTGGATATACGGCAATGGTGTCCGCAATCCCAACTCCATCCTTGGTGTGCTCGTCAGGGAGAACTTCCCGGGGCTGGTTCAATTGCCCGGACCTGATGAGGTTCCGCAGCCTGGACTCAAGTGGGAGCACTATTGTGCTGCCCCGGCCCCGCCGGATACGACCATCAACGGGGTCGAATGCCACACCAGAGCCGACATGGTGATCAACGGCTTTTGGGTAATTTCTGTTTCACACAATAAAATCATGCTATTGCAGTGTTGTCTCGTGCACTCATCAGTGTTGTCATCAGTGTTGTCTCATCAGTGCACTCATCAGTGTTGTCTCGTGCTATTGCAGGTCTACTACAAGGTCGATGAGTCCAAGGAGCAGGAGGCGGAGGACGTGTTAGTTGCAGAGGCCACGCGCCTCTTGCAGAACACAAGGCACGAGATGCAAGTGCAGGCGGTCCGTGACTACTACGCCAAGCAAGGGCGCAAGCGTAGAAAGAAGGACTGCCGCAAGAAGTTTCTGACCAGGGCCCAGTACATGACGGTAACCCTTCTTAAGTCTTGAATAGTTTGCTTGATTTGATTCCTATCTAGGCTACTTATTAGTTTCCTTGTTTACTAACTTAGGTGCCACCGAGATGGTGTGCGGACAAGATGGATTGTTGGGAGGCCATTGTGGACCACTGGTGCTCAGATGCCTGGTTGTCCATCCACAACAATGCCAAGGAGCGCCGCGCCCAAATGGTTGGTGTGCCACACCATCAAGGAAGCCGCAACTTAGCTGGTTACGGGAATAAATGGGTATGTGCTTTGCTTCAATTTTCATGCAAATGTTACTTTTCTTTGTCTTTTTGGCACCCACAACTTACTAATATCGTGCTTTGCTTTGTCTTCTAGGCGGAGCATAATAAAACGGAGGTGCCTCAGGTGTTCGACATGTATGGCATGGCCCATACAGCGTCGTACAAGAAGGCAAAGGCGCTCTCAGAGTCTGATCTCGCCAGTCCTTCGACTTTCACCAACATTGCCACCTACAGTAAGCTCAAGGCTTATACTGAGGTGGCGAAGGAGAAGCACGGGGAGGATTATAACCTGCTTGGGAAGCCTATTGAGCCGGAGCTGGTGATGATCTCTGGTGGCGGAAGGCGCCATGGCGCCATGGCCATTGGAGATAAGTTGATCAGGTGCGAGATCAAGGCGCGCCAAACGAGCTCTTCTCCTGCTATAAGGACTCGTCCCTGGCCAGTCGACCTCGCTATCCAGGTTATCCATAAGGACTTTTGCATTCTTGTTTTCTCTCATCGAATATTACAATGCTAACTAGAGGAGTGGGGTTGCAGGAAGCTCTTGAGAAAGAGCGACAGAACACCCAGCGGCTACTGGAGGAGAAGGAGCGGTTGGCAGAGGAGAAGGCAGCGGAGAGAGAGCGGCTGGCGGAGGAGAGGACGGCGAAGGCTCTCGAGGAGGCCGCGGCACGACACGATGCATCGAACAGGGCCTTGTATGAGCTCTTCGTGGTAAGTCACTTGTTCATATTCACCCAAAGAATGCATGTTATAATTTTTGTTTATATTACTAACTAATATGATTGACTCATGAAAAACAAATGTGCAGACTATGTGCGAGAAGACTGGTCAGGCCGCTCCACCGATGCCGATCATTTCTCCTGTGGGGACGGTGAGTATCTTTCGATGATCATCAATACCATATTGAGTGGCGTCGTGCTAACCTCTAGTTGATCTTTTTGTGCAGCATAACTCTCGGGCTGCGTCCCATGACACTTCTCCACCGTCAACCTCGGGCAACCCGACGGATGCTTCTCAGCCACCTCAGCCTTGAGGGCTACACTCCGGTAAGTTGTGTTGTATATTTTTCTTTATTAATGCTTAGTTAGTTTGAAAATGCATATTTAGCTTCTGAAATATTATGAAATTCTTAAATATAGCTAAGTTAGCCTAATAATAGCATGATTAGCCAGATTTTCTCACAATATGATGAAGTTAGCCTAATTTGCTCACAAAATGCTAAAGTTACCTTAATTGGCTCAAAAAATGCTTAAGTTAGCTTCATTTGTTCAAAGTTGCCAAAGTTAGCTTAATTTGCTCACAAAATGGTAAATTTAGCTTGATTTGCTCACAAGATGCTAAAGTTAGCTTGAATCGCTCACAAAATGCTAAAGTTAGCTTGATTCACTTAAAAAATTGTAAAGTTAGCTAAAGTGGCTCACAAAATGCTAAAGCTAGCTTAATTGGCTCACAATATGCTAAAGTCAGCTTAATTTCTCAAAACACGCTAAAGTTTCTTAAATTGCTCACAATATGCTAAAGTTAGTTTCATTGTCTCAAAATATGCTAATGTTTGCTTAATTGCTCACAAATGCTAAAGGTTAGCTTAATTTCTCAAAATATGCTCACAAATGCTCAAGGTTAGCTTAATTGCTCACAAATGCTAAAGAAAACAGAAGAAGAAGAAGAAGAACAAGGAGAGGAGAGAAGAAAAACAAGGAGAAGATAGAAAAGAACTCTTCTCTGTTCTTCTTCTCTCTTCCTTGTTCTTCTTCTCTTTTCTTCTTCTTCTTGTCCTTCTCCTTCTCTTATTACTTATTCTTCTTGTCCTCCTTCTTCCGCAAACTTTCTTATTTTGATTTTGCAGATTTGCTTTATGAGGGTCGTGCATCGATGGAGTTGCTGTATTTTCACTTTCAATATAGCTTAGAAACATTTTATTGTTGTTATGAACTGTTTGGAGACTTTGTGTAATGAACTATGTATATATTGTTGTTATCCTTGTTTGGAAACAATGTGTTATCCTTGTTGGAGATTCATATGTTGTTTGATATGATGTGATGTGGTGTTAAAATGTACTTCTGATTCTGCTGCTATATATATATATATTGTTTTTTTGTCAAATGCAGGGAGTAATAGAAAAACAGAAAAAACAGAGGCTATATAGCCTCTTTGCCGTCAGCAAGAAGACAGCAAAGGCCTTTGTCGTCTGCTTGCAGTTGGCAAAGAGGACACGTGGCGCCCAGCTATGCAATCTGGCAACAGCTGGGTGACCATTTGGTCATTATGCCGTCTGCCTCCGGCAAGGCAGACGACAAAGCGTAGGACTTTGCCGTCTGCTGCTGGACGGCAAACATATGACGGGGGGGGGGGGGTGACGTCATTACCTTATCCGATGACGTCACCGTTCTTTGCCGTCTGTCCGTAGACGGCAACCCCGCCGTTAACGGCCTGACGGAGCCGGCTGGCACAGCTTCGCCGTCAAGCTTCTCTGCCGTCTGTTTCTTATTCCAGCGGACGGCAAAGAGCTTTGCCGTCCGTCGATATACAACAGACGGCAACGCACCTCATTGCCGATGAAAGGGCTGACGGGTGCTTTACCGTGCGGGGGCAGACGGAAAAGGGTTTTGCCGTCGGCCATACAGGTGTTTGCCGTCCGCCATGGCAGACGGCAAACAGGCGAATTCCAGTAGTGAATCATATGTCAAAGTACATATGAGATCACATGTCCTAGTACATGGTGCATCTCTATTCTTCCATCAAGACATTGCTTGTGATATTTGGATTTCATCCGTTATATAATTTCTAGCTACAAGAACCCGTTTCTTGTCTAGAAGATTATTCCAACTTTTCTTTGTTTCATCCTACGTATCTATCACTATAGACTTCAACGTGTGATGTGTTTAGTACTTCATATAAAGGAATATTCTTGTAATCTTGCGTTATATCTACCTTATGTTATATATATATATATATCATAATGCATATACGTGCATATGAGACGATTCTCCATATACATATATCATTCGCATGTCCATATATACATACACGTGATCATTCTCCATATATGTCATAACATGCATGTCTGAGATAATGATCATGCTCCCACTCAAATATATCCATCATATAATTATATATTTGTGGTTCAGCTTTCATCAAGTCATTTTATTGTTACTATGTCTTACATAATGACAACTCTCCCAAAGCTCCCACTCAGAAAATGCCCTCTGCATTCTATGTTTCCAGAAGTCTTCAAAGCTCCCACTCAGTTTCATGAAACTACAGGTCCACTCAATATTTTCGTCATCACAAAATCACTTGATCAAATCAAGGTTGAGTGTTTCCTGTCTTGAGGTACTATAGTCCATCGTTTAACGAAATAAAATTTCATCATGCATATTGCAATTCACTTTCAAATCCTAAGTTTGAATGAGACGCAATTCCAGGCTATGGCCGACTGTAGTGTAAATGAAATATTTTATTGATTAAAGCATTCCTACATTTCCGTAGTCAATCACCATTGAACTTTGGTCATAACCATTTTATGAGAAAAAATTATGCCTTATACCCGTTACATTATTCTCAATAACTTTCCAGTTTGTCGATAATATGAAATAACCGATTTATTTCACAGGACGTGAGCCAGCCTATATGCAACTCAATATTATTTCATTTCTCCTCGTGTTCTAGGCTACCATCATTCCTTTGCGTTTCAAACAATGTTATTCCTTTTGTTTTATTAAGAAGATTCATGATTATTGTTCTGTAAAGAACGTATTCATGACATCCTTCTAAATTCAACTAAGGCTTCAACTCATATACCAAGACCAATCTTCTTTGGCATATCCTTCCTTATATAGCATCATTACAGAGAAACACACTTCCGTTGCAATACTCTGATATTCTGAAGGCAAGGTCCAATACCTTGGTCAAAGTTTCCATTATCTCCCCTTGGATCCATGTCGAGAGACTTCTTCTCGCACTACCAATCAAGAAACACAAATATTGCTATTTGGGGAGAATATGTAATTTCAATTTCTTGTAGCTTTATCACAAAGAAATTCTTTCCTTAAGAAATCATATAACACCATCAATTATGGAGCTATCTTGTCTCATTAGATTCAGGATGGTTTCCTATTCATGAAGTGGGTGTTTTGACTTAATGAATTAAACAACCTTGTTCATTAATAATTTTAGTGCAAGGGGAAAGAACGTTTAGACCATAGTACAGTTTAGTATGACTACGAATGGTTTAAGTAGTCTAGCACTTTCCACTTCCATCGTAATTTGTGGTACAATTTCCACAATCTCCTATTATGTCAACTTTAATACTTATCACTCAGATCATAGCTTAGTGATTTGTATCCTTATATTCTTACTTCACACTGTGATTCCTGAATCTCAGTTTTATGATCGCAATTTAATACCACTTTCAATTAATCATATGAAGTCTTTAATGATAACTCATGTGCCCATTTAGTACATCATTTATGTATAATGATTGGCACAAGTTCTACTTTCTAGAACCTTGTCTTGGTCATATTTATTGCAGGGGTTCATAGATCGTGTATCTAATCCATCTCATGCAATCAAGTTATGACTTTCATTTGATAATGAACTCACAAGTTAATAGATCATACATTTAATGAATTCATCAGTTATGAAAACACTTTATGCAATCAAATCTTTGACTTGTTGTAATCAAGACAACTTTATCATTTAATCATTGAATATCACTTGACAATAATAGCAGTATTATAATTGCTTTCTATCATAACATAAATCAAGACTTAATCAAAGTATAAACAAACTTTTATTCATAAAGATGGAACAAGTGACTTGTCTCATTACATGAATAACTTTGTCTCGCGAGATGCAAGACACACAACTAAGTGTTCATACTATCATGATTACATAAGATTTATCTAATACTCTAAGTATCTCCTATGATAGATGTCTCGGCGGAATCCATGTTGGCCATCAACTGACTTGATATCCATCAATCCTTGATTTCACCTCTTCCCGTCCATGCAATAGCAGGTCCTGTTTTCATAAAACAAAATAAGTATCAAATACTAATTTACTGCAAGTGTTGTATAAAGGGGAACAAACATTTATAATGTATATCAAGTATATACCTTCTCCATCGACAACTTCTCCTTCAATGGGTTCAACTTCCAGATAGTGAAGTCTATCCATGAAGTCAGAGAACTCAAAGCTTTCGCCTCTCACGACATAGCCATGGACATGGTCTGTATAGCTCGGTGGAAGCGAGTGTAACACCGTGTATATCGCAGAATCATCTGTGGTCCAATAGTCAAAGTCATCTACGAGGCTCAGATGTATCTCATGCATCTTGGCCAAGTGTGCCTTCAGGCAAGAGCCTTCTTCCATCTTTGTAGAGAGAAACTCATTTTCTAACTCAAATCTGGCAACTCTAAACTGATGCATATATAATGACTTCAGCTCATCTATCATGTCATATGTATCCAAATCACAATATTCCTCACGCAAGGCTCGCGGAATGTTGGTTTCTACGACAGTTTTAGATATGGCGTATGTCCTTCGACGATTCTGATAATCAGTCGCTTCTCGTGCATCCATGTTGTTTGCTGGAGGGTTTCCCACATGCTCTTTCGTTAAGAACGAAAGGTTGGCTCTCTTGAGCACAACTCTAAGGTATAAGTACCAACTAATGAAATTTGACCCATTTTCTTTAAGTCTTTCACCACGTAAGAAAGAAACCAATTCAAGATACTGAGGCGTATCCATTTTCTACAAACATAATTGCAAGGAACACAATTAAGACTAGTTCACAACAATGAGTTCATATAATCACATTATGAATGAGCTCGCACTAAAACAATCATCTCAAAGAAGTTTTAGTGATTACATGATCCAGATTCACTGCCCGCCCTCGAATATCACACCGCCGACGGGTCAGTTTCAAAGGTAGACAACAACTTGTGCGATCACATTATCTGTATATTGTGACTCATGCTCGATCTTTCGATCTCTAGTATTCCGAGGTCATATCTGCATATGCTAGGCTCGCCAAATTGACCTCCATGTTATATGCTGCTCAGCAAGGCCATACCTTCATATGCTAGGCTTGCCGAACACAATCTCATGCGAACGCTGTTTAATGTGTGTGACACCCGATATGTACGGAATGTCGTCCATATGGGAGATCCTTCCAGGTGTTGCACACTTTGGTAGAATACTTGTGTTTGGCTTTGTTAAGGGATCATCTTATGACATGCTACCGTCGTGTATCCTATACTAGCAGGTTTTAAGATGTTTGAACTATGGAAACACTAAGTCTACAGTGTCTCCATTTGAGTTTGTTTTATCATCATGACGTTTACTACTTACTAGTAACACATAGCAAAGCTATCACTACATCACAATCAAACAAAACGATAGCCCCCACTTAGCAATACAAAGTTTAGAAGATCTAGTTGTATATTGCAAGTTTTACGTGGCTGCTAGAGCTTTCATAGTTAAACATGTTTTAACCTACGAGTCAACCCCAACGTCAAACATACACCCCGCACGGGGCCCTCCGTTGCAAATGCCACATCCGCTAAAGTAGAGAGACCGATACCCCCCAGAGCCACTTTATACGGTACAAGCCGCATGTCAAGCGTGGAACCATTATCGCGTAAGAGTACGCGTAAGGTCGGTCGGGGGCCGCTTCATCAAACGATGCCGCAGATGTGAACAAGTACACGTGGGAGGGTAACAATCATACAATCAACGCCTACATCCCCGATGTGTTCTATCCGTACAGTAATACTAAGCATAGACCTAGCTCATGATACCACTGTTGGGGTTCGCAGCGGAAAACACAAATTTTTCCTAACTAGCGTTTCCCATAACCCAAGATCTAGCTAGCCGTATTACCGTAACGGAAAGGAGTGCGGAATAACATACCTCGGGGTGTAGTCCGTTGCGCGGGAAACGTTCCTGCAAACGTGGCTGGTGTAGTCGAACAAGTTTCACATCCCCCTGGCTGTGTTGAGCACCCGGGTGGGTGTAGTGCAACACGTGTAGCACCTCGTAGTACTCGCACACGTACGAGACTCGATGAAGACCTCCGTTCTCCGATCCAGCGAAGGTGGGGGAAGCAGACCTCCGGACGGAGCTTCGACAGCACGACGGCCTCCGATCCTAAAAGAGAAGCCTCAATTCCACTACAGGCTCACACTAGGGAGCCCACCGTGGAAGAGACGAGGAAGGGGAGAAGACCGGAGAAAACCGATCTCAATTCAGAGTAATATTTATTTGCTCATGAATTTATGTGTATTAAATATGTGCACCCTGCCCATCTATATATAGGCAGAGGGGAGGGAGTCAACCCCTCTCCCTTAGCAATGTGGGACTAAAGTCCCTTTGCTAAGGGGGGTGGCCGGCCAAGGGGGAGGAGGGGGCGCACCCCTCATGGGCCCTAGGCGCCTCCCCCCTCTAACCTTTTCTTTTTTCCCTTTTATTTCCCCTAATGGGCCTCTTTAATAAATAAGGCCCATTGCACTTTTTAATTATAAATAAAATGTTTCTTAATTATTAATTCAATTAATTAATAACTAAAACAAATTATTCCTTCTCCCGGTGCTCCGGAAGACCTTCTGGCTCACTCCGAAACTCCTTCGAGTCAACACGGAACTTTTCCCGTGCTGCTTCCTTTATTCTCCGGTAACTCCGATAGTTCCGAAAAGGTCTCTGATTTCATCGAGCCCTTAAGTGTGTTACCATACGGTCCGAGAACACTCCAGTCATGACCGAGATGAGGCTACAGTCAATGATCATTAGCGGGACCTGGATGCCCATAATGACCCCCGTGCATTCCGGATATCAACACAGATTGGACCTTTTGTCGTATAGCATTCCCTTTGTCAGCGATACTGGATTGTTCCGAGATTCGACCTCGTTATGAAAAAATCATTATTCACTCGTTCCCGTGATATTCATCCTCGTGACCTAGTCACACGCTACAGCTTTATGGATGGAATCTCACCGAGTGGTCCCCGAGTATCTATCCATTACATGGATTGCCAAATCCCGCTCTTGTAACAATACTCCTCAACATATATCCACGGAATACCCAAGATACAACCGTTATGACCCGCATATTTCAGTCTGGTGGTGGGATGTAAGTCAAAGCATCCGATTAGATAGCAATTATGCACGTACTCACGGTCAAAGGAACAGTCTACTACGTTCTGTAATTACAACACTGAACCTTCATAAGATTGATCATGCTGTAATGCTTGCTTTGGGTAATGTTCATCAGGTCACTCATCTAGTGAGGTGACCTCATAGTCAAGAGACTTAATTGTCCATGATCGCGAAACCACGACCATCATGTTGACCATGAACTAGTTATTGAAATAGAGGATAACTAGGAACTCTTGGGGTTTCTATACCACACATGTATCATTGTTTCACTGGTACAGTTCTAGCACGGTATGAAACTGGTTATGAACTTGCTTAGATATATTGGAATAATCATATTATTTTCCTCTAGAGCATATATCCAATAGGGTTTAGTAATAAAAAATACTAGTAGTTGTTGAGAACTCAATCTACTAAAACTTCACACTTAGTCTCGTTTGGAATCTTCACAATCATAGGGAAGAGAAAGCCAAATGATAGATATCATGTGAGGAGTAGGGATATCCATGCAACGGATGCATAAATGAGCTATGGGAAGCTAGTGGGGGTGCATCCAACTTTCTTGCTCAAGAAGTCCTAGAGCTCATTTGAGGAGGCTCATGATGACCCTCAACTGTAGGGGATCGTTTGTAGCGTTTTCGATAAATAAGAGTGTCAAACCCAACGAGGAGCAGAAGGTATTGGTAAATGACTTTGGTAAAGAAATAGCTGCAGGAACTGAAAGATAACTTTCTAGGGGTTTTCGGTATAAGCAACAAAAAGGTAAAAGTGAGCAAAGTGAAAGGTAGTGAAGAGTAACAAGTGGCCCGATCCTTTTGAGCAAAGGATACGCCTAGCAACTGTACTTATCAAGACTAAAGTGTTCTTGAGGACACGCGGGAGAAATAGTCATGTGCTTTCGCCATATTCTGTATCGGTACTATGTGCTGTGCTGATAAGTGTTGAGTGGGTGGATCTATGCTAGTGCACCCTCTAGACTAAGATAAGTGCAGTCTTATGATTAAACACCTTGCAAGCATCCGCAAATACAAGATAGTAATTAAGGAAAAAGCCTAACCATAGAAATACGATCGATGACCCATTGTTCCCTTGTGCAAAAGCATGCGAACTGGGGTTCAGGTTTCTGTCACTCCTGCAACCCACCGTAAGCATTCTTTATAAAGAATGCATTCCCCTAGGTCCTTAATAAGGCGAAGTTTTGAGTGTTCAACTCACGCAACACCACTAAGAAAATAACAACACAACTTAAATATCAAACAACACATATTACTTAAACATCATATGACTACTAGCAACTAGAATTCTCCCATGTCCTCAAGAACTAAAGTAACTACTCACAAGACATAAAAGAGGTCATGATCAGTGGGAATAAATAGATGATAAACAATCTGGACACAATGATATTTCTCTAACAAAACTCAATAGCATTCATCACATGGTGGCAATCAACATCGGTAGAGTAGAGAGGATAGATAGTACGGATTACAACACAAATTGAACTTGTAAGGTGAGATTCGATGGTGGTGGAGATGGGGATGATGTTAATGATGATCTCGATGATGCCCGTAACGATGGTGATGACGATGGCGAAGATCTCCCATTCCGGGAGGTGTTCTTTTCGGCGGAATCTGCCCGCCGGAGGTGTATTTTCTCGTCTTTAGGTTTCCGCCACGGAGCGGCGACAAAACTCCGAAAAATCTCCCCTTTTTAGGGTTTTTAGACGATGAGTTATATATAGGACAGAGGGGGAGCCGGGAGTGTCCCCAGGGGTCCAGGCGCCCTCCCGGCGCGGCCAAGGTGGGGGCCGCGCCAGGTGGCCGCCTGGGCGCCCTGTGGCCCCCCTCTGGACCCTCTTTTGCGTTTCTTCGTCAATCTTCTGAAAAACATCCTCTATCGATTGTCAGGTAATTTGGAGGTGCTCTTTTTCAGCAACTCAGCGTCCACTTTTTCCCGCTGAATCCTGCGTCTGCTGCTTCGGCATAGGAAAGTTGCAAACTGTGTAAATTAAGCCAAAACAACATAAGAACAGCATCATAACATGAAATATATCAATGAATAAGAAATAATTATTATATAAAATAGTGATTCATTTTGGACATATCAACTCCCCAAAGCTTAGACCTCGCTTGTCCCCAAGCGAATACTCAGCTCGGTAAACCTGTCCACAAGTTTAGAGAGTGAAGTGTCGATAAATAGAATACGGACAAGAAGCATCAAGGTTTCTTCACCAAACTCAAACATCCTCAACAGCAACCTCAACTCATAAGGTCCTTATGAGAAAGTAATAACAATTATAACCAAAGTAGGGCTGAGAAAACTCATCAAATTATGGCAAACATATCCTTGGTCAAAGGACTAATAACTTTCACTTTTTCTCTTTCTAAATATGATGAAAAAATTTGAAACTTTTTGAAGTCATGAAGTGCAAATGCTAACACAAAGGAAGATGTTCGCTTGGCAAAAGCTTTCGCAAACAACTTACTTATCAAAAGATAATGTCAACGATGATATGGCATCGCAAAACTTAATGCAACATTATACGAATGAATCCTCATCAGCATCAAGTGTCTGTTCTCTTTGGGAAAAGAAATAAGTAGGAAAACTGACTCGACATAAAAGTAAAGGAAAGGCCTTGTTAAAGGAAAGCAGGGTAAACTCATGTGCTATCCTTAAATCAAACAGAATGAAAATAAATTTTGGGGGGTGCATAGTTTGTCAACGAATGCTAATAGGTAGCTCAATTACTTCTCAAGATGGAAAAGTTTCGAGGAACGGCTCCCAAGTGGGGACGATCACATCCCCTTAATCTCCTTTGTTTATCACTGCCAAAGTTTCTGATTTCTCATAGACCAAGCGTGCAGGAGGGTTTGTTTGTTATATTATCTTTCGAGCTAGGCGCACTCATGCCAGTTCCTCCTCGTATTATGGGTTTGCAGATTAGACATGCAATCCCGGGGTAAAACTTGTCCAACTTAAGAAGATCATGAATTACCTACTACTTCCTCATGAGCTAAACAAGAGGCACAAAACGGAAAATTTTGAACATTTAAGGATAACAAATAAATTCTAGACTTCTAAGAGTGGTAGGGAAATACCACGAATAGGAAGGTATGGTGGACTCATATGGAAGATATTGGTTTCAAGGTATGGATGCACAAGCAGTAATCTGGTAGGCAAAGAGTTTGGCTAGAAAAGGCTTTGAGAGAACTGACAATTGGTCCTAACTTAGATAAAAAATATATAAAGCATAAGCATTAAGGTAAGAATAACACATCAAGTTGTCTTCCTTGTCAACATAACACTTCAAGCATAATAACATAAAGGTTTTGGCTATGTCGCTACTTGGAAAAACATTCATGTTGTCAAGACCAAAGCGATGTTTTCCAAAATTAAATAAAGTTCTCAAAACCATACCTGATATAAGGTCAATACTCCCCATAAAAATCATCATATAAGGTTGATTGCATGAAGAAAATACCGAGTGCAGCAAAGAAACCAATAGACTCCTCATTAATATTCTATCATAGACGACTCCACACTCATGGATACAAACTCTCCACAGAAGGAGTGATAGACCTCAATGCAAACACCTATTTCATATAATAAGTTCCCTAGACATGATATGACTCTACTTGACTCTAAAACACTAAGACAAAGATAAAGATACCGGGAACTCCCCAAGCTTGAAACAAGCTGGGGGGGTTCCATTACCCAAGGAGTTTTACTCCTCATTCTTGTTGTGGTTGTTGTTGATGTAGTCATGGATGAAGCGCTTCCATGGTAGAGGTTCCCCGGTCCCATGAGAGGATTCAGTCTCCAAGATCCTACTTCCAGCACCTAAACCTATGCGCATAAACTTTATTTCATACTCACAGTTCTGGTTGTGCAGATCATAGATCTGCGCTTGGAGATCATCAATTCATTCTTCTGCAGAGGTAATGCTTGACCAAATCCCCCTCATCTCCTTCTTGTAGAACTTCTTCATCTCATTGATGATGTCGAAGTTGGCTTCAACACCCCGCTCAACCATCTTCTTGTACTTGAAGACTTCTTGCTCCATCTCTTCTAGCCTGGCCTCGATGCTCCCCTCCTTGGAAGCTTCCTTTAGATCTTCTTGGTGAAGGACACCATTCTCCAACTGGACGGTTCGAGGATGGTTCTTCACCTGAGCGAGATAAGGGTTGATGACGTTGACGACGAACTTTTCCTTGGGGGAACTTGGGGAAGCCATGTCACCTAGGTTTAGCTAAAAGATTTCCTGGCAGAAAAAGCTCGAGAAGAAAACACGTGAAATCGAGAGATACAGTGCGGGGGCTATACAGGTGAATATATAGCAAAAATTTCTGCAACAATAGGAAGGTAACGAGCCAAAGTGGAGTCAGAGACGGGCTTCGGGGTGCCCAGGCGGCCTCCCGGCGCGGACAGGAGGTAGGCCGCGCCAGGGGGGCGCCTGGCCCCCCTGGAGCTCCTCTATGGCTCCAATTAGGCTGTGAATTTTCTACATTTTGCAAAAACACGTAATCTGGAACTTTTATAGCGGTCCGCGATGTTTCCTTACCGTAATACATACCTTTTCTTATTCTGCTTCAGCTGGTGTCTGAAACGGGGTTGTAACATATTCCTCATGAGTGGTTGCGTGTATTATATTTACATCAACATTGACGGGATCTCCCGCCATGTAATGCTTGAGTCTTTGCACATTCACAACTTGAGGTTTGGTGCCATCAAAATTGTTAATGTTGATTGCACCTGACTGGTAGACTTCTTCGATATGAAATGGCCCTTCCCATCTGGAAAGTAATTTACCTAGAGAAAACCTGAAACGATATCTAAACAATAAATATTTATCACCAACATTAAATTCTCGTTTCAAAATCCTTCTATCATGCCACTTCTTTACCTTTTCCTTGAACATTTTAGAACTCTCGTAAGCTTCACTTCTCCAGTCATCTAGAGAAGTCAAGTTCATGAGACGCTTTTCACCGGCTAACTTTGGGTTAGCATTAAGCTCTCTAATAGCCCAGAAAGATTTATCTTCTAATTCTAATGGAAAATGGCAAGCCTTGCCATAGACCATCTCTAATACAAGGCTTCTGATGAACTTGATGGCGGCCTGCACCGTGACCTTGCAGACTGGTTCCACTTCTGGCCACTTGGTGAACTTGTCGATGGCGACGTAGAGGAACTCATAGCCCCTGGTAGCATGGGGGAATGGTCCTAGGATATCCAATCCCCAGACCGCAAAGGGCCATGACACAGGGATGGTCCGAAGTGCTTGTGCCGGTTGATGAACGGCCTTGCCGTGGGATTGGAAGGCGTCGCGGGTGTTGGAAAGTTCCGTGGAGTCGTTCAAGGATGTGGGCCAATAGAAACCTTTCCGTAAATCCTTGTCAACCAACGCCAGGGAAGCAATGTGGCACCGCATATTCCTTCGTGGATGTCTTGGAGCAGCTCCTTGCCTTGATCTGTGGGGATGCACCGTAGCTTCACGCCATTGGGACGCCTGTGGTAGAGGGCTCCATCGAGGAAGAGATACATCAATGACTGAGGAGCATTCTTATCGGCATCTTTCCGGTTATTTGAAAGCTCTCCGTTCTTCAGATAGTTCAGGATGTCGGCACCCCAACCCAGTGGTACGGGGCTGACAGTCAGAACTTGGTGTCTGCGGGGGATGAGTGAGGCGGTTCTCCGAGAAACTGAACCTCGGTCTCCATCTTCCGTTTCTTGATCTTCTGCCGCTGGGGATCGACTGAGGGTTTGAGTAAGCGCTCAACGAACACACCTAGCAGCACCTTCTCCTTCCAGGAAGCGGTTTTAGACAATTCGTGTGCAACGCTGTTCTGGGACCTTGGGATATGCTCCATCCCTAGGCCATGGAAGTATTTCTCGAGCTTGCGGACTTTATCGACATATTCCTGCGTCTGAGGGCATCCGTAATCGTCCTTGACTTGCCTGACCACCAGTTGGGAGTCGCCTCTGACTATGAGTCTTTTGATTTCGAAACCCATGGTGGCTCTCAAGCCGGCGAGCAGTCCTTCGTACGATGATGTGTTGTTGGTGGAGGCCTCTCCCTCGAACAACATCTGCACAGCATACTTCAGAACCTCTCTAGTGGGAGAAACCAGGACAGCGCCGGCCCCGCCCCCCTACAAAGAGAAGGATCCGTCAAAGTAGAAGGTCCACTCATTGTTGTCTTCAGCATCGGGAAGCGAAGATAATTCCCGGAGGTCTTCGTCATCTTCTGGAGTTGGAGTCCACTCAGCAACGAAATCGGCAAGTCCCTTGTCTTGATGGTGGAGGATTTGACAAACGTGAGGTTGAAATTGGAAAGTTCCAGCGCCCACTCCATGATCCGGCCAGTGGCTTCTCGGTTCCTCAGGATACGCTCGAGTGGGAACCTGGTCACTACTCTAATTGGATGCGCTTCAAAATAGTGCCTAAGCTTTCGGGAAGCTATGAGCACCCCGACAAGTATCTTCTGGATCTACAGGTAGAGGCGCCTTGAGTCCTGGAGGATGGTGCTGATGAATTAGACGGGCTTCTAAGTTGTCCTCTTGGAAGGAACCTTGGCCCTATGGGCTCCGACGGCAGAAGGTGACTCCTCAGATTTGCTTGCTACATGTGGGGCTCCACCTTGTTCTTCTGGGTCCCGTTGAACCACGAATGCTATGCTTACCACCTGAGATGTTGCCGAGATGTATAACAGCAGGGGTTCGCGAGGGAGAGGTACCACTAAGGTTGGTGGTGACGCGAGATACTTCTTGAGGTCTTGGAAAGCGACTTCATCTTCTGGGGTCCACTCAAGGGGACCGAAATTGTTCAGGAGCTTGAAGAACATCAGTGCTCTTTCGGCTAACCGGGAGATGAATCTCCCAAGTGCCGTGATGCACCCGTTCAATATCTAGACGTCCTTGATGCATTTTAGGGCCTGCATTTTCTCGATCGCCTGGATCTTGTCGGGGTTGACTTCAATGCCACCGTGGTACACCAAAAACCCAACGAGCTTTCCGGAAGGCACAGCGAAAACATATTTTTCCGGATTCAGATTCAATTGCATTTTGTCGAGATTGCGAAGCGTCTCGCGCAGGTCTTCGACGAGAGCGTCTTCTTCCTTGGTCTTGACCACAATGTCATCCATGTAGGCCTCAACATTGCGATGTAGCTGCGGCCCGAGGGTGGATCCCGCATTCTTTAACCCAAAGGGCATGCACATGTACCAATATGTGCCACAGGGGGTGATGAACGCAGTTTTCTCTTCATCTTCGACTGCCATCTTGATCTGGTGGTAACCGGCGTAAGCATCCAGGAAAGACAATCGAGCAAACTCTATTGCTGAGTCCACGATTTGATCAATGCGAGGGAGAGGGAAAGGTTCTGTCGGGAAGACATCATTGACATCGCCGTAGTCGATGCACAACCTCCTTTTCCCATTCGCCTTGGGGACGAAAGCAGGGTTGGCTAGCCAAGTGGGGTGTCTTATTTCCTGGATGAACCCGGCTTTGAGAAGGTTCTAGATTTCTTCCGCTAGGAATTCTTGGCGATCCGGTGCTTAACAGCGGACCTTCTTCTTCACAGGCTTGGCGCCTGCATTGACAGCTAGATTGTGCTCGATGACCTCCATGGGAACCCCGGGATGATCGGAGGGCTCCCACGCGAAGACGCTGGCGTGTTCGCGAAGGAAGGCGACCAGTGCGCTTTCCTATTTGGGGGAGAGGTCAGCACCAATGGACACGGTGCGACTTCCATCCTCTGAAATAGGAACTTTCTTCGACACTGCTGCCGGGGCGAGTTGGTTAGGCTTCGGCTTCGGGGTCACTTTCCGGACGGGGTCCACCGCAGGATGGGAACATCCTCCGGGATGCTTTTTTCCCGTTGGGGAGGCGGGAACCAGGGGTTCTGCAGGGGGATGGACCAAGCCCATAACCCGGCATTAGGTCTAAAGGGCCGACTCACCTATTGAAGGCCCAAAGAGGAAGACCGAGCCCAGGGCCGGCTGCGCTAAGGAAAGAAGATCGAAGTCGTAGAAGGAATTCGACTTACCTTGTATAGCACATAACATATTTGTAATGTAGAATAGAACTCCACCTGGTGTCGGAGTCGGACTCGCGGAATCCCAGGACCCGGTGCCTTTATAAGCCGAGGTCCATGGGATCCAGGGCCAAGAGAACAATCTCAACCTAAGATAGGACTAGACACTTGTCGGCGTAACCTAGATCACCTCGAGATCAAGGTTGCGAGCCGACTCTCTTGTAATCGATCAACCGACTCTTCTTTCGAGATTCGGAACCCATAATAATAAGAAGAAGGAGTAGGCTTTTACCTCGAGACAAAGAGGGGCTGAAACCTGGGTAAATCGCTGAGCCTCTTGTCCATGTCGACTCTCTCCACGAAATCTCCTCGCAGCAACGGTCCCATGTTAAGTTCGACTCTTCGGACATCTTCCTTGAATTTGCCACGACAGTTGGCGCCCACCATGGGGCCTGCGCTCGCAGGTGTTGAGATTCTGGATGGAGCTCTGCACGGCATGGAGGGATTCTTCGCCGGCAGGATCACCAGAAGCCGGCGCCGGAAGCTCTGCATCGACGACTCAACCTGGGGCCCTAAAACCGATTCTGTCGAATCAGGATATCGGGTCCCGATCGGGTCTATCCACATCTTCATCGGCATGACGGATGGATCTGAGCCAGAGCCAGATCCTGAGGTTCCCATCGATACTTCAAGTCGGCGACAAGCCGGCTCCAAAAGACCTTTTGTCGGATTCATTGGTGAGACTCCAAAGTCAGAGCGCTCTGTCGAGTCCCCAATATACGACGCCTCGGAAGAGCTGACTGAGGCCGACTCATATCCAAGTGAAGGAAGCTTATGAAATGAGGGGTCCATCCAATCCGTGGGGAACAACAGACTCGGCACTGGTGTGCAAAAGTATAACCCAGATTTCCCTCACTTTGAACCTCCATATTGTGCCATGGTGTTCATGGCCGACATTGGAGGACTGGAGTGTCCGGCAACCCAACACCAAGGCGCGTCGTCGTCAGGCGCTGCGGTCCGTAATGCAAATAGGGACCCGGCAGACTGCTCAACAGAACAAGTTCCCACTGGGACGAAGCCCTCGCGGATTCCCTAGCCGCCCTTGATGAGGCTTTAGCCGTGACAGTAAGAATGGAGAATCAGGAGGCCTGGAGGAAAAGGGTCAATAGACTAAAGACACGGGAGGCAAGCCTATGGAGGGAAGTCAACACCGAGAAAGAGCAGATGACTGAGAGAGAAGCTCGGCGCGTGGAGGAAGCTGTACGCCTTGGGGGAGTGTCGGATCTGATATACGCTCAGCGATTGAGTGTCGCTCATACGCGCCGACAGGGATATACGAGTCGGTTCCCCCTTGGTTACCAAGGACGAGCGCTTTTCCAGAGCCCTGACCAGTCGACTCCCCTAGGATTCGAGCCTACCAGGCAGCCAACCCTTCGCCCTTCCAAAATCTCTTCCACACACCCCCTCACCACTTTGATAACCCCATGGCGAACGTCATGGTGGCTACCCGCTACCTCACCAATGCGCCAATTTAGGGAGACACTCCAGAAGATTGTGCTGCTCGAGAGGTCGTCGATGTAAGGCCCCCGATGCGGTACTATCTCGAGTTAGTCGCCTTCGCGTCCCACCTGAGATAGAAGCGCATAAGTGGCCACCGACGCACGATACTCGCACTCGTATCGCTATCGGATTCTCGACAACAGGTAAATGAAGCATGAACAACTAAGAAATAAATATATATAACTCCAGGGCATACACTCGTCGCTGGTATTTATTACATCATCTCAGAGATCATAAGATCCAACAGTACATCATAACATCAGGCGGAAGACACGCACGACCGAGTACGGTTAAAATCCAAATGGCCCTAGAGAGGACTGCACATAAACATGTCCACCCATGAAACGTCGGAACCCAACTATAGGATCTACGGGGCGAAGTCCTCCTCATCGTCCTCCTCCGGTGGCACCTCCACGAAGTAGCGTCTGGTCCGACGCCGGAGGAGCTCGCTGGCCACGGCGGTGCACGGCTGTGCCCGGCTAGGGTTTCGGGTGCGCGACTTTGGCGCGCCGGAGAGGAAGGAGGAGGGTGTGCGCAACTGAGAGAATGGCCTGGGCGTCTTCCTGGGCGTGCGTGGCGACGAGGATAAGCACGGGGAGGCTAGGGGAGCTGCCACGGCATCGACCCGGGCATGCCGGGCACGCAGCACCGTGCCTGGCTGCCTGGGGAACACGACAACCCCCAGTGGCGGCTGGGCCTAGCTGGGCCGAGGTATGTGGGCCTCGCCTGTAGGCGACAGGTAAGCTCTCTCCTCTCCTTTTCTTATTTCTTTTCTGTCTTTTTGTTCTTCGTATTAAATAAATTAGCTAGGCATTTTTATAAATGCTGAAACTTTTTATATGGCCTCACATAATAATAGGCTAGCCATTTGTAAAGTTTGGCACTTTATAAAATTCAAATGAATTGAACTTTAAATCAAATAGGGGTTTTGAATTAATTCCAAGGTGCTGTTTGAATTTTTCAAAAATCCATGAGCATGGGAATTCTACCACATCACTTTTCATGTGATCACACTCATTTATGGGAATTTTCAAAAGTCAAACATGAATTTTTGGAGAAGATTTATTTATGGCCTTTTGAATTAATTCATCTAGGGGGGGGGGGTTCCTTCTCCCATTTGCATTTGAATTTGAATTCCATTTGACTTTCTTTGATGAATGCAAGGTGACTTTGGTCCTAGCACATTACCTAACAGAGGGTTCTGACAACTCGCCCCCACTCAAAAGAATCTCGTGCCGAGATTCAGAAGTCCGCGGGAGGAAGGACGGGTACTCGGCACTGAGACGGTCTTCTCTTTCCCACAGGGCTTCTCTCTCAGAGTGGTGTGACCATTACACTTTCAGAAACTTAATCTTCTGACGACGAGTGACACGCTCTGCTGAATAAAGAATACGAAGGTGGTATTCTCGATAAGAAAGGTCATCTTGGAGATCAAGCGTTTCATGGTCGACATCGCGGATGGGGTCCTTGAAGCAACGCCTGAGTTGTGACACATGGAATACATCATGTACTCGGGAAAGGTGCGGGGGTAGTTCAAATTGGTAGGCAACTTCTCCACGTTTAGCAAGAATGCGGAAAGGTCCAATGTAACGTGGGGCCAATTTGCCTTTGATACCAAAGCGTTGGGTTCCTTTCAGAGGGGTAACCCGAAGGTAGGCCTTCTCATCCAGATTGTAGATTTCTTGCCTATGATGACGATCATAGTAGCTTTTCTGACGAGACTGGGCTGCTTTCAATTGATCACGGACAATGTGAACTTGCTCTTCTGCTTCCATGATGATATCAGGTCCAAAGAATTGTCTTTCACCGGTTTCTGACCAGTTTAGGGGTGTTCGACATCTTCGTCCATATAGGAGTTCAAAAGGAGCCATGTTCAGGCTAGATTGATAACTATTGTTATAAGAAAATTCGGAGAATGGCAAAGACTTCTCCCAATTATTTCCGAATGAGATAACACAAGCTCTGAGCATGTCCTCGAGAATTTGGTTAACCCTTTCGACTTGACCGCTAGACTGAGGATGGAAAGCTGTACTAAAGGAGAGATGAGTTCCCATAGCATTATGAAAGCTTCCACAGAATCTAGAGGTGAAAAGGCTACCACGATCCGAATTGATTTCCAAAGGAACACCATGAAGAGACACAATTCTAGAGACATACAAGTCCTCTAACTGGCTCGCAGTTATAGACTCGCGAACGGGAAGGAAGTGTGCAACTTTGGAAAGTCTATCCACCACAACGAAGATGGCATCATTTCCTTTCTGGGTTTTTGGAAAGCCAGTGATGAAATCCATACTAACTTTGTGTCAGAACCCTCTGTTGGGTAATGTGCTAGGGTTAGCCAGTACTCTTGCATCATGTTAAAATTTCAAAATAAATCTTTGAAATCAACATCAAAAACAAAATGGGAGAAGGAACCCCCCGAGTTGAATTAATTCAAAAGGCCAGATAAAAATCTTCTCCAAAAATTCATGTTAGATTTTTGAAAAGTCTTATAAATGAGTGTGATCACATATCAAGTGATGTGGGACCCATCCCATGCTCATAGATTTTTCAAATATTCAAACAGTGCCTTGGAATTAATCAAATAACCCTATTTGAGTTAAGATTCAAATTATTTGAATTTTAAAAATGTTGAAACTTTAAAAGTGGCTAGTCTATATTATTATGAGGCCATATAAATTTTTTCAGCATTTAATAAAATGCCTAGCTATTTAATTTAGCTCAGCAAAACAAATGTCAGAAAAGAAAAACAGAAAAGGAAGAAGAAACGCTTACCTGGCGCCCAGGCGAGAGCAGCCCATCCAGCCTAGCCGGCCCAAAAGGGCACAGGGGTCTTCTTCCCCGATCCCGCGCCTCCAAGCTGCTCGGTGGAATGCCACCGAGCTAGCCGTGTGAGGCCGTCCTGTACTGTTGTGATGCGGTTCTATATCTCCAACGCGCGTAGGCGTCCTTCGCAGCATACTCAATGTGCTTCTTGGTAAGAACGTCATTCCAGTGGTTGTGCTCTTCGTTCGTCATCTTTCTCTTCATCTCCGCGTAGTAGTCATCGATGATGGCGGCTGACACATCGCCAAGTTAGTCGAGCACCTTCGTTCCTTCAGGCACCCTCCAGTTCTCCTGAACGTCGGTGAAGTTGGATACGTACAGGTTGCTCCGCGAAAGATTTTCTTTGTCCTGGTCTATGCTGAAACCAGCGAACTCGTACCTATGTGGACCGCATACAGAACCGCATACAGACGAAAAACAGAACTGCATACAGAGTCAACGAGATATCCACAGGCCTGCAACTATGTATTACACAAGTATAAAAGAAGTGCTTACTTCGGTTGGCGAGGAACTTGTCGAAGGCGATGCATCTCTCGCCCATAGTAGCGCATACCTGAAAAAGGAGCACCGCATGATCCTTGCCTATTGAGAGCTGAATCAGGGCGGCGTCCCTCCTGTCAGGTGTTTACTCGACGTCGATGCCGACGATCTTCTGGCGGCGGCCCTGCAGAGCTTCCTTGTAGTCGTTGATGTACATCTCCACGGTGCTCACGTCGTTGGTGTAGACCACCGTGAGCTATGTCTTGGCGTGCGCCTGGACATCTTTGAAGATCTTGGTGAACGGCATAGTTGGAATGAGGACGAACAGTGGGGGAAGAGTAGTAGTTTGTGAACAATCAAGCGTGGGAGGCTGGAATTTAAAGGGGATCGGCTGCAACATCTGCTCAGCCCACATTCTTCTTCTCCAACTGGCACGGGGATTGGGGGCGATCGTGGTTGGGCCCGTTGGGATCGTGGTGATCGTGGCCTTAGTGCTTTCTTGAACCGTGCGGATAGAGGAGCAGGGCGCGCGGCGATTCGATCCAGTCTGGAGATCGTGGCCCCGTATTTTTCGGGGGGCGGCTCTTAAACGAAGCAACTGAAGAGATTGCAGGCGAACCGCATCAATTTCATTAACCGAAATGCATCATCAAAATAGATCGAGCCATTGTTGGTTTCGGTATATGACTTGTGGGCCGGTAAGGTATATTTTTTTATTTATGTATAACGCGCGTCGCTGACTCGTGGGCCCGGAGGGAGTTATTAACCCCCCTGCCTCCTCTGCTTCTCTCTATCCTCTCCTCATTCTCCCCCTCCCCACCCCCCCCCCTCCCCCCCCCCCGTAGGGAAAAAACGCCCACTCGTTCTCGCGGCTGAGAGGGACGACGCCACGCCACGGAGACGCTGGAGACGCCCACGTCCACTCCCCTCCCTCTAGAACCACCTCCCCCTCCTCTCTCGCCTGTTCCGCCGACGTCCGTGAAGCTCGCCGGAGCACCGTCAAGCCCCCGCGTAGCCATCGACGCCGAGAAGCCCCCGGATCCTGTCCATCGTCTTCACCGCAGTTGTCTTCGTCTTTGAGCGGAATATGGGGAGCTGAAGCCCCCTGGAGCTGCCGAATCGCGTCGTCGTCTTCATCTACGGCCGCCGCGCAACATCGTCGATTACATCGCCGTCGAGCCACCCCAGTCCTCGCCACCACCTCCGTTGAGTTCCTGGTGAGCTCATGGTCAAAACCCATAACCTCTGCCCCTCGATTTCTTCCTCTGTCACCGATTGCCATGGTCGCCGGAGTACCGAGCCGCCACGGTCGTTGTCGGCGAGCATCTGCTAGGCAATCATCCTCGCCGTCTTGTCCATCACCTCCGCCGTGAACTGCTGCTTCGAACGCTCCCAGCGGTGGCTCAAATGGTGCTCTGCAGCGAGATCCACCCTGAGCCCGTGCGATGGCCACCGCGGAAGGTCGTCGCCGGCGTCGCTCCGGTGGCCTCCTTGGTCACCAGGACCCTTCCCGAGACGCGCGGCTCCACGAGCTTGCGTTTGGTGCCTCCAACGCTTCAAACGGACCACACAGCCTCCTCCCGTGCAGCGCCTCCGTGGGTTGGCCGCCGACGTTTAGCCACCGGTGGGTTAGCCACTAATCCCCCTCCTAACCCCACCCTGGGCCACTGACCAGTGGGCCCAGTGGCTTAATTAAGCCACTGGTTAAGTTAACCCAGCCGGATTAAATTAACCAGCCACTGACACCCCTGGCCCACGTGTCAGCCCCCCCCCCCCCTGACGCCAGCATGAGGTCATGCTGACGTAGTAAACCTTTTTCAGAAAATAAATTGAATTAAAGAATTCAGAAAATTCCAGAAAATACCCCAAATTTGGAAATTCATAGAAATTTCATATCAACTCCAAATTGGACAAATAATATATGAAAAATGATCAGGAGAAAATAAGCTATCAAAAAATCCAACTTTCAACTATGTTTGAGTTGATTTTAAAATGGGACCAGTAGCATATGTCATTTGAATTATTTGGAATTTATTCAAATTCAATTCAAATGCTTTTGCACCTTGGACCATGGAATTATGCTATATTTCAACCACACATCAGAGGCATATCATACACATTTGAAGATGATTCAAATTGATCAAACCATGTCACATATAACTAGACTAAGTTTGAATACAAATTGGAGTTTGATTTAGCAATTGAATTTGCAATATACTCCATTTAAATGGAATTGCTTCACACATCAAAGCATTTACATCAAGTTCCAACCTTCCATCATGTGATTGTGCATTGTATTTACTTTGCTACTTTGCTTGTTGTTTGTCGAGTAGAGGTGGAACCGGAGCAGGAGGCTGCCCCCTTCGTTGAAGACCCAGAACCCGAACCTCGTCAGCAAGGCAAGCAAACCCCCATTGATCATGTCGATAAAATCCCAATTCCCTCTCATGTCTCGCTTATGCATTGTTTAGGATGATTACCACGATGCATTTCTACCGCATAGATGAACCCATTCCTTTGCATGACCTATCATTTTGTCACAGTAGTAAGCAAACCACAATCCTAGCAAATTTAGGAGTTGATTGATATCATGTGGCCCTTGAAAATGTTACTGCTTATTGCATGCTTAGAGTGATACCATGATGATACTGTTATGTGAGTCGGGATGGTAGTGATCATGATGATGATGGTAGAAAAGTGTTGGTGAATCTACCCTAATACAAGGTGAACGATGAGAGGCTGTGTAGGAGTACATGGTGGGTTGTCTCGTTGAACACCGCCCTAAGTCCGAGTTCTTGTGTGGTGATCAAAGATGAAGAGTACAACCACACATTGGGCTCACTGACCCCTCTCAGCTTACTAACTCATCCCTTTCGATGTCCAGATGTCGTAATAGTTTGGAGTTCTGGTAGGTCTGTGGCCTGGATACTAAGTGAGAGAACGGCTCATCTGAGACCGGCTTATGCACCACGCACACATCACTTGGGTCCACTTCGGTAAACCGGCCGGGTTCACGATAGTGGTAGCCAACCCAAGTAGGCGGCTTTCTCGGACTAGATCGGCTATGAGGTAACAGTTGTGGTGAGCATCCTCGCCGACACTTCTTGAACGGTGTCGAGTACAAAGGCGGTAAATGATGATCATGTGTGTGTAGCGGTACACCCCTGCAGGGTTAACAAAACTATTCGAATAGCCGCGTCCGCGGTTATGGACTGCTTGGAAAGCTTAGCTTGATTATTAGACAATTTGAACTGGATACTTCTAAAACACACCAAGATAAGTGTGAGTGCTATGGCGTGCTTTCTCGTGGGGAAGTCGAGGAAGGCACCATAGTGGTGTAATTGGTTGGAGAAAGTAGTGGACTCGTGTACGCTTCTTACCTCAAAGTCTGGTATTCGTAGTTCAGGATTATCCAAGTCAAAGCTGGCACTTCTGCAAGTGAACCCCACCTCCCTTTACTTCGATACATGTGCATGAGTAGTATAGCTCCTATGTAAGTCTTGCTGAGTACGACTTTGTACTCACGTTTGCTTAATCTATGTTTTAGATGAACCCACTGACCCCGAAGGTGGTTTCTTCATCGAGCTGGACGACTGAAGACCAAGCTAGTCTAGTCCCAGTCAGACGACTGGTTCCCTCGTGGAGGGCATGTGTTTAAATAAGGCTTCTTAAGCCATTTGTTAAACTTGTCTGTACTCAGACATACTTTGCTTCCGCTTGTTGTTGTAATGTTGGATCACATGTTTGTGATCTCTGTGTGCACTCTATAATAGTTATCAATAAAAATGTATACTTTGTAGAGAATTGAAATGATACCTACTTTTCATAACAAGGCATGTGTGATGCGTGTATGTTTATAACATGCATGTCTTTGTATGGGTTTTCGAGACCTTAGTTGTGATCTGGCTGGCGGTCTTTCATACACCAAGTGGCCCTTAGATGTGCGCAGCTTGGGGCATCGCGATGCGATTGCTCGAGACTCTGTCTCGTGCACACTTTGTGGTATGATCGAGCCCGCCCTAGACCTCGACTAAGTGATCGGGCTGGAGTAAGTCTATGTAAGAGTTATGAGATAGTCGATAGTATGGTTGAGGCGACTTGTCTTTGAATATGGGAGTTCACCACCCATATCATTAGACTTGTGTGCGGACGATGAGGACCCATTTCAGTTGATCATCCGGCCTGGATGGGATACCCCTCACATACGATGCTTTCCGAGAACGTTCTGTGCTTGGCCTTGTCTTCCTAGACAAGTGGGTACGGTTTTCGGCTCTCCATATGACTATGTCTTAACTGGACTTGCATACGCTAACCCTGGGTCCCGACAGACTTGGTATCAGAGCAGGACTGACTGTAGGACTAGTAGCCTTGGCCGATGTCGAGTCTAGCTTGCTATAGTTATATAGTTACTCTGGGTATATAAGGGAATAACGTAAGGCTTCTTTTTTCTCCTTACCCCCTTCGTTCTGAGTTCTGAGTCACCCTCATCTTATTCTACGGGAAGATAGGACTAGGCTCTCCTCTGTCTGATTAGAACATCTCGTTGTTTGCTTCCTTGTAGCCGTAGGAAAGTTGGGATCGGTTTGTTAGAGTGGTTATGCTACCTGATTTATTACATCGTATGTAAGTTCTGTTTCCATGTTGTAAGAAATTGTCTTTTTCTTGCAATTACAGACGTTATGTTGTCCTAGTCATTCCAGGTTTATCTCATAATCTGATGCATTTGCAAACTCCTTTCTGTTTCAGATGGCAGATCTTCCCCCTCAACAGATTGTTCGTTTGACCAGGTGCCTCAGTGTGCGTGGCCATCCCGCCACGTTGATGGAGATGATGTCCTATGTGGGATATCGATGGTATCCTGAGTACACCGTTGAGGAGTAGTTCCTCGACTTCAACCAGACCCAGTTCCACTGCATTGTCAGGATCTACCCGCACCACGTTGGAGTCACTCAGCCTATCCACTTTGGACATGGCATTGGCATGACAGAGAACATGGCTGTGCAGGATGCTGGATATTCATGTATTACCGTGCTGAGAGAGGAGCACACTATGCTGAGAGAGACCTCATTCCGCTATATCCCTGCTGCATTTCCAGGAGAAGAGGGATATTACACCAGACTCTACTCAGATCACTCTGTAGAAGGTCCAACACTTCAGATGACTGCTAGGTTTGCTAGTGATCGAGATCGTGATGCACCCGCTCTTCGTTTTGAGCTTCACGCCACTCGTGTTCGTCTGTATCGAGCACTGACACTTTTGGCACCCTTCGTAAGCGTTGGATCAGTTGAGCATGACGCTATCTACCCAGTAAGGACTCAGATGCCTTCTCGAGTTGCTTGGCCCGAGATTGGAGGCATTTTTCCGCCCCGTGGTCCTTTGCTTCCACCCTACGCTGGACCTAGGCCCCATCCTTGCCCAAATGGATATCAGGGTCCACAGGCCTCTGTGTTTTACGATGGTCACCTTCAGCTACCGGGATACGCGGGTAACTTTTATGAGGACTACTATGGAGATGGAGATGAGTGAGACCGCCTGTGGTCTTACTTAGTGTTGATGTAATAGTATTTTTAGTGTATTGTACGCAAGGGTCTAAGTTCCAGAGGCTTAGATAAATAATGTATATGAAGTCAGAGTGCCTCTGAAGGATGTATCATCTTCATCACGTTTGTATTAGCTTGGTGCTTGTACTAAAACAATGTATGGCTTGTATGACAGCTTGTGAATATATGGCTTGTATGCTTTATCACCATGTTGTCAAGATGATTACTTCCTTTGCTCTGTAATCCTTCCAGTACTTAAATACCTTGTTTAGACTCTCCCAATCAACTCTGTTTGACTTTGATTTTTCACCTTCAGGATGTCTCAAGGAACCCGTGGCCAGATTGGTCGGAACCAGGGTCGTGTGAATGACCAGGAGGAAGGCAACCTTCCACCCCCACCCACGATGGCTCAGGTTCTGATGGAGGTTGAGAGGAACCGCCGAGACTCTCACCATCTGCTGGAAGTCATTGCTCGCAACACCACTCAGCAGCGCAACGAGTTGGTGTCCCTGAACGACTTCATCCGACTTCATCCCCCGGTTTTCAGTTAGTCCACTGAGCCCCTTGACGCCGATGACTGGCTTCGCAGCATCGAGAGAAAGCTCCAAGCAGGCCATGTTGCAAATGGCGACAAGGTCAGCTATGCCACCTATCACCTTGAAGGTGCAGCTAGCTCTTGGTGGGAAAACTTCCTGAATATGCGTCCCGTTGGACCACCTGCATCTTCGGATGAATTCTGCACTTCCTTCCGTGAGCACCACATCCCCAAGGGTCTTATGGACCGCAAGGGTGAGGAGTTCTGCAACCTCACCCAAGGCAGAAGGACCGTTGACGAGTTTAGTCGTGAGTTCAACCGACTGGCTCGTTATGCTCCCGAAGAAGTCTCCACCGACGCAAAGAAGCAAGAGAGGTTCCGTCGTGGACTAAATTCTGGACTCCGTCGTGAGCTCAACCTACATGACTTTGCCACATTCCAGGTCCTTGTCAACAAGGCCATCAAGGCAGAGGACATGAACACCCCCAACGACTTTCGCAAACACCCTAGAGACGATGGATCATCCAGTTCAGGCTCCCAGAAGCGCAAGATCTGGATCCCCAATAGTATGTTCCGCCAGAACAACCCACCGAGGCCATCCTATGTGGCGCCTCGCCCACCAACCCAGTTCCACCCAGCTCCACGCACTATCTTTGGAGCCTATTAAAAGTGTGGTCAGGCAGGACACTACTCTCGTGAGTGTCCCCTGAACCAGATCCAGAACCAGAATGCTCCACCCCGTGCCGGAGGCAACAACAATGGTCGTGGCAAGCCACCCCAGAAGGTCTACACCGCCAAACCCGCTCCTCCCGCCACTTGTGGACGTGTGAACCAGATTGCCGCCGAAGAGACTAACGACACCACTGACGTCATTCTTGGTACGCTCCCAGTCAATTATGTTCCTACTTCCGTTCTTTTCGACCCAGGAGCATCTCATTCATTCATGTCGAAAAGTTATGCACTTCGTCATGAGTTATCTTTTGTTGAATTGTCCACCCCACTGATTATTCAAACTCCAGGGTCAAGATGGCAAACTAATAGAGTGAGTCATGGTAATCAAATTGCAATTGAGGGTTTAGTATTCCTTGCTTCACTCATAGCCCTCAAGTCTTCAGATATTGATGTCATCCTTGGCATGGATTGGCTATCAAGACAGAATGCCTACCTGGATTGCAAAGGCAAATCCGTGAAACTCACCCACCCTTCAGGCAAAACCGTCAACTACACCTCGCCCAGAACAAGAACCCAAGTGCATTCCTTGAATGTACTTCCCCTTCCCGAACTTGAAGATATTCCGGTGGTTCATGACTTCCCGGATGTCTTTCCTGAAGAGATGCCGGGCATACCACCCGACAGATGTGTAGAGTTTATAGTGGATATTGCCCCAGGAACCGCACCAATTTCTAGACGCCCATACAAAATGGCCCCACGTGAGCTAGCTGAACTTAAAACCAAACTGGAAGCTTTGTTGGAGAAAGGCTTCATCCGCCCTAGCTCATCGCCATGGGGTTGCCCCGTTCTGTTCGTAACGAAGAAAGATGGAACAAAAAGGATGTGCGTAGACTATCACCCGCTAAATTTAGCGACGAAAAAGAACAAGTACCCATTGCCTAGGATCAATGATCTTTATGATCAACTTGCAGGATCCTCTGTCTTCTCCAAGATGGATTTGAGATTAGGCTATCATCAAATCAAAATCCGAAACGAGGACATTCCCAAAACGGCTTTTACTACTCGTTATGGTCTTTACGAGTACACCGTCATGTCCTTTGGTTTAACCAATGCCCCCGCCACTTTCTCACGCATGATGAATTTGATCTTCATGGAGTACTTAGATAAATTTGTTGTGGTTTATCTCGATGACATTCTCATCTACTCGAAGAACGAAGAAGAACATGCCGAACACCTAAGGCTGGTATTGATGAAACTTAGAGAGCATCGCCTGTATGCTTAATGCTCCAAGTGTGAATTTTGGCTACCAGAAGTGACCTACTTAGGCCACGTGATTTCTGCAAAAGGCATTGCTGTGAATCCCGAGAGAGTTCAGGCCGTCCTTGACTGGACTCCACCTGAATTGGTTAAGCAAGTTAGGAGCTTTCTTGTCCTAGCCAGCTATTGCCGTCGCTTCGTCGAGAACTTTTCTAAAGTTGCAAAGCCTCTAACTGAACTCCTCAAGAAAGATAAGAAATTCTTATGGACTCCCAAGTGCGAGGAAAGCTTTCAAGAGCTAAAAAGAAGATTGACTTCTGCACCTGTACTTGCACCTCCAGACACCAAAAAGGATTTCGAGATCTATTGTGACGCATCACTACAAGGGTTAGGATGCATACTTCTGCAAGATCGACATGTGGTAGCTTATGCTTCACGCCAGTTGCGGCCACATGAAGAGAACTATCCTACCCATGACCTTGAACTCGCTGCCGTAGTTCATGCCCTAACAACTTGGCGACATTACCTCCTTGGTAATTGGTGTGAGATTTATTCCGACCACCAAAGCCTCAAATACATTTTCACCCAGCCAGATCTTAATCTCAGGCAAAGACGCTGGATTGAGTTGATAAAAGATTACGACGTAGTAATTTCTTACACCCCAGGCAAGGCCAACGTCATGGCTGATGCACTAAGTCGTAAGTCGTATTGTAACAACCTCATGTTACAACAGTATCAACCACTTCTTCATGAGGACTTTCGCAAGCTCAACCTTGAGATTGTTCCTCATGGCTATCTTTCTACCTTAGTGGCGAAACCAACTCTTGAGGATCAAATCATAGTTGCCCAAATGCGTGCACGAGGTGTTCGCCGGATCAAGGAGAACATTGCTAGCGGAGTTGCTAAATGTTTCTCCACAGATAGCCAGGGAACGATATTCTTTGGAAATCGTTTGGTAGTACCTAAGAATAGGGAACTAAGGCAACTCATCCTCAAGGAATCCCATGACACACCCCTCTCAATTCATCCCGGTAGCACAAAAATGTACCGAGATCTACACCAGAGATTTTGGTGGACCAGGATGAAGAGAGACATTGCTCAATTTGTTGCCGAATGTGATGTTTGTCGTCGCATTAAGGCCGAACATCAAAGACCTGCTGGTACGCTGCAACCTTTGTCTATTCCCGAGTGGAAATGGGACAAAGTCGGTATGGACTTCATCACCGGCTTTCCGAGAACCCATAAAGGAAACAATGCCATCTTTGTTGTCATAGATAGACTTTCCAAAGTTTCTCACTTCCTTCCGGTTCGCGAGTCTATAACTGTTAGCCAGTTAGCGGACTTGTACATCTCTAGAATTGTATCCCTTCACGGTGTTCCTTTGGAGATCAATTCTGATTCCGGTAGCCTTTTCACGTCTAGATTTTGGGGAAGCTTTCAGAATGCTATGGGAACTCATCTCTCCTTTAGTATGGCTTTCCATCCTCAGTCTAGCGGTCAAGTCGAAAGGGTTAACCAAATTCTTGAAGACATGCTCAGAGCTTGTGTTATCTCATTCGGAAAGAATTGGGAGAAGTCTCTTCCATTCGCCGAATTTTCTTATAACAATAGTTTTCAATCTAGTCTGAACATGGCTCCTTTTGAACTCCTATATGGACGACGATGTCGAACACCACTAAACTGGTCAGAAACCGGTGAAAGACAATTCTTTGGACCGGACATGATCAAGGAAGCTGAAGAGCAAGTTCGCATTGTTCGTGATCAATTGAAAGCAGCCCAGTCTCGTCAGAAAAGCTACTATGATCGTCATCATAGGCAAGAGAGCTACAATCTGGATGAGAAGGCTTACCTTTGGGTTACTCCTCTGAAAGGAACCCAACGTTTCAGTATCAAAGGAAAGTTGGCACCACGTTACATCGGACCTTTCCGCATTATTGCTAAACGTGGAGAAGTTGCCTACCAACTTGAACTACCCCCGCACCTTTCCCGAGTACATGATGTATTCCATGTGTCCCAACTCAGGCGTTGCTTCAAGGACCCCATCCGCGAAGTCGACCATGAAACGCTTGATCTCCAAGATGACCTTTCTTATCGAGAATACCCCATTCGTATTCTTGATTCCGCAGAGCGTGTCAATCTTCGTCAGAAGATTAGGTTTCTGAAAGTGCAATGGTCACACCACTCTGTGAGAGAAGCTACGTGGGAAAGAGAAGATCGTCTCAGTGCCGAGTACCCCTCCTTCCTCCCGCAGACTTCTGAATCTCGGGACGAGATTCTTTTGAGTGGGGGCAAGTTGTCAGAACCCTCTGTTAGGTAATGTGCTAGGGTTAGCCAGTACTCTTGCATCATGTTAAAATTTAAAAAGAAATCTTTGAAATCAAAATCAAAAGCAAAATGGGAGAAGGAACCCCCCCCAGTTGAATTAATTCAAAAGGCCAGATAAAAATCTTCTCCAAAAATTCATGTTAGATTTTTGAAAAGTCTTATGAATGAGTGTGATCACATATCAAGTGATGTGGGACCCATCGCATGCTCATAGATTTTTCAAATATTCAAACAGTGCCTTGGAATTAATCAAATAACCCTATTTGAGTTAAGATTCAAATTATTTGAATTTTAAAAATGTTGAAACTTTAAAAGTGGCAAGTCTATATTATTATGAGGCCATATAAATTTTTTCAGCATTTAATAAAATGCCTAGCTATTTAATTTAGCTCAGCAAAACAAATGTCAGAAAAGAAAAAATGAAAAGGAAGAAGAAACGCTTACCTGGCGCCCAGGCGAGAGCAGCCCATCCAGCCCAGCCGTCCCAAAAGGGCATAGGCGTCTTCTTCCCCGATCCCGCGCCTCCAAGCTGCTCGATTGAATGCCACCGAGCTAGCCGTGCACTTCGCCGCCTCTCCAGACGCCACCTTCCCCTCCCGCGCCTTCTAGCCACGCCACGGAGACGCTGGAGACGCCCACGTCCACTCCCCTCCTCTCTCGCCCGTTCCGCCGACGTCCGTGAAGCTCGCCGGAGCACCGTCAAGCCCCCGCGTAGCCATCGACGCCGAGAAGCCCCCGGATCCTGTCCATCGTCTTCACCGCAGTTGTCTTCATCTTTGAGCGGAATATGGGGAGCTGAAGCCCCCTGGAGCTGCCGAATCGCGTCGTCGTCTTCATCTACGGCCGCCGCGCAACATCGTCGATTACATCGCCGTCGAGCCACCCCAGTCCTCGCCACCACCTCCGTTGAGTTCCTGGTGAGCTCACGGTGAAAACCCCTAACCTCTCCCCCTCGATTTCTTCCTCTGTCACCGATTGCCATGGTCGCCGGAGTACCGAGCCGCCACGGTCGTCGTCGGCGAGCATCTGCTAGGCAATCATCCTCGCCGTCTTGTCCATCACCTCCGCCGTGAACTGCTGCTTCGAACGCGCCCAGCGGTGGCTCAAATGGTGCTCTGCAGCGAGATCCACCCCGAGCCCGTGCCACGGCCGCCGCGGAAGGTCGTCGCCGGCGTCGCTCCGGTGGCCTCCTTGGTCACCTGGACCCTCCCCGAGACGCGCGGCTCCACGAGCTTGCGTTTGGTGCCTCCAGCGCTTCAAACGGACCACGGCAGCCTCCTCCCGTGCAGCGCTGCCGTGGGTTGGCCGCCGGCGTTTAGCCGCCGGTGGGTTAGCCACTAATCCCCCTCCTAACCCCACCCTAGGCCACTGACCAGTGGGCCAAGTGGCTTAATTAAGCCACTGGTTAAGTTAACCCAGCCGGATTGAATTAACCAGCCACTGACACCCCTGGCCCACGTGTCAGCCCCCCCCCCCCCCCTGACGCCAGCATGAGGTCATGCTGACGCAGTAAACCTTTTCCAGAAAATAAATTGGATTAAAGAATTCAGAAAATTCCAGAAAATACCCCAAACTTTGGAAATTCATAGAAATTTCATATCAACTCCAAATTGGACGAATAATATATAAAAAATGATCAGGAGAAAATAAGATATCCAAAAATCCAACTTTCAACTATGTTTGAGTTGATTTTGAAATGGGACCAGTAGCATATGTCATTTGAATTATTTGGAATTTATTCAAATTCAATTCAAATGCTTTTGCACCTTGGACCATGGAATTATGCTATATTTCAACCACACATCAGAGGCATATCATAAACATTTGAAGATGATTCAAATTGATCAAACCCTGTCACATATAACTTGACTAAGTTTGAGTTCAAATTGGAGTTTGATTTTGCAATTCAATTTGCAATATACTCCATTTAAATGGAATTGCTTCACACATCAAAGCATTTACATCAAGTTCCAACCTTCCATCATGTGATTGTGCATTGTATTTACTTTGCTACTTTGCTTGTTGTTTGTCGAGTAGAGGTGGAACCCGAGCAGGAGGCTGCCCCCTTCGTTGAAGACCCAGAACCCGAACCTCGTCAGCAAGGCAAGAAAACCCCCATTGATCATGTCGATAAAATCCCAATTCCCTCTCATGTCTCGCTTATGCATTGTTTAGGATGATTACCACGATGCGTTTCTACCGCATAGATGAACCCATTCCTTTGCATGACCTATCATTTTGTCACAGTAGTAAGCAAACCACAATCCTAGCAAATTTAGGAGTTGATTGATATCATGTGGCCCTTGAAAATGTTACTGCTTATTGCATGCTTAGAGTGATACCATGATGATACTGTTATGTGAGTCGGGATGGTAGTGATCATGATGATGATGGTAGAAAAGTGTTGGTGAATCTACCCTAATACAAGGTGAACGATGAGAGGCTGTGTAGGAGTACATGGTGGGTTGTCTCGTTGAACACCGCCCTAAGTCCGAGTTCTTGTGTGGTGATCAAAGATGAAGAGTACAACCACACATTGGGCTCACTGACCCCTCTCAGCTTACTAACTCATCCCTTTCGATGTCCAGATGTCGTAATAGTTTGGAGTTCTGGTAGGTCTGTGGCCTGGATACTAAGTGAGAGAACGGCTCATCTGAGACCGGCTTATGCACCACGCACACATCACTTGGGTCCACTTCGGTAAACCGGCCGGGTTCACGATAGTGGTAGCCAACCCAAGTAGGCGGCTTTCTCGGACTAGATCGGCTATGAGGTAACAGTTGTGGTGAGCATCCTCGCCGACACTTCTTGAACGGTGTCGAGTACAAAGGCGGTAAATGATGATCATGTGTGTGTAGCGGTACACCCCTGCAGGGTTAACAAAACTATTCGAATAGCCGCGTCCGCGGTTATGGACTGCTTGGAAAGCTTAGCTTGATTATTAGACAATTTGAACTGGATACTTCTAAAACACACCAAGATAAGTGTGAGTGCTATGGCGTGATTTCTCGTGGGGAAGTCGAGGAAGGCACCATAGTGGTGTAATTGGTTGGAGAAAGTAGTGGACTCGTGTACGCTTCTTACCTCAAAGTCTGGTATTCGTAGTTCAGGATTAGCCAAGTCAAAGCTGGCACTTCTGCAAGTGAACCCCACCTCCCTTTACTTTGATACATGTGCATGAGTAGTATAGCTCCTATGTAAGTCTTGCTGAGTACGACTGTGTACTCACGTTTGCTTAATCTATGTTTTAGATGAACCCACTGACCCCGAAGGTGATTTCTTCATCGAGCTGGATGACTGAATACCAAGCTAGTCTAGTCCCAGTCAGACGACTGGTTCCCTCATGGAGGGCATGTGTTTAAATAAGGCTTCTTAAGCCATTTGTTAAACTTGTCTGTACTCAGACATACTTTGCTTCCGCTTGTTGTTGTAATGTTGGATCACATGTTTGTGATCTCTGTGTGCACTCTATAATAGTTATCAATAAAAATGTATACTTTGTAGAGAATTGAAATGATACCTACTGTTCATAACAAGGCATGTGTGTTGCGTGTATGTTTATAACATGCATGTCTTTGTATGGGTTTTCGAGACCTTAGTTTTGATCTGGCTGGCGGTCTTTCATACACCAAGTGGCCCTTAGATGTGCGCAGCTTGGGGAATCGTGATGCGATTGCTCGAGACTCTGTCTCGTGCACACTTTGTGGTATGATCGAGCCCGCCCTAGACCCCGACTAAGTGATCGGGCTGGAGTAAGTCTATGTAAGAGTTATGAGATAGTCGATAGTATGGTTGAGGCGACCTGTCTTTGAATATGGGAGTTCACCACCCATATCATTAGACTTGTGTGCGGACGATGAGGACCCATTTCAGTTGATCATCCGGCCTGGATGGGATACCCCTCACGTACGATGCTTTCCGAGAACGTTTTGTGCTTGGCCTTGTCTGCCTAGACAAGTGGGTACGATTTTCGGCTCTCCATATGACTATGTCTTAACTTGACTTGCATACGCTAACCCCGGGTCCCTACACTTTGTCCCATTTCCACTCGGGAATAGGCAAAGGTTGAAGTGTACCAGCAGGTCTTTGATGTTCTTCCATAATGCGACGACAAACATCACATTCGGCAACAAATCGAGCAATGTCTCTCTTCATCCTAGTCCACCAAAATCTCTGGCGTAGATCTCGGTACATTTTTGTGCTACCGGGATGAATCGAGAGGGGTGTGTTATGGGCTTCTTTGAGGATGAGTTGCCTTAGTTCCCTATTCTTAGGTACTACCAAACGATTTCCAAAGAATACCGTTACTTTACTATCTGTGGAGAAACATTTAGCAACTCCTCTAGCAATGTTCTCCTTGATCCGGCGAACACCTCGTGCACGCCTTTGGGAAACTATGCTTTGATCCTCAAGAGTTGGTTTCGCCACCAAGGTAGAAAGATAGCCATGAGGAACAATCTCAAGATTGAGCTTGCGAAATTCCTCATGAAGAAATGGTTGACACTGTTGTAACATGAGGTTGTTACAATACGACTTACGACTTAGTGCATCAGCCATGACGTTGGCTTTGCCTGGGGTGTAAGGAATTCCTACGTCGTAATCTTTTATCAACTCAATCCAGCGTCTTTGCCTGAGATTAAGATCTGGCTGGGTGAATATATATTTGAGGCTTTGGTATCAGAATAGATCTCACAACGATTACCAAGGAGGTAATGTCGCCAAGTTGTCAGGGCATGAACTACAGCAGTGAGTTCAAGGTCATGGGTAGGATAGTTCTCTTCATGTGGACGCAACTGGCCTGAAGCATAAGCTACCACAATTATATCTTGCGTAATTATGCATCCTAACCCTTGCCGTGAGGCGTCACAAAAGATCTCGAAATCCTTTTTGGTGTCTGGAGGCGCAAGTACGGGTGCAGAAGTCAATCTTCTTTTTAGCTCTTGAAAGATTTCCTCGCACTTGGGAGTCCATTGGAATTTCTTATCTTTCTTGAGGAGTTCAGTTAGAGGCTTTGCAACTTTGGTGAAGTTCTCAACGAAGCGTCGACAATAGCTGGCTAGGCCAAGAAAACTCCTAACTTGCTTAACCGATTCAGGTGGTGTCCAGTCAAGGACGGCCTGAACTCTCTCGGGATTCACAGCAATGCCTTTTTGAAGAAATCAGGTGGCCTAAGTAGGTCACTTTTGGTAGCCAAAATTCACACTTGGAGAATTTAGCATACAGGCGATGCTCTCTAAGTTTCATCAATACCAGCCTAAGATGTTCTGCATGTTCTTCTTCTTTCTTCGAGTAGATGAGAATGTCATCAAGATAAACTACAACAAATTTATCTAAGTACTCCATGAAGATCGAATTCATCATGCGCGAGAAAGTGGCAGGGGCATTGGTTAAACCAAAGGACATGATGGTGTACTCGTAAAGACCATAACGAGTAGTGAAAGCCGTTATTGGAATGTCCTCGTTTCGGATATTGATTTGATGATAACCTAATCTCAAATCCATCTTGGATAAGATAGAGGATCCAGCAAGTTGATCATAAAGATCATTGATCCTGGGCAGTGGGTACTTGTTCTTTATCGTCGCTAAATTTAGTAGGCGGTAGTCTACGCACATCCTTTCTGTTCCATCTTTCTTCATTACGAACAGAACGGGGCAACCCCAAGGCCATGAGCTAGGGCGGATGAAGTCTTTTGCCAACAAAGCTTCAAGTTGGATTTTAAGCTCAGCTAACTCACGTGGGGCAATTTTGTATGGGCGTCTGGAAATTGGTGCGGTTCCTGGCATAAGATCCACTATGAATTCTACACATCTGTCGGGTGGCATTCCCGACAGCTCTTCAAGAAAGACATCCGGGAAGTCACGAACCACCGGAGCATCTTCAAGGTCGGGAAGGGGAAGCACATTCAAAGAATGCATCTGGTTTCTTGTTCTTGGTGAGGAGTAATCTATTATCTGGCCTGAAGGATGTGTAGGTCTAACTGACTTGGCTTTACAATGAAGAAAAGCATTTTGTCTTGATAACCAATCTATACCAAGGATGACATCAATGTCTGAAGACTTGAGGTATATGAGTGAAGCAAGGAATAATAAACCCTCACTTGAATTTGATTACCATGGCTTACTCTATTAGTTTGCCATCTTGACCCTGGAGTTTGAATTATCATTGGGTCGACATTTCAACAAAGGATAACTCATGAAGAAGTGCATAACTTTCCGACATGAATGAATGAGATGCTCCTGGGTCGAAAATAACGGAAGTAGGAACATAATTGACTGGGAGCGTACCAAGAATGACGCCAAAAGTTTCGTCAGTCTCTTCAGCTGATATCTGGTTCACATGTCCAGGATTGGCGGGAGGAGCGGGTTTGGTGGTGTAGACCTTCGGGGGTGGCTTGCCACGACCATTGTTGTTACCTCCGGCATGGGGTGGAACATTCAGATTCTGGAGCTGGCAATGGGGACACTCGCACGAGTAGTGGCCTGCCTGAGCACACTTGTAACAGGCTCCAAAGACAGTGCAGGGAGCTGGGTTGTTCGGTGGAGCGGGGTGGAACGAAGCTGGTGGACGAGGCGCCACATAGGATGACCTCGGTGGGTTGTTCTGGCGAAACATGCTGTTGGGGACCCAGATCTTGCGCTTCTGAGAGCCTGAGCTGGATGAACCATCGTCTCTAGGGTGCTTGCGGAAATCATTGGGGGTGTTCATGTCCTCCGCCTTGATGGCCTTGTTGACAAGGACCTAGAAGGTGGCGAAGTCATGCAGGTTGAGCGCACGACGGAGTCCAGGATTGAGTCCACGGCGGAACCTCTCTAGCTTCTTGGCGTCGGTGGATACCTCTTCAGTAGCATAACGAGCAAGTCAGTTGAACTCACGACTAAACTCGTCAACAGTCATTCTGCCTTGGGTGAGGTTGCAGAATTCGTCACGCTTGCGGTCCATAAGACCCTTTGGAATGTGGTTCTCACGGAATGACCCTGTCACCATCCCAAGTTGTGAGCGGTCCAACGGGACGCATGTTCAGGAAATTCTCCCACCAAGTGCTAGCTGCACCCTCGAGGTGGTAGGTGTCATAGCTGTAACAGCCCAGTTTTTGCAAAAATTAAAAATTTTGTTTCCTGTGTGAATTGATTGATTGCCTGATTTGTTTGCGGTGTTTGCATCCCCGATTTATCGATCGGCGATTATTTTCCCCCCTCTTATCTCGTATCGGACGGAGACCGACCCTTGCCACCCTGACACTCGACCTTTGCGACACCGGGTTTCACCCGATCACCGTCACGAAAACCGCACGAGACCAGCCGCAGCCAACGGAACGAAAAACCCCGTTTAATAATTAAATGGGATATTTTTGTAGCGCGCCGGAAAGTGTTTTCGGAACGGTTCCAGCGCGAGGTGAACGCCTCCGGCTCGACGCACCGATCGCGCAGTTCAAAGTTTAACCCGAATCGGAGGTACTGCGGACCCCCGGCGGTCAGAAACATGAGCACCGTGCGCGCGAGGTAAAAACCAATGATGTTTTTGCAAACTGCCAGCCACCCATGCTATATAAAGACCACCACCCCACTTAGGGTTTCCCTAAGCCACTAGCCCCCCAGATCTGGAAAAACACCCCAATTCTCGTCCAAACCCTAATTCTCAGATCTGAGATCAGCCCAATGGGTTCTGGACCGTCAGATCGGCCAGGAACGCGCCACGTCGCCCCCTGGATCTCCTCTCTCTCTCCTCTGCCTCCTCTCTCCCTCCAGCCCGTGGAGGCAGCCGCCGCCTCCACCTCGGCAAGCAAGCCGCCGGCAGCGAGCCGCCCCAACCTCCTCCTCTCCTCTACCGCGCCCTCCTCTCCTCTGGATCCTCACCTCACCTCTCCTCTCCGCTCTGCCCGCAGTTCGCCGGAGTCACGAAGCCGCCGGAGCCGCCCGAAGCCATGGCCGAGCTCCGAGCTCCATCCGCCATGCCCTGCGCCCAAGGTCGCCGCCCCTGCCACGGTGCCCCTCGTCCTCCGCCGTGCTCCCCTGCCCTCAGCGCCCCGCCGCCCTCCTCACCACCGGTGGCCGGCGCGCCACCGGAGAGCTGCCGCCGCCGTGCCCGCTCGGAGGAGCCCGAGCGCCCTCGTCCGTGCGCCTCCAACCGCTGCTGGGCCGGCTGCCCCAGCGGCCCACCTCCTCGCGGCCCAGGCCAGGCCCCCCTCCACAGCCGCCAGCTAGCCTCAGCGCCAGATGGGCCTCGGCCCATGGTGAGGCCCAGGCCGCCCGTTTTTTTTTCTTTCCCCGGTGCTTTTATTTTCCTAATTTTTGCTAAGTCTGTTAAAACTGTGTGCTGATCTGTTTTTGTACTGTAATTTCCTGTTGATCCGTAGCTCGTATGACGTTGCCCCCAAAACAAAAGTTTCTCAGAATTGCGTGTACTTTAATTCATCTTTTGTGAGCATTTGCATTTGAGCTCATCTTGATTGTGTTATTGTGTGCTGAACAGGGCATCAGGCCGTTAAACTGCTACTTTTCCTGTTAAGTGCTGCTGTTATTATTTTGTTGCAACTTTGCATGATGATTGTAACAAATCCATGAGGCCTATTCATTGATTCCTTTTGCGTTGCGTTAAGCAATGTTACTACTTAAGTTTCATGCATTCACATGCCATATTTTCTTGCTGCATCATGTTTATATCTTGCTCCAAAGTAGTTATCCTGATGTTATTGTGCTGCTATTGCTGAAACTGTTATTTTATTGCAACTTCGGTCGACGAGTGTGTCGCGACCGTTTGTCGGAATTGAGTGATTCCAGTTGCATATTGTTAAGCATCATGTCTACTTTCATCCCATGTATTTCTATGTCATGTTTCTGCACTATTGCATATAGATTTACCCCTGTTTATACAGCATGTGTGCATAACTTGTCTTGCTTATATCTTTTTAACCGTAACTCCGTTTGGGGTGTTCTTTATATGTAACTTGATTAGTTTTTCGTGTTCTTTGTGTTTATGCTATTGTTTGCTGTTGTTAACCAACCTAAAATATGGTTTAGGGAAGAACAGTACCAAATCTTTTAATCATCGTGCGGCACTTAGCGTATGCCATGTTTAGGTTGTGCCTCACTTAAATTGACTAGGATAAATAGTTTACTTTGTGCTTCACCTCTTGACCTGTTTGTGTGCTATGCCATGCTTGCTTGAGTTGTCCTGTTAATAACCGTTGTTTGGTCACTTGTAGCTAAACAACTTGAACCACCGTAAACGTGCGGTATTCGTCGTGTGTGACGAGTACTCCACTTAAATCGTTAGTAACCGTTCTCGACGATAGATCTGTATCGCGTTGCCGTGCCTTGTGTTGTCTTCTTGATCTTGTGTTGCTCCGTAGTAATAGTGGTGCACCGTTGATTGCTTTCCAGTGTTTACTTCTTGTGTGCTCCCGCGGATACTCTCGGAGACGATGCGAGCTTGCGATCAACTACACCTTCGGAACCCGACTTATCAACAGGCAAGGACTTTGCATTACTTATGATCCATTCTATTTCAACCAGCGATTTGCATGCTAGTATAGGTTAGGTTCGATGTTTGATCCTACCACATGTTTACAACCTCTTTCAAACCGATACAGCCATGTCCCCTCCCAGCAAACCTTGTACTGCTATGTTGCTTTTGCTCGTTGCTCAGCCCCTGCTTAGTATGCATGCTTAGGATGCTACGATGTTACCCCGTTACTTTTTGGGTTGGGATATCACCTTATTATATTATTGTTGATGATATGATTATTATAATGTTGACTATATTCGACGAAGGATGGAAGGTCTAGGCTATCCCGCCCCGACGCTTTGTTCCATTTGAGTCACCTAGGATCCGAGTTCCGGGTATTGGTTTAAGACTGAGTGTGCCTAACCGCGTGTGGGATTTTATGGGGACCCCTTTTCTTACCTATCTAGCTTCAAACATTTCTAGAGGTGGCCCAAGCTGGTTTACCATTTGAAAACATGCATATATATCTTGTCGGGTCGCTCCTAGCAGATATATTTTAAAACAACTTGGGCCAGTGGAGGCATGGTTTCTCTGTTGGTCCACCCGATCAGCTAGGACCTGGTTTCCCATGTGTGATTAACCGGCAATCCGACCTGCGTCATACGGAAGAGTCCGATCCGAGAGCGTGGCCAGCTTTTGGATTGGGTGTCGACTCCCCGGGGGCCACCCGGATTTGTTCGTTGTTAGTTAGAGGGACCTGTCGTTTCGGATCTCTTGGAACTAAATCATAAAATGGTTGCCTGTGATGGGTAGCAACTAGAGTGATGGACGTGCGTGCGGAGCCTCGTAATGGGCAGTTGGTACACCCCTGCAGGGTTAAATCTTTTCGAGAAGCCGTGTCCATGGTTATGGACGACTTGAGACCTACGTCCTGTTCATAGACAACAACAACTGAGATAATATTATTATAACTTGATCAACATGTGTGTGCCTTGACTGCTTCTTCTTCGTCGGGATGCGAAGAGGAGGACAAGGATAGGATAGGTGTTATGTTTGCGTAGTAGGTGGATAGCAGACTTGTTGGAGGCGATCCTCATCGAATGCTTGGCTTCTTACCTTACTCTCTAGATCGTTAGCCACTTCATAAATGCTAGTGCAGCAGCAACCTCACCACTTACCCCTTCCTTTCCGTAAACTACTAGTTGTCCTAGAATGATGAGTGATGAAGTCCTTGCTGGGTCAGATGACCACTACAGTTGGATGCTGAGTACCTCTGTACTCATGATACTACCCCCAAACTCTTTTCAGGGTTCTGATCGACAACAGGTATGGTGATCGACGTTTCACGTGGAGACTCGACGACGACTAGTTAGGCGGATCCCGGCGGAGGGCCTGTACCCGTGTGGTTATGGGATCGATGTTTTTCTCTTTGCCACTAGGCATTTGCTTGTAGTCTGTACTCAGACATGTGTCTTCCGCTGTTGTATTATATTTGAGGCAGTTGTATGCCGATTGTATGAGATGTTGTATCCTGTATCTGTAATGTTGTGATATCATGTTGGAAATCCGGGGCATATGGCTTTGTCATATGTCGCGGTGGGACCGATATGTGCTTCGTCCCCGGATCTGGATGGAAACATCTAGATCTGGAACAGTACCGCATATCGGGCCTTACAATAGCTGACCCTGTCACCATCTGCAACATGACCTTCCTGGAGCTTCCTCTCGATGTTGCGAAGCCAGTCATCGGCTCAAGGGGCTCGGTGGAGTAGCTGAAAACCGGGGGATGAAGCCAGATGAAGTCATTCAAGGACACAAACTCGTTGCGCTACTGAGTGGTGTTGCAGGCAATGATCTCCAGCAACTGGTTAGAGTCTCGGCGGTTCCTCTCAACCTCCATCAGAACCTGAGCCATCGTGGGTGGCGGTGGAAGGTTTCCTTCCTCCGGTCCATTCCCACGACCATGGGCATGACCAAGCTGGCCATGGGTTCCTTGAGACATCCTGAAGGTGAAAACCAAAGTCAAACAGGGTTGATTGGAAGAGCCTAAACAAGGTATTGAAGGTACTGGAAGAATCACAGAGCAAACGAAGTAATCATCTTGACAACATGGTGATAAAAGCATACAAGCCATATATTCACAAGCGGTCATACAAACCATACGTCGTTTTAGTACAAGCGCCAAGCTAATACAAAGTTACAAACGTGATGAAGATGATACATCCTTCAAAGGCACTCTGACTTCCTATACATTATTTATCTAAGCCTCTGGAACTTAGAACACCTTGCGAACAATATACTAAATATACTACTACATCCTCACTAAAGCAAGACCACAGGCGGTCTCACTCATCTCCATCTCCATAGTAATCCTCGTAAAAGTTACCCACGTAACCTGGTAGATGAAGGTGACCATCGGAAAACACGGAGGCCTATGGACCCTGATATCCATTTGGGCAAGGATGGGGCCTAGGTCCAACGTAAGGTCATCTTGGAGATCAAGCGTTTCATGGTCGACTTCGCGGATGGGGTCCTTGAAGCAACGCCTGAGTTGTGACACATGGAATACATCATGTACTCTGGAAAGGTGCGGGGGTAGTTCAAGTTGGTAGGCAACTTCTCCACGTTTAGCAAGAATGCGGAAAGGTACGATGTAACGTGGGGCCAACTTGCCTTTGATACCGAAACGTTGGGTTCACTTCAGAGGAGTAACCCGAAGGTAAAAATTCTCATCTAGATTGTAGCTCTCTTGCCTATGATGACGATCATAGTGGCTTTTCTGACGAGACTGGGCTGCTTTCAGTTGAGCAACAACAATGCAAACTTGCTCTTCTGCTTCCTTGATCATATCCGGTCCAAAGAATTGTCTATCACCGGTTTCTAACCAGTTTAAAGGTGTTCGACATCGTCGTCCATATAGGAGTTCAAAAGGAGCCAAGTTTAGACTAGATTGGAAGCTATTGTTATAAGAGAATTCGGCGAATGGAAGAGACTTCTCCCAATTCTTTCCGAATGAGATAATAGGAGCTCTGAGCATGTCTTCAAGAATCTGGTTAACCCTTTCGACTTGACCACTAGACTGAGGATGGAAAGATGTACTAAAGGAGAGATGAGTTCCCATAGCATTCTGGAAGCTTCCCCAAAATCTAGAGGTGAAAAGGCTACCACGATCAGAATTGATTTCCAACGGAACACCGTGAAGGGATACAATTCTAGAGACGTACAAGTCCGCTAACTGGCTAGCAGTTATAGACTCGCGAACGGGAAGGAAGTGAGCAACTTTGGAAAGCCTATCTATGACAACGAAGATGGCATCATTTCCTTTCTGGGTTTTTGCAAAACCGGTGATGAAGTCCATACCGACTTTGTCCCATTTCCACTCTGGAATAGGCAAAGGTTGAAGTGTACCAGCAGGTCTTTGATGTTCTGCCTTAATGCGACGACAAACATCACATTCGGCAACAAATTGAGCAATGTCTCTCTTCATCCTAGTCCACCAAAATCTCTGGCGTAGATCTCGGTACATTTTTGTGCTACCGGGATGAATCGAGAGGGGTGTGTCATGGGCTTCCTTGAGGATGAGTTGCCTTAGTTCCCTATTCTTAGGTACTACCAAACGATTTCCAAAGAATACCGTTCCTTTACTATATGTGGAGAAACATTTAGAAACTCCGCTAGCAATGTTCTCCTTGATCCGGCGAACACCTCCTGCACGCCTTTGGGAAACTATGCTTTGATCCTCAAGAGTTGGTTTCGCCACCAAGGTACAAAGATAGCCATGAGGAACAATCTCAAGATTGAGTTTGCAAAATTCCTCATTAAGAAGTGGTTGATACTGTTGTAACATGAAGTTGTTACAATACGACTTACGACTTAGTGCATCAGCCATGAAATTGGCCTTGCCTGGGGTGTAATAAATTCCTACGTTGTAATCTTTTATCTACTCAATCCATTGTCTTTGCCTGAGGTTAAGATCTGGCTGGGTGAAAATATATTTGAGGCTTTGGTGGTTAGAATAGATCTGGCAGTGATTACGAAGGAGGTAATGTCGCCAAGTCTTCAGGGCATGAACTACGGCAGTGAGTTCAAGATCATGGGTAGGATAGTTATCTTCATGTGGACGCAACTGCCGTGGAGCGTATGCTACCACATGTCGGTCTTGCATAAGTATGCATCCTAACCCTTGCCGTGAAGCGTCACACAAGAGGAGTTCTTGAAAGCTTTCCTCGTACTTGGTAGTCCATAGGAATTTCTTATCTTTCTTGAGGAGTTCAGTTAGAGGCTTTGCAACTTTAGAAAAGTTCTCGACGAAGCGACGACAATAGTTGGCTAGGCTAAGAAAACTCCTAACTTGCTTAACCAATTCAGGTGGAGTCCAGTCAAGGACGGCCTGAAATCTCTCGGGATTCATAGCAATGCATTTTGCAGAAATCACGTGGTCTAAGTAGGTCACTTCTGGTAGCCAAAATTCACACTTGAAGAATTTAGCATACAGGCGATGCTCTCTAAGTTTCATCAATACCAGCCTTAGGTGTTCGGCATGTTCTTCTTCGTTCTTCGAGTAGATGATAATTTCATCGAGATAAACTACAACAAATTTATCTAAGTACTCCATGAAGATCGAATTCATCATGTGCGAGAAAGTGGCAGGGGAATTGGTTAAACCAAAGGACATGATGGTGTACTCGTAAAGACCATAACGAGTAGTAAAAGCCGTTTTTGGAATGTCCTCGTTTCGGATTTTGATTTGATGATAACCTAATCTCAAATCCATCTTGGAGAAGACAGAGGATCCAGCAAGTTGATCATAAAGATCATTGATCCTGGGCAGTGGGTACTTGTTCTTTATCGTCGCTAGATTTATCGGGCGATAGTCTACGCACATCCTTTCTGTTCCATCTTTCCTCATTACGAACAGAACGGGGCAACCCGATGGCGATGAGCTAGGGCGGATGAAGCCTTTTTCCAACAAAGCTTCAAGTTGGGTTTTAAGCTCAGCTAACTTACGTGGGGCAATTTTGTATGGGCGTCTGGAAATTGGTGCGGTTCCTGGCATAAGATCCACTATGAACTCTACACATCTGTCGGGTGACTAGGTTTAAGGAGTTGGGTTACTAGATGGTTTTCCTGAGGATGACCATGGCTTACTAGGGGCTACGACAGATATGTCAGAGTAGCAATCTACCCCAACACGATGGTTAGTGTGGTTCTTCTGGCTAGAAGACGTCTAAAGTGGGAGGAAGAGCTGCAAATGAATCACTATAGGTTTCTAGAAGAAAACCTACATCAAACTCTATGGAACTGTCGGGCATGCCACCTAGAAATTCTTCTGGAAAGACATCCGAAATGGAGGGAAGGATTTTGAAAATGCATCAGATTATGAGGAAAGCCTGGAATGACACGGACAGCATAACAGTTGTAATTGCAAGAAAACAATTTTCTTTCAATGTAGATACAACACTTACATAATACGATGTAAGAAATCAGCATTACAACAATGCTAGGAAACCGGACACAACTTTCCTACGGCTACAAGGACGCAAACAACGAGATGTTCTAGTAAGACATAGATGAGCCTAGTCCTATCTTCCCGTAGAACAAGATGAGGGTGACTCAGAACTCAGAACGATGAGGGTAAGGAGAAAAAAGAAGCCTTACGTTGTTCCCTTATATACCCAATGTAACTATATAACTATAGAAGGCTAGATTCGACTTCGGCCAAGGCTGATAATCCTACAGTCAGTCCTGCTCTGATACCAAGTCTGTCGGGACCCGGGGTTAGCGTATGTAAGGCCCTCTACGACATAGTAATATGGAGAGCCGAGAACCGTACCCACTTGTCTAAGCAGACAAGGCCAAGCACAGAACGTTCTCGGAAAGCATCATACGTGAGGGGCATCCCATCCAGGCCGGATGATCAACTGAGATGGGTCCTCATCGTCCGCACACAAGTCTAATGATATGGGTGATGAACTCCCATATTCACAGACAAGTTGCCTCAACCATACTATCGACTATCTCATAACTCTTACATAGACTTACTCCAGCCCGATCACTTAGTCGGGGTCTAGGGCGGGCTCGATCATACCACAAAGTATGCACGAGACAAAGTCTCGAACAATCGCATCGCGATGCCCCAAGCTGCGCACATCTAAGGGCCACTTGGTGTATAAAAGACCGCCAGCCAGATCACAACTAAGGTCTCGAAAACCCATACAAGGACATGCATGTTATAAACATACACGTAGCACACATGCCTTGTATGAACAGCAGGTAACCTTGCAATTCTCTACAAAGTATCCATTTTATTGATAACTCTCGCAGAGTGCACACAGAGATCACAAGCATGTCATCCAACATTACAACAAACAAGCGGAAGCAAAGTAGGTCTGAGTACAGACAAGTTTAACAAATGGCTTAAGAAGCCTTATTTAAACACAAGCCCTCCACGAGGGAACCAGTCATCTGACTGGGACTACACTAGCTTGGTCTTCAGTCATCGAGCTCGATGAAGAATCCACCTTCGGGGTCAGTGGGTTCATCTAAAACATAGAATAAGCAAACGTCAGTACAAAGCCGTACTCAGCAAGACTTACATAGGAGCTATACTACTCATGCACATGTATCAAGGTAAAGTGAGGTGGGGTTCAATTACAGAAGTGCCAGCTTTGACTTGGCTAGTCCTGAACTACGAGTACCAGACTTGAGGTAAGAAGCGTACATGAGTCCACTACATCTCCAACCAATTACACCACTATGGTGCCTTCCTCGACTTCCCCACGAGAAAGCACGCCATAGCACTCACGCTTATCTTGGTAATTTTTTTAAGTATCTAGTTTAAGTTGTCTAATAATTAAACTAAGCTTTCCAAGCAGTCCTTAACCGCGGACGCGACTATTCGAATAGTTTTGTTAACCTGCAGGGGTGTACCGCTACACACACATGTCATGAGTTACCGCCTTTTGCGTGTCACCGTTCAAGAGATGACAACGAGGATGCCACCACAACTGTTACCTCATAGCCGATCTAGTCCAAGAAAGCCGCCTACCTGGGTTGGCTACCACTATCGTGAACCCGGCCGGTTTACCGAAGTGGACCCAGATGATGTGTGCGTGGTGCATAAGCCGATCTCGGCTGAGCCGTTCTCTCACTTAGCAACCAGGACACAAACCTACCAGAACTCCGAACTACTGCGACATCTGGACATCGAAAGGGATGAGTTAGTAGGCTGAGAGGGGTCAGTGAGCCCAATGTGTGGTTGTACTCTTCATCTTGGATCACCACACAAGAACTCAGACTTAGGGCGGTGTTCAACGAGACAACCCACTGTGTACTCCTACACAACCTCTCATCGTTCACCTTGTATTAGGGTAGATTCACCAACACATTTCCACCATCATCAACATGATCACTACCATCCCGACTCACATAACAGTATCAACATTGTATCACTCTAAGCATGCAATAAGCAGTAACATTTGCAGGGGCCACATGATATCATTCAACTCCTACATTTGCTAGGATTGTGGTTTTCTTACTACTGTGACAAATGATAGGTCATGCAAAGGAATGGGTTCCTCTATGCGGTAGAAACGTAGCATGGTAATCATCCTATACAATGCATAAGCGAGACATGAGAGGGAAGTGGGATTTTATCGACATGATCAATGGGGGTTTGCTTGCCTTGCTGACGAGGTTCAGTTTCGGGATCTTCAACGAAGGGGGCAGCCTCCTGTTCCGGTTCCACCTCTATTCGACAAACAACAAACAAGGTAGCAAAGTAAATACAATGCACAATCACCTGGTTGAAGGTTGAAACTTGGTTTTCATGAATTTGGTGTGTGAGGCAATTCCATTTAAATGGAGGATATTGCAAATGAAATTGCAAATTCAAACTCCAATTTAAATTCAAGTTAGCCAAGTTGTAAATGCTATAGTGTGATCAATGTAATTCATATTGAAAAGTGTATGATATGCCTCTGATGTGCAATTAAAATGTGGTATGTTGCTATGGTTCAAGTTGCAAAAGCATTTGAAATGAATTTGATTTAATTCCAATTAATACAAATAGCAAATGCTACTGGTCCCATTTTAGATTCAACTCAAACATAGTTTAAAGTTGGATATTTTGATAGATTATTTTCTCCTGATCATTTTTCATATATTATATGTTAAATTTGGAGTTAAAATGAATTAGTTATGAATTTCTTAAGTTTATTCCTTTTTCTGGATTTTCCTGATTTTCTTTTAATTAGAAAAGCCTTTATTGCGTCACTGTTGCGTAAGAATGACGTGGTGGGGGGGTCTGACGTGTGGGACCTGGGTGTCAGCGTCTCTGTATAAAATCCCGGTTAGTTTTTACTAACCAGAGAGATTAGGGGGGCTCTGGGCCCACACTACTAGGGAATGCCCTTTTAGTGGCGTCCTTTTATTCTGTTTAGTGGCGCATTATGGATGCGTCACTAACTACAAGCTACTAATAAGGGCTTATAGGTGGCGCATTCTGGATGCGCCACGGTCACTATGCTTAATCTCAGGTCAAACTTCCCCGAGGGTCACCCATCCTAGCACTACTCCAGCCCCAGCACGTTTAACTTCTCGATTCTATTCAACTCTCACTCCAGCTCACCTAGCAGGCACTTGTTGATATATCTAACATATAAATCCTATTAAACCATGTTGATGTCTAGGACCTTGTTAATGTTCATGGGTGTGCTAAAATTTTCAACATTTTTTTGAAACTTTCTCGATGGGACCATTAGCATATTTTGAACTTTTTAAAAAAAAATTGATTTTTTTATTTTTTTAGTTTTTATTTTCCTTAATTTTCTAATGTTACTATCTAAAATTTTCAACTTTTTTAACATCCCGATTTGTCCTCTAGCATATTTTGAATTAAAAAAACAATTTTTTAAAAATTAAAAAAAAATATGTTACTAGTGGCGCATTTCATACAAAATGCGCCACTACTAAGTTCAATTTTTTTTTCAATTTTTTCAATTTTTTTGGGCCTCCAGATCTTCAAACGCCCGTAAAAAATTTTCTGTTAGGTTTTTGAGGATTCTAAACATGTTCAACGGGTTACACCCGATTGAATTTGGATATAACTTTTTGAGTAGATGATTTTTCATATAAAAACTTTTTCATCAGAGGTCGTATGCAAAAGTTAAGCCCATTTTACGAAATTCTCGGGAGATTTTGCAAAAAAAAGTCAAAATTCATATTTGTAAATTTTCTTAACAACTACACCACATATCATTTGGGAAACTTATTTTCTTTTATTTTTTTGACATTTCTATCATTTTCTTTTATTTTTTTTCAAATTGAAAAGGCGGTCCATTGGGGGGGTGTATTTGGGAATTTTCCCGCGCAGTTTTATCTTATTAGTGGCGCATATGGGAAATGCGCCACCCCTAAGAACTTATGGGTGGCGCATTCTGGATGCGCCACTAATAATTCCTTAGGGGTGGCACATTTCCAGAATGCGCCACCCCTAAGCTCTTAGGGGTGGCGCATTGCCAAAATGCGCCACCTATAAGGTTCTTAGGGGTGGAGAATTTCTCCAAATGCGCCACGTATAAGGGGATCCAGGGCTTGCCCACTCTTAGGGGTGGCGCATTTTGGAAAATGCGCCACCTATAAGAGCTTATGGGTGGCGCATTTTTTACCAGTGCGCCACCCCTTACAACATAGTGGCGCATTACATATAAAATGCGCCACTAATAAGCTTTCCATGTATAGCTATTTCCCTAGTAGTGCTACTGGCAGTGATCCAGGGTCACTTAACCCAGGAGGGGTTCAGCCCCTAACCACTGCCACGTCGACGGCTGCCGGCGGCTCCACGCCGACGACCAAAACCGCGGCGGCGCATACACGGAAGGCGAATCCGGTCACGGTTTTGAGCGCTGCGACCACTGGATTGAAGCTCTGGACGTCGTGCGTAGAACGGGCCAAGATGGGGTGGCTGGGGTGCACTGTATTGTTGTCAGCGATGAACTTGGCGGCGACAGTGGCACGACCGTGAGGTGAAACTCGCTAGGAGGCGATACTGGGAGCGGGGCTGGATTGGTTCGACGCAGTGGAGCACCGTGAGTGCAACGGACATGGCCTCGGGTTCGATTGCGTAGCGGTTGCTCGCTGATGACGAACGTGGCGGCGAGGTTCTTCGGCTCCCATGGCGGATCACCAAGGAGACATCAATAAGGGGCGGGGAGAGAGGGGTTTGAACCGCCTGCTCACTAGGAACTCGACGGAGGTGGCGGCGAGGGCTGAGGTGGCTCGACGGCGACGTAATCGACGATGGCGGTCTTCGGGTCCCGCGACGGCTCGAGCTTGATTCCGGCGACTAGGAGGGCTCCGGGCTCGCCTTCTTCTACAGATCAACGTAGCACTCAGTGCTGGATACGGGGGACAAATCGGATGGGCTCCTCGACGTATATGGCCACGCGAGCGCGTCGTCGTGCTCCGGCGGTTTCTTCTGTCGACGACGAACGCGGCGAGGGAGGAGGGGGAAGTGGCTTTGGAGGAAGGGAAATGGAGCTGGGCGTCAATGCGGTTCTCCAGGACAAGGAGAGAGGCCACGGGGAGGTCTAGAAACCCCAGGGCATCAAGGTGGCGTCGGTGGCGTCAGCGCCTCGCCACCGTGCTGCTTGTGGGCGCGGGGAAGAAGACGCCAAGGAGGAGGAGGTGGGCCTGGCTTGCTGGACCTCGCCCTGAGCGAGAGGTAAGGTTTCTGTTTTCTTTTTCTTATTTATTTTTCTGACATTTGTTTTGGCTCTGCTAAAAAAATAGCAAAGCAATTTATAAAATGCTGAAACTTTTTATATGGCCTTATAAAATAATAGACTAGCCACTTATAAAGTTTGAACATTTTTAAAATTCAAATAATTTGAATTTTAATTCAAATAGGGGTTTAAATTAAAATCCATGCTCCTGTTTGAATATTTGAAAAATCCATGAGCATGGGTTTGAATCCAAATCACTTTATATGTGATCACACTCATTTATGAGACTTTTCAAAAATGCAAAAGGAATTTTTGGAGAAGATTTATTTCTGGCCTTTTGAATTAATTCATCTGGGGGTGTTCTCTCTCCCATTTGAGTTTGATTTTGATTTCAAATGAATTCTTTTGAAATTTTTAGCACGATGCAAGGTGACTTTGATCCTAGCACATTACCTAACAGAGGGTTCTGACACGATGTCTAGTGTCTGCTTTGAGGAACACACGCCTGTCCCCAGATTTCAAGGGACCATGTAAAATCCCTAACTACACGTCTGACATGGACCCAGCGGCCTGGATCGAAAGCTACGATCTCCCATGGATATAACGCAGGCTAGCAAAGAGGTCTGCGCCCGTTAGTTCATGATGATGGTGGAGGGGCCGTCTCGCACATGGTTCAAAATTCTTCCAGAGAATTCCATTAACTCTTGGATGAAGAGAAGTTCATCAAGAATTTCCAGGGCACCTGCCGGTGAGCCACAACAATAGTCGACTTGGAGCACTGTTTCTAGAAAGAAGGAGAGTTGGCCCTAAGCTGGGCACGATGAGTCACAGATATAATCCATTCCTCGAACAATATTACTGCACAGACAGCAGTGATCGTCCTGGAAAGAAACTGCAAGTTCGAGCCTCTAGTACACAAGCTTGGCCGGCTCAAGAGGACGGTCAGAAACATAGGAGAGCTAATGAATGCGGTCATCAAGTATGCCGAGTCTGACAAAACCAAGGATGCTGATCCGGAAGAGGAGCAAGCTGCCTAAAACAAAAAGAACAACGGCAAGGGATCTCAGAGCCAGAACCAACAGACTAAACCCCGACACGATTAGAATACTTCCGACTTGGTAGCCAACACAAATATCAGCTCCCAAAGGAAGAAGCAAGGGGGCAACAACTACCGCAAGACGGAACGAAGTTTCCAACCCCTAGTCACCTTTGAAGAAGTCGTGAAAAGGCCTTGCCCGATGCACAGCAAACCCGGCCGTCCAGCCAGACACACTTTGGAAGACTGCAACTTCATGAAAGATTTTGGACGTCGTGGTGGTCAGGGCCCCCATAGGTCAGGCAGCGGAGCCGGCTAGAACAACAATAACCAAAACCAAAATTTTGGCCACTAGGGAGCCGGCGCAGCACCACAATACGAAGGACCCCTGGGAGGAGGACAACAGAACCAATCGGGACTCACCGGATTCCAATCAAACCCAAAGCAGCTCCAAGACCACTCAGCTTATCATGTCTTCACCACCAGCAGGTGTCGGAGGGATAGGAAGTTGAAATAGAGAGCCGCCATGTCTGTGGCCACGGAGCCGGCTTGTCCCAGGTGGCTTAACTGGTCTCAACAGCCAATCACTTGGACGAGGGATGACCACCCACCAGTGGTAGAAAACCCGGGTTCTCTAGCCTTGGTAGTTTCCCCCACAAATTGGGTGCTACACACTCGACAAGGTACTCATGGATGGAGGAAGCAGTATCAACATCCTCTACTACGAGACGTTCCGAAGGATTGGATTGACTCACAAACAGCTGCAAACCTTCAACATCGTGTTCCATGGAATAGTCCCAGGGAAATCCGCACAACCAATAGGAAAAATCTACCTCGAGACAGCTTTTGGAACTGCTGAGAACTTTCGCTCTGAAATCCTACCATATGAGGTGGTGACGCTTGAGAGCTCATATCACGCTATCCTAGGCAGACCGGCTTACGACAGGTTCATGGCTCGGCTGTGCTATGTTTACCTGAAGCTAAAGATGTCGGGTCCCTTCGGCCCAATCACGGCAAACGGGAGCCGGTCTAGAGCTACAGAATGTGACGAGGAACACGTCAAATTCGCCGACTCGGCGTGCGCCAAGGAGGACCTATCTGCATACCAAGAGAAAGTAGATCCAACCGACTCTACCATCCTGAAGAAACTGACTCCTTACAACAACCCAAATTTCGAACCGGCCCAGGACACGAAGAAAGTCGACTTTGTCCCTGGTGACGCTTCCAACCAGTTCATCATTGGGATAGAGCTATCTGACAAATAGGAAAGCGCGCTCATCGAGTTCCTCCGTGAGAATTAGGACATTTTTTGATGGAAACCTTCTGACATACCAGGTGTCTCGAGGGAACTCGCTGAGCACCACCTAAATATCGACTCTAAACTGAAGTCGGTCAAACAATTCCATCGTCGTTTCAATGACGAAAGGAGGAACGCCATTGGGGAAGAAATAGCTCATCTCCTTGCCGCCGGGTTCATCATGGAAGTTTTCTATCCGGAGTGCCTTGCAAACCAAGTCCTTGTTCTAAAGAAGAATGGGACTTGGCGTTTGTGCATTGAATACACCAACTTGAACAAAGCCTGCCAAAAGGATCCCTTCGCGCTACCTCGCATTGATCAGATTATCAACTCTACTGCGGGATGAAAGCTCCTGTGTTTTCTCGATGCCTACTCAGGTTGTCACCAAATAAAGATAGCCCTAGAAGACCAGGAGAAAACAACCTTTATTACTCCCTTTGGGATATACTGCTACACTTCTATGCCTTTTGGCTTGAAGAATGAAGGGGCTACATATCAGCGAGCGGTGCAGAACTGCCTCAAGGAGAAAATTGGACGCAATGTGCACGCTTACGTGGATGACATAGTCATCAAGTCTCACGTGTCCGGCTCACTCATAAGTGACCTCCAGGATACCTTCAAGAATCTGCGCAAGTACCAGATGAAACTAAACCCTGCCAAGTGCACCTTTGGGGTCCCTACAGGAAAACTCCTCGGGTACATAGTGTCAGAGAGAGGAATTGAGGAAAGCCTAGAGAAAATCTATGCTATTATGGCTCTCTAGAATCCGTCCTCGGTGAAAGGAGTCCAACGGCTCACTGGGTGCATAGCTGCTCCGAGTCAATTCATAAGCCGACTTGGAGAAAAAGGGGTCCCTCTATACTGACTCTTACGAAAGTCGGAGAATTTCGTATGGGACGATGAAGCTGATCAAGCTTTGGAAGCTTTGAAGAAACAATTGTCCTAGGCTCCAATCCTGGTGGCTCCCAATCCAAAAGTGCCGATGCTACTCTATATTTCTTCCAACAAACGAGCGGTCAGCGTTGTGGTTGTGGTTGAACGTATGGAAGCCGGTAAAGAGCACCCTTTGAAGAGGCCAGTCTATTACATTAGTGACGTTTTGACGTCATCAAAGCAACGCTACCCTCACTGACAGAAGCTGGTCCTTGGTGTATTCATTGCGTGTCGGAAGCTCAAGAATTAATTCTAGGAGCACCCCATAACTGTAATTAGCTCAGCACCGCTTGCAGATATATCTAGAACCGGGAGGCCACTGGAAGGATTGCAAAGTGGGCAATAGAGTTGGGGCCTTACCACATCAAGTATGAACCACGCACGACCATCAAATCTCAGGCCCTCGTAAACTTCATCAATGACTAGACAGAAATCCAAGCGCCCCCAGAAAAGCCGGTCACTAAATACTAGACAATGCACTTTGATGGGAGTCGGCAGCTTCAAGGCTCAGGAGCCGGCGTGGTCCTTACCTCTCCCAAAGGAGAACAATTCTTCTATGTCTTGCAGCTACAGTTCAGTTGCACCAACAATGCGGCAGAATATGAGGCTCTAGTCCATGCGTTGCGGCTGGCTCGCGAGATGAACACAAGTCGGATCCGATGCTATGGAGATTCTGAATTTGTTTCTCAGCAAGTGTCGGGAAGGTGGAACTCCAAAGATGCCACCATGGCGGCCTATCGGCGGAAGGTGGAAAAACAAGTTGGTTTCTTTGTAGGGTACCAACTGGACTATGTGGAGCGCAAGCTAAATGATGCAGTCGATGCTCTATCCCGGCTTGGCTCTCTGCGAAAGCCGGTTCCACCCAATGTGTTCCTTGACGTCCTTACAAAGCCGTCTGTTCAAATTCTAATAGAGCAAGACATAGAAGAGCCAGATCCAGAACCGGCTCTGGTGGACGCGATACATACTACACCCTTGTGGGTTGTTCCTTACTTGGATTACAAGACCAGGGGGATCCTACCAACTGATGAGGTAGAGGCCAGACAAATCGTCAGAAAAAGAAAATCCTTCGTACTCATCAACGGTGAGTTACATCGGCGGAGCCCTGCAGATGTCTTTCAGAGATGTGTGTCACGAGAAGAAGGCAGAGAAATCCTCAATAAGATACAATCCGAAGAATGTGGGCATCATGTCGGCTCTCATTCGCTAGTGGCTAAAGCTTATAGACACGGAGTTTATTGGCCCACAAAACATGCGGACGCAGAGGACATAGTCAAGAAGTGTGACGGATGCCAGCGTTACACCAAGCAAGCTCATGTGCCGGCTCAAGATCTCAGGATGATCCCTATCACTTGGCCCTTTGTGGTGTGGGGGCTTGATATGCTAGGACCTTTCAAAAGGTCCACCAACAAGAATACACACTTATTGGTGCAGTCGATAAATTCACCAAGTGGGTCGAAACAGAGCCGGTCAGCAAATGTGATGCAACAACGGCGCTGCAGTTTTTGAAAAAGATAATATACAGATTCGGCTACCCTCACAGCATCATCACTGATAATGGGTCTAACCTATCAGAAGGGGTTATGCAACGATTCTGTCAAGATGAGCACATCCGACTTGACCTTGCGTAAGTGGCTCACCCACAGACCAATGGACAAGCCGAGAGAGCTAACCAAGAGTTGATTCGAGGCATCAAACCCCGACACTTTGTTCCTTTGGAAAGGACACCGGGTTGCTGGGAGGAATAATTTCCCTCAGTATTGTGAAGTATCAGGACGACTCCTAACAGGTCAACAGGCTACACACCCTTCTTCCTGGTCTATGGAGCAGAAGCAGTTCTCCCGAGTGACATCCGTCACGACTTGGCAAGAGTCATAGCTTATGTGGAAGACAACAACGAAAGAGCGAGGGAGGACGCCTTGGATTTTCTCGTTGAAAAACGGGAATTAGCAGCAGCTCAGTCAGCTATCTACCAACAAGATCTGCGACAGTATCATAGTCGTCGTATCAAAAGTAGGACTTTCTAGGAAGGTGACTTACTGCTCCGCCTCATACAGAACAAGGATGGATTGCACAAGCTTTCTTCTCCATGGGAAGGGCCGTTCATGGTCAGAAAGAACCTCTAAAGTGGGTCCTACTACCTAGTTGATATAGGCGAGATGGAAAAATCACACACATCTATGGAGGAGACTCCCAGGCCGTGGAACATCGCACAACTCCGTCCATATCATACTTAGGTAGCACAAGAACACTATTGTACGAAGTCAACACTCGTCGCGCCAGCTTCCGCCACATATATATATATAAGTCGACATTTGTCGCACCGGCTATCGCCGCATAATAAAGTTGATTTACATCGCAACTGATTTTCATCAGATTCAAATTAATAAGTCGATCTTAATCGCATTTAGGCTATCGCCATAATTAACATATAAAGACCACTTTCATCGCAAACAGGCTATCGCCATAAAGTCGATTTTTATCGCACCAGGCTTTCTCCACATCTCAAAGTCAACTTCATCGCACCGGCTCTCTCCACACTTATGCATAAAATCAATCTTCATATTACATAGTCTTTCATACATATTACATCAATTACATATGTTTACATCTTTTTCATAGAGACCTAGGGGCTTGATCAACCCTCTACCGGCTCTGAGCATGTATATTGCTTTGATAAGGTAAAGCGGGGAGTGGGGGGGGGCTTGATGATACTCATCGACTCCTACCAGAAAAGCCAGCATATATATGTAAAACATCACATGTATTTGCTTAAATATGGGGTAATAGGGGTAACCGAAGAAATCCCGGCATATACATGAATTGGCCACCCATGTCGTTTGGCCTATACAGCTCAGAGCTTACATAACTAACGCACTACCGGTTGGTCTAAACTTCGGGGTTTACAAAAAACACCTATCGAATTTAGTCCTAAGAGCCGCGCACGCTAGTCATTGAGAAGCCAGCTATACAAAGAACATTAAACTCTTGATCCAATAATCTTTCTCAACATTAGAAGATGAGTTCTAAGTCCGCTTCTATTAGCCATTGCATTTCATACTTGTATATAAAGCATCATACTCAATTGATAATCATAATTATTCTCACAGATTAAAGTTAGACCTATGTGACTCGGCACAAGAACCCAGATGCATATACCGACTCATGGGGACTACACTTCAAAAATATTCTCAAAGACCTGACACGACGCCTTATGTTCGTGGGGACTCTTGGGGACTACACTTCGAAGTTTCTCCTCAAGAAAAGACTCGATACAGCACCAAGACGCACACACCGACTATTGGGGAGTAACACTTCAAAATTTTCTTATTCAAAATTTTGGCCTGATGCCATAATGATCATACCAACTCTTGGGAGTATGACTCCAAAAAAAAAATACATGACCTGGTACGGCACACAAACGTGACCACACAACCTCATGGGGGCTACAAGTCGATCTATCCTATGAGTCGATCACTGATACACAGATATTCTGAATCGACTCAGGGGGCTAGAAATACAGACATTATCAAAGATACCGGATCTCATTTCCTTTTTCAAAAAACATTCAAAGTCATGAATAAAAACCGACTTATAGACTCGATGGGAATTTACAATTTTCATTCATCAATAGCCGAGTCTTACATCAAAAGGATGAGCCTTACATTTCAGAAAATTAAAGGCCAAAGTCGACAACATACTACTAAAATAAAATACTATAGATTCAATCGTCGTCTTCAGAGTCGGCTTCATCTTTAGGGTTAGAGGTTTCGACTTCTTCTTCATTGTTGTTGTAGAACTCTTCGTCACTACTACTGGAACTCTCCATGCAGGAGCCGGCTCGGTCACCATCCGAGTCAAAGATTCTAGCCCACAGGGTGTCACAACCATCATATCTAATAACAATGTTGTCCGCCCTTGAGATATTCCTGGAACAAAGAAAAGTTTTCCAACCTTTCTCCAAGAACATGGAGTTGTGGCTAGAAAAGCTGGTAGCCACCCAAATGGGTCCATGAGGACATCCCTCGGAGCGGAGCCAAAGACTGAAGGCTTTAAATCGATCACAAGTTGAGTGAAAGACTCAAGGAGTTTTATCCAGTGACAAATCCTCTGGATATGTATCAAGAACTCACCCCTCTCAAGAGAAGAAGGGGGAGATTCAGATGGAGAAGCGGCACGAGCACTTCTTCCCCTACCTCTTCCACGGCCACGACCTCGCCCACCGCCACTACCGCGGCCACGGCCTCGACCACGAGTGCCTGCGCTGGAACCGGGCACCTAGCTTGGGAGCCATGGAAATAGAGAAGAGGTAGAAGAAGATGCGGGCAACTGAATGATAAGCTACCAAATCGCTATTTATAGAAGTTATGAGGAGAGGATCAATCAACACCATAATGACATGGGTGAACTACCCATGGTAGGTAACATTTATGGAAAGAATGCTCGATTCTCACTACAACATCAATGCCCCCAACCGGCGTTTCGGGCAGTGTGATCATAAATACCATACCGGATCTTTAACTGAAAAAGTTAAAAGAAATTTTTGCTTGGAAGATGAAGCGAAAAGACGAGAGAAATTCGCACCGACTCTTTGCAAATGTGAGATAAACTAGGAGTATGTCTGTCTAAATCAGGGAGTCGGCAAACACGGAGGTGACAAGAAGATTGTTGCGAAGACTAAAGCATCCCACCAATCCTGGGGGATAATGTCGGCGGGATGGACCAAGACCATAACCTGGCATTAGGTCTAAAGGGCCGACTCAATTACGGAAGGCCCAAAGAGGAAGACCCTGCGTAGGGACGGCTGCGCTAAGGAAAGAAGATCGAAGCCGTAGAAGGAATTCGACTTACCTTGTATAGCACATAAAATATCTGTAAAGTAGAATAGAACTCCACCTCGTGTTGGAGTCGCACTCGCGGAATTCCGGGACCCGGTGCCTTTATAAGTAGAGGTCCATGGGATCCAGGGCCAAGAGAACAATCTCAACCTAAGATAGGACTAGACACTTGTCGGCGTAACCTAGATCACCTCGAGAACAAGGTTGCGAGCCGACTCTCTTGTAATCGATCAACCGACTCTTCTTTTGAGAGTTGGAACCCATAATAATAAGAAGAAGGACTAGGCTTTTACCTCGAGATAAAGAGGGGCTGAAACCTGGGTAATCGCCGAGTCTCTTGTCCATGTCGACTCTCTCCATGAAATCGCCTCGCAGCAAAGGTCCGATGTTAAGTTCGACTCTTCGGATATCTGCCGTGACTTTCCCACGACAGGTTCCTCTTCTGTCTTCGCTGGGTGGACTTCCGGCAAGCGGGGTATTGTCCCCGAGAACTTTCACGTCGCTCGGAAGCGGTGCTTTCTCGGCTTCCCTCACGGCAGTGGCCTTCTTTGCTTCGCCTTGGACGCAATGTAGGACTTCTCGCGCGTCGCTGGATAGGGTGATCATGCCTCGGGCCTCCTGAAAAACGGCTTCCCAAGCAGCCGTTTTATAGAAGAGGCAGGTTCGTGACATCCAAAGTGAGCATCTCCCGCCGGAAATTGGCGGCGTCTCCGAGGGTAACAGGAAGTGAAATCTTCCCATGTGGTTGGACCTCCATCCCGCTGACTCCATGGAAGCCGGCAGATGAAAGGAGGTGACTTATCAAAATCTGCATCTTCTCGAAGGCGCGGGAGGATAACAGGTTAATGTTGGACCCGACGTTGTACATCATTTTGCTGACCTTGATATTGCTGATCGTCGGGGAGAGGAGCGTGGGCGACAGACCATTGCTCTCATATGGGAGAGTAGCGGGGTGGTCGTCGGCGTCCACCACGAGAGGAATGTTGGCCCAACGGGAAATCCGTGGTCCCTCCGGTGGAGATTGGACCGCGAGGAATTATCTCACGGCCTTGTGGTGTTGATGGTTGGAACCGATAAAGTCCACAGCGGCCTGGAAGTCCTCACCTGCGTCCTCTCCGGATTCTTCTCCTCCAGAAAGGTTACCACCGGAAGGCGGTCTTCTCGGCTTGCCCTTGTTCTGGTAGCCGCCTCGTCCCCCACGTTGGGAGCTCCCGCCTCGCTGGGCTTTTCTTTTGCCGTCCTTCTTGGCGCAGAAGGCCTCCATGTATTCCTGAAGCTTGACAACAGCACTGAGTTCAAGAACATTGACGTGGAAGAATTCCTCGACGACTTGGGCATCACTAAGGAGTTCTCAGCGCCCTACACTCCTCAGCAAAATGGAGTTGTTGAGAGGAAGAACCGAAATCACATTGAGATGGCTTGTACGATGCTGGTTGAATACAATACACCACTCATTTGGTGGGCTGAAGCAATCAACACTTCCTTCCACCTCGTCAATCGAGTGTATCTTCACAAGTTCTTCAAGAAAATATCATATGAGCTAATGGTCGGTAAGAAACCCAATGTGAGTTACTTCAAGGTATTCGGTGCACCATGTTGGATTCGTGATCCTCATCACCAGTCCAAATTTGCACCCAAAGATTGTGAGGGTTTCATGCTTGGTTACGGTATCAACTCGCACAGCTACATAGGCTTCAATATTAGTCATCAAAAAATTGTTGAGACTGTAGATGTGCGGTTTGATGAATCTAACGGCTCGCAAAGAGAGCACCTGCCACCTGATCTAGATGAAGCCTCACCTGAAGAACAGATGAAGAAAATGGGTGCTGGTGATATCATACCCGTGGACCATCCTGATGAAACACACATACCTCCTGCTCCTTAAGAACATCCAAATCCTGAAGCAAATGATCCTGATGACGATCCTGATCCTGAGGTTCCTAAGACTCCTGAAGTTCCTGAAGATGATGCTAATGAGTCTGATGATAGTGATGATGCTCCTCAACATAATCAACCTCGTCTTCCTTGCGTGGCAAATGAAGTTCAAGTTGACAGAATCCTCGTCGACGTCAACCTACCAGGTCCTCTCTCTCATGCAGAACAAATCGTATAGCTAACTTTTGTGGGCATTTTTCATGTGTATCAATTTCAGAGCCCACCAAAGTTGCTGAGGCATTCCAAGAAGAGGAAGGGATTCAAGAAATGCAAGACAAACTTCTTCAGTTTAAACTGAATGATGTCTGGGAACTAGTCAAACGGCGTGATCCTCGAGTTCACAATGTCATCGGCACGAAGTGGATCTACCGCCACAAACTCGATGAAGATGGACAAGTCATCAGGAACAAAGCTCGTCTCGGTGCACAAGGATACACACAAGTTGAGGGCATCGACTTCGGTGAAACCTTCGCTCCTGTTGCTAGACTTGAGTCCATTCGCATCATGCTTGCATTTTCTAACCATCATAATATCAAGTTATATCAAATGGATGTGAAAAGTGCATTCCTCAATGGTAATATCGAGAAAGAAGTATATGTTTCTCAACCCCCAGGTTTTGAAGATTCGAAGAATCCTGACATGTGCAGATTGAAGAAAGCTCTCTACAGACTAAAGCAAGCCCCTCGGGCTTGGTATGACACACTAAGGGATTTCCTCATCAGCAAGGGCTTCAAATCTGGTTCCCTCGATCCAACTCTTTTCACCAATGGTTATGATGATGCCTTATTCATATGTCAAATCTACGTTGATGGCATTATATTTGGATGCACTAACAAGAAATACAGTGAGGAATTTTCATTCTGGATGAGTGAATAGTATCAGATGTCCATGATGGGCGAACTGAAGTTCTTCTTAGGGCTTCAAATTCGTCAGCAACGCAACGGTATCTTCATCTCTCAGGAGAAGTACCTCAAAGAGTGCCTGAGAAAATTCGGTATGCAAGACTGCAAAGGTATCAAGACACCTATGCGTACAAATGGACAACTCGATCCTGATGAAAATTCCAAGGACTACGATCAAAAGGTATATCGCTCCATGATAGGTTCTTTGCTATATCTATGTGCATCTAGGACTGATATAATGTTGAGCGTTTGCATGTGTGCCCGATTCCAAGAGGCACTAAAGGAATCGCATCACCAAGCGGTGAAACGAATTCTTAGATATTTGGCTCACACCCCGTAGCTAGGCTTATGGTATCCAAAAGGCACACAGCTGGATCTTGTTGCGTACTCAGGCTCAGATTATGCTGGAGATCGTGTGGATCGATGTTTACCTCAGGAACATGTCACTATCTCGGACGCTCACTGGTGTGCTGGTCATCGAAGAAGAAGAATTGTGTCTCCCTCTCCACAGCTGAAGCTGAATACATTGCCGCTGATGCAATCTTCTCACAACTTCTTTGGATGAAGCAAACTCTCAAGGACTACGGGATGAACCTGAAGTGTAACAGCCCAGATTTCACAAAAAATAAAATTTTTGTTTTCGGTGTAAATTATTTTGTTGTCTGAATTGTTTGCGGTGTTTGCATCCCCGATTTACCGATCGGCGATTATTTTCCCACTCTTATCTCGTACTGGACGGAGACTGACCCTTTCCACCCTGACACTCGACCTTGTGACACCGGGTTTCACCCGATCACCGTCGCAAAAAACTGCACAAGACCAGCTGTAGCCAACGGAACAAAAACCCCGTTTAATAAGTAAACGGGATATTCTATAGCGCGCCGGAAAGTTTTCTCGGAACTTTTCCAACGCGAGGTGAACGCCGCCGGCTCAACGCGCTGATCGCGCAGTTCGAAGTTTTACCCGAATCGGAGGTCCTATGGACTCCCGGCGGTCAGAAACGTAAACACCACGCACGCGAGAGAAAAACCGGGGATGTTTTCGCAAACTGTCAGCCACCTGGGCTATATAAAGACCACCACTCTCCCACCCATTTCTAGGGTTTCCCTAGCAACCACCTCCACTCTGCCCCAAAATACCCCATTTTTCGTCCAACACAAACCCCAGCTGCTTCCGGCCGTCCGATCGGGCGATCGGAGGGCTACGGGCGTGCCACGTCACCCCCTTTTTTCTCTCTCTCTCCAATCCTCCTCTCTCCTTGGCCCTTGGAGAAGCTCCACCACCGCCGCCGCTGAGCGCCTTCAGCGAGGACGCCGCCCGCACGGCAGCTCCCTTATCCTCTCGCTGCCTCCCATTCCCCTCTCCTTGTTCGCCCCCCCCCCCTCTCACCTCTAACTTCTCTCTCTCTCCTAGCCATGCAGGCCGCCGCCGCCGCCATTAGCGCCCGAGGAGCCGCCGCCGCCTCCCTGCACCTTGTCATCGGATCCTGCGAGATCCGCTGCTGCCAGACCTGCCGGATCCGGCGAGATCCGCCGCGGATCCGCCTCCTCCTGCTGCTTGGCGCCCTGCCCCAAGCCACCGATTCCACCGCTCGTCGCCGGCGCGGCCAGCCATCGCGGCTGCTCGGCTCGGGACCCGGACGAGGCCGACCGACCAGCCATCGACCACGGGTGGGTCGGCCCAGCACGGCGCGCCTCCACGCGGCCCAACCCAGCCGCCAGTGGGCCGAGCCTGTTAGGGGTGAGGCTCTCCTTTTTTTTCTCTTGTATGTTTTTTCCTTTTTGTTTATTTTATGCTACGTCCTGTGTTTTGTGCTGCTGTTTTAGTTTCACGCGTAGAGTTTGCGAGTAAACCGTAGCTCGGATGACGTTGCGCCCAAAAGGAAATTTGTTTAGAATTGTGTCTACTTCAAATCATCTTTTGTGAGCATTTTGATTTGAGGCCATCTTTGTCGGGACCCGGAATATGCGTATGTAATTCCAGGCACAACTCAATCACATGGAGAGACGAGAGCCGTACCCACTTGTCTAAGCAGACAAGGCCAAGCACAGAACACTCTCGGAAAGCATCGTACGTGAGGGGCATCCCATCCAGGCCGGATGATCAACTGAGATGGGTCCTCATCGCCCGCTCACAAGTCTAAATGATTATGGGTGGTGAAATCCCATACTCATAGACAAGTCGCCTCAACCATGTTATCGATTTAATCATAACCCTTACATAAAAAAACTCCAGCCCGATCACTTAGTAGGGGTCTAGGGCGGGCTCGATCATACAAGTATGCACGTGACAGAGTCACGAGCAATCGCATCGCGATGCCCCACGCTGCGCACATCTAAGGGCCACTTGGTGTATAAAAGACCGCCAGCCAGATCACAACTAAGGTCTCGAAAAGGCATAGTAAGACATGCATGTTATAAACATAAACGCAGCACACATGCCTAGTATGAACAGCAGGTATCATCACATAACTCTACAAAGTACTTCTTTATTGGCTTACACATAGATCATACAAAGATCACATGTCTGTGATCAACATTACATCATACAACGGAAGCAAATTAGGTCTCAGTACAGACAAGTTTAACAAATGTCTTAGAGAAGCCTTGTTCAACATACATGCCCTTCCACGAGGGACCAGACTGCTGTCTGGAACTATACTACCAAGGTCAACGTCGAGCTTCACAAAGGTGACTCCATCGGGGTCCGGGTTCTCATCTAAAACATAGAATAAGAAAACGTGAGTACAAAGTCGTACTTAGCAAGACTTACATCAGAACTACATTACTCATGCTCAAGTTTCAAGGTAAAGGAGGTGGGGTTCAACATGCAGAAGTGCCAGCTTTGACTTGGCTAGTCCTGTACTACGAGTACCAGACTTTGAGGTAAGAAGCGTACACGAGTCCACTACCAAGTCTCCAACCAATACACCACTATGGATACTTCCTCGACTTCCCCACGAGGAAGCATGCCATAGAACTCACGCTTATCTTGCGAGTTTTATAAGTATCCATTCAAGTTGTCTATGATCAAGTAAAGGTCTCCAAGTAGTCCATAACCGCGGACACGGCTATTCGAATAGCTTATTAACCCTGCAGGGGTGTACATCTTCACACGCGTGTCATCACTTATCGTTGTCAGAACCCCAATTTGGGTAAGTGCTACGGTTTGAATGCCCCTTTGCATCATGTGAAAATTTCAAAAGAAAATCAAAAATGGGGAAAAGAAAGCCCTGAGAAATTAATTCAACTGGCCACATAAAAATCTTTTTCCAAAAATCATTTGAATATTTGGAAAATTCCTATAAATGATGGTGATCATTTTAAAAGGGGTTTGGGTTCTTTCCCATGCCCATGGAATATTCAAAAAATTCAAAATGTGCCCTAGAAATTAAATTTGACCCCTATTTGATTTGAAATTCAAATGTTTTGAATTTAAAAAATGCTCAAATTCTACAAGTGACTAGCTACTGGTCACCTAGGATTTATAAAAAGGTTTGGGCATTTTACTAAAATTCCTAGCTATTTAAATATAGGCAATACAAAATAACAGAAAAAGAAAAGAAGAAGAAAAAGAAAAGAGGAGACCCCTGGCCATCTGGCCCAACTTAACCCCCCAACCTCCAGGCCGGCCCAGTCCAGCCCACCGGGTGCTTGTCGTCTACCTCAAGCACCTCGGTGGCACGCTGGGAGCGCTCGGCCGACGCCACAGCGACACAGGCGAGGTTCTAGGCCCTCCCCTTGGCCCTCTGCACGCCACGAGGACAGCCAACTCACCACACACTCTTCCCCTCACTCGTCGCCTGCCCTCTCCCTCTCTCTCTCTCGCGATTCCTGCCCCGCCCGAAGCCCGCGCCGGAGCGCGCCGCCGCGCCTGCGTGGCCACTGGCCGAGATAGCTCGAGCCGCCGTGTCCAGGCGACGGCCCGTGCTCGCCTTCGTCTTCGAGTGCGAGGAATCGAGCCCAGCGACCCCGAGGACGACGCCATCGACCCCGTTCCACGCCACGGCCGCCGGACGTCGTCGCCAAATACGTCGTCTTTGGACCTTCCCCTACGTCCCTGACCTCTCCTTCGCGATCAGCGTGAGCTTCCCCTTATTTTGCCCCTTGCAGCGGTCCTCCCCGTGGACGAAATCACCATGCCCGTCGAGCCGAGTTCCGGCTGCCGCCGCACCTCAACGCCGGCGAGGCTACGGCCATCCCCAGCCCTCCCCGTGCGCACGAGGTGATGCAGACGTGCACGAGGAGCACTCAAGTGCAATCCCCGTGCCAAGACGTGGCCAAAAGGGCACTCAGGCGAGGCGCCGCCGTCCTCTGGGTTGCCGTCGTCATGTTGCCGGCAGGCCTGTTTTAATTACCCTAACCCCACCCCTAACCACCCACTAACCCTCACTGACACTGGGCCCAGTGGCTTAATTAAGCCACTGTTAATTTAATTAAATCGGGATTTAACCCCCTGAGGCTGACAGCCATGGCCCACTTGTCAGAGCCCCCCCCACGTCAGCATGACCTCATGCTGACGCAATAAACCTTTTATCCAATTAAAAGAATTCAGAAAATTATAGAAAATGTATTAAAATTCTAAAATTCATAGAAAATTCATATTAACCCCAAATTGGACAAATAATATATGAAAAATGATCAGCAGAAAATAATCTATCCAAATATACAACTTTCTGCTATGTTTGAGTTGAATTTAAAATGGGACCAGTAGCTTTTGCTATTTGGTTTAAATGGAATTAATGCAAATTTAATTCAAATGATTTTCCACTTTGAACCAATACAATGTAAACTTGGTCACTTGTACATCAGAGACATATTACAGACATGATCACATGGTTTTCAAAGAACAAACAATAGAAATTGCAATTTGGTTAAATTGAAATTCATATGTGGAGTTTGAATTTGCATTTCAAATGCAATACACTTCATTTAAATCAAATGTACCACAAACCAGCACCATTCACATCATGGACAACATTATCATGTGATTGTGCATTTAAATTCAATGTTACCCTCCTCTTGTTGATGATTGTACCGGTAACAGTTCCTCCGAGACGGTGATCACCCCCGAAGAAGAAGATCACCATTAAGAACCTTGTATCGTCAGCTCGCTTATGCAAGAAAACCCCATTGATCATGTCTATAAAATCCTACTTCCCTCTCAGTCTCGCTTATGCATGTTAAGGAGATCACCGAGACACGTTCTTTCGCATAGTTGAACCCATTCCGATGCATGACCTATCATTTTGTCACCGCATTAAGCAAACCACAATCCTAGAAGATTTAGGAGTTGAATGATGAGCATGTGGCCCCTGCAACTGTTACTTCTTATTGCTACTTAGTGATACAATGAGGATGTTATGATTATGAGTCGGGATGGAATGAACACAGTGATGTTGATGATAACGTGTTGGTGAATCCACCCTAAACAAAGGTGAATGATGAGAGGTTGTCTAGGAGTACACAGTGGGTTGTCTCGTTGAACACTGCCCTAGGCCCCGAGTTCCTGTTTTGTGATCCAAGACAAAGAGTATGACCACATGTAGGGTTTATGGGAGCCCCATTTGGCCTCTTTACGTACCCGATCCGGTCCAGGAGTCACATTAGATTCGGGCTTTCCATTTGACTTAAACATAGATATGTGGGTGGACCTGTGAGGCAGCGAAACCATCTGTCAAAGGTGGCTTCTCGGTCCCTTGCATTATCTGAGTCCGTTTCGTAGAACCGGCCGGACTCTCGAGCGGTGACAAACTGAGGTAGTCGACTCCTGGATTAGATAAGGTGATGTGAGGGTAGTGCCTTGGTTTCATCCACATCCGACACCCGCTTGAAGGGTGACAAGAATGAGGCGATAAGTGATGACACGCGTGTGAAGATGTACACCCCGGCAGGGTTAATAAACTATTCGAATAGCCGTGTCCGCGGTTCTGGACTACTTGGAGACCTTTACTTGATCATAGACAACTTGAATGGATACTTATAAAACTCGCAAGATAAGCGTGAGTGCTATGGCGTGCTTCCTCGTGGGGAAGTCGAGGAAGTATCCATAGTGGTGTATTGGTTGGAGACTTGGTAGTGGACTCGTGTACGCTTCTTACCTCAAAGTCTGGTACTCGTAGTACAGGACTAGCCAATTCAAAGCTGGTAATTCTGCATGTTGAACCCCACCTCCTTTACCTTGAAACTTGAGCATGAGTAGTGTAGTTCTGATGTAAGTCTTGCTGAGTACGACTTTGTACTCACATTTGCTTATTCTATGTTTTTGATGAGAACCCGGACCCCCATGGAGTCACCTTCGTGAAGCTCGACGTTGACCTTGGTAGTATAGTTCCAGACTGCAGTCTGGTCCCTCGTGGAAGGGCATGTATGTTGAACAAGGCTTCTCTAATCCATTTGTTAAACTTGTTTGTACTCAGACCTAATTTGCTTCCGTTGTATGATGTAATGTTGATCACAGACATGTGATCTTTGTATGCTCTATGTGTAAGTCAATAAAGAAGTACTTTGTAGAGTTATGTGATGATACTTGCTGTTCATACTAGGCATGTGTGCTGCGTGTATGTTTATAACATGCATGTCTTAGTATGGGTTTTCGAGACCTTAGGTGTGATCTGGCTGGCGGTCTTTTATACACCAAGTGGCCCTTAGATGTGCGCAGCTTGGGGCATCGCGATGCGATTGCTCGTGACTCTGTCACGTGCACACTTTGTTCTATGATCGAGCCCGCCCTAGACCCCGACTAAGTGATCGGGCTGGAGTTTGTTTATGTAAGGGTTATGATTCAATCGATAACATGGTTGAGGCGACTTGTCTATGAGTATGGGATTTCACCACCCATAATCATTTAGACTTGTGAGCGGGCGATGAGGACCCATCTCAGTTGATCATCCGGCCTGGATGGGATGCCCCTCACGTACGATGCTTTCCGAGAGTGTTCTGTGCTTGGCCTTGTCTTCTTAGACAAGTGGGTACGGCTCTCGGCTCTTCATGTGATTGAGTTGTGACTGGAATTACATACGCATATTCCGGGTCCCGACAATCTTGATGTTTTTAATTTGTGTTGTAGTGGGCACCAGACTGTTAACTGCTATTATTTTCGGTTAGCGTGCTTCTGTTGTTATTTTATTGCAAGTTTGCATGATGATTGTGACACATCCATGAGGCCTATTGCATTGATTATTTTTGCATACTGTTAAGCATCATGTCTACTTCCATTATATGTATTGCATTGTCATGATATGCTTGCTGGTCATCTAGTTATTGAGCTCCAAAGTTGCTATGCCATCGTATTGACAGCCACCTCTGTTTTTCTCAAGTCTGTAACTTTCCGATGCCATGTTGCACGCTTAATATCTTTTGATCTGTTATGCCTATGACCTTGATTCTTATTTGTTCCTGATCACCATCATGTCTAGTTCATGCTCATATATTGCTATGTCATGTTGCTGCAGTTTTTCATATAGTTTTTCCCTGTTTATACAGCATGAAAATAACAGTTTCTGCCATGTTTCTCTGATTTTCACTAAGTCCTAGACCAGTAATGTTTTATAGCTTTTGTGTTGCTTATAACTAGTGAACCATGATGCCTTTTTGCATGATTATTTTTGCCATGTCTTCCCTGCCATGTATAATTTAGTTGCATATCATTTGTGAGCATGTTTGCATTCATTATCCTGTTTATGATTTGCTCTAAAGTGTGCTTCCTGATGTTGGCAGCTTGTGTTCCAAACTTGTATTGCTTGTATCTTTTTAACCGTAACTCCGTTTGGATTGTTATTTATATGTAACTTGATTAGTTTTTTATTTACTTTGTCTTTATGCTATTGTTTGCTGTAGTTAACCAACCTAAAATATGATTTAGGACAGAACAGTACCAAATGTTTCAATTGCCGTGCGGCACTTAGTGTATGCCATGTTTAGGTTGTGCCTCACATAAATTGACTAGCATAGATAGTTTACCTTATGCTTCACCTCTTGCCATGTTTGTGTGCTATGCCATGATTGAGTGAGATGCCTTGTTAACAACCTTTGTTGATAACCTGTAGCTAAACAACTTGAACCCACGTAAACGTGCGATATCATCGTGTGGGACGAGTACTCCACTTAACCTGTTAGTAACCGCTCTCGACGATAGGTGCGATGTCTCGTGTTGCCTTCTTGTTGGTGCTTGCTCGTCTTTGCTCCGTAGTAATAGATGCTTGCTCGTTGATTGCTTTCCAGTGTTTACCGTCTTGTCTGCTTCTGCGAGTACCTTCGGAGACGATGCGAGCTTGTGATCTACCACACCTTCGGAACCCGACTTATCAACAGGCAAGGACTATACATTACTTATGATCCATTCTATTTCAACCAGCGATTTGCATGCTAGTCTAGGATAGGTTCGATGTTTGATTCTACCACATGTTTACAACCTCTTTCAAACTGATACAGCCATGTCCCCTCCCAGCGAAGCATGTACTGCTATGTTACTATTGCTCGTTGCTCAACCCGTGCTTAGTATGCATGCTTAGGATGCTAAGATGTTACCCTGTTACTCCTTGGATTGGGCTATCACCTTATTATATTATTGTGGATGATATTATTATTATAATGTTGACTATATTCGACGAAGGATGGAAGGTCTAGGTTATCCCGCCCCGACGCTTTGTTCCATTCGGGTCACCTAGGATCCGAGTTCCGGGTATTGGTTTTAAGACTGAGCGTGCCTAACCGCGTGTGGGATGCTATGGGGTCCCCTTTTCTTACCTACCTAGCTTCAAACATTTCTAGTGGTGGCCCAAGCTGATTTACCATTTGAAAACCATGCATATATGTCTGTCGGGTAGCTCCTGGCACACATCCTTTAAAACAACCCGGTCTCATGTGAGATTAATCGGCAATCCAAACCTGGAGTCATACGGTAGAGACCAGATCGAGAGCGCGTCCGGCTCCGGAGATGGGTGTCGAATCACCAGGGGCCACCCGTATTTGTTCGTTGTTAGTTAGAGGGAGCTGTCATTTCGGATCTCTCGGAACTAAATCATAAAATGGTTGCCTGTGATAGGAAGAAACTGAGAGAGATGGGCGTGCATGCGGAGCCTTGTAATGGGCAGTTGGTACACCCCTGCAGGGTTAAATATTTTCGAGAAGCCATGTCCACGGTTATGGACGACTTGAGACCTACTCCTTGTTCATAGACAACAACAATTGAGATAATATTAACATAATTTGATCAATGTGTGTGTGCCTTGACTGCTTCTTCTTCGTCGGGATGCGAAGAGGAGGACAATGATAGGATAGGTGTTATGCTTGCGTAAGTAGTTGATAGCAAGACTTGTTGGAGGCGATTCCTCATCGAATGCTTGGCTTCTTATCTTATTCTCTAGATCGTTAGCTACTTCATAAATGCTAGTGCGGCAGCAACCTCACCACTTACCCCATCCTTACCGTAAACTACTAGTTGTCCTAGAATGACGAGTGATGAAGTCCTTGCTGGGTCAGATGACCACTACAGTTGGATGCTGAGTACTTCTGTACTCATGATACTACCCCCAGACTCTTTTCAGGGTTCTTGATCAACAACAGGTATGGTGATCGACGTTTCACGTGGAGACTCGACGACGACTAGTTAGGAGGATCCCGGTGTAGGGCCTGGACCCATGTGGCTATGGGGATTGATGTTTTTCCCTTTGCCAGTAGGCATTTGATTGTAGTCTGTACTCAGACATGTATCTTCCGCTGTTGTATTGTATTAAGGAAGTTGTATGCCGATTGTATGAGATGTTGTATGCTTGTAGCTGTAATGTTGTGATATCATGTTGGAAATCCGGGGCATATGGCATTGTCATAAGTTGCGGTGGGACCGATATGTGCTTCGTCCCTGGATCTGGATGGAAACATCTAGATCTGGAACAGTACCGCATATCGGGCCTTACATGAAGAAAGTATCACTTCTATGTGACAACGAGAGCGCTATCAAGACCTCCCAGAATCCGGTACAACACTCAAGCACGAAGCACATTGAGATTCGGAATCACTCTCTTCGAGATCATGTGTTGAAGGAAGACATCGTCATCAGCCACGTGAAGACTGAAGAACAACTTGCGGATATATTCACTAAGCCTTTGGATGAGAAGCGTTTTAGCACTCTGAGGTGTGAGCTAAATATCTTATATTCCTCAAATGTCCAGTGAATGGACACACATCCTAACGCTTAAACAATATTGAAGAATCCTGATGTACAACACACGATGCGTCGTACTCCTCAACTCATGAAGAACTACCTTTCTAAGTGTGAAGAAATTAACGTGGAATTGACATAAGATCCATACGATATTGTAAGGCATCAAGTGTCTTATTCCCTATAAGGTGGGTAGCGCCACCGCCCAAATTCCTCAGGAATTAATGGTCCTTAGTTTCCTTATTTGTGTCTTCATCCTGATGCTTACTGTTTTGTCCTCAACAACATTCACCTATAGTTTTGTTCTTCAAAATTTGTTTCTTCATCTAGGTGAATGTGATCGGACCTGTCCCTCTGTGCTCACTTATCCAATCTTTCTATCTCATGTATGCATTCATTTGAAACTCGTATGTTCCACAAACTGAGGCTTTAACTTTATCCTCAACACTTTCATTGTCCTCAGTTTTCTATAAGGTTGACGACTATCTGTTTAACGTTTCTCCTGTCTCTTGATCGTTGATTTCTTACCGCACGTCGTGAATATCCATCAATGAGATAACCACTGAAAACCCGAACCTCCAGGGGTAATCTCATCCACAAAAATCATGACCACTTAGCTTTTACGCCTCTATAAATAGCCACCACCCCCGCGGTGATTTTCCCCCACATCTCATTCCCTCTCGCATCGCCGTCCTTGAGCTCCTCAAGCTCTCATGCTGTCGACGCTGGAGTTCATCGTCGCTGGAGAAGATTGACTCGGGTTTCCTCAGCGTTCACCTCAGTTCTATTACACAAGTGTCTCAGCTACTATTTCCTCAGTACTTTAACTTCTTCAAGCCACTACATTCCTCAGCAGTACTGAAAACTCTCTGAGACCTATGCGTTTGGCTCATTAATTTTCTTTCCTCAAAAAATTCCTCATGAACACATATAACCGTACCCCACTTCCCTCACAACTTAATTCTGTCATAGGTACATATCTGCTGAAGAATCTTATGGTTCTCATAGTCTCAATTCATTTGCAACTCAGCTCGAACGTACAATTCCTCAGTCTCCTCAACTGAAGAGAATGGCTCCTCGTCGCAAACTCAGTGATACTACTAAAGATTTGCTTCCAGAGCTCTATGAGAAAATGAAGACTCCCGAACATGAAACTGCTGGTGAACGTAAGAAAAGGGTTCAGAAAATCACGAGGGAATGGGCCAAACGTTGGGCTGCTTACCAATGGATTAATCCTCAGCACGAGGAGATGTTTGAGGTCAATCCTCCCTTGAAGACTTTGGGTATCAAGGCTCACCCTCCTGCAGAACCGGGTGTCGTTCCACATCCCTCAACCTTGAAGACTCGTGATGATTTTCCTGATGCTTATCAGCGCTACCTCAAGCGAACGACTCATCTAGCGCAGAGTCTGGCCCGCGACTTGGATGCCTCAGTGCAAATTCCACCTCAGGCTGCTGCTCAGCCTCCGCCACACCCTCAACCTCAACCTCCCAGTCAGCCTCGCAGAAAATATGTTGTCATCAAACCATCGAAGAAATCCTCATCAGAGCCTAATGCTTCGGGTTCCTCATGCCAACGAACTGATGGCGCTGCTCCTACCTAAAGAATTTGCACTGATGAGTCTGGCAGTGCACCTGAGGCGCCACCACAATACCTAAGCCTCAGCTGAAGACCAAAACAGTTGTCCATCGCGACACAAGGCCCTCACCGAAGAAAACTTCCATGCGTGGTTCTATTCATTAGACAAACTTCAGCTCTGATGATGAAGATGAGTATGAAGATCTGGCCGGCTTTGTGGAAACTGAGGAACAAAGGATTGAGTATGTACGTGCTGCAGCCAGACGCAAAGCTGAGGCCACAGGCTCAGAAATTCCCCTACTCCTCGATCCCAAGAGGATCTTGGAATACATTGACATTTGGTCTGTCAAGCCTGATACTCCACTTGATGATTTGAATATTCCAAAGGAGCTCAAGTTCTACATTCAACAGTTCCTCATAAATGAGATACATCACCGAGATCTTCAGAAATAGTTGAAGACTCAACTAAAGAAAGTCCACAAGGAATTCAAAAAGAAACCTGTCACGGACGTTACTCCTTAGGAATTCATCGAGAATCAATGTGAGGTTCTTCGACTCACCACTGAATATGACGCCAAATGTGCCTACATAGGCAAGTCCAAAGAACGGATGTCTCAGCAGATCAATAACTTGATGAAGCTTCGGCAACCCGCATACTCAGTACCTCCTCCTGCCCCAGCTCAATCTGATGCCGTGCCCGAGGACTCCTCCCAACGCCACAAGCGCATGCCTGAAGCCACACCATCCACTCCACCTACGGCCAAGAGGCCCACACTGGAACCCACTGTTGAGGAGCCAAATGATGCTACGTCGCTCTCGTCTGCTCCTCCTGCCTCAAAAGAAGCTGATACCACAGTACCATCCACTCCTGCCTCAACGCCACCAGCCAATCCTCAACGCAGCATCATTGTCTTCACCCCACTATCCAAGGAACTTGCCTCAACTGCTACCACACCAATAGTTCCAACGCCTCAGTTACCACCTCCTCCCATCATCACTGAACTTGAGGACATGTATGTTGATATTGAGGATACAGGAACTCCTCGTATCATGGATGAGGAATATGAGCTGGAGAACTTCCCCACTCATACCATCTTTTCACTTGAGCCTCACTCCCCCACTGCTACTGAGGTACTTCCTTATACCACTCAGCACTCTGAAGATTCAGTTGGTGCATCATCCTCTGCCTCTGAAGCTGATGAACTGGAAGCCACGAGTGCTCCTAAAGCTGCTACTGATAACACTGATGATGCAATCATTACCACTGCTGAGCCTGAGACTGCTCCCCCCGCAGCTGAGACTGAAGTAGAGCATAGCACCAATGCTGAAACTGAAGCATCACAGGATTGCTCTGTGGAACGCCAAGTTACATCTCCCTCAGCCCCAGCTGCCTCCCCGAAACCTGGCCCTGATACTACGGCTGACGCCAATGCTCCTCAACAACCAACCCCATCTGCTTTAGCTTCACCAACTCCTCAGGAGAAAGCCTCAGCTCTTTCTCTCTGTCCGAAGCAGAAGAACCCGTTCTATCGCAACCTTGAGGCTGATTCTCGTCGCAGCTTCAATGCTCATGCTTTCTTCAACGCCATAAGCTTCTTTTAGGCTGGGATTGAGAATCCATACCATTCTGCTCCACCAAGCAAGTTACAGAGGTTCTGGACTGCTACTCTGAAAAACTATTATGCCTCAGTCCTTTACATGGCGCAAAAGGTCTTTCCTCATAAACGCATTCCTCATCTGGATATGGAGGATATTCCTTGCTTCAACAACGTGCTGCAGGACTTGTTTCATGCCAAATTGCTTCAGTTCTGCTTCGAGTGTATACATTGGAATGAAGAGCTTGTGCTTCAGTTTTATGCCATGTTATATGTCTCAGGCGATCCCAAAGACGTCAACACTTGGGTGCAAGAATGGATGACTGAGCATCAGCACTACTCTGCCTTAGTGCCTGAGATTGCCGAGACTCTTCAGGTGCATCCCTCTGATGCTTCAGTTCCCAGCACGTACGGTGCTCCACTTCTGAGGGATGATCTGATGAATATGCTGATGAAGCCTCAAGCCCCTGAAGCTCCGCCCCGGACCAAGTTCCTCGTGTCTGAGCTTCAGTATCTGCCCAACATAATGTACAGAATACTGGCCAAGCCTTTCTGAACAATCAAGGGCTATGAATCCACTGCTGAAGAAGTTGTCGGCATCATGAAGAACATATTGTATAACCTTCGCATGTCTGCGCCCATCAATGTCTCTGACTTCTTCTTCAAGACAATGGTTGATGCTGCCCAGAACCCTCACATTCTGAAACCATATGCTCCGTGGATCATGAAGCTGATCTGTGCAAAGACAGGTATCAATTATAATCCTGATCAGGCTAATCATCGCACTTTTGTGCCTCCTGTTGTAGTGGTTCAGCATATGATTGCCTCAAATGCCAAGGGCAAAGAAATCTTCTATGAGGAAGTTCTTCCTGAGGATTCTCTTGGTGGCAACATTTGCCAGCCTCAGTCTCGCAGCACTCATGAGGAACGCACACATGCCTCAACTGAGGAAACTATTCAAGCTCGTATCATGACTGATCGCGAGTTCCTCATCAGTCTGCATCAGAAAGTCGATCGCAATCATGACTGGACAAAACGTCAGATTGGCGACATCCTCAGCTACATGGGACATATGCACACTACGCAGAAGAAGATTCATCAGTATGCTCATCACACCTATCAATGACTTGATGCTTTTCTCACTGAAGTCATTGTGCCTGAAGACCTCGCCAAGCTCGGCCTCAAGCAGCCTCAAGTCTCTGAAATTAGGCCTCCTCATCAGTTTGCTCGATGCATAACTCCACCTCTGGAGATGGAATCCTTTTCTTCAGCACAAGAGTTGTCCCCTGAAGAAGTTGAAGACATTGCGGCTTGTCCTCACACTGCAACGGCGTGCCTTCGGCCTGATTCTCCTTAGTCTTGAGGCATTACTTTTGGGTCGTTAGCAGTAGTCTCTCCTTTTTGTTCATTTAATGACAAAGGGGGGGCGGGGGAATTTATTAGTCTTCAAGCGGGTCAATATGGGGTTCCTTAGTTACAACTATCGTTCTTCAGACCAATTTTTGTAATAAGTTGTATAGTGATATTTTGTGTGGTTATCTGATACTTTTGATCTACCTCATGATATTCCTCAAGTTTATTTTATATTCATGTTATTCCTCAGCAACCACTCTTACTCAGTGCTATGTTTATTCCTCAATCACTCTATTAGATGCACTATTTCAGATAATCCTGGATATAGAGGGAGCTCCTCATGTTTTTCAAAAATTATCCACTAAGTCCTCAAAACAAGCATATCCTCAGGGGGAGCATCTCTATATCCAGAAAGAATTAATTTTTTTTCTTCAAGTTTTAATTCCTCAAAAATTACTTATTTAAATCCCGTTGAATCTTTAACCTGATTGTCATCAAATCACCAAAAAGGGGGAGATTGTAAGTGCATCTAGTGCCCATTTGAGGTGTTGGAGTATTTGATAACAAAACGGTTAAGGGACTGATGTGTTTGCGAGTATACACAGGAGAATAGTCCCTTAGGAAGAGGTTAACTACCGTTGTTGACCCCCCAAACTGTTGAGAAACATTGAAGAAGTCGGCGTGTTTCTTGAAGACTGGCGAGGCGCGAAATCCTGAGGAAACAGGATCCTCAAGAATTCTGCTGAAGCTGAAGAAGCGGTGCATGATCCTGAGGCAATTCGCGCTGAAGCCGAAGTTGAAGCGTAGTCTTCGTTAAGACTTTTTCTACTTCTTGAGTAATAGGAAAACACCGCACTGTTGGAGGGTTGAGGAAAATGAGTTATGTATTTCTGAGGAAGTGCTCAAATAGAAATCCTAAAGAAAACCCATAGAAATCTCCTGCGGGAGATGTTCAGTTCCTCGAGTGTCTGAGACGTTGTTCTTCAGGACACTGAGGAATTTGTGTTTGGCTGAGGAGTCAGGAAAATGCCAGTGCAGTTCACCTGAAGAAAGAGAAAGTTCGTTCCGACCATGCCACGTGTCGCGTGGTGAATGCTGGTACCTGTCCAGCCAACGGTCCGAAGGGTGGGCATGAAAGTAATTTCCTGCATGGGCATTTATGTCCTTTCACCTGGGGTTGCTCCCCGGCTATAAATAGCCGCCCCCAGCCCCATTTGTGGGTTGGCTGCTCCAAGAGAAAAACTGACACTTGTCATTTGAGAGCAACCCACCTCTGAGGAAACTGAAGAACCTAAGTGAGGAAAACCACCAGCCTGAGTAGTTGAGCATTTCTGAGGAAGTCGGTTTGAGTGATCCGAAGCTTTTTACTCTTGAAGACTCTAATCTTCCAGCTGGTGTAGAGGTCATCGTTCTGAGGAAGTCAAGATGCAATTGTCACTTCCCTAGTGAACGGAGTCTGTGAAGGTTTCGGAAGTCTACCTTGAAGACTCACTTGAGTAATTGGACGGAGTCTGAGGACTTTAGTTCAAGGAGAATAAGGTGAAGACTACGTCTTCTGAGTTCAATCTCAGCCTCTCCAACCAGATGTAGAGTTGTCACAACAACTCGAACTGGTTCATCAAATCCATGTCTTCAGTGCCTCGTGCTATTTCCTCAAACTCTACTCTTAAATTTGTGCACTGATGACTTGTCCTGTTGCCTTCCCTTCTGTGTTTCCTCAGTCCTAATTCCTTAGACATTGCATCTAATATACTTTAGCTCATCTAGTTTAAGCTACTTATCTTGCTATATGAAGTTTTGTAGTCACGCCTACTTTCTGTAATACTTCTGCACTTTTTCGTTCTGTGTGTTTCCTCAAGTTCGCATTGCCTCAGTCATGAGGAAATTCAAATTCCACTAGAAAATTAAAAATCTTGCATTCACCCCCCCTATGGTCGATTTATTATGCTTTCAATCCTTCCTAAAGGTTTCTTTACGGAAGAATCAACAAGGCAAATACCAAAATAACAAGGATAAATAGGTTTCCATTCAAGCATATCATACATTCTTTTGGGTAAAACGGAGTTACTAGTTCCAAAATCACATAAAGCAAAGCAAGAAAAGTTATTCACTTTAATCTTGACTATATTATCCCAACCATCTTCTAGTTTCCTAGGAATGGAAATCTCTAGTTTAAGCTTCTCCTCCCTATCTTCTATAATAATATTAGTGATATGCTCGGTGAAAGAAATGTTAAGTGAAATAGTGTGGAGGTCTTTGGCCATTCTTTGCAAAAAAATTGATAACTTCAGAAAGACTACAATTATCAAAAACAAGTTCACTACAATTAATTAAAGTGGTGGTGATGTCATCAAAGCTCATTTTCTCTTTGGTAGTCTCTAGGTTCAAAGGACCTTCTTGTCCTAAAGTTGTGGTATGGAAAGACCAAGGATGTGATCGGAGGGGGAGGGGGTGAATGATCACTTCAATTTTTTTGATCAAATCTTTGAAGTGAAGAAGAAAGCAACTAAATGGAAGAACAACAGAATAGAAGCTAAACAGAAATTAGGAAGCACAACTAGTAAGTCAAGAAAATGACAGTGAAGCAAAACACAATGAAGCACATTATATAGTAAAAGAGTACAGAATGTAAGTGCTGAAAGGTAGAACGAGCATGTACGCAACAATGTTTGTTCGACCAGTTCACGCTCTGAAAAGTGCTAAGTCTGGTTGGAGGGACTTGTGATTGAACACAGGAGCTAACCTCTCTCCGTCCTATTCTTGTAATAGCCCGCGATTTTAACCCAAATTAAAATATTTATTTGTTGCTTTATTTTATTGCTTGCTATAATTGTTTGAAGTATTTGCTTCGCTGATTTATTAATCGGTGAATATTCTCCCCCCTCTTACTCATATCGTATGTGGGACCGAACCTTTTTCCAAACGGCTCACGACTTTTGCGACACTGGGTTTCACCCGAGCACCGTCGCAACTTTCGGCACTAGTCCAGCCATCGCCATCGGAACGAAAAACCCCATTTAATAATTAAATGGATTATTTTATTGGGAGCCGGAAAATATTCTCGGAACGTTATCGAAGAGAGTTACGATCGACGGGCTCGCCGCGCTGAGCGCGTGGTTCAAGATTTCGTCCGAATCGGAGGTTGTATGAACTCCCGTCGGTCAGAAACGTGGAGTATCGGACGCGAGAGAGAAGACCCGAGGGTGTTTGCGTAAACTTGCCACCCAGGCCAGCCTATATAAAGACCACCACTCTCCCCTAGCCTTCTAGGTTTTCCCCCTTGAAAATTTCATAGCCATCCCCCTGAGAAAATTTAGATCTGTGCACATAGCCCCTCCAAATCCGAAACCCTAGATCTGGCAACTCCAGAGCCGTCGGATCACAAATCGGAGGGCCCTGGATGTGCCACATCGCCTCCTGGAGCTAGCACAACCTCCCACCGCCAGTCTGGGCCCCGTGGGCCTGCTCCGTTGACGCCGGGCCGCCTCGGGCCGAACCGGGCCGCAGCCACTCGCCGCCGTGTGCAGCCATGGTTGCCGCCGCCCGCGCCGCCCCTAGCCGGCAAGCGCCGCCGTCTCCGGCCAGCTGACGCCCCCGCGCAGGTCGCCCCCTCCTCCTGTCCCTTCTCCTCCTTCCTCTCTTACCTCCCCTCTCTCCCCCGTGCAGTTTGTGGCCGCCATGGCCATGGCTTGAGCTCGAGCTCGGCCGAGCTTCGTGCTACCCATGGAGCTGCCGCCGCCGGCCTCCTCCGACAAAATCCGGCCACCCTCTTCTGGATCCGGTCGTTCCCGGACTCCCTGGCCCCTTCCCGTCCACCTAGCTGCTCGCCGGGGCAGCCACAACCAAGGTTAGCCCGCCATGGCAGATGCAGCCCCGAGCTCGACCCCCTGTAATTTTTCTAAGTCCCAGATTTTTTTTCCTCAAGTGTCTCTTTTGCAAAGCGTTTTCCCGTTAGCTCATAGATCGGTTTGACATGATTATTTTTTTGGATGATTGTGCTCTCTGTTCCCTAGATGGTAGTATAATGTTTTTTGACTTTAAGGACTGTGAAGCATGAGCTCCACAGTATTTTATTGCAGAGGGGAGAAAAAAAGTTCTCAAAGGGGTAAAGGGGATTTACATGCAAGGGAAAATAAAGAAACTCACCTATACAAACTACTGCAGATTATTTATCCAAGAGAGTAATCTATCTCTAGTATCTCCCTGAAATATATGTGAAAGCAGGGTGATATCATGCACAAAGTGCCTTCTCCAGGAATTGAAAGTTGGTCTCTCATGTCTGAAGGTCTTCCCATTCCTCTCAGTACAAATGCACCAGGCAACAGTGAGAACCACCTCCAGGAAATAAGGATGCCCAAAGGACAGTCTGGCCTGGTTGAGGTTGCTTGTAAGATTACCATCCTGGGACCATTGGATCTGCAGGTAGAACCATATTCTTGAGCTGAAGGAGCAAGAGAAAAAAAGGTGCATCCTATCTTCCAAAGTGCGACTAGGACACATGAGGCATGTGTTGACCTCCTGTGGAGACCTCCAGTGTCTCCTGACCAGGAGACCCTTTGTATTCAGTCTGTCAAACATCAACAACCAACCAAAGACCTTTATCTTCATAGTACATTTTCTTTTCCATAGCCATTTAAAAATTGCATCATCTGGTAAATGGGAGTGCATAAGAAAATAGAAACTCTTAGAAATGTAACCAGGGAGACCAGGCCAAGTCCAGATATCCTTATCATTGCTGGAGAGATGAAAATTGTGTAACCAGTGGTTCAAGACATCCAACTCAGCTGCAGCCTGTTGTGCTAAGGGCAGATAGAAAAGGGAGCTGACCTCAACAGCAGTGATGAAATCATGCACAGACAGCTTGTCATCTTTCACAAATGAGAACAAATGTGGTAATCTGTCTCTGAGAGGTCTATGTGAGTTATTTAAAATCCATCCATCAGACCAAAACAACATAGAGTCTCCAACATTGGCCTTGATAGAAATCACAGGCCTGTACAGGTCAGCCAATTTGAGGATCTCTTTCCACCAGAAAGACCCACACATTATAGTGGCATGTGGGACATTACCATTGTAATAAGAGTTCCAGATAAGAGATACCCAGGGGGTGTCATCCTTGTTGAAGAATTTGTGAAGATGCTTTAGAAGTAGAGCTTTGTTTTGAAGCTGAAGATTCATGATTCCCATTCCACCTTTGTTTTTAGGTCTACAAACCAAGTCCCAGGCAGCAATGGATTTCCTCTTGGAATCAGAGTTGCCTCTCCACAGACACTGCCTTTGAATTCTCTCTAGCTTCTTGATGATTCCTTGAGGAATGGACAAGGAGCAAAGATGATAAATAGGCAAACATGAGATGACAGAATTCATTAACTGCAATCTTTCCCCCTGATTTAATATTGCAGAACTGGCAGTGAGTCTCCTCTCAACTCTATCCACAAGAGGCATCAGGTCCTGAATTTTTGGTCTAGTAGTTCCCTTTGGTAGGCCCAAATATGTGAATGGCATCTGGCCAATGGAGCAACCCAGAATAGTAGCCAACCTTTCAGCCTCATCTGCAGGAACATTTAAGGGGATCATTGAGGATTTATTGAAGTTCACAATGAGTCCAGTGGAAGAATGGAATTTGAGGAGCATTTCCTTGAGAGCAACAAGTTGATTATCCTTGGCAGGCACCACAATAATTGTGTCATCTGCATATTGTATGATGGGATAGAAAGGATCAGGTGAAGGGATTGGTAAAGTTAAAACCCCTTCATTCAACATTTGGTTTACAATGGACTGCAACAGATCAGCAGCCAAAACAAATAGGAGGGGGGAGAAAGGATCCCCTTGCCTAACCCCTCTCCTAGAGTAAAACTGTTTGCCAGGTACTCCATTGAGAAGAATAGAAGAAGATCCAGAGGTGAGAATCTCTCTAACCCATTCAATCCAGGTTGTACAAAACCCTTTATGCTCTAAGATTTGTAAGATAACCTCATGTTCAATTGTATCAAAAGCCCTGGAAAAATCAAGCTTGAGAATGAGCAAAGGCAGCTGGGACTGTTTGCACTGGTGGATATACTCAAAAGCCCAAGCCAAACAATCCTGAATGGATCTAGATTTAAGAAACCCATATTGATTCAGATGGATACACTGAAGAATAACCTTCTGTAATGTGACGCCCCCAAAATCAGATCGTGTACAGTAATCATACACGCAAGGTACACGATTGAGATCAGGGACTCACGGTAAGATATCACAACACAACTCTACAAATATAATAATACAAGCTGTTTAATACAAGCCAGGGGCCACGATGGCTCGAATACATTAGCTCGAGAGCACAAAGTTAGCGGAAGCAATAGTATATGGGTACAGACACAAGAATACAAGGTTGCCATAAGAAGGCTAGCACAAAAACAACACGATCGAAAAGGCGAGGCCTCCTGCCTGGGAACCTCCAAACTACTCCTGGTCTTGGTCATCGGGGATCTCGACGTAGTAGTATCCACCTCCGGGGTACTCCTGCTCCTGGGCTCCAACGTCGACTGCAGCGCCGATCAGGCAAAACATAAAAGGGGAAATAAAGCAAAGGTGAGTATCTAGTATACCCACGAGTCTTACGTCCGCTACTAAGCATTATGCATTTGTATCAAATGGAAAGGGGAGGCTGTATATAGTGGACTGCAAGGTAGAAATCAGAATAAGGGTAAGAAGCTAGGCCTATCGAAGACTAGCATCTTCTGACGTGTCTTGCAGCATGAGAAGAGAAACAACCAACAGTTCATATAAAGCAATAAAGTAACAATGGAGCAGAAGTTGCTGCAACATTGAATAATATAAGTTGTAAAGATTAATAATAATAATGCCTCCGAGTTCCCCTCCTCGACTCCCTGCGAGGTAGAAGACCCGGAACCATATAGTTTAATAGTAATAGTTTCTAGTGGTAAGATCCAGCTTCAGCATAAATCGTCTTGTTACCGTGGACATGGCTATTCGAATAGATTAACCTCCCTGCAGGGGTGCACTACTGTTCAGCCTGCACGCTCGGATCTCCAGGGTGGCGTGAACCTTGTTAGGGAACGCCCCACCGAGGCTATCCGACACGACGCAACCCATCCTAGGCTCAACAGAGAGGCCATCCTCCGGACTATATCCTATGCGCCAAGGGGTCTAGGACCCTCACCCTTGCACGCTCCTGCACGGTGCGTGGATGGCTGATGAAGCGAAAGCAAATCCAAAAACACACCATCCGGAGGAAGAAGACACCACTTCCCGGTGCAGGCCGCGGTACTGCTGACGTCTGAAGATCTTTCGGACAAACTACGACGCAAGGGAGCCCATAACTCCTTATCCCACGTGAAGGTAGTGCGTACAGACCAATGGGCATCTCAAGTCATCCGCCGAACCATTTAGCATTTTAATTAACCTGCGTGACAACCGTTATCGTTGCCTCGATTTAACCGACCCGCGGTCAACGACAGTAGTCAGGACCACCAGTACATCGGTGTCTTCCCTGTCGTCCCACCAAGTCACTGTGGTTACCAACAAGGTGAACCGTCTCCTTACCTTGTCTCGCGTGTGCTCTTGGTAGAGCTCGACTTTTCGTAGTTTGGTAACTCTCGTGAGATACGAGCAGGGGCCAAGCACGCCAGTAACGTCGGTCGTACCCTCCCTGTCGTTCCCGACAATATACGTCTCGCGGGCACCGTTGGGTCGCCCGACTCTTACCTTTAAGGACACCAGTTGGTTCGAGTGCCTACCATTAAGTGAAACCAGGAGGTATCACCCTCGATGGCACACTTAAAGAGGTTTGACAGAGACATCATCGGAATGAACTAAAGAGCTAAACCTCGTATCATTCCGGTGATGGTACGATACTGAGCCAACGAGAGTGAAATACGAGTCCATTCCACTCGTAAGTCAAACTTGAAGCGACTCGGCAGAGTCTCGTCATTGTAGGTTCCCTAGGGCGTCTGCATTGATCCGTACCTGTTGCAGTTGTATATATTTAGTATCCGCGTCATTCCCCTGAGTGACCACGGCCCGCTATCTAATCCTAGCTAACAATGCGCAGGGCTCACTGCTGAATATAATATATAGATATAGCAGACAGCATAGGATAAGGAAGGTACAACAAGGGGCGACAAAATCAGGCTATGCAATTAAATAGGATTGTAACGTAGCAGCAGCAGTAACAATGCCTAGTGCAAGAAAGTACGGAAAGGTAGGCGATATCTGGGGAAGAGAATGGCTCTGCTTTCCTGGAAGCTCGCGGGACGGGTACGGTCGTCGACGAAGTAGTCGTACCCAGGAGTAGTGTAGTCGGCGGTAGCAGCGGGGTCTACCGGAGAATAAAAGGGGGGAGAAACAGTAAATACAAAGCAAGCATAAACAAACAGATGAATGACATGACAAATGCAATGCTAACAGTGTTCTAATGCAGTACAATGTGTTATGCTCGGAGCGGGAATTCATCTGGGGATGAAATACCGGCTCCGGGTGATTATCGGACAAGGTGTCCGGAGGGGGGAGATACCATGTCGGAGGTGTCGTGGACATCCGACACATGTGTGGGTGGTGTATCCGGGTTAGTTGAACCATTTCGGACAACTTTCGTGTTCCGAATAAATTCATCCGGCAGGTTTTTACCGGCACCGGGAATTATCGACAGACAGCCCGGAGGGGGGAATGTCGATGATCGGTGTGTTAGGGGGGTGGGGTAGACATACAGATAGCGTATCCGTATTCGTTATATTTTTCTGATCAATTTTCATGTATAAAGTTTTTGAATCTGACTTACGATTTAAAAGATATTTAAATTCAAAATTTTAATTCAATTTTAAATCATTTCCTGAATTACTTTATTATTAAAATAACAACATTATCCATAACAGAGGAGTTTGACCAGTCAACTGACATGTGGGTCCCACATGTCAGCCTCTGGTTATATATAAAAATCATTTTGTTTAATTAACCAGCACCTGGTCCCACATGTCATAGACAGTGATAGTAAAATGATTTATTAAAACTAAATATTCCAGTGGGGCCTAGGTGTCATAGAGGCAGATGTAATCTAACAGTTATTCTTACTAAACAAAGGCTTAAGTGATGCTGGGCCCACATGTAAGTCTCACATAGTTATCTCTCCATTTAACTTAACAGGAAAGATTAAGGGGGGTGGGGCCACTTGTCATTGGCTACTAGGAGGTGGTTAATGTGACAGGGGAGGTTAACCCGTGCAGGCACGTCGGCGGCGAGCCGTGGCACGGAGGGGGGCTCGCCGGAATTGTGCTCCGGCGACCATTCGGTACGGCGGAGGTACCAGGGGATAGCCCCTGCCCTCCCGCACCTAGTGTTGTAAGCGCACGCCCATGGGGAGGGACAAGGCGACGACGGCGACCAAAAGTGGCGGAGACAGAAGACCGACGCCCATGGCAGCGTGGCCAGACGGCGGAATCGATGGGGGAAACGGGGCAATCCGAGCTGCGGCTCACCGTGGAGCCCAGGGGCTGTTCGTGGAGGCGCTGGGAGGGCTTTGGTGGCCGGAATTTCTCGGCGAGGCGGCGCGGCCGTGGTGGAAGGGGCAGCCTGATTCGGCGTCTCGGGGGTTCTTCGGCTCGAGCTTGAGGGTGGGGGGGAACTAGAGGGGGACAGCGGTCCTCATGGACACGCCGGTGCAGCCAGATGTGGCCGTTGGCCACGTCGGCGCAACGTCGCGGCGACGGCAGCCGTGGGGAGCACGGCCTCGCTGCGCGGTATGGAGAAGGAGACGACGCGAGAGGGGAAGGGAGTGGCGGCTAGGGTTAGAGCCGGGGCTCGCCGCGCTCTTAAACGCCAGGGGGGGCCAGGGGATGCTCGACAAGGCGAGGACGACGGCCGTGGCACCGTGCGATGATTGCCACGGTGCTCCCATGAACAGGGAGGATGGGGAAGAAAGGGGGGTTAGGTGGGCTGGCCTGGGTTGGGCCCTGGGTGGGGGTAGATGGGTTTGGCCCAGAGGGAGGGGTTGCCCTGGGCGCGGTTTAGTGCTTTAGCAATTTTGTTTTCTTTTGATATTTCTCTTTTCTGTATTTTTATAGTTTTAGTTACCTTAGCTTTTTTATAAAATATGAGACTAGCCCCAAAAACAGTGTGATATAAAATAGAATTATTACTAAAGGTTTTAGGATCTAAAAAAATCATTTGATTATTGGTTTTATTAATAAGATAATGAACCCATTGTTTAGCTACTGATTTTAATTATTTATTTTATTTAAACAAACTAATAATTCCCCAATACACTTTTATTATGGCTTACTAATTATTAGGCTTTTTACAGAACTGGTCCAACAATTTTTAGTGCATTTAAAATTTGCACAAGTTTATTAAAATTATTATTGCAATTTTAATAACTTTCAAGATATTGTTTTTATTTCATAATACTCCTAAATCACTTTAATAATAATAACTCTTGCTATGATAACCATGGCCTAATGATTGCTAGGCATTTTATAAATAGATTCCATCATTTTGGTTTAACTGTGATTTCATTTCCATTTAAATTTCCAAGAAAAATTTGTATAACCCAACATCATTGGTTTCACAACCATCGTAGACTTGTGATTATTCAAATGGCCAAGTTGGATTTGGTTTAACCATGGTCAAGTTGATTGACTGGCATCCACAATTCTTGGAGCAAATTTATAATCTAAATTTTTTATCAGGGTGAGAATCTGACAGAGCCATGATCAAAGGTGATCATAGTTTGATCATCAACAATAATGATCACTAACAGTGGAATCACTGTAGTGATTACTGTTACTGGCTCTGGGGGTGTTACAAATCTCCACCACTACAAAGAATTCTCGTCCCGAGAATTAAACGTAGTGTAAGGGGTAGAGTTTCGGTTTCGCCTACTAACAAATCTTCTGGTTCTTGTTGTCCTATTCGAAGAAATTAATCCTTCATGTTGAGGCCTTCACTGCACCGCATAGATGCATCTCGATGGGTTTTCATCCTTTCCTCGGGGCTTCATCGCACTTATAAACAGGTTAAGAGGTAAAGCCTAAGGGGTTCTGATCAATACAGGTCAACAAAATGGGGTTGCTCAAGGTTATGGGGTACAAAGTCCTTCCGAGTTTAAGCTCAGGGAAGTACATCGAGAGAAACAAAAAAAAGGCCTGAGAAGTTCTCAAGCGGATATGCAAGCATTCGACAATGATAACGGAGCATGAAAAAGGGTCTAGAGCATCAAGCATAAGCACTGAGTCTGATATCGAACTGAATATCACCAGGTAGAGGACTCGTGAGCGGCATACGAGGTCAAACAAGAGGAATAACCTCGAGAATGAAAAGGTACAAGAGAGTCAGGTTTCGATCCTGTGGAACTGTGGGTTAAAGTGGTGGCATAATACGCGATCACGAGGCAAGGATTGTCAGAGATTAGCTTGTCAGCTATATCGGCAACAACGTTGGTACCCGGAGCAGTGGACATTGAGAACCATTTTCCTGCTCCTTAATACGAGGCGGACCAATTGGCAAAGTTCTCGTCCCGATGGCTACCGAAATGTAATCAACAATGGCAACAAAGGGTTACTGACGAGGTAGTACACCGAGGTGTTTACATAAGCAGGGAATCATCGCTGCTCAGATAATTTATATCACACGAAAGATTAAACAAACCAATGGAAGGTAAAACATGGTTGTCTGATCAAACAGACCAACGGAAAGGTAAATGTCATTGTCTGATCAATAGACCAATGGACGGGAAAAAGTGATGATACACAAGTATCACGTGTATAACCTTCCCAAGGGAAAGCAGAGCACGATATATATGATCAAGTTGTATTGGCACGGAGACAAGGGAGGTTGTCGAAGATAACACAAATCATCGAGGGGCATGGAGGGTATTTCACACGATGAATCCAATTGACACATGGAAGAAGCCATGAAAGATTCGTCGGATAATAATCCACGAAAAGGTCGAATGATTCGCAAAGGATCTGATGTGAGTATCGGCACTCAACCAGAAGGGGAAAAATGCAACGACATCGGGTGATCGATGAATCGGGATAATTCGATGCTTAAGTACACCGGAATTGTGATTTCCAGATCGGGAGGTGGCTGCAATTATCCACACGGACTTATCGGTGGCATGGGATTGCAAAGGCGATGAACACGTAGGATCTCGGGAATTCATCGGAGAGTAACCTTCGGAATCTTCAGGTGAATCAGGCGATCATCGGGAATGCAGACTTCTCCGGGAGGAAGGAGGTACGTGAACCTAAGTCAGAGTTATTAAAACTTTACCAGCAAGGATAAGTGAGCAGAGTCCCAGAGCCTAGGTACGGAGAAAAAGATCCTAATACCAAAGATATCACACGGGGTGATAACAATGTGGGCCCGTAAGCCAAACATTAAGTTAGCAAAGTAGTTTTGCAAAGTCTATACTCAACTTCGACCAAGGAGTGGGAAGGGGGCTTCCTACAGGCAGTCGGCTCTGATACCAACTTGTGACGCCCCAAATTTCAAATCGTGTATAGTAATCATACACGCAAGGTACACGATTGAGATCAGGGACTCACGGTAACATATCACAACACAACTCTACAAATAAAATAATACAAGCTGTTTAATACAAGCCAGGGGCCACGAGGGCTCGAATACAACAACTCGAGAGCACAAAGTTAGCGGAAGCAATAGTATCTGGGTACAGACACAAGAATACAAGGTTGCCTTAAGAAGGCTAGCACAAAAACAACACGATCGAAAAGGCGAGGCCTCCTTTCTGGGAACCTCCAAACTACTCCTGGTCTTGGTCATTGGGGATCTCGACGTAGTAGTATCCGCCTCCGGGGTACTCCTGCTCCTGGGCTCCAACGTCGACTGCAGTGGCCGATCAGGCAAAACATAAAAGGGGAAATAAAGCAAAGGTGAGTATCTAGTATACCCACGAGTCTTACGTCCGCTACTAAGCATTATGCATTTGTATCAAATGGAAAGGGGAGGCTGTATATAGTGGACTGCAAGGTAGAAATTAGAATAAGGGTAAGAAGCTAGGCCTATCGAAGACTAGCATCTTCTGACGTGTCTTGCAGCATGAGAAGAGAAACAGCCAACAGTTCATATAAAGCAATCAAGTAACAATTGAGCAGAAGTTGCTGCAACATTGAATAATATAATTTGTAAAGATTAATAATAATAATGCCTCCGAGTTCCCCTCCTCGACTCCCTGCGAGGAAGAAGACCCGGAACCATACAGTTTAATAGTAATAGTTTCTAGTGGTAAGATCCAGCTTCGGCATAAAGCGTCCTGTTACCGTGGACACGACTATTCGAATAGATTAAACTCCCTGCAGGGGTGCACTACTGTTCAGCTTGCACGCTCAGATCTCCAGGGTGGCGTGAACCTTGTTAGGGAACGCCCCACCGAGGCTATCCGACACGACGCAACCCATCCTAGGCTCAACAGAGAGGCCATCCGCCGGACTATATCCTATGCGCCAAGGGGTCTAGGACCCTCACCCTTGCATGCTCCTGCACGATGCGTGGCTGGCCGGTGAAGCGAAAGGAAATCCAAAAACACACAGTCCGGACGAAGAAGACACCACTTCCCGGCGCAGGTCGCGGTACTGCTGACGTCTGAAGAGCTTTCGGACAAACTACGACGCTGGGGAGCCAATAACTCCTTATCCCACGAGAAGGTAGTGCGTACAGACCAACGGGCCTCTCAAGTCATCCGCCGAACCATTTAGCTTTTTAATTAACCTGCGTTAAAACCATTATCGTTGCCTCGACTTAACCGACCCGCGGTCAACGACAGCAGTCAGGACCACCAGTACATCGGTGCCTGCCCTGTCGTCCCATCAAGTCACTGCGGTTACCAACAAGGTGAACCGTGTCTTTACCTTGTCTCGCGTGTGCTCTTGGTAGAGCTCGAATTTTCGTAGTTTGGTAACTCTCGTGAGATACGAGCAGGGGCCAAGCACGCCAGTAACGTCGGTCGTACTCTCCCTGTCGTTCGCAAAAATATACGGCTCGCGGGCACCGTTGGGTCGCCCGACTCTTACCTTTAAGGACACCAGTTGGTTCGAGTGCCTACAATTAAGTGAAACCAGGAGGTATCACCCTCGATGGCACACTTAGAGAGGTTTGACAGAGACATCAGCGGAATGAACTAAAGAGGTAAACCTCGAATCATTCCGGTGATGCTACGGTACTGAGCCAACGAGAGTGAAATACGAGTCCATTCCACTCGTAAGTCAAACTTGAAGCGACTCGGCAGAGTCTCGCCATTGTAGGTTCCCTAGGGCGTCTGCATTGATTCGTACCTGTTGCAGTTGTATATATTTAGTATTCGCGTCACTCCCCTGAGTGACCACGGCCCGCTATCTAATCCTAGCTAACAATGCGCAGGGCTCACTGCTGAATATAATATATAGATATAGCAGACAGCATAGGATAAGGAAGGTACAACAAGGGTCGACAAAATCAGGCTATGCAATTGAATAGGATTGTAACGTAGAAGCAGCAGTAACAATGCCTAGTGCAAGAAAGTACGGAAAGGTAGGCGATATCTGGGGAAGAGAATGGCTCTGCTTGCCTGGAAGCTCGCGGGACGGGTACGGTCGTCGATGAAGTAGTCGTACCCAGCAACAGTGTAGTCGGCGGTAGCAGCGGGGTCTACCGGAGAATAAAAGGGGGGAGAAACAGTAAATACAAAGAAAGCATAAACAAACAGATGAATGACATGACAAATGCAATGCTAACGGTGTTCTAACGCAGTACAATGTGTTATGCTCGGAGCGGGAATTCATCTGGGGATGAAATACCGGCTCCGGGTGATTATCGGACAAGGTGTCCGGAGGGGGGAGATACCATGTCGGAGGTGTCGTGGACATCCGACACATGTGTGGGTGGTGTATCCGGGTTAGTTGAACCATTCCGGACAACTTTCGTGTTCGGAATAAATTCATACGGCAGGTTTTTACCTGCACCGGGAATTATCGACAGACAGCCCGGAGGGGGGAATGTCCATGATTGGTGTGTTAGGGGGGTGGGGTAGACATACGGATAGCGTATCCGTATTCGTTATATTTTTCTGATCAATTTTCATGTATAAAGTTTTTGAATCTGACTTACGATTTAAAAGATATTTAAATTCAAAGTTTTAATTCAATTTTAAATCATTTCCTGAATTACTTTATTATTAAAATAACAACATTATCCATAATAGTGGAGTTTGACCAGTCAACTTACATGTGGGTCCCACATGTCAGCCTCTGGTTATATATAAAAATCATTTTGTTTAATTAACCAGCACCTGGTCCCACATGTCATAGACAGTGATAGTAAAATGATTTATTAAAACTAAATATTCCAGTGGGGCCCATGTGTCATAGAGACAAATTTAATCTAACAGTTATTCTTACTAAACAAAGGATTAAGTGATGCTGGGCCCACATGTAAGTCTCACATAGTTATCTCTCCATTTAACTTAACAGGAAAGATTAAGGGGGGTGGGGGCCACTTGTCATTGGCTTCTAGGCGGTGGTTAATGTGACAGGGGAGGTTAACCCGTGCAGGCATGTCGGCGGCGAGACGTGGCACGGAGGGGGGCTCGCCGGAATTGTGCTCCGGTGACCATTCGGTACGGCGGAGGTACCAGGGGATAGCCCCTGCCCTCCCGCACCCGATGTTGTAAGCGCGCGCCCACGGGGAGGGACAAGGCGACGACGGCGACCAAAAGTGGCGGCGACAGAAGCCCGACGCCCATGGCAGCGTGGCCAGACGGCGGAATCGATGGGGGAAACGGGGCAATCCGAGCTGCGGCTCACCGTGGAGCCTAGGGGCTGCTCGTGGAGGCGCTGGGAGGGCTTTGGTGGCCGGAATTTCTCGGCGAGGCGGCGCGGCCGTGGTGGAAGGGGCAGCCCGATTCGGCGTCTCGGGGGTTCTTCGGCTCGAGCTTGAGGGTGGGGGGTTACTAGAGGGGGACGGCGGTCCTCATGGACACGCCGGTGCATCCAGATGTGGCCGTTGGCCTTGGCGGCGCAACGGTGTGGCGACAACAGCCGTGGGGAGCACGGCCTCGCTGCGCGGTATGGAGAAGGAGACGACGCGAGAGGGGAAGGGAGTGCCGGCTAGGGTTCGAGCCGGGGCTCGCCGCGCTCTTAAACGCCAGGGGGGCCAAGGGGATGCTCGACACGGCGAGGACGACGGCCGTGGCACCGTGCGATGGTTGCCACGGTGCTCCCGTGAACAGGGAGGATGGGGAAGAAAGGGGGGTTAGGTGGGCTGGCCTGGGTTGGGCCCTGGGTGGGGGGTAGATGGGTTTGGCCCAAAGGGAGGGGTTTCCCTGGGCGCGGTTTAGTGCTTTAGCAATTTTGTTTTCTTTTGACATTTCTCTTTTCTGTATTTTTATAGTTTTAGTTACCTTAGCTTTTTTATAAAATATGAGACTAGCCCCAAAAACAGTGTGATATATAATAGAATTATTACTAAAGGTTTTAGGATCTAAAAAAATCATTTGATTATTGGTTTTATTAATAAGATAATGAACCCATTGTTTAGCTATTGTTTTTAATTATTTATTTTATTTAAACAAACTAATAATTCCCCAATACACTTTTATTATGGCTTACTAATTATTAGGCTTTTTACAGAACTGGTCCAACAATTTTTAGTGCATTTAAAATTTGCACAAGTTTATTAAAATTATTATTGCAATTTTAATAACTTTCAAGATATTGTTTTTATTTCATAATACTCCTAAATCACTTTAATAATAATAACTCTTGCTATGATAACCATGGCCTAATGATTGCTAGGCATTTTATAAATAGATTCCATCATTTTGGTTTAACTGTGATTTCATTTCCATTTAAATTTCCCAGAAAAATTTGTAGAACCCAACATCATTGGTTTCACAACCATCGTAGACTTGTGATTATTCAAATGGCCAAGTTGGATTTGGTTTAACCATGGTCAAGTTGATTGACCGGCATCCACAATTCTTGGAGCAAATTTATAATCTTAAAATTTTATCAGGGTGAGAATCTGACAGAGCCATGATCAAAGGTGATCATTGTTTGATCATCAACAATAATGATCACTAACAGTGGAATCACTGTAGTGATTACTGTTACTGGCTCTGGAGGTGTTACATGTAATCTGTTAACCAGCAGCTTAGTCAGGAACTTTAGACATGTGTTGGTCAGAGAAATTGGCCTGAAGTCATTGGGCCCTTCAGGTGCAAGCATTTTAGGGATGATGGTAATAAGAGACCCATTCAGGCATTCTAACTTAAGTTGACCAGTGGCAAATTGTTGTATGAGATCTAGAAAATCTTTCTAAAAAATATGCCAACATTTCTTAAGAAAGAGACCATTAAAACCATCAGGACCAGGTGCCCTGTCTGTAGGTAAATCCTTGAGGTTTTCATCAATTTCAGACTTGGAAAAGGGTAGAGACAACTCCTCTAATCCCAAGACAGGTTGCACCAAGGCTGGAAGATCAAACATCATGTTGATGCCTTGAGTGATCCCCATCCTCCCTTTGAAGGAATTCCCCAACAGTCCAGCCATTTGTGTGTGATCAGTACAGACAGAACCATCAGAAGAAGTGAGGCTGGAAATATAATTCCTTCTCATTCTTCCAGAAGCCATAGCATGGAAAAATTTAGAGTTTTCTTCTCCCACCAAAATACCCCTCAAAGTGTACCTTTTCTTCCAGTAAATAGACTGAAGTTTTAGGAGATGATCGTGGTGCACATTAACAATTTTCCTGAAGTTAAACTCAGGTTTGAACAGGGGTCTTAATTCCTCAAGACAATCAAAGGAAAACACCACCTGAGAGCACCTGGAGATCTTTCTTTTTAAAGTGGAAAGGTTGGATGACCACTTTTTAAGATCATACCTTAGTCTCTTGAACTTTCTGGATATAGTGGTGGAAGCTGAACCTGAAGCAATGGGAGCATTCCAGGAATCAGAGACACATTCCTGGAAGCCAGGGAGTTCCAACCAATAGTTCACAAACCTGAAAATCTTGCATTTAGGAATTGTGGTGTCAATTGAAACAATGTAGGGCACATGATCAGAACCAGTTTTTGCCATAGGGAAGACCACAGTGTTGGGATAGATTGAGATCCATGAGCTAGAGGTGAGAAACCAATCTAGTTGCTCAAGGAGGGGCACAGCTTGCATCATGGACCTGGTATAAGATCTGCCCATTAGTGGAAGCTCAAGTAGACCCAGGTGTCCAATGATTCCATTGAATAAGAATATGTCATTGAGATTTCCACCTGGCCTGTTTCTATTTTCGAGGGATCTAATAAAACTAAAATCCCCCAAGAATAGCCATTGCTCATCATCAGGTATCTGAAAGTTATACAAGCACTTCACAAACTCATCTCTCAAGGTGCCAGAGCAGGGTCCACAAACCGAGACCATAGTCCATTTTTAGCATTATGGACAAAGGTAAAATTAACAGTTATACCATATTGGAGTGATTCAACCAACGTGCCAGAGAACATCGTGGAGCTCCAAGCCACAAGAATGCCACCAGAGGCACCAATAGAGGGAGAGTAAACAAAATGATCAAAACATCTGGGGCAAAATTTTCTGACTAGTCTCAAATCAAAAGATTGAATTTTTGTCTCCTGGAGACAAACAATCGAGCAGTTTCTTTCTTCAATTTTTGCTCTAAGGTTAAGCTCTCGAACGGCAGAATTGATACCGCGGACATTCCAACACAACACACGGCAATTTCGAAATGTTGTATTATCCATATAAAACCATAGAGTAAGCATAGCAAGTCACATCTTCCAAAAAGATTGACAAAGGAGCAACACTTGAGTTCAGATAAAACCACACAAAAGTTTGACTGAAAATTAAAGAGAGCAGGCTAGAGGGCCCTTCTCTACCACTAAGTGCTTGTTCTAAACTAATCATGGGGAACTAGCTTGTGGTTCAAAAGAAGGAGCAGCCATAAGCTTGTTCGTAGATAGATCTTCATCAGCAATGCCAAGGGAGGCCCCCAGGACCTGCATTGCATGAATTGGAGTGGGAGGTGGCACAGCTTCTGAAACCTGATTTGTTCGCAACACTTCTTGTGACTCGACTGGTGGTGAAATCCTCATCAGTTCTGACAATTTTGGGAGCCAACCGAGAGGCATGCTGGCGTTTCCTAAGCAGAGGTGTCTTGACTGCACTGAAGACTTGATCATCAATAGATTGCGGAGTTTCAGACAAATCAACCACAGTAACCTGGGGGTGCGCCATTGGCAGAAGAGGAGGAACTTTCCAAAAGGAGGGGTGCTTGATTTATGGCAAGACCAGTCCAATCCTCTGCAGATGAAATCATAGGTGGCAATGGGAAGTGCAGCATGCCTGATGGAATTGTCTTGGTGAGCAATTCAGGAATGAGGTGTTTGAAAGTTCTTTCCCAAAGCATCTCGGGGGGCAGGACAGGACCAAAAGGAACTGAAACAAAACCCACCTAAAGTGGGGGCATCTAAAACAGAGGCTGATGGTAGGGCACAATGGCCCAATCATCACCATTGTGATCAAGAGGGGGGTCATTCATCACCTGTTGTACTTGCTCTTGTTGTTCTTCAACTTCAATGACTTCCAGTTCAGAGGAGCTTTTTTCACCAAGAGAGGGGTTCATAACCATGGAGTTTTGGTCCTGTGCGGGATGCTGATTTTGCTGAGGAGGATCAATTTGCGCTACACGTTCATCATCCCATGCGGTCCAACTATCATCTTGCATGTGTTCATCATCTTCATTATGGTCCATATTGTGATTATTATCGCCATGATGTGGAGCAGGCACTTCATTCCACCCCAGAGCCGGATATGGTGGAAGGGACCATATGGGAGCAATTGGGGCTAAATCCCCAGGCATGCGGTGAGGGTTCTTGTCCAAAGGCATGGGGTCCTCATCAACTAGCAAAGCTGCATCCGCAAAATTAGCCGTGAGGATATACACTGTTGCAGTCCAGGAAACAACTGAACCTCCCCAAGAGGAAAATTCTCTGAAGACGACATCCCGTGGCACCAGGGCATTTTCAGGGAAAGAGGCGCGAACCAGAGAACGAACCAATATTCTATCAGTGTGTTCCCAAGACAGAAATTTCCCAAACGTACCAACCATCTTAGATAAGTGCTTTGTATTGCGATAATCAAGTGGTACACCAATGAACATCAACCAACCCATGCGGTGACCATGGATAGCTCTGAAACCCTCACCCTGGTTGTGGGGAATAAAACGAACAATGATCTCATCGCCTTGCTCATCCAAACCCAAAGCAAAAGGCGCATGCTGAATGAAGGACTCCCGCACGATTGGATTTTGCATCTCAAACAAGCCTACCCCCTGAAACAAAGTTTGAGCAGATTGAACCATCACCTGAAGGTCTTGAGTCAGGAACTGAAGTACTTGTTCGCGTTGGATTTCCACAAGGTGAGCTGGTGGAGCAGGCTCAACAATGGCAACCATGTATTGCTCATGCATCCTGGGCGGCGGCTCCGATGCCGAGTAAAAAGCCCGAGGGAAGTGCTCCGGGCCTCCGTCGATAATTTCCACCCCTTCCGGGAGGAAACGCCATGGATCAAGCTCGAAGTTCTCCATTGATGGACTTGGAGACGGTTGCCGCTCGTCGATGAAATCCGGGAGTGGCGGGAGGGGATTTCTCAGGGCAGGGGAAGCCGGGGAGTTGGGGTTTTCTGGTTGTAGCGTTGGCTGGGTGGGCAAGGTATGAACTTGGGGAGAACTCGAATCGGCGGATGAGAACAAAGCGGTGGCCTGATTCTCGAAACCCTGGGATGGGACTTTGGGGACCCAGATGGAAGTCTCAGGCAACGGCCCATGGCAGCCCTTTATAATGTGTCCAGACCGGAAACAACGCCTACACCTAATCATGTTTGTGTACGCTTCCGTTTTGTGCCCCATGCTGATGCAATGTTGACAGTTCCAAAAACTAGCATCCATATCTTCGATCATATCATTAAAACTTTGCAGATTACGTACAATTTCCTTAGGCGACGGGAATTTACATGAGGGTGTGCTCTGATCAGAATGATAATCCACCAAACCGCGCGTGGCAATAGGGGAACTTGGGTCGAAAATATCTTGTGCGCCCATAGGAGAGGTGATAACCGAATCATCATCAGATAGAATATCAGATCATTAACAAAAGGCGAGGTAATTATGGCTGCATGGTTCTCCAAAATGGTAGGCGAAATAATGGAACCACCCAATGAATCCGGGCTGTCCAAAACCGAACCCGTAGGAATAGGGGAAGGTGGCATGCTACCAAAAGAGATCATGGCCGGAGCCGCCGGAGGTGAGGGATTCATCACAGGTGATGGCGATAATCGTATAGACGTATTCACGTGGAGATGTGAAAGTTCATGTTGGGTGAAAGAATAGCCCCCTTCAAGCACTGTTTGCGCATCTAAACCAGTGGGCATAAATCTATATCCCCGGCAAGCCTCATAGTTCATGAAGGTGGAAAAACGTAGTTTCTTCCTCTTGGGGGAAGAAGACTTGAAGGATGAACGTGATGGCATGCGCTCCAAGGCCTATAGCCCTAGATTCACCCTACGATTAGATGGACTAACTAGTGTCCATTCCTCATCACATTCAACTTTCCAAAGTTTAAACTCTTTTTCCAATCAGCCCCACCATTGCCCCATAGATGATAAACACAATGAAACTTGGGGCAAACGAAAGTTTTCTGATGGAAGATAAAGAAACCCACATCTTGGCATAAGACATGAAAAGCAAAAACCTTATATTGAAGTCGCGAGACTTTGAGTTTGGAGCAGTACCGTCCAATCGCCGATTCTAAAGCCAGACTGACAGAGTCTTCATCCAGGCGAAACGAGTGGCACAGGAATGAGACCACCAGGATGAAATGACCAGAACCATCCGGGTGCACCGTGCGCTTGAACAGGCGATGAACTTGATTAGCCAACTTCATCCCAGGGTTGAAATCCAGAACCAGGGAAATGGCCGCATGAACTTCCATGAGATGGGCAGCAGCAACACGTTGGTAGTATAATTATTTATCATGTTTGGATTGATTGGCATGTATAAATCCTCTGTTAAAGTGGGCACCAGAATGTTTAGTGTTGTTGTTGTTATCTTATTGCAACTTTGATTGATGATTGTGTCACATCCATGAGGCCTATGCTAAGATTCTTTCTTGTATGTGTTAAGCATCATGTGCACTTCATTTAGATGCATTCACTTTCCATGTTTGCCTGCTTTAGATATTTTGTTTATTGCTCCAAAGTAGCTACGTGTTAACTTTGTGCTGCTGTTTGCAAAACATTGACACTTTGCTGCCCTATATCTTTTTAACCGTGCATCCTATTGAACATTGAAATATGTCATTTTGATCTATGCCATGTCTAATTCCATTATATGTATTGCATGGTCATGTTTACATTCCTGTTCATAGTTATATTCAGCTCCAAATTTGCTATCCCACAGTTTTTGACAGCCACCTCTGTTTTTCAAAAAGTCTGTAACTTTCTGAAGCCATGTTGCACACTTAATATCTTTTGATCTGTGATGCCTATGACCGTGATTCTTGTTTGTACCTGATCACCATCATATTTCTATGTCATGTTGTTGCACTTTTGCATATAGTTTTACCCCTTGACTAGTAATGTTTTATAGCTTCTTGTGTTGCCTATAACTAGTGAACCCTGATGCCTATTTGCATGAATATTTATGCCATGCCTTGCCTGCCATGTCTACTACATTGCATATCATTTTGGAGCATGTTTTCATTCCTTATCATGTTTGTTTATTGCTCTATAGTGTTCCGGATGTTTACAACATGTGTGCCTAACTTGTTTTGCTTATATCTTTTTAACCATAACTCCGGTCGGGGTGATCTTTATATGTAACTTGATTAGAATTTCATGTACTTTGTGTTTATGCTATTGTTTGTTGTTCTTAACCAACCTAAAATATGGTTTAGGGCAGAACAGTACCAAATGCTTAAATTTTCATGGTGTACTTAGTGATATGCCATGTTTAGGTTGTGCCTCACTTAAATTGACTAGCATAGATAGTTTACCTTATGCTTCACCTCTTGTCATGTTTGTGTGCTATGACATGCTTGGGTGATATGCCATGTTAACAACTTTTGCTCATGTTGTGTAGCTAAACAACTTGAACAATTATAAATGTGTTGTATCGTCGTGTGTGACGAGTACTCCGCTTAAACTATTAGTAACCGCTCTCGACGATAGATACGATACCGTGCGTTGTCGCTTGTTGCCTTCTTGTTGATACATGCTCGTGATTGCTTCGTAGTAATAGATGCTTGTTCGTCGATTGCCTTTTCCAGTGTTTCCTTCTTGTGTGCTTCCGCGGTACCTCTCGGAGACGTTGCGAGTTTGCGATCGACTACACCTTGGACTTCGTCTTCTCATCAAGTAAGGGGGGCATGTATCATGCTTATAACTTTCAGCTCACTCACGCCTAGGTGTAGGATAGAATGATTGCTTAAGTATACCACTTCATATTCATGCCTCTCAAAGAAACCCAAGCAGCCATGTCCACCACATCCCAGCAAACCTTGTCCGGCTATGCTACTATTGCTCGTTGCTCATCCACTGCTTAGTATGCATGCTAGGATGTCATGAACTATTCCCCTGTTACTCCTTGGATTGGGATATAACATTATTATATTTTTGTGGATGATATGATTATTATAATGTTGACTATATTCGACGAAGGATGGAAGGTCTAGGCTATCCCGCCCCAATTCTTTGTTCCATTCGGGTCAACTAGGACCCGAGTTCCGGCTATTGTGTCTCTTGACGAGCGTGCCTAACCGCGTGTGGGATAAAATGGGGTCCCCTTTTCTTACCTACCTAGATTCAAACATTTCTAGTGGTGGCCCAAGCTGATTTACCATTTGAAACTAGTGTGTGTGCTTCGTTGGATCCCCTCGCAGTTTTTAAACAACCCGGGCCAGCGGAGACATGGTTTCTCTGTTGGTCCACACTGGTGAGCTAGGGAAGTCCCCTGCTGTTCAGGTGAGGCTAACCCCGACCTTAGCCATACGGAAGAGTCCGATCCGAGGGCGCGGCCGGCTCTTGGCTTGGGTGTCGACTCCCCGGGGGCCACCCGGATTTGTAAGTTGTTAGTTAGAGGGACCTGTCATTTCGGATCTCTCGGGACTAAATCATAAAATGGCTGCCTGTAATGGGTAGAAACTGAGAGAGATGGGCGTGCGTGCGAAGCCTTGTAATGGGCAGTTGGTACACCCCTGTTGGGTTAAATCTTTTCGAGAAGCCGTGTCCACGGTTATGGACGGCTTGAGACCTACTCCTTGTTCATAGACAACAACAACTGAGATAATATTAATAACTTGATCAATGTGTGTGTGCCTTGACTGCTTCTTCTTCGTCGGGATGCGAGGCGGAGGACAAGGATAGGATAGGTGTTATGTTTGCGTAAGTAGCTGATAGCAAGACTTGTTGGAGGCGATTCCTCATCGAATGCTTGGTTCTCATCTTACTCTAAAATAGACCATTAGCCACTCATATATTGCTATTGCGTCTGCAACCTCACCACCACCCCCATCTTACCCGTGAGAAGTTAGTTACAAGATTTGTTGATATAGCTCACCCCTTCTTTTCTCTTTTACGCACGTTATGCAAACGACATTGGACTACAAAGGAGCTTGACGACCCTTCTTCTGGATGCCTTCGCGAAGACTCGACGATGACTAGTTAGGCGTATCCCGGCGGAGAGCCTGGACCTGTGTGGTTACGGGAATGGTTTGTTTTACCTTTGCCACTAGGCATTTGATTGTAGTCTGTACTCAGAGATGTATCTTCCACTGATGTAATGTATTAAGGCAATTGTATGCCAATTGTATTAGACGTTGTATCCTTGTAGCTGTAATGTTGTGATATCATGTTGGAAATCCGGGGCATATGGCATTGTCATATGTCGCGGTGGGACCGATATGTGCTTCGTCCCCGGATCTGGATGGAAACATCTAGATCTGGAACAATACCGCATATCGGGCCTTACAATTCTCCACTTCAAGAATATCCTTGAGCTTGGCTAGTTCTAAATCGGGGTAGATTATTGAGAGAATCTTTGAAACCTTTGAAAAACTTGAGCTTCGAGGCGACAATTACTCTTCGCTCTCTAATGTCGACTCTCTAACCGTCTAGGAGAATTCAGTTCTCCAAGATAATAAGGCTAGCAAACTTCCACCTAAGTCATACTGAAGAAGCTCATATCAATAGGACTTTTGATTCGGTGGTTGGGTTTGTGTTTGGCTTCAGTATCTTTCTTGGGGTGCTCTCTTCAGTCTTTTTTTGGGAATAATCACTAAGCAGCCAACCGGAAATGAAGGCGGAGGCGGTGTATTTATAGGTGGCGATCCCAAGATGCGAAATGACCGATCTGAACAGAAGCGACAGATTGATGCGTGTCCACAATGGTCGGATTTGTCATCAATGCGCAAATTTATTTGAGGAACAAGTAAGGCCGACTCACGTCCTGAGTTTCGATTCGGATGCGGGAAGTACGAAGTTTTTTCCACCGAAGCCAAACTCAGCACTCAAGAGATTTCTCCTCTTTGGCTTCTCACTGGGTTTTGATTCGAGCTGAGCTTTTTCACAATAACTTTGGCTTCGAATTACTAACCCCTCTTGATAGTACGGTTTTTTCTATGACTCAAAGAATGGAAAAATAATCTACACAAAAACTACTAAGTCTTGCGCCGTCTTCTTCATTTCCTTAAGAGAGTTATGCTTCAGGATATCTTACATTTTTAGGGGTCACCCAGCGTGACTAAGGTTCACTCTAAGGTATAAGCTTTGACTTCTTGTCCATCTTCCTTGAAGATCTACCACTTTACTTGTGCTTCAGAAACCTAAACACATTTTTATACTTGGAAACATTGTAAGTTACTCTACTATTTTGTCCAACAATATCCAAAACACATGGGAGAAAAACTTTGCTCTGACAATCTCCCCCTTTTTGGATTATTTTTCACAAAACAAGCATCGATAAAAGTATTGAATTTTTTTGAGTTGAGATGAAAGTAAACTCTAAGATGTGAAGGTTTTACTCCCCCTGAATGTAGGCATCAAAGATAATTTGAATTGAAGTAGATGCATAAATTTTGAACAACTTAGCAAGTAGGATTGCAGTTCCAGATAATATTCCAATGATATGCAATCCTCTCGAATGACCTGTGAACTTAAGGATAATAACCACCTACAAGAGAATAATACGAACCAGAATCTTGCCAGTAAGGGGTTATTAAAACGACATAGTGGCATACAATTCACAGACACGAATCTAATTTAAGTGACACCACAATCGAAGCAAATGGAATGTCCATTGTAACTTAAAACGCAAGGTAAAAGCAAACGAAGAAAAACCCTGTCCCCGTGGCATCATTCTCCCCCTTTTTTCAATGATTGGTCAAAAGGTGGCAAAGAGCATAAAGAGTTCCTATCCATTAGCAGCATCTTGGGGAGTCCTTCGAGAAAAGCCTAGCGGAGAAGAGTCGCTTGACAAAGACTTATCGCCGGAGGATTCTTCTTCGGCATTGGCAGGCGCGAGGAGGTTAAGATTACTGTCTTCGAGAGCATCATCTTGATTCGAGGTGAAGGAATTGCCTTCGGAAGCAGTATCTGGCCTGATGGGCTCTGGCTCGTTGACAAACAGGACTTCATCAAGCTTGTGCATAGGGGGCATCATTGGATTCAACGGTCAATTGTGTCTTCTGGAGAAATTTCGGTTGAGGTGCAGATAATCCTTATAGAAATGCTCTTTGTTCAGTCCCTCTGAAGAATAAAACTTCTGAAGCCCTTTCCAGGAATGATGCTTCAGCACGTCGTTAATTTCATTTGAGAGGAATTGCATCTGGCACTTCTTGGCTTCGATGTAATTTTCTAGCATCTGTTGGGAACGAAGGGAAACCTCAAAGTGATGAAAGTCCTTCTGGAAGTTTTTCTGAAGATTTCTCTTATTCACTTCTTACCGACCGCCCACATAAGTTATCATCCGATTATTGGGCCGGCGAAGCATAATCATGGTATCACGTACCGGTGGAATAAATAGCTTCGGGTGGTGCCTGGCAACAAAATTTTCATTTCGGCCATTATTACAAACTGCCTGAAGCCAAGGTGCATAGGTCTTGAAGGTGAATGGCAATTCGGCAGCGAGGACCATGGTGCGGAGGAAGCAATCTTCAAAATCAAATACCATGCCATGGGAGAGCTTCCGAATTGCATGTCGCAACTGCGGATAAATGTTTCACCCTTCCGAAGAAGTACTGAGTGGCAACAGAGAATTTGAGTGAATATAAAACCATGTCTTGGAGATAAACACCAAGTGCTTTGGACGGAATTTTTCTCGCATGAAATCCTCAGTGACTTCTGGATCCAGCAAGGAAGAAAATTTAGCATCTAACATATCTGGAAGAAAATGAATCTTGGGCTGAGCACCAGTGTGGCGAGGAATGTTCACGATTTCCATGAACTCTTGCGATGACTTGCCAAAAACTTGCCCTTGTATCATCCATTCAAGTGTCCAAGTTATAGGATCATTTGATTCACCCGAGACATAAAGAGTTTCATAAAATTTCTTGATTAGCTCGGAGTTGAATGTGTCTGTCAGAGTAAATAGGCGCACAAGGTTCTGAGAGTTCATGATATCACATATATTTTGGAAGAAGAGTGTAGCTAAGATTCGCATATCAAGATTGCGATGGTGAAATAACACATCCTTCTAACAGAAGACCATGGTGTACAACACTTATTGTTCAGCCGTCCAAAAGCGAAAGTCATCAGCAGTGCGATCCGAAGCATATGGATTGTTTCCAAAGAAGCACAATTTGCTTCGAGGGCGCTCGAGGTCAAACTCAAGACCATTTCTTAAAGAGATGCTTGCACCCAAATAGATGGGACCAGTTTCCCTGGGATAGTTGGAATCCAATTGAGTGTCTTCAGCAGGTTGACTTTACCTGGCTGAGCGGATCTTGGGATGGCGAGGGGATGGAATAAGTTGAGACGACCCAGCCTCCTTGGCCTTGCCAAGAACCATTTCATGTAAAAGGTTCATAATTTCAAATTCCTAATCTGCTGCTGGTGAAGCATTGAGGTGAGAAGCATGAGATTCGCAAGTAGATCGAGCATGGGAACATGAATGTATCCTTCGAGCTTCGGAAGGTGTGGGAGAGGCTTGGGGAGGATCCGCTTCGGGTGCTTCTTGTTGTTGAGTTGGTTCTTGGGGTGGAGTGGCGGCACGAGGAGGAGTGGGAGTGCGTGGTGGAGCTTCTTCTTCGTTGGCGGGTGGAGGTGAAGGAATGGAAGCTGGTGGTGTGGGTTGTCTTGGAGGAGTTTGAGTTTCGGGTGGAGTTGGTGTTCAGATTCGGGAAGGAGTTGGGGTTTTGGTGGGAGCTTTTGGTTGTGCGGGGTCTTTGGGAGGATCAAGCTTGGAGCCAGACTTGGATACTTGTGCATGAAGCACTGGTGAAGGTGATTCTCCTTTGTTTTCCATTTCGGCAGTAGTGCCAAGAGAGATGATGCGAGGCCTCTTCTTCTCTTGATTCTTCTTCGTGATGAGATTATCATTGGCCTTCCGCTACATTGAATCAGCAGCCAGAATGGCATTGTTATGGCGAAGGCAAAGATCTTCAAAAACTCCCTTGATCCTGCCTTTCTAATTCTCCACTTCCTCCTGAGTGGCAGTGTTTTTGTTTGTGACTTGCTGAAGTACAGACAAAACTGATTCTTTGATATCCTCATCACCTTCGGTCTCTTCCTTCTTCTGGTATTTGTGATTCTTTAGAGATTCAGCTTTGCTTTGAGCATATAGTTCTTTTAGCTTCGCCATCAGATTCACGATTATTTCCTCGATGGCGGGAGGCATGTACAAAGTGCTTGGAGCAGCAACTTCTTCTTCAGCTTCGGTGATGCCCAAAGCATCCCATAATTCAGATTCCCTTGGATCTGGAAACCGGTCTTCATTGTGGAAGTCCATGTCATCTAGAACTTTAGGTTCTTCAACTATATTCTTCAGAACTTTGGAAACTGCAGGTTGTTTTTAGCTTCTCTGGCTCTCTGCTCGGTAGTTTTTGTGGCAAATTTCTCAAGAGCTAGCATTCCCTTTGGGTGAGAGGCCCAAATATTTTGAGCTTCAGCGGCATCTATCTTCTCAATCTCTTTAACTTCGACGAGATAGCGCTTCACGTCAGCTTCAGTTGTTGCCTTGTTGGCAGCTTCAAGATTCTTCATGTCCTTTGGTGCTCTTTCCTCAGCAGCATATTCTTTTGTCAACTTGTGGCGTTGAAGGGCTTCTTCCTTGTCTCTCTTCTGGAGTTCAGCTTCCGAGGGCCTCTTGGAAACTTGGGCCACGGAAGGGTTTGGCTTGGCTACCGTTCCCTTTGGCTTGGGGGCAGCAACAGGTTTTTCAGCAGTTTCGTCTGCTTTGATGGGTCATGTTTCTGCTTCGACCTCTTCTTTGTCTGGACAGCTTGAGATGGAGGCTTGGCAGATAATGGTTTCTCGACAACCAGGTGGGTGGTATCGATGACCATATCAGTAGGGTCACGAATCTGAATCACTCTTGAGGCAGGTTTTTCTCCAGGCTTCTTCTTCAGGGGTACACGAAGCTTCTTCTTTAGGGTAACAGGAGCCTTTTTAGACTCATCACCAGCATGGATGGCAAGATCATCATTTTCTTCTTCTTCTGAGGTGGAGTCGTGAAGTTCTACTTCAACCAGATTTGCTTGCTCTTCATCAGTGAAGGCAAGGGGAGGTGATGCGGCCTTATTTTTCAGCTTCCAAGACTTTTTCTTCGGAGCGCTGGTTCCATCGCCAGCAAGTTCAGCTTCGCGAAACTTTTCTGCTTCCTTCTCTTTTTCCTTGCGAAGCTTTTCATCCAGAACAACTAAACGAATTTGTTCTTCCAGGTAGTCATCTGTGGTTCTGAGAGAAGTGGCGTGAGGTTCCTTTGGGTGCATAGGATAGTAGAGGTGGCGGTTTACTGCATTGTATTTTCTCGCCATATGCATGCAGTACTGATAAGGTGGGCTAAAGGAAAATTTCATTGCCCATTTTCCTTCTTGAATACTCTTGTACTTGTACCAGCGGATTTCCCAGTAGCGGCGAATCCCTTGGTGTCTAATCTTCCTCTCATGGGAAGTTTCTTCATCGGGCGTGTCAAATCCAAACTTTTCTCTGACTGCTAGTGAAATTCCGCAAGCATTGTTGAGCTCTTTTGTGCGACCTCCTTTCCTCTTCTGCTTCGGAGCTTCCTGATCCACAACAGGTTGAGCATTTTCTTTGAGCACGGGTGACTCATCGCCGAATTCCATTTCGCCTGACATCCCTTGAAGAATAAATAGGAACGAGGGAATAGGGATAGGCATAATCAAGCACCAGTAAAGGTTTTGACAAAAAGTGTTGACAAGAGATTCGGGAAAAGATGTTTTGATTCGCAATCTAGTCTGTGTTGTGCTAGAGATTATTTAAGCAGAGAGATCTAGCACAAGACAAATGGATCAAAAGACCAATATACAAATCTAACCTAAATCAGAGTGAGAACTGTGGATGCAATAAACAAGTTTCCCACGGTGCAAGAAATCCACAAGATCTAAACAACCCTAGAAAAACAACAACAAACCCTAAGAAAATTGAGTCCAAGTTCAAGATGAGAGAGATTGAATCGAGTCCAGCGTACCCTAACTCGGTAGTAGTGCAAAACTACGACGACAAGAGCGGTGAGGATGGTGCTCTCGACGGTGGCATTCCGGGAGTGAAGCGCCAAGGTCGACGGAGGGATTGAGAGGAGCACGACGGCGCATGAGAGTAGGAGGGATGCGAGAGAGACGAAGTGAGGGTTTTGTTTTCGCTGGGGGTGCCTTATATAGGCCGATCTGGCGGATCTGCCAAATCGTATCGGCCGTTTCCCAGCGGTTGTCTCTGTGGAACCTCAGCTCAGAGGACCGGAACGCCCCATGCTCCAGCCCAGAGATCAATTCTTCTGGAACATGACACTTCTTGATATAGAACTGAACAACTTTATATTACCACGAATACCGGTACAAAGGGGTTTATTACAATGCTAGCGGAGGACAAGCTTGCTCCTCTAGCTAGCCACGAGTCTACATCAAGTAGCAGACTAATTCTCTAGGAGTGGAATATAACTCGACAGCTGAACAACAGTGACGGTGATGAACTCCTCTCCACAGGGACACCGGCTGGGACACCTCCTAGCTCGCAAACACCGGGAACGTCGTCCTACGCATCCAAAGCATTGCCTGCAAGTCTGGCATGACACGCCAGGTCAGTACATTGAATATACTTGCAAGATCACAACAACTAATGCACCAACGAAAAACAATAACATGGCATTAACAGGTTAAAGTATATAAATGAGTTAATCGTGTGAGCATCAACATCATGTAAGCAGATAATCAAGCGTATTACCCGCATTAAGGCTAATGCACACAACCCCACATGATCACCCGATCATGTGGCTGACCTCGGAGCCATTATAGACTCAAGCACCAGTCATCGCATGACCATCAACTTATTCGAATCGTCGCACGATCCTTCCATTGGTTAGGTGTCCTCTGTGACCACCCAACCATTCCGGTCATTGCATGACCAACAACCTAGCACAATCATCGAACCAAACTTATGTTGATCTCATGGTGTGACCTACTGTGAACTGTGCCCAATACCGTGGACTCGGCTATTCGAATAGATTTGTAACACCCTGTAGAGGTTGTGCACTTTACCCACACTATGGAGCTCCTTGTCCAACGGACAAGGACTACTCCAACGAGACCATCCTCCCGCGTGTCTCCCTTACCGTATCACCTGACATACTTCGCAAATCATGCCTTGGATAGCCCTGTGTCCTCCAAACACACCTGCCATCGCATGGCAACCGACTATTTCATGGTCCATAATCTTGTCCCAATCGGGGACGGGATCCCAATAACATAACTGGCTCTCAAGACTACTGCCGCTTACCGAGCCAGGGTAACCGCGCGCGCGTAGCCTTCCCACCTTGGTGATACGCATAAGAGAACCCACAGGCAGACCGAGCCAAGGCCTGCCCATATAGGCGAATGTGGTCGCACTGATAAGTCCGGTTTGGTGGCACCTGATCAACTTGGCACGTAACATAACTCCCAAGCATCCACAAGTGTCAGGTGCAACATGAGTATTCATATAACATTAGCATGAAATTCTTGTAGAACAATCCAAGGTACGGTTGTAATCATATCATATTCAAGGCAAGTTTATGTGATTAACTTAGCCAGGTTAAAATAATCAACATGATATCAACAAGTAGCATAGAATTATCATGAGGATGACTGGAGATTACGATGCATGCAAGCATAACCTAGCGACAGCATGATCAAAGCATAACATGGTAAGGCATATCATGATCATCATGGTTTCCAGCATATCAGGATAAGGTCATGGTCAAAGAATAGCATCAATATCAAACATATTGTGCAATATAGCATTAGCAGAATGATCCAAACATAACATGATCAAAGCATATCGAAATCGTTATATCACAGGAGGTTAAGGAAGATTTTGAAGGCACGTCAAAGCTTTGCAAAGGCGCAAGGGAAATTGTGGCTTTCCTTTCACCAGTAAGGTGGAGTAGAAAGCTCCTGGTCTTCAACCATAATACCCTGAAAAACATTTCCAAATAAAGCAAGTGGGCAAAAGAGTAAAATGCCATTTTTATTGGAACAACAAATAACAACAGAAGATCATGCGAAAACAAAGAGGAGCTACAGAGCACTCTAATGCAAAAAGAATCACTTCGCTTGGACTTGTGGATCAAAAGATATTGGTGGTCGAAGTCTGGTCAAATTAAATGATTTTAGATGTTTTCAAATCATTTTTGGAATAACCAGGGAGGGGATGACGTCGAAGGCGTATTCGACGAATACGTCTCCACTAGGAAAACGAATCAGGATGGCCTGGTTGGATGATGGTGGGCCAGCCCTGTCAGAACCCTCTGTTAGGTAATGTGATAGGGTTAGCCACTACTCTTGCATCATGTTAAAATTTCAAAAGAAATCTTTGAAATCAAAATCAAAAGCAAAATGGGAGAAGGAACCCCCCCCCAGTTGAATTAATTCAAAAGGCCAGATAAAAATCTTATCCAAAAATTCATGTTAGATTTTTGAAAAGTCTTATAAATGAGTGTGATCACATATCAAGTGATGTGGGACCCATCCCATGCTCATAGATTTTTCAAATATTCAAATAGTGCCTTGGAATTAATCAAATAACCCTATTTGAGTTAAGATTCAAATTATTTGAATTTTAACAATGTTGAAACTTTATAAGTGGCTAGTCTATATTATTATGAGGCCATATAAATTTTTTTAGCATTTAATAAAATGCCTAGCTATTTAATTTAGCTCAGCAAAACAAATGTCAGAAAAGAAAAACAGAAAAGGAAGAAGAAATGCTTACCTGGCGCCCAGGCGTGAGCAGCCCATGCAGCCCAGCCGGCCCAAATGGGCACAGGGGTCTTTTTCCCCGATCCCGCGCCTCCAAGCTGCTCGGTGGAATGCCACCGAGCTAGCCGTGCACGTCGCCGCCTCTCCAGACGCCACCTGCCCCTCCCGCGCCTTCTAGCCACGCCACGGAGACGCTGGAGACGCCCACGTCCACTCCCCTCCCTCCAGAACCACCTCCCCCTCCTCTCTCGCCCGTTCCGCCGACATCCGTGAAGCTCGCCGGAGCACCGTCAAGCCCCCGCGTAGCCATCGACGCCGAGAAGCCCCCGGATCCTGTCCATCGTCTTCACCGCAGTTGTCTTCGTCTTTGAGCGGAATATGGGGAGCTGAAGCCCCCTGGAGCTGCCGAATCGCGTCGTCGTCTTCATCTACGGCCGCCGCGCAACATCGTCGATTACATCACCGTCGAGCCACCCCAGTCCTCGCCACCACCTCCGTTGAGTTCCTGGTGAGCTCACGGTCAAAACCCCTAACCTCTCCCCCTCGATTTCTTCCTCTGTCACCGATTGCCATGGTCGCCGGAGTAACGAGCCACCACGGTCGTCGTCGGCGAGCATCTGCTAGGCAATCATCCTCGCCATCTTGTCCATCACCTCCGCCGTGAACTGCTGCTTCGAACGCGCCCAGCGGTGGCTCAAATGCTGCTCTGCAGCAAGATCCACCCCGAGCCCGTGCCACGGCCGCCGCGGAAGGTCGTCGCCGGCGTCGCTCCGGTGGCCTCCTTGGTCACCAGGACCCTCCCCGAGACGCGCGGCTCCACGAGCTTGCGTTTGGTGCCTCCAGCGCTTCAAACGGACCACGGCAGCCTCCTCCCGTGCAGCACCGCCGTGGGTTGGCCGCCGGTGGGTTAGCCACTAATCCCCCTCCTATCCCCACCCTGGGCCACTGACCAGTGGGCCCAATGGCTGAATTAAGCCACTGGTTAAGTTAACCCAGTCGGATTAAATTAACCAACCACTGACACCCCTGGCCCACATGTCAGCCCCCCCCTGACGCCAGCATGAGGTCATGCTGACGCAGTAAACCTTTTCCAGAAAATAAATTGAATTAAAGAATTCAGAAAATTCTAGAAAATACCCCAAACTTTGGAAATTCATAGAAATTTCATATCAACTCCAAATTGGACAAATAATATATGAAAAATGATCAGGAGAAAATAAGCTATCCAAAAATCCAACTTTCAAGTATGTTTGAGTTGATTTTAAAATGGGACCAGTAGCATATGTCATTTGAATTATTTGGAATTTATTCAAATTCAATTCAAATGCTTTTGCACCTTGGACCATGGAATTATGCTATATTTCAACCACACATCAGAGGCATATCATACACATTTGAAGATGATTCAAATTGATCAAACCATGTCACATATAACTTGACTAAGTTTGAATTCAAATTGGAGTTTGATTTTGCAATTCAATTTGCAATATACTCCATTTAAATGGAATTGCTTCACACATCAAAGCATTTACATCAAGTTCCAACCTTCCATCATGTGATTGTGCATTGTATTTACTTTGCTACTTTGCTTGTTGTTTGTCGAGTAGAGGTGGAACCGGAACAGGAGGCTGCTCCCTTCGTTGAAGACCCCGAACCCGAACCTCGTCAGCAAGGCAAGCAAACCCCCATTGATCATGTCGATAAAATACCAATTCCTTCTCATGTCTCGCTTATGCATTGTATAGGATGATTACCATGCTACGTTTCTACCGCATAGATGAACCCATTCCTTTGCATGACCTATCATTTTGTCATAGTAGTAAGCAAACCACAATCCTAGCAAATGTAGGAGTTGATTGATATCATGTGGCCCCTGCAAATGTTACTGCTTATTGCATGCTTAGAGTGATACCGTGATGATACTGTTATGTGAGTCGGGATGGTAGTGATCATGATGATGATGGTAGAAAAGTGTTGGTGAATCGACCCTAATACAAGGTGAACGATGAGAGGCTGTGTAGGAGTACACGGTGGGTTGTCTCGTTGAACACCGCCCTAAGTCCGAGTTCTTGTGTGGTGATCCAAGATGAAGAGTACAACCACACATTGGGCTCACTGACCCCTCTCAGCTTACTAACTCATCCCTTTCGATGTCCAGATGTCGCAATAGTTCGGAGTTCTGGTAGGTTTGTGGCCTGGATGCTAAGTGAGAGAACGGCTCATCCAAGACCGGCTTATGCACCACGCACACATTACTTGGGTCCACATCGGTAAACCGGCCGGGTTCACGATAGTGGTAGCCAACCCAAGTAGGCGGCTTGCTCGGACTAGATCGGCTATGAGGTAACAGTTGTGGTTTGCATCCTCTCTGGCACCCCTTGAATGGTGTCGAGATCAAAGGCGGTAAATGATGATCATGTGTGTGTAGCGGTACACCCCTGAAGGGTTAACAAAACTATTCGAATAGCCGCGTCCGCGGTTATGGACTACTTGGAAAGCTTAGCTTGATTATTAGACAACTTGAATACGCTAACCCCGGGTCCCGACAGACTTGGTATTAGAGCAGGACTAACTGTAGGACTAGTAGCCTTGGCCGAAGTCGACTCTAGCTTGCTATAGTTATATAGTTACTCTTGGTATATAAGGGAATAACGTAAGGCTTCTTTTTTTCTCCTTACCCCCTTCGTTCTGAGTTCTGAGTCACCCTCATCTTATTCTACGGGAAGATAGGACTAGGCTCTCCTCTGTCTGATTAGAACATCTCGTTGTTTTCTTCCTTGTAGCCGTAGGAAAGTTGTGATCGTTTTGTTAGAGTGGTTATGCTTCCTGATTTCTTACATCGTATGTAAGTTCTGTTTCCATGTTGTAAGAAAGTTCCAGGATGCTGCATATTCATGTATTACCCTGCTGAGAGAGGAGCACACTATGCTGAGAGAGACCGCATTCCTCTATATCCCCGCTGCATTTCCAGGAGAAGAGGGATATTACACCGGACTCTACTCAGATCACTCTGCAGAAGATCCAGCACTTCAGATGACTACTAGGTTTGCTAGTGATCGAGATCGTGATGCACGCGCTCTTCATTTTGAGCTTCACGCCACTCGTGTTCGTCTGTATCGAGCACTGACACTTTTGGCACCCTTCGTGAGCGTTGGATCAGTTGAGCATGACGCTATCTACCAAGTGAGGACTCAGATGCCTTCTCGAGTTGCTTGGCCCGAGATTGGAGGCATTTTTCCGCCCCGTGGTCCTTTGCTTCCACCCTACGCTGGACCTAGGCCCCATCCTTGCCCAAATGGATATCAGGGTCCACAGGCCTCCGTGTTTTCCGATGGTCACCTTCAGCTACCGGGATACGCGGGTAACTTTTATGAGGACTACTATGGAGATGGAGATGAGTGAGACCGCCTGTGGTCTTACTTAGAGTTGATGTAGTAGTATCTTAGTGTATTGTACGCAAGGGTCTAAGTTCCAGAGGCTTAGATAATTAATGTATAGGAAGTCAGAGTGCCTCTGAAGGATGTATCATCTTCATCACGTTTGTATTAGCTTGGTGCTTGTACTTAAACGATGTATGGCTTGTATGACAGCTTGTGAATATATGGCTTGTATGCTTTATCACCATGTTGTCAAGATGATTACTTCCTTTGCTCTGTAATCCTTCCAGTACTTCAATACCTTGTTTAGACTCTCCCAATCAACTATTTTTGACTTTGGTTTTTCACCTTCAGGATGTCTCAAGGAACCCGTGGCCAGATTGGTCGTAACCAGGGTCGTGTGAATGACCAGGAGGAAGGCAACCTTCCACCCCCACCCACGATGGCTCAGGTTCTGATGGAGGTTGAGAGGAACCGCCGAGACTCTCACCATCTGCTGGAATTCATTGCTCGCAACACCACTCAGCAGCGCAACGAGTTGGTGTCCCTGAACGACTTCATCCGACTTCATCCCCCGGTTTTCAGTTACTCCACCGAGCCCCTTGACGCCGATGCCTGGCTTCGTGGCATCGAGAGGAAGCTCCAAGCAGGCCATGTTGCAAATGGCGACAAGGTCAGCTATGCCACCTATCACCTCGAAGGTGCAGCTAGCTCTTGGTGGGAGAACTTTAAGAATATGCAGTCCCGTTGGACCGCCTGCATCTTGGGATGAATTCTGCACGTTCTTCCGCGAGCACCACATTCCCAAGGGTCTTATGGACCGCAAGCGTGAGGAGTTCTGCAACCTCACCCAAGGCAGAAGGACCGTTGACGAGTTTAGTCGTGAGTTCAACCGACTTGCTCGTTATGCTACTGAAGAAGTCTCCACCGACGGAAAGAAGCAAGAGAGGTTCCGTCGCGGACTCAACACAGGACTCCGTCGTGAGCTCAACCTACATGACTTTGCCACATTCCAGGTCCTTGTCAACAAAGCCATCAAGGAAGAGGACATGAACACCCCCAACGACTTTCGCAAACACCCTAGGGACGATGGATCATCCAGTTCCGACTCCCAGAAGCGCAAGATCTGGATCCCCAATAGTATGTTCCGCCAGAACAACCCACCGAGGCCATCCTATGTGGCGCCTCGTCCACCAACTCAGTTCCACCCAGCTCCACCAAACAACCCAGCTCCACGCACTGTTTTTGGAGCCTGTTACAAGTGTGGTCAGGCAGGCCACTACTCTCGTAAGTGTCCCCAGAACCAGATCCAGAACCAGAATGCTCCACCCCGTGCCGGAGGCAACAACAACGGTCGTGGCAAGCCACCCCAGAAGGTCTACACCGCCAAACCCGCTCCTCCCGCCACTCGTGGACGTGTGAACCAGATTGCCGCCAAAGAGACTAACGACACCACTGACGTCATTCTTGGTACGCTCCAAGTCAATTATTTTCCTACTTCCGTTCATTTCGACCCAGGAGCATCTCATTCATTCATGTCGGAAAGTTATGCACTTCGTCATGAGCTATCTTTTGTTGAATTGTCCACCCCCATGATTATTCAAACTCTAGGGTCAAGATGGCAAACTAATAGAGTAAGCCATGGAAATCAAATTGCAATTGAGGGTTTAGTATTCCTTGCTTCACTCATATCCCTCAAGTCTTCAGATATTGATGTCATCCTTGGCATGGATTGGCTATCAAGACAGAATGCCTACCTGGATTGCAAAGGCAAATCCGTGAAACTCACCCACCCTTCAGGCAAAACCGTCAACTATACCTCACCCAGAACAAGAAACCAAGTGCATTCCTTGAATGTACTTCCCCTTCCCGAACTTGAAGATATTCCGGTGGTTCGTGACTTCCCGGATGTCTTTCCTGAAGATTTGCCGGGCATGCCACCCGACAGATGTGTAGAGTTTATAGTGGATCTTGTACCAGGAACCGCACCAATTTCTAGACGCCCATACAAAATGGCCCCACGTGAGTTAGCTGAGCTTAAAACCCAACTGGAAGCTTTGTTGGAAAAAGGCTTCATCCGCCCTAGCTCATCGCCATGGGGTTGCCCCGTTCTGTTCGTAACGAAGAAAGATGGAACAGAAAGGATGTGCGTAGACTATCGCCCGCTAAATTTAGCGACGATAAAGAACAAGTACCCATTGCCCAGGATCAATGATCTTTATGATCTACTTGCAGGATCCTCTGTCTTCTCCAAGATGGATTTGAGATTAGGTTATCATCAAATCAAAATCCGAAACGAGGACATTCCCAAAACGACTTTTACTAGTCGTTATGGTCTTTACGAGTACACCGTCATGACCTTTGGTTTAACCAATGCCCCCGCCACTTTCTCACGCATGATGAATTCGATCTTCATGGAGTACTTAGATAAATTTGTTGTGGTTTATCTCGATGATATTCTCATCTACTCGAAGAACGAAGAAGAACATGCCGAACACCTAAGGCTAGTATTGATGAAACTTAGAGAGCATCGCCTGTATGCTAAATTCTCCAAGTGTGAATTTTGGCTAACAGAAGTGACCTACTTAGGCCACGTGATTTCTGCAAAAGGCATTGCTGTGAATCCCGAGAGAGTTCAGGCCGTCCTTGACTGGACTCCACCTGAATCGGTTAAGCAAGTTAGGAGTTTTCTTGGCCTAGCCAGCTATTGCCGTTGCTTCGTCGAGAACTTTTCTAAAGTTGCAAAGCCTCCAACTGAACTCCTCAAGAAAGATAAGAAATTCTTATGGACTCCCAAGTGCGAGAAAGCTTTCAAGATCTAAAAAGGAGATTGACTTCTGCCCCCGTACTTGCACCTCCAGACACCAAAAAGGATTTCGAGATCTATTGTGACGCATCACGGCAAGGGTTAGGATGCATACTTCTGCAAGATCGACATGTGGTAGCTTATGCTTCACGCCAGTTGCGGCCACATGAAGAGAACTATCCTACCCATGACCTTGAACTCGCTGCTGTAGTTCATGCCCTAACAACTTGGCGACATTACCTCCTTGGTAATCGTTGTGAGATTTATTCCGACCACCAAAGCCTCAAATACATTTTCACCCAGCCAGATCATAATCTCAGGCAAAGACGTTGGATTGGTTTGATAAAAGATTACGACGTAGTAATTTCTTACACCCCAGGCAAAGCCAATGTCATGGCTGATGCAATAAGTCGTAAGTCATATTGTAACAACCTCATGTTGCAACAGTATCAACCACTTCTTCATGAGGAATTTTGCAATCTCAATCTTGAGATTGTTCCTCATGGCTATCTTTCTACCTTGGTGGCGAAACCAACTCTTGAGGATCAAATCATAGTTGCACAAAGGCGTGCACGAGGTGTTCGTCGGATCAAGGAGAACATTGCTAGCGGAGTTGCTAAATGTTTCTCCACAGATAGTAAAGGAACGGTATTCTTTGAAAATCGTTTGGTAGTAAATAAGAATAGGGAACTAAGGAAACTCATCCTCAAAGAAGCCCATGACACACCCCTCTCAATTCATCCCGGTAGCACAAAAATGTACCGAGATCTACGCCAGAGATTTTGGTGGACTAGGATGAAGAGAGACATTGCTCAATTTGGTGCCGAATGTGATGTTTGTCGTCGCATTAAGGCAGAACATCAAAGACCTGCTGGTACACTTCAACCTTTGTCTATTCCCGAGTGGAAATGGGACAAGGTCGGTATGGACTTCATCACCGGCTTTCTGAGAACCCAGAAAGGAAACAATGCCATCTTCATTGTCATAGATAGACTTTCCAAAGTTGCTCACTTCCTTCCGGTTCGCGAGTCTATAACTGCAAGACAGTTAGCGGACTTGTACGTCTCCAGAATTGTGTCCTTCACAGTGTTCCTTTGGAAATCAATTCTGATCGCGGTAGCCTTTTCACCTCTAGATTTTGGGGAAGCTTTCAGAATGCTATGGGAACTCATCTCTCCTTTAGTACAGCTTTCCATCCTCAGTCTAGCGGTCAAGTCGAAAGGGTTAACCAAATTCTTGAAGACATGCTCAGAGCTTATGTTATCTCATTCGGAAAGCATTGGGAGAAGTCTCTACATTCGCCGAATTTCCTTATAACAATAGTTTTCAATCTAGTCTGAACATGGCTCCTTTTGAACTCCTATATGGACGACAATGTCGAACACCACTAAACTGGTCAGAAACCGGTGAAAGACAATTCTTTGGACCGGATATGATCAAGGAAGCAGAAGAGCAAGTTCGCATTGTTCGTGATCAATTGAAAGCAGCCCAGTCTCGTCAGAAAAGCTACAATGATCGTCATCATAGGCAAGAGAGCTACAATCTGGATGAGAAGGCTTACCTTCGGGTTACTCCTCTGAAAGGAACCCAATGTTTCGGTATCAAAGGCAAGTTGGCCCCACGTTACATCGGACCTTTCCGCATTATTGCTAAACATGGAGAAGTTGCCTACCAACTTGAACTACCCCCGCACCTTTCCCGAGTACATGATGTATTCCATGTATCCCAACTCAGGCGTTGCTTCAAGGACCCCATCCGCGAAGTCGACCATGAAACGCTTGATCTTCAAGATGACCTTTCTTATCGAGAATACCCCGTTCGTATTCTTGATTCCGCAGAGCGTGTCACTCGTCGTTAGAACATTAGGTTTCTGAAAGTGCAATGGTCACACCACTCTGAGAGAGAAGCTACGTGGGAAAGAGAAGACCGTCTCAGTGCCGAGTATCCCTCCTTCCTCCCGCAGACTTCTGAATCTCGGGACGAGATTCTGTTGAGTGGGGGCGAGTGGTCAGAACCCTCTGTTAGGTAATGTGATAGGGTTATCCAGTACTCTTGCATCATGTTAAAATTTAAAAAGAAATCTTTGAAATCAAAATCAAAATCAAAATGGGAGAAGGAACCCCCCCCAGTTGAATTAATTCAAAAGGCCAGATAAAAATCTTCTCCAAAAATTCATGTTAGATTTTTGAAAAGTCTTATAAATGAGTGTGATCACATATCAAGTGATGTGGGACCCATCCCATGCTCATAGATTTTTCAAATATTCAAACAGTGCCTTGGAATTAATCAAATAACCCTATTTGAGTTAAGATTCAAATTATTTGAATTTTAAAAATGTTGAAACTTTATAAGTGGCTAGTCTATATTATTATGAGGCCATATAAAAATTTTCAGCATTTAATAAAATTCCTAGCTATTTAATTTAGCTCAGGAAAACAAATGTCAGAAAAGAAAAACAGAAAAGGAAGAAGAAACGCTTACCTGGCGCCCAGGCGAGAGCAGCCCATCCAGCCCAGCCGGCCCAAAAGGGCACAGGGGTCTTCTTCCCCGATCCCGCGCCTCCAAGCTGCTCGGTGGAATGCCACCGCGCTAGCCGTGCACGTCGCCGCCTCTCCAGACGCCACCTGCCCCTCCCGCGCCTTCTAGCCATGCCACGGAGACGCTAGAGACGCCCACGTCACCGCCCCTCCCTCCAGAACCACCTCCCCTTCCTCTCTCGCCCGTTCCGCCGACGTCCGTGAAGCTCGCCGGAGCACCGTCAAGCCCCCGCGTAGCCATCGACGCCGAGAAGCCCCCGGATCCTGTCCATCGTCTTCACCGCAGTTGTCTTCGTCTTTGAGCGGAATATGGGGAGCTGAAGCCCCCTGGAGCTGCCGAATCGCGTCGTCGTCTTCATCTACGGCCGCCGCGCAACATCGTCGATTACATCGCCATCGAGCCACCCCAGTCCTCGCCACCACCTCCGTTGAGTTCCTGGTGAGCTCACGGTCAAAACCCCTAACCTCTCCCCCTCGATTTCTTCCTCTGTCACCGATTGCCATGGTCGCCGGAGTACAGAGCCGCCACGGTCGTCGTCGGCGAGCATCTGCTAGGAAATCATCCTCGCCGTCTTGTCCATCACCTCCGCCGTGAACTGCTGCTTCGAACGCGCCCAGCGGTGGCTCAAATGGTGCTCTGCAGCGAGATCCACCCAGAGCCCGTGCCACGGCCGCCGCGGAAGGTCGTCGCCGGGGTCGCTCCGGTGGCCTCCTTGGTCACCTGGACCCTCCCCGAGACGCACGGCTCCACGAGCTTGCGTTTGGTGCCTCCAGCGCTTCAAACGGACCACGACAGCCTCCTCCCGTGCAGCGCCGGCGTGGGTTGGCCGCCGGTGTTTAGCCGCCGGTGGGTTAGCCACTAATCCCCCTCCTAACCCCACCCTGGGCCACTGATCAGATCAGTGGGCCCAGTGGCTTAATTAAGCCAATTGTAAAGTTAACCCAGCCGGATTAAATTAACCAACCACTGACACCCCTGGCCCACATGTCAGCCCCCCCCCCTGACGCCAGCATGAGGTCATGCTGATGCAGTAAACCTTTTCCAGAAAATAAATTGAATTAAAGAATTCAGAAAATTCCAGAAAATACCCCAAACTTTGGAAATTCATAGAAATTTCATATCAACTCCAAATTGGACAGATAATATATGAAAAATGATCAGGAGAAAATAAGCTATCCAAAAATCCAACTTTCAACTATGTTTGAGTTGATTTTAAAATGGGACCAGTAGCATATGTCATTTGAATTATTTGGAATTTATTCAAATTCAATTCAAATGCTTTTGCACCTTAAACCATGGAATTATGCTATATTTCAACCACACATCAGAGGCATATCATACATATTATAAGATGATTCAAATTGATCAAACCATGTCACATATAACTTGACTAAGTTTGAATTCAAATTGGAGTTTGTTTTTGCAATTCAATTTGCAATATACTCCATTTAAATGGAATTGCTTCACACATCAAAGCATTTACATCAAGTTCCAACCTTCCATCATGTGATTGTGCATTGTATTTACTTTGCTACTTTTCTTGTTGTTTGTCGAGTAGAGGTGGAACCGGAACAGGAGGCTGCCCCCTTCGTTGAAGACCCCGAACCCGAACCTCGTCAGCAAGGCAAGCAAACCCCCATTGATCATGTCGATAAAATACCAATTACTTCTCATGTCTCGCTTATGCATTGTATAGGATGATTACCATGCTACGTTTCTACCGCATAGATGAACCCATTCCTTTGCATGACCTATCATTTTGTCATAGTAGTAAGCAAACCACAATCCTAGCAAATGTAGGAGTTGATTGATATCATGTGGCCCCTGCAAATGTTACTGCTTATTGCATGCTTAGAGTGATACCATGATGATACTGTTATGTGAGTCGGGATGGTAGTGATCATGATGATGATGGTAGAAAAGTGTTGGTGAATCGACCCTAATACAAGGTGAACGACGAGAGGCTGTGTAGGAGTACACGGTGGGTTGTCTCGTTGAACACCGCCCTAAGTCCGAGTTCTTGTGTGGTGATCCAAGATGAAGAGTACAACCACACATTGGGCTCACTGACCCCTCTCATCTTACTAACTCATCCCTTTCGATGTCCAGATGTCGCAATAGTTCGGAGTTCTGGTAGGTTTGTGGCCTGGATGCTAAGTGAGAGAACGGCTCATCCGAGACCGGCTTATGCACCACGCACACATCACTTGGGTCCACTTTGGTAAACCGGCCGGGTTAACGATAGTGGTAGCCAACCCAAGTAGGCGGCTTTCTCGGACTAGATCGGTTATGAGGTAACAGTTGTGGTGAGCATCCTCGCTGGCACCCCTTGAATGGTGTCGAGATCAAAGGCGGTCAATGATGATCATGTGTGTGTAGCGGTACACCCCTGCAGGGTTAACAAAACTATTCGAATAGCCGCGTCCGCGGTTATGGACTACTTGGAAAGCTTAGCTTGATTATTAGACAACTTGAATCGGATACTTCTAAAACACACCAAGATAAGTGTGAGTGCTATGGCGTGCCTTCTAGAGTCCCTGTGGTGGCCCCCCTCCACTGCCTTGGTGATTCCGGAAGCTTCCGGGTCGCTGATTTTTTATCTGATTGTTCCAAAAAAATTGGAGCACTTTTAATGGCCAGAAAACCTGAAATACAAAAACAGCAGAAAACAACAACTGGCAGCTAGGTGCACTGGGTTAATAGATTAGTCCAAATATGCTCAAAAGTGTAGTAAAGTTCAAGCAAAACATGGCAAAGTCACACAAAACATGCATGGAGCAAGCAGAAATTATAGATATGTTTGGGACGTATCAGGGTCACTCTAACAAACTACTAAACCACACAAATCAAACAAGCATAAGATCACGAATTCGGGTAGGGGATTAAAGCAAAATCTTCCACTAGTTCTCATCTGTTTCGGGACACCATTCCCTCTTAATCTTCGGTCTCGCTTGACTTAAAACATTTTGAATAGGGTAAGAGGTATGAGAGACTTTGTTTTTATCAAAAATATTTGTAACTAACGTCCAAGCTAACTGGGCTGCTACGGTCTTAACAGAGGCTCTGATACCAAGTGTGTGGGTACCCCGTACTATATGTCCGAAGCTGCCAGCTGTGTAAACTGTCATGCTCCCATGATCAGTGTCGCATGACACACAACTCGACATGGATATCATAGTCTCAATGTTCATACAATACCGAATACAAAGTCATACAACAATAAAGTCTTACACGGCCTCATCGGGCTCAAATAGCAGCGGAATAAGCAAAAGCAGGATAAGTAGTAGCGGCACAATCCATAGGGTAGTTCAGAGCATAGCACGTCCTAGTAATCGCCGGTAGCATCATCGTCATATACCTGCTCCTCCAAGCCTGGCCGATGGAATAACCAGGGACAAAGCCGTGAGTACATACAAAGTACTCGCAAACCACCTAAAGAAAGAAACAAAGTTTTTCATAGGGATTTCATTGTTATTAAGTTGGCAAGGATTTAAACTTGGCAAAATTTATTTCCCACAATGAATTTGGATGAGTCAAGTTCATCCTTTTTCCAACAATATCAACATTATCATCGCGAACCATAAACACAGTACCGGGCTTTCTCATCTATTCCCCACAAAATGTGGCCTCACTAGCTGTCCATGACCGTGGACTCCGGCTACTCGAATAGTTTTCACTCTGCAGAGCTTGTACACTTTACCCACCACATTCGATACATCCGCCGTGTGTCCCCACGGATCGTCATACCTCAGTATGCGGGTCTCGGATAATCGACCATAGTCTTCCCCTTTCTTACCCTAGTACAGGTGATCTACCCGATGCCCACATCCTGAACTGTCCGCGTGCAAGGTCATGCTCCTCTTGGACACATGCCTTCACCGTAGTAGAGGTGCGGCAAAGTTCCGTGCCACCGCTGCCTCGATGGCGACGGGTCAGAGCACGCGCGCGTCGGGTTCTGGAAAGGGGGCCCGTGCGGCGCGGGTTGACAACGGGATGGCGATGAGGGCGCACTAGAGCGCGTGCTCGACGAGGTCAGGGGCACGCGGGCGTGGCCAGAGCACGCCTGATGCAAGCCAGGGCGTGACCACCCGGGGCTGGTGCACCTGGGGTGGGTGTCTTTGTTGCCCGGCATGTCTAGGGGAGGGTCCTTGCTATGCTGAGCACTATGGTGTGCTTGGATGATCAAGTGGGCCCCTGTAGTGATCTCTATCTCAAGGAATAGTTGGCTGCCGCAAACTTGGGAGAGAAGCTGAGGAAAAATGGTGGGGAATGAGAGTGTGCCAAGTTGTCACTTGTTGTTAGGCTTGGAAGGACTAGCATTCTGTAGATTTGCAGCTCAATTTTCCCAAGGAAAAATATACTCCCTTTGTAACGCAAGAATGGGTCAGGAACACATTGTTGAAGCTAGCATCTCCTTGGTTTGGTGGATTGTGCTGAATTTTGGTTTGGCAGGGTTATCTTGAGTGGTGCACATCTGTGTAAAATTTCATGGCCATTTGACACACCTAGATGGTACTTGCCTCACAAAGTGTCCCACTGGTCAGAAACTTCCACAAGATGGTGCACTCACAAGGATGATGGGATTTGGCTCAAATTTGGTTATTTGGTGGTGGAATCATGCTCAGAAAGTTTCAGCTCAAATGAGATCCCCTAGCTTGCACTTCCTTCACAATGCCCCTTTGTCCATCCACAATTTGGGAATTTATGGTGGGAGCTTGGCTAGGAAAATGATGGTGGAATTTGGTGTAGGCTCATGATATGATCATAAGAGGTTGCACCAAAAGTTTCACCAGCAATGGATCAAGAGAAATGGCACCTCCTTCACAAAGCTCCCTTCTGCCCCCACAAACAAATGAATTTTTCTAGAGGAAAAATTCACTTGGGCCATGCAATTTTTTTGGAGAATTTGGCAGGATATGGTGTCAATGTCATGTGGGAATTATTTGGGGATTTATAGAGCAACATAAATTGTGGTTGCTTCACAATCCTCAAATAATAGGAATATTCCTTTTATTGGAAAAGGAATACATGGCTTGAATAAAAATGTGGCTTTGATGGGTGGATCAAAGGGATGACAATGGAAAGTCTTGGATTCAAGGTTCACTTGACCATGAAAAGGAGATATTCTCCTGTTCAAGTCCAAAGATTTTCTCAGAAATCCAAACCAAATGGCAAATCCAGAAATAAATCAGGAAAGTTTTGGGAAAACGATAGTTCAAAAATCCAGGGTGTCACAGTCTCTCCGGATTCTGTGGCGTGGATTTAGTGGCGGATCGCGAGAAAATCTCAACGGCCCGTGATTGACCAATCTCAACGGCCAAATGATAACACTCAACCGAGATTAAAAACTTCGAGAAAAGTTGACATCATTTTGATTCGGAACTCAATGACGTTCGAAGCAGAATGCATGTCGTTTCAAATGTTCTTGACCATTTTAGACAGATAGAGTAGGAATGCAGAAGAATAAAAGGGGTAGGGTTCGAAACTTAGCACCTTGAAGGGAAAAGCACAACGAAGCTAAAGATGACAAGCATAGGGGACAAACTCCAAAGGAATAAAAAAGATAGAACTAGAAGCAAAAAGAAAAACGAAACAAAACGCTGAAACAAAGTAAAAGAATATGTACACTGAGGTAAAGCTACAGACTAAAAAAACGTTGCGTGAGTCTAAAATGTTTAGCTCACAACGCAACGCACATAACCTTTTCTCATCCAATGGTTTCATGAAAATATCTGCCAATTGATCATCAGTTCTAACATGATTAATCACAATATCTTCGCACTGAACATGATCACGAAGAAAATGATGAAGAATATCAATATGCTTCGTGCGAGAGTGTTGTACTAGATTGTCAGCAATTTTTATAGCACTCTCATTATCACATAAAAGAGGAATTTTCTTGACATGAATTCCATAATCTTTCAGCGTCTGCTTAAGCCAAAGGATCTGAGTGCAGCATGAGCCAACAACAATGTATTCGGCTTCAGCAGTAGATATTGAAACACAGTTTTGCTTCTTCGAAGCCCAACACACAAGAGATCTACCAAGAAAATGACAAGTCCCTGAGGTAGATTTTCGATCAAATCGATCACTAGCCCAGTATGAATCATAATACCCAATTAGATCAAACTGAGTGCCTTTGGGATAAAGTAAACCCAATGAAGGTGTGTGATCCATATATCGAAGAATTCGCTTGACAGTAATGTCATGTGATTCTTTTGGATTCGCCTGGAAACAAGAGCATATACATACTGAAATCATAATGTCAGGTATAGATGCACATAGATATAAGAGTGAACCAATCATAGACCGATATTTTTTATTATCGAAGGGTTTTCCCTTCTCATCTCCATCAATAAACCCACGTGTTGGCATAGGTGTCTTGATAGTTTTGCATCTAGTGAGTCCAAAATTCTTCAAAAAATCTTTAAGATATTTCTCTTGAGATATGAAAGTCCTATTTTTCTATTGACGAATCTGAAGTCCAAGGAAAAACTTCAGTTCACCCATCATAGAAATTTCATTTTTCTTCAACATCTCTTGGAAAATTCTTCGGTGATATCAGGGTTAATTGGGCCAATGATAATATCATCTACATATATTTGACACACAAATAGATCACCATTATAATAGCGAGTGAAAAGAGTTGGGTTAGTTGTTCCAGGTTTCAAGCATTTCTTCAGGAGGAAATCCTTCAAGGTTCCATACCACGCACAAGGTGCTTTCTTTAACCCATACAGAGATTTGTGTAACCCCTACACCATATCAGGGTTCTTCGGTTCTTCAAAACCTGGAGGCTGCAAAACATATACTTCTTCCTCGATTTCACTGTTAAGAAAAGAACTTTTGACATCCTTTTGGTATAGCAAAATACCATTGAAATTTGGAAATGCAATTATGCCACGAATTGATTCGAGACAAGAAACTGGAGCATAAGTTTTGTTGAAATCGATACCTTCATTTGGGTGTAATCTTGTGCAACCATTCGAGCTTCGTTTCTTACCAGAATACCATATTCATCTTTCTTGTAACAAAAAATCCACTTTGTACCAATGATATTATGCTTCGTGGGTTCAGGTCTCTCAACTAATGACAAGACTTTTTTTCTCTCTCAAATTATTTAAGTTCTTTGAGCATTGCAGTAACCAATCTGAGTCCTTCATGGCTTCATCAAATTTTGATGGCTCTAGCATGGATACAAACGAAAAACTTCCACAGAGGATAGCTAAACGAGTGCGAGATCGAGTAGTGGGACGACCTGGTTGACGAATGTCTTCGAGGATCGAATCAACATCAACTCTTCTTCGAACTCGGGTTAGGGATACTTCATTTGCTTGTGGCTTAGGTTCTCCTTTAGGATCGGCATGACCTTCGGGATTAGCTTGTCCTTCGGGATCAGCTTGTCCTTCGGGTTCAGCTTGTCCTTCGGGATTTGCATTTTCTTCGTTCATGGGTTCTTCTTAGTCCAGTTCATCATTGTTTTCAGGATTTTCATCTCCAGCGCCCCGGGCTATGTGTGGGAACATTGGATCATCATCATCCCTGTTGACTTGACGATGATTTCCTTTGACTGGACGAATCTCTCCAATAGGCATGGACCTGATCACCTCATCTAGAAGAGGTTCATCTAGATCATGAGGCAAATGCTCCTTTTGAGAACCATTAGTTTCATCAAACCTCACATTTACAGTTTCCATAACCCTCCCAAAGTGGGAGTTATACACTCTGTAAGTGTGAGAATTTGATCCATAGTCTAGAAGAAAACCTTCATGTGCCTTAGGGGAAAATTTACAGCTATGATTCTTATCTCTAATAAAACATGGAGCACCAAATACCCTATGGTACGAAAATTTAGGCTTGTTACCAGTGATAAGCTCATGTGAAGTTTTCTTCAGGAACTTGTGAAGGTAAACTTTGTTGATGATATGGCATGCAGTGTTAATTGCTTCGGCCCAGAATCTAAAGGACTCTTGTATTCAACACAGATTGTTCTGGCCATTTCAATACGAGTTCGATTCGTTCTCTCAACCACACCATTTTTTGGCGTATAGGCAGCAAAATTCATTAGTAATACCATAATCATCAAGAAAATCTTAAATATGAGTATTTTTGAATTTAGTTCCACTATCACTTTGGATGTGCTTCAGAGATAATTCATATTTGACTGAGCTCTCTTGGTGAATGACTTGAAGATTTCAACAACTTTGCTCTTTTCATCTAGAAAGAAAACCAAAGTGTAGCTAGAAAATCATCAACAATGACTAGACCATCCTTGTTGCCTCCCAGGCTAGCATAATTTTGAGGACCAGAAAGTTCCATGTGAAGCAATTCAAGAGAACGAGTAGTAGTCATAATTGTCTTCTCTGAATGATGTTTCTTTGTAATCTTTCCAGCTTCACTGTGTAAGGCCCAATATGCGGTACTATTCTAGATCTAGATGTTTCCATCCAGATCCGGGGAAGAAGCACATATCGTTCTCACCGCGACATATGACAATGCCATATGCCCCGGATTTACAACATGATATCACAACATTATAGCTACAAGGATACAACATCTCATACAATCAGAATACAACTGGCTTAATACAATACATCAACGGAAGATACATGTCTGAGTACGGACTACAATCAAATGCCTAGTGGCAAAGGTAAAACACACCATTTCCGTAACCACACGGTTCCAGGCTCTCCGCCGGGATCCACCTAACTAGTCGTCGTCGAGTCTCCACGAAGGCGTCCAGAAGAAGAGTCGAGGTAGTAAACAACTGCAGCGTCCGAAACAGGGGCGCTAGATAATTATCTAGCGCACACTAGCGCTAAACAGCAAACGGGTCGGCCCAATAGTCAACAGGAAAAAAAATAAATAAGAGGGGAGGCCTCCTCACCTTGCTGGGCTCGGCCCAGGAAGGCAGTGGGCGGAGCTTAACTCCAGCATGCCCCGTGCGAACGGAGGCAGCGGGCCGAGGGCGCTTGCTGGGCCGCTTGGTCTGCGCTGGCCCACGCGAGGGGGGGCAGCCGAGCGGGCGAGGTCGGGGCCTCCTGGCGGCGCTGAGAGGTGTTTCCCGTGGGCTCGGGCCATGGAAGCTCCCTGGCGGCGTGGCGAGCAACTGCGTGAGAGAGCGAAGGAGATGAGGGAAGGAGGGAAAGAGGAGACGGAGGTGCAGTGGAGGCGGCTCACCGGAGCAGCTAGCGAGGCGGGGTTTGGCTCGCCGGCCGGCGCAAGGGCGCCGGATGGAGGCACGGGTGGAGAGTGAGGAGAGAGGAGGTGGGGATAGGGACGCATCTGGGCCGTTGGATCCGCCGATCCGACGGTCCAGATCGCAGGGAGTTAGAATTTTTTGGAAAATAGGCTAAATTGCGAAAATTGGGGCTATGGTGAGGGGGTGGCTGCAATTTGGCTTAGGGGAAACCCTAGAAAGGGGTAGGAGAGTGGTGGTCTTTATATAGCCCAGGTGGCTGGCAGTTTGCAAAAACATCCCCAGTTTTTCTCTCTCGCGCGCGGTGTTTACGTTCCTGACCGCCGGGGGTCCGCAGGACCTCTGATTCGGGTAAAACTTCGAACTACGCGATCAGCGCGTCGAGCCGGTGGCGTTCACCTCGCGCGGGAACCGTTCTGAGAACACTTTCCGGCGCGCTATAAAACTATCCCATTTACTTATTAAATGGGGTTTTTTGTTCCGTTGGTTGCGGCTGGTCTCGTGCGGTTTTCGCGACGGTGATCGGGTGAAACCCGTTGTCACAAAAGTCGAGTGTCAGGGTGGCAAGGGTCGGTCTTCGTCCGGTACGAGATAAGAGGGGGAAAATAATCACCGATCGATAAATCGGGGTTGCAAACACCGCAAACAAAGTAGGCAATCAACCAATTCACACCGAAAACAATTTTTTTAATTTTTGTGAAAATAATCGCTGATCGATAAATTGGTCTATTTCAATGTTGTCCCCCCCCTTTGTTGATGATTGTTTCGGTAACAGACTTTCCGAGACGGTGATCACCCCCGAAGAAGAAGAAGTCTGTTAAAACCGTGTATCGTCAGCAAGGCAAGCAAACCCCACTGATCATGTCTATAAAATCCTACTTCCCTCTCAGTCTCGCTTATGCATGTTTAGGAGATCACCGAGACAAGTTCTTACGCACAGTTGAACCCATTCCGATGCATGACCTATCATTTTGTCACCGTATTAAGAAAACCACAATCCTAGCAGATATAGGAGTTGAATGATGAGCATGTGGCCCCTGCAACTATTATTGCTTATTTGTGGGCACCCCGGACTATATGTCCGAAGCGGCCAGCTGTGTAAACTGTCATGCTCCCATGATCAGTGTCGCATGACACACAACTCGACATGGATATCATAGTATCAATGTTCATACAATACCGAATACAAAGTCATACAACAAGAAAGTCTTACACGGCCTCATCGGGCTCAAATAGTAGCGGAATAAGAAAAAGCAGGATACGTAGTAGCGGCACAATCCACAGGGCAGTTCAGAGCATAGGACGTCCTAGTAATCGCCGGTAGCATCATCGTCATATACCTGCTCCTCCAAGCCTGGCCGATGGAATAACCAGGGACAAAGCCGTGAGTACATACAAAGTACTCGCAAACCACCTAAAGAAAGAAACAAAGTTTTGCATACGAAAAAAATGGGAAGTCTATATGGTGGAGTCTTTCCTAAGGATTTCCTATCTACTCAAGATTTTTATTAAGTTGGCAAGGTTTTAAACTTGGCAAATTTTATTTCCCACAATGAATTTGGATAAGTCCTGTTCAACCTTTTTCCAACAATATCAACATCATCATCGCGAACCATAAACTCAGTACCGGGATTTCTCATCTATTCCCCACAAAGTGTGGCCTCACTATCTGTCCATGACCGTGGACTCCGGCTACTCGAATAGTTTTCACCCTGCAGAGGTTGTACACTTTACCCACCACATTCGATACATCCGCCATGTGTCCCCACGGATCGTCATACCTCAGTATGCGGGTGTCGGATAATCGACCATAGTCTTCCCCTTGCTTACCCTAGTACAGGTGATCTACCCGATGCCCACATCCTGAACTGTCCGCGTGCAAGGTCATGCTCCTCTTGGACACATGCCTTCACCGTAGTAGAGGTGCGGCAAAGTTCCGTGCCACCGCTGCCTCGGCAGCGACCTTACCTCGGACGCATCGGTAGGCTTATAGGCTTCTATGTATTATGTAGTTAGAAGATCCCCGTACTAAGATATGCAAGCTTCCAACTAGCCATGTCCCATACCAGAGTATAGTGGTTGTACTGTAAGGCTAGGTTTTGGCGGCACTTATAGAGAGTCCCTCCAGACTTTGTCCATGTCCGACGATGTTCCATAATACCAGCCATACCACCTTCTTAGGTGTATGCCGTACAATATCCGGTGAAGTATGACTATCCAAGTTGTTATGTAATGCTAAATATTAGAGCTGAGTGATGGTCTCGTTAGAATGCCGGGATCACCGGGGTTCTACTTTGTTTTCCCAAATAGGTAGGCTATGGGGTGTGTGTAGTTTGATAATAGCATGATACAATATAATAGCATGATAATAACATAACTAATACAATCCCAAACCATATGAATATAATAGCATGATACAATATAAATGATACAAAGAAAAGTAAAAATGGGTAAAGCGGAGTTTGAGTTTTGACGGTGGCTTGCAATCCTCGGCGATTTACCCTGGATCGGCTTCTTCAACGGCTTGGGAGGGGTCTTCACCTTCAGCGTAAGGCGTATCGTCTACACGTTGCGAAAAGAAATTCACCATTACAACGGGGCAATAGCAATGCACACATCACTCAATTTTTCAAACAAAAACACAAGCAAGAAAGGACAAAACAATTTCAAGATTTTCTATTTACTAAGATTTAACAAGGCAATAGGATAATTTTGGTGGATTTATTAACATGAATATTAAATAAAACTACTTTAACAAAAAGCAATGTTTTTAACCCATTTTAATCACTAACAACTTATAAATTTATTTTATTTTTATTCACTAAATGCATAACAATTTGCTACTGACCAGAGGCAATTTTAATAATAAGCTAATAATTTAATACTACTACCATAAATTCTATGGAAATGAAACTAGCAAAAGAAATAATAATAATAAAAGGGTCACCAATTTATCTAAGATAAATAATATTCTACATATACAGAAAAAGTCAAGAATAATCACAGGAATATAGACATGTCAACATTACTTTTTTAGGGTTAACAGAGAATTAATTAAAAATACTCCTAGCTGCGTAAAAGCACAATAAACTAATTGAAACTAAATCAATTATTTTGGTAATGTACAAAAATTATTCTAAACATTCAGAAATATAGAGCTTAATTTTATGCACACAACAAAATTTATTTCACTGTATTTGGAGTTGTAATTATTTTTCTAGAATTAAAATGGTGTTGCTGATGTAAATAAAAAAAGAAAATTGCAGGGCGGCCCGTCTAATTGGCTCCTATGACCGCTTCACTTTTTTTTAATCAGGTCGGGCCCAGCACATGGCGTTGGCTCTGTTTTTTTTAACCGAAGGGGTATCGGCCTCCCAGGCCGTTAGATCTAAAGAGATCTGACGACCAGGGGGCCGTCTTCCTCCTCTCGCCCAGGTAGGGCACGGGAGGGGCGCCCATGGCGGCCAGGGGAGAGTCGCACCTCGCCGGGGGCGTGGGAGGGGCGCCGCGGCCTGGGGCCCCCATTTTCCCCCAAAAATAGGGCGCGGGACGTGGGAAAGCAAGGTGCGTCGTGGAGGACAGGAGAGGTCAGTGGAGCGCTCGCCGGCGACGGGGAGGACCGGAGACGGGTGGCGGGGGTAGAGGGGCTCGTCGGGGTTCCGTTTTTGTGCTTGGGGTCGTCCTTCAACGTCTCGAACGACAGCAGCTCTGGGTAGACGTGGGCGGCGCGGCGGCTCCTCCGGGCTCCTCGTCGGCGTCTGTTCGTCGGCGTGGCTCCGGCGTGGGGTGGCGGGGAGCGGCTCGCCGGCCGGCCCTCCCGCCTCCTCCTTGTTGTTTCCTTCCCTTCCTCCTCTTCCTCCCTGTCTACTCCTTCTCTTCTGCGTCTCTCTGCTTGGGCTGGGTATCGAAAGGTACGTGGTGTCTAGGGTAAGTGGAGAGGGTGAGCTGTGGTGTGGAGTGGTGAGGCGCTGGTGGAGTGGCTTTATAGCCGAGCGGGGCGAGCGCGGCTGAGCAGCAGGTCATGGGTGCAGCGAGGGCGGTGGGCGAGCTCGTGAGAGGAGGGGCGTGGGTAGGTTCCACCGTGGCTGTTGCCGGCCACATCGCAGCCGAAGGTTGGGGGCTACACGCGCGGTGTCAGGCCACGCCAGCGATCCTCGGGATCGCCTCTTGCTGGGCACGCGAGGGCCATGAGGCTGACAGTTGGGGAATTTGAGAGAGAAGAGAGAAATACCAGGGAGAGGGAGAGAGATACGTGAGAGTGGGGGAGGTTAGAGGAATTAGGGGAGGAGTGGTTACGTTAGTTTGCTAAAAAAATTATTTAGATTTGCTGCTTAATAAAGTTTTGATGACTATCTTTATACAAAGCTCAACGACAAGATTAAGGCACAAAAGGTGTTTGTGAAAAATGCATTCATAGAACTTTTATTTAAATTTTTAATATTTCTTAATGTCATGTAAGTTATCATGATCATATATTCAAGTTATTAGGGTTTGTAGGACTTATAGGGATTTAATTGATCAAAGCTTCAATTATTTACCCAAACACAAGGTTAATGTCTAAGGGTTTTGTGGTGGTTGATTAACTCATTTCTTTTAATATAAATATATTACATAGAATATATAAGGTTTTATAATACTCATATATTTGTCTCACAAACAGAAACACAAGAAATTAAAAGGAATTGCAAGTTAAAATGCAAAGGAGCTAAATGAAGGTAGGGTTTGAGTTACTACTATGTTTGATCATGTTTGTTTTGATGTGATCATCTTAAGTTGATTTAGTTATGTGGGGAAGAATGATCTTGTCCAACTACCAACTCTCCTAAGCACATGCAAACAATCTTCATGATCACTACTACAAGAAGAAGTCACACAATTTCAAGCATTGAAACAAACAACATAACATTTCATGCAAGGTTTTTTTTGTTGGCTCAAAATTTTGGCTACCTAAGTTAACAAGAGAGCAAAAGTTGGGATGTGACAGACCTTCCTCCCTTAAAAAGAATCTCATCCCCGAGATTCACAAGCTAGCGAAGAGATGCGGGAACTCGCGCTTGAGATAGTCCTCTCATTCCCAGGTGGCTTCCTCCTCGGTGTGGTTTGTCCACTGGACCTTGTGGAACTTGATCGCGCGCTTACGGGTGACTCGGGTGGCTTCTTCTAGGATACGAAGGGGTGTCTCGCGGTATGTGAGGTCCTGGTTGATATCCACTGTGCGGTGATCAACGTTTTTGAAAACATCAGGCTTGTCCGGCACCTCCAGACACTTCTGGAGCTGCGAGACATGGAAGACATCGTGCACATCGGATAGCTCTGCTGGCAGTCTTAACTGATAGGCAACTTGGCCTCGTCTGGCTATCACCTCAAATGGTCCAATGTATCGGGGTGCTAGCTTTCCCTTTGCATGGAATCGTTGCATTCCCTTCAATGGGGTGACTTGAAGATACACAAAATCTCCAACTGCAAAAGTCACCTCTCGACGCTTTGGGTCGGCATAACTCTTCTAACGAGACTGAGCGGTCTTGAGACGCTCACGAATCAACTGGACCTGATCTTCGGCCTCCTTCAGAACATCGGGTCCAAAAATCTTCCCTTCTCCGGTCTGAGACCAGTTTAGGGGCGTGCGACACTTCCACCCATACAAAGCTTCAAATGGGGCCATCTGCAAACTCGACTGGTAGCTGTTGTTGTAGGAGAATTCTGCATAGGGCAAGCAGTCCTCCCACTTGGAACCGTAGTCTAGATCACATGCGCAGAGCATATCCTCTAGTCTCTGGTTCACTAGCTCGGTCTGGCCTCCAGTCTGCGGGTTATAGGCTGTGCTAAATGTGAGCTTTGTTCCTAGTGCCTCCTGGACTTGCTTCCAGAACCTCGAGGTAAACTGGGTACCTCGGTTAGACACAATCTCCTTCGGAACTCTGTACAGGCATACGATCCTCGACATGTACAAGTCTGCTAGATGGTGTCCTCGATAGGTGGTTCGCACGGGAATGAAGTGCGCTACCTTGGTGAGTCGGTCGACAATGACCCAGATAGAGTCATGACCCTTGCTCGACCTCGGTAGTCCGGTGATGAAGTCCATGCCTATTTGTTCACACTTCTATTCAGGAACTCGGAGTGGCTGCAGCAATCCTACAGGTATCCGGTGCTCTGCTTTGACTCTTTGGCAAATGTCACACTTGGCGACATACAAGACGATTTCACGCTTCATACCGTGCCACCAGAACAAGTCTTTCAGGTCTTGATACATCTTAGTCCCTCCAGGGTGGATGGATTAAGGTGTATCGTGAGCTTCCTTCAGGATAGTGAGCTTCAAATCCTCTAAATCGGGCACACACAATCGTCCATCGAACCAGAGAAATCCTTCATCATCTATCGTGAACTTCGGGGCCTTGCCGAGGGGCATATTCTTCTTGATTCCCTCGATACTATCGTGTCCCTGCTGTGCCTCCTTGATCTGATCAAATAGAGTCGAAGTCAGCTCGAGGTGAGCAAGGTAACCGGGTGTAACAAGCTCCAAAGACAGATTCTCGAACTCCTCGTGCAGAGCTGGCTGCGTCTCTCTGATCATTGCATTAAGGGTGCAGGGCTTGCGGCTGAGGGCATCTACTACCACGTTGGCCTTGCCGGGGTGGTAGTGGATCTCCAGATCATAATCCTTGATCAACTCGATCCATCTCCTCTGCCTCATGTTCAACTCCTTCTGCAAGAATATGTACTTCAGGCTCTTATGGTCTGTGTATATGTCGCAACGGTGGCCCATTAGGTAATGTCGCCATCTCTTGAGAGCAAGCACAATAGCGGCTAGCTCCAAGTCGTGTGTGGGATAGTTCAACTCGTGCGGCTTCAACTGTCGTGACAGGTACTCAATCACCTTGCCCACTTGCATAAGAACACAACCCAAACCAACCTTCGATGCATCGCAATACACATCAAAGCTCTTGGTCAGGTCAGGCATCGTCAACACTGGGGCGGATACCAATCTCCTCTTCAACTCCTAGAAACTGGCTTCACACTTTTCCGTCCACACAAACTTCTGGTCCTTCTTAAGAAGTTGGGTCATGGGTCGGTCAATGCTGGAGAAGCCTTCCACGAACTTGCGGTAGTATCCCACTAGTCCGAGGAATCCTCTAACTTCAGTCTGCGTGGTCGGGGCTGTCCAGTCTATGATGGACTGAATCTTGGCGGGGTCGACGGATATTCCTCCCTCTGACAATACATGTCCCAAAAATCCGACTTCCTTGAGCCAGAAATCGCACTTGCTGAACTTGGCGTACAGCTGGTGTTCACGCAAAGTCTCGAGGACTAAGCACAAATGCTTGGTGTGCTCTTCTTCAGTCTTGGAATATATCAGGATATCGTCAATGAACACCACCACAAACTTGTCGAGATACTTCATGAAGATCTTTTTCATGAGATTCATGAAATAGGTCGGGGCATTGGTAAGTCCGAAGGACATCACAGTGTACTCGAACAAACCATGGCGGGTTGTGAAAGCTGTCTTGGGAATGTCCGACTCGTGGACCTTCAGCTGGTGATATCCGGTCCTCAGATCGATCTTGGAGAAGACTCGGGCTCCGTTCAAGTGGTCGAATAGATCCTCGATCTTAGGGAGCGGGTACTTGTTCTTGATGGTCACCTTATTCAGCTTACGGTAGTCCACACACATGCGTATGGTGACGTCTCTCTTGTCCACAAAGAGAACTGGCGAACCCCAGGGTGAAGCACTGGGTCGAATCAGTCCCTTCTGGAGCATGTCATTCAGCTATTTCTTCAACTCAACCAGCTCTTCGGCATTCATCCGATAGGGTCTCTGTGCAATTGGGGATGTGCTAGGCACTAACTCGATGATAAACTCGATATCCCGATCAGGTGGCATACCGGGTAACTCCTCCGGAAAGACATCCGGGAATTCACATACAACCTTCACCTCCTCAACTGATGGCACCGAGACACTCTGATGACACAAGGCTCGGGCATTGTCTTCCTTGTCGGTGTACTCTATCTGAACTCCATCGGCACTCATGAGGTTGACTGTCCTCTTTGTGCAATCTATCCGACCTCGATACCTAGACAACCAGTTCATGCCAAGTATCACGTCTATCCCTTTTGTTCCCAGCACAATCAATTCTGCCGGAAACGTAACTCCACAGATCTCTATAGGTATACCCAGACAGGTGCGGTGTGCAGTTACCCTAGATCCGGGAATTTGCACGCTCATGACCCGTGTCAAGAGCTCGTCCTTCATCCCACTTCTATTCACAAATGACTCCGTAACAAACAAGTGTGATGCACCCGAATCAAACAAAACTTTGGTAGTTAACGAATTAACTGGAAACGTACCCAAGATAACGTCTGTTGCCTCCTGGGCTTCCTTGGCTTGCACGTGGTGCAGACGTCCCTTGGCGGCGTGGGATGCATCGCGCTGGGCATTGTTGCGGCCAGGGTTTCCTCTAGATGGTGCTGGAGCATTGGGGCATGGAGAAATATTCTTCTTGCTGGGACACTCTGTCGAATAGTGGCCTTTCTCACCACATCCAAAATAGATCGCTCCAGGGTTGCGGGGAACTCCGTCTGCTGGACACGGAACTGCAACAGGGCGAGCATGAGCATCGGGGCGTGGCGCTAGGTAAGGGCTCCTCTGAGGTTGGGTTGCTGGCCTTGGCGGCTGCGTCGGACGCAGTCGGGGGTTGCTGGATCCACCCTGCTGCATCATGCGGTGCTTGCGGTTCTCAGAGGCCATCTTGAGCTTGCCCTCCATCATGATAGCAGCATCGACAAGAGACTCAAGATCGGGGAACTGCATGGCCACCAGAACAACCAACAGCTCATCGTGTAGTCCATCCAAGAAACGGTCCTTCCGCTTCTCCTCGGTGTCCACCTCCTCCGGGGCATACCTCGACAGCTGAGTGAAGCGGTCAAGATATCCACCCACAGTCATGCCCTCTTGCTTGAGGTGGCGGAACTCGTCCTTCATCCTCCTGAACAGTGCAGTCGAGATGTGCGCCTTCTTGAATTTCTCGGAGAACTCAGCCCAGGTGATTACTTGCCCTTCAGGAAGACGGGCACGCACTCCTTCCCACCAGCTCCTTGCAGTGCCGGTGAGGTAGTGTGTGGCATACATGACCTTCTCGTTGTTTCCAACAGCGGCGACAGCAAGATTGTTCTCCATGGTGCGGAGCCAATCCTCAGCATCCATAGGCTCCTTCGTCTGCGAGAACACGGGCTGGTTGGTGTTCTTGAAATCTCGCAGCCGAGACCTGGGCTCCTCATTCCCACAAGATCCTCCGCCTCCTTGGTTGGCATTGGTGGCGGCCTGGACTAGCTGCTGAAGTGCAGCCATGTTCGCCTGGCGCTCGTCACGAGCGGCATGGCACTCCTCCATCAGCAGACGCAGAAGTTGCGCCATGCTCGGGTCGGGTGGTGGCGGTGGTGCGGGAGTTCCTCGGCATCCTGAGGTTGTTGCGGAAGATAAGATTGCTCGGGTTAGTGTCGTCCTAAGTGGGGGGTTAGGGTCTGATACGGTGAGGATAGTTCTCTCACTCATCGTTGGTTACCCCAAGTAGAAGGTGAGATGTAGCGTAGCAGCAAATTTCCCTCGGTGAAGATACCAAGGTTTGTCTCCAGTAGGACTCTCAGAAATACAAAAAGGTGCCAACAGCGCCAGAAGTTGGCTTCTGGCTAGGGAGTTTACAGGACCTACACACAGAAACAAATAACTTTGTTCCCAACGAGTACAGAGGAGTTGTCAATTCCTCCTGCCTTGCTGTTTACAAAGGATCAACGTAAGAGATAATAATAGTGGCAACTGAAAGTAAACTAAGGGTGTAAACAATAATGTGAAGATGGACCGGGGTCCCGTGATTTTCACTAGTGATGTCTCTCTCCCAAAAGACGATAAAAGTTCTAGCGAGGTAAACAAATCACAGCTGGGCAATTGACAGAATTATGAAGGCACCGCAATGCTAACTATGCTGCAAAGAAAGGAAGGGCTCAAAAGCAATGGGAAGTACGCCAAGGTAAGTAGATCGAAATCCAACTACATCTACTACGAATCATCCACCTTGAGATATCTATCTAGAACATCTCGCTGGTATTAAGTTGCGAATCCCACCCAAAGTGTAAACTCAAAGCAACAGACAACTGCATTAAAAGAACTTTGCGTAAATTAAACAATCCTTGCACCCGCAGATACAAGCACCGTTGTTTTATCCCTGGTGGCAACAGCACATCCCCTAGTCTCATGTTTCTGTCACTCAAGCTAGACATCAAGGGGCTGAACCCACAATAAAGCATAACGCTCCCTCTCGGAGTTGCAACAAACTACTTGGCCAAAGTAAAATACTACAATGGAGAACATGCAAGAATTTACTCAAGAACAAAATATAAAAGAGAAGAACCAAATATATTACTCATCACAATCTGAACATAGTCTCATAATCCATCAGATCCCAGCAAACTCAGCATAGCAACAGCAGAAATTACAATAGTGCCTCGATCATATGAGGCAGCTCACGAGGTCTTGAAAGTGGAAGCACAAAGAAGGGAGAGGTACATCACATAGCTACTGGTCATGGATCCATGGTCCAAGGGGGATTACTCACGTTACATCCGGGAGGCGTCCATGGCTATGGAAGGTATCCTGGAGGGGGTTCCTCCTCCCAGAAGGGTGCCGGGGCAGCTTCTCCAGGCAGCCCCGATCTTTAAACGGTGGCGGCGGCGGTACAGAGGCGAGTTCGCGAAAAAAAGATCGATATTAGGGGTTTCCAACCCAAGGGCTAAATATAGGCGGAAGGGGGCATCGAGGGGACCCACAGGGCAGCCAGGAGGCCCCTTGGCGCGGCCTAGGGTGGGGCCGTGCCAGGGACCCTTCTAGAGTCCCTGTGGTGGCCCCCCTCCACTGCCTTGGTGATTCCGGAAGCTTCCGGGTCGATGATTTTTTATCTGATTGTTCCAAAAAAATTGGAGCACTTTTAATGGCCAGAAAACCTGAAATACAAAAACAGCAGAAAACAACAACTGGCAGCTAGGTGCACTGGGTTAATAGATTAGTCCAAATATGCTCAAAAGTGTAGTAAAGTTCAAGCAAAACATGGCAAAGTCACACAAAACATGCATGGAGCAAGCAGAAATTATAGATATGTTTGGGACGTATCAGGGTCACTCTAACAAACTACTAAACCACACAAATCAAACAAGCATAAGATCACGAATTCGGGTAGGGGATTAAAGCAAAATCTTCCACTAGTTCTCATCTGTTTCGGGACACCATTCCCTCTTAATCTTCGGTCTCGCTTGACTTAAAACATTTTGAATAGGGTAAGAGGTATGAGAGACTTTGTTTTTATCAAAAATATTTGTAACTAACGTCCAAGCTAACTGGGCTGCTACGGTCTTAACAGAGGCTCTGATACCAAGTGTGTGGGTACCCCGTACTATATGTCCGAAGCTGCCAGCTGTGTAAACTGTCATGCTCCCATGATCAGTGTCGCATGACACACAACTCGACATGGATATCATAGTCTCAATGTTCATACAATACCGAATACAAAGTCATACAACAATAAAGTCTTACACGGCCTCATCGGGCTCAAATAGCAGCGGAATAAGCAAAAGCAGGATAAGTAGTAGCGGCACAATCCATAGGGCAGTTCAGAGCATAGCACGTCCTAGTAATCGCCGGTAGCATCATCGTCATATACCTGCTCCTCCAAGCCTGGCCGATGGAATAACCAGGGACAAAGCCGTGAGTACATACAAAGTACTCGCAAACCACCTAAAGAAAGAAACAAAGTTTTTCATAGGGATTTCATTGTTATTAAGTTGGCAAGGATTTAAACTTGGCAAAATTTATTTCCCACAATGAATTTGGATGAGTCAAGTTCATCCTTTTTCCAACAATATCAACATTATCATCGCGAACCATAAACACAGTACCGGGCTTTCTCATCTATTCCCCACAAAATGTGGCCTCACTAGCTGTCCATGACCGTGGACTCCGGCTACTCGAATAGTTTTCACTCTGCAGAGCTTGTACACTTTACCCACCACATTCGATACATCCGCCGTGTGTCCCCACGGATCGTCATACCTCAGTATGCGGGTCTCGGATAATCGACCATAGTCTTCCCCTTTCTTACCCTAGTACAGGTGATCTACCCGATGCCCACATCCTGAACTGTCCGCGTGCAAGGTCATGCTCCTCTTGGACACATGCCTTCACCGTAGTAGAGGTGCGGCAAAGTTCCGTGCCACCGCTGCCTCGATGGCGACGGGTCAGAGCACGCGCGCGTCGGGTTCTGGAAAGGGGGCCCGTGCGGCGCGGGTTGACAACGGGATGGCGATGAGGGCGCACTAGAGCGCGTGCTCGACGAGGTCAGGGGCACGCGGGCGTGGCCAGAGCACGCCTGATGCAAGCCAGGGCGTGACCACCCGGGGCTGGTGCACCTGGGGTGGGTGTCTTTGTTGCCCGGCATGTCTAGGGGAGGGTCCTTGCTATGCTGAGCACTATGGTGTGCTTGGATGATCAAGTGGGCCCCTGTAGTGATCTCTATCTCAAGGAATAGTTGGCTGCCGCAAACTTGGGAGAGAAGCTGAGGAAAAATGGTGGGGAATGAGAGTGTGCCAAGTTGTCACTTGTTGTTAGGCTTGGAAGGACTAGCATTCTGTAGATTTGCAGCTCAATTTTCCCAAGGAAAAATATACTCCCTTTGTAACGCAAGAATGGGTCAGGAACACATTGTTGAAGCTAGCATCTCCTTGGTTTGGTGGATTGTGCTGAATTTTGGTTTGGCAGGGTTATCTTGAGTGGTGCACATCTGTGTAAAATTTCATGGCCATTTGACACACCTAGATGGTACTTGCCTCACAAAGTGTCCCACTGGTCAGAAACTTCCACAAGATGGTGCACTCACAAGGATGATGGGATTTGGCTCAAATTTGGTTATTTGGTGGTGGAATCATGCTCAGAAAGTTTCAGCTCAAATGAGATCCCCTAGCTTGCACTTCCTTCACAATGCCCCTTTGTCCATCCACAATTTGGGAATTTATGGTGGGAGCTTGGCTAGGAAAATGATGGTGGAATTTGGTGTAGGCTCATGATATGATCATAAGAGGTTGCACCAAAAGTTTCACCAGCAATGGATCAAGAGAAATGGCACCTCCTTCACAAAGCTCCCTTCTGCCCCCACAGACAAATGAATTTTTCTAGAGGAAAAATTCACTTGGGCCATGCAATTTTTTTGGAGAATTTGGCAGGATATGGTGTCAATGTCATGTGGGAATTATTTGGGGATTTATAGAGCAACATAAATTGTGGTTGCTTCACAATCCTCAAATAATAGGAATATTCCTTTTATTGGAAAAGGAATACATGGCTTGAATAAAAATGTGGCTTTGATGGGTGGATCAAAGGGATGACAATGGAAAGTCTTGGATTCAAGGTTCACTTGACCATGAAAAGGAGATATTCTCCTGTTCAAGTCCAAAGATTTTCTCAGAAATCCAAACCAAATGGCAAATCCAGAAATAAATCAGGAAAGTTTTGGGAAAACGATAGTTCAAAAATCCAGGGTGTCACAGTCTCTCCGGATTCTGTGGCGTGGATTTAGTGGCGGATCGCGAGAAAATCTCAACGGCCCGTGATTGACCAATCTCAACGGCCAAATGATAACACTCAACCGAGATTAAAAACTTCGAGAAAAGTTGACATCATTTTGATTCGGAACTCAATGACGTTCGAAGCAGAATGCATGTCGTTTCAAATGTTCTTGACCATTTTAGACAGATAGAGTAGGAATGCAGAAGAATAAAAGGGGTAGGGTTCGAAACTTAGCACCTTGAAGGGAAAAGCACAACGAAGCTAAAGATGACAAGCATAGGGGACAAACTCCAAAGGAATAAAAAAGATAGAACTAGAAGCAAAAAGAAAAACGAAACAAAACGCTGAAACAAAGTAAAAGAATATGTACACTGAGGTAAAGCTACAGACTAAAAAAACGTTGCGTGAGTCTAAAATGTTTAGCTCACAACGCAACGCACATAACCTTTTCTCATCCAATGGTTTCATGAAAATATCTGCCAATTGATCATCAGTTCTAACATGATTAATCACAATATCTTCGCACTGAACATGATCACGAAGAAAATGATGAAGAATATCAATATGCTTCGTGCGAGAGTGTTGTACTAGATTGTCAGCAATTTTTATAGCACTCTCATTATCACATAAAAGAGGAATTTTCTTGACATGAATTCCATAATCTTTCAGCGTCTGCTTAAGCCAAAGGATCTGAGTGCAGCATGAGCCAACAACAATGTATTCGGCTTCAGCAGTAGATATTGAAACACAGTTTTGCTTCTTCGAAGCCCAACACACAAGAGATCTACCAAGAAAATGACAAGTCCCTGAGGTAGATTTTCGATCAAATCGATCACTAGCCCAGTATGAATCATAATACCCAATTAGATCAAACTGAGTGCCTTTGGGATAAAGTAAACCCAATGAAGGTGTGTGATCCATATATCGAAGAATTCGCTTGACAGTAATGTCATGTGATTCTTTTGGATTCGCCTGGAAACAAGAGCATATACATACTGAAAGCATAATGTCAGGTATAGATGCACATAGATATAAGAGTGAACCAATCATAGACCGATATTTTTTATTATCGAAGGGTTTTCCCTTCTCATCTCCATCAATAAACCCACGTGTTGGCATAGGTGTCTTGATAGTTTTGCATCTAGTGAGTCCAAAATTCTTCAAAAAATCTTTAAGATATTTCTCTTGAGATATGAAAGTCCTATTTTTCTATTGACGAATCTGAAGTCCGAGGAAAAACTTCAGTTCACCCATCATAGAAATTTCATTTTTCTTCAACATCTCTTGGAAAATTCTTCGGTGATATCAGGGTTAATTGGGCCAATGATAATATCATCTACATATATTTGACACACAAATAGATCACCATTATAATAGCGAGTGAAAAGAGTTGGGTTAGTTGTTCCAGGTTTCAAGCATTTCTTCAGGAGGAAATCCTTCAAGGTTCCATACCACGCACAAGGTGCTTTCTTTAACCCATACAGAGATTTGTGTAACCCCTACACCATATCAGGGTTCTTCGGTTCTTCAAAACCTGGAGGCTGCAAAACATATACTTCTTCCTCGATTTCACTGTTAAGAAAAGCACTTTTGACATCCTTTTGGTATAGCAAAATACCATTGAAATTTGGAAATGCAATTATGCCACGAATTGATTCGAGACAAGAAACTGGAGCATAAGTTTTGTTGAAATCGATACCTTCATTTGGGTGTAATCTTGTGCAACCATTCGAGCTTCGTTTCTTACCAGAATACCATATTCATCTTTCTTGTAACAAAAAATCCACTTTGTACCAATGATATTATGCTTCGTGGGTTCAGGTCTCTCAACTAATGACAAGACTTTTTTTCTCTCTCAAATTATTTAAGTTCTTTGAGCATTGCAGTAACCAATCTGAGTCCTTCATGGCTTCATCAAATTTTGATGGCTCTAGCATGGATACAAACGAAAAACTTCCACAGAGGTTAGCTAAACGAGTGCGAGATCGAGTAGTGGGACGACCTGGTTGACGAATGTCTTCGAGGATCGAATCAACATCAACTCTTCTTCGAACTCGGGTTAGGGATACTTCATTTGCTTGTGGCTTAGGTTCTCCTTTAGGATCGGCATGACCTTCGGGATTAGCTTGTCCTTCAGGATCAGCTTGTCCTTCGGGTTCAGCTTGTCCTTCGGGATTTGCATTTTCTTCGTTCATGGGTTCTTCTTAGTCCAGTTCATCATTTTTTTCAGGATTTTCATCTCCAGCGCCCCGGGCTATGTGTGGGAACATTGGATCATCATCATCCCTGTTGACTTGACGATGATTTCCTTTGACTGGACGAATCTCTCCAATAGGCATGGACCTGATCACCTCATCTAGAAGAGGTTCATCTAGATCATGAGGCAAATGCTCCTTTTGAGAACCATTAGTTTCATCAAACCTCACATTTACAGTTTCCATAACCCTCCCAAAGTGGGAGTTATACACTCTGTAAGTGTGAGAATTTGATCCATAGTCTAGAAGAAAACCTTCATGTGCCTTAGGGGAAAATTTACAGCTATGATTCTTATCTCTAATAAAACATGGAGCACCAAATACCCTATGGTACGAAAATTTAGGCTTGTTACCAGTGATAAGCTCATGTGAAGTTTTCTTCAGGAACTTGTGAAGGTAAACTTTGTTGATGATATGGCATGCAGTGTTAATTGCTTCGGCCCAGAATCTAAAGGACTCTTGTATTCAACACAGATTGTTCTGGCCATTTCAATACGAGTTCGATTCGTTCTCTCAACCACACCATTTTTTGGCGTATAGGCAGCAAAATTCATTAGTAATACCATAATCATCAAGAAAATCTTAAATATGAGTATTTTTGAATTTAGTTCCACTATCACTTTGGATGTGCTTCAGAGATAATTCATATTTGACTGAGCTCTCTTGGTGAATGACTTGAAGATTTCAACAACTTTGCTCTTTTCATCTAGAAAGAAAACCAAAGTGTAGCTAGAAAATCATCAACAATGACTAGACCATCCTTGTTGCCTCCCAGGCTAGCATAATTTTGAGGACCAGAAAGTTCCATGTGAAGCAATTCAAGAGAACGAGTAGTAGTCATAATTGTCTTCTCTGAATGATGTTTCTTTGTAATCTTTCCAGCTTCACTGTGTAAGGCCCAATATGCGGTACTGTTCTAGATCTAGATGTTTCCATCCAGATCCGGGGAAGAAGCACATATCGTTCTCACCGCGACATATGACAATGCCATATGCCCCGGATTTACAACATGATATCACAACATTATAGCTACAAGGATACAACATCTCATACAATCAGAATACAACTGGCTTAATACAATACATCAACGGAAGATACATGTCTGAGTACGGACTACAATCAAATGCCTAGTGGCAAAGGTAAAACACACCATTTCCGTAACCACACGGTTCCAGGCTCTCCGCCGGGATCCACCTAACTAGTCGTCGTCGAGTCTCCACGAAGGCGTCCAGAAGAAGAGTCGAGGTAGTAAACAACTGCAGCGTCCGAAACAGGGGCGCTAGATAATAATCTAGCGCACACTAGCGCTAAACAGCAAACGGGTCGGCCCAATAGTCAACAGGAAAAAAAAAATAAGAGGGGAGGCCTCCTCACCTTGCTGGGCTCGGCCCAGGAAGGCAGTGGGCGGAGCTTAACTCCAGCATGCCCCGTGCGAACGGAGGCAGCGGGCCAAGGGCGCTTGCTGGGCCGCTTGGTCTGCGCTGGCCCACGCGAGGGGGGGCAGCCGAGCGGGCGAGGTCGGGGCCTCCTGGCGGCGCTGAGAGGTGTTTCCCGTGGGCTCGGGCCATGGAAGCTCCCTGGCGGCGTGGCGAGCAACTGCGTGAGAGAGCGAAGGAGATGAGGGAAGGAGGGAAAGAGGAGACGGAGGTGCAGTGGAGGCGGCTCACCGGAGCAGCTAGCGAGGCGGGGTTTGGCTCGCCGGCCGGCGCAAGGGCGCCGGATGGAGGCACGGGTGGAGAGTGAGGAGAGAGGAGGTGGGGATAGGGACGCATCTGGGCCGTTGGATCCGCCGATCCGACGGTCCAGATCGCAGGGAGTTAGAATTTTTTGGAAAATAGGCTAAATTGCGAAAATTGGGGCTATGGTGAGGGGGTGGCTGCAATTTGGCTGAGGGGAAACCCTAGAAAGGGGTAGGAGAGTGGTGGTCTTTATATAGCCCAGGTGGCTGGCAGTTTGCAAAAACATCCCCAGTTTTTCTCTCTCGCGCGCGGTGTTTACGTTCCTGACCGCCGGGGGTCCGCAGGACCTCTGATTCGGGTAAAACTTCGAACTACGCGATCAGCGCGTCGAGCCGGTGGCGTTCACCTCGCGCGGGAACCGTTCTGAGAACACTTTCCGGCGCGCTATAAAACTATCCCATTTACTTATTAAATGGGGTTTTTTGTTCCGTTGGTTGCGGCTGGTCTCGTGCGGTTTTCGCGACGGTGATCGGGTGAAACCCGTTGTCACAAAAGTCGAGTGTCAGGGTGGCAAGGGTCGGTCTTCGTCCGGTACGAGATAAGAGGGGGAAAATAATCACCGATCGATAAATCGGGGTTGCAAAGACCGCAAACAAAGTAGGCAATCAACCAATTCACACCGAAAACAATTTTTTTAATTTTTGTGAAAATAATCGCTGATCGATAAATTGGTCTATTTCAATGTTGTCCCCCCCCTTTGTTGATGATTGTTTCGGTAACAGACTTTCCGAGACGGTGATCACCCCCGAAGAAGAAGAAGTCTGTTAAAACCGTGTATCGTCAGCAAGGCAAGCAAACCCCACTGATCATGTCTATAAAATCCTACTTCCCTCTCAGTCTCGCTTATGCATGTTTAGGAGATCACCGAGACAAGTTCTTACGCACAGTTGAACCCATTCCGATGCATGACCTATCATTTTGTCACCGTATTAAGAAAACCACAATCCTAGCAGATATAGGAGTTGAATGATGAGCATGTGGCCCCTGCAACTATTATTGCTTATTTGTGGGCACCCCGGACTATATGTCCGAAGCGGCCAGCTGTGTAAACTGTCATGCTCCCATGATCAGTGTCGCATGACACACAACTCGACATGGATATCATAGTATCAATGTTCATACAATACCGAATACAAAGTCATACAACAAGAAAGTCTTACACGGCCTCATCGGGCTCAAATAGTAGCGGAATAAGAAAAAGCAGGATACGTAGTAGCGGCACAATCCACAGGGCAGTTCAGAGCATAGGACGTCCTAGTAATCGCCGGTAGCATCATCGTCATATACCTGCTCCTCCAAGCCTGGCCGATGGAATAACCAGGGACAAAGCCGTGAGTACATACAAAGTACTCGCAAACCACCTAAAGAAAGAAACAAAGTTTTGCATACGAAAAAATGGGAAGTCTATATGGTGGAGTCTTTCCTAAGGATTTCCTATCTACTCAAGATTTTTATTAAGTTGGCAAGGTTTTAAACTTGGCAAATTTTATTTCCCACAATGAATTTGGATAAGTCCTGTTCAACCTTTTTCCAACAATATCAACATCATCATCGCGAACCATAAACTCAGTACCGGGATTTCTCATCTATTCCCCACAAAGTGTGGCCTCACTATCTGTCCATGACCGTGGACTCCGGCTACTCGAATAGTTTTCACCCTGCAGAGGTTGTACACTTTACCCACCACATTCGATACATCCGCCATGTGTCCCCACGGATCGTCATACCTCAGTATGCGGGTGTCGGATAATCGACCATAGTCTTCCCCTTGCTTACCCTAGTACAGTTCATCTACCCGATGCCCACATCCTGAACTGTCCGCGTGCAAGGTCATGCTCCTCTTGGACACATGCCTTCACCGTAGTAGAGGTGCGGCAAAGTTCCGTGCCACCGCTGCCTCGGCAGCGACCTTACCTCGGACGCATCGGTAGGCTTATAGGCTTCTATGTATTATGTAGTTAGAAGATCCCCGTACTAAGATATGCAAGCTTCCAACTAGCCATGTCCCATACCAGAGTATAGTGGTTGTACTGTAAGGCTAGGTTTTGGCGGCACTTATAGAGAGTCCCTCCAGACTTTGTCCATGTCCGACGATGTTCCATAATACCAGCCATACCACCTTCTTAGGTGTATGCCGTACAATATCCGGTGAAGTATGACTATCCAAGTTGTTATGTAATGCTAAATATTAGAGCTGAGTGATGGTCTCGTTAGAATGCCGGGATCACCGGGGTTCTACTTTGTTTTCCCAAATAGGTAGGCTATGGGGTGTGTGTAGTTTGATAATAGCATGATACAATATAATAGCATGATAATAACATAACTAATACAATCCCAAACCATATGAATATAATAGCATGATACAATATAAATGATACAAAGAAAAGTAAAAATGGGTAAAGCGGAGTTTGAGTTTTGACGGTGGCTTGCAATCCTCGGCGATTTACCCTGGATCGGCTTCTTCAACGGCTTGGGAGGGGTCTTCACCTTCAGCGTAAGGCGTATCGTCTACACGTTGCGAAAAGAAATTCACCATTACAACGGGGCAATAGCAATGCACACATCACTCAATTTTTCAAACAAAAACACAAGCAAGAAAGGACAAAACAATTTCAAGATTTTCTATTTACTAAGATTTAACAAGGCAATAGGATAATTTTGGTGGATTTATTAACATGAATATTAAATAAAACTACTTTAACAAAAAGCAATGTTTTTAACCCATTTTAATCACTAACAACTTATAAATTTATTTTATTTTTATTCACTAAATGCATAACAATTTGCTACTGACCAGAGGCAATTTTAATAATAAGCTAATAATTTAATACTACTACCATAAATTCTATGGAAATGAAACTAGCAAAAGAAATAATAATAATAAAAGGGTCACCAATTTATCTAAGATAAATAATATTCTACATATACAGAAAAAGTCAAGAATAATCACAGGAATATAGACATGTCAACATTACTTTTTTAGGGTTAACAGAGAATTAATTAAAAATACTCCTAGCTGCGTAAAAGCACAATAAACTAATTGAAACTAAATCAATTATTTTGGTAATGTACAAAAATTATTCTAAACATTCAGAAATATAGAGCTTAATTTTATGCACACAACAAAATTTATTTCACTGTATTTGGAGTTGTAATTATTTTTCTAGAATTAAAATGGTGTTGCTGATGTAAATAAAAAAAGAAAATTGCAGGGCGGCCCGTCTAATTGGCTCCTATGACCGCTTCACTTTTTTTTAATCAGGTCGGGCCCAGCACATGGCGTTGGCTCTGTTTTTTTTAACCGAAGGGGTATCGGCCTCCCAGGCCGTTAGATCTAAAGAGATCTGACGACCAGGGGGCCGTCTTCCTCCTCTCGCCCAGGTAGGGCACGGGAGGGGCGCCCATGGCGGCCAGGGGAGAGCCGCACCTCGCCGGGGGCGTGGGAGGGGCGCCGCGGCCTGGGGCCCCCATTTTCCCCCAAAAATAGGGCGCGGGACGTGGGAAAGCAAGGTGCGTCGTGGAGGACAGGAGAGGTCAGTGGAGCGCTCGCCGGCGACGGGGAGGACCGGAGACGGGTGGCGGGGGTAGAGGGGCTCGTCGGGGTTCCGTTTTTGTGCTTGGGGTCGTCCTTCAACGTCTCGAACGACAGCAGCTCTGGGTAGACGTGGGCGGCGCGGCGGCTCCTCCGGGCTCCTCGTCGGCGTCTGTTCGTCGGCGTGGCTCCGGCGTGGGGTGGCGGGGAGCGGCTCGCCGGCCGGCCCTCCCGCCTCCTCCTTGTTGTTTCCTTCCCTTCCTCCTCTTCCTCCCTGTCTACTCCTTCTCTTCTGCGTCTCTCTGCTTGGGCTGGGTATCGAAAGGTACGTGGTGTCTAGGGTAAGTGGAGAGGGTGAGCTGTGGTGTGGAGTGGTGAGGCGCTGGTGGAGTGGCTTTATAGCCGAGCGGGGCGAGCGCGGCTGAGCAGCAGGTCATGGGTGCAGCGAGGGCGGTGGGCGAGCTCGTGAGAGGAGGGGCGTGGGTAGGTTCCACCGTGGCTGTTGCCGGCCACATCGCAGCCGAAGGTTGGGGGCTACACGCGCGGTGTCAGGCCACGCCAGCGATCCTCGGGATCGCCTCTTGCTGGGCACGCGAGGGCCATGAGGCTGACAGTTGGGGAATTTGAGAGAGAAGAGAGAAATACCAGGGAGAGGGAGAGAGATACGTGAGAGTGGGGGAGGTTAGAGGAATTAGGGGAGGAGTGGTTACGTTAGTTTGCTAAAAAAATTATTTAGATTTGCTGCTTAATAAAGTTTTGATGACTATCTTTATACAAAGCTCAACGACAAGATTAAGGCACAAAAGGTGTTTGTGAAAAATGCATTCATAGAACTTTTATTTAAATTTTTAATATTTCTTAATGTCATGTAAGTTATCATGATCATATATTCAAGTTATTAGGGTTTGTAGGACTTATAGGGATTTAATTGATCAAAGCTTCAATTATTTACCCAAACACAAGGTTAATGTCTAAGGGTTTTGTGGTGGTTGATTAACTCATTTCTTTTAATATAAATATATTACATAGAATATATAAGGTTTTATAATACTCATATATTTGTCTCACAAACAGAAACACAAGAAATTAAAAGGAATTGCAAGTTAAAATGCAAAGGAGCTAAATGAAGGTAGGGTTTGAGTTACTACTATGTTTGATCATGTTTGTTTTGATGTGATCATCTTAAGTTGATTTAGTTATGTGGGGAAGAATGATCTTGTCCAACTACCAACTCTCCTAAGCACATGCAAACAATCTTCATGATCACTACTACAAGAAGAAGTCACACAATTTCAAGCATTGAAACAAACAACATAACATTTCATGCAAGGTTTTTTTTGTTGGCTCAAAATTTTGGCTACCTAAGTTAACAAGAGAGCAAAAGTTGGGATGTGACAGACCTTCCTCCCTTAAAAAGAATCTCATCCCCGAGATTCACAAGCTAGCGAAGAGATGCGGGAACTCGCGCTTGAGATAGTCCTCTCATTCCCAGGTGGCTTCCTCCTCGGTGTGGTTTGTCCACTGGACCTTGTGGAACTTGATCGCGCGCTTACGGGTGACTCGGGTGGCTTCTTCTAGGATACGAAGGGGTGTCTCGCGGTATGTGAGGTCCTGGTTGATATCCACTGTGCGGTGATCAACGTTTTTGAAAACATCAGGCTTGTCCGGCACCTCCAGACACTTCTGGAGCTGCGAGACATGGAAGACATCGTGCACATCGGATAGCTCTGCTGGCAGTCTTAACTGATAGGCAACTTGGCCTCGTCTGGCTATCACCTCAAATGGTCCAATGTATCGGGGTGCTAGCTTTCCCTTTGCATGGAATCGTTGCATTCCCTTCAATGGGGTGACTTGAAGATACACAAAATCTCCAACTGCAAAAGTCACCTCTCGACGCTTTGGGTCGGCATAACTCTTCTAACGAGACTGAGCGGTCTTGAGACGCTCACGAATCAACTGGACCTGATCTTCGGCCTCCTTCAGAACATCGGGTCCAAAAATCTTCCCTTCTCCGGTCTGAGACCAGTTTAGGGGCGTGCGACACTTCCACCCATACAAAGCTTCAAATGGGGCCATCTGCAAACTCGACTGGTAGCTGTTGTTGTAGGAGAATTCTGCATAGGGCAAGCAGTCCTCCCACTTGGAACCGTAGTCTAGATCACATGCGCAGAGCATATCCTCTAGTCTCTGGTTCACTAGCTCGGTCTGGCCTCCAGTCTGCGGGTTATAGGCTGTGCTAAATGTGAGCTTTGTTCCTAGTGCCTCCTGGACTTGCTTCCAGAACCTCGAGGTAAACTGGGTACCTCGGTTAGACACAATCTCCTTCGGAACTCTGTACAGGCATACGATCCTCGACATGTACAAGTCTGCTAGATGGTGTCCTCGATAGGTGGTTCGCACGGGAATGAAGTGCGCTACCTTGGTGAGTCGGTCGACAATGACCCAGATAGAGTCATGACCCTTGCTCGACCTCGGTAGTCCGGTGATGAAGTCCATGCCTATTTGTTCACACTTCTATTCAGGAACTCGGAGTGGCTGCAGCAATCCTACAGGTATCCGGTGCTCTGCTTTGACTCTTTGGCAAATGTCACACTTGGCGACATACAAGACGATTTCACGCTTCATACCGTGCCACCAGAACAAGTCTTTCAGGTCTTGATACATCTTAGTCCCTCCAGGGTGGATGGATTAAGGTGTATCGTGAGCTTCCTTCAGGATAGTGAGCTTCAAATCCTCTAAATCGGGCACACACAATCGTCCATCGAACCAGAGAAATCCTTCATCATCTATCGTGAACTTCGGGGCCTTGCCGAGGGGCATCTTCTTCTTGATTCCCTCGATACTATCGTGTCCCTGCTGTGCCTCCTTGATCTGATCAAATAGAGTCGAAGTCAGCTCGAGGTGAGCAAGATAACCGGGTGTAACAAGCTCCAAAGACAGATTCTCGAACTCCTCGTGCAGAGCTGGCTGCGTCTCTCTGATCATTGCATTAAGGGTGCAGGGCTTGCGGCTGAGGGCATCTACTACCACGTTGGCCTTGCCGGGGTGGTAGTGGATCTCCAGATCATAATCCTTGATCAACTCGATCCATCTCCTCTGCCTCATGTTCAACTCCTTCTGCAAGAATATGTACTTCAGGCTCTTATGGTCTGTGTATATGTCGCAACGGTGGCCCATTAGGTAATGTCGCCATCTCTTGAGAGCAAGCACAATAGCGGCTAGCTCCAAGTCGTGTGTGGGATAGTTCAACTCGTGCGGCTTCAACTGTCGTGACAGGTACTCAATCACCTTGCCCACTTGCATAAGAACACAACCCAAACCAACCTTCGATGCATCGCAATACACATCAAAGCTCTTGGTCAGGTCAGGCATCGTCAACACTGGGGCGGATACCAATCTCCTCTTCAACTCCTAGAAACTGGCTTCACACTTTTCCGTCCACACAAACTTCTGGTCCTTCTTAAGAAGTTGGGTCATGGGTCGGTCAATGCTGGAGAAGCCTTCCACGAACTTGCGGTAGTATCCCACTAGTCCGAGGAATCCTCTAACTTCAGTCTGCGTGGTCGGGGCTGTCCAGTCTATGATGGACTGAATCTTGGCGGGGTCGACGGATATTCCTCCCTCTGACAATACATGTCCCAAAAATCCGACTTCCTTGAGCCAGAAATCGCACTTGCTGAACTTGGCGTACAGCTGGTGTTCACGCAAAGTCTCGAGGACTAAGCACAAATGCTTGGTGTGCTCTTCTTCAGTCTTGGAATATATCAGGATATCGTCAATGAACACCACCACAAACTTGTCGAGATACTTCATGAAGATCTTTTTCATGAGATTCATGAAATAGGTCGGGGCATTGGTAAGTCCGAAGGACATCACAGTGTACTCGAACAAACCATGGCGGGTTGTGAAAGCTGTCTTGGGAATGTCCGACTCGTGGACCTTCAGCTGGTGATATCCGGTCCTCAGATCGATCTTGGAGAAGACTCGGGCTCCGTTCAAGTGGTCGAATAGATCCTCGATCTTAGGGAGCGGGTACTTGTTCTTGATGGTCACCTTATTCAGCTTACGGTAGTCCACACACATGCGTATGGTGACGTCTCTCTTGTCCACAAAGAGAACTGGCGAACCCCAGGGTGAAGCACTGGGTCGAATCAGTCCCTTCTGGAGCATGTCATTCAGCTATTTCTTCAACTCAACCAGCTCTTCGGCATTCATCCGATAGGGTCTCTGTGCAATTGGGGATGTGCTAGGCACTAACTCGATGATAAACTCGATATCCCGATCAGGTGGCATACCGGGTAACTCCTCCGGAAAGACATCCGGGAATTCACATACAACCTTCACCTCCTCAACTGATGGCACCGAGACACTCTGATGACACAAGGCTCGGGCATTGTCTTCCTTGTCGGTGTACTCTATCTGAACTCCATCGGCACTCATGAGGTTGACTGTCCTCTTTGTGCAATCTATCCGACCTCGATACCTAGACAACCAGTTCATGCCAAGTATCACGTCTATCCCTTTTGTTCCCAGCACAATCAATTCTGCCGGAAACGTAACTCCACAGATCTCTATAGGTATACCCAGACAGGTGCGGTGTGCAGTTACCCTAGATCCGGGAATTTGCACGCTCATGACCCGTGTCAAGAGCTCGTCCTTCATCCCACTTCTATTCACAAATGACTCCGTAACAAACAAGTGTGATGCACCCGAATCAAACAAAACTTTGGTAGTTAATGAATTAACTGGAAACGTACCCAAGATAACGTCTGTTGCCTCCTGGGCTTCCTTGGCTTGCACGTGGTGCAGACGTCCCTTGGCGGCGTGGGATGCATCGCGCTGGGCATTGTTGCGGCCAGGGTTTCCTCTAGATGGTGCTGGAGCATTGGGGCATGGAGAAATATTCTTCTTGCTGGGACACTCTGTCGAATAGTGGCCTTTCTCACCACATCCAAAATAGATCGCTCCAGGGTTGCGGGGAACTCCGTCTGCTGGACACGGAACTGCAACAGGGCGAGCAGGAGCATCGGGGCGTGGCGCTAGGTAAGGGCTCCTCTGAGGTTGGGTTGCTGGCCTTGGCGGCTGCGTCGGACGCAGTCGGGGGTTGCTGGATCCACCCTGCTGCATCATGCGGTGCTTGCGGTTCTCAGAGGCCATCTTGAGCTTGCCCTCCATCATGATAGCAGCATCGACAAGAGACTCAAGATCGGGGAACTGCATGGCCACCAGAACAACCAACAGCTCATCGTGTAGTCCATCCAAGAAACGGTCCTTCCGCTTCTCCTCGGTGTCCACCTCCTCCGGGGCATACCTCGACAGCTGAGTGAAGCGGTCAAGATATCCACCCACAGTCATGCCCTCTTGCTTGAGGTGGCGGAACTCGTCCTTCATCCTCCTGAACAGTGCAGTCGAGATGTGCGCCTTCTTGAATTTCTCGGAGAACTCAGCCCAGGTGATTACTTGCCCTTCAGGAAGACGGGCACGCACTCCTTCCCACCAGCTCCTTGCAGTGCCGGTGAGGTAGTGTGTGGCATACATGACCTTCTCGTTGTTTCCAACAGCGGCGACAGCAAGATTGTTCTCCATGGTGCGGAGCCAATCCTCAGCATCCATAGGCTCCTTCGTCTGCGAGAACACGGGCTGGTTGGTGTTCTTGAAATCTCGCAGCCGAGACCTGGGCTCCTCATTCCCACAAGATCCTCCGCCTCCTTGGTTGGCATTGGTGGCGGCCTGGACTAGCTGCTGAAGTGCAGCCATGTTCGCCTGGCGCTCGTCACGAGCGGCATGGCACTCCTCCATCAGCAGACGCAGAAGTTGCGCCATGCTCGGGTCGGGTGGTGGCGGTGGTGCGGGAGTTCCTCGGCATCCTGAGGTTGTTGCGGAAGATAAGATTGCTCGGGTTAGTGTCGTCCTAAGTGGGGGGTTAGGGTCTGATACGGTGAGGATAGTTCTCTCACTCATCGTTGGTTACCCCAAGTAGAAGGTGAGATGTAGCGTAGCAGCAAATTTCCCTCGGTGAAGATACCAAGGTTTGTCTCCAGTAGGACTCTCAGAAATACAAAAAGGTGCCAACAGCGCCAGAAGTTGGCTTCTGGCTAGGGAGTTTACAGGACCTGCACACAGAAACAAATAACTTTGTTCCCAACGAGTACAGAGGAGTTGTCAATTCCTCCTGCCTTGCTGTTTACAAAGGATCAACGTAAGAGATAATAATAGTGGCAACTGAAAGTAAACTAAGGGTGTAAACAATAATGTGAAGATGGACCGGGGTCCCGTGATTTTCACTAGTGATGTCTCTCTCCCAAAAGACGATAAAAGTTCTAGCGAGGTAAACAAATCACAGCTGGGCAATTGACAGAATTATGAAGGCACCGCAATGCTAACTATGCTGCAAAGAAAGGAAGGGCTCAAAAGCAATGGGAAGTACGCCAAGGTAAGTAGATCGAAATCCAACTACATCTACTACGAATTATCCACCTTGAGATATCTATCTAGAACATCTCGCTGGTATTAAGTTGCGAATCCCACCCAAAGTGTAAACTCAAAGCAACAGACAACTGCATTAAAAGAACTTTGCGTAAATTAAACAATCCTTGCACCCGCAGATACAAGCACCGTTGTTTTATCCCTGGTGGCAACAGCACATCCCCTAGTCTCATGTTTCTGTCACTCAAGCTAGACATCAAGGGGCTGAACCCACAATAAAGCATAACGCTCCCTCTCGGAGTTGCAACAAACTACTTGGCCAAAGTAAAATACTACAATGGAGAACATGCAAGAATTTACTCAAGAACAAAATATAAAAGAGAAGAACCAAATATATTACTCATCACAATCTGAACATAGTCTCATAATCCATCAGATCCCAGCAAACTCAGCATAGCAACAGCAGAAATTACAATAGTGCCTCGATCATATGAGGCAGCTCACGAGGTCTTGAAAGTGGAAGCACAAAGAAGGGAGAGGTACATCACATAGCTACTGGTCATGGATCCATGGTCCAAGGGGGATTACTCACGTTACATCCGGGAGGCGTCCATGGCTATGGAAGGTATCCTGGAGGGGGTTCCTCCTCCCAGAAGGGTGCCGGGGCAGCTTCTCCAGGCAGCCCCGATCTTTAAACGGTGGCGGCGGCGGTACAGAGGCGAGTTCGCGAAAAAAAGATCGATATTAGGGGTTTCCAACCCAAGGGCTAAATATAGGCGGAAGGGGGCATCGAGGGGACCCACAGGGCAGCCAGGAGGCCCCTTGGCGCGGCCTAGGGTGGGGCCGTGCCAGGGACCCTTCTAGAGTCCCTGTGGTGGCCCCCCTCCACTGCCTTGGTGATTCCGGAAGCTTCCGGGTCGCTGATTTTTTATCTGATTGTTCCAAAAAAATTGGAGCACTTTTAATGGCCAGAAAACCTGAAATACAAAAACAGCAGAAAACAACAACTGGCAGCTAGGTGCACTGGGTTAATAGATTAGTCCAAATATGCTCAAAAGTGTAGTAAAGTTCAAGCAAAACATGGCAAAGTCACACAAAACATGCATGGAGCAAGCAGAAATTATAGATATGTTTGGGACGTATCAGGGTCACTCTAACAAACTACTAAACCACACAAATCAAACAAGCATAAGATCACGAATTCGGGTAGGGGATTAAAGCAAAATCTGCCACTAGTTCTCATCTGTTTCGGGACACCATTCCCTCTTAATCTTCGGTCTCGCTTGACTTAAAACATTTTGAATAGGGTAAGAGGTATGAGAGACTTTGTTTTTATCAAAAATATTTGTAACTAACGTCCAAGCTAACTGGGCTGCTACGGTCTTAACAGAGGCTCTGATACCAAGTGTGTGGGTACCCCGTACTATATGTCCGAAGCTGCCAGCTGTGTAAACTGTCATGCTCCCATGATCAGTGTCGCATGACACACATCTCGACATGGATATCATAGTCTCAATGTTCATACAATACCGAATACAAAGTCATACAACAATAAAGTCTTACACGGCCTCATCGGGCTCAAATAGCAGCGGAATAAGCAAAAGCAGGATAAGTAGTAGCGGCACAATCCATAGGGCAGTTCAGAGCATAGCACGTCCTAGTAATCGCCGGTAGCATCATCGTCATATACCTGCTCCTCCAAGCCTGGCCGATGGAATAACCAGGGACAAAGCCGTGAGTACATACAAAGTACTCGCAAACCACCTAAAGAAAGAAACAAAGTTTTTCATAGGGATTTCATTGTTATTAAGTTGGCAAGGATTTAAACTTGGCAAAATTTATTTCCCACAATGAATTTGGATGAGTCAAGTTCATCCTTTTTCCAACAATATCAACATTATCATCGCGAACCATAAACACAGTACCGGGCTTTCTCATCTATTCCCCACAAAATGTGGCCTCACTAGCTGTCCATGACCGTGGACTCCGGCTACTCGAATAGTTTTCACTCTGCAGAGCTTGTACACTTTACCCACCACATTCGATACATCCGCCGTGTGTCCCCACGGATCGTCATACCTCAGTATGCGGGTCTCGGATAATCGACCATAGTCTTCCCCTTTCTTACCCTAGTACAGGTGATCTACCCGATGCCCACATCCTGAACTGTCCGCGTGCAAGGTCATGCTCCTCTTGGACACATGCCTTCACCGTAGTAGAGGTGCGGCAAAGTTCCGTGCCACCGCTGCCTCGATGGCGACGGGTCAGAGCACGCGCGCGTCGGGTTCTGGAAAGGGGGCCCGTGCGGCGCGGGTTGACAACGGGATGGCGATGAGGGCGCACTAGAGCGCGTGCTCGACGAGGTCAGGGGCACGCGGGCGTGGCCAGAGCACGCCTGATGCAAGCCAGGGCGTGACCACCCGGGGCTGGTGCACCTGGGGTGGGTGTCTTTGTTGCCCGGCATGTCTAGGGGAGGGTCCTTGCTATGCTGAGCACTATGGTGTGCTTGGATGATCAAGTGGGCCCCTGTAGTGATCTCTATCTCAAGGAATAGTTGGCTGCCGCAAACTTGGGAGAGAAGCTGAGGAAAAATGGTGGGGAATGAGAGTGTGCCAAGTTGTCACTTGTTGTTAGGCTTGGAAGGACTAGCATTCTGTAGATTTGCAGCTCAATTTTCCCAAGGAAAAATATACTCCCTTTGTAACGCAAGAATGGGTCAGGAACACATTGTTGAAGCTAGCATCTCCTTGGTTTGGTGGATTGTGCTGAATTTTGGTTTGGCAGGGTTATCTTGAGTGGTGCACATGTGTGTAAAATTTCATGGCCATTTGACACACCTAGATGGTACTTGCCTCACAAAGTGTCCCACTGGTCAGAAACTTCCACAAGATGGTGCACTCACAAGGATGATGGGATTTGGCTCAAATTTGGTTATTTGGTGGTGGAATCATGCTCAGAAAGTTTCAGCTCAAATGAGATCCCCTAGCTTGCACTTCCTTCACAATGCCCCTTTGTCCATCCACAATTTGGGAATTTATGGTGGGAGCTTGGCTAGGAAAATGATGGTGGAATTTGGTGTAGGCTCATGATATGATCATAAGAGGTTGCACCAAAAGTTTCACCAGCAATGGATCAAGAGAAATGGCACCTCCTTCACAAAGCTCCCTTCTGCCCCCACAGACAAATGAATTTTTCTAGAGGAAAAATTCACTTGGGCCATGCAATTTTTTTGGAGAATTTGGCAGGATATGGTGTCAATGTCATGTGGGAATTATTTGGGGATTTATAGAGCAACATAAATTGTGGTTGCTTCACAATCCTCAAATAATAGGAATATTCCTTTTATTGGAAAAGGAATACATGGCTTGAATAAAAATGTGGCTTTGATGGGTGGATCAAAGGGATGACAATGGAAAGTCTTGGATTCAAGGTTCACTTGACCATGAAAAGGAGATATTCTCCTGTTCAAGTCCAAAGATTTTCTCAGAAATCCAAACCAAATGGCAAATCCAGAAATAAATCAGGAAAGTTTTGGGAAAACGATAGTTCAAAAATCCAGGGTGTCACAGTCTCTCCGGATTCTGTGGCGTGGATTTAGTGGCGGATCGCGAGAAAATCTCAACGGCCCGTGATTGACCAATCTCAACGGCCAAATGATAACACTCAACCGAGATTAAAAACTTCGAGAAAAGTTGACATCATTTTGATTCGGAACTCAATGACGTTCGAAGCAGAATGCATGTCGTTTCAAATGTGCTTGACCATTTTAGACAGATAGAGTAGGAATGCAGAAGAATAAAAGGGGTAGGGTTCGAAACTTAGCACCTTGAAGGGAAAAGCACAACGAAGCTAAAGATGACAAGCATAGGGGACAAACTCCAAAGGAATAAAAAAGATAGAACTAGAAGCAAAAAGAAAAACGAAACAAAACGCTGAAACAAAGTAAAAGAATATGTACACTGAGGTAAAGCTACAGACTAAAAAAACGTTGCGTGAGTCTAAAATGTTTAGCTCACAACGCAACGCACATAACCTTTTCTCATCCAATGGTTTCATGAAAATATCTGCCAATTGATCATCAGTTCTAACATGATTAATCACAATATCTTCGCACTGAACATGATCACGAAGAAAATGATGAAGAATATCAATATGCTTCGTGCGAGAGTGTTGTACTAGATTGTCAGCAATTTTTATAGCACTCTCATTATCACATAAAAGAGGAATTTTCTTGACATGAATTCCATAATCTTTCAGCGTCTGCTTAAGCCAAAGGATCTGAGTGCAGCATGAGCCAACAACAATGTATTCGGCTTCAGCAGTAGATATTGAAACACAGTTTTGCTTCTTCGAAGCCCAACACACAAGAGATCTACCAAGAAAATGACAAGTCCCTGAGGTAGATTTTCGATCAAATCGATCACTAGCCCAGTATGAATCATAATACCCAATTAGATCAAACTGAGTGCCTTTGGGATAAAGTAAACCCAATGAAGGTGTGTGATCCATATATCGAAGAATTCGCTTGACAGTAATGTCATGTGATTCTTTTGGATTCGCCTGGAAACAAGAGCATATACATACTGAAAGCATAATGTCAGGTATAGATGCACATAGATATAAGAGTGAACCAATCATAGACCGATATTTTTTATTATCGAAGGGTTTTCCCTTCTCATCTCCATCAATAAACCCACGTGTTGGCATAGGTGTCTTGATAGTTTTGCATCTAGTGAGTCCAAAATTCTTCAAAAAATCTTTAAGATATTTCTCTTGAGATATGAAAGTCCTATTTTTCTATTGACGAATCTGAAGTCCGAGGAAAAACTTCAGTTCACCCATCATAGAAATTTCATTTTTCTTCAACATCTCTTGGAAAATTCTTCGGTGATATCAGGGTTAATTGGGCCAATGATAATATCATCTACATATATTTGACACACAAATAGATCACCATTATAATAGCGAGTGAAAAGAGTTGGGTTAGTTGTTCCAGGTTTCAAGCATTTCTTCAGGAGGAAATCCTTCAAGGTTCCATACCACGCACAAGGTGCTTTCTTTAACCCATACAGAGATTTGTGTAACCCCTACACCATATCAGGGTTCTTCGGTTCTTCAAAACCTGGAGGCTGCAAAACATATACTTCTTCCTCGATTTCACTGTTAAGAAAAGCACTTTTGACATCCTTTTGGTATAGCAAAATACCATTGAAATTTGGAAATGCAATTATGCCACGAATTGATTCGAGACAAGAAACTGGAGCATAAGTTTTGTTGAAATCGATACCTTCATTTGGGTGTAATCTTGTGCAACCATTCGAGCTTCGTTTCTTACCAGAATACCATATTCATCTTTCTTGTAACAAAAAATCCACTTTGTACCAATGATATTATGCTTCGTGGGTTCAGGTCTCTCAACTAATGACAAGACTTTTTTTCACTCTCAAATTATTTAAGTTCTTTGAGCATTGCAGTAACCAATCTGAGTCCTTCATGGCTTCATCAAATTTTGATGGCTCTAGCATGGATACAAACGAAAAACTTCCACAGAGGTTAGCTAAACGAGTGCGAGATCGAGTAGTGGGACGACCTGGTTGACGAATGTCTTCGAGGATCGAATCAACATCAACTCTTCTTCGAACTCGGGTTAGGGATACTTCATTTGCTTGTGGCTTAGGTTCTCCTTTAGGATCGGCATGGCCTTCGGGATTAGCTTGTCCTTCAGGATCAGCTTGTCCTTCGGGTTCAGCTTGTCCTTCGGGATTTGCATTTTCTTCGTTCATGGGTTCTTCTTAGTCCAGTTCATCATTGTTTTCAGGATTTTCATCTCCAGCGCCCCGGGCTATGTGTGGGAACATTGGATCATCATCATCCCTGTTGACTTGACGATGATTTCCTTTGACTGGACGAATCTCTCCAATAGGCATGGACCTGATCACCTCATCTAGAAGAGGTTCATCTAGATCATGAGGCAAATGCTCCTTTTGAGAACCATTAGTTTCATCAAACCTCACATTTACAGTTTCCATAACCCTCCCAAAGTGGGAGTTATACACTCTGTAAGTGTGAGAATTTGATCCATAGTCTAGAAGAAAACCTTCATGTGCCTTAGGGGAAAATTTACAGCTATGATTCTTATCTCTAATAAAACATGGAGCACCAAATACCCTATGGTACGAAAATTTAGGCTTGTTACCAGTGATAAGCTCATGTGAAGTTTTCTTCAGGAACTTGTGAAGGTAAACTTTGTTGATGATATGGCATGCAGTGTTAATTGCTTCGGCCCAGAATCTAAAGGACTCTTGTATTCAACACAGATTGTTCTGGCCATTTCAATACGAGTTCGATTCGTTCTCTCAACCACACCATTTTTTGGCGTATAGGCAGCAAAATTCATTAGTAATACCATAATCATCAAGAAAATCTTAAATATGAGTATTTTTGAATTTAGTTCCACTATCACTTTGGATGTGCTTCAGAGATAATTCATATTTGACTGAGCTCTCTTGGTGAATGACTTGAAGATTTCAACAACTTTGCTCTTTTCATCTAGAAAGAAAACCAAAGTGTAGCTAGAAAATCATCAACAATGACTAGACCATCCTTGTTGCCTCCCAGGCTAGCATAATTTTGAGGACCAGAAAGTTCCATGTGAAGCAATTCAAGAGAACGAGTAGTAGTCATAATTGTCTTCTCTGAATGATGTTTCTTTGTAATCTTTCCAGCTTCACTGTGTAAGGCCCAATATGCGGTACTGTTCTAGATCTAGATGTTTCCATCCAGATCCGGGGAAGAAGCACATATCGTTCTCACCGCGACATATGACAATGCCATATGCCCCGGATTTACAACATGATATCACAACATTATAGCTACAAGGATACAACATCTCATACAATCAGAATACAACTGGCTTAATACAATACATCAACGGAAGATACATGTCTGAGTACGGACTACAATCAAATGCCTAGTGGCAAAGGTAAAACACACCATTTCCGTAACCACACGGTTCCAGGCTCTCCGCCGGGATCCACCTAACTAGTCGTCGTCGAGTCTCCACGAAGGCGTCCAGAAGAAGAGTCGAGGTAGTAAACAACTGCAGCGTCCGAAACAGGGGCGCTAGATAATTATCTAGCGCACACTAGCGCTAAACAGCAAACGGGTCGGCCCAATAGTCAACAGGAAAAAAAATAAAAAAAATAAGAGGGGAGGCCTCCTCACCTTGCTGGGCTCGGCCCAGGAAGGCAGTGGGCGGAGCTTAACTCCAGCATGCCCCGTGCGAACGGAGGCAGCGGGCCGAGGGCGCTTGCTGGGCCGCTTGGTCTGCGCTGGCCCACGCGAGGGGGGGCAGCCGAGCGGGCGAGGTCGGGGCCTCCTGGCGGCGCTGAGAGGTGTTTCCCGTGGGCTCGGGCCATGGAAGCTCCCTGGCGGCGTGGCGAGCAACTGCGTGAGAGAGCGAAGGAGATGAGGGAAGGAGGGAAAGAGGAGACGGAGGTGCAGTGGAGGCGGCTCACCGGAGCAGCTAGCGAGGCGGGGTTTGGCTCGCCGGCCGGCGCAAGGGCGCCGGATGGAGGCACGGGTGGAGAGTGAGGAGAGAGGAGGTGGGGATAGGGACGCATCTGGGCCGTTGGATCCGCCGATCCGACGGTCCAGATCGCAGGGAGTTAGAATTTTTTGGAAAATAGGCTAAATTGCGAAAATTGGGGCTATGGTGAGGGGGTGGCTGCAATTTGGCTTAGGGGAAACCCTAGAAAGGGGTAGGAGAGTGGTGGTCTTTATATAGCCCAGGTGGCTGGCAGTTTGCAAAAACATCCCCAGTTTTTCTCTCTCGCGCGCGGTGTTTACGTTCCTGACCGCCGGGGGTCCGCAGGACCTCTGATTCGGGTAAAACTTCGAACTACGCGATCAGCGCGTCGAGCCGGTGGCGTTCACCTCGCGCGGGAACCGTTCTGAGAACACTTTCTGGCGCGCTATAAAACTATCCCATTTACTTATTAAATGGGGTTTTTTGTTCCGTTGGTTGCGGCTGGTCTCGTGCGGTTTTCGCGACGGTGATCGGGTGAAACCCGTTGTCACAAAAGTCGAGTGTCAGGGTGGCAAGGGTCGGTCTTCGTCCGGTACGAGATAAGAGGGGGAAAATAATCACCGATCGATAAATCGGGGTTGCAAACACCGCAAACAAAGTAGGCAATCAACCAATTCACACCGAAAACAATTTTTTTAATTTTTGTGAAAATAATCGCTGATCGATAAATTGGTCTATTTCAATGTTGTCCCCCCCCTTTGTTGATGATTGTTTCGGTAACAGACTTTCCGAGACGGTGATCACCCCCGAAGAAGAAGAAGTCTGTTAAAACCGTGTATCGTCAGCAAGGCAAGCAAACCCCACTGATCATGTCTATAAAATCCTACTTCCCTCTCAGTCTCGCTTATGCATGTTTAGGAGATCACCGAGACAAGTTCTTACGCACAGTTGAACCCATTCCGATGCATGACCTATCATTTTGTCACCGTATTAAGAAAACCACAATCCTAGCAGATATAGGAGTTGAATGATGAGCATGTGGCCCCTGCAACTATTATTGCTTATTTGTGGGCACCCCGGACTATATGTCCGAAGCGGCCAGCTCTGTAAACTGTCATGCTCCCATGATCAGTGTCGCATGACACACAACTCGACATGGATATCATAGTATCAATGTTCATACAATACCGAATACAAAGTCATACAACAAGAAAGTCTTACACGGCCTCATCGGGCTCAAATAGTAGCGGAATAAGAAAAAGCAGGATACGTAGTAGCGGCACAATCCACAGGGCAGTTCAGAGCATAGGACGTCCTAGTAATCGCCGGTAGCATCATCGTCATATACCTGCTCCTCCAAGCCTGGCCGATGGAATAACCAGGGACAAAGCCGTGAGTACATACAAAGTACTCGCAAACCACCTAAAGAAAGAAACAAAGTTTTGCATACGAAAAAAATGGGAAGTCTATATGGTGGAGTCTTTCCTAAGGATTTCCTATCTACTCAAGATTTTTATTAAGTTGGCAAGGTTTTAAACTTGGCAAATTTTATTTCCCACAATGAATTTGGATAAGTCCTGTTCAACCTTTTTCCAACAATATCAACATCATCATCGCGAACCATAAACTCAGTACCGGGATTTCTCATCTATTCCCCACAAAGTGTGGCCTCACTATCTGTCCATGACCGTGGACTCCGGCTACTCGAATAGTTTTCACCCTGCAGAGGTTGTACACTTTACCCACCACATTCGATACATCCGCCATGTGTCCCCACGGATCGTCATACCTCAGTATGCGGGTGTCGGATAATCGACCATAGTCTTCCCCTTGCTTACCCTAGTACAGGTGATCTACCCGATGCCCACATCCTGAACTGTCCGCGTGCAAGGTCATGCTCCTCTTGGACACATGCCTTCACCGTAGTAGAGGTGCGGCAAAGTTCCGTGCCACCGCTGCCTCGGCAGTTTACAGGCTTCTATGTATTATGTAGTTAGAAGATCCCCGTACTAAGATATGCAAGCTTCCAACTAGCCCTGTCCCATACCAGAGTATAGTGGTTCTACTGTAAGGCTAGGTTTTGGCGGCACTTATAGAGAGTCGCTCCAGACTTTGTCCATGTCCGACGATGTTCCATAATATCGGCCATACCACCTTCTTAGGTGTATGCCGTACAATATCCAGTGAAGTATGACTATCCAAGTTGTTATGTAATGCTAAATATTAGAGCTGAGTGATGGTCTCGACAGAATGCCGGGATCACCGGGGTTCTACTTTTTTCCCAAATAGGTAGGCTATGGGGTGTGTGGAGTAATCCTAACATAACTAATACAATCCCAAACCATATGAATATAATAACATGATACAATATAGATGGTACAAAGAAAAGTAAAAAATGGGTAAAGCGGAGTTTGAGTTTTGACGGTGGCTTGCCTTCCTCGGCGATGTACCCTAGATCGGCTTCTTCGACGGCTTGGGAGGGGTCTTCACCTGCAGCGTAAGGCGTATCGTCTACACGTTGCGAAAAGAAATTCACCATTACAACGGGGCAATAGCAATGCACACATCACTCAATTTTTAAAACAAAAACACAAGCAACAAAGGACAAAACAATTTCAAGATTTTCTATTTACTAAGATTTAAATTTTATACCACCTCAACAAGATTACATTTTATAACAAGGCAATACGAAAATTTTGGTGGATTTATTAACATCAATATTAAATAAAACAACTTTCACAAAAAGCAATGTTTTTAACCCATTTTAATCACTAACAACTTTTAAATTTATTTTAATTTTATTCACTAAATGCATAAAAATTTGCTACTGACTAGAGGAAATTTTAATAATAAGCTAATAATTTAATACTACTACCATAAATTCTATAGAAATTAAACTAGCAAAAGAAATAATAATAAAAGGGTCACAAATTTATCTAAGATAAATAATATTCTACATATACAGAAAAGTCAAGAATAATCACAGGAATATAGACATGTCAACATTACATTTTTAGGGTTAATAGAGAATTAATTAAAACTACTCCTAGCTGCGTAAAAGCACAATAAATTAATTAAAACTAAAGCAATTATTTTGGTACTGTAAAAAAATTATTCTAAACATGCAGAAATATAGAGCTTAATTTTATGCACACAACAAAGTTTATTTCACTGGATTTTGAGTTGTAATTATTTTTCTAGAGGAAAAATAGTGCTGCTGATATAAATAAAAAAAGAAAATTGTAGGGCAGCCCGTTAATTGGCGCCTACGGACGCTTCTTCTTTTTTTTTATCGGGCCGAGCCCAGCACAGGGCGTTGGCTGTGTGTTTTTTTTAACCAAATGGGTATCGACCACCCTAGGTCTTTGGATCTAAAGAGATCTGACGGCCAGGGGGGCGTCTTCCTCCTCTAGCCCAGGTAGGGCACGGGAGGGGCGCCCATGGCGGCCAGGGGCGAGCCGCGCCTCGCAGGCGGCCCTCCGGTGGCCGAAGGACGGCGGCCAAGGGCGTGGGAGGGGCGGCGCGGTTTGGGGTGTCACAACCCCAAGTTAGGTATGTGCTAGGATTAGAAAATCACTTTGCATCATGTTAAAAATTTCATAAGAAATCTATTGAAATCAAATTCAAACTCAAATGGGAGAAGAAACACCCCCAGATGAATTAATTCAAAAGGCCAGAAATAAATCTTCTCCAAAAATTCATGTTTGATTTTTGAAAAGTCTTATAAATGAGTGTGATCACATATAAAGTGATGTGGGACCAACCACATGCTCATGGATTTTTCAAATATTCAAACAGGACCTTGGAATTAATCAAAAACCCCTATTTGATTTAAAATTCAAATGTTTTGAATTTTAAAAAGTGCCAAACTTTACAAGTGGCTAGTCTAATATATTATAAGGCCATGTAAAAAGTTTTAGCATTTAATAAAATGCCTAGATATTTATTTAGCACAGCAAAACAAATTACAGAAAAGAAAAACAGAAAGGAAAGATTAAACAGAAAAGAAAAATAGAGAAAACCTTACCTGACGCCTAGGCGAAGCCAGCCCATCTGGCCCAGCCGGCCCAAAGGGGCACAGGGGTCCTCTTCCCCACCCCGCGCCTCCAAGGTGCTCGGTGGAATGCCGCCGAGCTAGCCGAGCACGGCGACGTCCCTGCGGTCGCCACCAGCCCCTCTGGAGCCTCCTAGACGCGCCTCGCAGCTCCTGGAGACGCCGTGCGTCCATTCCCCCCTCCAGAGCCTCTCCCTCTCACTCCCGCGACGAACTCGACGACGACCCGAGCGCCACTGTCGTCATGGCTTGAAGCCCACGTGGCCACCGCCGTCCCCGAGCCGCGCCATCGTGTCCATCGTCTTCGCCTTCGTCGTCTACGCCGAGCCGCAAAAGGAATCGCCCCGGGACGCTCTGTAGCCGACGTGCGCTTCATCGTTTTCCACTCCGGCCGCCGCGGATCCACTTCGAATTCCCGCGCCACCGTGACCTCCCCACCTCCATCAGCTGCTCCGTCGTGTTCCTAGCACCACGGTGAGCTTTTCCCCTAACCTATCGAAGCCTCGCTCGCCCTCTATACCTTTCCACAATGAGAGCCGAAGCATCCCGCCGCCGTGGTCCATGTCGGCGAGCCCCCGCTACGCAATCGAGCTCGCCGCCGTGTCCATGGTGATCCCCTCGCTCCGCTGCTCCTTTTGCACCTACGCCCGCTCCAAATGGCGCACCCCAGCGAGCTTTACCCCGAGCCCGTGCCTCCGCCGCCGCCAAAGCTCGTTGCCGACGACGTTCCGGTGCACCCCCCCCCGCCCTGGTTCTTGGTTCCATTCGATGCGCGGCGCCAAGAGCTCCGTCTCAGTGGTCGCAGCACTCGATTTGGGCCAGGGATTCGAGAACCCGAGTAGCGCCGCCGCGGTTTTGGTCACCGGCGGCTAGCCGCCGGCGAGTCCGACGTGAACGTCATTAGCTTAGCACTAATCCCTCTCCCTCCAGTCACTGACAGTGGGCCCAGGACCCTTAATCTAATTAGGATTAGATTAACAACACGGTTTAGTTAACCCAGCCACTGACCAGTGGGTGCCAGCAGTCAGCCCCCCTTACATCAGCCTGACGCCATGCCTACGCAGTAAATCGAATAATTGATTTATTTAAATCCAGAAAATCTAGAAAAAGGCTGAAACTTTGAAAATTCATAGAAAATTCATATTAACTGCAAATTTAACATATAATATATGAAAAGTGATCAGGAGAAAATAATCTATCCAAATATACAACTTTCAACTATGTGTGAGTTGAATTTAAAATGGGACCAGTAGAATTTTCTTTTTGGTTTAATTGGAATTTAATCAAATTAAATTCAAATGCTTTTGCAATTTGAACCTTAGAAACATACCCCAATTTCACTTGAACATCAGAGGCATATTATACACATGTCAAGATGAATTACATTTGATCAAACAATAGCATTTGCAACTTGTCTAAATTGAATTCAAATTGGAGTTTGAATTTGCAATTCATTTGCAATATACTCCATTTAAATGGAATTGCCTCACACATCAGAAGCATGCAAACCAAGTTTCAACCTTCAACCATGTGCTTGTGCATTGTATTTACTTTGCTACCTTGGTTGTTGTTTGTCGAGTAGAAGTTGAACCAGAACAGGAGGCTGCCCCCTTCGTTGAAGATCCCAAGACTGAACCTCGTCAGCAAGGCAAGCAACCCCCTTTGATCATGTCGATAAAATCCCACTTCCCTCTCATGTCTCGCTTATGCATTGTATAGGATGATTACCATGCTACGTTTCTACCGCATAGATGAACCCATTCGTTTGCATGACCTATCATTTGTCACAGTAGTAAGCAAACCACAATCCTAGCAAATGTACGAGTTGGTTGTTATCATGTGACCCCTGCAACTGTTATTTCTTATTGCATGCTTAGAGTGGTACACTGTTGATACTGTTATGTGAGTCGGGATGGTAGTGATCATGTTGATGATGGTGGAAATGTGTTGGTGAATCTACCCTAATACAAGGTGAACGATGAGAGGCTGTGTAGGAGTACACAATGGGTTGTCTCGTTGAACACCGCCCTAAGTCTGAGTTCTTGTGTGGTGATCCAAGATGAAGAGTACAACCACATATTGGGCTCACTGACCCCTCTCAACCTATTAGCTCATCCCTTTCGATGTCCAGATGTCGCAGTTGTTCGGAGTTCATGTAGGTTTGTGTCCTGGCTGCTAAGTGAGAGAACGGCTCAACCGAGACCGGCTTATGCACCACGCACACATCATCTGGGTCCACTTCGGTAAACCGGCCGGGTTCACGATAGTGGTAGCCAACCCAGGTAGGCGGCTTTCTTGGACTAGATCTGCTATGAGGTAACAGTTTTGGTGAGCATCCTCGCCGACACTTCTTGGACGGTGTCGAGTACAAAGGCGGTAACTGATGATCATGTGTGTGTAGCGGTACACAACTGCAGGGTTAACAAAACTATTCGAATAGTCGCGTCCACGGTTAAGGACTGCTTGGAAAGCTTAGCTTGATTATTAGACAACTTGAACTGGATACTTATAAAACTTACCAAGATAAGCGTGAGTGCTATGGCGTGCTTTCTCGTGGGGAAGTCGAGGAAGGCACCATAGTGGTGTAATTGATTGGAGATGTAGTGGACTCGTGTACGCTTCTTACCTCAAGTCTGGCACTCATAGTTCAGGACTAGCCAAGTCAAAGCTGGCACTTCTGCAATTGAATCCCACCTCCCTTTACCTTGATACATGTGCATGAGTAGTATAGCTCCTATGTAAGTCTTGCTGAGTACTACTTTGTACTCACGTTTTCTTATTTTATGTTTTAGATGAACCCACTGACCCCGAAGGTGGATTCTTCCTCGAGCTCGACGACTGAATACCAAGCTAGTGTAGTCCCAGTCAGACGACTGGTTCCCTCGTGGAGGGCTTGTGTTTAAATAAGGCTTCTTAAGCCATTTGTTAAACTTGTCTGTACTCAAACCTACTTTGCTTACACTTGTTTGTTGTAATGTTGGATCAGACTTGTGATCTCTGTGTGCACTCTATGAGAGTTATCAATAAAATGTATACTTTGTAGAGAATTGCAATGATACCTTCTGTTCATACAAGGCATGTGTGTTGCGTGTATGTTTATAACATGCATGTCTTTGTATGGGTTTTCGAGACCTTAGTTTTGATCTGGCTGGCGGTATTTTATACACCAAGTGGCCCTTAGATGTGCGCAGCTTGGGGCATCGCGATGCGATTGCTCGAGACAATGTCTCGTGCACACTTTGTGGTATGATCGAGCCCGCCCTAGACCCCGACTAAGTGATTGGGCTGGAGTAAGTCTATGTAAGAGTTATGAGATAGTCGATAGTATGGTTGAGGTGACTTGTCTGTGAATATGGGAGATCATCACCCATATCTTTAGACTTGTGTGTGGACGATGAGGACCCATCACAGTTGATCATCCGGCCTGGATGGGATGCCCCTCACGTATGATGCTTTCCAAGAACGTTCTGTGCTTGGCCTTTTCTGCTTAGACAAGTGGGTACGGTTCTCGGCTCTCCATATGACTATGTCGTAGCGGTACTTGCATAAGCTAACTCCGGGTCCCGACAGACTTAGTATCAGAGCAGGACTGACTGTAGGATTATCAGCCTTGGCCGAAGTCGAGTCTAGCTTGCTATAGTTATATAGTTACTCTGGGTATATAAGGGAACAACATAAGGCTTCTTTTTTTCTCCTTACCCCCTTCGTTCTGAGTTCTGAGTCACCCTCATCTTGTTCTACGGGAAGATATGACTAGGCTCATCTATGTATTACTAGAACATCTTGTTGTTTGCTTCCTTGTAGCCGTAGGAACGTTGTGTTCGGTTTACTAGCGTAGTTGTGCTTCCTGATTTCTTACATCGTATGTAAGTGTTGTTTCCATGTTGTAAGAAATAGTCTTTTCTTGCAATTACAGCCGTTATGCTGTCCGAGTCATTCCAAGTTTCTTCATAATCTGATGCATTTGCAAACTGCTTCTTTCTGTTTCAGATGACAGATCTTCCCCCTCGACAGATTGTTCGTCTGACTAGGTGCCTCGGTGTGTATGGGCATCCTGCTATACTGATCGAGATGATGTCCTTCATTGGATATCGATGGTACCCTGAGTACACAGTTGAGGAGCAGTTCCTTGACTTCAACAAGACCCAGTTCCACTGCATTGTCAGGATCTACCCGCACCACACTGGAGTCACTCAGCCTATCCACTTTGGACATGGCATTGGCATGACCGAGAACATGGTTGTGCAGGATGCTACATACTCATGTATTACCCTGCTGAGAGAGGAGCACGCTATGCTTGGAGGCACATCTTTCCGCTATATCCCTACCGCACTTCCAGGAGAAGAGGGGTATTACACCGGATTGTACACAGATCACTCTTTGGAGGATCCTTTACTTCAGATCACTGCTCGGCACGCTTGTGATAGAGATCGTGATGCACGTGCCCTTCGTTTTAAGCTTCACGCCACCCGTGTCCGTCTGTATCGAGCACTTACACTTCTGGCTCCATTTGTGAGTGTTGGATCAGTGGAGTATGATGCTATCTACCCAGTCAGGGCACAGATGCCTTCTCGAGTTGCTTGGCCCGAGATTGGAGGCATTTTTCTACCCCGTGGTCCTCTGCTTCCACCCTACGCTGGACCTAGGCCCCATCCTTGCCCAAATGGATATCAGGGTCCACAGGCCTCCGTGTTTTCCGATGGTCACCTTCAGCTACCGGGTTACGCAGGTAACTTTTACGAGGACTACTATGGAGATGGAGGTGAGTGAGACCGCCTGTGGTCTTACTTTAGTGAGGATGTAGTAGTATCTTAGTATATTGTACGCAAGGTGTTCTAAGTTCCAGAGGCTTAGATAAATAATGTATAGGAAGTCAGAGTGCCTCTGAAGGATGTATCATCTTCATCACGTTTGTATTAGCTTGGAGCTTGTACTAAAACGATGTATGGTTTGTATGACAGCTTGTGAATATATGGCTTGTATGCTTTTATCACCATGTTGTCAAGATGATTACTTCCTTTGCTCTGTGATTCTTCCAGTACCTTCAATACCTTGTTTAGACTCTTCCAATCAACTCTGTTTGACTTTGGTTTTCACCTTCAGGATGTCTCAAGGAACCCGTGGCCAGCTTGGTCGTGCCCATGGTCGTGGGAATGAACCGAAGGAGGGAAATCTTCTACCCCCACCCACGATGGCTCAGGTTCTGATGGAGGTTGAGAGGAACCGCCAAGACTCTCACCATTTGATGGAGGTCATTGCCCACAACACCAGTCAGCAGCGCAACGAGTTGGTGTCCTTGAATGACTTCATCCGACTTCATCCCCCGGTTTTCAGCTACTCCACCGAGCCCCTTGACGCCGATGACTGGCTTCGCAGCATCGAGAGGAAGCTCCAGGCAGGCCATGTCGCTGATGGTGACAGGGTCAGCTATGCCACTTACCACCTCGAGGGTGCAGCTAGCTCTTGGTGGGAGAATTTCCTGAACATGCGTCCCGTTGGACCGCCCACAACTTGGGATGAGTTATGCACTTCATTCCGTGAGCACCACATTCCAAACGGTCTTATGGACCGCAAGCGTGCGGAGTTCTGCAACCTCACCCAAGGAAGAAGGACTGTTGACGAGTTTAGTCGTGAGTTCAACCGACTGGCTCCTTATGCTACTGAAGAGGTCTCCACCGATGCCAAGAAGCAAGAGAGGTTCCGCCGTGGACTCAATACCGGACTCTGTCGTGAGCTCAACCTACATTACTTTGCCACCTTCCAGGTCCTTGTCAACAAGGCCATCAAGGCAGAGGACATGAACACCCCCAATGACTTCCGCAAACACCCTAGAGATGATGGTTCATCCAGTTCAGGCTCTCAGAAGCGCAAGATCTGGATCCCCAACAGCATGTTTCGTCAGAACAACCCACCGAGGCCATCCTATGTGGCGCCTCGTCCACCAACTTCGTTCCACCCCGCTCCACCAAACAACCCAGCTCCACGCACTGTCTTTGGAGCCTGTTACAAGTGTGGTCAGGCAGGCCACTACTCCCGCGAGGGTCCCTAGAACCAGCTCCAGAATCAGAATGCTCCACCCCGTGCCGGAGGTAACAACAATGGTCGTGGCAAGCCACCCCCGAAGGTCTACACCACCAAACCCGCTCCTCCCGCCACCCGTGGACGTGTGAATCAGATTGCCGCCGAAGAGACTGACGACACCACTGACGTCATTCTTCGTACGCTCCCAGTCAATTATGTTCCTACTTCTGTTCTTTTCGACCCAGGAGCATCTCATTCATTCATGTCGGAAAGTTATGCACTTCGTCATGAGTTATCTTTTGTTGAATTGTCCACCCCAATGATTATTCAAACTCCAGGGTCAAGATGGCAAACTAATAGAGTAAGCCATGGTAATCAAATTGCAATTGAGGGTTTAGTATTCCTTGCTTCACTCATAGCCCTCAAGTCTTCAGACATTGATGTAATCCTTGGCATGGATTGGCTATCAAGGCAGAATGCCTACATTGATTGCAAAGGCAAATCAGTGAAACTCACCCACCCTTCAGGCAAGACAGTTAACTACACCTCACCCAGAACAAGAACCCAGGTGTATTCTTTGAATGTACTTCCCCTTCCCGACCTTGAAGATATTCTGGTGGTTCGTGACTTCCCGGATGTCTTTCCTGAAGAGCTGCCGGGAATGCCACCCGACAGATGTGTAGAGTTCATAGTGGATCTTATTCCCGGAACCGCACCAATTTCCAGACGCCCATACAAAATGGCCCCACGTGAGTTAGCTGAGCTTAAAACCCAACTTGAAGCTTTGTTGGACAAAGGATTCATCCTCCCTAGCTCATCGCCATGGGGTTGCCCCGTTCTGTTCGTAACGAAGAAAGATGGAACAGAAAGGATGTGCGTAGACTATCGCCCGCTAAATCTAGCGACGATAAAGAACAAGTACCCATATCCCAGGATCAATGATCTTTATGATCAACTTGCTGGATCCTCTGTCTTCTCCAAGATGGATTTGAGATTAGGTTATCATCAAATCAAAATCCGAAACGAGGACATTCCAAAAACGGCTTTCACTACTCGTTATGGTCTTTACGAGTACACCGTCATGTCCTTTGGTTTAACCAATGCCCCCGCCACTTTCTCGTGCATGATGAATTCGATCTTCATGGAATACCTAGATAAATTTGTTGTAGTTTATCTTGATGACATTCTCATCTACTCGAAGAACGAACAACATGCAGAACACCTAAGGCTAGTATTGATGAAACTTAGAGAGCATCGCCTGTATGCTAAATTCTCCAAGTGTAAATTTTGGCTACCAGAAGTGACCTACTTAGGCCACGTGATTTCTCCAAAAGGCGTTGCTGTGAATCCCGAGAGAGTTCAGGCCGTCCTTGACTAGACTCCACCTGAATCGGTTAAGCAAGTTCGGAGTTTTCTTGGCCTAGCCAGCTATTTCTGCCGCTTCGTCGAGAACTTTTCTAAAGTTTGAAAGCCTCTAACCGAACTCCTCAATAAAGATAATAAATTCCTATGGATTCCCAAGTGCGAGGAAAGGCTTCAAGAGCTAAAAAGGAGATTCACTTCTGCACCCGTACTTGCGCCTCCAGACACCAAAAAGGATTTCGAGATCTTTTGTGATGCATCACGGCAAGGGTTAGGATGCATACTTATGCAAGATAGACATGTGGTAGCTTATGCTTCACGCCAGTTGCGGCCACATGAAGAGAACTATCCTACCCATGATCTTGAACTCGCTGCCGTAGTTCATGCCCTGACAACTTGGCGACATTACCTCCTTGGTAATCGTTGTGAGATCTATTCCGACCACCAAAGCCTCAAATACATCTTCACCCAACCAGAGCTTAATCTCAGGCAAAGACGCTGGATTGAGTTGATAAAATATTACGACGTAGGAATTTCTTACACCCCAGGCAAAGCCAATGTCATGGCTGATGCACTAAGTCGTAAGTCGTATTGTAACAACCTCATGTTACAACAGTATCAACCACTTCTTCATGAGTAATTTTGCAAGATCAATCTTGAGATTGTTCCTCATGGATATCTTTCTACCTTGGTGGCGAAACCAACTCTTGATGATCAAATCGAAGTTTCCCAAAGGCGTGCACGAGGTGTTCGCCGGATCAAAGAGAACATTGCTAGCGGAATTGCTAGATGTTTCTCCACAGATAGTAAAGGAACAGTATTCTTTGGAAATCGTTTGGTAGTAACTAAAAATAGGGAACTAAGGCAACTCATCCTCAAGGAAGCCCATGACACACCCCTCTCAATTCATCCCGGTAGCACAAAAATGTACCGAGATCTACGCCAGAGATTTTGGTGGACTAGGATGAAGAGAGACATTGCTCGATTTCTTTCCGAATGTGATGTTTGTCGTTGCATTAAGGCCGAACATCAAAGACCTGCTGGTACACTTGAACCTTTGCCCATTCCAGAGTGGAAATGGGACAAAGTCGGTATGGACTTCATCACCGGCTTTCCAAAAATCCAGAAAGGAAACGATGCCATCTTCGTTTTCATAGATAGGCTTTCCAAAGTTGCTCACTTCCTTCCAGTTCACGAGTCTATAACTGCTAGCCAGTTAGCGGACTTGTACGTCTCTAGAATTGTGTCTCTTCACGGTGTTCCTTTCGAAATCAATTCTGATCGTGGTAGCCTTTTCACCTCTAGATTCCGGGGAAGCTTTCAGAATGCTATGGGAACTCATCTCTCCTTCAGTACAGCTTTCCATCCTCAGTCTAGCGGTCAAGTCGAAAGGGTTAACTAAATTATCAAGGACATGCTCAGAGCTTGTGTTATCTCATTCGGAAAGAATTTGGAGAAGTCTCTTCCATTCGCCGAATTTTCTTATAACACTAGTTTCCAATCTAGTCTGAACATGGCTCCTTTTGAACTCCTATATGGACGACGATGTCGAACACCCCTAAACTGGTCAGAAATCGGTGAAAGACAATTCTTTGGACCGGATATGATCAAGGAAGCAGAAGATAAAGTTCGCATTGTTAGTGATCAATTGAAAGCAGCCAAGTCTCGTCAGAAAAGCTACTATGATCGTCATCATAGGCAAGAGAGCTACAATCTGGATGAGAAGGCTTACCTTTCTTGTTACTCCTCTGAAGGGAACCCAGCGTTTCGGTATCAAAGGCAAGTTGGACCCACGTTACATCGGACCTTTCCGCATTCTTACTAAATGTGGAAAAGTTTCCTACCAACTTGAACTACCCCCGCACTTTCCCGAGTACATGATGTATTCCATGTGTCAAAACTCAGGCGTTGCTTCAAGGACCCCTTCCGCGAAGTCGACCATGAAACGCTTGATCTCCAAGATGACCTTTCTTATCTAGAATACCCCGTTCGTATTCTTGATTCAGCAGAGCGTGTCACTCGTCGTCAGAAGATTAAGTTTCTGAAAGTGCAATGGTCACACCACTCTGAGAGAGAAGCCACGTGGGAAAGAGAAGACCGTCTCCGTGCCGAGTACCCCTCCTTTCTCCCGCAGACTTCTGAATCTCAGGACGAGATTCTTTTGAGTGGGGGCGAGTTGTCACAACCCCAAGTTAGGTATGTGCTAGGATTAGCAAATCACGTTGCATCATGTTCAAAATTTCAAAAGAAATCAATCGAAATCAAATTCAAACTCAAATGGGAGAAGGAACACCCCCCAGAAGAATTAATTCAAAAGGCCAGAAATAAATCTTCTCCAAAAATTCATGTTTGATTTTTGAAAAGTCTTATAAATGAGTGTGATCACATATCAAGTGATGTGGGACCAACCCCATGCTCATGGATTTTTCAAATATTCAAACAGGACCTTGGAATTAATCAAAAACCCCTATTTGATTTAAAATTCAAATGTTTTGAATTTTAAAAAGTGCCAAACTATACAAGTGGCTAGCCTAATATATTATGAGGCCATGTAAAAAGTTTTAGCATTTAATAAAATGCCTAGCTATTTATTTAGCACAGCAAAACAAATTACATAAAAGAAAAACAGAAAGGAAAGATTAAAAAGAAAAGAAAATAAGAGAAAACCTTACCTGACGCCTAGGCGAAGCCAGCCCATCAGGCCTAGCCGGCCCAAAGGGGCACATGGGTCTTCTTCCCCACCCCGCGCCTCCAAGATGCTCAGTGGAATGCCACCGAGCTAGCCGAGCACGGCGACGTCCCTGCGGTTGCCACCTGCCCCTCTGGAGCCTCCTAGACGCGCTTCGCAGCTCCTAGAGACGCCGTGCGTCCATTCCCCCCGTCGAGAACCTCTCCCTCTCACTCCCGCGACGAACTCGACGACGACCCGAGCGCCACCTTCGCCATGGCTTGAAGCCCGCGTGGCCACCGCCGTCCCCGAGCCGCAGAAGGAATCGCCCCGGGACGCTCTGTAGCCGATGTGCGCTTCATCGTCTTCCACTCCGGCCGCCGCGGATCCACTTCGAATTCCGGCGCCACCGTGACCTCCCCACCTCCATCAGCTGCTCCGTCGTGTTCCTAGCACCACAGTGAGCTTTTCCCCTAACCTATCGAAGCCCCGCTCGCCCTCTGTGCCTTTCCACCATGAGAGCCGAAGCATCCCGCCGCCGTGGTCCATGTCGGCGAGCCCCCACTACGCAATCGACCTCGCCGCCGTGTCCATGGTCATCCCCTCGCTCCGCTGCTCCTTTTGCACCTACGCCCGCTCCAAATGGCGCACCGCACCGAGTTTTACCCCGAGCCCGTGGCTCCACCGCCGCCAAAGCTCGTCGCCGACGACGTTACGGTGCACCCCCGCCCTGGTTCTTGGTTCCATTCGATGCGCGGCGCCAAGAGCTCCGTCTCAGTGGTCGCAGCACTCGATTTGGGCCAGGGATTCGAGAACCCGAGCAGCGCCGCCGCGGTTTTGGTCACCGGCGGCTAGCCGCAGGCGAGTCTGACGTGAACGTGATTAGCTTAGCACTAATCCCTCTCCCTCTAGTCACTGATAGTGGGCCCAGGACCCTTAATCTAATTAGGATTAGATTAACAACACGGTTTAGTTAACCCAGCCACTGACCAGTGGGTGCCAGCAGTCAGCCCCCCTTACATCAGCCTGACGCCATGCCTACGCAGTAAATCGAATAATTGATTTATTTAAATCCAGAAAATCCAGAAAAAGGCTGAAACTTTGAAAATTCATAGAAAATTCATATTAACTCCAAATTTAACATATAATATATGAAAAATGATCAGGAGAAAATAATCTATCCAAATATAAAACTTTCAACTATGTTTGAGTTGAATTTAAAATTGGACCAGTAGCATTTGCTATTTGGTTTAATTGGAATTTAATCAAATTAAATTCAAATGCTTTTGCAATTTGAACCTTAGCAACATACCCCAATTTCACTTGAACATTAGAGGCATATCATACACATGTCAAGATGAATTAAATTTTATCAAACAATAGCATTTGCAACTTGTATAAATTGAATTCAAATTGGAGTTTGAATTTGCAATTCATTTGCAATATACTCCATTTAAATGGAATTGCCTCACACATCAGAAGCATGCAAACCAAGTTTCAACCTTCAACCATGTGCTTGTGCATTGTATTTACTTTGCTACCTTGTTTGTTGTTTGTCGAGTAGAAGTTGAACCAGAACAGGAGGCTGCCCCCTTCGTTGAAGATCCCGAGACTGAACCTCGTCAGCAAGGCAAGCAAACCCCCTTTGATCATGTCGATAAAATCCCACTTCCCTCTCATGTCTCGCTTATGCATTGTATATGATGATTACCATGCTATGTTTCTACCGCATAGATGAACCCATTCCTTTGCATGACCTATCATTTGTCACAGTAATAAGCAAACCACGATCCTAGAAAATGTAGGAGTTGGTTGTTATCATGTGACCCCTGCAACTGTTATTTCTTATTGCATGCTTAGAGTGGTACAATGTTGATACTGTTATGTGAGTCGGGATGGTAGTGATCATGTTGATGATGGTGGAAATGTGTTGGTGAATCTACCCTAATACAAGGTGAACGATGAGAGGCTGTGTAGGAGTACACCGTGGGTTGTCTCGTTGAACACCGCCCTAAATCCGAGTTCTTGTGTGGTGATCAAAGATGAAGAGTACAACCACACATTGGGCTCACTGACCCCTCTAAACCTATTAACTCATCCCTTTCGATGTCCAGATGTCGCAGTAGTTCGGAGTTCTCGTAGGTTTGTGGCCTGGCTGCTAAGTGAAAGAACGTCTCAACTGAGACCAGCTTATGCACCACGCACACAACATCTGGGTCCACTTCGGTAAACTGGCCGGGTTCACGATAGTGGTAGCCAACCCAGGTAGGCGGCTTTCTTGGACTAGATCGGCTATGAGGTAACAGTTTTGGTGAGCATCCTCGCCGACACTTCTTGGACGGTGTCGAGTACAAAGGCGGTAATTGATGATCATGTGTGTGTAGAGGTACACCCCTGCAGGGTTAACAAAACTATTCGAATAGCCGCGTCCGCGGTTAAGGCTTGCTTCGAAAGCTGAGCTTGATTATTACACAACTTGAACTGGATACTTATAAAACTTACCAAGATAAGCGTGAGTTCTATGGCGTACTTTCTCGTGGGGAAGTCGAGGAAGGCACCATAGTGGTGTAATTGATTGGAGATGTAGTGGACTCGTGTACGCTTCTTACCTCAAGTCTAGTACTCGTAGTTCAGGACTAGCCAACTCAAAGCTGGCACTTCTGTAATTGAACCCCACCTCCCTTTACCTTGATACATGTGCATGAGTAGTATAGCTCCTATGTAAGTCTTGCTGACTACGACTTTGTACTCACGTTTTATTATTCTATGTTTTAGATGAACCTACTGACCCCGAAGGTGGATTATTCCTCGAGCTCGATGACTGAAGACCAAGCTAGTGTAGTCCCAGTCAGACGGCTGGTTTCCTCGTGGAGGGCTTGTGTTTAAATAAGGCTTCTTAAGCCATTTGTTAAACTTGTCTGTAGTCAGACCTACTTTTCTTTTATACACCAAGTGGCCCTTAGATGTGCGCAGCTTGGGGCATCGCGATGCGATTGCTCGAGACTCTGTCTCGTGCACACTTTGTGGTATGATCGAGCCCGCCCTAGACCCCGACTAAGTGATCGGGCTGGAGTAAGTCTATGTAAGAGTTATGAGATAGTCGATAGTATGGTTGAGGCGACTTGCCTGTGAATATGGGAGTTCATCACCCATATCTTTAGACTTGTGTGTGGCCGATGAGGACCCATCACAGTTGATCATCCGGCCTAGATGGGATGCCCCTCACGTACGATGCTTTCCGAGAATGTTCTGTGCTTGGCCTTGTCTTCTTAGACAAGTGGGTACGGTTCTCGGCTCTCCAGATGACTATGTCGTAGCGGTACTTGCATACGCTAATCCCGGGTCCCGACATGGGGGCCCCATTTTCCCCCAAAAAGGGGACGCACGACATGGGCAAGCGGGCTGCGTCGCGGCGGACAGGAGAGGTCAGGGGAGCGCTCACCGGTGGCCTTGCCGGCGACGGGGAGGACCGGAGACGGGCGGCGGGGGTAGAGGGGCTCACCCGGGTTCCGTTTTTGTGCTTGGGTGTCCTTCAACGTCGGGAACGGCAACAGCTCGGGGTAGACGTGGGCGGCGCGGCGGCTCCTCCGGGCTCCTCGTGGGCGTCTGTTCGCAGGCGTGGCTCCGGCGTGGGGTGGCGGGGGCGCGGCTCGCCGGCTGGCCCTCCCGCCTCCTCCTCCTTCTTTCCTTCCCTTCCTCCTCTTCCTCCCTGTCTACTCCTTCTCTTCTGCTTGGGCTGGGCATGGAAAGGTATGTGGTGGTTGGGGTAAGTGGAGAGGGCGAGCTGTGGTGTGGAGTTGTGAGGCGCTGGTGGAGTGGCTTTTATAGCCGAGCGGGGCGAGTGCGGCTGAGCGGCATGTCACGGGTGCAACGGGCGGGAGTGCCACGGGGGAAATACGCTAGCTCTCTCCCGGCTGGGCAGCAAGGGCGGTGGGCGAGCTCGTGAGAGGAGGGGCGTGGGTAGGTTCCACCGTGGTTATTGCCGGCCACATCTCGGCCGAAGTTTGGGGGGTACATGCGCGGTGTCAGGCCACGCCAGCGATCCTCGGGATCGCCTCTTGCTGGGCACGCGAGGGCCATGAGGCTGACAGTTGGGGAATTTGAGAGAGAAGAGAGAAATACCAGGGAGAGGGAGAGAGATACGTGAGATAGGGGGAGGTTAGATGGATTAGGGTAGGAGTGGTTAGGTTAGTTTGCCAAAAAATATATTTAGATTTGCTGCTTAATAAATTTTTGATGGCTATCTTTATACAAAGCTCAACAACAAGATTAAGGCACAAAAGGTTCATAGAATTTTTATTTAAATTTTTAATATTTCTTAGTGTCATGTGAGTTATCATGATCATATATTCAAGTTATTAGGGTTTGTAGGACTTATAGGGATTTAATTGATCAAAGCTTCAATTATTTACCCAAACACAAGGTTAATGTCTAAGGGTTTTGTGGTGGTTGATTAACTCATTTATTTTTAATATAAATATATTACATAGAATATATAAGGTTTTATAATACTTATATATTTGTCTCACAAACAGAAACACAAGAAATTTCAAGTTAAAATGCAAAGGAGCTAAATGAAGGTAGGGTTTGAGTTACTACTATGTTTGATCATGTTTGTTTTGATGTGATCATCTTAAGATGATTTAGTTATGTGGGGAAGAATGATCTTGTCCAACTACCAACTCTCCTAAGCAATTGCAAACAATCTTCATGATCACTACTACAAGAAGAAGTCACACAATTTCAAGCATTGAAACAAACAACATAACATTTCATGCAAGGTTTTTTTTTGTTGGCTCAAATTTTTGGCTACCTAAGTTAACAGAAGCGCAAAAGTTGGGATGTGACATTATTTCTGCTTAGTGATACAATGAGGTTACATTTTTTGTGAGTTGGGATGGATATTCATAATGGTGCTGATGATAACGTGTTGGTGAATCCACCCTAAACAAAGGTGAACGATGAGAGGTTGTGTAGGAGTACACAGTGGGTTGTCTCGTTGAACACTGCCCTAGGCACCGAGTTCCTGTTTTGTGATCCAAGACAAAGAGTATGACCCCATGCAGGGTTTATTGCAGCCCCATTTGGCCTCTTTACGTACCCGATCCGGTCCAGGAGTCACAATAGATTCTGGCCTTCCATTTGGCATGTGCATAGAAAAAGAATGAAGGAAATTTTGCATCATATAGATATGTGGGTGGACCTGTGAGGCAGTAAAACCATCTGTCAGAGGTGGCGTCTCGGTCGCCTCTATAATCCGAGTCCGTTTCGTTGAACCGGCCGGACTCTAGAGCGGTGACAAACTCAGGTAGTCGAGTCCTGGATTAGAGAAGGTGATGTGAGGGTAGTGCCTTGGTTTCATCCACGTCCGATACCCGCTTGAAGGGTGACAAGAATGAGGCGATAAGTGATGACACGCGTGTGAAGATGTACACCCATACAGGGTTAATAAACTATTCAAATAGCCGTGTCCGCGGTTATGGACTACTTGGAGACCTCTACATGATGATTAGACAACTTGAATGGATACTCTAAAACTCGTAAGATAAGTGTGAGTGCTATGGTGTGCTTCCTCGTGGGGAAGTCGAGGAAGTATCCATAGTGGTGTATTGGTTGGAGACTTGGTAGTGGACTTATGTACGCTTCTTACCTCAAATCTGGTACTCGTAGTTTAGGACTAGCCAAGTCAAAACTAGCACTTCTGCATGTTGAACCCCACCTCCCTTTACCTTGAAACTTGAGCATGAGTAGTATAGTTCTTATGTAAGTCTTGCTGAGTACGACTTTGTACTCACGTTTGCTTATTCTATGTTTTAGATGGAAACCTAGACCCCGATGGAGACACCTTCCTGAAGCTCGACGTTGACTAAGCTAGTATAGTTCCAGACAGCAGTCTGGTCCCTCGTGGAAGGGCATGTTTGTTGAACAAGGCTTCTCTAAGCCATTTGTTAATCTTGTCTGTACTTAGACCTAATTTTCTTCCGTTGTATGATGTAATGTTGATCACACACATGTGATCGTTGTATGCTCTATGTGTAAGTCAATAAAGAAGTAATTTGTAGAGTTATGTGATGATACCTACTGTTCATACTAGACATGTGTGATGAGTGTATGATTATAACATGCATGTCTTAGTATGGGTTTTCGGTAACTTAGATGTGTTCTTGCCGACGGTCTTTTATACACCAAGTGACCCTTAGATGTGCGCAGCTTGGGTCATCGCGATGCGATTGCTCGTGACTATGTCACGTGGCACACTTTGTTGTATGATTGAGCCCGCCCGAGACCCCGACTAAGTGATCGCGATGGAGTCTGTTTACGTAAGTGTTATAATTCAATCGATAATATGGTTGAGGCGACTTGTATATGAGTATGGGATTTCACCACCCATAATCATTTAGACTTGTGAGCGGGAGATGAGGACCCATCTCAGTTGATCATCCGGCCTGGATGGGATGCCCCTCACGTACGAAGCTTTCCGAGAGTGTTTTGTGCTTGGCCTTGTCTACTTAGACAAGTGGGTACGACTCTCAGCTCTCCATATGATTGAGTTATGACTGGAATTACATATGCAAATTCCGGGTCCCGACAGACTTGGTATCAGAGCAGGACTGTCTGTAGGATTATCAAACCCTTGTTCGAAGTCGAGTCTAGCATTCTATAGTTATATAATTACTTAGATATAAAGGGAATAACGTAAGGCTTCTCTTTTCTTCTTATCCTCATCGATCTAAGTTCTGAGTTACCTCATCTTTTCTACGGGAAGATAGGACTAGGCTCTTCTATGTCTTTAATAGGACATCTCGTTGATTGCTTCCTTATAGCCGTAGCAAAGTTGTGTTCAGTTGTCTAGAGTTATAGTGCTTCCTTTTTTGGGACTTCTTATGTAAGTGATGTTGAAATGTTGTGAGGATTTCCATTTCTCTTGCAATTACAGCCGTTATACTATCCGTGTCATTCCAGGTTTCTTCATAATCTGATGCATTTGCAAAATCCTTCCCTCCATTCGTTTGTCTTTCCATAAGAATTATTAGGTGGCAAGCCCGATAGTTCTCTAGAGTTTGTTGTAGGTTTTGTTCTAGAAACCTATAGTGATTCATTTGCAGCTCTTCCTCCCACTTTAGATGTCTTCTAGCAAGAAGAACCACACTAACGATCGTGTTGCGGTACTTTGCCACTCTGACATATCTGTTGTAGCCCCTAGTAATCCATGGTCATCCTCTAGGAAACCACCCAATAATCCAACCCCTTAAACTATGCCACCCGACAGATGTGTAGAATTCATAGTGGATCTTATACCAGGCACAACCCCAATTTCCAGACGCCCATATAGAATGGCCCCACATGAGTTAGCTGAGCTAAAAACCCAACTTGATGCTTCGTTGGCAAAAGGCTTCATCCGCCCTAGCTCATCGCCATGGGGTTTCCCCGTTCTGTTCGTAACGAAGAAAGATGGAACAGAAAGGATGTGCGTAGATTATCGCCCGCTTAATCTAGCGACGATAAAGAACAAGTACCCACTGCCCAGGATCAATGATCTTTATGATGAACTTGCTGGATCCTCGGTCTTCTCCAAGATGGCTTTCAGAATTAGGCTATCATCAAATCAAAATCCGAAAGGAGGACCTTCCGAAGACGGCTTTCACTACTCGATATGGTCTTTACGAGTACACCGTCATGTCCTTCGGTTTAACCATTGCCCCCGCCACATTCTCGTGCTTAATGAATTCTATCTTCATGGAGTACCTAGATAAATTTGTTGTGGTTTATCTTGATGACATTCTCATCTACTCGAAGAACGAACAAGAACATGCCGAACATCTTAGGTTGGTATTGATGAAACTTCGAGAGCATCGCCTATATGCCAAGTTCTCCAAGTGTGAATTTGGGCTACCAGAAGTGACCTACTTAGGCCACGCGATTTCTGCCAAAGGCATTGCGGTCAATCCCGAGAGATTTCAGGCCGTCCTTGACTGGACTCCGCCTGAATCGGTTAAGCAAGTTAGGAGTTTTCTTGGCTTAGCAAGCTATTGTCGCAGCTTCGTTGAGAACTTCTCCAAAGTTGAAAAGCCTCTTACTGAACTCCTCAAGAAAGATAAGAAATTCAAATGGACTCCCAAGTGCGAGGAAAGCTTTCAAGAGCTAAAAAGAAGATTGACTTCTGCACCCGTACATGCACCTCCAGACACCAAAAAGGATTTCGAAATCTATTGTGACGCTTCACGGCAAGGGTTAGGATGCATACTTATGCAAGATCGACATGTGGTAGCATACGCTTCATCCTAGTTGCGTCCACACGAAGAGAACTATCCTACCCATGATCTTGAACTCACTGCCGTAGTTCATGCCCTGAAGACTTGGCGACATTACCTCCTTGGTAATCATTGTGAGATCTATTCCAAACACCAAAGCCTCAAATAAATATTCACCCAGCCAGATCTTAATCTCAGGCAAAGACGCTGGATAGAGTTGATAAAAGATTATGACTTAGGAATTTCTTTCACCCCAGGAAAAGCTAATGTCATGGCTGATGCACTAATTCGTAAGTCGTATTGTAACAACCTCATGTTACAACAGTATCAACCACTTCTTCATGAGGAATTTCGCAAGCTCAATCTTGAGATAGTTCCTCATGGTTTTCTTTCTACCTTGGTGGAGAAATCAACCCTTGAGGATCAAATCATAGTTGCCCAAAGCACGAGGTGTTCGCCGGATCAAGGAGAACATTGCTAGCGGAGTTGCTAAATGTTTCTCCACCGATAGCAAAGGAATGGTATTCTTTGAAAATCATTTGGTAGTACCTAAGAATAGGGATCTAAGGCAACTCATACTTAAAGAAGCCCATGACACTCCCCTCTCAATTCATCCCGGTAGCACGAAAATGTACGGAGATCTATGGCAGAGATTTTGGTGGACTAGGATGAAGAGAGACATTGCTCGATATGTTGCCGAATGTGATGTTTGTCGTAGCATTAAGGCCGAACACCAAAGACCTGCTGGTACTCTTCAACCTTTGCCTATTCCCGAGTTGAAATGGGACAAAGTCGGTATGTACTTCATCACCGGCTTTCCAAAAACCCAGAAAGGAAATGATGCCATCTTTGTTGTCATTGACCGACTTTCCAAAGTTGCTCACTTCCTTCCAGTTCGCGAGTCTATTACTGCCAGTCAGTTAGCGGACTTGTATGTCTCTAGAATTGTGTCTCTTCATGGTGTTCCTTTGGAAATCAATTCTGATCGTGGTAGCCTTTTCACCTCTAGATTCTGGGAAAGTTTTCAGAATGCTATGGGAACTCATCTCTCCTTTAGCACAGCTTTCCATCCCCAGTCTAGCGGTCAAGTTGAAAGGGTTAACCAAATTCTCGAGGACATGCTCAGAGCTTGTGTTATCTCTTTCGGAACGAATTGGGAGAAGTCTCTTCCATTCGCCGAATTTTCTTATAACAATAGTTCCCAATCTAATCTGAACATGGATCCTTTTGAACACCTCTATGGACGAAGATGTCGAACACCCCTTAACTGTTCAGAAACCGGTGAAAGACAATTCTTTGGACCGGATATGATCAAGGAAGCAGAAGAGCAAGTTCGCATTGTTCGTGATCGATTGAAAGGCGCCCAGTCTCGTGAGAAAAGCTACTATGATCGTCATCATAGGCAAGAAATCAACAATCTGGATGAGAAGGCCTACCTTCGGGTCACTCCTCTGAAGGGAACCCAACGCTTTGTATCAAAGGCAAGTTGGCCCCACGTTACATCGGACCTTTCCGCATTCTTGCTAAACATGGAGAAGTTGCCTACCAACTTGAACTACCCCCGCACCTTTGCCGAGTACATGATGTATTCCATGTGTCCCAACTCAGGCGTTGCTTCAAGGACCCCATCCGCGAAGTCGACCATGAAACGCTTGATCTCCAAGATGACATTTCTTATCAAGAGTACCCTGTTCGTATTCTTGATTCCGCAGAGCGTGTCACCCGTCGTCATAAGATCAAGTTCCTCAAAGTGCAATGGTCACACCACTCCGAGAAACAAGAAACCTGGGAAAGAGAAGACCGCCTCTGTGTCGTGTACCCCACCTTCCTCCCGAAGACTTCTGAATCTCAGGACGAGATTCCTTCGAGTGGGGGCGAGTTGTCAGAACCCCAACTTGGGTAAGTGCTAGGGTTTGAGTGCCCCTTTGCATCATGTGAAAATTTCAAAAGAAATTCAAAATGGGGAAAAGAAAAGCCCGAGAGAATTTAATTTAATTGTCCAGATACAAATTTCTTCCAAAAATTCCTCTGGTATTTTTGAAAAGTCCCATAAATGAGTGTGATCACATATCAAGTGATTTGGATTCAAGCCCATGCTCATAGATTTTTCAAAAATTCTACATAGGGCTTGGAAATTAAATAATAACCCTTTTTGATTTGAAATTCAAACTATTTGAATTTCAAAAATTCCCATAACTTGTGAGTGGCTATCTTTATGTTTACTAAGCCCACATAAAAGTTTTGAGGATTTTAGAAAATGCTCTGCTATTTTATCTAGAGCAAAACAAAAGGCAGAAAAAGAAAAACATAAAAAAATACAGAAGAAAAAGGAAAACAGAAGCTGACCCAGCCCCACTGGCCTCGGGCCCAACTTAACGCACCGCGGCCCAAGCCTGCTAGCCCCCTTGTGGTCTTCCCCGGCGCGGAAGCAGCTCGCTGGAGCGCTCCCAGGCATCCTTATCGCGCCCTGGAGACGCCCTGGCCACCGTGGTCCTTTTCCCCCAAGCAGCGCACCGTTTCCCCCTTCCTCACCATTAGCGCGGAGACCCGAGAGCCTGCCGGAGCGCCGACGAGGAGATCCTGTGGCCACCGTGCCCTTCAAGCTCCGCCTCCATTTCCAACGTCCTGCCCGCCCTCTACTCCGTCGCCCTGCACCGTTGATTCGAGCCCAGCGCCCACAGAGGAGACGCCCGCGTCTGCACTTCACCGCCGGCCGCCGAGCGCTTCAACGACGAATTCCGCCGCCGTCTCGCTTCCTCCGGCCACTTCGAGATCGCCACTGCGCTCAGGGTGAGGAGCCCATCTTTTTTCCCCAACTCCCGGCTCTTCTCGCGCCCCGTAGCTCAATCCCCGCGAGAGTAGGGCTCCGGCCGCCGACGTGGTTGAAGCCGTCGTCGCCCCAGAGCTCAGCTTTGGACCCCGCGTGCTCCACGCGATGCGCGTGAGCACGGGGATCCTTCCAGTGCAACGCACGGGCCAAACGTTGGCCGTTTGGCCAACTCCGGCGTGCCTCTGCTGTCTGGAAAGGTCGACGGCGACGAGCCCGACCATTAGACCCTAACCACCCCCCTAATTACCCCCTAATCCCCCTAGTCATTTGACCCAGGGTCAATGACAGGTGGGCCCTGGCCCTCCTAATCCAATTTAAATTTAATTAAACAAAGGGGTTAACCTATGTGCCACTGACCAGTGGGTCCCAGTGGTCAGAGCCCCCCCCTCACGTCACTGTGATGCAGTGATGACGCAGTAAATAGTTTTCTAATTAAAAGAATTACAAAAAAGACAAAAAATACATTAAACTTTGAAAATTCATTGAATATTCATTTTAACTCCAAATTAAACAAATAATATATGAAAAATTATCAATAAATGTAAGGACTATGAATATCCACTTCATATGTCATCATTTGAATTTGAATTTGAAGTTTGAATTTGCATTCCAAATGCAATACACTTCAATTAAGAAGAATTATCCACAAACCAGTAGCATTCACATCATGGACAACTATTTCATGTTCTCTTGCATTCTATTTCAATGTTGTCCCCCCCCCTTTGTTGATGATTCTATTTCAATGTTGTCCCCCCCCCTTTGTTAATTATCCAATTAAGAAGAAGAAGTTCGTTAAAACCGTGTATCGTCAGCAAGGCAAGAAAACTCCATTGATCATGTCTATAAAATCCTACTTCCCTCTCAGTCTCACTTATGCATGTTAAGGAGATCACCGAGACACGTTCTTACACATAGTTGAACCCATTCCGATGCATCACCTATCATTTTGTCACCGTATTAAGCAAAACACAATCCTAGCAGATATAGGAGTTGAATGATGAGCATGTGGCCCCTTCAACTGTTATTGCTTATTGCTGCTTAGTGATACAATGAGGTTACATTGTTTGTGAGTCGGGATGGATATTGATAATGGTGCTGATGATAACGCGTTGGTGAATCCACCCTAAACAAAGGTGAACGATGAGAGGCTGTGTAGGATTACACAGTTGGTTGTCTCGTTGAACACTGCCCTAGGCCCCGAGTTCCTGTTTTGTGATCCAAGACAAAGAGTATGACCACATGTAGGGTTTATGGGAGCCCCGTTTGGCCTCTTTACGTACCAGATCCGGTCCAGGAGTCACAATAGATTCGGGCCTTCCATTTGGCATGTGCATAGAAAAAGAATGAAGGAAATGTTGCATCATATAGATATGTGGGTGGACCTGTGAGGCAGTAAAACCATCTGTCAGAGGTGGCGTCTCGGTCGCCTGCATTATCTGAGTCCGTTTCGTTGAACCGGCCGGACTCTTGAGCGGTGACAAACTCAGGTAGTCGACTCCTGGATTAGAGAAGGTGATGTGAGGGTAGTGCCTTGGTTTCATCCACGTTCGACACCCGCTTGAAGGGTGACAAGAATGAGGCGATAAGTGATGACACGCGTGTGAAGATGTACACCCCTGCAGGGTTAATAAACTATTCGAATAGCCGTGTCCGCGGTTATGAACTACTTGGAGACCTCTAAATGATCATTAGACAACTTGAATGGATACTCTAAAAATCGCAAGATAAGTGTCAGTGCTATGGTGTGTTCCTCGTGGGCAAGTCAAGGAAGTATCCATAGTGGTGTATTGGTTGATGTTGGTAGTGGACTCGTGTACGCTTCTTACCTCAAGTCTGGTACTCGTAGTTCAGGACTATCCAAGTCAAAGCTGGGACTTCTGCATGTTCAACCCTGTAAGAGCAAAGTTATGCCCCCATGAGTTTTGGATATTATTGGACAAAACAGTAGAGGAACTAACAAGTTTTCTAGTGTTCAACAGATGGTTAGGTTCCTGAAGTTTTAGTTTGGTGATAAAGCTTCAACGAAGATTTACATATTTACTGAAGCATATCCTTTGGAGTGAAGCTCATCACGGATGTCGACCCCCAAAGAGATGAGGAATCCTGAAGCACGTCTCATCGAAGGAGATGACCAAGATGGCGCAAGACTTAGTAGTTTTTGCGTAGTTCTTTTTCACTTCTTTGAGTCGTAGGAAAAACCGTACTATCAAGAGGGGTTTTAGTAAATGTACTCCGAAGGTTTTGGTGAAAAGACTCAGATCGAATCCAAACCTGTGAGAAGCCAGAGATGAGAAATCTCATGTGCACTAGGTAATACTTCACCAGCGAAGACTTTGTTCTTTCGGCTCCTGAAGCATAACCAAGTCCGTGAGTCATCTTTACTTGTTCCTCAAGTAAAGTTGCGCTTTGATTGGAAATCCGACCGTTGCGGACAGGTGTCAAGCTGTCGCATCAGGTCATTTAAGACATTTCGCTCCTAGGGATCGCCAGCTATAAATACGCCACCCCCGCCCTCATTGGCGGGTGGCTGCTCCAAGAATATTTTCTGACAGTGAAGAAAGAGAGCAACCCCACCGAAGCAAACCAAAAACCCATCCACCGAATCATAAGTCCTATTGATCTGAGTTGATTCACTATGACTTAGGAAGAAGTTTTCTAGCCTTTTTATCTTGGAGAACTGCAATTCTCCTAGATGGTTAGAGAGTTGTTCTTCAGAGAGCGAAAAGTTATTGTCGCCTCGAAGTCCAGTTTGTCAAAGGTTTCGGTGATTTCCTCAATAATCAACCACGAGTGAAAAACTGACCAAGCTCAAGGAGATTGGTGCAGTGGAGATACGGACGGAGAGAGGTTAGCTCCTGTGTTCAATCACAAGTCCCTCCAATCAGACGTAGCACTTTGCAGAGTGTGAACTGGTCGAACAAACATCGCTGAGTCAAGAGTTCGTTTTACTTTCCGCACTAACATTCAGTTTAGCAATTGCTTCAATGATTTGATTCAATGCAATTGATTCGATGCTTTTGATTCTCTATGTTGTGCTGCAATCCAGTTCTGCTTCACTACATACCTTTCTGTTGAATTCCTTCTGCTGCTAAGTTATGCTTCACTTCATAGTTTCATGCAAAAATTTGAAGTGATCATTCACCCCCTCCCCCTCTGATCACATACTTGGACTTTCAATTGGTATCAGAGCTAGTCACTCTTTGTTTGGATTACCCTCCTCGAGTGTTTTGCAAGTATGTCTTTCGCAGCCATTCGCTCTGGCGAACCCATACCCATGTTCAATGGAAAGGACTACCCATACTGGAAGGACAAAATGAAAAGAAATATCATGGCTATCAAATCGACTGCCTGGCAAGTTATCTTGTATGGAGTTACAGTTGCTGACAAGAATGCCATCACTCCTGAAGAAGCGAAGCTCATTGACCTTGATTCTGAAGTCTGGGTATTCATCACCAATCATCTGACACCAGAGAAGTATCATGAAGTGAAGAATATTCCATCTTCCAAAGGTGTCTGGGACTATCTTGAAAAGATTGGTGAAGGTGTTTCTACCCAGAAGGATGCCAGAATTGACACACTTCGAAGGAAATTCTATCGCTTCAAGAGAAACGAGGGTGAAAAAGTCAGCTCCATTTACAGGAGACTTACTGCTCTTGCAAATGAGTTGATTTCCCTCGGTGCTGATGACATTACTCCTCACTCAGTTGTTAGAACTCTGATTCGCTCATTGGATGATTCGTTTGATCACATTGTGCTGATGATCAAGGAAAGGACTGATTTCAGACGTCTTGTTGCCGCTGATATTCTTGAGAGACTCAATACTTTTGAAATGGAAGAAGATGAGAAACGTGACATAAATGGTTCTCGAAGAAGATCACATGCTTTGAAAGAAAAAGCTTCGCGTCATTCTTCACCCGAAGTCAATTCTGCTTCAGGTGTCGAATCTGATGATCCTGCAAGCATTGGGAAAGATTTAGCATTGATCATGAGACACTTCAACCGCTTCCAAAGAAAAGGTTTTTCTTCACCCAAGAAGAGTTATTCTTCAAGAAGCTCAAGTCACTCCTCTCACCGCTCATCCTCAAGAAGCTCTCCATCGAAGGATAACTGCTGCTACAAGTGCAAGAAACCAGGTCACTACATAGCTGATTGCCCTCTGTGGGAAGCTGAGAACAAATCAAAGCATTCGCTCAGAGACTCCTCAACAAAGTCCCACAGATCCTCCAGAATCCATGAGTCCAAGAGACATGATTCCAGTTCAAGAAGAGAAAAGAAGAATGATTCAGATAATGAACAGAGGAAGAAGTATCACAAGAAGCGTGAAGGCTCTTCATCGAAGACTCACTCTTCTCGTCGAAGCATCTCTCACCGTGCCAAGGCCTATCTGGGAAAGGAGATGAACTCTGAAGGCGAAGCCTCTGGCTCCGAAGCTGAATCAGGCTCAAGGTCTGGGTCTGGGTCCGAATCAGATGGTGTTGGTTTGGCTTTCGCTTCGGCAGATGCTTCAACTAAAGCTTTGAGCTCATTCTTCACCAACAATAGTAGTGAAGATGAAACTCCTGCATATTGCTTCATGGCCAAGGCGAAGGTATCTTCATCCAAATCAAACTATGTTACTTCGGATTGTTCCTCATATGATAGTGACTCAAAGATAAGCTATGCTAAACTTGCTAAAATTTCTTCAATCCAACAAGATGAACTTGATTCACTAAGAAAAACCATTAAGAAATCAGAAACTCTATTGATCGATGAGATAGAGAAAGGTCAAACTTTAACTAATGAGCATGCTTCTCTGAAGAGAAATTTGAAGAATTATCCTCTCGGCATGATCTTTTTTCAGTTGATTACGAGAAGCTCACCTATGAATTTCTTCAGAGGAAAATGGCTCTCGAAAGACTGAAAGCGGCTCATGAAGAATTGGAAAACGTCAATCTCTCTCATGGCTCAACAAGGTTCTGAAGAAAATCATAAAACTGATTCACCTTTCTTAACCTGTCTGGAACGAAGAAAAACTGATTCCAAAGGCAAAGCTCCCATTGTTATTGATGATACTAATGCCTCTGATGAGGAAAATCCTGCTGTTACCGAGGAACTCCTCAGGTTGACAAACTTATTTGAAACAGGCATTTTCAAAAGTGTGCAAGGTCACTAGTATCTTTGTGATATCCTGAGGAAGGCTCTCCTTCACAGGAATCCCAGAAATGAGGGTGTTGGTTTTGAGATAAAGATAAACCCTGATGGTACCTATTGGGAACCTGAGCAGTATCTGAAGACTGTTTGGGTCCTAGTGAAGGAGAAACCCATTGATATTGCTAACCTTTCAGGTTTCTACTTCAAAATGAACAAAGCCATTGTGGATGAATCACTTGATTCAGACTACAAACTCAACAAAGATGAACAGGGAAAAGTTACAGCTGAGTATGTAGGTACTCCTCCGAAGAATGGCTTCTATAAGAGGCAGATATGGGTGCAGAAAGCACTTGTGAAAAAATTGCCTGCTAACCGTACTATGCAAGGAAAGCCTTCGGTACCACCGAATCATTTCTATTCTCTAGAAACGAGAAATGATTCACTGGTGCCGGAATCAAATGTTTCACAGAAGAAATACTATCGCACTGGTCGTTATACTTATCGTCCTCATGATAAAAATACTAAGATTGCATATGCTCATTCTTATCCTAACCATTCCCAGAGGACTTACATTTATGGTGTGCTTGATGGTACACCGAAGCAATACACTCCTATTCGCTTTAATATTGCTTCAACCAGTGCTTCAACATCTTCTCAGTCACCTGCTCGTTTTGTGGGTGGTTAAGAAGAACTAATTCTTCTGCAGGGCTATGTCTCCGGTGGATCCGAATGGGTCATGGATAGTGGTTGTACAAATCATATGACCGGAGACAAGGAGTTATTCACCAAAGAAAAACTATCTCAATCTTCCCAGAAGTACATTACCTTCGGTGATAACTACAAGGGTAAAGTTTTAGGCTTGGGTAAGGTTGCCATATCAAAAGATAAGCACATTGGCAAGGTTATGCTAGTCCAATCACTTGGATATAATCTTATGTCTATTTCGAAGTTATGTGATATGGGTATGCTTGTTCTATTTTCTTCTTCGCGTTGTGTTGTCTTTTCACAGGATGACTATACGTTTGTCTTCGAGGGTTACCGAAAAGGAGATTTATACATTGTTGATTTTTCTTCGGGCCCTGCTGTATCCACATGCTTAATGGCAAAAGCTTCATCTGGTTGGTTATGGCATCGAAGACTTGGGCATGAAGGCATGAGAAATCTTCATAATCTAGTGAAGAAGAAGCATGTTATTGGCCTTAGGGAAGTAAAATTCGATAAGGATCATCTCTGCAGTGCTTGTGAAGCTGGTAAGATTACGAAGAAACATCATTCAGCGAAGACTATCATGACTAATACTCGTCCTCTTGAATTGCTTCATATGGATCTTTTTGGTCCTCAAAATTATGCAAGCCTGGGAGGAAACAAATATGGTCTTTTTATTGTTGATGATTTCTCTCGTTATACTTGGGTTTTCTTTTTGGATGACAAGGGCAAAGTTGTTGAAATCTTCAAGTCATTCGGTAAGAGAGCTCAAACAGAATATGAATTATCTCTGAAGCATATCCAAAGTGACAATGGAACTGAATTCAAAAATACCCATATTGAAGATTTTCTTGATGATCATGGTTTTACTCATGAGTTTTCTGCTGCTTATACACCTCAACAGAATGGTGTAGTTGAAAGGAAGAATAGAACTCTTATTGAAATGGCTAGAACTATGCTTGCTGAATACAAGACTCCCATTAGGTTCTGGGCCGAAGCAATTAACACTGCATGTCACATCATCAACAAGGTTTACCTTCACAAGTTCCTGAAGAAAACTTCACATGAGCTTACACTTACCAAGTATTTGGTGCTCCTTGCTTTATTAGAGATATGAATCATACCTCCAAATTTGCCCCTAAGGCACATGAAGGTTTTCTTTTAGGTTATGGCTCAAATTCGCACACTTACAGAGTGTATAACTCTCACTTTGGGAAAGTTATGGAAACTGTAAATGTGAGGTTTGATGAAACTAATGGCTCTCAAAAAGAGCATCTTCCTCATGATCTAGATGAACCTCCACTTGATGAAGTGATCAGGTCCATGGCTATTGGTGAGATTCGCCCTGTTGAAGCCAATCCTCGTCAAGCTGTTAGGGATGATGATGGTCCAATGTTCCCACACATAGCCCGGGGCGCTGGAGATCAACATCCTGAAGCTAATGGTGAATAGGACGAAGAAGGACAAGGGAATGAAGGAAATGCTAATCCTGATGGAAATGCTGAAGCTGAAGGCGAAGCAGATCCAGAAGGTGAAGCAGATCCTGAAGCTGAAGCAGAAGCTGAGCCTGAAGCTAATGATACTACGTTATCACGAGTTCGAAGAAGAGTTGATGTTGATTCGATTCTCGAAGATATTAATCAACCAGGTCGTCCCACTACTCGATCTCGCACTCGTTTGGCTAACTTTTGTGGAAGTTTTTCTTTTGTTTCCATGCTAGAGCCTTCAAAGTTTGATGAAGCCATGAAGGACCCTGTTTGGTTATTGCCTATGATGGAAGAACTTCACTAGTTTGAAAGAAACAAAGTTTGGTCACTTGTTGACAGGCCAGATCCCTCGAAGCACAATATTATTGGCACCAAGTGGATATTTTGCAACAAGAAAGATGAAAATGGTATTGTGGTAAGAAATAAGGCTAGACTGGTAGCACAAGGGTACACCCAAATCGAAGGAATTGATTTTGGTGAAACCTATGCTCCAGTAGCCCGTCTCGAATCCATTCGTGTCATGCTTGCTTTTGCTAACCACAAAAATATATTGCTATATCAAATGGATGTCAAAAGTGCTTTTCTTAATGGTGAGATAGAAGAAGAAGTGTATGGTATGCAGCCACCAGGTTTTGAAGATTCGAAGAATCCTGATATGGTGTACAGGCTTCACAAAGCTTTGTATGGACTGAAGCAAGCACCTCGTGCTTGGTATGAAACATTGAAGGATTTCCTCCTGAAGAAAGGCTTCAAACCTGGAACCACTGACCCCACTCTTTTCACTCGATCATATAACAATGATCTATTTGTGTGTCAGATATATGTAGATGATATCATTTTTGGCTGCACTAACAGTGAAATCAGCGAAAAATTTGCAAGGATGATGTCGAAAAAATATGAGATGTCCATGATGGGTGAATTGAAGTTTTTCCTTGGACTTCAGATTCGCCAACAGAAGAATGGCACCTTTATTTCGCAAGAAAAATATTTGAAGGATTGCCTGAAGAAATTTGATCTTACTTAATGCAAGATCATCAGAACTCCTATGCCAACCAATGGTTTTCTTGATGCTGATGAAAAAGGGAAACCCTTCGATTAGAAGAAGTATCGGTCTATGATAGGTTCACTCTTATACTTATGTGCATCTAGACCTGATATTATGCTATCAGTTTGTATTTGTGCTCGTTTTCAGGCCAATCCTAAGGAATCACATCATACTGCTGTGAAACGAATTCTTCGATATTTAGCACATACTCCTTCATTGGGACTTTGGTATCCCAAAGGAACTCAGTTTGATTTAATTGGATATTCTGATTCAGACTGGGCTGGAGATAGAGTTGACAGGAAATCTACCTCAGGCACTTGTCATTTTCTTGGTAGATCTCTTGTGTGTTGGGCTTCAAAGAAACAAAAATGTGTCTCAATATCTGCTGCTGAAGCCGAATACATTGCTGCTGGCTCATGCTGCACTCAGATACTTTGGCTTAAGAAGACGCTGAAAGATTATAGTATTTATGTGAAGAAAATCCCTTTGCTTTGTGATAATGAGAGTGCTCTCAAAATTGCACACAATCCTGTGCAACACTCTCGAACGAAGCACATCGATATTCGTCATCATTTTCTTCGAGATCATGTTCAGCGCGAAGACATTGAGATCAGCCATGTTAGAACTGAAGATCAATTGGAAGATATATTCACGAAGCCATTGGACGAGAAAAGGTTCTGTGCATTGAGATGTGAGCTAAACATCCTAGACTCACACAATGTTCAGTAATATCGAAACTTTTCCCTTGTACATATTCACCTTCGTTGTGTGTTTGTTTAGTTTCGCTTGAGTTTTCCTTCGTCCAAGTTTGTGTGTTTAGCTTCGTTTGTCATTTTCTTTCAGTTCTGTGTTGTTTTTATTTATTCGTTTTGTTTTTCCCCTGTACTTATCACTTTTAGCTTCGTTGTTGTTTTTCTTCGAAGTGATAAGTTTCGGACCCTACCCCTCCTTTCTGATTCGCTCCCAACCTACTCTGTCTTGAATGGTTAAGCACATTTGAAACGGAAAGCATATTGCTTCCCACGTCATTGAAGTTCCGAATCAAATGCTTCCAACTTTATCGAAGTTTTTGCTCTCGGTCAAGACTTATTGTAACAGCCCAGATTTCACAAAAGTTAAAAATTTTGTTTTCGGTGTGAATTGTTTGATTGTCTGATTTGTTTGCGGTGTTTGCATCCCCGATTTATTGATCGGCGATTATTTCCCCCCTCTTATCTCGTATCGGACGGAGACCGACCCGTGCCACCCTGACACTCGACCTTTGCGACACCGGGTTTCACCCGATCACCATCGCGAAACCCGCACGAGACCAGCCGCAACCAACGGAATGAAAACCTAATTTAATAATTAAATGGGTTATTTTTATAGCGCGTCGGAAAGTCTTCTCGGATCAGTTCCAACACGAGGTGAACGCCGCCGGCTCGATGCGCTGATCGCGCAGTTCGAAGTTTTACCCGAATCGGAGGTCCCGCGGACCCCCAGTAGTCAGAAACGTGACCACCGCGCTCGCGAGAGAAAAACCGGCCATCCACCTCTTTCTAGGGTTTGCCTAGCCACAAAATTGCAGCCACCCCCCTGAGTTTTCTTAGATCTACACTATATATCCCAAAATCCCCCAGATTTCGAAACCCTAGCCTCCTAGCCATCCGGAGCCGTCAGATCTTGGAACGGAGGTCCCAGATCGCGCCACGTCGCTCCCCGAGACAGCCAGCAGCACCAAGCACCACCGGGCCGATCCGGGCCCCGCGGGCCCGCCGCCGTCCGCCGCCGGGCCGAGCCAGCCCGCACCTCGAGCTCGGAGCTCCCATGGCCGTGGCCGCACCGAGCCGCCGGCTCCTCCCACCGCCGCCACGCCCAACTCCGGCAAGGCGCCGGCCTCCTCATCCTCTCCCCGCGCCCTCCTCCTTCCTCCTTCTCTTCCTATCCCTCACCTCATCTTCCTCCCTGTGCAGCAGCCGCCATGGCCACCATTGGAGGCGAGTTCGAGCTCGGAGCTCATGGCCGCCGGCCTCCACGGCCCCTCCGGCGCCACCACAACCCAGATCGGGCCGCCGTCCTCCGGATCCGGCCATCACCGGCCATCCCCAGCGACCACGACCCCTCCTCCATCCTCCACGGGCGCCGCTGGCCACCTTCCATCCCGCCATGGACGTGCAGCCCCGAGATCGACCCCAGTAATTTTCTCTAAGTCCCAAAGTTTTTGCTGTTGCACCCATTTTGCAAAGCGAATTCCCGTTGACTCGTAGGTCGGAACGAAGTGAATCTTTTCTTGTATTGTTGTGCTCTCGGTGCTCTTCAATCCATATTTTGTGAGCTTTTGCATCTGAGTTCATCTTATTTGGGTAATTATTGGTCAAACAGGGCACCAGATCATTAAACTGGTAAACTACTGTGAATCTGTCTGAAAACTGTTGCTTGATTGAAACTTCGGGCGACGGTTGCTTCACAACCGTATGTCGGAATTGAGCGATTCCTTTTGCGTTGCGTTAAGCATTGTTTCTACTTAAGTTTCATGCATTCACATTCCATAATTTCTTGCTGAATCATGATTGTATCTTCACCCAAAGTAGCTACCTTGCTGTTAGTGTGCTGCTGTTTATATTTTGTTACAACTTCGGGTGACGGTTGCGTCGCAACCGTTTATCGGAATTGAGTGATTCCAATTGCATATTGTTAAGCATCATGTCTACTTTCATTAAATGTATTGAATTTTCATGATATGCTTTCTGGTCATATAGTTATTGAGCTCCAAAGTTGCTATGTTGCTGTTTTTGACAGCCACCTTTGTTTTTCACTAAGTCTGTTACTTTGCGATGCCATGTTGTTTTCTTAATATCTTTTAATCTATGATGCCTATTTGCATGATTCTTTTTGCCATGCCTTACCTGCCATGTATACTTTAGTTCCATATCATTTGTGAGCATGTTTGCATTGATTATCCTGTTTATGTATTGCTCTAAAGTGTGCTCCCTGATGTTGGCAGATTGTGCCCGTAACTTGTTTTGCTTATATCTTTTTAACCGTAACTCCGTTTGGAGTGTGCCTTATATGTAACTTGATTAGTTTTTTGTGTATTTTGTGTTTATGCTATTGTTTGCTGTTGTTAACCAACCTAAAATATGGTTTAGGGAAGAACAGTACCAAATCATTTAATTGTCGTGCAGCACCTAGTGTTATGCCATGTTTAGGTTGTGCCCCACTTAATTTGACTAGCATAGATAGTTTATCTTATGCTTCACCTCTTGCCATGTTTGTGTGCTATTCCATGCTTGCTTGATTTGCCATGTTAATAACCGTTGGTTGATCACCTGTAGCTAAGCAACTTGAACCACCGTAAATGTGCGGTATCGTCGTGTGTGACGAGTACTCCACTTAACCTATTAGTAACCGCTCTCGACGGTAGGTGCGATGTCTCGTGTTGACTTATTGTTGATGCTTGCTCGTGTTTGCCTCGTAGTAATAGATACTGCTCGTTGATTGCTTTCTAGTGTTAACCCTCTTGTGTGCTCCCGCGGGTACCTTCGGAGACGATGCGAGCTTGCAATCAACTACACCTTCGGAACCCGACTTATCAACAGGCAAGGACTATACATTACTTACGATCCATTCTATTTCAACCAGCGGTTTGCATGCTAGTCTAGGTTAGGTTTGATGTTTGATCCTGGCACATGTTTACAGCCTCTTTCAAACCGATACAGCCATGTCCCTACCCAGCAAACCTTGTACTACTATGTTACTATTGCTCGTTGCTCAGCCCCTGCTTAGTATGCATGCTTAGGATGCTACGATGTTACCCTGTTACTCCTTGGTTTGGCCTATCACATTATTATATTGTTGTTGATGATATGATTATTATAATGTTGACTATATTCGACGAAGGATGGAAGGTCTAGGCTATCCCGCCCCGACGCTTTGTTCCATTCGAGTCACCTAGGATCCGAGTTCCGGGTATTGGTTTTAAGACTGAGCGTGCCTAACCGCGTGTGGGATTTTATGGGTTCCCCTTTTCTTACCTACCTAGCTTCAAACATTTCTAGTGGTGGCCCAAGTCGATTTACCATTTGAAACCGTGTGTGTGATGGTCAGCTGCTAGTAGTTTTTAAATTAACCCGGACCAGTGAGGACATAGTTCCCTTGCTAGCCCACCTTGTTCGGATGAGGACCCGGTTTCCCATGTGTGATTAACCGTCTATCCAAACCCAAGACAGACGGTAGAGACCAGATCGAGAGCGCGGCCGGCTCCTGAGCTGGATGTCGACTCACCGGGGGGCACCCGGATTTGTTCGTTGTTAGTTAGAGGGACCTGTCATTTAGGATCTCTTGGAACTAAATCATAAAATGGTTGCCTGTGATGGGTAGCAACTCAGAGCGATGGGCGTGCGTGCAGAGCCTTGTAATGGGCAGTTGGTACACCCCTACAGGGTTAAATCTTTTCGAGAAGCCGTGCCCACGGTTATCGACGACTTGAGACCTACTCCTTGTTCATAGACAACAACAGCTGAGATAATCTTTATATAATTTGATCAATGTGTGTGTGTGCCTTGACTGCTTTTCTTCGTCGGGATGCGAAGAGGAGGACAAGGATAGGATAGGTGTTATGATTGCGTAAGTAGTTGATAGAAAGACTTGTTGGAGGTGATTCCTCATCGAATGCTTGGCTTCTTATCTTACTCTCTAGATCGTTAGCCACTTCATAAATGCTAGTGCGGCAGCAACCTCACCACTTACCCCTTCCTTACCGTAAACTACTAGTTGTCCTAGAGTGACGAGTGATGAAGTCCTTGATGGGTCAGTTGACCACTACAGTTGGATGCTCAGTACTTCTGTACTCATGATACTACCCCCAAACTCTTTTCAGGGTTCTTGATCGACAACAGGTATGGTAATCGACATTTCACATGGAGACTCGACGACGACTAGTTAGGCGGATCCCGGCGGAGGGCCTGAACCCGTGTGGTTATGGGGATCGATGTTTTTCTCTTTTCCAGTAGGCATTTGATTGTAGTCTGTACTCAGACATATATCTTCCGCTGTTGTATTGTATTAAGGCAGTTGTATGCCGATTGTATGAGATGTTGTATCCTTGTATCTGTAATGTTGTGATATCATGTTGGAAATCCGGGGCATATGGCTTTGTCATATGTCGCGGTGGGACCGATATGTGCTTCGTCCCCGGGTCTTGGTGGACACACCTAGATCTGGAACAGTACCGCATATCGGGCCTTACAATTATTCTTCGGCCATCGAGTCCCCATCTTTCTCGGATCGTTGAGATTCGCTCGCGAACCGCCACTTCATCTGAGCCGTTGAATCGGAAGAGACACTCGCTGGCAGCCATTAGATACGATCTGGAGACCGTTTCAGATCGGGCCTATATAAGGCAAATCCACCAGCGAACCATTCCCCACGATTCATTCTCTCCCGATTTCCCCCTCTTCCTCCTCAAGCACGCCGCAGAACTCTCGTCCCCGACGTCGACAGCGCCGCTTAACTGCCGGACTGCCGCCGCTGTGGATGTTCCCCGCCGTCGAAGAGCACGTCTCCGCCCTCCGTCGCCGTAGCCGCTTCGCGTCACCAAGTTAGGGTACGCAAGTTCTCTTGGATCCAATCTTTTCTGTGTGTTCTTCATCTAGGGCTTGGATCTAAGATTTTTTAGGGTTTTGTTTTCTGTTAATATGGCTGTTCTGATCCTTGTTGATCCTTTCTCTTTGGGAAAACTTGTTGTAGCATCAAAGTAATCCCATCTTCTCAGGTCAGTTTTGAGATTCGATCTATATTGTGTTTGGATTGAGTGAGGTCTTGTTCATGAAATAGTTCTAGCCCAATCCAAGACAGATATGCATTTGATCTCAGTTTGCTCTGGGTTCTTGTCAAAATTTGGTTGTGGTCGAAACTTTTTGCCTGTGCTTATTCATTCCCCTTCCTATTCCCTCTTTTCTATCCTTCTGTTCACAGGATGTTTGACGAAGAGGCAGCCATTGCGAATGAGTCGCCTATTGTTGAAGGACTTGAGAACTATCCTGAGCCCCCGAAGCAGAAAGGCAAAGGTGGCAAGACGAAAGAAGTCAATAATGCCCGAGGCATTCCCGAAGCCATTCGAATCAAGATGGGCTATGACACACCTCCTGAAGAAACTGACCACGATAGAAAGATTCGGCTCCAAAAGATTCGATGCTACTTTGCTGTAAGGTGGTACAAATACAAGAGCATTCCAAACTGGAAGTGGGCTATGCAGTTTGTTTTCAGCCCACCATATCGATACACAACTGCTCTTTGTGCACAGTATAATGCTGCAAATCGAAGAAAATACTACCCGAAGCCTCCAGCTATTCCTCACCCGAATACTCTCAAGACACCGGATGATTACCCTGAAGAAAAAAAGAGACTTGCAATTTTAGCTGAAAAGAAGAGAATCAGAGAAGAAAAGAAGGCCAAAGCATTAGCTGCTGAAGGCCATGCTGAAGCTGGTGCATCGAAGCCTAAGAAGCGAAGACTTAGAAAATTAAGTGCTTCACCTCCTCCTGCTGTTTCTGAAGAAGAGAGTGATCAAGAAGCTGATCATGAAGCCGATGATGAAGCTGATGCTGCTGCACAGCTTGAAGATTCTCTTGGTGAAGATCCTGCTGAAGATGCAGATGATGAGTCTGACCACTCCCCTGTTCCCCCTAGTCTAAAGAGACAAAAGCTTCGAAAGCCTTTGAAGAAGAAGGCTGGAGAGAAATCGCCTGCTTCAAGAGGCGTAAGGATTCAAGATCCAACTGATCCCCCAGTTACTAAGCCAACAATTGATATGACCAACTTGGTGGTTGAGGCTCCATTGGCTTCAAAGCCCCCTCGCCGCCTAGTTCCTGCTGAACAGAGAACGAAGGAAAGGCATGACCCTAAGGCAAAGCATGCTGCTCAACCCGAAGCAAAGGCTCCTGAACCAGCCAAAGCTTCAAAGATGAACACCTCGGTTGCCAAGTCTGGCCAAACTTATGCCCAGGTTGGCACCAAGAAGTTGTCTGAAGCAGTGATGCGAAAGAGAGACCGTGCTGAAGCTAAACGACTTCCTGCTGAAGCACAAGCCCAAGCTAAGGCTGATAAAGAAGCTAAAGCAAAAGAAAAGGTTGATAGAGATGCTGCCTTGTTAGAGAAGAAAAGGAAAGATCTTGCTGAAACAAATCAGAAAGCTGAAGCGAAGCGCAAGCTCGCTGAAGTAAAAGCTCAAGAGGCTACGGCTGCTGCCGAAGCCAAACATCTTAGTGAAGTCGAAGCCAAGCGCCAGGCTCAATTGAATATCATTCGAACTAAGCAAGCAGAGAAGGCTGCTAGAGCTGCTCAGAAGGAAGCTGCTGTAGACATGGCTCCAAAGGATGTCGCTCCGAAGCCAGTCGCAGCTCCTGACCCCGAAGCTCATGAAGAAGCTGAGCATAGTCACCAAAACTTCCCAGATGCAAGAGAAGGTGAATTATGGTACTGTTTGAGCCTGAATCAGGCATTTTTCCAGCTCACTAAAGCTGTTGATCCCGAAGCTGCTGATGTTGGAGATGTTTACATTTCACCAACTCTTTCTGCCATGATTGAAACTTTATACAATCAGCTAAGGGACTTGCATGCTAGGGACAGATCTGAATCTGCCAAAATTCTGAAGTTTAAGAAGAAAGAAGATGCGGAATCAGATAAAGACTTGAAGAACGAAGACGAAGCTGCTTCGAAGAAAATTGCTGATGTCAATGAAAAGACAAAGCATAATATTCAAGTGTTTCAAGGCAAGATAAAATCTGCCATTGAAGAATGTTACAAGACGCATAATGCTTCGGTCATGGCTCTTGATTCCAAGAAGCGCGAAGCCATGATCAAGCAACTAGCTTCTCCTCTTCCCCAGCTGCAACCAAGGAAGCGCCGTCTGATCACTTACGCAGACGAAGCTGATGAGGTGAGCTCTCATCTGGCCAAGAAGACCCCAAGACATGCTTCGCCCCCTTGATGCAAGATCATCACTCTTCCAACCCCTACTACAAAGCCAACTGCACCTAAAGCCATTCCACCCCGTGCTCCACCTCCACCTCCTCCTCAACCCGCTCCACAACCATCGCACCACGACAATTTTGAGCCAGAGCCATCTCCTCCAGCTCAAGACATACATGTTCCATCCAGAGATTATTCTTCGGCTCACCCTGCGGATGAGTCCGAAGACCAAGAAGGTGAAGCCAAAGAAAAAGTTGTTCCAGAAGAGCCTGAAGCCGATGTAGAAGCAGAAGGCGATGAATTGGCCATTATGACCCAACCTCAAGAGCGAGTCGTAGTTGCTCGAAGGAAAACTCCTCATTGCACTCCTGCCCAAGATACCCAACTGGACTCCATCTACCCAAGAGAAACGTTTCCAATATTCCTGGGAGATGGTTCTTCTTCAATACATGGTCCTGAGTTTGACCTCGAAGTTCATCGCCAGAAGCTTCGCTTCTTTGGCGCAAGTCCATATGATTCACCCCGGACTGCTGATGACCTTCGCTTCTAGACAGCCGAGCAACAGATTCTGTACACGAAGCTATATTGCCAGAAGGGTGTTCTATTCAGGAACAAGTATTTGAATATGCGAAGTTTAACTTCTGCAACGTGCTTCCAGAACATTATGGAAACCATCGAAGAACAAAATCTTACCAGCTTGTTTTCTATGGAAACACCATTCAACTCCGAGCTAGTGAAGCAATTCTATGCTAATCTCTATGTCTTTGGAAATCCTGATGACACAAGCACTTGGATACTTGAATGGATGATTCAAGGCAAAGTTTTTCGGATGCATTATGATGAATTCATGGACATTGTGAACATCCCATGCCACACTGGAAATCTTGCAAAGGTTCACTTGATGCCTGATCCTTCTGAAGCTGAATTTGCTTCACTGCTGGATCCCGAAGTTACTGGAGACCACATGCCAGAAAATAGTCGCCCGAAGCATCTGGTAATCATATCGAAGACTTGGTTTTATATCTTGTCTAACTCACTGATGCCTCTCAGCACTGCAAATGATGAATCAAAACATTCATTATCATACACGTCATGCTTTGGTGAAGCTTACACATGGCCATGTGTTTGACTTTGAGGATTGTCTTCTTCGCTACATGGTCCAAGATGCTGAACTTGTCCATCAATTGAAGCCATATGCTCCTTGGCTCCAAGCCATTTGCAACCATGGACTTAGTGAAGACTTTGTTGCAAAGCATCACCCGAAGCTGTTCTGTCCTCCTGTGCGTGATACAATGAATATCTTCAGAAGGCAAAATGATCCATTTGCCACATATGTCGGAGTCAGACAGCATGTCAACGAACGTAACATGTCGAAGTCTTTCCAGAAAGAAGTTTATCACTTTTAAGTAGCCATTCGCTCACAACATATATTGGAAAACTTCATTGAAGGCAATCAACGCCAAATGCAACATCTCTTTGATGAAATCAATAGAGTTGGCAATATTGCTTTGAAAAACAACCAGTACCTGAAGGTTTTGAAGCGCCACTCATGGAAAGGTTTAAGGAAGTTCAACTCAGTAAATAAGCTTGAATCTGATCGGATTTTCAAGGAGTATCCACGTCTTCAACGCCACTTCTCCAGAAATGATTCAATAGACCGCCCCAACCCAAAGATCCCTCCGCTGGAAAAGATTGATGAAGTCTTATTTGTTAATCCAGCTGAACAGATTCGCCCTGATGCTCTCTCTGATGAAGACTCCCACAAATCAAAGCAAGAAGATGACCCTCTCAACGACAGTGATCTTGGTCTGCTTCAAGCGCCGCTGGACATTGAAGAAATGGAGTCGCTTGCTTCCACCGAAGGAGACATTTCAGGAGATGCATCTTCTTCGGGAGAAGACATTCCACAGGGTCCCCGGGTTGCAGCAAACGAGTAAATACTCTTGATCTGCATCTCAACCTTTTGTCCAATTATTGACAAAAAGGGGGAGACTGTAGCATCGATTGAGTTTAGATTCGCTGCGGGGTTTAGGGTTTCGATTCGATCTTTTGTGTGTTAAGTACAACAAACTTTCCATTCCCTTCGATTGGGTTGTAACTTAAGTTTTACTTCGTCCGTGAACTGCTGCATTCTATGTGTTAATAACCCCCGTGCTTGCAAGTTGCTCTCGTATATCTCTGTCTTGCAGGTGGTTATTCTCATTAAGTTCACAGGTCATTGGATGATTGCATATTCTTCAAGACTAACATCTTTTAAATGCAATTGATTCGCATCAAGGATATTCTTCATCAAGCATTCACTTCGATAATATAAATCTTCAATGCTTTCATTCAGGGGGAGTCAAAAGCTTCATATCTTAGAGTTTGCTCTCAACTCAACTCAAAATTTCCATATTTTCATCGATGCCTGTTTTGTCAACAATAGTCCAAAAAGGGGGAGATTGTAAGAGCAAAGTTATGCCTCCATGAGTTTTGGATATTGTTGGACAAAACAGTAGAGGAACTAACAAGTTTCCTAGTGTAAAACAGATGGTTAGATTCCTGAAGTTTTAGGTTGGTGATAAAGCTTCAATGAAGATTTACATATTTACTGAAGCATATCCTCTGGAGTGAAGATCATCACGGATGTCGACCCCCAAAGAGATGAGGAATCCTGAAGCACGTCTCATCGAAGGAGATGACCAAGATGGCGCAAGACTTAGTAGTTTTTGCGTAGTTCTTTTTCACTTCTTTGAGTCGTAGGAAAAACCGTACTATCAAGAGGGGTTTTAGTAAATGTACTCCGAAGGTTTTGGTGAAAAGACTCAGACCGAATCCAAACCTGTGAGAAGCCAGAGATGAGAAATCTCATGTGCACTAGGTAATGCTTCACCAGCGAAGACTTTGTTCTTTCGGCTCCTGAAGCATAACCAAGTCCGTGAGTCAGCTTTACTTGTTCCTCAAGTAAAGTTGCGCTTTGATTGGAAATTCGACCGTTGCGGACAGGTGTCAAGCTGTTGCATCGGGTCATTTAAGACATTTCACTCCTAGGGATCGCCACCTATAAATACGCCACCCCCGCCCTCATTGGCGGGTGGCTGCTCCAAGAATATTTTCTGACAGTGAAGAAAGAGGGCAACCCCACCGAAGCAAACCAAAAACCCATCCACAAAATCATAAGTCCTATTGATCTGAGTTGATTCACTATGAGTTAGGAAGAAGTTGGCTATCCTTTTTATCTTGGAGAAATGCAATTCTCCTAGACGGTTAGAGAGTTGTTCTTCAGAGAGCGAAGAGTAATTGTCGCCTCGAAGTCCAGTTTGTCAAAGGTTTCGGTGATTTCCTCAATAATCAACCATGAGTGAAGAACTAACCAAGCTCAAGGAGATTGGTGCACTGGAGATACGGACGGAGAGAGGTTAGCTCCTGTGTTCAATCACAAGTCCCTCCAGCCAGACGTAGCACTTTGTAGAGTGTGAACTGGTCGAACAAACATCGTCGAGTCAAGAGTTCGTTTTACTTTCCGCACTTACATTCAGTTTAGCAATTCCTTCAGTGATTTGATTCAATGCAATTGATTCGATTCTTTTGATTCGCTATGTTGTGCTTCAATCCAGTTCTGCTTCACTGCATACCTTTCTGTTGAATTCCTTCTGCTGCTAAGTTATGCTTCACTTCATAGTTTCATGCAAAAATTTGAAGTGATCATTCACCCCCTCCCCCTCTGATCACATACTTGTACATTCAAACCCCACCTCCCTTTACCTTGAAACTTGAGCAAGAGTAGTATAGTTCTGATGTAAGTCTTACTGAGTACGACTTTGTACTCACGTTTTCTTAGTCTATGATTTAGATGGAAACCCAGACCCCGATGGAGATACCTTCCTGAAGCTTGACGTTGACTAAGTCAGTATAGTTCCAGACAACAGTCTGGTCCCTCGTGGAAGGGCATGTTTGTTGAACAAGGCTTCTCTAAGCCATTTGTTAATCTTGTCTGTACTCAGACCTAATTTTCTTCCGTTGTATGATGTAATGTTGATCACAGGCATGTGATCTTTGTATGCTTTATGTGTAAGTCAATAAAGAAGTACTTTGTAGAGTTATGTGATGATACCTGCTGTTCATACTAGACATGTGTCCTACGTGTATGATTATAACATGCATGTCTTAGTATGGGTTTTCGATAACTTAGTTGTGTTCTTGCCGGCGGTCTTTGATACACCAAGTGGCCCTTAGATGTGCACAGCTTGGGGCATCACGATGCGATTGCTCATGACTCTGTCACGTGGCACAATTTGTTGTACGATTGAGCCCGCCCGAGACCCCAACTAAGTGATTGGGCTGGAGTTTGTTTATGTAAGTGTTATAATTCAATCGATAATATGGTTGAGGCGACTTGTCTATGAGTATGGGATTTCACCACCCATAATTATTTAGACTTGTGAGCGGGCGATGAGGACCCATCTCAGTTGATCATCCGGCCTGGATGGGATGCCCCTCACGTACGAAGATTTCCAAGAGTATTCTGTGCTTGGCCTTGTCTGCTTAGACAAGTAGGTACGACTCTCGGCTCTCCATATGATTGAGTTGTGACTGGAATTACATATGCAAATTCCGGGTCCCGACATAGAGGGACCTATCGTTTCGGATCTCTCGGAACTAAATCATAAAATGGCTGCCTATGATGGGTAGAAACTGAGAGATATGGGCGTGCGTGCGGAGCCTTGTAATGGGCAGTTGGTACACCCCTGCAGGGTTAAATCTTTTCGAGAAGCCGTGTCCACGGTTGTGGACGACTGGAGACCTACTTCTTGTTCATAGACAACAACAACTGAGATAATCTTAATATAACTTGATCGACATGTGTGTGCTTTGACTGCTTATTCTCCGTCGGGATGCGAAGAGGAGGACCAGGATAGGATAGGTGTTATGCTTGCATAAGTAGTTGATAGCAAGACTTGTTGGAGGTGATTCCTTATCGAATGCTTGGTTTTCATCCTACTCTAAAATATACCGTTAGCCACTCATATATTGCTAGTGCGTCTGCAACCTCACCACTACCCCCATCTTACCCGTGAGAAGTTAGTTACAAGACTTTTGACATAGCTCACCTCCTTCTTTTCTCTTTTACGCATGTTATAAAAACGACATTGGACTACATAGGAGCTTGACGACCCTTCTTCTGGATGCCTTCATGAAGACTCGACGACGACTAGTTAGGTGGATCCTAGCGGAGAGCCTGGACCCGTGTGGTTCTGGAAATGGTGTGTTTTACCTTTTACCACTAGGAATTTGAATGTATTCTGTACTCAGACAGGTATCTTCCGCTGATGTATTATATTAAGGAGGTTTTATGCCGATTGTATGAGATGTTGTATCCATGTAGCTGTAATGTTGTGATATCATGTTGGAAATCCGGGGCATATGGCAGTGTCATATGTCGCGGTGGGACCGATATGTGCTTCGTCCCAGGATCTGGATGGAAACATCTAAATCTGGAACAGTACCGCATAGCAGGCCTTACATGTGTGAGTTTCTTGAGGAACTATTTTGTGAATGCCTTGATTTGTTTTCGATTTCCCATACAGGGCAATCAACGATGTAATGACCTAGTTTCTTGCATTTTTAGCAGTAGTTGTCCTTTGATGCCGATCTTCTTGAGGACGAGCGGTGAGAGGAATTTCTCGAATACCTTGATGAATAATTCTTCTTCGGTGATGAAAAGCCTATCCTTTGGAAACGGATGAAGTGCTTCATGATCAGTGCCAAGTTCTTCCCAATGCTTGCAGGATCATCAGATTCATCACCAGAAGAAGAACTAGCTTCAGGAGAAGAGTGGCGTGAAGCTTTTTCCTTGAGGGCATGTCATCTTATTCGTGATCGATTCACGTCTCATTTCTCTTCTTCTTCCATCTCAAAGGTAGTGAGTCTCTAAAATTTTTTAGCAGCGACAAGGTTTCTGAAATCAGTCCTCTCTTTGATCATCAACACAATGTGATCGAAGGAATCATCAAGAGAGCGAAGCAAAGTTCTAACCACCATATGATTAGTGATATCTTCAGCACTGAGGGAAATCAACTCCTTTGAGAGAGTAGTGAGTCTGCTGTAGATGGAGGTAACCTTTTCTCCCTCGTTTCGCTTGAACCGATAGAGTTTGCTTTGGAGTGTGTCAACTCTAGCATCTTTCCCAGTAGAGACACCTTCTCCAATATTTTCTAGATAATACCAGACACCTTTGGCAGAGGGGATATTCTTCACTTCATGATATTTTTCTAGAGTCAAATGATTCGTGATGAATACCCAGAGTTCAGAATCACGAGCCATATTCTTCGTCTCATCAGTTGTGAGAGCATTCTTCTCCTTGATTTTAACTTCATGCTTGACAACTTCCCAGGTAGCAGAATTGATAGCAACAATGTTCGTCTTCATCTTTTCCTTCCAGTAGGGATAGTCCTTCCCATTGTAAACAGGAATAGGTTCGCTAGAGGGAACAGCTGCAAAAGATATACTTGGCAACACTCCGGGAGGTTAATCCAAAACACGTAGACCATAGGGAGTTCCTAGCATTGATACTAATTGAAAGACCAAGGATGTGATCAGAGTGGCAGGGGGTGAATGATCACTTCAAAAATTTCGACAAAAGTTTTGAAGTGAAACAAAAAGCAACCAAATGGAAGAACAACAGACTAGAAGCTGAACAGAATTAGGAAGAACAACTAGTAAGTGAAGCAAACGACGGTGAAGCAAAACATAATGAAGCACAACATATAGTACAAGTGTATAGAATGTAAGTGCTGAAAGGTAAAATGAGCCTGTACGCAGCGATGTTTGTTCAACCAATTCACACTCTGCAAAGTGCTATGTCTGGTTGGAGGGACATGTAATTGAATATAGGATCTAACCTCTCTCCGTCTTGTTCTCCACTGCACCAATCTCCTTGAGCTTGGCCAGTTTTGACTCAGGATAGATTATTGAGGGAATCTCTGAAACCTTTGAAAAACTTGAGCTTCGAGGCGACAATTAATCTTCGCTCTCTGAAGTCGACTCTCTAACCGTCTAGGAGAATTACAGTTCTCCAAGATAAAAAGGCTAGCAAACTTCCACCTAAGTCATAGTGAATCAGATCAGATCAATAGGACTTTTGATTCGGTGGTTGGGTTTTGGTTTGTGACGGGGATCAACCCCAGAAAATCCCATGGTCAGGGACCCTGGGTTAGTCATGAGAGGCACAGGTTGGACGATAGCTCGTCGGCAAATAGGAAGGCACGCTCCTGCTCGATATTATTGATGGGGGAGATGCGATTACAGTGGATTCCAAGGCTGGAGCGCTCAAGGCTAGGGTTACAGATGATATTGGTTCTCCTTTTCGTCGCCCCTCCTAGCCCTTGTATACTGGGCTAGGTCTCGGGGAGTTCATCTATGTTTACAGGTAAGCTTTCCTAACCCTAGCTTGCTCCGTACGGCAGGTTCTCGCACCTTCCTTGTGAGTCGCGGACTCCTACGTCGGTGTCAATTAGCGGGCCGAGGTTGTATCTTCATGGGCCTTCTGTCTTCACGGACACCAGGTAGGATTATCCGTAGGAGTCGTGGGGTCACCCCCTTGTCAGTAGCCCCCGAGTGCCTGGGGGACTCGAAGAGTCGCGCAGGGACTCGAGTACATTCATTTGTCGGTTATTGGTATGCGCGGTACATCCGCAGGTCACTGGCAGTCTGGTGGCCATGACAAAACCTGTTTCGAGGGATGCTAAGCTGAAAGGGCCCAAGGAGTCGACTGGTCGAGCCTTGGTGAATTGCACTAGGGAAAATACCGCAGTAGCCCAATCAAACCCATGTCCCTCGACGTGAGATTGGAACACTGGTGTCGAGAAAAAGTCCTGCCGCTTCAGGTCTTACGGTGTTCATTTGCCGCCAGTAATGTGCATAGCCTAAGGCGCGTCCGCCCGGCTTTTTCTATCATGCGCAGCTCATGGAAAAGGTTGGGAGTGAAATCGCTCTTCGGCAAGTCCCAGCCCGGCCGAACTTCGCAGCGGGTTCTTACCTACACGCTAATCTTGCTTGGCATCTGGGCACAGTGTATCGTGTTCCAGGCATGTGTGTTTTTGAGGCGCGGAGACTTATAGCATTGCACCCGCTTGGAACAAAACATCAAGCGAGCTGTTCACTCATTCACCCGTGGAGCTTGTTTCGAGTGCTCAGACGGGGGGGTTTTCGTGAGTAGTCACTCGAATGACATTTCGGTTCTTGAGGTGAGGGAGCACCTGAGACTCTTAGCGCCATATGATCTTGGCGAATGCATGTTTGTCTTGCGTCGGGTTGAGGGAGCACCCGATACTCTCGTGAGTGCGAGTGGTCACTCGAGCACATTGCTGTCTTTTAGGTGAGGGAGCACCCGAGACTCTTATTATTTACTCTCCCGATGGGAGTAAGATGTTTTTCTTCATCGGGAAAAAGGTCTGAAAGATGGAATCTCTGAGCCTTGATGTCTGTTGGTTTTCTTCGCTGCTTGTCAGGATAACGATGCCTCTGTTTGATGGCTGTCAGGGATGCCTCGCCAGTGAACCGTTACGTCTTCATGACCGGTCATAATGATGACCGTTGTGGCGTACGACAGGCGCTGGTTGGGTTTCCGATGCGCGCATTGGAAACACGCGTGAATTGACGCGTCTCACGCACAGTGCGTCTCGTGAGAAAGCATCTTGGTCTTGGAATCTGAGACGTCTGTGATGCTTGGTCTTTGAATTAGTTGTTGCTGTCGTCTCGGCTTCTCCATGCTGGGAGGTTTTTGTTCTATAAATAGGCCTTTTGCTTCCACAACGTTTCGCCTCTATCCAGCTTGCTGCTTTGCCTCTTCCTTCTTCCCTTCTTCTTCTCATGGTTCCTAGGCGAGGTGTTGGTCGTGCCGTGTTCGTCGTGGCCGTGGTGGCCGTGCACCACGCTCATGCCGTGGTGGTCGCCATGGTGCGGTGCCGGTGCCTTCCTCTTCTCCCTTGGAGGAGGGATTCTGGCGCTATGATTTTATTTTGCATATCCGTGGCCAGAGCGCCAGTCGCGTTCTTCTTCCGTCTGCTTTTTCCGCCATTGTCTCTGAACGTGGCTTGGATGTTGATAGCTCCCGCTTCAAGGGAGCTGTCGATCTCCTTCTTATGTTGACTTGGAGGTTGATAGCTCCCGCTTGATTTTTCTTGGCTCTGGTTGGAGTTTGTTTACTCGGCGGTTGAATCTGCGAGATGGCAATATGCTCAGCTGTCGTTTTGACGGCGAAAGCACTGTCACTGTCCGCACGTTTGATCCGAGCGGAAATAGCATGGATCCACACTGGCAGGAGTCGAGCAGCGACAGCTCCGCAAGGTCGAGGAGTCCTACGCCAGCATATTCTACAGCTACTTCTTCTGGCGACTCCTTAGGTGGTGGTGCCTTCTCCATCAGCTCCGAAGAAGACGTCGACGTCAAGCCATCGATCAAGCGGGTGCGCCAGGCGACCTTGTAGAACTGGAGGCAGCCTCATGTTCGCTGGCAACTCGGAGAAGAGGCTGTACGTCCGAAGAAGAAGGCGTGCAGCCGCAGCTGGAGAAAAAGCTGGTAGAGCAGGAGAAGAAGCTGGTGGAGTGTCGACAAATAAGTCGAGCTTCACCCTTTTGTTATGTCATTGACATCCTCTGCTAGCTTCCTTTTTTCCTTTGTCTTTGGTGATGCCTTTGTACTGGAGTCGATTACCCCTCATGAGCACACATGTAGAAGTCTTGATTCCTTGGATAATTTCCTCTTGTAACAGGAGCTTCCTTCTATCCAAATGTAGTTGAGTCCTTTTATATCTTGATGGTTGACTTTGGGCTGTGGTTTGAGTTCTTGCAATAAACTGTGTTTTTCAACTCCTATGGTGCACTGTCTTAGACTCCTTCTGATAGCGCAGAATGTTTTTGATTCCGTCTGATGGCACGAGATGTCTTCGACTCCATCCGATAGCGTGAAATGTCGTCGACTTCGTCTGATAGCATGAAATGTCTTCGACTTCCCTCGTGATGCACTGACTTCAACTTTCTAGTGTGTTCTATCGGGTGCGCGGCAGCGCTCCCGATGGGAGTAGCCCTCGAGGCTACGTTGAGTTGTAGAGTCACACGTAGGCTTTAGATTTGTTTCCCTTGTCGTTCTTCCGTTAATTTTTGTCTTTTATCGGGTGCGCGTCAGCGCTCCCGATTGGAGTAGCCCCCGAGTCTTTAGGTGATCGTTGGTGATCGGGTGCAGACTAAAGGAGTCTGTGTCCTGAGCTTCCTTCATAATTTTTTCAGAGTACTTGGTGCTTCATCTGATTGTGGCCATGTCTTTGAGCCTTGTTCTCAGCGGGTGGGGCTGGCCTGGTATTTTTGCTTGGGCTTTCTAAGATTTAGACTGTGCGAGTGGTTCTTGGGAGGAGGCGGTGTTTGAGACTCCGAGTGCTTTGATGTAGAGATCGCGAGAGCCACGATAACGTTTCTCGGGGAGAGTTTTTGCGCTCGAGTCCCTGAGTGTTTGTAGTTAGAATTGCTCGAGTGGCGCCTCTCGGGGGGATTTTATCTTTAAGCTCCCGAGTGCTTTGGTTAAGATCGCGTAGGCGATAGCGTCTCTCGGGGGGATTTTACGCTTAATCCCCCGAGTGCTGTGGTTAAGATCGCGTAGGCGATAGCGTCTCTCGGGGGGATTTTATGCTTAACCCCCCGAGTGTTGTGGTTAAGATCGCGTAGGCGATAGCGTCTCTCGGGGAGATTTTATGCTTCAGCTCCCGAGTACTTTGGTTAAAATCGTGTGGGCAATTGCCTCTCTCGGGGGATTTTATGCTTAAGCCCCCTAGGTCTTTGAGATGGCAGTATTTGGGCACCATTTATTTTATTGCGGTCGAGCGGCTACATGAGTTGCCAGTCTTGTCTGACCGATGGGGACTATGGATAGAACAGTCGCAAGTTTGCTACGTTCCATGGGTTGCCCACGGCCTCGTCTGTCTTCGGGTTCTTCAGCCTGTAGGCGCCACCTCCGATGACTTCTGATACTATGAATGGTCCTTCCCATTGGGGGGCAAGTTTTATGGACCTTCTCTTGTATCAGCCGTAGGACTAGGTCACCTTTGTTGAAGGTTCTAGTGCGCAAGCGACTGCTTTGGTAGGTGCCTAGCTTGTCCTGGTACCCTTCTGATTTTTCCAGGGCTGTATCTCTTGCTTCGTCAGCTGTATCTTTGTCATCTTGCAGTGCCTCTTCTGCTTCTTCTTCTTCGTATCCGGTGACCCGAGGTGCTCCGAACTTGAGTTCATGTGGTAGGACTGCCTCTGCCCCGTACACCATGAAGAAGGGTGTGTACTGGGTCGTGGTGTTTGGTGTAGTTCGTAGGCTCCATAATACCGCGGGGAGTTCTTCTACCCAGTTGCCGGCGGCTTGCTCGAGTTGTGTGAGGAGTTGTTTCTTGATTCCCCCGCAGACAAGGCCGTTTGCATTTTCCACCTGGCCGTTGGAATGCGGGTGCGCGACTGATGCATTATTGATTTCGATGCCCAGTTCTTCGCAGAAGTTCTGGAACTCTGCGGCTGTGAAGTTCGTGCCGTTGTCCGTGATGATGTTGTGGGGCACTCCGAACTTGAAGATGTTCGATTTGATGAAGTTGACAGCCGTGAGGGCTGTGGAGCTGGTGATGGGCACTGCTTCGATCCATTTAGTGAACTTGTCGACTGCGACGAGAAGGTGTGTCATTCCTCCCTTTCATGATTTCTTGAGTGGGCCCAGCATGTCGAGTCCCCAAGTGGCGAACGGCCTGGATAGTGGTATGGTCTTGAGCTCTGATGCGGGAGCGTGTGGCCTGTTTGCGAATTTCTGGCAGGCGACACAACGTCGCACGATTTCCTCGGCGTTTTTCATGGTTGTGGGCCAATAGAACCCGGCTCGGAATGCTTTGGACATGAGTACTCGACTACTCGCATGGTACCCGCAGGTGCCTTCGTGGATTTCGAGCAGTAGGGCTTAGCCGTCCTCTTCGTCGATGCACCTTTGGAGTATCTGGGTGATGTTGCGCTTGTATAGTTGTTTGTTGATCACCGTGAATGCCTTGGATCGTCGGCTGATGCGTCGTGCTTCGGCCACGTCTTGCGGTAGCGTCCCTTCGATTAGGAATCGGAGGAACGGTTTTGCCCAGACAGGTCCTTCGAGCTCTGTCGGGGTCGTGCTGTCGGGTGTGCTGGTGCTTGTGCCTTCTGATGGGGTTGCTGCTGCCACCTGCACCAGGTCTGTTGCGTCCTCGCCGTCCACGAATGTTTCAGGTGTTGCTGCCTGTACCTTGATGGATCTTCGGCTGATGCTTTCGAGAAAAACGCCGGGTGGTATTGGTCCTCGGGTCGAACCGATGTTCGCGAGCTCGTCAGCTTCTGTGTTGTGGGTCCTGGTGATGTAGTTGAGCTCGCAACCATCGAAACTTCCTTCGAGTTTGTTGTAGAGCTTCTGGTAGGACTCCATGTTGTCGGCTATTGCGTCGCAGTTTCTCATCGTCTGCTGGACGACGATATTGGAGTCCCTGTAAATTATGAGGCGAGTGGCTCCGCATGTTTTGGCCATGCGCATGCCATGGAGGAGTGCCTCATATTCTGCTTCGTTGTTGGAGGCGTGACTGAAGTTAATGTCAGAACCCTCTGTTAGGTAATGTGCTAGGGTTAGCCAGTACTATTGCATCATGTCAAAATTTCAAAAGAAATACTTGAAATCAAAATTCAAAAGCAAATGGGAGAAGGAACCCCCCAGATGAATTAATTCAAAAAGCCAGATAAAAATCTTCTCCAAAAATTCATGTTAGATTTTTGAAAAATCTTATAAATGAGTGTGATCACATATCAAGTGATGTGGGACCCACCCCATGCTCATAGATTTTTCAAATATTCAAACAATGCCTTGGATTTAATCAAAAACCCCTATTTGAGTTAAGATTCAAATTATTTGAATTTTAAAAATGTTGAAACTTTATAAGTGGCTAGTCTATATTATTATGAAGCCATATAAATTTTTTCAGCATTTAATAAAATGCCTAGCTAATTATTTTAGCACAGCAAAACAAATAGCAGAAAGAAAAACAAAGAGGAAAATAGAAAAGGGAAAGGAGCCCACTTACCTGGGCCACCCCGGCCTAACTTACCGTTTCGGCAGCCCGGTCCGCGAACTCGTCTGTCGTCTTCCTCCCCGCTCGCCAAAGCAGCTCGCTGGAGCGGCCGAGCACGCCGTGGACGCCACCTCGACGCCCAGGGGCTTCCAGGCCGCCCCAGGACTCCAAAGAGTGCCCAGGAGACGTCCGCATCGCCCCCTCTCACTTTCCCCCATCGCCGCCTCCTCTCAAGCTCTGTGTGTGTTTCCCCCCTTCTTCCCCGAGAGCAGCCGCCGCTCATCGTCGTGAGAAGCCGCGGCCAACGTCGACAAGAAGGCCAGCAACCGTGTCACCCGTGCGCAGCGTCGTCGTCTTCGTCGATCTGCAGAAGAAGGCGAGCCCGGAGCCCTCCTAGTCACCGGAATCGAGCTCGAGCCGCCGCCGGACCCGCAAGAACTCTCCGTCGAATTCGTCATCATCACGCCGCCGTTTGCCTCACCGCCTGCTCTGCCGAGTTCCTGGTGAGCGCGGGATAAAAACCCCTATCTTTTTCCCCTCGATTGCTTCCTCTAGCCGTGGCCGCCTGGAAGGCCGAAGCTCCTCACCGCCGGGAACCATGGCGATGACCACCTGCTACGCAGTCGAGCTCGCCGTGTTGTCCATCGCGTTCCCCGTGCTCCACTGCTTCAAACCAGCCTAGCCCCGCCTCAATTCGCGCCTTGTAGCGAATTCCCGATCACAGCCGTAGCTCCGTCGCCGCGAAACTCGACGCCGGCGAGCGTACAGGGCACCCCAGCACTTGGAGTTGGTCTCTTTCAACGCGCAACGGCAAGGTCTTCAAGTTGGAGGTCACAACGCTTCGATTGGTGCCCGGAATCAACCTCCCCGTGCAGCGCCGCCGCGGTTCTGGTCGCCGGCGTTTAGCCGCCGGTGGGTTAGCCCTAATCCCCCCCAAATGACCCCCCTGGGTCACTGACCAGTGGGCCAAGTGGCTTACTTAAGCCACTGGATTAAATTAACCAGCCGGGTTAATTAGCCAGTGTCACTAACACCCCTGGCCCACATGTCAACCCCCCCCCCACATGCCAGCATGACGTCAGTCTGACGCAATAAATCGATTAAATGAATTTCCAGAGTAATTTGAATTAAAGAAATTCCAGAAATTCCAGAAAATACCCCAAACTTTGGAAATTCATAGAAAATTCATATTAACTCCAATTTGGACAAATAATATATGAAAAATGATCAGGAGAAAATAAGCTATCCAAAAATGCAACTTTCAACTATGTTGGAGTTGATTTTAAAATGGGACCAGTAGCATATGTCATTTGGTTTATTTGAAATTAATTCAAATTCAACTCAAATGATTTTGCAACTTGGACCATGGAATTATGCTATATTTTCAACCACACATCAGAGGCATATCATACACATTTGAAGATGATTCAAATTGATCAAACCATGTCACATATAACTTGACTAAGTTTGAATTCAAATTGGAGTTTGAAGTTGCAATTCAATTTGCAATATACTCCATTTAAATGGAATTGCTTCACACATCAAAGCATTTACATCAAGTTCCAACCTTCCATCATGTGATTGTGCATTGTATTTATTTTGCTACTTTGCTTGTTGTTTGTCGAGTAGAGGTGGAACCGGAGCAGGAGGCTGCCCCCTTCGCTGAAGACCCAGAACCCGAACCTCGTCAGCAAGGCAAGCAAAACCCCATTGATCATGTTGATAAAATCCCACTTCCCTCTCATGTCTCGCTTATGCATTGTTTAGGATGATCACCATGATTCGTTTCTACCGCATAAATGAACCCATTCCTTTGCATGACCTATCATTTTGTCACAGTAGTAAGCAAACCACAATCCTAGCAAATGTAGGAGTTGGTTGATATCATGTGGCCCCTGCAAATGTTATCTCTTATTGCATGCTTAGTATGATACCATGATGATACTGTGATGTGAGTCGGGCTGATAGTGATCATGTTGATGATGGTAGAAAAGTGTTGGTGAATCGACCCTAATACAAGGTGAACGACGAGAGGCTGTGTAGGAGTACACGGTGGGTTGTCTCGTTGAACACCGCCCTAAGTCCGAGTTCTTGTGTGGTGATCCAAGATGAAGAGTACAACCACACATTGGGCTCACTGACCCCTCTCAACTTACTAACTCATCCCTTTCGATGTCCATATGTCGCAATAGTTCGGAGTTCTGGTAGGCTTGTGGCCTGGATGCTGAGTGAGAGAACGGCTCATCCGAGACCGGCTTATGCACCACGCACACATCACTTGGGTCCACTTCGGTAAACCGGCCGGGTTCACGATAGTGGTAACCAACCCAAGTAGGCGGCTTTCTCGGACTAGATCGGCTATGAGGTAACAGTTTGTGTGAGCATCCTCGCTGGCACCCCTTGAATGGTGTCGAGATCAAAGGCGGTAAATGATGATCATGTGTGTGTAGCGGTACACCCCTGCAGGGTTAACAAAACTATTCGAATAGCCGCGTCCGCGGTTATGGACTGCTTGGAAAGCTTAGCTTGATTATTAGATAACTTGAACTGGATACTTCTAAAATACACCAAGATAAGTGTGAGTGCTATGGCGTGCTTTCTCGTGGGGAAGTCGAGGAAGGCACCATAGTGGTGTAATTGGTTGGAGAAAGTAGTGGACTCGTGTACGCTTCTTACCTCAAGTCTGGTACTCGTAGTTCAGGACTAGCCAAGTCAAAGCTGGCATTTCTGCAAGTGAAACCCCACCTCCCTTCACCTTGATACATGTGCATGAGTAGTATAGCTCCTATGTAAGTCTTGCTGAGTACGACTTTGTACTCACGTTTGCTTAATCTATGTTTTAGATGATGCCACTGACCCCGAAGGTGGCTTCTTCATCGAGCTAGACGACTGAAGATCAACTAGTCTAGTCCCAGTCAGACGACTGGTTTCCTCGTGGAGGGCTTGTGTTTAAATAAGGCTTCTTAAGCCATTTGTTAAACTTGTCTGTTCTCAGACATAATTTTCTTCCGCTTATGTTGTAATGTTGGATCACATGTTTGTGATCTCTGTGTGCACTCTATAAGAGTTATCAATAAAATATGTACACTTTGTAGAGAATTGCAATGGTACCTGTTGTTCATACAAGGCATGTGTGTTGCGTTTATGTTTATAACATGCATGTCTTTGTATGGGTTTTCGAGACCTTAGTTGTGTTCTGGCTGGCGGTCTTTCATACACCAAGTGGCCCATAGATGTGCGCAGCTTGGGGCATCGCGATGCGATTGCTCGAGACTCCGTCTCGTGCACACTTTGTGGTATGATCGAGCCCGCCCTAGACCCCGACTAAGTGATCGGGATGGAGTAAGTCTATGTAAGAGTTATGAGATAGTCGTTAGTTTAGTTGAGGCGACTTGTCTTTGAATATGGGAGTTCACCACCCATATCATTAGACTTGTGTGCGTACGATGAGGACCCATCTCAGTTGATCATCCGGCCTGGATGGGATACCCCTCACGTACGATGCTTTCCGAGAACGTTCTATGCTTGGCCTTGTCTGCTTAGACAAGTGGGTACGGTTCTCGGCTCTCCATATGACTATGTCTTAGTTGTACTTGCATACGCTAACCCCGGGTTCCGACAGTTAATATGGAGGACATATTTCGGCTTTGTTCCTTTAAGGGAGATGAGCACAACTCCTGCCCCAGCTCCTTGTTGTCTCTTGTACCCATCGAAGAACATTGACCATGAACTTGATAGGTCTAGGGGGCCTGGTGTCTGAACCTCTGTCCAATCGACCAGGAAATCTGGGAGTACTTGGGCTTTGATGGCTGTTGGGTGCTTGAACTGCAGGTCTCGCGGGCTGAGCTCAATGCTCCACTCGGCGACTCGTCCAGTCGCTCCAGGGTTGTTGAGTATGTCAGCGAGTGGTGCGCTGCTCACGATTGTGATAGGGTTCTCGTCGAAGTAGTGGGACACCTTTATTGAGGTCATGAAGATGGCCAGTAGTAGCTTCTGATAGTGCGAGTACCGCTGCTGGGATTTGGTCAGGAGCATGCTGAGGTAGTAGATTGGTCTCTGGATGCTCTGGACCTTGCCTTCTTCTGCGCGTTCGACAATGAGCGATGTGCTTACTACATTGTTACGTGCTGCCACGTAGAGTTATAGCTTCTCTCGTTCCTTGGGTACCGCCAAGATTGGTGGGGTCGAGAGTGTCTTTTTCAGGTCCGCGAATGCTTGGAGGGCTTCCTCCGTCCACTCAAATTTCTCTCCTTTCCTGAGCAACTGATAGAAAGGCAGCGTGCGTTCTCCCAGCCTGCTGATGAAGCGGCTTAGGGCTGCGAGTTTTCCAGTGAGCTGCTCTACTCCTTTTACGTCTGTTGATTCTTGCATTCGGGTGATGGCTTGGACTTTCTCAGGGTTTGCCTCGATTCCTCGTGCAGAGACCATATAGCCAAGCAGCTTCCCCGCCGGTACGCCGAATGTGCACTTCTTTGGGTTGAGCTTGATTCTGTATTTTTTGAGCGCCGCGAAGATTTCGCGCAGGTCGTCGAGTAGTGTGGCCGCTTTGTAGGTCTTGATGACGATGTCGTCCACGTAGACTTGCACGTTTCTTCCGATTTTCTCCTTCAGGCAGGCCTGCATCATTCGCTGGTAGGTGGCGCGTGCGTTTTTGAGCCCGAAGGGCATGGTCCTGTAGCAGAATACGCCATAGGGGGTGATGAACGATGTCTGCTCTTCGTCTTCTTCCTTCATCCTGGTCTGGTTGTATCCTGAGTAAGCGTTAAGAAAGGAAAGTAGATGGCACCCTGCTGTCGAGTCGATTATCTGATCGATTCTAGGCAAGGGGAAGTGGTCCTTCGGGCAATGCTTGTTGACTGGTCCGTAGTCGACACACATGCGCAGCACGGTCGTGTCTTTCTTGGGCACCAGCACTAGGTTGGCTATCCAGGTGGCTTTCTTCGTTTCTCGGATGAACTGGGCGTCGAGTTGTAACATCCCAATTTTCTAAATTCGGATGTTAATAAATCATCATATGCATCTCATGTTGTTTCCGCATTTTTCTGGAGTTTTAAAATATTTTTTAACATTTTTCAGCACATGGCAGTTCGCTGGAGAGGATATAAAATGACTTATCCCCATTTTTAATTTGTTGGAAAATAGCTTAAAATATTTTTGGAAGACTTTTTAAGTTTACTTTGGAGTTATAAATAATTTCTAAAAATATTTTCGGAATTTATTTATGCTCAAGAAAAGTTTTAAAATCATTTTCGGAGTTTTTCGGTATTTTTAAAATGCCATAAAAGTATTTAAAAATATTTAAAAATAAGTTGCAAAGTTCTTATTTTTATTTAATATTTTGGTAAAGCCAAAAATTCAGTTTCATTATTTTAAAAACATTGGCGAAGACGGCAATTAAAAATAATATTCCGTGATTTTTCTAAAATTATTTTGGGCCTAATGGGCCTGTGCTGTTTTTTTTCCGCCTGGCCGAATTTGTGTTTATCCCGGATTTAAAAAAAACCGTATTAGAGGTTGTTTATAAACAGCTCCGTTTAGGGTTAGATTATTTTCTTTTAGCGTTTTAGGTTTAGCCCTAAACTAATTAGCGGGACCCGCCGCCGCCGACGTCATCGCCGGAATCTCGCCGGAGTTCGCCGGAAGTTTGCCGGATTTTCGTCGGAGCTCGTTTTTTTCGTCACCGGTGAGCACCTCGCGCCGCGCCCACCGTATAGCCCGACGTTCCCGCCTCCTAGGCCGCCGCGCCGCCACCCCAGGCCCGCGCCGCCGCCACCGCTTGGCCGCCGCTGGCGAGCTCGCCCGGCCACGGGCCGCCGCCGCGCCGCCCAGCGCGCCCGCCGCCACGCCCCTGCGCGTCCGCGTCAATGGCCGCCCTCCGCGCCACCGGCCGGAGCAGCCGGAGCCGCTCCGTCGCCGCAGCCCCATGGCCATGGCCTTCGGGCCCGACGGGAGGAGAGAGAGCTGAAAAAAAAGAGTTAGATCGGCTTTTGAAAAAAAAAGAGATAGATCGGTTTTTGAAAAAAAAAAGAGTCCAGATCTGTTCAACCATCGGCCAGGGACCCGATCGCGTTTTTCGCATTATTTTATTTACGGATAGGTCCCTATTTGCAGATTAGACCCCGATTTCACCCGGTACCGTTTTCGCGAGTACTTTTTAACCGTAACTCGGAATCGAGTGATTCCAGTTGCGTTGCGACCGTGGTGAAATTTTCTAGCCATTAGACTAAGTCCTACAGCAGTTTGAAGTTTCAAATTTGAATCCCAAGCGGAATCAAATTTGACCTTCCGGTAGCCGTATCTTTTGAACGGTGCGGGTTTCTTTTTGCGTTGGTTTTATTTTGACAAGTACTTTAAGTTTAGATACTGTTAGGCAAGTTTTGCTACTGTTCTTTGAATGTTTATTAATTTTTGTGCATAATTGTATTGAATATATGTTGATTGGTGCTATGTTTGCTCGTATAGATTGTCCGTAGTGCGCCGCCTCGTTTTGTGAGGATTGTGATCGTCAGGACCAAGAAGAAGGCAAGTGATGCTTTGACCATACTCATACCTATATTTTCTATATGCATTATGTTAAGAATATCACCCTATTGCATGATAGGTAGTTTACTTACTGTTGCTGCAAACCAGTTAGGATAGCCACAAGTCTTAACTTGTTTTTGTAGATCAACCTAGCACGTGTTGTTACTTTATTGCTATGCTTTATAGACGTGGATGGGGTTGTGAGAATTTCATGGAGTGCATGTGAGCTATTTAATAATTTGTGTAGCAACTTTATAATAAATAGAAATCACTTCTGGACGGGCGGGTTGCATCCTGGTAGCTGTGCCTTGTCTAAGGACAGTGCCGGGGTTAAATGCACCCAATGGTTGTTATGGTGGTGAACCGGGTGCGACATGGTGTCTACCCTCTGAACGCAGTGGGCGCCGTCCAGGCTCAAAAAGATCAGACAGGCAATATTACTAGTAGCTTCCGTGTACAACCACTGGCTATACGGGCTCTGGCTTAGCACGAGTACGTTGTGGGGAACCTGGCCATGGTAGCTAGCTGATGTAGATGTGTGTTAGGTGTACCGGCTACCAAAGGGTGGAGGAAACCTCTTGAGAAAGTCTTTGTCTCAATCTTCGGGTTGAGTCCAGTGGGGAACGTGTACAACCTCTGCAGAGCGTATAAACTGATCATGATTAGCCGTGTCCACGGTTACGGACGAACATTGAGCAACTAGTCAATACTGTTGTTGAATGATCTTGACAGATGAACACTTAATAATAATTTTGGTGGGAAAGATTAGCATGTGTTGCTGTGTGTTTCAGGTAGAATTCAACTTAAAACTTTGACTAGTTTAGTTCAGGAGAAAATTGGCTTTCTGCAAAACAAAACCTTAAGCCTTTCCCTTGATTCACCTTGCATGTAGAAGTAGGTCCTCTATATATACTTTTTCTGTGTCACTTGCCGTACAAATCAGATGTACTGACCCGTTGTTGGGCTGTAAGCTTCGGTGTTGCAGGTTTTTCAGATGACCAGTAAGGTGTGTTTAGGGGTTGCGAGTCTACACTCAGCAGTTTCGCTTGTGGCTGTTGATGGGACTCCATGTTACTTGCTTTTGCTTCCGCTATATTTATATTGAATAAGCTAGCCTTGAGCTATGCAACTTGTTATTTATTTTACTCTGGATCATACGTTGTAATAATGATGCACTTGTACTTTGATATACATCTACGATACTGTGTGTGCCAGCGAGTTCGATCCAGGGACTAGCACTTGAGCACAGAGACTTCAATTCTGTGTGAATTGGGTCGTTACACGAGTAACCGGTTGACTTCCTCTCCGATTGCTCTGCGCTTGGGCTCCGAGAATCGTCTCAACGCTTGCTTCAAGGGCTTCGTGTTTTGCTTGATGCATAGGGCGTGTTCCGCAAATTCGTGTGGTATCCCAGGCATGTCGGCTGGGCACCAAGCGAATATTTCCCACTCGTCTCGAAGGAAAGCGACGAGATTCGTTGCCTGCTCCTCTGGTAGGTGGGTGTATACGCGGACTATTTTGTCCGGGTCCGTCGGGTGCACTTGGTTAGTGACTGTGTCGCCGTCGATGTTGAAGTCGCGTCCGTACTCCTTGGATTCTCTTCGGTTCACCAATGGGAAGGTACTCTTGTCCGTCACCATGGCTATTTCTCTGAGTTCTTGTTCGGCTCCGAATGTGTCGGAGATTCTGTGGAAGTGATTTGATTTGATGAAGCTTCCGTTGATCGTGAGGACTCCTGCTGATCCTGGTATCTTGAGCTTGCGGTAGGCGTAGTGTGGGACCACCATGAACTACGCGGATGCTGGCCGTCCCAATATGGCGTGGTACTGCGATTGCCAGTCGAGTACCTCGAACTCGAGGACGTGCTTTGCGAAGTTGCGTCGGTTGCCGAAACAACTTCGAGTTCGATGACTCCGAGGGATGTGGCTGCTTCTCCTAGGACTACCCCGTGTAACTCGGTGCTCGATTTTCTCCATACTAATCATGGGATCAACATCTTTTGCAGGGTGCTGACGAAGATGATGTTCATGCTGCTTCCTCCATCCATGAAGACCCTATCCATGTCGTATCCTCCAATTTGTGCATCGAGCACCAGGGGCGCGTGCCCCGGTCTTGGGACTACAGGTGGATGGTCGTCCTGTGAGAACGTGATGCTGGTCTCCGTATCATGTAGCTGGTAGACTTCGACTATGTTTATGCTCTCGGATGCTCTAGCCTGTAGGGTGTAGGCGTCGCGTTGTGTTTGCGGTACCCTTCCTTCTTGGATCATGAGCACCTGTTCTTGCAGCGGGCTGTGACGGCCTTCCGGGCTTGAGGACGGCGATTGTTCGGGTCGCCGGTTGCGCATGTCTTCTTTCTGCTTCTCCTTCTTGAGGTCTTCGGCTAGCTCGTTGAACAGGCGGCAGTCTCTCAAAGTGTGACCTGACCTGACGCGTCCCCAGTCATCCTCGAAGCTGTGGATCGTGCAGGGTCCTGCTAGCTACTCTCTAGCCGTGAGTTTGCTAGATCCGGCGTGCCTCTTCCTTCTTGAGATTCTGAATATTTGCTCGTGATCCTCCGGGCGTTCATGGAAGCGAGGGTCGGTTTCGATTCCTCGGCTCATATCTTGGTTCTTGATGAGTTTGGCGAATTCATCCGGCCTTCGATCTGGGTCATAGTACTCGCCCAGAGGTGTCTCGGAGTCGCTGTCCTGGTTGGCGGCAGGTGTTCGTGCGACGGCGTGTCGTCGAGTGGTCATCGGTTGTACGGCTGCGTGACGTGGCTCGTTCGTTGGAGCCTCGCCGTAGATCTCCCATGCGCGCCTTTTGGGTCGTCGATTCCTTCTTCCTTGGTGATGGTTCTGCTGATCGCTGGTTTCGATCTCACAGTCGTCGTCTTGATGTGCGGCGGGTGCCCGGGCGGCGGTGGGTTGTCGAAAGATTTGCAAGTCCTCCGCTGCGTGTCGCGGTTCGTCGAGTGGAATTCCTTCGTAGAGGCCCCTTGCCGTTCTTCTGGGTCGTCGATTCCTTCGGCGTTGACGCTGCACTTGGCCGTTATCGTAGTGTCGGTCCTGGCACAGCTGTAGCCCGAGCGGTCTTGATGGGGTGGTAGAGATGTCCGCCGTGATCTTGAATCCTTCGAGTGGGCTAGATCTGGTTCTTAACCTTGAGTTCTAGCTTGCTGAAGACGGGACCACCGAGATCGTGATCCCAACTGTGTAGTTCCCACAGACGGCGCTAATTGACGGGGATCAACCCCAGCAAATCCCATGGTCAGGGACCCTGGGTTAGTAATGAGAGGCACAGGTTGGACGATAACTCATCGGCAAACAGGAAGGCACGCTCCTGCTCGATATTATTGATGGGGGAGATGCGATTACAGTGGATGCCAAGGCTGGAGCGCTCAAGGATAGGGTTACAGATGATATTGGTTCTCCTTTTCGTCGCCCCTCCTAGCCCTTATATACTAGGCTAGGTCTCGGGGAGTTCATCTACGTTTACAGGTAAGCTTTCCTAACCCTAGCTTGCTCCGTATGGCAGGTTCTCGCACCTTCCTTGTGAGTCCCGGACTCCTACGTCGGTGTCAATTAGTGGGCCGAGCCTGTATCTTCATGGACCTTCTGTCTTCACGGACACCAGGTAGGCTTGTCCGTAGGAGTCGTGGGGTCACCCCCTCGTCATTTTTGCTTCTATATCTTTCTTGGGATGCTCTCTTCAGTCTCTTTCTGGGAATAATCACTAAGCAACAAACCGCAAATGAAGGCGGGGGCGGCGTATTTATAGGTGGCGATCCCAAGGTGCAAAATGACTGATCTGACCCGAAGTGACAACTTGACGCATGTCCACAATGGTCGGATTTTTCATCAATGCGCAACTTTACTTGCGGAACAAGTAAGGCTGACTCACAGCCTGAGTTTCGATTCGGAGGTAGAAAGTATGAAGTCTTTGCCACCGAAGCCAAACTCAGAACTCATGAGATTTCTCCTCTTAGGCTTCTCACTTGGTTTCTATTCGAGCTGAGCTTTTTCACAATAACTTCAACTTCGACTTACTAACCCGTCTTGAAAGTGAAGTTTTTCCTAGGACTCAAAGAATGGAAAAAGAATCTACACAAAAACTACTAAGTCTTGCGCCGTCTTCTTCATTTCCTTCGGAGAGTTATGCTTCAGGATACCATACATTTTTAGGGTTCACCCAGCGTGATTAGGCTTCACTCCAAGGAATAAGCTTCGACTTCTTGTCCATCTTCCTTGAAGATCTACCACTTTACTTGTGCTTCAAGAACCTAAACACCTGTTTATACTTGCAAACATTGTTAGTTCCTCTACTGTTTTGTCCAACAATATCCAAAACACATGGGGGCAAAACTTTGCTCTTACATGTATTAGCATCACCATTAATGGGTCCATTTGGTGGACTAGGGATTTGATGGGTGCTCAAAGTTTTGAGATCCTCAAGAACATGTAAAGTAGCAAGTGTGGTGTGTGTAGGAAGGATCTTAACTCTCTCTTCCTCTTCTTTCTTTCTAGCCCATCTATCCTTAAGTTTGGCTAGCATTCTAATGTTCTCATTTATTTGCACTTGGATATTATTCATAGGTGTGATTTTCTTCTCCTCGAGGGAATAAGTCCTAATTTTTAGCATCTCAACATCATGAGCAATGTTGTCTACCTTCAAAGTGAGGCTATCTAATTTGTCTAATTTCTCCTCTACACTCCTGTTGAAGGCTTTTTGAGAGGTAATATAGTCCTTAAGCATGCTCCCTAATTCAGAAGTGGAGTTTTTGGTGCTAAGATAAGTGTTGTTGTTCCCATAAGAGTTAGAGGGGAACGGTCTAGGATTGTTGCTACCAAAGTAACTCCTATAAGAATTATTTTTGAAGTTGTTCCTAGAAAGAAAATTAACATCTATTTGCTCTCTTTCTTTATCAACCAAAGAATTCAAAGGAACATCATGAGGATCAAAAAGAGCTTGCTTCGTAAGTAAAGACATGATCAAGTCATCCTTTTCATTTAAAGAGGATATCTCCTCAACAGAGTTTACCTTCCTGCCTATTGGAGATCTTTCGGTGTGCCATTGAAAGTAGTTTGTCATCATATCGTCTAATAGATTTGTGGCAACACCATGTGTGGTTGACATAAAAGTTCCTCCCGTGGACGAGTCCAACAGGTTCCGCGAGGTAAAGTTTCATCCTGCAATGAAATTATGGATAACCATCCAAGTAGTCAAACCATGTGTAGGGAAATTCTTAACAAGAGATTTCATATGTTCCCAAGCTTGGGCAACATGTTCATTATCCAGTTGCATAAAATTCATAATGTTACTTCTCAACCGGATAATCTTAGTAGGTGGCTAGTACTTCCCAATAAAAGCATCCTTGCACTTATCCCAAGAAGCTATACTATTCCTAGGCAAGTACTGGGGCCACACCTTAGCTCTTCCTCTCAAAGAAAAGGGAAAAAGCTTATGTTTAACAATATCACCATCTACTTCCTTATAATTTTGCATATCACAAAGCTCAAAAAAATATTCAAAAGAAAAGCAGCATCATCTCCAGCACCGGAGAATTGATCTTTCATAACAAGATTCAATAAAGCAGGTTTAATCTCATAGGAAATCGCTTCAGTGGCGGGTGCAGTAATAGGAGTGCAAATAATTTCTTTGTTGTTGTGGCTATTGAAGTCACACAACTTGGTGTTTTCAGAGGAACCCCTAATAATAGCAGCAAGCAAGAACAAGATAACTATATTTTTTATGTTTTTGGTATAAGACTCTAAAGCAAAAACTGAAAACTAAACTAACAAGACTAAAACTCAAAGGTAAAAGATGGTGTGAAATCCCCTATCTTGTAGACTGGAGTCCCCGGCAACGGCACCAGAAATTATCTTGATGGAACTCGTTAGTGCTCCTCGTTGGCTACCCCGAGTGGAAGGTTGATATGTAGACATCGGTGAATTCCCTCGGTGAAGATACCAAGGTTTGTCTCCAGTCGGCCACCATGTGCAATAAGAAGGTGACAACGGCATCAGAAATATGCTGCATAAGTTGACGGCTGTCGCGGACCTGCACACAAGAATAAATAACTTTGGTCGCAACGAGTCAGAGAGGTTGTCAATCTCTCTGGTGTTGTTGTTTACAAAGGATCAAACACAAGGGGGAAATAACAATGGTGATTGCCACGGAAAGTAAATAAAAGAAGTAAAGGTGAATGGTGTAAACTATGATGGAAATATGGACCGAGGTCTCATGATGACGGGGGTTTACCCCCATGACTCCTCACCGTGAGGGTACATGGTGCGTGTCATATCTGGCGACCCACAGAAGACTTCGAGAGGACCAAGATCGATCCACCTGAAGCACCGACGACCGCGCCGACAAGGAGTCCCACTCCGACATGGAGTCCCAGGCATGGCCACCAAGACTAGATGGATTAGGCAATTCTCTATGTAAACCTAGACGGACTCCTTGAGACCTAGCCTAGTATATAAAGGTTGAGAGTGGGGACGTCTAGTACAGATCAATACTCACCGCAACATCCTTTGGCGAGAGCAATCTCGCCAAAGCCTCCACTATAATCGCATCCACCTTGAGCAGGAAGTAGGGGTTTTACCGATCGAGTGCCTTGAACCTGGGTAAATCCATGTCTCCTATTAGTCGATGAGATCGCCAACTTCGCACTCCTTCCTTACGATCAAAGCCAGGGTTTCTAACCATGGGATATGCCGAGACCAATCCTCGTCAATTGATGCCGGCCGTGGGGAAGACGCAGGTGGGATTCACGATATCGGTGGTTCCATCACCAGTAGTCGACAACTCGACGACTTCATCAGCACTCGACCCTTCCATGGCTCGAGCAGAATCCGATTTGTTCGGGTCCTGCGTCTTCATCGCGCTCCTTCCAATTTTGTAGTCGGTATTTGCGGGTCTGCATAAAATCGCAGATCTAACCTTCGGCGGGTATCGAATCTACGTTAACTAATGGGGCAAGCTTCGTCTCACGGATCGAGCTCGATCATCAGCGGCATCAACCATATCATCAGCAGCAACCAAGACCGAAGCAAGATCACTCCAATCAAAGGCACCCGCCCGCTCGGCAACTCCTCGAGTCAACCACGCGACCCACCGCAGCCACGACGAAGGGTCCGCCTGGGAAAGCTATGGCAGCAATGCCACCCGACCATAGTAGGTGTACATGACGAACCCCAGGGAACCAACCCCAGACGACAGAGGCAAAACCGTCGACCCCAGAAACTACGATGGTACTACCATAGTCGGAAGAAACAGCGAAGCCACTAATGGCGCATCACCCACCATCAACCTCGGAAACCTCATGAGCGTTGTCGAGGGGATAATTCACATACCCGGAAGTGTTAACAAGAAGGCCTCCATAATCAAGAAAAAGAGACAGAGTCAGTCTATGGGCCGGCTTGTCGAAGAGAAGGCCTAGAAGATGGTTCGGCCTACGAGCCGACCGACTTACAAGATGAAGATCGACGCCTGAAGGAAGGAGTCCAAGATACCTTAAAGAACAATACAAGTCATCGAAGAGATAGAATAGGACTCCACCAGGTTTGATAGTCGGTTTCCTTGTAAAACCCTAGGAATCGGCGTATATATAAGTCGAGGCCTTAGGACGTCCCAAAGGCGACTCAATCTAGCATAGTTCTTGAGGCACCGGTGATACCTAGCGCCCTTGTAGTCGAGATCTCCCACATATCATACAAGAAAAGCAGGAGTAGGTCTTTACCTCCTCGAGGGGCCGAACTAGGGTAAATCTCTGTGTTTCTCTCGTTACGATCTAAGGATCGACTCTCCACCGATCGACTCTCCCTCCTTACGCACTCATAGATAAGTCCCACAATCAAGTTCTCTATAAGGACATCTGCATGATTTTTCCACGACAGTTGGCGTCCACCGTGGGGCCTACGCGCAAGGGTGTTGAGATCAAAGAGGGAGCTCGACACGACATGAAGATCATCGCGGACCATACGATCAGAAGTCGGTGCAACCAGCTCTACACAAACATCGTTGCCGAAGGCCCGGAAATGGATCTCGATCAAGAGATCCCCGTCGACTCGATCCTCCCCTTCATCATCAAATACAACGAATTGGCGTCAACATCGACTCAGGCTCACACGGTCAATCACGAGGACCGACCTTCAAGCAACGTCACCTATGCCCTAATCGAATTCGCCCAAGGAACCCTCGGATCAAAGGATATGGATGCAACCCTGGCGGAAGCCAAAAACTGCACGGAAGGAATCACCGCCGGCCAGGCGGTCCGAGGACGATGCGCCAAGCTCAACATCGTCGTTACAGCTTGGGTCCCCAAAACTGACTACGTCGAGCTAAGGGCTCGTATCCCCATCCTGCCTACTCACCCTTTCAATATCCAAACCAGGCCCATACCTAACCAAAGCACATGAGTCGGTCTCCAGATGACATCACCAACATCTTCGTTGGGTTCATCGCCGGTTCTACTAAAGAATCGGACGATCTCATCGAGATCTCTCACAAAGACAACCCCAAAGAAGACAATGACACGACACAAGTTGATGTTGGATCACCCTCGGGCAAAGGATGTGGTGCATCCGACTCTTTGAAATGACGGGCTAAATTTCAACACGGAGGAATATTATCCTCTCCCCATTCAGTCGCGGCGCTCAGACATACTAACTCAAGGGGAAGGCGGGGCAGAAGAAGAAGAAGAATCAAGGAACAAGGCTCAGCAATATTATCCTCTCCACAATCCGGTCCTGCTTGTCCCATCAGACATACTAACTCAAGCATAACGACAGGGACCAAAAAACCAAGTCGGCTGGATCCCATCAGAAACGATGGACGGGCCCTTGGACGCAACCAATAAGATCTACATGCCAGCGGGACACTTCGGCGACCCAATGGCAAACGTCATGGTTGCAACTCAATATATCACCAGCCTCCCCATACCCGGAAACTCCCCTGGAGAACAAATGGCACGACAGGCAATAGCATGGTTACAAACAGCAATAACACAACAAGCACAGTACACAGTAAGCTGCCCGCACCTACATAAGAAACCAAAGTTGTATTCCAGCATGGGTCAACAGAACCGCGTTAATAACCCACAGGCTACAACTCGCCGAAGCCACGGTAACCCAGCAACATACCGCGGCATACCATACGAACAGGCCATTGATGGGCCCTGCCCCAAACATAGCAAACCCAATCGGCCGGCGAACCACTGCTAGAGGGACTGCTACTACATGGAGGGCTTCAAGCAATAATACCTGGAATGCAATAATCAAAGCTCGCCCAAGGAGCAAACTTCCTGCTGCCATCAAGGTCACCATGATTAGGCCAACCAACCCTTCCCTGGTTACTTTTAAGGTAACCCGTTGGATAGGGCTACATCCATCTCCAACTAAAGATGCCTGGTCCACAAGGCATGATAACGGTACAAGGGAGCAGGGATGTAGCCCTATCCTACGAGAAAAGCACCATCTCCTAAGCAGCAGCAGACCACGAAGGCGAAACTCCACATCCAACCTCGGAATTGGACTTCATGAGCCAGTAGAAGGAAACTCATACCAACAAGGAGGACGAAGGCTGATGAGGATCAACCTCGGCAAATCCCATAGTCATGGACCTTGGGTTAGATCGTAGAGAGAGAACAGGTTGGTGATACTCATCGGCTAACAGGAGAAGCACTTCCTGCTCGATGTATTATGCGAGGGGGCGATTACAGTTGAAGTATAGGCGAGTTCGCATAAGACCAGAGGTGTTGATTATAGATTGGATGTCCTGAGACGTCCCAACTCCCAGCCTTTATATACTAGGCTAGGTCTCGGGCAGTCCGTCTCAAGTTACAAGGACGATTGCCTAATTCTATCCATGCCGTAAACGACAAGTATTGAATTCCATATTGATCGCAGACTCCTACGTTGGTGCCTAGAGCAGGCTAGTCGTGGGCCTGTCGAAGATTTCAGCGGGCCTCGCGTCTTCGTATGCACCAGGTATCCTCACACGCAGGAGTCGCGGGGTCACCCCCTCGTCAGTAGCCCCCGAGTGCCTGGGGCACTTGAAGATTTGCGCAGGGACTCGAATTCTTCCTCATTTGCTTTAATATGCGCAGCGCGGCTACGAGTCGCTGCCAGTTGTAGCCATGAAAAATGTTCATTTCGAGGGATGCTAAGATGAAAGGGCCCAAGGTAGTCGACTAGTCGAGCCTCGGTGAATTGCGCTAGTGGCAAATACCTTAGTAGCCCAATCAAGTCTGTGTCCCTCGACACGAACTTGGGAACGACCGGTGTCTGCAAAGTTCATGCCGCTGCAGGCCTTATAGGATCAATGCTGCCGGTCCCAGTAAATAGCCTTAATGCGTCCGTTATCGGCTCATCTCTCAATCATGCGAGCGCCTGGAAAATGTCGGGAATTAATTCGCGTTGTGGCAAGTCTCGTCCCGGCCGTCCGCGCAGAGGGGTCCTACCTACACGCTCAGCTTGCATGGCATCTGGGTACAACAAGTCGCATCTCAGGCATCATTTTTTATAGAGGCGCGGAGCCTAATTAGAGATGCACCCACTTGGAATAAACAATCAAGCGAGCAATTTAGTAGTCACTCGCGGAGCTTTTTTACGAACTCAGGCAAGGAAAATAAGAAAGCTCTCACTCGGAACGTCGTCGAGTGCACGAGTAGATCATATTGTCGAATACTTTGTGGAGTCTTTGCGAGTAGTCACTCAAATGCATTACTATCTTCAGGGTGAGGGAGCACCCGAACTATGAAGGTACGTTATTTCTGCTAGTGCGAGTGATCACCCGAGCACGTGTATGACTTCTGGGTGAGGGAGCACCCGAAACTCTATAGGTTTCGTGATTACTTGTTGGTGCGAGTGGCCACTCGAGCACGTCTTTTCCTTCTGGGTGAGGGAGCACCCGAACTTGAATAAAGGTACTACCAATGGGAGTAAAATATTTTAGAATAATATGAAAAAACATGTGAGGAGCGGGATGCTGACCGAGGATGCGTACTCAATACGCGTTGCTGAGATGTGACGTTGCTGGGCCGCCTGACAAGTTGGGTGGCTGTGGCGTCTGAATGCAAGTGACGTGACGCCATGCTGCCCGAAAATTTCGTATTGTGTAGTTATGGCCCTCGGTTTTCGCGCGTAGTGGGCGGTATGGTTACTGCGCCGGTTGAGTTTTCCATGCTTCTCGGCTGTTGTGGGATCGTGCCACGTCTGCGGGGTTCCAAGATTGACGGTGACTGGGTGTTCCGCAGCTGTTGGTTAAATACCAGGGGGCTAGGTAGATTTAGGTTTTAACCCAGCCATCGTCTTCCCCTGCTTGTCCTTCTTCTTCCGTCTTCTATTCTTTGCCTCCTGCCTCTTCACTTTGTTCGGTTTCATGGTGAGAACCATGTCCAAGAGCCCTCGAAGTGCAGCGCTGGAGTCGACGAGGATGACCGGTAGATGGGCGCGGTCTACTTTCGGAGCCGCAGATCTGGATAACTTGGTAGCGGATGGCATGGTGGTGGATGGGGTCACTCGGATTCCTGGGGATGAGGAGGTTCCCGCGCCTCGTCCTGATGAATGGGTATGCTTTAAGAGCTTCTCCGGGTTTGCGCTTCATGTTCATCCTTTCCTCCAGGGGTTGCTTTTTGCCTATCAGTTGCAACTGCATAACTTGACCCCTAATGGGATACTGCACATTGCCTGCTTTATCACGCTCTGTGAGGGGTTTTTTGGAATCAATCCCCATTGTGGGCTCTGGGAACGCCTCTTAAATGTGAAGAGGACGAACTCTAAATATGCCATTGGGGGCGTGGTATTTCTATTAAAGATAAGGCTGCCTACTTTGATCTGGAAAAAATGGATTCTATCTATACATGGCAGAAGAGTTGGTTTTATCTGAAGGATTGGCACGTTGAGGGGCAACAATTTGGTCTTGCACCTTTTGATCCTGTTGCACGAGAAGTTAAGAGATCCTCGTGGGCGCATTCTTTGTCTTCTCGTGAGGTGTCTCATGTTGAGTCGTTGGTGCAAAAGATTTCACCTTTGAAGGATGAGGGTACTGCCGGCCAACTTATTTTTGTTTTTGTGAGTAGACGCGTCCAGCCTCTTCAGCATTGGGTGCGCCCCATGTGGCAATATACTGGACCCGATGACTCGACCAGGTGTTCTCCTGAGGAGTTATCTGATGGTGACCTTTTCACTCGGGTCCAGCAAGTTACGAAGTGTATCAATATTGGGGAGGAAAGCCTCGTCCGTCCTGACGCTGCTGATTTACCTCTCCGCCAGCTATTTGTCTTTGAGGTTTTTTTTTGTGATTTTGACTGGTGCTTGTTGATTATTGATGATGTTCTGACCTGCAGGACCATACTCCTTTGTTGAACAATCTGCCTCAACCTGAGGATGCGGAAATACTTGATGAGCCTGGTGCGGCTGATGTTGGTCTTGTGCCCGCGGGTGATGAGGGTGCTACGGGTGCTAATGCTGATGAGTTTGCGGGTGGGAAACCGTCGGCTGCTGATGACGGCGAGGAATCGAGTCCTTTGCGTATCAAACGCAATCGCTCCTCGAGTGCGAGTGGCCGTGATGCGGCGGGTGATGGTGATGATTTGCCACCAGCTGTGCAATCTGTTGTGCCGTGTCCTCCTTCGGCTGCTCCGAAAAAGCGCAAGTATGGGATGTTGCTTCATCCGGGAGTCGCGCCTGCTGGGTTCATATAACTTTATGCTTGGTAATTTTTCTGTTTTTTACTCCTGTTCTGATGGTATGTTACTTGGAGGACTGCACCTGTTCCTGGTGCTTCTTCTACGAGTGCCGCTGGTGTTGATCTTCGTTCAACTGACTCTGGCGTGGCACCTGGCCGGCCTACTGACTCTGGTGTGGCGGCTGATCGGACAACTGACTCTGCGACTCCTGTGGCTGCAGGTGCGGGAACGGCCCATGTGACTGCGAGTGCAGAGGGAAGTCCTGCAACTTCTCCATCTGGGGGATCTGCTGCGGCTCCTGAAGGGAACTTTCCTCCAGGTGTGAAACCAATGATTCCTGAAGAGAATTTCTTGGAAAGGTGGATCTTACTGCTGAAGATAAAGCCAAGTTCTTTGATCGCATGGCTGAGCAGGTATGGTTTTTTTTTTCTCTTCAAAACTATATTGGGGCGCGGCAGCTCTCCCGATGGGAGTAGCCCCTGAGGCTGCGAGCAATCACTTGTGATTGGTTGCAGTCATAAACTTGTGATTCCCTTCTTTAGTTGATCTTTGTACAGCACTGGGGGCACGGCAGGGCTCCCGATGGGAGTAGCCCCCAAGGCTGTGAGCAATCATTTGTGATTGGTTGCAGCCTTATATTTGAATTTTCTGTTTACTTCGTTCTGACTTGTATTATTTGGTTCCAGCCTTTGTTCCGGATGTGCGAGCTTGTGCTAACTGACGTTGATCGGTGGAGGCATGCTCATGACTCCGTGCAGGGGTGCTTGACCACCATGAGGCGTAAGGATCCTTCTTCTTCCTTTTGATCTTATTTGGCTATTGACTGGCCATTTTAAGTGATTCCCTCTCTGCAGGTCGCAAGAAGGGTACAGAGAAGCGAGCTGAGACTGCGAAAAAGGAGATCTCTTCACTTAAGGCCTCTTTGGAGTCCAAGGAAATGGAGCTTCAGGCGCAGCGTGGTGAGCTCGAACGGTTGAAACAGGTGGAGGAGCGGCTCCAGCATATGAATGAAGTTGAGCGCGAACGCCTGCACGACTTGGCGAGTTCGTTGACAGGTGATGAGACTGTTCTTCTTTCCTATTGCTGTGATTTTTCCCTTGGCTTTCTAAGCATAGAATCTTCCCACTTGGCGCAGGCTCCGTGGGTGTTGAGGCGGTGGAGGTAGCTGCAGCCGGGTCGGGCACTCTTCGCGGCGCTGTGGATGTTGTGTCGGGTGCTGCTGGAGCCGTAAAGGATGTTTGTGCTCGGGTTTCGATTCTTGTGAATCTTTTTCATGAACATATGTTCCCAGATGAGGAGAAAAGGCCGGAGGGTCTCGAATCGCAGGTTGCTGTGCTGGAGGGCTTGGTTCGTGAGAACGTGGTGAGTGGGCTTGCCACGTATTTTGTTGTTCTTCTGGGGCATGGTGTTCCTATTGAGGATTCCATGGTGGATAGCCTGCCTGATTAAACAGACGAGAAGAGTTCTCGAGCCACTCGGCTGGGCCGCCAGCTACATTTGGTTGTCGAGGCTGATGTCCACAATTCTTCGGCCGAGAAGTAGGGGGAACTGGTTTTTGTATCTTTGTCTCGAAACTTGAGCTGTAATGGGCCTCCTGCGGGATGGTGGATCTTTTTAATTCGTGGAACTGCTTTGTCCTTTTTGTACTGCTTGTTGTCCCTTTTTCCTTTGACTTGCTCTCCTTTGCGGTAGGCCACCCCGGGTGTTTCTCGGGTTTGGAATTTGCTGAAGGAGGATGCTCGTGAGGGTGCCTACGAGTCTGTTTGCTTGGGGCTAAAAGAGGCCGAGCGCGAGATTGTTCGTCTGAAAGGTGTTGTCGCAGTCCAGCGCTCAAAACGTGAATGCGATGAAGCTGTTTTGGATAGCCTTGCAGCTTGTGTGGTAAAGTTGTCTGATCTTCTGAAGGGTCAGTTTGTCTTTCTTCGACTGCTCATCTGTGCGAGGTTTTTTCCTCGTACTTGTTGCTGATCTTTGTTCTTCATTACTAATTGCTTTCTGGGAGATCTCGCGACGAAGAGGAGGCCGTGCAGTCGGAGTTGTTGCGGTTGGAGGACCCAGTCGTGCAGGCGAACAATCCTTTATGGATTGATAGGGCGCGTGCTCGGGTGTTCGCCATTCTTCGGATGCGGGTTGAAAGGGTGTCGCGGGCTCTTGAGTACTGTTGTGGGGTACTTGGCAGGATCTTTGCCTAGTTTTATCCGTTGGATCCTGTTCCGGCGTCATTTGAGAGGCTTTGTGAGGTGTTTTCTCAACCCGCGGACCTTCGCCGCATAGTAAATCACCAGATTCATGCGGGAGCTCGTTGTGCCTTTTCCTTTGTCCATAGTCATTGGCCTGGGGTAGATATTATGCTGGCAGCTCAAGGTCCTCCTGGTGGTCGAGATCAGCTGATGGATGAGCATTACGCCGTGGCGGACAAGCCTGCGAGCCAAGTTGTGAAGTGGGTGGTCGATGAGAACGACCATCGTCTGGGTGCTCTGTGCAAAGTGAAATATAAGCCTGGAAATTAGTCTTTGCTTGTTTTTTGTGTGTGTTCTTCTTTGAGTTGTAGGTTGTCTTCTTCTGCTGGACAGCGTGTGCTACTATTCCCTCTGTCTTTGGTTTATTTTTTCTGATTTGTTAGGAGTGAATCCCCTGAGTATTGGGAGGCTGAGTCGTGCGGTGCGAGCGAGTCTTGTTGGTTTCCGAGTCTTGAGCAAGTAATGCCTCGGGGGGTGGCTGCTGCGAGTGATCCCACAAGTGCTAATTTTTAAGTCGCGTAAGCGAATAACGCCTCGGGGGTGCCTGTTGGATATATGCTCTAGAGGCAAATAATATATGATTATTCCAATATATCTAAGCAAGTTCATAACCAGTTTCATACTGTGCTAGAACTGTGTCAGTGAAACAATGATACAGGTGTGGTATAGAAACCCTCAGAGTTCCTAGTTAGCCTCTACATCGATAACTAGTTCATGGTCAACATGATGGTCGTGGTTTCGCGATCATGGAAAATTAAGTCTCTTGACTATGAGATCACCTCACTGGTTAAGTGACGTGATGAACATTACCCAGAGTAAGCACTACAGCATGATCAAATCTTGTGAAGGTTCAATGTTGTAATTACAGAACGTGGTAGACCGTTCCTTTGACCGTTAGTACGTGCATAATTGCTATCTTCCCGGATGCTTTGACCTACATCCCACCACCTGACTGAAATATGCGGGTCATAACGGTTGTATCTTGGGTATTCCGTGGAGATATGTTGAGGAGTATTATTGCAAGAGCGGGATTTGTCAATCCATTTAATGGATAGATACTCGGGGCCCACTCGGTGAGATTCCATCCATAAAGCTGCAGCGTGTCACTAGGTCACGGGGATGAATATCACGGGAACGAGTGAATGAGGATTAGTTCAGAACGAGGTTGAACCAGACATAGGATGTCATTGATCGAATCTCGGAACAATCCAGTATCGCTGACAAAGGGAATGCTATACGGCGTAAGGTCCAATCGGTGTTTGATATCCGGAATGCACAGGGGTCATTATGGGCATCCAGGTCTCGCTGATGATCATTGACCGTAGCATCATCTCGGTCATGACTGGGGTGTTCTCAGACCGTAGGGTAACACACTTAAGGGCTCGATGAAATCGGAGAAATTTTCGGAACCATCGGAGTAACCAGAGAATAAAGGAAACAACATCGGAGAAGTACCGTGTTGAACCGAACAAGTTCGGAGTGAACCGGAAGGTGTTCCGGAGCACCGAGAGATGGAATATTATTTTTAGTTATTAATTAATTAAATTAATAATTCTAATCAATTTAATTCTAATTAATATGTGCAATGGGCCTTAGTGGAGAAAAAGGCCCATTAGGGGAAGAAATAAAAGGGAAAAAGAAAAAGAAAAAAAAGGGAGTGGGGGGGGAGGCGCCATGGCCCCTGGGGCCCATGAGGGTGGCGCCTCCTATCCCCCCTTGGCCGGCGCCCCCCCTAGCATGTGGGATAGTCCCACATTGCTAAGGTAGGGGGTTGACTCCCTCCCCTACCTCTATATAAAGAGGGCCATGGTGCACATATTTAATGCAGCCAAATATACAATAAATCGGATTAAATTAGTATTTACTCCGAATTGAGATCGGTTTTCTCCGGTCTTCTCCCCTCCCTTGTCTCTTTCACGGTGGGCTCCCTAGTGTGAGCCTATGTTGAAATTGAGGCTTCTCTCCTAGAATCGGAGGTCGTCGTGCTGTCGAAGCTCCGTCCGGAGGTCTGCTTCCGCCACCTTCGCTGGATCGGAGAACAGAGGTCGTCATCGAGTCTCGTACATGTGCGAGTACTACGAGGTGCTACACGTGTGGCACTACACCCATCCGGGTGCTCAACATAGCCAGGGGGTTGTGAAACTTGATCGGCTACATCAACCACGTTTGCGGGAACGTTTCCCGCGCAACGGACTACACCCCGAGGTATGTTATTTCCGCACTCCTTTCCGTTACGGTAATACGGCTAGCTAGATCTTGGGTTATGGGAATGCTAGTTAGAAAAATTTGTGTTTTCCGCTGCGAACCGCAATAGTGGTATCATGAGCTAGGTCTATGTTTAGTATTACTTTACGGATAGAACACATCGGGGATGTGGGCGTTGATTGTATGATTGTTACCCTCCCACGTGTACTTGTTCACATCTGCAGCATTGTTTGATGAAGCGGGCCCCGACCGACCTTACGCGTATGCTTACGCGAGACTGGTTCCACGCTTGACATACGTCTTGTACCGTATAAAGTGGCTGGGGGGTGTCTGTCTCTCTACTTTAGCGGATGTGGCATTTTGAACGGAGGGCCCCGTGCGGGGTGTAATAGAGACAATCGTATGGTTGACGTTGTGGTTGACTCGTAGGCTAAAACCTGTTTAACTATGAAAGACCTAGCAGCCACGTAAAACTTGCAATATACAACTAGACCGTCTAAACCTTGTATTGCTAAGTGGGGGCTATCATTCGTTTGTTTGTGATGTAGCGATAGCTTTGCTATGTGTTACTAGTAAGTATTAATCGTCATCATAAAACAAACTAAAATGGAGACACTGTAGACTTAGTGTTGCCATAGCTCAGACATCTTAAAACTTGCTAGTATAGGATACACGACGGTAGCATGTGATAAGATGATCCCTTAACAAAGCCAAACACAAGTATTCTACCGAAGTGTGCACCGCCTGGAAGGTTCTCCCATATGGCTTGATGCTCCGTACATACCGGAGTTTTCCTACATATTCAATGGAGTTCGCATGAGGTTGGGTTCGGCAAGCCTGGCATATGCAGATATGGCCTTGCTGAGCAGCATATAACATGGAGGTTCATTTGGCGAGCCTACCATATGCAGATATGGCCTCGGAATACTAGAGATCAAATGATCGAGCATGAGTCACAGTACATATAAGATAATGTGATCGCACAAGTTGTTGTCTACCTTTGAAACTGACCCGTCGGCCGTGTGATATTCGAGGTCGGGCAGTGAATCTGGATCATGTAATCACTAAAACTTCCTAGGGATGAATTGTTTTAGTGCGAGCTCATTTATAATATGATTATATGAACTCATTGTTGTGAACTAGTCTTAATTGTGTTCCTTGCAATTATTTTGTAGAAAATGAATGCACTAGAGCAACGTGAACTATCTTTCTTCATGGAAGGTGAAAGACTTAGAGAAAATGGGTCAAACTTTGCTGACTGGTACTTACGCCTTAGGACGTCGCTCAAGAGAGAAGACATCTTGTTTACAATAGAAGTGCATGTGGAAGAACATCCGGACGATCATGTTGGCGATCAAGGGATACTTGATCATTATGCTCGCCGACATAAATTCTCCGTAGTCAGGAATGTCATGATCTTCAGCATGTCAGAGGTTTGGGGCATACAGTTTCAGGACACTGGCTCATATGACATGATGGACACCCTAAAGAAAATGTCCGTACGTGAGTTCAGAGTTGCCAGTTTTGAGTTAGAAAGCAAGTTTCTATCTACAAAGATGAAAGAACGCACAAGCCTTGGTGATCACTTGGACAGGATGCATGAGATGTACCTGACCCTGGTGGAGGACTATGAATATTGGACAATGAACGAAAGCACCACAGAAGAGTTTGCAATAAACACGTTATTGCACTCACTCCCTCCGAGTTATGGTGATTATGTTCATAGCTATGTCGGAAGAGGAGCTAATATGAGTCTCCAGAACTTCATGACTGATCTCTTGGCCGCTGACATTGCTCCTATCGAGGATGCAGAAGTCGTGGATGGAGAAGGTATATACTTGATATACTTTATAAATGTTTACTCCCTTATACAACATTTGCAGTAAATGAGTATCTGATACTTATTCTGTTTTATGAAAACAGGACCTGCCGTTGCATGGACGGGAAGAGGTGAAATCGAGGATTGATGGATATCAAGGAAGTTGATGTCCAGCATGGATTCCGCCGAGACATCTATCATAGGAGATACTTAGAGTATTAGATAAATCTTATGTAATCATTATAGTATGAACACTTAGTTGTGTGTCTTGCATCTCGCGAGACAAAGTTATTCATGTAATGAGACAAGTCAGTTGTTCCATCTTTATGAATAAAAGTGTGCTTATACTTTCATTACGTCTTGATTTATGATATGATAGAAAACATTTATAATACTGCTATTATTGTCAAGAAATATTCAATGTTTAATGATAAAGTTGTCTTGATTATAACAAGTCAAAGATTTGATTGCATGAGGTGACTTCATAACTGATGAATTCATTAAATGTATGATCTATTAACTTGTAAGTTCATTATCGAATGAAAGTCATAACTTGATTGCATGAGATGGATTAGATACAAGATCTATGAACCTCTGCAATAAATATAACCATGACAAGGTTCTAGCAAGTAGAACTTGTGCCAATCATTATACATAAATGATGTACTAAATGGGCACGTGAGTTATCATTAAAGACTTCATATGATTAATTGAAAGTTGTATTCAATTGAGATCATAAAACTGAGATTTAGGAATCACAGTGAGAAGTGAGAATACAAGGATACATATCACTACGCTACGATCCGAAGTGATAAGTATTGATATTGACATAATGGGAGACTAATGGAAGTTGTACCACAAACTACGATGGAAGTTGAAAGTGCTAGACTACTTACCATTCGTAGTCATACTAAACCGTAGTATGGTCTAAACGTTCTTTCCCCTAGCACTATAGTTATTGTCGAATAAGGTTGTTTAATTCATTAAGTTAAAACACCCACTTCATGAATAGGAAACCATCCTGAATCTAAAGAGACATGATAGCTCCATAACTGATGGTGTGATAAGGTTTCTTAAAAGAAAGAATTTCTTTGTAATAAAACTACAAGCAATTGAAATTACATATTCTCCCCGAATAGAAAAATGTGTGTTGCTTGATTGGTAATGAGAGAAGAAGTCTCTCGACACGGATCCAATGGGAGATAATTGAAACTTTGACCGGGGTATTGGACCTTGCCTTCAGAATAACAGAGTATTGCAACGGAAGCATGTTCCGCTGTAATGACACTGTATAAGGAATAATATGCCATAGATGATTAATCTTGGTATGTGAATTGAAGCCATTGTTGAATTTAGAAGGTTGTCATGAATACGTTCTGTACAGAACAATAATCATGAGTCTTCTTAATAAAACAATAAATAATAACATTGCTTGAGACACAAAGGAATTATGGTAGCCTAGAACACGAGGAGAAATGAAATAATATTGAGTTACATATAGGATGGCTCACGTTCCGTGAAATAAATCGGTTATTTCATATTCTCGACAAACTGGAGAGTTATTGAGAATAATGTAATGGGCATAAGGCATTATTTGGTTATGACCAAAGTTCAATGGTGATTGACTACGGAAACGTAGGAATGCTTTAATCAATAAAATATTTCATTTACACTACGATGGACCATAGCCTGAAATTGCATCTCAGTCAAATTTGGGATTTGAAAGAGAATTGCAATGGGCATGACGAAGGTTATTTTGTTAAAAGGATGGACTATAGTACCTCAAGACAGGAACCCTCAACATTGATTTGATCAATTGATTTTGTGATGACAAAAATATTGAGTGGGCTTGCAGTTTCATGAAACTGAGTGGGAGCTTTGAAGACTTCCCGGAAACTTGGAATGCAGAGGGCATTTTCTGAGTGGGAGCTTTGGAAGCTTTGTCATTGTGTGAGACATAGTGAACAATAAAATGACTTGATGAAAGCTGAACCACAAATATATGAGTATATGATGGATATATTTGAGTGGGAGCATGATCATTGTATCAAACATATTTGCATTGATATGTGTGAAGAATGATCTCATATGTATATATATGGATATGCATTGATTGTGTATATAGAGAATCATCTTATATACATATGTGCATTATGATATATATAGAGCATAAGGAAAATAAAATACAAGATTGCAAGAATCTTCTTTTATGTGAAATACCAACACATTACACGTTGAAATCTATATGAGTAGATTAAGATACGGATAATGAAACGAAGTGAAGGTTGGAATAATCTTCTAAGACAAGAAACAGGTTCTTGTGGCTAGAAATTATATAATGGATGAAATCCAAATATCACAAGCAATGTCTTGATGGAAGAATAGAGATGCACCATGTACTGGACATGTGATCTTATATGTTCTTGACATATGATTCTACCATATAACATGCATTGTGAATCCAACAAAAGAATGACTCAAAAGTTCTTGGAAGAAGAACAGATTCTGATGTGCTTTAGGAGTAAAACACAGAATCTGAATAAAGTCCATGCATTCAGTATATGAGGAATACTGAGGACTATTCTCTAAAATATAGAAAGGATAATAGACTTGAATGTAATGCAAGATTACATTTGCAAGCCATATTATGGGTCTATATGGAATTAGAGACATCACCAAAGACATGAAAGAAATGTGAGAAAAATTCACGGCACTACAAACATAATACTACTTAAAAAATAGACGTATGGATAAAAGTTTAGCGTTAGAAGTATTGGACTTCTGGTTGAGTGTATTTCCCAGTATATATGACTATGGATGAGTCTTCTAATGTCGGGAACCGGGGTTTGCGTATGTAATTCCAGTCACAATTCAATCATATGGAGAGCCGAGAGCCATACCCACTTGTCTAAGCAGACAAGGCCAAGTACAAGACACTCTCGGAAAGCTCGAACGTGAGGGGCATCCCATCCAGGCCGGATGATCAACTGAGATGGGTCCTCATCGTCCGCTCACAAGTCTAAATGACTATGGGTGGTGAAATCCCATACTCATAGACAAGTCGCCTCAACCATATTATCGATTGAATCCTAACACTTACATAAACAATCTCCAGCCCGATCTCTTAGTCGGGGTCTCGGGCGGGCTTGATCATACATCAAAGTGTGCCACGTGACAGAGTCACGATCAATCGCATCGCGATGCCCCAAGCTGCGCACATCTAAGGGCCACTTGGTGTATAAAAGACTGCCGGCAAGAACTCAACTAAGCTATCGAATCCCACACATGACATGCATGATATAAACATACACACAGCATGCATGCCAAGTGTATAACAGCAGGTAACACAACATGAACTCTACAAACTCATAGCTTTATTGCATCTGCTAAACAGAGCAGATATAGTAGTGTTACAAGCAGAGATCACATCACTATGATCCAACATTACATCATACAACAACGGAAGAAAATTATGTCTTAGTAAAGACAAGGTTAACAAATGGCTTAAGAAGCCTTTAAGAAAACACAACGACCCTCCAGAGGGACCAGGCTGCTGTCTGGGACTACATTACTTCGTCGACGTCAAGCTTGAGGGGAAGGCCACCATCAGGGTCAGTGGTCTCGTCTCTAAAACATAGAATAAGCAAACGTGAGTACAAAGTCGTACTCAGAAAGACTTACGTCAGAACTATACTACTCATGCTCAGATATCAAGGTAAAGGCAAGTGGGGTTATAATGTAGAAAGCTTTGACTTGGCTATCCTGTACTACGACTACATAGAGTTGAGATGAGAGGCGCACACGAGTCCATCTAATCTTGATCACCACATCAATACACAACCATGGATCCTTCCTCGACTTCCCCACGAGGAAGCAACCCAAAGCACTCACAATTATCTTGAGATTTTTAGAGTATCCATTTGAGTTGTCTAATAATCAAGAAAAGATCTCCAAGTAGTCAATAACTACGGACATGGCTATTCGAATAGTTCATTAACCCTGCAGGAGTGTACTTCTTCACATACGTAGCTACCACTTATCGCCTAGAACTCGTCACCTTCAAGCGGTGTCGGCAAGGATAGTACCACGACACTTACCTCACGGCTCCAACTCTAGTCCAGGGGATCGCCTATCTGAGTTGTACCCCAATCGGGAATCCGGCCGGGGTTTCCGTTCAGGACCCAGACGATGTATGAACGGTCTGACAAGCCCACCTCGACGGATGGTGCTGCGCTTGCCTAAAACCGTGCTACGTTAAGAAATCAAATAGAAGAAAATTAACCCATGCGAATCCTGGACCATAGTCGGGGTGAGTTAATAGGTCGAGAGGGGTCAATGAGCCCAACATGTGGTAGTAATCTGTGTCTTGGATCACAGCACAAGAACTCGGGGCCTAGGGCAGTGTAAATGAGACAACCCACTCTGTACTCCTACACAGCCTCTCATTGTTCACTTATATTAGGGTGACTTCATCAACACGTTACCACCTTGTTGCATGTGTTCACTACCATCCCGATACATCACCAGATGGATCAACTTCATTCCAAACAACTCTAGCATGGCATAGCATAACATGGATGAAGGGCCACATGATGGACACAAACAAATCTTGTATCTGCTAGGTTGAGGTTTGCTTAATACTGTGGCAGCAATGATAGGTCATGCAAAGGATGGGTTCAACTAGCGGTAGAACGGTAACATGTGAATCACCTAATCATGCATAAGAGAACAAGAGGGTTTTTATAGATATGATCAAAGGGGGTTTTCTTGCCTTATTGTCGAGACTCGGGGGTGCCACTCTTCGGAGAAAACAGGGACTACTTCCGGCGATGGATCTATCGAGAAGAAGCAAACACCGAGACAACAAAAGTACAAACATCACATTGCAATGCACATTCAAGAAATGAATCATGGCATGGTACTGATGTGATCTAGGTTCAATTGTCACATGTTAAATTGAAGTTGATTTGAATAAGAAATTCAAATTCAAACTCCAAATGTGGTTCAAATTAGCCAAAGTTGCATTTGCTAATGTTTGGATATGGTAAACCATGTTGTCATGTGTATGATATGCCTCTGATGTTCATGTGGTAAGGTTGGCATTGCAAAGATTTAATTTGAAATGATTTAAACATTTATTTTGAATTATTCCAAATAACCCAAATGGCTAAATGCTACTGGTCCATCATCATAGATGTGTTTTTCATCTATGAAAGTATGATATTTGGAATCCTTGAATTTTTCTGATGATTTTTCATATATAAATTATTTGATTTGGAGTTATGGTTTAAAAGTTATTGAATTTCAAAGATTTAATCATTTTGTGGATTTCTGTTAAAAAGATAAAAGAATTACTGCGTCAGCATGACATCGGGATGACGTCATGGGGGCGCTGACCAGTCAACCTGACATGCGGGGCCCATCTGTCATTGTCTCTGGGGTTAACCCCGTTTTATTAAAATTTAACAGAGGATTAAGGGGGCTGGCCCCACATGTCTGTGAGAAAGAGAGGGATTAGGAGGGGGTTAGCCCCTAATGACCCAGTGGCCGGCGTTTAGCCGCCGGCAACCACTAGAGGCGGCGGCGCCCGCTCTGGTCGGCAGCTCCGGCCACGGGGAGGCGCTCCAAGGGCACAAAAATGGAGCCCTCGAAGCCGCGCATCCATTTGGGCACACGAGATGGCCAGAGGAGGCCGGAGGCCACGACGGCGAGGACCTCCGCGGCGGCGCCAATTGGCTGGTGGGGGGGAAAGGGCACCGGGGCGCGGAGCAGAGCACGGCTAGGGGGAAATGAACCGGAGCCTCACCGTGAGTACGACGAGTTGGTCGAGGATGCTGGAGGGGGATGTACGGCGGCGAATTTAACGGCGAGGTCCGGCGGCCTTCAGGGAATAACGGCGATGATGGCGTGGCCTTGAGGGCGTCCGGGCTCAAATTGGATGGCCCCGGTGACGAAGACGACGGCGCTGCGCTCTCTAGACAACTCGGTGCGGCGGAGGGAGGACGGTGACCACGGTGGCGCACGGCGGTGAGCTGCGCAGCGCTCGGAACCTTGCGGGTTCTCGCCGGGGAGAGATAGGAAAGGTTCCAGGGGAGGGGGAAAATGGAGGGGGAAGAGCGCAAGGGCTCCACGGCGCTAGAAGGCGGAAGAGGAGCAGCCAGGCAGCTGCCTGGCGCCCATGCCGTGGCCGGCGGCGAGCTGCCTGCCTGCCTGGCCTGGGAGGAAGACGACCCTGCCCTTTTGGGCTGGGCCTCCTCTGCTGGGCCAGGTGGGCCAGGTAAGTGGCTTTCAGCCTTTTTGTTACTTTTTCTTTTTCTGCTTTCTGTTTCTATTTGTTTTTCTCTGAAACAAATAACAAAGCATTTTTAAAAATCCCCAAATATTTATCTTGGACATAGATGATATAGTACTAGCCACTCCCAAGTTTTGAAGATTTTTGAAATTCAAAACATTTGAATTTCAATTCAAATAGCATTTAAATTTAATTTCCAAGCCTCTGTTTGAATATTTGAAAAATCCATGAGCATGGGTTTGACTCCAAATCATTTTTAAGATGATCACACTCATTTATTGGACTTTTCAAAATTGTTTGGAGGAATTTTGGAAAAAACTTTTTATATGGCCTTTTATTTAAATTCTTTTTGAGGCTTTTCCAAATCCCCAATTATTAAACCAAGGAATTTAAACATGATGCAATTATTTCGAGTAATAAAATCACATACCAAAACTAGGGTTGTGACATCTAAAGACTGAACCAAGAGATCATTGGAGGATACTTTGAAATAATAGTCTCACTCTCCCGCGAAACTTATATCAAAGCATTATATGATCATGAGTGGTATGTCAAAGAGTTTTTGACCTGTACCAGTTGCAAAGGAAACATACGAATCTGAATTGGTGCAGTTCGTGGACGAAACCTCTTCCATGAGCAAGCATGATCAATGAACACTTATGTGATAAGATGATTATGATCGGAAAAATGCGGCTAGATTATTAGCACTCTAGTGCAAGTGGGAGACTGTTGGATATATGCTCTAGAGGCAAATAATATATGATTATTCCAATATATCTAAGCAAGTTCATAACAAGTTTCATACCGTGCTAGAACTGTGTCAGTGAAACAATGATACAGGTGTGGTATAGAAACCCTCAGAGTTCCTAGTTAGCCTCTACATCGATAACTAGTTCATGGTCAACATGATGGTCGTGGTTTCGCGATCATGGAAAATTAAGTCTCTTGACTATGAGATCACCTCACTGGTTAAGTGACATGATGAACATTACCCAAAGGAAGCATTACAGCATGATCAAATCTTGTGAAGGTTCAGTGTTGTAATTACAGAACGTGGTAGACCGTTCCTTTGACAGTGAGTACGTGCATAATTGCTATCTTCCCGGATGCTTTGACCTACATCCCACCACCTGACTGAAATATGCGGGTCATAACAGTTGTATCTTGGGTATTCCGTGGAGATATGTTGAGGAATATTGTTACAAGAGCGGGATTTGTCAATCCATATAATGGATAGATACTCGGGGCCCACTCGGTGAGATTCCACCCATAAAGCTGCAGCGTGTGACTAGGTCACGGGGATGAATATCACGGGAACGAGTGAATGAGGATTAGTTCAGAACGAGGTTGAACCAGACATAGGATGTCATTGATCGAATCTCGGAACAATCCAGTATCGCTGACAAAGGGAATGCTATACAGCGTAAGGTCCAATCGGTGTTTGATATCCGGAATGCACAGGGGTCATTATGAGCATCCAGGTCCCGCTGATGATCATTGACCGTAGCCTCATCTCGGTCATGACTGGAGTGTTCTCGGATCGTAGGGTAACATACTTAAGGGCTCGATGAAATCGGAGACCTTTTCGGAACCATCGGAGTAACCAGAGAATAAAGGAAACAACATTGGAGAAGTACCGTGTTGAACCGAACAAGTTCGGAGTGAACCGGAAGGTGTTCCGGAGCACCGGGAGATGGAATATTATGTTTTATTTATTAATTAATTGAATTAATAATTAAAATCAATTTATTTCTAATTAATATGTGCAATGGGCCTTAGTGGAGAAAAAGGACCATTAGGGGAAGAAATAAAAGGGAAAAAGAAAAAGAAAAAAAGGGAGTGGGGGGTGAGGCGCCTTGGGCCCTAGGGCCCATGAGGGTGGTGCCCCCTCTCCCCCCTTGGCCGGCGCCCCCACCTAGCATGTGGGATAGTCCCACATTGCTAAGGGAGGGGGGTTGACTCCCTCCCCTACTTGAGGCTTCTCTGCTAGAATCGGAGACCGTCGTGCTGCCGAAGCTCCGTTCGGAGGTCTGCTTCCGCCACCTTCGCTGGATCGGAGAACGGAGGTCGTCATCGAGTCTCGTACGTGTGCGAGTACTACGAGGTGCTACACGTGTGGCACTACACCCATCCGGGTGCTCAACACAGCCAGGGGGCTATGAAACTTGATCGGCTACATCAACCACGTTTGCGGGAACGTTTCCCGCGCAACGGACTACACCCCGAGGTATGTTATTTCCGCACTCCTTTCCGTTACGGTAATACGGCTAGCTAGTTTTTGTGCTATGGGACCGCTAGTTAGAAAAATTTGTGTTTTCTGCTGCGAACCCCAACAATGCCTGCTGCGAGTGAGCCCCCAAGTGCCAACTTTTAAGTCGCGTAAGCGAATAACGCCTCGAGGGGTGGCTGCTGCGAGCAAACCCCTGAGTGCCAACTTTTAAGTCACGTAAGCGAATAACGCCTCGGGGGTGGCTTCTGCCAGCGAGCCCCCGAGTGCCAACTTTTAAGTCGCGTAAGCGAATAACGCCTCGGGGGGTGGCTTCTGCAAGCGAGCACCCGAGTTCCAACTTTTAAGTTGCGTAAGCGAATAATGCCTCGGGGGGTGGCTTCTGCGAGCGAGCCCCCAAGTGCCAACTTTTAAGTCGCGTAAGCGAATAATGCCTCGAGGGGTGGCTTCTGCGAGCGAGCCCCAGAGTGCCAATTTTTTAAGTCGCGTAAGCACTTTTTTGGAAAAATATTTGCAATATCTTTCCTGTTGTTCTTCCACGAGCGGGCTATTGAAAACAGCCTTTTATTTGGATCGATGGCTTGATAACCCTAAGGAAGTAACCTTGCTGCTAAGATAACTTGAGTCTGTGATGCCGGCGAGTCCTCTCGTTGCTGCTTTGGCCTCTAAGGGAGTGCTTCTTCTTTTGAGGCGGTTCCGCGGTTTAGAAGTTCTCCAAAGGTTTCTGATATCTTGTGGAATTCTCTTTCGCAGCGATCGGATCTGATGAAGTTGCCAATGACTGTGATGACGCCACGCGGGCCTGGCATCTTGATATTGAGGTAGGTGTAGTGTGGTACTGCCATGAAGCGTGCGAAGGCTGGTCGGCCAAGGATGGCTTGATACTTTGATTTCAATTCTACCACTTCAAAGTCTAGCATCTCCTTGCGGAAGTTGCTTGCATTGCCGAAGATGACTTCCAGGCTTATTTTCCAGAGGGGGTAGACTGCTTTTCCTGGCACGATTCCGTGGAAGGTTGTGCCTAAGGTCTTTATTTCTGAATGTTGGATGAGCATTTCTTCCAGGGTTTTAGTGAATATGATGTTGATTCCGCTGCCCCCGTCCATGAAGACTCTCTACATGTCATAGTTTCCGATTCTTGCCTCGAGTACCAGCGCGACGTGTCCTGGGCGCGGGATGGCTGGCGGGTGGTCTTTTCGGGAGAAGGTGATGTCCATTTTTGACCCGCACATGTATTCTGGGATGGCAGGGGGTAGGAGGCTGTGAGGAAGACTTGTCTGGTGACATGCTTTTGCTGCCTGTTTGATGGTCTTCCTTCTTGGATCATATAGATTCGACCGGGTGCTTCTGGGTATTTTTCTTCTTCGTTGGTTGTCGAGTGCCGCTCCTGGATGGCTGCCACCTGTCTTGCTGGTGCGGCGGGTGCGGGTGGTGCATCGTGGGGGATTATTCCGACTACTATGCTTGCGAGAGGCTGTGCTGCTAGTGCTGTAGACCCGCATTTTTCTTCTGAGAGCTCAGTGAAGCGTCTGCAGTTTCTTAGGGTGTGTCCCAATCTCAGTTCTCCGCGCTCGTTTTTTAACCCATGAAGTGTGCAGGGCCCATCGAGTTGTTCCTTGGCTGAGAGGTACGCCCGGATGTCGTCTCGTGGCTGTCTTGATCTCCAGTCTCTTTTCTGGACCTGCGTGCTTCTTCTTGGTTGTCCCTCCGTTGCATTCTGATGTCGTCTCGATGTCTGCCTTCTTTATCGTCTGGGAAGCCGACTGCGACCATATCGGGTCCTCCGTCGTCGTAGAAGTTACGCCTGGGGCGCTTTCTTCTTCTGTCGTACCCTGTATCTCCGGTGTAGTAGTCGTAGTCGCACTCTGGGAGTGCTGACTAGATTTCAGACTCGTTTCTAATGGAGTCTTCTCCGTCGGCCCAGTTGTTGGCTTGTTGTAATAATCGCGCGAGTGTTCGGACCTTCATTTTCCCAAGTTGCTCTTTGAAGTCAATGTGTTGTAGGCCTCTTTTGAATGTATCGATCGCGCTTTCATCCGATATGTCCTCAGCTGAGTTTTTGAGTATGGTCCATCGCTAGATCTATGCTCGCAGGGACTCTCTGATTCCTTGCCTATAGGCTCTTAGCTCTTCTAGTGATGCTGGCCATTTGTAGGTGGACTTGAAATTCTTGATGAAGGCGATGTGAAACTGCTTCTAGGAACTGATCGATCCTCGTGGTAGGTTCTTCAGCCAGTGTCGCGCAGAGCTCCCGAGCATGAGCTGTACGTACTGCATTGCCGTGATATTGGTTCCTCGTTGGAACTTGACGGCTGTTAGGTAGTCATCGAGCCATGCCTCTAGTTCTTTGAGTCCGTCATATTTGTGTGTTCTGGAGTTTAGTTTGAAACCCTTTGGCATCCGTGTCTCGCGTATGGATCACGTGAAGCATAATGCGCCGCATGGTTCTATGTCTTTGTCGGATGCGAGCTCGCCCGAGTACTCTTCGCGGGATGCGCGTCTGCGTCTTCCTCAGTTGATTTTGTTCTGCGTGATGTCGTCGCGTGCGTCTCGTCGATCGCTGCATTGGTTGTCGTTGTCGTCCCTGTCATGGTCTTTGCTTCTGTTTGAGTGCATGCGCCGGTCGTCGTTGCTGTCGTCTTCGACGTCATCTGGTGAGCTGGGGTCCATGTCCGGTGTCTGTTCGCGAGGCGCTCGTCTTGTGCTTGCTTTTTTGGGTGCCGAGGCAGTGATGGCGTCCTTCATCACCTTGAGTGCCATCGTCATGTTGCGATCTGCTGCACCCATTTTGTCCTTCTCAGCACGAGAGAGATATGCCTGGCAGTTATGAGAGCTTCTGCTGGTGTGAGTTGCTCTTCTTCTTCATCGTCCTCTTCGAGCCTGAAGTCATCGTCTAGTTTGTGACAACTTTCTTCTTATCGGCGCGTCTCAAATTGTCGAATCTAGAATTGTCTCGGGCGAGGGAGCCGTTGTCAGAACCCCAACTAGGGTAAGTGCTAGGGCTTGTTGCTCCTTTGTATCATGTGAAAATTTCAAAAAACGAAATCCAGTTGGGGAAAAAGAAAAGCCCTAAAGAAATTAATTCAAATGGCCAGAAATAAAGTTGCTTCAAAAATTCCTTTTGTATTTTTGAAAACTCACATAAATGAGTATGATCACATATAAAGTGATTTGGATTCAAACCTGATTTTTCAAATATTCAAACAGGAGCATGGAATTAATCAAATACCCCTATTTGAATTTGAATTCAAATATTTTGAATTTCAAAAATTCTCAAACATTGGATGTGACTAGTCACTGGTCATGTAAAGCCCTATATAAATTTTTGGTATTTATAAAATTGTCTAGCTATTTTATTTTTGCCAGACAAAACAAATAACAGAAAAGAAAACAAACAGAAAATAGAAAAAGGCTTACATGTGCTTCTGGCCCAACTCATCGCACTCCGGCCCAGCCAGCCCACAAAGCGTTGTCGTCTTCCTCCACGACGACAAGCACCTCGGTGGCCGGTATGCGGGCGTCGCCGTGGCACCGAGGCCACGCAGCTGCTCCCCTGGCCATCTCCTCGCGCCTAGAGAAGCCCCTCGAAGCCCCGTGGCCATTCCCCATCCTCTGGCTCTCTCTCCACGCCCACCCTCGCCGAATCTCGCCGCGCCGCCGCACAAGCGTGGCCGACGGCCTTCCCTCCGCACCCCCTGCTGTCCAGGAGCTCCGCAACATCGCCCCGCGCCTCCCCGCAGAAGGAATCGAGCCGAAGCTCTCTGGAGACGTCGCCCGCGTCATTTTCTTCCAACACGGCCGCCGTGCGCCATTGCCGGAATACTCCGTCGCCTTGCCTCCTCCGGCTTTCTCGAGCCCGTCACTGCACCCAAGGTGAGCTTGTGCTCATTTCCCCTCAAAACCCCGCTCGAATCCGTGCCTGATTCGTGGTTCGCCATGGTCCAGTCCACGGCCGCCGCTGTCCCTCGTCGTCGGCGTGTCTGCAACCATCCCTAAGTTCCGCAACTAACACCCCTCGACGCGGATGACCGCGGGCGTCCTGTTGATGGCCGCAGCGTGCCATTTCGTGGCCGGGATCGTCATCCCCGTGTGCGCCTCCGCGTACAGGGATGCCGGCGTCAAGCCGCCGGCCGGTTAGGCCTTAACCCCGCGCTTAATCACCCCTTGGTGACACTGACAGGTGGGCCAGCCCCCCCTAATTAACCCACTCTTAATTATTTAAATTGGGTTAAGAATTTGAGTCTTTGACAGGAGGGCCCCACTGGCCAGAGCCCCAGTGACGTCAGCCATGCGTCACAGTGACGCATTAAATAGAAAAAGATTAAAATAAATACAGAAAATTATAGAAAATGTATTAAACTTCTAAAATTCATAGAAAATTCATATTAACTCCAAATTGGACAAATAATATATGAAAAATGATCAGCAGAAAATGCTCTATCCAAATATCCAACTTTCAGTTATGTTTGAGTTGATTTTAAAATGGGACCAGTAGCTTTTGCTATTTGGCTTAATTGGAATTCATTCAAATTAAATTCAAATGCTATTCTAATTTGATCCATTGCAATGAAAACCATTTCACTTGAACATCAGAGGAATATCATACGCATGTCAAGATGGTTTACAAAGAACAAACAGTAGAAAATGCAACTTGCCTAATTTGAACAACATTTGGAGTTTGAATTTGAATTAAGTTTTCAAATCAACTTCAATTAACATGTGACAAATTGAACCTAGGTCACATCAATACCGTTCACAACATGTGACAACATAAGCATGTGCTTGTCCATTTACATTCAATGTTGCCCCCCTTGGTTGATGTTTGTACCGATAACAGTGCCTCCGAGACGGTGATCACCCCCGAAGAAGAAGACCACCGTTAAGACCCTTGTATCATCAGCAAGGCAAGAAAACCCCATTGATCATGTCTATAAAATCCTACTTCCCTCTCAATCTCGCTTATGCATGTTTAGGAGATCACCGAGACACGTTCTTTCTCATAGTTGAACCCATTCCGATGCATGACCTATCATTTTGTCACCGTATTAAGAAAACCACAATCCTAGCAGATATAGGAGTTGAATGATGAGCATGTGTCCCCTGCAACTGTTACTGCTTGTTGCTGCCTAGTGATACAATGAGGTTACTTTGGTTGTGAGTCGGGATGGAATGTTCACAGTGTTGTTGTTGTTAACGTGTTGGTGAATCCACCCTAAGCAAAGGTGAACGATGAGAGGCTGTGTAGGAGTACACAGTGGGTTGTCTCGTTGAACACCGCCTTAAGCACCGAGTTCTTGTATGGTAATCCAAGACAAAGAGTACAACCACACATTGGTCTCACTGACCCCTCTCGGCCTAGTACCTTGATCCGTTGTCGGGACCCGGGGTTAGCATATGCAAGTCCCGCTACGACATAGTCATATGGAGAGCCGAGAACCGTACCCACTTGTCTAAGCAGACAAGGCCAAGCACAGAACGTTCTCGGAAAGCATCGTACGTGAGGGGCATCCCATCCAGGCCGGATGATCAACTGAGATGGGTCCTCATCGTCCGCACACAAGTCTAATGATATGGGTGATGAACTCCCATATTCACAGACAAGTCGCCTCAACCATACTATCGACTATCTCATAACTCTTACATAGACTTACTCCAGCCCGATCACTTAGTCGGGGTCTAGGGCGGGCTCGATCACACCACAAAGTGTGCACGAGACGGAGTCTCGAGCAATCGCATCGCGATGCCCCAAGCTGCGCGCATCTAAGGGCAACTTGGTGTATGAAAGACCGCCAGCCAGATCACAACTAAGGTCTCGAAAACCCATACAAAGACATGCATGTTATAAACATACACGCAGCACACATGCCTAGTATGAACAGTAGGTATCATTGCAATTATCTAAAAATTATATATTTTATTGATAACTCTTACAGAGTGCACACAGAGATCACAAGTATGTGATCCAACATTACAACACAAGCGGAAGCAAAGTATGTCTGAGTACAGACAAGTTTAACAAATGGCTTAAGAAGCCTTATTTAAACACAAGCCCTCCATGAGGGAACCAGTCGTCTGACTGGGACTAGACTAGCTTGATCTTCAGTCGTCGAGCTCGATGAAGAAGCCACCTTCGGGGTCAGTGGTATCATCTAAAACATAGATTAAGCAAACATGAGTACAAAATCGTACTCAGCAAGACTTACATAGGAGCTATACTACTCATGCACATGTATCAAGGTAAAGGGAGGTGGGGTTCACTTGCAGAAGTGCCAGCTTTGACTAGGCTAGTCCTGAACTACGAGTACCAGACTTGAGGTAAGAAGCGTACACGAGTCCACTACTTTCTCCAACCAATTACACCACTATGGTGCCTTCCTCGACTTCCCCACGAGAAAGCACGCCATAGCACTCACACTTATCTTGGTGTGTTTTAGAAGTATCCAGTTCAAGTTTCCTAATAATCAAGCTAAGCTTTCCAACAAGTCCATAACCGCGGACGCGGCTATTCGAATAGTTTTGTTAACCCTGCAGGGGTGTACCGCTACACACACATGATCATCAGTTACCGCCTTTGTACTCGACACAATTCAAGAAGTGTCGGCGAGGATGCTCACCACAACTGTTACCTCATAACCGATCTAGTCCGTGAAAGCCGCCTACCTGGGTTGTCTACCACTATCGTGAACCCGGCCGGTTTACCGAAGTGGACCCAAGTGATGTGTGCGTGGTGCATAAGCTGGTCTCGGGTGAGCCGTTCTCTCACTTAGTAGCCAGGCCACAAACCTACCAGAACTCCGAACTATTGCGACATCTGGACATCGAAAGGGATGAGTTAGTAAGCTGAGAGGGGTCAGTGAGCCCAAAGTGTGGTTGTACTCTTCATCTTGGATCACCACACAAGAACTCGGACATAGGGCGGTGTTCAACGAGACAACCCACCGTGTACTCCTACACAGCCTCTCATCGTTCACCTTGTATTAGGGTAGATTCAACAACAGCTTTCTACCATCATCATCATGATCACTACCATCCCGTCTCACATAACAGTATCAACATGGCATCATTCTAAGCATGCAATAAGCAGTAACAATTGCAGGGGCCACATGATATCAATCAACTCCTACAGTTGCTAGGATTGTGGTTTGCCTACTACTGTGACAAATGATAGGTCATGCAAAGGAATGGGTGCATCTATGCGGTAGAAACGTAGCATGGTAATCATCCTATACAATGCATAAGCGAGACATGAGAGGAAATTGGGATTTTATCGACATGATCAATGGGAATTTGCTTGCCTTGCTGACGAGGTTCGGGTTCGGGGTCTTCAACGAAGGGGGCAACCTCCTGTTCCGGTTCCACCTCTACTAGACAAACAACAAACAAGGAAGTAATATAAATACAATGCACAAACACATGGTTGAAGGTTGAAACTTGATGTATATGTTTCTGATGTGTTTGGGCAATTCCATTTAAATGGAGTATATTGCAAATTGAATTGCAAATTCAAACTCCAATTTGAATCAAGTTAAACCATTTTCAAATGGTTATGATATGCCTCTGATGTGTGTTTGAAATGTAGTATGTTGATATGGTTCAAAATGCAAAAGCATTTGAAAAGAATTTGAATTAATTCCATTTAAATCAAATAGAAAATGCTACTTATCACATTTTAAATTCAACTCAGACATGGTTGAAAGTTGGATATTTGGATAGCTTATTTTCTCCTGATCATTTTTTATATATTATTTGTTAAATTTGGAGTTGATATGATTTTTCTATGAATTTCCAAAGTTTCAGCCTTTTTCTGGAATTTATGTAATTTATAAACTCATTTATTCGAATTATTGCGGCAGGCTTGCGCAAGGGTGACGTCAGGGAGGGGGGTCTGACGTGTGGGGTCGGCCTGTCAGCCACTGGGTTAAATAACCCGGCTGGTTTAACTTAACCAGTGGGGACTATGCCCTGGGCCCACTTGTCATCGCCTTTGGGGGCGTTAAGCATGGTTTAGGGGTTAACCCACCGGCGGCTAACCGGCGGCGACCACTGGGGACGGCGGCGTCTCGACGGAATGGGTTCCCGGCCACGGCTTGGCACGGGGAGGTCATGGGGACGCACCTCGCGCTCGTCCACGTCTAGTGGTGCACACGGGAGGGCAAGGGGGTGGCCGGAGCCTCGCCGGCGTCGAGGTTTGGCGCGGCCGTGGCTCGGTTTAGAAGCAGTAGTCGACTCCGTGCACCAAAACGAACGGGAAGCAGTACGTTGCAACGCTGGGGTGGAGGGGAACACTACGCGCGCCCTGGCTGAGACGGAGGAGCACAGGGGCGACCTCGAGCTCACCCATGGCGGAGGCCGTGCTTGGCTCTCATGGAAAATCGCAAAGGAGAAGGAGAGAAACTCCGGGGTTTGTCGGGGAGGATGAAGAAGGTCACCCTGATGATAGCAGAGGGGTCAGGGAGGTCGGGGAGGTCGTGGTGGCGACGAATTTGACGACGGCGACTTGCGGGTCCGGAGACTCCTCGATGAAGCTGGCGTCGTCTGCTGAGGCGCTCGGGCTCGATTGAATGGGGGGAACGACGAAGACGTCAGCTGCGGTTCTTCTGGACACGGTGGCACGGCTCGGGGGCGACGATGGCTGCGTGCACTCGACGGCGTGCTCCACGGCGGTCCTCGGGTGGCGACGAAATCGAGCGGGAGAGGAAGGGGAGGAGCTCTAGAAGGGGGGAAAGGAGAGAGGGCGATGCAGACGTCTCCTTGGCGTAGTTTGGTGAGCTGGGGAGGCCTGGAACACCGTGGGCGTCGCGGTGGCTTCCACGGCGTCAGCGCCTCACCACCGAGCTACTTGGGCGCGCGGGAGGAAGACGACAGAAGACTTCGGGTGGGCTGGGCCGGCCAGAAGGAGGTGGGCTTCGCCCTAGGCGAGAGGTAAGTCCTCTGCCTTTTTCTTTTTAATCTTTCCTTTCTTTTTTTCTGCATATTTGTTTTGGCTCTGATAAAAATAGCAACCCATTTTATAAAATGCTGAAACTTTTTATATGGCCTCATAATAATATAGACTAGCCACTTATAAAGTTTGGCACTTTTTAAAATTCAAATAATTTGAATCTTAACTCAAATAGGGGTTTTTGATTAATTCCAAGTCACTGTTTGAATATTTGAAAAATCCATGAGCATGGGGTGGGTCCCACATCACTTGATATGTGATCACACTCATTTATAAGACTTTTCAAAAATCTAACATGAAATTTTGGAGAAGATTTTTATCTGGCCTTTTGAATTAATTCATCTGGGGGGGTTCCTTCTCCCATTTTGCTTTTGAATTTGATTTCAAAGATTTCTTTTGAAATTTTTGAGATGAATGCAAGTGACTTTGATCCTAGCACATTACCTAACAGAGAGTTCTGACAACTCGCCCCCATTCAAAAGAATCTCGTCCCGAGATTCAGAAGTCTGCGGGAGGAAGGTGGGGTACTCGGCACTGAGACGGTCTTCTCTTTCCCACGTAGCTTCTCTCTCAGAGTGGTGTGACCATTGCACTTGCAGAAACTTAATCTTCTGACGACGAGTGACAGGCTCTGCGGAATCAAGAATACAAACGGGGTATTCTCGATAAGAAAGGTCATCTTGGAGATCAAGCGTTTCATGGTCGACTTCGCGGATGGGGTCCTTGAAGCAACGCCTGAGTTGGGACACATGGAATACATCATGTACTCGGGAAAGGTGCGGGGGTAGTTCAAGTTGGTAGGCAACTTCTCCACGTTTAGCAAGAATGCGGAAAGGTCCGATGTAACGTGGGGCCAACTTGCCTTTGATACCAAATCGTTGGGTTCCCTTCAGAGGAGTAACCCGAAGGTAAGCCTTCTCATCCAGATTGTAGCTCTCTTGCCTATGATGACGATCATAGTAGCTTTTCTGACGAGACTGGGCTGCTTTCAATTGATCACGAACAATGCGAACTTGCTCTTCTGCTTCCTTGATCATATCCGGTCCAAAGAATTGTCTTTCACCGGTTTTTGACCAGTTTAGTGGTGTTCGACATCGTCGTCCATATAGAAGTTCAAAAGGAGCCATGTTCAGACTAGATTGAAAACTATTGTTATAAGCGAATTCGGCAAATGGAAGAGACTTCTCCCAATTCTTTCTGAATGAGATAACACAAGCTCTGAGCATGTCTTCAAGAATTTGGTTAACCCTTTCGACTTGACCGCTAGACTGAGGATGGAAAGCTGTACTAAAGGAGAGATGAGTTCCCATAGCCTTCTGAAAGCTTCCCTAGAATCTAGAGGTGAAAAGGCTACCACGATCAGAGTTGATTTCCAAAGGAACACCGTGAAGGGATACAATTCTAGAGACGTACAAGTCTGCTAACTGGCTAGCAGTTATAGACTCGCGAGCTGGAAGGAAGTGAGCAACTTTGGAAAGCCTATCTATGACAACGAAGATGGCATCGTTTCCTTTCTGGGTTTTTGGAAAGCCGGTGATTAAGTCCATACCGACTTTGTCCCATTTCCACTCTGGAATAGGCAAATGTTGAAGTGTACCAGCAGGTCTTTGATGTTCTGCCTTAATGCGACGACAAACATCACATTCGGCAACAAATTGAGCAATGTCTTTCTTCATCCTGGTCCACCAAAATCTCTGGCGTAGATCTCAGTACATTTTTGTGCTACCGGAATGAATCGAGAGGGGTGTGTCATGGGCTTCTTTGAGGATGATTTGCCTTAGTTCCCTATTCTTAGGTACTACCAAACGATTTCCAAAGAATACCGTTGCCTTGCTATCTGTGGAGAAACATTTAGCAACTCCGCTAGCAACGTTCTCCTTGATCCGGCGAACACCTCGTGCACGCCTTTGGGCAACAATGATTTGATCCTCAAGAGTTGGTTTCGCCACCAAGGTAGAAAGATAGCCATGAGGAACAATCTCAAGATTGAGCTTGCGAAATTCCTCATGAAGAAGTGGTTGATACTGTTGTAACATAAGGTTGTTACAATACGACTTACGACTTAGTGCATCAGCCATGACATTGGCCTTGCCTGGGGTGTAAGAAATTCCTAAGTCATAATCTTTTATCAACTCAATTCAGCGTCTTTGCCTGAGATTAAGATCTGGCTGGGTGAAAATGTATTTGAGGCTTTGGTGGTCGTAATAGATCTCACAACGATTACCAACGAGGTAATGTCGCCAAGTTGTTAGGGCATGAACTACGGCAGCGAGTTCAAGGTCATGGGTAGGATAGTTCTCTTCATGTGGCCGCAACTGGCGTGAAGCATAAGCTACCACATGTCGATCTTGCAGAAGTATGCATCCTAACCCTTGCCATGATGCGTCACAATAGATCTCGAAATCCTTTTTGGTGTCCGGAGGTTTAAGTACGGGTGCAGAAGTCAACCTTCTTTTTAGCTCTTGAAAGCTTTCCTCGCACTTGGGAGTCCATAGGAATTTCTTATCTTTCTTGAGGAGTTCAGTTAGAGGCTTTGCAACTTTAGAAAAGTTCTCGACGAAGCGACAGCAGTAGCTGGCTAGGCCAAGAAAACTCCTAACTTGCTTAACCTATTTAGGTGGAGTCCAGTCAAGGACGGCCTGAACTCTCTCGGGATTCACAGCAATGCCTTTTGCAGAAATCACGTGGCCTAAGTAGGTCACTTCTGGTAGCCAAAATTCACACTTGGAGAATTTAGCATACAGGCGATGCTCTCTAAGTTTCATCAATACCAGCCTTAGGTGTTCGGCATGTTCTTCTTCGTTCTTCGAGTAGATGAGAATGTCATCGAGATAAACTACAAAAAAATTATCTAAGTACTCCATGAAGATCGAATTCATCATGCGTGAGAAAGTGGCGGGGGCATTGGTTAAACCAAAGGACATGATGGTATACTCGTAAAGACCATAACGAGTAGTGATAGCCGTTTTGGGAATGTCCTCGTTTCGGATTTTGATTTGATGATAACCTAATCTCAAATCCATCTTGGAGAAGACAGAGGATCCTGCAAGTTGATCATAAAGATCATTGATCCTGGTCAATGGGTACTTGTTCTTTATCGTCGCTAAATTTAGCGGGCGATAGTCTAGGCACATCCTTTATGTTACATCTTTCTTCGTTACGAACAGAACGGGGCAACCCCATGGCGATGAGCTAGGGCGGATGAAGCCTTTTTCCAACAAAGCCTCCAGTTGGGTTTTAAGCTCAGCAAACTCATGTGGGGCCATTTTGTAGGGACGTCTAGAAATAGGTGCGGTTCCTGGCACAAGATCCACTATAAACTCTACACATCTGTCGGGTGGCATTCCCGGCAGCTCTTCAGGAAAGACATCCGGGAAGTCACGAACCACCGGAACATCTTCAAGGTCGGGAAGGGGAAGTACATTCAAAGAATGCACTTGTGTTCTTGTTCTGGGGGAGGTGTAGTTGACTGCTTGCCTGAAGGGTGGGTGAGTTTCACTGATTTGCCTCTGCAGTCAAGGTAGGCATTCTGTCTTGATAGCCAATCCATGCCAAGGATGACATCAATGTCTGAAGAATTGAGGGCTATGAGGGAAGCAAGGAATACTAAACCCTCAATTGCAATTTGATTACTGTGGCTTACTCTATTAGTTTGCCATCTTGACCCTGGAGTTTGAATAATCATGGGGGTGGACAATTCAACAAAGGATAACTCATGACGAAGTGCATAACTTTCCGACATGAATGAATGAGATGCTCCTGGGTCGAAAAGAACAGAAGTAGGAACATAATTGACTGGGAGCGTACCAAGAATGACGTCAGTGGTGTCGTCAGTCTCTTCGGCGGCAATCTGGTTCACACGTCCACGAGTGGCAGGAGGAGCTGGTTTGGTGGTGTAGACCTTCTGGGGGGGCTTGCCACGACCATTGTTGTTGCCTCCGGCACAGGGTGGAGCATTCTGATTCTGGAGCTGGTTCTGGGGGCACTCGCGAGAGTAGTGGCCTGCCTGACGACAGTTGTAACAGGCTCCAAAGACACTGCGTGGAGCTGGATTGTTTGGTGGAGATGGGTGGAACTGAGTTGGTGGAGGAGGCGCCACATAGGATGGCCTCGGTGGTTCTGGCGGAACATACTGTTGGGGATCCAGATCTTGCGCTTCTGGGAACTGGAACTGGATGAACCATCGTCTCTAGGGTGTTTGCGAAAGTCGTTGGGGGTGTTCATGTCCTCTGCCTTGATGGCCTTGTTGACAAGGACCTGGAAGGTGGCAAAGTCATGTAGGTTGAGCTCACGATGGGGTCCGGAATTGAGTCCACGACGGAGCCTCTCTTGCTTCTTTGCGTCAGTGGAGACCTCTTCAGTAGCATAACGACCAAGTCGGTTGAACTCACGACTAAACTCGTCAACGGTACTTCTGCCTTGGGTGAGGTTGCAGAACTCCTCACTCTTGCGGTCCATAAGACCCTTTGGGATGTGGTGCTCGCGGAAGGAAGTGCAGAATTCATCCCAAGATGCGGACGGTCCGACGGGACGCATGTTCAGGAAGTTCTCCCACCAAGAGCTAGCTGCACCTTCAAGATGATAGGTGGCATAGCTGACCCTGTCGCCATCTGCAACATGGCCTTCCTGAAGCTTCCTCTCGATGCTGCGAAGCCAGTCATCGGCGTCAAGGGGCTCGGTGGAGTAACTGAAAACCGGGGGATGAAGCCAGATGAAGTCGTTCAAAGACACCAACTCGTTGCGCTGCTGAGTGGTGTTGCGGGCAATAACCTCCAGCAAATGGTGAGAGTCTCGGCGGTTCCTCTCAACCTCCATCAGAACCTGAGCCATCGTGAGTGGGGGTGGAAGGTTGCCTTCCTCCTGTTCATTCCCATGACCCTGGTTACGACCAAGCTGGCCACGGGTTCCTTGAGACATTATGAAGGTGAAAACCAAAGTCAAACAGAGTTGATTGGAAGAATCAAATCAAGGTATTGAAGTACTGGAAGGATTACAGAGAAAAGGAAGTAATCATCTTGACAACATGGTGATAAAATCATACAAGCCATATATTCACAAGCTGTCATACAAACCATACATCGTTTTAGTACAAGCACCAAGCTAATACAAACGTGATGAAGATGATACATCCTTCAGAGGCACTCTGACTTCCGATACATTATTTATCTAAGCCTCTGGAACGTAGACACATTGCGTACAATATACTAAGATACTATTACATCCTCACTAAGTAAGACCACAAGCGGTCTCACTCATCTCCATCTCCATAGTAGTCCTCGTAAAAGTTACTCGCGTATCCCGGTAGCTGAAGGTGACCATCGGAAAACACGGAGGCCTGTGGACCCTGATATCCATTTGGGAAAGGATGGGGCCTAGGTCAAGCGTAGGGTGAAAGCAAAGGACCACGGGGTGGAAAAATGCCTCCAATCTCAGGCCAAGCAACTCGAGAAGGCATCTGAGTCCTCACAGGGTAGATAGCATCATACTCGACTGATCCAACACTCACGAAGGGTGCCAAGAGTGTCATTGCTCGATACAGACGAACACGGGTGGCGTGAAGATCAAAACGGAGAGCGCGTGCATCACGATCTCGATCACTAGCAAACCTAGCAGTCATCTGAAGTACTAGATCTTCTGCAGAGTGATCTGAGTAGAGTCCGCTGTAATATCCCTCTTCTCCTGGAAGTGCAGCAGGGATATAGCGGAACGAGGTCTCTCTCAGCATAGTGTGCTCCTCTTTCAGCAGGGTAATGCATGAATATGCAGCATCCTGCACAGCCATGTTCTCAGTCATGCCAATGCCATGTCCAAAGTGGATAGGCTGAGTGACTCCATTGTGGTGCGGGTAGATCCTGACGATGCAGTGGAACTGGGTCTGGTTGAAGTCAAGGAACTGCTCCTCAACTGTGTACTCAGGGTACCATCGATATCCCACATAGGACATCATCTCGATCAACGTGGCGGGATGGCCACGCACACCGAGGCACCTGGTCAAACGAACAATCTGCCGAGGGGGAAGATCTTCCATCTGAAACGGAAAGAAGGAGTTTGCAAATGCATCAGATTATGAGATAAACCTGGAATGACTTGGACAGCATAACGGTTGTAATTTTAAGAAATGTCTTTTCTTGCAATGTAAAAGCAGCACTTACATACGATGTAAGAAATCAGGAAGCACAACAACCCTAATGAAACGAACACAACCTTCCTACGGCTACAAGGAAGCAAACAACGAGATGTTCTAGTCAGACAGAGGAGAGCCTAGTCCTATCTTCCCGTAGAATAAGATGAGGGTGACTCAGAACTCAGAACGAAGGGGGTCAGGAGAAAAAAAGAAGCCTTACGTTGTTCCCTTATATACCTAGAGTAACTATATAACTATAGAAGGCTAGACTCGACTTCGGCCAAGGCTGCTAGTCCTACAGTCAGTCCTGCTCTGATACCAAATCTTTTGGGACCCGGGGTTAGCGTATGCAAGTCCCGCTACGACATAGTCATATGGAGAGTCGAGAACCGTACCCACTTGTCTAAGCAGACAAGGCCAAGCACAGAACGTTCTCGGAAAGCATCGTAAGTGAGGGGCATCCCATCCAGGCCAGATGATCAACTGAGATGGGTCCTCATCGTACGCACACAAGTCTAATGATATGGGTGATGAACTCCCATATTCACAGACAAGTCGCCTCAACCATACTATCGACTATCTCATAACTCTTACATAGACTTACTCCAGCCCGATCACTTAGTCGGGGTCTAGGGCGGGCTCGATCATACCACAAAGTGTGCACGAGACGGAGTCTCGAGAAATCGCATCGCGATGCCCCAAGCTGCGCGCATCTAAGGGAAACTTGGTGTATGAAAGACCGCCAGCCAGATCACAACTAAGGTCTCGAAAACCCATACAAAGACATGCATGTTATAAACATACACGCGGCACACATGCCTTGTATGAATAGTAGGTATCATTGCAATTCTCTAAAAATTATACATTTTATTGATAACTCTTATAGAGTGCACACAGAGATCACAAGTATGTGATCCAACATTACAACACAAGCGGAAGCAAAGTATGTCTGGGTACAGACAAGTTTAACAAATGGCTTAAGAATCCTTATTTAAACACAAGCCCTCCACGAGGGAACCAGTTGTCTGACTGGGACTAGACTAGCTTGATCTTCAGTCGTCGAGCTCGATGAAGAAGCCACCTTCGGGGTCAGTGGTTTCATCTAAAACATAGATTAAGCAAACGTGAGTACAAAGTCGTACTCAGCAAGACTTACATAGGAGCTATACTACTCATGCACATGTATCAAGGTAAAGGGAGGAGGTGGGGTTCACTTGCATAAGTGCCAGCTTTGACTTGGCTAGTCCTGAACTACGAGTACCAGACATGAGGTAAGAAGCGTACACGAGTCCACTACTTTCTCCAACCAATTACACCACTATGGTGCCTTCCTCGACTTCCCCACGAGAAAGCACGCCATAGCACTCACACTTATCTTGGTGTGTTTTAGAAGAATCCAGTTCAAGTTTTCTAATAATCAAGCTAAGCTTTCCAAGCAGTCCATAACCGCGGACGCGGCTATTCGAATAGTTTTGTTAACCCTGCAGGGGTGTACCGCTACATACACATGATCATCAGTTACCACCTTTGTACTCGACACCGTTCAAGAAGTGTCGGCGAGGATGCTCACCACAACCGTTACCTCATAGACGATCTAGTCCGAGAAAGCTGCCTACCTGGGTTGGCTACCACTATCGTGAACCCTGCCGGTTTACCGAAGTGGACCCAAGTGATGTGTGCGTGGTGCATAAGCCGGTCTCGGGTGAGTCGTTCTCTCACTTAGCAGCCAGGCCACAGACCTACCAGAACTCCGAACTATTGCGACATCTGGACATCGAAAGGGATGAGTTAGTAAGCTGAGAGGGGCCAGTGAGCCCAATGTGTGGTTGTACTCTTCATCTTGGATCACATCACAAGAACTCAGACTTAGGGCGGTGTTCAACGAGACAACCCACCGTGTACTCCTACACAGCCTCTCATCGTTCACCTTGTATTAGGGTAGATTCAATGGCATCATTCTAAGCATGCAATAAGCAGTAACAATTGCAGGAGCCACAAGATATCAATCAACTCCTACAGTTGCTAGGATTGTGGTTTGCCTACTACTGTGACAAATGATAGGTCGTGGAAAGGAATGGGTTCATCTATTCGGTAGAAACGTAGCATGGTAATCATCCTATACAATGCATAAGCGAGACATGATAGGGAATTGGGATTTTATCGACATGATCAATGGGAATTTGCTTGCCTTGCTGACGAGGTTCGGGTTCGGGGTCTTCAACGAAGGGGGCAGCCTCCTGTTCCGGTTCCACCTCTACTCGACAAACAACAAACAAGGAAGTAATATAAATACAATGCACAAACACATGGTTGAAGGTTTAAACTTGATGTATATGTTTCTGATGTGTTTGGGCAATTCATTTAAATGGAGTATATTGCAAATTGAATGGCAAATTCAAACTCCAATTTGAATTCAATTTAGTCAAGTTGCATATGACATTTTTTTGATCAATTTAAACCATTTTGAAATGGTTATGATATGCCTCTGATGTGTGTTTGAAATGTAGTATGTTGATATGGTTCAAAATGCAAAAGCATTTGAAAAGAATTTGAATTAATTCCATTTAAATCAAATAGCAAATGCTACTGATCACATTTTAAATTCAACTCAAACATGGTTTAAAGTTGGATATTTGGATAGCTTATTTTCTCCTGTTCATTTTTCATATATTATTTGTTAAATTTGGAGTTGATATGAATTTTCTATGAATTTCCAAAGTTTCAGGCTTTTTCTGGAATTTTTGTAATTTATAAACTCATTTATTCGAATTATTGCGTCAGGCTTGCGCAAGGGTGACGTCAGGGTGGGTCTGACGTGTGGGGCCGGCCTGTCAGCCACTGGGTTAAATAACCAGGCTGGTTTAACTTAACCAGTGGGGATTTAGGGCCCTGGGCCCACTTGTCATCGGCTCTGGGGGGTTAAGCATGGTTTAGGGGTTAACCCACCGGCGGCTAACCGGCGGCGACCACTGGGGACAGCGGCATCTCGCCGGAATGGGTTCCCGGCCACGGCTTGGCACGGGGAGGTCATGGGGACGCACCTCGCGCTTGTCCGCGTCTAGTGGTGCACACGGGAGGGCAAGGGGGTGGCCGGAGCCTCGCCGGCGTCGAGGTTTGGCGGTGGCCGTGGCTCGGTTTAGAAGGAGTAGTCGACTCCGTGCACCAAAACGAACGGGAAGCAGTGCGTTGCAACGTTGGGGTGGAGGGGAACACTACGCGCGCCCTGGCTGAGACGGAGGAGCACAGGGGCGACCTCGAGCTCACCCATGGCGGAGGCCGTGCTCGGCTCTCATGGAAAATCGCAAAGGAGAAGGAGAGAAACTCCGGGGTTGGTCGGGGAGGATGAAGAAGCTCACCCTGATGCTAGAAGAGGGGTCAGGGAGGTCGGGGAGGTCGTGGTGGCGGCGAATTCGACGACGGCGACTTGCGGGTCCGACGACTCCTCGATGAAGCTGGCGTCGTCTGCTGAGGCGCTCGGGCTCGATTGAATGGGGGGAACGACGAAGACGTCTGCTGCGGTTCTTCTGGACACGGTGGCATGGCTCGGGGATGACGGTGGCTGCGTGGACTCAATGGCGTGCTCCACAGCGGTCCTCGGGCGGCGACGAAATCGAGCGGGAGAGGAAGGGGAGGAGCTCTGGAGGGGGGGAAAGGAGAGAGCGCGATGCAAACGTCTCCCTGGCGCACTTTGGTGAGATGGGGAGGCCTGGAACTCCGTGGGCGTCGCGGTGGCGTCCATGGCGTCGGCGCCTCGCCACCGAGCTGCTTGGGCGCGCGGGAGGAAGACGACAGAAGACTTCGGGTGGGCTGGGCCGGCCAGAAGGAGGTGGGCTTCGCCCTAGGAGAGAGGTAAGTCCTCTGCCTTTTTCTTTTTAATATTTCCTTTCTTTTTTTTCTGCATATTTGTTTTGTCTCTGATAAAAATGTCAAACCATTTTATAAAATGCTGAAACTTTTTATATGGCCTCATAATAATATAGACTAGCCACTTATAAAGTTTGGCACTTTTTAAAATTCAAATAATGTGAATCTTAACTCAAATAGGGGTTTTTGATTAATTCCCAAGGCACTGTTTGAATATTTGAAAAATCCATGAGCATGGGGTGGGTCCCACATCACTTGATATGTGATCACACTCATTTATAAGACTTTTCAAAAATCTAACATGAATTTTTGGAAAAGATTTTTATCTGGCCTTTTGAATTAATTCATCTGGGGGGGGGTTCCTTCTCCCATTTTTCTTTTGAATTTGATTTCAAAGATTTCTTTTGAAATTTTTGAGATGAATGCAAGTGACTTTGATCCTAGCACATTACCTAACAGAGGGTTCTGACATCCGTGTTGACGTCCAGGAGTCACATTAGTTCGGGCTTTCCATTTGGCATGTGCATAGAAAAAGAATGAAGGAATGGTTGCATCATATAGATATGTGGGTGCACCTGTGAGGCAGGAAAACAATCTACCAAAGGTGGCATCTCGGTCACTTGCATTGTTTGAGTCCGTTTCGTTGATCCGGCCGGGCTCTCAAGCGGAGGCAACTCAGATAGTCGACTCCTGGAATAGACCGGTTGTGAGCGAAGTGTCGTGGTGAACATCCTCGCTGTCACCTCTTGAACGGTGGCGAGCAAAAGGCGGTAACCGATGGTCATGTGTGTGTAGTTTACACCCTTGCAAGGTTAACAAAATTATTCGAATAGTCGCGTCCGCGGTCATGGACTACATGGAACCTGTACCTGATTATTAGACAACTTGAATGGATACTTATAAAACTCGCAAGATAAGCGTGAGTGCTATGGTGGGCTTCCTCGTGGGGAAGTCGAGGAAGTAACCATAGTGGTGTATTGGTTGGAGACTTGGATAGTGGACTCGTGTACGCTTCTTACCTCAAGTCTGGTACTCGTAGAACAGGACTAGCCAAGTCAAAGCTGGCACTTCTGCATGTTGAAATCCCACCTCCCTTTACCTTGAAACTTGAGCATGAGTAGTATTGTTCTGATGTAAGTCTTGCTGAGTACGACTTTGTACTTACGTTTGCTTATTCTATGTCTTAGATGAGAACCCAGCCCCCGATGGAGTCACCTTCCTGAAGCTCGACGTTGACTAAGCTAGTATAGTTCCAGACAGTAGTCTGGTCCCTTGTGGAAGGGCATGTTTATTGAACAAGGCTTCTCTAAGCCATTTGTTAACTTGTCTGTACTCAGACCTAATTTGCTTCCGTTGTATGATGTAATGTTGATCACAGACATGTGATCTTTGAATTCTCTATGTGTAAGTCAATAAAGATATACTTTGTAGAGTTATGTGATGATACCTACTGTTCATACTAGACATGTCTGCTGCGTGTATGATTATAACATGCATGTCTTAGTATGGGTTTTTGAGACCTTAGTTTTGATCTGGCTGGTGGTCTTTTATACACCAAGTGGCCCTTAGATGTGCGAAGCTTGGGGCATCGCGATGTGATTTCTCGTAACTCTGTCACGTGCACACTTTGTTGTATGATCGAGCCCTCCCTAGACCCCGACTAAGTGCTCGAGCTGGAGTCTATTTATGTAAGTGTTATAATTCAATCGACAATATGGTTGAGGCGACTTGTCTATGAGTATGGGATTTCACCACCCATAATCATTTAGACTTGTGAGCGGGCAATGAGGACCCATCTCAGTTGATCATCCAGCCTGGATGGGATGCCCCTCACGCACGATGCTTTCCGGGAGTGTTCTGTGCTTGGCCTTGTCTGCTTAGACAAGTGGGTACGACTCTCGGCTCTCCATATGATTGAGTTGTGACTGGAATTACATACGCATATTCCGGGTCCGGACAACCATAGTCGGAGGAGTCGCTTTCGGGCAGTGCTTTGCGGTTGGTCCTCGAGTCGATGGCGATTTTTCCTTGCTTCTCCAGCTCTAGTCGCTGTTGTCTTGTTTTCTTGGTGATGTCGCTCGCCAGCTTGCTGTATGCTCTGAGCTCGTTGCGAGTTGCGTTCTCTGGGAGTAGCTTTCCGTGCTTTATTGCGTTTTTTACTCTGGCGATTGCTTCTTTGGACAGGTAGATTTTTTCTATGGGATGATCATCCTTTGCCGCTTCTGAGATATGATGCCTGGTGCTCTCTGGCTTGTCGTTCTTGCGGTTGTTCTGCTCCTGTCTTTTGAATTCTTTTCTTGGTATGGTTCCTGGTTCTCCGAGGGTGACGGTAATCTACCCCGTGTTGTCGGGATCGTTGCTTCCGCTGTTTGATCGTTTGTCTCTACGACTGTTAGGGTCGTTGTCTTGGCCTTTGTCGTCTGAGGTTGGCTCGCGGGTGTCTGCCATGAACACCTAGAACAGTGCCCTGGTTGCTAGTCCAGTCACATTTGTGTTGCGTTTCTTCCATGTTGGCAATCCACTCGAGTAGTTGTGAGTGATGAAGTGATTGGGGTTGGGGTGGGAGTCGCGGCTGACTCGTGGAGTTGCTGTGTGGGAAGGTGCTTCATCTTCGGCTGTTACTGTGGTGAAGATTGTTGCTGCGTGTGGTCGGGCGCGATCCGTGAGGCGAAGAGTTCCCCAATGGTTGACGTAGATCTAGTACCCACCGAAGGTCAGGTCGATGCCAGCGTGCAGATCGGCAAAGGCTGGTCGCAGGGTCCGAAGGTGAGCCACGAAGCCGAGGGACCCGAATAAATCAGAATCTGCTCGATCCATGGAGTCGTCGAGTGCTGGAGGAGTCGTCAACTTGATGGATGCGGATTAAGGTGCCGCCGAGATCGTGATTCCAACCTGTGAAGTCCGCACGGTCGGCGCCAATTGACGAAGATCAGCCTCGGCAAATCCCATGGTCAGGGACCTTGTGTTAGATCGGAGAGAGAGAGAACATGTTGGCGATACTCGTCGGCTAACAGGAGAAGCACTTCCTGCTCGATTGTATTATGCGAGGGGGCGATTACAGTGGAAGTCTAGGCGAGTTCGCACAAGACCAGAGGTGTTGATTGTAGATTGTATGTCCTGAGACGTCCCCCCTCCCAGCCTTTATATAATAGGCTAGGTCTTGGGGAGTCCGTCTCAGGTTAGAAGGACGATTGCCTAATTCTATCCTTGCCTTAAACGCCAAGTCTTGACTTCCATATTGATCGTGGACTCCTACGTCCGTGCCTAGAGCAGGCCAGTCGTGGGCCTGTCGAAGCTTCCAGCGGGCCTCTCGTCTTCGTATGCACCAGGTATGCTCACACGCAGGAGTCGCGGGGTCACCCCCTCGTCAAAGGCGCCTCTACAAGCTTTGAAAAAATAACCAAGCACTTTCCCCCAACCAAAATGGCATGTCGTTCTGCGCAACATTCGAATGAGACCCAAGCTTGAAAAAAGAAAGCCGGCCGCCACTAGCATCCTCCGCACTGTGGACCAACAGCCGACTCCATTGTCCCCCTACACTCTTACAATAAACAGTTCTACATTTTTTGCAAATATACTATTTCTTTTCTGATCAGCCACTGCGATTCTGTAAAAAACCCTTGTAAACAAGATGCAACTCGCACATATATGACCTGGATCTATCGCCTTTGGTTCAATCAAGCCCGACCACATAGATTTCTTGAATCTGAACCAAAGGAACCATATCACCAGCACAAGTCATGCGAAGTCGACTTACATGGAAGTTCATAACAACGCGCACACATATGACACGACAATTCATTTTCATAAGTCACTCAAAAGAATCTTATCAGAGAGCCGGTCGACCCTGAACTTATCTAATCTGAGGATGTCGTTATCATGCGCACAGTTGACTTCCACGCGTCACACATTTATATTTCACATATAAGTTTTTACATCATTTATCAAACCACGATTTACAAAATGTCCGACACGACATAAATCTTGGGGGCTTATACAAAAATATCAATCCGAAGACGCATCTGGCGGGGGGAGACTCGACTTTCCCTTTCCCACATCAGCGGCGACCTTTCCAGTACCGAAAGAAGACCTGACGGACAAAACTCCACCATAAACCTTCAACGAAACGGCTTTGGGAGCCTGCATCAAAGCTTCCAGTCATTTTCATCATAACCAGGCTCAAAAACATTCAAATTGAATTCATCAGCAATCATGGTGGCATTCCTTCGCATGTCCTTCGCTACCTGACAGTAATCAACCGGCTTATACCTTGAGCCGTCAGCCTTGAACTGCGGAAAACCAAGAGCCAGTCTTCCCGGGTCCATGCTTGGATGATAAACTTTGCTCAAACTCAGGGCTTGGATCACTCCTTTCCGGAAAGCAAACTTATTCACCTCCTGTACCTATTCCGGGGTCCTAGAGAGTTCCTGCAGGAAATTGCTCTTCAAAGTTGGGTCTGACAATCGTCCTGACAAAGCCTTTATGACCCGGCCACCACCAAGATGCATAATGGCTATGAGATCACCGATGGCTAACAAGTCATTGACACCTGTCTTCAGCAAAGAACGCCTTTCCCCTGGAACTTTTTTTCAAAAATAAGAACAAGAACAAAGCATATCAACTCTCAATACAAACATAGAGAAACACTACTTACTTAAAACAACGTCTGTCGGGGGTCGGATCCCCCAGGGTGATGTGATTCGGGGACGTGCACGCGAAACACAATGAGATTCATCGACGCTAGGACAAGCTGGGATTTACCCAGGTTCGGGCCGTCCGGAGACTAAAATCCCTACTCCTGCCTGTTTGAATTGATACGAGGAATGATACAAGTGAGGGGAGCTCTTCCGGGATGGATACGAGATATTTTTATGGTAGAGGGGTATAGTGTTGTGTGTTGTCCTTGTCTAGAAGCTTGGGCCTCCCTTTTATAGCTCAAGGGGGTCACCACATATAGCTCTGTGTGGCGTCGTTGTTCTTCTGGATCATGAGTTGACGGGTGTCACCGAAAAGCTTCATCTGGGAAGTGTGCATGGTGAGGCGTTGCCACTCCTCCTGAGCGGGCACGCGGGAGCTCGACACGTACGAGAAGTGGAACATGGGAGAAGGTGACGCTGCAGTCCTGTCTCTCAGACCAGGGGGCATCGCATTAAATGTGCCTTGGAATGTTCTGCCTGTGGTGGGACTGGCTTATCCCCTCCGCACCACTTAAGGGAGAAAGCGGTGTTGTTTCCTACGGTATCCAGTCGCGCAGAACTCCTTTTCGGCAACGTCTTGAACGCACCACGTGGTGCTTTCCGTGCCGAGATGGTGCAGACTTCCTGTCGGGACCCGGGGTTAGCGTATGCAAGTCTAGTTAAGGCATAGTCATATGGAGAGCCGAGAACCGTACCCACTTGTCTAAGCAGACAAAGCCAAGCACAGAACGTTCTCGGAAAGCATCGTACGTGAGGGGCATACCATCCAGGCCGGATGATCAACTGAGATGGGTCCTCATCTTCCGCACACAAGTCTAGTGATATGAGTGGTGAACTACCATATTCAAAGACAAGTCGCCTCAACCATACTATTGACTATCTCATAACTCTTACATAGACTTACTCCAGCCCGATCACTTAGTCGGGGTCTAGGGCGGGCTCGATCATACCACAAAGTGTGCACGAGACAGAGTCTCGAACAATCACATCGCGATGCCCCAAGCTGCGCACATCTAAGGGCCACTTGGTGTATGAAAGACCGCCAGCCAGAACACAACTAAGGTCTCGAAAACCCATACAAAGACATGCATGTTATAAACATACACGCATCACACATGCCTTGTATGAACAACAGGTATCATTGCAATTCTCTACAAAGTGTACAATTTTATTGATAACTCTTATAGAGTGCAAACAAAGACCACATACATGTGATCCAACATTACAACACGGCGGAAGAAAATTATGTCTGAGTACAGACAAATTTAACAAATGGCTTAAGAAGCCTTATTTAAACACAAAGCCCTCCACGAGGGAACCAGTCGTTTGACTGGGACTAGACTAGCTTGATCTTCAGTCGTCCAGCTCGATGAAGAAGCCACCTTCGGGGTCGGTGGTATCATCTAAAACATAGATTAAGCAAACGTGAGTACAAATTCGTACTCAGCAAGACTTACATAGGAGCTATACTACTCATGCACATGTATCAAGGTAAAGGGAGGTGGGGTTCACTTGCAAAAGTGCCAGCTCTGACTTGGCTAATCCTGAACTACGAGTACCAGACTTTGAGGTGAGAAACGTACACGAGTCCACTACATTCTCCAACCAAATACACCACTATGGTGCCTTCCTTGACTTCCCCACGAGGAAGCATGCCATAGCACTCACACTTATCTTGGTGTGTTTTAGAAGTATCTGGTTCAAGTTATCTAATAATCAAGCTAAGCTTTCCAAGCAGTCCATAACCGCGGACGCGGCTATTCGAATAGTTTTGTTAACCTTGCAAGGGTGTACCGCTACACACACATGATCATCATTTACCGCCTTTGATCTCGACACCATTCAAGGGGTGCCAGCGAGGATGCTCACCACAACTGTTACCTCATAGGCGATCTAGTCCGAGAAAGCCGCCTACTTGGGTTGGTTACCAGAATCGTGAACCCGGCCGGTTTACCGAAGTGGACCCAAGTGATGTGTGCGTTGTGCATAAGCCGGTCTTGGATGAGTCGTTCTCTCACTTAGCATCCAGGCCACAAGCCTACCAGAACTTCGAACTATTGCGACATCTGGACATCGAAAGGGATGAGTTAGTAAGTTGAGAGGGGTCAGTGAGCCCAATGTGTGGTTGTACTCTTCATCTTGGATCACCACACAAGAACTTGTACTAGGGCGGTGTTCAACGAGACAACCCACCGTGTACTCCTACACAGCCTCTCCTCGTTCACCTTGTATTAGGGTCAATTCACCAACACTTTTCTACCATCCTCAACATGATCATTCCCATCCCGACTCACATCACAGTAACCACATGGTATCATACTAAGCATGCAATAAGCGATAACATTTGCAGGGGCCACATGATATCAAACAACTCCTACATTTTCTAGGATTGTGGTTTGCTTACTACTGTGATAAAATGATAGGTCATGCAAAGGAATGGGTTCATCTATGCGGTAGAAACGAATCATGGTGATCATCCTAAACAATGCATGAGCGAGACATGAGAGGGAAGTGGGATTTTATCGACATGATCAATGGGGGTTTGCTTGCCTTGCTGACGAGGTTCGGGTTCGGGGTCTTCAACGTAGGGGGTGACCTCGGGTTCCGGCTCCACGTCTATCAGCAACATGACAATCATAGGATCAACAGAATGTACAATGCACAATCTCATGAATAAGATTGAAAGGGTGATGTTCATGGTACTGATGTGTTGAGCATTCCATTTAAATGGAGTATATTGCAAATTGAATTGCAAATTCAAACTCCACATTTGAATTCAACATTTACCAAGTTACATGTGACATGGTTTGATCATTTTGAATCATCTTTAAATGTGTATGATATGCCTCTGAAGGGTGGTTGAATTGTAGCTTAATTCCATGGTCCAAGTAGCAAGATCATTTGATTTGAATTTGAATTAAATTCAAATAAACCAAATGACATATCCTACTGGTCCCAATTTAAATTCAACTCAAACAAAGTTGAAAGTTGCATATTTGGAAAGATAATTTTCTCCTGATCATTTTTCATATATTATTTGTCCAATTTGGAGTTAATATGAATTTTCTATGAATTCCCAATATTTGGGGTATTTTCTGGAATTTCTGGAATTCTTTTAAATCAAAATAATCTCTGGAAATTCATTTAAATGATTTAATGCGTCAGGCTGACGTCAGGGGGGGCTGACAAGGGGGTCCCACCTGTCAGTGGCTGGATTTAATTAACCCGTGGGTTAAATTAATCCAGTGGCTTAATTAAGCCACTGGGCCCACTGGTCAGTGACCCAGGGGGTCATTAGGCGAGTGATTAAGGGAGGGGTTTTGGGCTAACACGCCGGCGGCTAAACGCCGGTGACTGGAGCCGCGGGAGGCCACGGGGAGGACACCAATGGATGCAGCAGCTTCGTCCGCGTCTTCTGGAGGCAACAGGGGGTCACGGGGTGGTCGGGAGCGACGACGGCGACGACTCCGGCGGCAACAGAACGGCGGTGAGGTCGTAGCCGAGGCTAGGGGGCACGGATTTAGCTGGGACTTGGCGCAATCGGACGCTAGTGCACTTAGGATCCAAACGCGCGCACTAGGGCATCAACAGAGGCACGAGAGAGAGTTCTAGCTCGACCATGGCGGCGAGCTTGCTCGGTTCCCATGGTGGATCCGGCTAGAGGGAGCAATCCAGGGGGAGAAGAGAGGGGTTTTGCTTGCGAGCTCACCCTGAGTCTAACTGGAACAGCGGCTTGCTCGGGGAGGCACTGGTGTTGCCGGAATTCGAGTTCGATCCACGGCGGCCGGTGATGAAGACGACGAAGCTAGCGAGCTCGTGGAGGCGTCCGGCTCCGATTCCTTCTGCAGGTCGATGAAGACGACGACGACGAACCCCCTGGACACCTTGGTTTGGCTCCTCGACGTCGATGGCCGCGAGTTCTTGCGACGGCGAGCGGCGGCGCTCTCGGGTGGAGGAAGAAATCGACGAAGGAGGAGGAAGGAGTCGCGCTGGAGGGGAGGAATGAACTGGGGCGGCTGCGAGACGTCTCCAGGACGCGAGAAGAGGCCACGGGGAGGCCTGGAAGCTCTCGGCGGCGACGTGGCGTCCACGGCTGGCTCGGTGGCATTCCACCGAGCAGCTTGGAGGCGCGGGACGGGGAAGAAGACCCCGCTGCCCCTGTGGGCCGGCTGGGCTGGGTGGGCCGCTCTCGCCTGGGCGCCAGGTAAGCTTTTCTGTTCCCTTTTCTATTTTTCTTTTCTGACATTTGTTCTGTTTAGCTAAATAAAATAGCTAAAAAATTTATTAAATGCTGAAAAATTTTATATGGCCTCACAATAATATGGACTAGCCACTTATAAACTTTCAACATTTTTAAAATTCAAATAATTTGAATTTTAAATCAAATAGGGGTATTTCTTTTATTCCAAGGCACTGTTCGAATATTTGAAAAATCTATGAGCATGGGGTGGGTCCCACATCACTTGATATGTGATCACACTCATTTATAAGACTTTTCAAAACTCTAACATGAATTTTTGGAAAAGATTTTTATCTGGCCTTTTGAATTAATTCATCTGGGGGGTGTTCCTTCTCCCATTTGCTTTTGATTTTTGATTTCAAAGATTTCTTTTGAAATTTTGACATGATGCAAGAGTACTGACTAACCCTAGCACATTACCTAACAGAGGGTTCTGACAACTCGCCCCCACTCAAAAGAATCTCGTCCCGAGATTCAGAAGTCTGCGGGAGGAAGGTGGGGTACTCGGTACTGAGACGGTCTTCTCTTTCCCACGTAGCTTCTCTTTCAGAGTGGTGTGACCATTGCACTTTCAGAAACCTAATCTTCTGACGACGAATGACACGCTCTGCGGAATCAAGAATACGAACGGGGTATTCTCGATAAGAAAGGTCATCATGGAGATCAAGCGTTTCATGGTCGACTTCGCGGATGGGGTCCTTGAAGCAACGCCTGAGTTGGGACACATGGAATACATCGTGTACTCGAGAAAGGTGCGGGGGTAGTTCAAGTTGGTAGGCAACTTCTCCACGTTTAGCAATAATGCGGAAAGGTACGATGTAACGTGGGGCCAACTTGCCTTTGATACCAAAACGTTGGGTTCCCTTCAGAGGAGTAACCCGAAGGTAAGCCTTCTCATCCAGATTGTAGCTCTCTTGCCTATGATGACGATCATAGTAGCTTTTCTGACGAGACTGGGCTGCTTTCAATTGATCACGAACAATGCGAACTTGCTCTTCTGCTTCCTTGATCATATCCGGTCCAAAGATTTGTCTTTCACCGGTTTCTGACCAGTTTAGTGGTGTTCGACATCGTTGTCCATGTAGAAGTTCAAAAGGAGCCATGTTCAGACTAGATTGAAAACTATTGTTATAAGCGAATTCGGCAAATGGAATAGACTTCTCCCAATTCTTTCCGAATGAGATAACACAAGATCTGAGCATGTCTTCAAGAATTTGGTTAACCCTTTCGACTTGACCGCTAGACTGAGGATGGAAAGCTGTACTAAAGGAGAGATGAGTTCCCATAGCATTCTGAAAGCTTCCCCAAAATCTAGAGGTGAAAAGGCTATCGCGATCAGAATTGATTTCCAAAGGAACACCATGAAGGGATACAATTCTAGAGATGTACAAGTCTGCTAACTGGCTAGTAGTTATAGACTCACGAACCGGAAGGAAGTGAGCAACTTTGGAAAGCCTATCTATGACAACGAAGATGGCATTGTTTCCTTTCTGGGTTTTTGGAAAGCCGGTGATGAAGTCCATACCGACTTTGTCCCATTTCCACTCGGGAATAGACAAATGTTGAAGTGTACCAGCAGGTCTTTGATGTTCTGCATTAATGCGACGACAAACATCACATTCGGCAACAAATTGAGCAATGTCTCTCTTCATCCTAGTCCACCAAAATCTCTGGCGTAGATCTCGGTACATTTTTGTGCTACCGGGATGAATTGAGAGGGGTGTGTCATGGGCTTCCTCGAGGATGAGTTGCCTTAGTTCCCTATTCTTAGGTACTACCAAACGATTTCCAAAGAATACCGTTCCCTTGCTATCTGTGGAGAAACATTTAGCAACTCCGCTAGCAATGTTCTCCTTGATCCGGCGAACATCTCGTGCACGCCTTTGGGCAACTATGATTTGATCCTCAAGAGTTGGTTTCGCCACCAAGGTAGAAAGATAGCCATGAGGAACAATTTCAAGGTTGAGCTTGCGAAAGTCCTCATGAAGTGGTTGATACTGTTGAAACATGAGGTTGTTGCAATACGATTTACGACTTAGTGCATCAGCCATGACATTGGCTTTGCCTGGGGTGTAAGAAATTACTACGTCGTAATCTTTTATCAACTCAATCCAGCGTCTTTGCCTGAGATTAAGATCTGGCTGGGTGAAAATATATTTGAGGCTTTGGTGGTCGGAATAAATCTCACAACGATTACCAAGGAGGTAATGTCGCCAAGTTGTTAGGGCATGAACTACGGCAGCGAGTTCAAGGTCATGGGTAGGATAGTTCTCTTCATGTGGCCGCAACTGGCGTGAAGCATAAGCTACCACATGTCGATCTTGCAGAAGTATGCATCCTAACCCTTGCCGTGATGCATCACAATAGATCTCGAAATCCTTTTTGGTGTCTGGAGGTGCAAGTACAGGTGCAGAAGTCAATCTTCTTTTTAGCTCTTGAAAGCTTTCCTCGCACTTGGGAGTCCATAGGAATTTCTTATCTTTCTTGAGGAGTTCAGTAAGAGGCTTTGCAACTTTAGAAAAGTTCTCGACGAAGCGACGGCAATAGCTGGCTAGGCCAAGAAAACTCCTAACTTACTTAACCGATTCAGGTGGATTCCAGTCAAGGACGGCCTGAACTCTCTCGGGATTCACAGCAATGCCTTTTGCAGAAATCACGTGGCCTAAGTAGGTCACTTCTGGTAGCCAAAAAATTCACACTTGGACAATTTAGCATACAGGCGATGCTCTCTAAGTTTCATCAATACCAGCCTTAGGTGTTTGTCATGTTCTTCTTTGTTCTTCGAGTATATAAGGATGTCATCGAGGTAAACCACGACGAACTGGTCCAAATACTCCATGAAGATCGAGTTCATCATGCGTGAGAAAGTGGCGGGGGCATTGGTTAAACCAAAGGACATGACGGTGTACTCGTAAAGACCATAACGAGTAGTAAAAGCCGTTTTGGGAATGTCCTCGTTTTGGATCTTGATTTGATGATAACCTAATCTCAAATCCATCTTGGAGAAGACAGAGGATCCTGCAAGTTGATCATAAAGATCATTGATCCTGGGCAATGGGTACTTGTTCTTTATCGTTGCTAAATTTAGCGGGCGATAGTCTACGGACATCCTTTCTGTTCCATCTTTCTTCGTTACGAACAGAACGGGGCAACCCCATGGCGATGAGCTAGGGCGGATGAAGCCTTTCTCCAACAAAGCTTCCAGTTGGGTTTTAAGCTCAGCTAACTCACGTGGGGCCATTTTGTATGGGCGTCTAGAAATTGGTGCGGTTCCTGGGGCAAGATCCACTATAAACTCTACACATCTGTCGGGTGGCATTCCCGGAAGCTCTTCAGGAAAGACATCCGGGAAGTCACGAACCACCGGAATATCTTCAAGTTCGGGAAGGGGAAGTACATTCAAAGAATGCACTTGGATTCTTGTTCTGGGTGAGGTATAGTTGACGGTTTGGCCTGAAGGGTGGGTGAGTTTCACGGATTTGCCTTTGCAATCCAGGTAGGCATTCTGTCTTGATAGCCAATCCATGCCAAGGATGACATCAATGTCTGAAGACTTGAGGGCTATGAGTGAAGCAAGGAATACTAAACCCTCAATTGCAATTTGATTACCATGGCTTACTCTATTAGTTTTCCATCTTGACCCAGGAGTTTGAATAATCATTGGGGTGGACAATTCAACAAAAGATAACTCATGACGAAGTGCATAACTTTCCGACATGAATGAATGAGATGCTCCTGGGTCGAAAAGAACGGAAGTAGGAACATAATTGACTGGGAGCGTACCAAGAATGACGTCAGTGGTGTCGTCAGTCTCTTCGGACGCAATCTGGTTCACACGTCCACGAGTGGCGGGAGAAGCGGGTTTGGCGGTGTAGACCTTCTGGGGTGGCTTGCCACGACCATTTTTGCTGTTGTTGCCTCCGGCACGTGGTGGAGCATTCTGATGCTGGATCTGGTTCTGGGGACACTCGCGAGAGTAGTGGCCTGCCTGACCACACTTGTAACAGGCTCCGAAAATAGTGCATGGAGCTGGGTTGTTTGGTGGAGCTGGGTGGAACTGGGTTGGTGGACGAGGCGCCACATAGGATGGCCTCGGTGGGTTGTTCTGGCGGAACATGCTGTTTGGGATCCAAAACTTGCGCTTCTGGGAGCCAGAACTGGATGAACTGTCGTCTCTAGGGTGTTTGCGGAAATCGTTGGGGGTGTTCATGTCCTCTGCTTTGATGGCCTTGTTGACAAGGACCTGGAAGGTGGCAAAGTCATGAAGATTGAGCTCACGACAAAGTCCAGTGTTGAGGCCACGACGGAACCTCTCTTGTTTCTTGGAGTCGGTGGAGACTTCTTCGGTAGCATAACGAGCAAGTCGGTTGAACTCACGACTGAACTCGTCAACGGTCCTTTTGTCTTGAGTGAGGTTGCAGAACTCCTCACGCTTGCGGTCCATAAGACCCTTGGGAATGTGGTGCTCGCGGAAGGACGTGCAGAATTCCTCCCAAGATGCAGGTGGTCCATCGGGACGCATATTCAGAAAGTTCTCCCACCAAGAACTAGCTGCACCTTCGAGGTCATAAGTGGCATAGCTGACCTTGTCACCAGTTGCAACACGGCCTGCTTGGAGCTTCCTCTCGATGCTGCAAAGCCAGTCATCGGCGTAAAGGGGCTCGATGGAGTAACTGAAAACTGGGGGATGAAGTCGGATGAAGTCGTTCAGGGACACCAACTCATTGCGCTGCTGAGTGGTGTTCCGTGCAATGACTTCCAATAGATGTTGAGTGTCTCGGCGGTTCCTCTCGACCTCCATCAGAACCTGAGCCATCGTGGGTGGGGGTGGAAGGTTGCCTTCCTCCGGGTCATTCCCACGACCTTGGTTAGGACCAACCTGGCCACGGGTTCCTTGAAGTACTGGAAGGATTACAGAGCAAAGGAAGTAATCATCTTGACAACATGGTGATAAAAGCATACAAGCCATATATTCACAAGCTGTCATACAAGCCATACATCGTTTTAGTACAAGCACCAAGCTAATACAAACGTGATGAAGATGATCCATCCTTCAGAGGCACTCTGACGTCCTATACATTATTTATCTAAGCCTCTGGAATCTTAGACACCTTGCTTACAATATACTAAGATACTACTACATCATCACTAAGTAAGACCACAGGCGGTCTCACTCATCTCCATCTCCATAGTAGTCCTCATAAAAGTTACCCGCGTATCCCAGTAGCTGGAGGTGACCATCGGAAAACACGGAGGCTTGTGGACCCTGATATCCATTTGGGCAAGGATGGGGCCTAGGTCCAGCGTAGGGTGGAAGCAAAGGACCACGGGGTGGAAAATGCCTCCAATCTCGGGCCAAGCAACTCGAGCAGGCATCTGAGTCCTCACTGGGTAGATCGCATCAAACTCAACTGATCCAACGCTCACAAAGGGAGCCAAAAGTGTCAGTTCTTGATACAGACGAACACGGGTGGCGTGGAGCTCGAAACGGAGAGCGCGGGCATCACGATCTCTGTCACTAGCAAATCTAGCAGTCATCTGAAGTGCGGGATCTTCTGCAGAGTGATCTGAGTAGAGTCCGGTGTAATATCCCTCTTCTCCTGGAAGTGTAGCAGGGATATAGCGGAAAGAAGTCTCTCTCAGCAAAGTGTGCTCCTCTCTCAGCAGTGTCATACATGAGTATGCAGCATCCTGCACAGCCATCTTCTCGGTAACGCCAATGCCATGTCCAAAGTGGATAGGCTGAGTGACTCCAATGTGGTGCGGGTAGATCCGAACAATGCAGTGGAACTGCGTCTGGTTGAAGTCGTGGAACTGCTCCTCGACGGTGTACTCAGGGTACCACCGATATCCCACATAGGACATCATCTCGATCAACGTGGCGGGATGGCCACGCACACCGAGGCACCTGGTCAAACGAACAATCTGCCGAGGGGGAAGATCTGCCATCTGAAACAGAAAGGAGTTTGCAAATGCATCAGATTATGAGATAAACCTGGAATGACTCGGACAGCATAACGGCTGTAATTGCAAGAAAAAGACAATTTCTTACAACATGGAAACAACACTTACATACGATGTAATAAATCAGGAAGCATAACCACTCTGACAAACCGATCACAACCTTCCTACGGCTACAAGGAAGCAAACAACGAGATGTTCTAATCAGACAGAGGAGAGCCTAGTCCTATCTTCCCGTAGAATAAGACGAGGGTGACTCAGAACTCAGAACGAAGGGGGTAAGGAAAAAAAAAGCCTTACGTTATTCCCTTATATACCCAGAGTAACTATATAATTATAGCAAGCTAGACTCGACTTCGGCCAAGGCTACTAGTCCTACAGTCACTCCTGCTCTGATACCAAGTCTGTCGGGACCCGGGGTTAGCGTTTGCAAGTCCAGTTAATGCATAGTCATATGGAGAGCCGAGAACCATACCCACTTGTCTAAGCAGACAAGGCCAAGCACAGAACGTTCTCGGAAAGCATCGTACGTGAGGGGCATCCCATCCAGGCCGGATGATCAACTGAGATGGGTCCTCATCGTCCGCACACAAGTCTAGTGATATGGGTGGTGAACTCCCATATTCAAAGACAAGTCGCCTCAACCATACTATCGACTATCTCATAACTCTTACATAGACTTACTCCAGCCCAATCACTTAGTCGGGGTCTAGGGCGGGCTCGATCATACCACAAAGTGTGCACGAGACAGAGTCTCGAACAATCGCATCGCGATGCCCCAAGCTGCGCACATCTAAGGGCCACTTGGTGTATGAAAGACCGCCAGCCAGAACACAACTAAGGTCTCGAAAACCCATACAAAGACATGCATGTTATAAACATACACGCAGCACACATGCCTTGTATGAACAGAAGGTATCATTGCAATTCTCTACAAAGTGTACAATTTTATTGATAACTCTTATAGAGTGCAAACAGAGATCACATACATGTGATCCAACATTACAACACGGCGGAAGAAAAATATGTCTGAGTACAGACAAGTTTAACAAATGGCTTAAGAAGCCTTATTTAAATACAAAGCCCTCCACGAGGGAACCAGTCGTCTGACTGGGACTAGACTAGCTTGATCTTCAGTCGTCCAGCTCGATGAAGAAGCCACCTTCGGGGTCGGCGGTATCATCTAAAACATAGATTAAGCAAACGTGAGTACAAAGTCGTACTCAGCAAGACTTACATAGGAGCTATACTACTCGAGGTGGGGTTCACTTGCAGAAGTGCCAGCTTTGACTTGGCTAATCCTGAACTACGAGTACCAGACTTTGAGGTGAGAAACGTACACGAGTCCACTACATTCTCCAACCAAATACACCACTATGGTGCCTTCCTCGACTTCCCCACGAGGAAGCACGCCATAGCACTCACACTTATCTTGGTGTGTTTTAGAAGTATCTGGTTCAAGTTATCTAATAATTAAGCTAAGCTTTCCAAGCAGTCCATAACCGCGGACGCGGCTATTCGAATAGTTTTGTTAACCTTGCAAGGGTGTACCGCTACACACACATGATCATCATTTACCGCCTTTGATCTCGACACCATTCAAGGGAGGATGCTCACCACAACTGTTACCTCATAGCCGATCTTGTCCGAGAAAGCCGCCTACTTGGGTTGGTTACCACAATCGTGAACCCGGCCGGTTTACCGAAGTGGACCCAAGTGATGTGTGCGTGGTGCATAAGCCGGTCTCAGATGAGCCGTTCTCTCACTTAGCATCCAGGCCACAAGCCTACAAGAACTCTGAACTATTGCGACATCTGGACATCGAAAGGGATGAGTTAGTAAGTTGAGAGGGGTCAGTGAGCCCAATGTGTGGTTGTACTCTTCATCTTGGATCACCACACAAGAACTCGTACTAGGGTGGTGTTCAACGAGACAACCCACCGTGTACTCCTACACAGCCTCTCATCGTTCACCTTGTATTAGGGTCGATTCACCAACACTTTTCTACCATCCTCAACATGATCATTCCCATCCCGACTCACATCACAGTAACCACATGGTATCATACTAAGCATGCAATAAGTGATAACATTTGCAGGGGCCACATGATATCAAACAACTCCTACATTTGCTAGGATTGTGGTTTGCTTACTACTGTGACAAAATGATAGGTCATGCAAAGGAATGGGTTCATCTATGCGGTAGAAACGAATCATGGTGATCATCCTAAACAATGCATAAGCGAGAGATAGGGAAGTGGGATTTTATCGACATGATCAATGGGGGTTTGCTTGCCTTGCTGACGAGGTTCGGGTTCGGGGTCTTCAACGTAGGGGGTGACCTCGGGTTCCGGCTCCACGTCTATCAGCAACATGACAATCATAGGATCAACAGAATGTACAATGCACAATCTCATGAATAAGATTGAAAGGGTGATGTTCATGGTACTAATGTGTTGAGCATTCCATTTAAATGGAGTATATTGCAAATTGAATTGCAAATTCAAACTCCACATTTGAATTCAACATTTACCAAGTTACATGTGACATGGTATGATCATTTTGAATCATCTTTAAATGTGTATGATATGCCTCTGAAGGGTGGTTGAATTGTAGCTTAATTCCATGGTCCAAGTAGCAAGATCATTTGATTTGAATTTGAATTAAATTCAAATAAACCAAATGACATATGCTACTGGTCCCAATTTAAATTCAACTCAAACTAAGTTGAAAGTTGCATATTTGGAAATATAACTTTCTCCTGATCATTTTTCATATATTATTTGTCCAATTTGGAGTTAATATGAATTTTCTATGAATTTCCAATGTTTGGGGTATTTTCTGGAATTTCTGGAATTCTTTTAAATCAAAATAATCTCTGGAAATTCATTTAAATGATTTAATGCGTCAGGCTGACATCAGGGGGGGGCTGACAAGGGGGTCCCACCTGTCAGTGGCTGGATTTAATTAACCCGTGGGTTAAATTAATCCAGTGGCTTAATTAAGCCACTGGGCCCACTGGTCAGTGACCCAGGGGGTCATTAGGCGAGTGATTAAGGGAGGGGTTTTGGGCTAACACGCCGGCGGCTAAACACCGGTGACTGGAGCCGCGGGAGGCCACGGGGAGGACACCAATGGATGCAGCAGCTTCGTCCGCGTCTTCTGGAGGCAACAGGGGGTCACGGGGTGGTCGGGAGCGACGACGGCGACGACTCCGGCGGCAATAGAACGGCGGCGAGGTCGTAGGCGAGGCTAGGGGGCACGGATTTAGCTGGGACTTGGTGCAATCGAACGCTAGTGCACGTAGGATCCAAACGCGCGCACTAGGGCATCAACAGAGGCACGAGAGCGAGTTCTAGCTCGACCATGGCGGGGAGCTTGCTCGGTTCCCATGGTGGATCCGGCTAGAGGGAGCAATCCAGGGGGAGAAGAGAGGGGTTTTGCTTTCGAGCTCACTCTGAGTCTAACTGGAACGGCGGCTTGCTCGGGGAGGCGCTGGTGTTGCCGGAATTCGAGTTCGATCCACGGCGGCCGGCGATGAAGACGACGAAGCTAGCGAGCTCGTGGAGGCGTCCGGCTCCGATTCCTTCTGCAAGTCGATGAAGACGACGACGACGAACTCCCTGGACACCTTGGTTTGGCTCCTCGACGTCGATGGCCGCGAGTTCTTGCGACGGCGAGCGGCGGCGCTCTTGGGTGGAGGAAGAAATCGGCGAAGGAGGAGGAAGGAGTCGCGCTGGAGGGGAGGAATGAACTGGGGCGGCAGCGAGACGTCTCCAGGACGCGAGAAGAGGCCACGGGGAGGCCTGGAAGCTCTCGGCGGCGACGTGGCGTCCACGGCTGGCTCGGTGGCATTCCACCGAGCATCTTGGAGGCGCGGGACGGGGAAGAAGACCCCGCTGCCCCTGTGGGCCGGCTGGGCTGGGTGGGCCGCTCTCGCCTGGGCGCCAGGTAAGCTTTTCTGTTCCCTTTTCTATTTTTCTTTTCTGACATTTTTTCTGTTTAGCTAAATAAAATAGCTAAACATTTTATTAAATGCTGAAAATTTTTATATGGCCTCATAATAATATGGACTAGCCACTTATAAACTTTCAACATTTTTTAAATTCAAATAATTTGAATTTTAAATCAAATAGGGGTATTTCTTTTATTCCAAGGCACCGTTTGAATATTTGAAAAATCTATGAGCATGGGGTGGGTCCCACATCACTTGATATGTGATCACACTCATTTATAGGACTTTTCAAAACTCTAACATGAATTTTTGGAAAAGATTTTTATCTGGCCTTTTGAATTAATTCATCTGGGGGGTGTTCCTTCTCCCATTTGCTTTTGATTTATGATTTCAAAGATTTCTTTTGAAAATTTGACATGATGAAAGAGTACCGACTAACCCTAGCACATTACCTAACAGAGGGTTCTGACACTTCCGGGACGGTGGAGCAAACTCCTGCTCCCCGACAGTAGCCCCCGGGCCTGGCTCTGGCGTAGATACATTGCACGAGAGCCACGCCAGGTCTGATGATCCGGGAAGCTAAACTATCCGGAACGTGGGCCTGGCAGTGTGAACGTGTGGGGTTTCGAGCCCTCCTGGCGACGGAATCCGACATGTGTCGAGAGGATCCTATGGGGCAAGAAGGCGGCCGCGGAGGCCAAGAGTCAGCACGATCCCGATCCAGAGGTGGAGTAATTCTGGGAGTTACTGCATTCCTTTTGTGCAACGAGTACTTATTCCCATCCACCCTGGGTGAATCGGGCACTCCACAGTAGCTTCTTTCTTCCAATCAGCGGCTGACGCGCACGCCATGGCCCCCAAGAGTTGTGCTCCCGAGGAGGTTGAAGACAACAACCCCCGAGCTCTCCGCGGAGGAGGAGTTCTTGGCTGCCATCAACATGGGAGGGGAAGCCAAGGAGGACGGGCGGCGCCGACGATTGGGGCTTTGATGGGGGCCTCATTCCTGCCACGCGGGGGCGAAGGACCCGAGGGAGGACGTGTCGTGGCCGCGGTATTGGAGGTCGCGGGGCTATGCCGCCGGCCATGATCCTCAACTCCCACGGCGAGCGCATCATCTTCGAGTTTTGCGTCGAGTTGACGTTGGCTTCTTGCAGGAGGCTTCCTCTTCCGAAGGTGTTCCGCGACATGGTGAGGGATGCCGAGCGCTTGCACTTTCGAGTACAGGTGGACGGGTGCCCTCACGGAGCGGTGAAGGTGGAGACCCACCGAGCGACCATTGGGGATCTCCTCTTTTCGCACGGGTGGAAGGTCTTTGTCCGCAGTCACAAGCTGGAGTGCAGAGACTTCATCTTATTCCGCTACGACGGCGAGGACGTCTTGACCCTGGAGTATTTCGACATGAAGGGCAAGCGGAAGGAGTGCTGTCTGGAAAGCTCCAGCAGCGGTGCGACCTCGTCCGGGGTCGAAGGTGACGAGGCCTCCTCCGAGCAGCGCAGGGGGAAGACAGCTCTAGGAGCGATAGCGGCGAGAGGATCCCGGAGGACATCAAGACGGTGGTCCAGATCGACTTAGGGCGACCCTTGCGCTTATCTTCTTTTTCTTCTTTTCCTTGTAATGGATCCGGAATGCCAAGAGGCTCCAGTTTGTGAACCGTTCTCGAGACAACGAGTTTGGTTGCTTTTTTCTATGTGTCTTTTCCTACAAAAAATGTCTTACCGTGTGGAGAAAGACAAGAGAGAGAGAAACAATCGCCGCATACTACTTGTCGCCGCGCGAGCTACAGGGAAGAACTTGGTCCGGCAGGATTTTGTGTCCCGGTTAGGTCTCTTCTGAAAATCACCCCGGATAGTAGGGTTAGTCCGGACATCATTAAAGTAAATCACGCTAACACACACCGATTTAGCCCCCGGGATTTTTTGGGTTGCATCCAGAAACATGGATCTGGAGATCACATCTTAAAAATGTGGCGCTGCTGGGAAATAGGTCATCCGGCAACGTTATACCCTCACGTATAGAACTTATGGAGATGGTACTTCCGGAGGTTCTCGATGTTCCACGAGTTTTTGACGGGTACTCCATCCTTGGTCTCCAGGTGGACGGATGTGGGTCGGGTAACTTGGACTACCCGATAAGGGCCTTCCCACTTTGGAGATAGATTGTTTAGACCCCTCCAAGACTGTAGCCGACGGAGAAAAGGTTGCCTTCCTCAAGTTCTCGGGATCGGACATGGCGGCTGTGATAGCGGCGTAGTCCTTGCTGGTACCGCGTGGCACATGTAGTAGACCGAGTACGTACTTCCTCGGCAACGACGACATCTCCTTCACGGAGTTGCTGCTGCTCGGCCTCATCAAAGGCGCGAACTCGAGGAGATCCGTATCTGAGTTATGTGGGGAGTACCGCCTCCGCTCCGTAGACAAGAGTGAAGGGCGTCTCATTTCTGGCTCGGTTGGGTGTGGTCTGGATTAACCATAGAACAGCTAGGATCTCTTCCACCCACCGCTTTCCACACTTCTCGAGCCGCTGGAAAGTACGAGTCCGGAGACCTTGCAGTACTTCTGAATTGGCTCTCTCTGCCTGGTCGTTGCTCCTCGGATGAGCCACTGAAGCGAAACACACTGCGGTGCCCATTTTCTCGCAGTACTTGAGGAAGGCATGGCTTGTGAACTGGGTGCCGTTGTTCGTGATGATCCGGTTAGGGACTCCAAAATGACACACTAGGCTTCTGATGATGTCGGATTATGCCGTGACCTTGCGGACTGGCTCCACTCCTGGCCGCTTGGTGAACTTGTCGATGGCGACCTAGAGGAACTCATAACCTCCGGTAGCACGGGGGATGGTCCCAAGATGTCCAATCTCCAGACTGCAAAAGGCAATAACAGAGGGATGGTTTGGAGAGTTTGTGTTGGTTGATGAACAGCCTTGGCGTGGAATTGGCACGCCTCGCAGGTGTTCACAAGCTCCTTGGCATCGTTCAAGGCTGTGGTGCAATAGAACCCTTGCCGGAAATCTTTGCCAACCAGAGCCCGAGAGCCATGTGGGCGCCGCATGTTCCTTCGTGGATGTCTTGGAGCAGGCTCTTTCCTTCGTCTGTGGGGATGCACAGTAGCTTCACACCGTTGGGACGCGTGCGGTAAAGGGCCCCATCGAGTAAGAGATACATCGATGATTGGTAAGAGACCCTCTCAGCGTCCTTCCGGTTTCTTGGCAGGTCTCCGTTCTTCAGGTAGTCCATGATGTCGGCGCCCCATCCCAGAGGTATAGGGCCAATAGTGAGAACTTGGTGCTTGCTGGGGATAAAGGATGGCGGCTCTCCGGGAAACTGCCCCTTGGTCTCGATTCATTGCTTCTTGGTCTTCGACCGCGTGGGGTTGACCGAGGGTTTGAGTAAATGCTCAATGAACATCCCAGGCGGTACTTTTTCCTTCCGGGGAGCGATTTTGGACAGCTCGTCCGCGACGCTCTTCTTGGACCTTAGGATATGCTCCATCCCCAGGCCATGGAAGTACTTCTCGAGCTTCGCCGACGTATGACTACATCTGAGGGCATCCGTAATCATCCCTGACTTGGTTGACCACCAATTGTGAGTCGCCTCTGACTATGAGTCTTTTGATTCCGAGACCCATGGCGGCTCTCAAACCGGCGAGCAGCCCTTCGTACTCTGCTGTGTTGTTGGTGGAGCCTCTCCCTCGAGCAGCATCTGTACAGCATGCTTCAAAACTTCTCCAGTTGGGGAAACCAGGACGGCGCCGACCCGGCTCCCTGCAAAGAGAAGGATCCTTCAAAGTATAGGGTCCACTCATTGTTTTCTTCAATGCCGTTAAGCGAAGATGAGGTCTTCGTCATCTTCCGGAGTCGGAGTCCATTTAGCAATGAAATCAGCCAGTACCTTGCTCTTGATGGTGGAAGAGTTCACGAACGTGAGGTCGAAGTCGGAGAGCTCCAACTCCCACTCCACGATCCGGCCAGTGGCTTCTCCGTTTCTCAAGATGTGCTCGAGTGGAAAACTAGTTACCACCCGGATTGGAAGCGCCTCAAAATAGTGCTTGTGCTTCCGGGAAGCTATGAGCACTCCGAGAAGGATTTTCTGGATCTGCGGGTACCGGCGTCTCACGTCCCGGAGGACAGTGCTGATGAAGTATACTGGTTTCTGGGTTGTCCTCCTGGCAAGAAACTTTTCCCCATGGGCTCCGGCTGCAGGAGATGATTCTTCAGGATTGCTTGCTTCGGGTGGGGGTCCACAACCTTCTTATTCGAGGTCGCGCTCGCCAAGCAAGGCTCCGCTTACCACCTGAGAAGTTGCCAAGATGTACAACAACAGGGGTTCGTGTGGGCGTGATTCCACTAAGGTTGGTGGTGACACGAGGAACTTCTTGAGGTCTTAAAAAGCGGCTTCAGCTTCTGGGGTCCCTTTTAGGGGACCTGATTTCTTCAACATCTTCGAGCAAGGGAGTGCTCTTTCGGCTAACAGGGAGATGAATCTCCCAAGTGTTGTAATGCACCCATTTAGTCTATGGACATCCTTGATGTGCTTTGGGGCCTGCATTTGCTTGATCGCCTTGATCTTGTCGGGGTTGACTTTCATGCCGCGATGGGACACCAAAAACCCGAGGAGCTTGCCGGAAGGCACACCGAAAACCCATTTTTCCGGATTCAGCTTTAGTTGCATCTTGTCGATATTGCGGAATGTCTCCCGCGGGTCTTCAACAAGAGTATCTTCTTCTTTGGTCTTTGACATATAGGCCTCGACATTGCGGTGTAGTTGCGGCCCGAGGTCGATGTGGATGGCTCTCTGGAATGTAGAACCCGCATTTTTCAACCCAAAGGGCATACATATGTAGCAATATGTGCCGCGAGGGGTGATGACCGCGGTTTTCTCTTCGTCTTCAGCTGCCATCTTGATCTGGTTCTATCTGACGTATGCATCCAGGAAAGACAACCGAGCGCATTCCGTTGTTGAGTCCACGATTTGATCAATGCAAGGTAGAGGGAAAGGATCTTTCGGGCAGGCGTCATTCACGTCGCCGTAGTCGATGCACAGCCTCTTGCTCCTGTTTGCCTTGGGAACAACACTAGGGTTGGCTAACCAGGTGGGGTGTCGAATCTCCCGGATGAACCAGGCCTTGAGAAACTTCTGGATCTCTTCTTCAATGAACTCTTGAAGGTCTTGGGCTTGACGATGGACCTTATGCTTCACAGGCTTGGCGACTGCCTTGACTGCTAGCTTGTGCTTCATCACCTCCCTGGGAACTCTGGGAAGATCGGAGGGCTCCCATGCAAAGACGCTGGTGTGTTCACAGAGGAAGGCAATGAGCGCTCTTTCCTATTTTGGGGAGAGTTCAGCGTCGATGGACACAGTGCAACTTCCATCCTACGAAATATGAATTTCCTTCGACACAGCTGTTGGAGCAAGTTGGTCGGGCTTCAGTTTCTTGGTCACTTTCCAGACGGGGTCCACCGTAGGGTGTGGACGCCCTCGGGAATGCTTGTTGCCCGTTGGGACGGCGGGAACCTAGGTCTCTGTTCTTCTTTCTTCGCTGGCAGGGCCTCTGGAAAGTGGGGAGTTGTCCCCGAGAACGTGCATGACGCTCGGAAGCGGTTCCTTCCCGGCTGTTCTCGCAGCAGCGGACTTCTTTGCTTTGCCTTGGACGCAGCGCATGGCTTCTCGCGCGTTGCCGGCTAGGGTGATTAGACCTAGAGGGCCTGGAATCTTGACGAGGTTGTACAGCCCGTGATGCACGGAAGCGAACCTCCTAATAAACGGCCGCCCAAGAAGTCCGTTATACAAAAGAGGCAAGTCCGTGACATCGAAGACGAGCATATCCATCCGGAAATTGGTGGGGTCCCGAGGGTGATGGGAAGCGAAATCTTCCCAAGTCACTGGACCTCTATCCCACTGACTCTGCGGAAGGCAGCGGACGGTATGAAGTGGCTTCTCGGAATCTGCATCTTCTCGAAGGCACGGGAGGATAGCAGAATGATGCTGGACCCGGTGTCGTACATCATTTTGCCGACCTTGATGTTGCTGATCGTCGGGGAGAGGAGCGTGGGCGGCAGGCCGTCGCTGTCGTCCGGAAGGATAGCAGGGTGGTCGCCGACGTCCACCACCAGAGGGATGTTGGCCCAATGGGAAACCCGAGTGGCCTCCGACAAGGACTGGACCGCGAGGACCTATCTCACTGCCTTGTGGTATTGGCGGCTGGAGGCGAGCGCGGATGCTCCCCCATGGATGTAACCGACAAAATCCACAGCAACCTGGAAGTCGTCACCAGCGTCGCCTCCGGATTCCTCTCCTCCGGAAACTTCATCGCCGGGAGGCGGCCTCTTTGACGTGCCCTTGTTCTGGTAGCTAACCCGACTCCCACATTGGGAGCCCGCACTTCGTTGGGCCCTCCTCTCGGCGTGCTTCCTGGCATAGAAGGCCGCCATGTTTTCTTGGAGCTTGATGACGGAGCGGCACTCGGACATGTCATCCTTGTCGGTCTTGTGTATCTTTCAGTAGGGCGACGGGGTGGCGTCCGCAGCGGCAACCATGCTGTTGATGGAGGGTGGTTGCGTAGCGGCACCATTCCCCTCCATGGTGAACACGGCTTGGTGTACGTGCTTGCGGGCCCCGCGCTCTCCAGAAGGTTGGTTCCTTCCGGGAGGAACTCAAGCCGCAGGGCATCTTACGACATCTCGATTAACAGGCAGGACCTTGTTGGCCAGCTCGATCAGGGCGGTGATAGTATTGATGGACCGGGTACTCATCTTCTCAAGCATGCGTGGGTTCTTGACGTTGGAATGAAAGGTGGCGATGTCGCGGCCTCATGCACGTCGGGGATGGAATGCTACATCTGAGTGAATCTCTGGAAGAACTTCCGTAGAGGTTCGCCATCCTTCTGCACTACTCGGCGTAAGTCGCTGACGATTTTCGGAGGTTGTACTCCTTTAGTAAATGCGTCGACGAACATCTCGCAGAGTTCCGCCCATGAGACGATGGATTTGGCTAGGAGATGCATCATCCACCGGAAAACGTTGTCCTTGAGATTCATGGGGAAGAAGTTGGCTTTCACCTTGTCGTCACCCCCCACGATTTCCACAGCGGTGCGGTACATGCGGATGAACTCGCTGGGGTCTGTCTTTACATCATACGGAAGAGGACCATCTATCCGGAAATTCTTGGGCCACTTGACGCTGCGGACATCTTGGTTGAAGGCTACGCACTCATTTCTATAGTCTCTTTCACTGGCAAGAATCCCTTCCCGGACAGCATCGAGAGGAGGAACCCGGGCGTCAGAACACCGACGAGTTTCCTTTTTCCTGACGATGGTGGTTCTAGCATCTTCGTGGCGGCGATCATCCAAGCGAGCACGTTGATCCGGGGACCCACGATGCTCGAAAGATGCCACAAAAGCTGGACCAGGAGATCCGGCCCGTCGATGAGTGGTCTGGCGGACAGCAGGGTCACAACAGCGTTCATCTCGGGGGTGGTCTTGTTGATGCCCATATTATGGGGGAGTGCACTGTGCGCTCCTTCCCTCGGACGGAAGCGTTAGGAAGTGTGGTCGGACCCGTGCGCTGCCGAGATGGCACGGGGGCACGACGATCGAGCTTCTGCTACTTCTGTAAGGCCCACGCAGAGAGTTGGGCGATGGTGAGCCTCCAGGTCTCCAACCAATCACCGTAAGGAAGAAACTGGCTGAGAGCTCTGACTTGTTCTAGTGCCTTCGAAGGGGTACCTAATCGGTCCAGAGTGGGGATAGATGGCCTCCCACCGCTCCGGTCAGAAGCCCGGCCCCGGCTTGGCTCCGAGTAACGCACATCCTGGGCATGCGGGGGAGCGACGAGAGGGTCCTACATCATTGGCGGAGGGATGGCTGATGCCCCACAAACGTAAGGGATCGAGATAGTCTTCACGGGTAAGTTAACCCAATTTATTGATTCGACACAAGGGGATCCAAAGAGTATTTATAAGATTTGGCAGTTGAGTTTTCAATTCAACCGCACCTGAAATATACTTGCTTGCAACAAAAGATAAGTGGTAAAGGTAATATGATAGTGATGGTGACGACAGCAAAAGTAAACAACAAAAGTAACAACTAATAACCAGCAGGATTAGAAACATTGTAGGCTAGGGAGATGGATGGTTGGGCGCTACATGGATGAGAGTGAACATGTAATAGATTCTAACACGAGGCAAGGCACACAGAAAAGCAATGATCATCTAGCCAAATATCAAACATTAGGCATGTATCCCGTAGGTAGTTGTGCGTGCTTGCAATAAGAACTTGCACAACATCTTTTGTCCTACCATCCCGCTACGAACGGGGCCAAAGGGAACTTATGGAGATTAAGGTGCTCCTGTCAAAGAGCACCGGGACAAAGCAATAAACTCAATGGATACATGGAATCCTAAAATTATGGACCATCCCCTTTGGTGTCCCAAGCTTTCACCTTTGGGATCATAATAGGTGCATACAACTCATAGATAGGATCAAGAACACAAATATATTCATGAAAACACATAGGGTTCAGATCTGAAAACATGGCACTCGGGCCCAAAGTGACAAGCATTAAGAGCAACAAGTTGAAGCAAAGAAGATAAACACCAATATAGATGATAGGCAACATGCCCCCAACAATCTGACGAACTATTACATGATCTAACTCATCCAATACCTACCATCCCCTTTGCCTACAGCAGGGAATTACTCACACATGTGAAGAGAAGTCATGGAGGAGGGATGGATTGGTGATGGTGATGACGATGGCGACGATCTCCCCTCTCCGGAGGCCAAATCATGCAAGAATGAGGGCAAAACAATAGCGAAAGTGTTTGGAAAAGTAGATACGTTTGAGATGTATCAACTCCCCCAAGCTTAGCATATTGCTTGTCCTCAAGCAATTCAGTTCGACGAACTAGAAGCGACAAAGAAAACTTTGACAAACTCTTTTTATTCATTATATGTATATAAGCATGTACTACGAAAAGAGTTTAGCAAGTATTGAAACAATGCTATAAGGACAATGCACGAAGCAATTCTTCTTTCATGTGATCAATCACAAACAACTAAAAGTAAATAATATGCTACTGAAAATCAAGACAGGATCACAATGCACATAGCTTGAACATACTTGAGTGGCATTTCGCTAGCCTCCATGAGTGAAGAAAACATAAATGCAGAAACTCCTCCGGAGTTTTAAAGGTGACTAGAACTCAGTATTTCAGACTAGCAATAACACAAGCATGCATAAGACAATGTAATACTTTGGGACAATGCATGTTACACTAAGAATGACAATTATGCTCTCATAGTTGGTGCTTTGAAGAAAGAAGGGGAGACTCTCGAACCGTGGCTTTTGATGGCAAGGTTGAAAACCCGTGAAAGGAAGCAAAGACTAAGCATGTGCAAGAGCTCTTGGTTTTGAAAACAGAGATAAAACTCTTGTGCGAGGTGTAACTTTCCAGTCAACGGTGAACGGTAAAGGTCTCTCAATATCTCCCATGCCAACCATATTAATGCCTTTGAATAAATTTCGAGATGGCACATGAAAGTCTAAGTTAGGAGTGGCCGGTAAATACCACATATAGGTAGGTATGATGGACTCAAATGGAATAACTGGTTTCAAGGATTTTGGATGCACAAGCAGAATTCCGCTTAGTGCGAATGAAGGCTAGCAAAAGACTGGGAAGCGACCAACTAGAGAGCAATAACTGTCATAATCATGCAGAGCGACAAAGCAACATTGAATCAGGCATGAAAGTGATATAACTATTCTGAAACAAAAAGATCATCAAGGCATAATAGACTTTATAGTCATAAACATGTGTGAACATGTGCCAAGTCAATCCAAAAATTCTCCGAAGGGAAATACCACTTCAGTATGCCAAACCATGAACGATGCAATGCATTTAAATCATTTCAACAACACATTATGTACTCTAGCTATTTGAGGCTAGCCACAAGGAAAGCATGAACACTGGGAAAGCATTGTAAACATAGCACTATGTCGCTACAAGCTGGTCTCTAGATCATAAGTACAAGCATATGTACAAAAGTAGAAACAAGAAGAGTTCATACCGGTTTTCCTTGTTGCTTCCCTTCCGCCGATCTTCGTCATTACTGCCTGGTCACTTGCACGATCGAACGTGGGAAATATTATCAAATTACATCAAGGACTCGAGCTGAACTCTGAAACAAAGCAAACTAAAGAGAGAAAGGAAATATTTTTGGGTTTTTAAAAGGTTTAAACGAGAGCAAAAGAAAAGAGAAAATCTTTTTGTTGTTTTTGCAAAGAAAGAAAGAAAGAAGAACAAGCAAAAACTTCGAAAAGATCAAAGCGAACAAAAATAAAACGGATAATACAATGGAAAAGTGAGAAGGGTACGTACTCCCCAAGCTTAGGCTTTTGGCCTAAGTTGGTAGTAGCTAATGTCCCCAGGAGCCTCCTGCTCCAGGGTAGTACTGGTGAGTCCATGGGTCGTATGAGGCTTCCGGTGCACACACCGAAGTCCTCGGATCCTCCCACGAAGAAGGATCCGCGCTCCAAGCAGAGGAAGACCCTTCACCAAACTGGGTGAAGGTCTCCCCCTGGAAAGGTGGGAACTCACCATGCTCCTCCTCGTCGGGCACAACCCCCTCCATGGGGTTATGAAACGGATGCTGGACCACGAACTCATCGAACTGGGTAGCATCAAAGGACCATCCGTTCCTGCGAGAAAAATCGAACAAAAGAGGTGCAGGTAGACGGATCTTGCGTTCCGTGGTGGCTCCGAAACGCAAGATATAATCAAGGTTACCAAAATCGTAAGTCATGGTAACAAACTTATGCCTTTTCATAGCAGTAAGATCAAAACTTAAATAAGTAAAAGGCTTATCATCGGGGTGTGGGGTGCTATTAAGATACTCTAGGATAAGTGTGGCGTAAACGCCACCAAATAAATCTCCCTTGTTACCGTTCATAGCAAAGCGTCGAGCAATTAAGGCACCCACATTATAATCAAACCTCCCCGAGAGGGCGGTTTCCAGGATAGCAATATCCGGCGCAGATATGTTGCTCGTGTTGTCACGAGCTAACACCCCTCTAGCAATATAATACGCAAAATACCTGAGGTGTGGGAACAAGATGCTGGAGATTTTTGACCGATGAATATCCCTTGTATCCATGCTACAGAGAGAGTTGAAGACGGTCCTCAGCTCGGAGGGCTGAGAGCTCATCTTTGCCGTCAGTCCAACGTTCGACACAACTATTATTTCACAAAACTTTTCCAAAGGCATGGTCAAAAGATCATTGTAAATTTTAAACTCAACAGAACCATTATCAAGGTTATATCTAAAACTGTTAATGAAACAGGAGGTGAGTTTTTTATACTGAGCAACACGACACGTTGCGAGCCGCGTCAGACCTGCATTAGCACAAAGATTATAGAACTCCTCCTTAATTCCTGCAGCTTCAAGGAATTCATCGCATGGGAAAGTCATTGCACGTGCTGGATTTGTGTCCTCCAACAACTCTAAGGGCACATGATCTTCGTTGTAGCTCACCCTAGCAGTCGAGGATGAAGCTGCAGCTCTTGTAACTCGATCGGAGCGCGCGGGCCTTTTCTTCCCAAGCCACCCCTTTGCTCTTCCTAGCAAACTCTTTTCTGAATTTTTTGACAAATTACAAAAACAAGGATTTAAACAAAGTGAGTTATGGAAAAATACTCCACCCACTTACCTAAGGCAAAAGCTTGCATCAAAACTTGGAAAATAAACTTCTACACATGCATGCAAGCTCATCTAAACAGCACCAAGAACTACTAAATACTCACAAATGAAGCCACCAACCAAAAATCTATTTGGAGGAGTGGAGGAGTTACATACCAGGGAGTATTTGCCCAAAAGCTTAGCTCAAATGATGTGTCGTAGAGAGAGATCAAAATTATGGACGGAGAGCAGCAAGAACACAAGAACAAAGTGCAGAACTCATGTTTTTGGAGAGAGAGGAAAGAGGAGGAAGAAGACTTACCTGGCTGGCTGCCCTGTGGGCCCCAGGCGCCCTGTGGGCGCGGCCAGGGGGCAGGCCGCGCCAGCTGGCCGCCTGGGCCACTGGTGGCCCCCCCTGGTCAGCCCCAGGTGCCTCTGGGTCGGCATGGAAATTTTTATTTTTATTTTTCTGGAATTTTTGTGAAAACTTCACTGTTGAATATTTCTCGGAGTTCAAAAAGCTGCAAAACTTTCTGAATACTTAAAGCGGTGATTAGTATTGTGAAGCTTCAAAAACACAAAAACTTGGTACAGCAAAGAGAATAAAAGCTAAAGCAATTGAAAACATAACAAGCTTAACTTTTTACCTATATAAAACAAGCTCACTAGTAAGGTTGATCAAGTCTTACCAACAAACCGGTGATATATAGAACAAGAAGTCTCACCTCTTATGAAGTGATCATTGCACCTTTACTTTAATGGACATTGTCCCCACCATGATGGTTTTGTATTTGTGGTGCACATGTAGTGGACAGTCCCATTCTCCAATCTTCACGGTCTCAACATTCTCTATAGAGTTAAGGCCATGCCTTATTTCGATCTTCTTTGGAACATACACCGTGTGTTCTTTATCATCAACGTTGAAAGTGACCTTTCCTTTATTGCAATCAATAATAGCACCTGCGGTGTTACGAAAAGGTCTACCAAGAATAATGGACATGCTCCCATCCTCGGGCATGTCAAGCACAACAAAATCTGTAAGGATCAAACAATTAGCAACTTCAACTGGAACATCCTCACAAATACCAATGGGGACAGCTGTTGACTTGTCAGCCATCTAAAGAGAGATATCTGTAGGGATTAGTTTCTCTAAACAAAGCCTCTTGTAAAGAGAAAAAGGCATAACACTCACTCCTGCACCAAGATCACGTAAAGTAGTTCTGACATAATTATTTTTATGGAGCAAGGAATGGTGGGTATACCTGGATCACCAAGCTTCTTAGGAATCTTGCCACTGAAAGAGTAGTTAGCAAGCATAGTAGATATTGCCTCATTAGGAACTTTTCTTTTATTTGTGACAATATCTTTCATATATTTCGAGTAGGGAGGTGACTTAATAGCATCAGTCAAAGAGATTTGAAGAAAAAGAGGTTTCATCCATTCACAAAATTTATTATAGTGTTCTTCTTCTTTAGATTTGAGGGACTTACCTGGAAAGGGCATGGGTTTCTGTATCCATGGTTCTCTTTCCTTCCCATGTCTTCTTGCGATGAAGTCTTCTCTAGAGTACTTCTTGCGTTTATCGGGTATTTCTTCTTCTCTTACCTCGGGAGAATCATCCTTCTCCGTGTCCTTTTCTTCAGGCTCGGCACCGTCTTCTGTTTCAGCATTGGAGGTAGATATGCTGTTAGGATCAACAACTGGCTTTTCACTTATGATAGGATCATCGGGATTGTCAGCCTCCTTGTTTCTTCTTCTTCTTTTTCTTCGGAGAGCTAACAGTCTCGTCTTCTTCTTGTACTTGAGAATCTTGCTCGATCCTCTTTGGATGCCCCTCGGGATAGAGTGGGTCCTGGGTGTGTGTTCCACCCCTAGTTTTGATGCCATAAGCTTGTATGTCCTGTTTGGCATTATTAGCAAGCAAATCTTTTTGCACATTAGAAATTTGTTCAAGCTGAGTTTGAACCATCTTAAAATGCTTAACAAGACATTTAACATCATTAACTGTTCTTTCTAGAAAACCACACAAACTTTTGATAGCAAGAGAGTTATCATGCAATTGACTGTGTATCCTCCTATTAAAATGGTCTTGCTTAATAATAAAATTATCAAGCTCATCTAAGCATTGGTCGGGAGGCTTACCTTTAGGGATGTCACTTTCAGTAAAGTCTAATAAAGAGTGTACCTCTACCAAGGGAGGGCGAGTGGTAGGCTCACACAACTTCTCAATAGGCGGTAAATTCTTCACTTCTTCGGCTTTAATACCTTTCTCCTTTATAGACTTCTTTGCTTCTTGCATATCTTCGGGGCTCAGAACAAGCATGCCCCTCTTTTTCGGTGGTAGAAGTGGTTCAGGAACGGACCAATCTTCATAGTTCTTGGCAATTTTGCACATTAATTCTTCTGCATCGTCCGGTGTTCTTTCCCTGAAAACTCAACTAGCACAACTATCCAGATAGGATCTGGATTCATCGGTTAAACCAGCGTAAAATATATCAAGCAGTTCATTCTTGGGGACTCCATGTCCCGGCATAACCTTAAGTGAATCACAAAACCTCCCCCAAGCTTTAGGGAGGTGCTCATCCAAAGCAGCATGTTGCATATGAGCTGGGAAATATTTATCAACAAAGAATTGGACTAAGTCCTGAGGACTCTTAATGGAACCATAGGGTAGTGCATCGTACCATGATTTAGCGTCTTCCTTCAAATAAAAAGGAAAAAGCTTGGCCACATAGAAGTTTCGTATCTTCTCATCAGTAGTGAATAGGTTACCTAGCTCAGCGAGTTTGGTCAAGTGTGCTATAGCATCATCATTTTCTCTGCCATAAAAGGGGTCAGCCTCGACTCTAGATATAAGTGAAAGCTCACCAGAGAAATCATAATCAGGATCAATGATGCATATAGGGGATGTGGCAAATTTAGGATCAGGAATAACTTTGTTCTTCATGGAGTGCTTTTTGAGCAGCTCCTTAACAGCATCAGGGTCAGAGTCGACACACTCTCTGAGTTCCTTGCAAAAATCATCATCAAGAGTAACATAATCATCATCAAGGATTCTCTCCTTGAGTTCATCTAAGCACGGGTAACCAAAGGTTTTGCAGATAGGAATATAGGTAGCAGGGGTCTCGGTCTTGGATTCTTCTGCAGCCTTAGAAGTCCGAGTTTCAATATAGTTGCCAAGAAAAGTAGTATCATCAAGAGTAGTGGAAGCATCATCAAAAGTATCGGACATAGTGACAGACTCAGTAGAAGCATCATGTTTTGGTGGTAAAGTAAACTTACTCATAACAGAAGGTGAATCAAGTGTAGCACTAGTGTTCAGAACAGTACCTTTTCTTGTACGGGATGGTAAGATCGGAACCTTGGGGTCTCCTTTCTTACCCATAGCGGATGATGTGCAGCAGGCAGGATACTTCAAGTACACTTGTAAATATTGCTATGCTCCCCGGCAACGGCGCCAGAAAACGCTGCTTGATGCCCCACAAACGTAAGGGATCGAGATATTCTTCGCGGGTAAGTTAACCCAATTTATTGATTTGACACAAGGGGAGCCAAAGAGTATTTATAAGCTTTGACAGTTGAGTTGTCAATTCAACCGCACCTGAAATATACTTGCTTGCAACAAAAGATAAGTGGTAAGGTAATATAATAGTGACGGTGACGACAGCAAAAGCAAACAGCAAATGTAACAACTAATAACCAGCAGGATTGAAAACACTGTAGGGTAGGGAGATGGATGGTTGGGCGCTGCATGGATGGGAGTGAACATGTAATAGATTACAACACGGGGCAAGGCACACAGAAAAGCAATGATCATCTAGGCAAATATCAAACATTAGGCATGTATCCCGTAGGTAGTTGTGCGTGCTTGCAATAAGAACTTGCACAACATCTTTTGTCCTACCATCCCGCTACGAACGGGGCCAAAGGGAACTTATGGAGATTATGGTGCTCTTGTCAAAGAGCACCGGAACAAAGCAATAAACTCAATGGATACATGTAATTCTCAAATTATGGACCATCCCCTTTGGTGTCCCAAGCTGTCACCTTTGGGATCGTCGGTTCCGGACCATAATAGGTGAATACAACTCATAGATAGGATCAAGAACACAAATATATTCATAAAAACACATAGGGTTCAGATCTGAAAACATGGCACTCGGGCCCAAAGTGACAAGCATTAAGAGCAACAAGTTGAATCAAAGAAGATAAACACCAATCTAGATGATAGGCAACATGCCCCCAACAATCTGACGAACTATTACATGATCTAACTCATCCAATCCCTACAATCCCCTTTCCCTGCAGCAGGGAATTACTCACACATGTGAAGAGAAGTCATGAAGGAGGGATGGATTGGTGATGGTAATGACGATGGCGACGATCTCCCCTCTCCGGAGGCCAAATCAGCCTCCAGATTAGCCCTCCCGAAGAAGAACAGATGGTGGCGGCGGCTCCACGACGGAAACTGGAAAAGCGACCTCTCCTCTGGGGTTTTCCCGCCACGAGAATAAATAGGAGCATCGGTAGGGCACCAGAGGAGGGGGGAGGCACCCAGGCGGCCAGATGGCGCGGCCCCACCCCTGGCCGCGCCAGGGGGGGCGCCTGAGGCCCCCAGGGCTCCCCTTTGGTCCCACTTCTGGCATCTGGCTCCTTCGGGTGCGTGGATTTTCTGGTATTTTTCTTGGAATTTTCTGGGACACCTAAAAATCCATTTTCCTGCACACAATAAAACCATACAGGCAGCTCTGCTGAAAAAAGCGTTAGTCCGGGCTAGTTTCGTCCAAATCATGCAAGAATGAGGGAAAAACAATAGCAAAAGTGTTTGGAAAAGTAGATACGTTTGAGACGTATCTATGGCCACCAGGAGGCGCCATTTATTCGGGTGGTCCGTCGGGATGGGCTGTGCGCTCCTCGGCGGGGGCCTGAGCGCGGCGTGCTGACGGGTCTTCGGGAGGCGGTGGGGGCGCCGTGATGCCGCCTGCCCCCCATTCCCCACCGTTGCGTTCTTGGGGTGTAAGGCCGCCATCTGGCCGTCCTCCCTCCGAGGCAGTCTCGGCTCCACTCCGGCCACGAGGCAAATGATTGCTCCGTGCCTGGCAACGAGAGAGCGTCTCCAAGGTGGAAAGCCCTTCGTTGATATTGTGCTGAGGGTGATCTCGCTTGTGTCGAGGGGTTGACATCATTAGATTGGCTCGGTGACGAAGAACCTCAGATGACGTGCGTGCGGCGCCCTCCTTCTAGCGCCAGATGTCGGGGTTCGGATCCCCTGGGGTGATGTGATTCTGAGATGCGCACGCGAAACACAATGAGATTCGTCGATACCGTGACACGCTGGGATTTACCCAGGTTCGGGTCGTCCGGAGAATAAAAGCCCTACTCCTTCTTGTTTGAAGTGATGCGAGGAATGCTACAAGTGAGGGGGAGCTCTTCCGGGATGGGTAAAAGCTTTTTGTATGGTACAGTGGTGTTGTGTTGTGTGTTGTCCTTGTCTAGCAGCTTGGGCCTCCCTTTTATAGCTCAAGGGGGTCACCACATATGGCTACGGGTGTCACCGCAAAGCTTCTTCCGCGAAGTGTGCGTGGCGAGGCATCGCGACTCCTCCTGAGTGAGCGCGCGGGACCTCAGCACGTATGAGGAATGGAACGTGGGACAAGGCGCCGCTGAAGTCCTATCTCTCAGACCAGGGTGCGGCGCAATAAATGCCCCTTGGAATGTTTCTGCCTGTGGTGGGACTGGCTTGTCCCCTCCACACTGCTTAAGGGAGGAAGCGGTGTTGTTTCCTTCGGTATCGTGTCGCACGGAACTCCTTTCCAGCAACATCTTGAACGCACCATGGGGTTCTTTTCGTGGCGAGCTGGTGTAGACTTCCGGGACGGTGGAGCAAACTCCTGCTCCCCGACAGTGTCGCCCAACTCTGTAAGACGACGGCACAGGGTCTCCTATTCCGATCGAGCAGCCAGCGAGTCAGCCACAACACCCTCCCTGGTCAGCTCTTTAGACAACACATCAGCCCTCAGAATCTCCAACTCCCGAAGTTCCCCATCACGTGACTGTGTGACCTCGCTTTCAATTTCCTTTCGCCGGCTCGTCTCGGCGGCCAGTTGCTCCCGCAACTTGGCTTCTGTCTCGGCAGATTGCGATACTAAATCCTACAAGACAAAAGTTTCGACAAGTTATGGAAAAATATGTCCATCCTATCCTGCTCATATACTGATTCACCGAAAGAGACCAAAGTCACTTACGCCAAATCATGGGGGCTGGATACTAACAGAAGACGGAAATAAGGCATAAGAAGAATACCTCATAAGCACGCTTCATATTTACCAGCAATTTTTTCTGTTCGCCAAACCGGGTCATCACACCCGTGTACATACTAGGAAAAGACACCTCCCCTTGAGTCGGCGCCTTTCTTGGAGAAGCAATCAGCCGTGTCTGCAGCATCATGACATGATCACCTACCGACCCACTAGTTCCAGAGATAGCCATAGGCACGGACGACGAAGGCGTTACCATCATCTCCTGACCCATACTAGTAGCATCACCATCGTTAATGATGACTCCTTGCCCAGTTAGCAAACAACCAACAGTAGGGAAGGAAACCACGTCTCCAAATCAGACGGCTCATCTAGTATGGCCTGTTCCCTGCACATCCAAACTGGAAGTCACTAAGAAACACAACGACTAGCACGTGAAAATCGGAAGAAAGAAGAAGAAGAAAGATTACCCAGTGGCCACTTTCAAATCATCTAAATCTTTGTCTTCCGACTCATCGAACGACGATGCACTGAGTCGAATACTTCACATGTTTAAGGAAGGGTCCTCGTGACTCGTCAAACGGGCCCAAACATCCCTATCAATAAGCTGGGGGATCGCACTTGGAAAAGAAGCCAAACTCTCCTAATGACAATGTTTTCTTCCTCCCGCTCCTACAAGGTCGGTGAGCAGAAGGAATCCTCCAAAAATACAGAAATACAGGCACAAAAGAGAAGGCCTATCAGTGTAAATACCTTTTCATCCAAAGGGGCAACATCCGGCTCCCTGCCATCACCCGTCGGAGGGTCCTCCACGTCATCCTCTTGCTCCTCCTGAGAAATTAACTATACATGGTCATCATTGCGATCCAAACGTCGGCACAAGGAATAAGGAAACGAAGAAAAAAAGACTACAGACCCTTTCCGACTCCACCTATTTATCTTTACCATCCTCTCCAATCCCCTCGACAGGAGTCGAGGAATGAGTAGTGGACCACCATGGATCATCGATCTGTAAAGATGAAAATAGTAAGAAAATTGAACTTCACCAAAGGTTGGAAGTAATAAACTACGGTACATAAGGAGCTCGGTTACGATCCCGGAAGGAACTCAAACCCAATTACCTGATCGCTTCGACCGACTCCGCAAGGAGCTTCTTCACGAACTGAATCACTTCAGTCATCCCTAAGGCTACTTGAGTAGAACTCATATCATCTTCCGGACCAGAGTACTCACATAGAAGCCGGGAGCATAGACTTAATGGTCGCATCTGCCATCCGACCCAACATTTCACAAGATGGATGGCGCTTAAGCCATTGGATAAAAGAGCATCGACCTGTCGGAGAACCGACTCAAGCTTCTTCTTATCCTCTATGCTGGGCTAGGAATTCAGAATTGGAGAATATGTAATTCGGTCTTTATGGAAGCCAGGCAATGGCGACTCACCCTCTGGGCTAGTATCCTTGCAATATAAGAAGGACCTCTGCCATTCCTTTACCCGACTAAGAAGTTTCAACTTTGGAAAATTGTGGCGAGCACGTCGCTGAATGGATACGGCTCCACATTCCACGGGGCGTCCTCCGCATCGTTTAGTCTGTTTGGTCCCATAATAAAACGCCTGAAACAAAGGAATTGAAGGCTCCATCTGGAGGTACACTTCACAAAAAACTGTGAGGGCATAACCCAAAGAAATTCAGAAGACTCCCGAAGAAGCGATACCCAGGAGGGCGGAAACCACGAGTTACATGATCCGCAAATACCGCGACATCATTTTCCTTGGGTTGAGACCGAGTCTCTTTAAGGGGAACACGCCATACAATGGATTTTTGGGAAGGAAGTAATCCACGACCATGAAGCTCGGTGAGCCGCTCTAAGCCCACCGAAGACCTGACCCAGTTGGCATTCAGAGTAGCTTTGGCCTGGGATTTAGCCGTTTCAGCGACTCATTTCGTTTTGGCTATCTCAGCCTTCTTGGTGGCAGCGGTTCTAGACATTGTCTAAATTGTCTGGAGAAAATGTCAAATTAACAACGGAATAACAAATCGAAATAGATTGCAATTTAGCTCCAAAAAGAATAATAAAGTATCATGAATTGACCATGGATACCACAACTAGATTCAACCAAGAATTCTTTGGGGTTTGGATGAAAAAAGAATAGGACCCATAGCTTGTTCGATCAAATAAAGATCCGCTGAAAGGACTTGAAGCCACTAGGAGAATATGAGCCAGGCGATCTAAAGATTGGAAAAGAAATGAGTGGAAGAGAGTTTAGCAAAGAGGGAAGACTTAGGAATGCGAAGATCGGTTCAAGATCCTCGCTGATTAAAACATAAGAGAATCTTCCAATCGGGGAGATTCACGAAGTACGATGCTGTCAGAACCCTCTGTTAGGTATGTGCTAGTAATAAGCCTCACCTTGCATTCATGTCAAAATTTTCAAAAAAAATTGATATGGGAGAGAGAACACCCCCCAGATGAATTTATCTCAAATGGCCATTTTAAAAGTTGCTCCAGAAATTCCTTTTGCATTTTTGAAAACTCCAAAAAATGATTGTGATCACATATCAAGTGATGTGGAACCAATCCTTTACTCATGGATTTTTCAAATATTCAAATAGGAGCATGGAATTAAATAAATACCCCTATTTGAATTTGAATTCAAATATTTTGAATTTTAAAAATGTTAAAACTCTGGATATGACTAGCTACTGGTCATGTAATGCCATATAAAAGATTTGAGCATTTATAAAATTGTCTAGCTATTTTATTTTAGCAAGACAAAACAAATAGCAAAAAAAAACAGAAAATAGAAAAGGGCTTACCTGTGCTTAAGGCCCAACTCATCGCACCCCGGCCCAAGCCCACCTCCCAACCTTGTCGTCTTCCCTAGGAAGATGGGCACGCTGGTGCGTGGCGACCATGCCAACGCCGCCGACGACGCCACGGACACGCAGCTACCTCCCTTCTCTTCTCCTTGCGCCACGACAACTCTCTGGAAGCCCTTCGTCCATTCCCCCACCCTTGGGAGTCGTCCCCCTTTCTATCTCGCTCGATTTCGTAGCCACTCGAGAGCCGTCATGGAGCACGCCGCCGTCTTCATGTGGCCATCATCGTCGAGGAGCCGCGCAATCGTGTCCATCATCTCCGCCACCGTCGACTACGCCGAGCTGCAGAAGGAATCGACCGAAGATGCCGTGTAGCCAACGCCCGCTTCATCGTCTTTATCTCCGCCCGCCGCAAATCTTCCCCGATTTCGGCCACACCTAAGCTCCCCCGAGCCTGCCGTCTGCACCATTAGAATAACAGTGAGATGCTCGACGTTTTCCCTAACCCCGCAACGCCTAGCTCCTCCTCTACCTCGATCCTCCATGGGACCCGAGCCCAGCCTCCGCCATGGACGAGCTCGAGCTCGCTCCCGTGCTCCTCTTCCTGCACAGCGTTGTCCTTCGTCTTCGCCTTGCTTGTAAGCTTCGAACGAGCCCATTGATGCTTCTTCCCGCGCTCTAATTCGACGACTGCATTGAGCCAGTGGCTCCCCCTATGACGCCCCCAAAATCAGACCGTGTACAGTAATCATACACGCAAGGTACACGATCGAGATCAGGGACTCACGGTAATATATCACAACACAACTCTACAAATAAAATAATACAAGCTGTTTAATACAAGCCAGGTGCCACGAGGGCTCGAATACAACAGCTCGAGAGCACAAAGTTAGCGGAAGCAATAGTATCTGAGTACAGACACAAGAATACAAGGTTGCCTTAAGAAGGCTATCACAAATAACAACCGATCGAAAAGGCGAGGCCTCCTTCCTGGGAACCTCCAAACTACTCCTGGTCGATGGGGAACTCGACGTCGTAGAAGTCATCGGGGATCTTCATGTTGCGGTGGTCGACCTCGGGGATCTCCTGCTCCTGGACTGCAAGGCTCCAACGTCGACTTCAGCGGCCGATCAGGGAAAACAAAAAGGGGGAAATAAAGCAAAGGTGAGTATCTAGCATACCCGCGAGTCTTACGTCCGCTACTAAGCATTATGCACTTGTATCAAAGGAAAGGGGAGGCTGTATATAGTGGACTGCAAGGTAGAAATCAGAATAAGGGTAAGAAGCTAGGCCTATCAAAGACTAGCAACTTCCGACGATGTCTTGCAGCACAAGAAGAGAACAACCAACAGTTCATATAAAGCATAAAGTAACAACGAAGCAGAAGTTGCTGCAACATTGTATAATATAAGTTGTAATGATTAATAATAATAATTCCTCCAAGTTCCCTTCCTCGACTCCCTGCGAGGAAGAAGACCCAGAACCATACAGTTTAATAGTAGTAGTTCGTAGTGGTAAGATCCAGCTTCAGCATAAAGCATCTTGTTGCCGTGGACATGGCTATTCGAATAGATTAAACTTCCCTGCAGGGGTGCACTGGCGTGACTCTACGACGCTCGGATCTCCAGGGTGGCGTACACCTTGTTAGGGAACACCCCACCGAAGCTATCCGACACAAAGCAGCCCATCCTTCGGCAATCAACAGAGAGGTCATCCGCCGGACTATATCCTATGTACGCCGGGCTTTGGAACCTAACCCGAACGTACTCCTGCACGGTGCGTGACTGGCCGGTGAAGCAAAATCAAAGCAAATACAAATACACCGCTCGACCAAAAGAAGACAACACCACTTCCCGGCAATCAGCCCGCGATACTGCTGACGTCTGAAGACCCTCGAACGATACTACGATGCAGGGGAGCACACACTCCTCGTCCCACGTGTAGGTAGTGCGTACAAGCCAAAAGGCTACTCAAGACATCCGCCGAACCATTTAGCATTTTAATTAACCTGCGTGACAACCGTTATCGTTGCCTCGACTTAACTGACCCATGGTCAACGACAGCAGTCAGGACCACCAGTACATCGGTGCCTGCCCTGTCGTCCCACCAAGTCTCTGCGGTTACCAACAAGGTGAACCGTCTCCTTAACTTGTCTCGCGTGTTCTCTTGGTAGAGCTCGACTTTTCGTGGTTTGGTAAATCTTGCGAGATACGAGCAGGGGCCAAGCACGCCAGTAACGTCTGTCGTACCGTCCCTGTCTTTCCCGACGCAATACCGCTCGCGAGCACCGTTTGGTCGCCCGACTTCTTACCTTAAGGACAACCGTTGCTCAGGTACCTAGAGCGGCTATACAGAGTCAGCAACGAGTGGAGTACGAGTATTACTCCTCGATAGCTCCACTTGATGTGGCTCAGCAGAGCCGAGCTAGGGGCACTACACCACAACACGGAATTCCCTACGGACGTGTGTTGGCAAAAGTCACTATTGCCGACCGACGGTAGGTTGTAGAAACTGGTAACAGACAGTGGGTCGGGAAAAACTTCATACGGTGACCCACTGTTGGTCGGGAATTCTATAATCTATCTCGTCGAACAGTGTGTCGGGAATTCTAGTTAGCCCAATGGATCATCGGTCGGGAATTCTCTTAAGAAACCCCGACCAACCCTAGAGTCGCTAAATGGGCCTCCCCGTGCGGGCGAATCTCCCAAATTTTAGCGCCAATAACTGGCCCAGCCCGCGAATTTGTCCTCCAAAATCAGAAGGACCCAGCACAAAGAGAAATCCCTAGATCTTCACCCTCTCGTTCCCCACCACGCAGCCTGGGGCTGCCGCCGGTCGATCTCCCGCCGCCCCACGCCATCCCGTCTCCTCCCTCGCCTCCCCACGCCATCCCGTCGCCACCCTCGCTGCCTAGCCTCTCCAGATCCGACCCACGCCGCCCTGCCCCTCCTGCTCCGACCCACGCCGCCCTGCCTTTGCATCGCCGCCGCCGCCTTGGCTCTCCAGCTGCGGCCGGCGCTGCCCTGCCCTTCTAGATCCGACCCATGACACCCTGCCTCTGCACCCATGGCCTCGTGCTCTCCCACTAGGTGGCCACCTATATCCGACCAGCCGTCGTCCATGAGCATCCAGCGAGGTTTCTGCCACGCTGCCTGGACCATCCCCCCATCTCCATTACCACCGTCCATACACTGCTGGTGGCGGCCCTAACGAGCTCCGTGTGCGTCCGGTAACGCATCTCTCTCTCTCTCTCTCTCTCTCTCTCCCTCTCTCTCTCTTTCTCATTAACAAATTCTTGAATCAATGTCTCTGGTTGTGTCTGACATCTTGCTCTGTATACGTTTCTTGCTTTGCCAAGAGGCAGTAGCATTTCCATATTAGATGACTTGGATACTTAAGGTGTGTGTGCAGCGTCCAAGCCTCCAAGGTGTATTTTTTCTTTTAGTATACGATTTTTTGATGTAGTGTCTTTGAGTCTGGATACTTATTTCCAAATTTATGTGAATACCTGAAATGATGGAGTTTATTTTTTACTAGGCTATAAGTTTAATCTCTTTCAAAATAAATCATTGATGCATTGGTTCATGGCAATAGAGAAATCCTTGAAGCAATTGTCTATATTTAGTTTCAGGTGATTGTTAGTGATACTAAAAAGGATGCGTTTTTTTGTAGGGGGAAAGAAACTTTAATAGGTTTGGTGTGGATGCTTGGGCAAGTACTCAACTACTAGCAGAAATTAATTTTTCCGGTCCTCCCTATACAGTTCTTCGCTAATCCTCTCTCACTATATCTCTCTAGCGGCGAGCCGACGACATGGAAAATATATAAAGTCCTTTCTGATCCGTGTCCTCATCATTCGAGTACGGCGGCCAGAGAACATAAATTTACGTCCTCCATATAATATGATGGCAGGTGTGTGTGAATCCCCGACCTAGATGCTGCAGATCTGTCTTTTCCCTCCATTTGGCTGGCTGGAGTGCACCAGTCCAATAGTTGTTGCATGGGGAGCTGTTGACTCCAACAGCCAGTGCACACATAAGTGCTACACACTACTGTTTCTAGATTGAGAACCATTGGTTTTGGTTATCCACTTTACGTTCATGCAAGATCCATTGAAATGGTGTGCGTATTTGTTTCGGAAATATATTATCTTATGTTAGGGCCGAGCTTGTTTCTTCACAAAATCAATTTATTCATGGCTGCTAATTTGTCTCTGTATTAGTACATTATTCCATGATGCAGTCTAGTAATATAGCAGGCTACAAAATATTTGGAACTTTAAAATAACAAATATCATTGTTCAAAAAATTGTAAAGTATTTCGTCCTTGTAGTGAACAGGTTGTCCTGCTCCGCTCGCCTAGCGGAGCTACCACGCGGGTGCGTCACTGCGGGTGCATGGTGTGGGCAGGTCGTCTCCTGGAGGAACGACCACGCTGAGGAGCTCCTCTTCACCAGCAGCAAGGTCAGCCTACCCCTTCCTCAGTTCAGCTCAGCTCAGCTCTGTTTTGTGTTGTGTCGCATGAATGAATTTAGATCCATGACTAAATTGTCCAAAGCTAGGAATTCATTCATGCCATCAAAATACAAGTTCCCAATTCAGTGCATCACTTGTCTTCTGTGCATTTTCTGAAATTTACAGTAGAGGATAGGACACAGACATTAAATTTATAAACTGAATATAAAGCGCCATGTTTACAAACATGCAGTTTATAAATTGAATATAAACACATCATGGAGTAGATTAGATGCAGTTTATATACACTGAATAAAATAAAAATATGAAGATTGCACTTGGTATCAATATAAATTGAATATAAATAGTGGAATTTTGAAAGTTTCTGCAGCATAACATGAGTTCTGAAGAAGAAATATAGCATCAAAAGGAAGAGCACACTCCAATCTGGAATATGCATTTACATGTTAGCAGTCTATATTGATTGTTTTCAAAATCTTGTCTTAAGTTTATGGAATCAAACTAAATTCCATAGTAATGGGAGCTGCTTTTGTTGCATTTAAGATGCTTCGTGCACCACCAGAGTTCCATACGAGGTAGCCAATGGTGTGTAGAATTTGCCCTATTATTTTGCCAACCATTTTTCCCTATTATTCTGCCAGCCTGGGTCACCATGATAGAGAATCTAGCCTGATATTTTTGTAACAAATTAAATGAAAACCACATAATGATAGATCAAAAGTGTTGTTGTCTTTTATTTGGCTAGATCACTGATCAACAAACAAATCCTGATATTTTCTAGAGTTTGGAGGAGTCCTACATGATTTCATTTTTGGACAAATCCATTGAATATTTAACTAAAACAATATAGAAGAAAAACTGGAAAAGTGATACATATCATTATTTATAGAAGCATCCAGCATGTACAGGTGCACGGCGTTGACGGTTAGTTTGGTTGAACTAGTATACCCAACCTTGGCCATGCAAGTGTGTAAAATCCAGTGAGGCTAGTCAATGTGTCTAGACATTTGTATGGGCACAACTGCAACCTGGGGCTTAAATTGCATGTTTATGGGATGTTGGAATGAAAACCGACGAGTAATCTTTGCCTTGTGAAGTAATAGCCGATATCAATGTTATGCTTTACACAATTTTTTTGGTGCTATTTCCTGTATGATTTAACCGTAACTTTACCTTACGTGTAGGAAAGACACCCAAGAGAACAAGGAAACAGGAAGCCGACGGTTCACGTCAACGTGGTATTTTGTGTAATGGTGCCTAAATCGCTGGACATGCAATTTTCTCTTCATTTTGTAAACCTAGATTGTGTCTTAGACAATGAACCACAATCCCTCTATTTAATCAGTTACATTAGTTTATTGGAAATCTGGATGGTCATTATGTTCATGACAGATGAACTTTTTGTATATGAAAGATAATTACTGTGTGTTATTATTGTTTGGTTCTTGGTTTTGCTATTGTTGGAGGACATGTACGTTGATGTTATGAAATATATGTTGCTTGGTTGATAGTCTATTGGTAATGTGAATGCTAGCTATGGAAGGGCAATAGTAACGTGAATGCCAGCTATGGGAAGGCTAATGGATGTTGATTGGCAAATAAAGCAATATGTCTAACAGTCCAACAGGAAAGGCTAACGTCAGGGCCAACGAAAAGTTGGTCGGGAAAGCATAGCTCTATCAGATAGTTGGTCGGGAAAGGTTCATGGTAGGCTCAACAAACTGTGGGTTGGGAAAGAATATCTCTATCAGATAGTTGGTCGGGAAAGGTTCATGGTAGGCTCAAAATACTGTGGGTCGGGAAAGGTCCACACAAGGCCCATCAAGCAGTCCGTCGGGAAAGATACCCCATAGACGACAAATAGTCGGTCGAAAATGCTTCGTCGGTCGGGAAAGGACTTTCCCGTCTGGACTTTCCCTGACAGACGTTGTCGGTCGGCAATAGTCTTTCCCAACCGATTGTTTGCTGGTGCACGCTGTTTTCCCGACTGATCTGTGTGTTGGGGTTGTAGTGTTGTGGTGTAGTGGGGGCCTCAGGCGGTGTCTGCATTGTACCGTACATGTTACAGTTAATATATCGTATCCGTGTTCACTCCAAGAGCGATCACGGCCCTCTATCTAATCCTAGCTAACAATGCGCAGGGCTCACTGCTGAATATATGCATAATAATAATAGGCAGCATAGGATAAAGGAGGTACATCAAGGGGCGACAAAAACAGGCTATGCAATTGAATAGGATTGTAACGTAGCAGCAGAAGTAACAATGCCTACTGCAAGAAAGTACGGAAAGGTAGGCGATATCTGGGGAAGATAATGGCTCTGCTTGCCTGGTAGCTCGACGGTAGGGGTACGATCGTCGACGAAGTAGTCGTACCCGGCAGCGGTGTAGTCGGCGGTAGCAGCAGGGTCTACCGGAGAACAAACGGGGTAATAAACACAGTAAATACAAAGCAATCATAGAAAACAGACGAATGACATGACAGATGAAATGCTAACGGGGTTCTAACGCAGTGCAATGCACGTTGCTCGGAGCGGGAATTCATCCGGGGATCAAATACCGGCTCCGGGTGATTATCGGACAGGGTGTCCGGAGGTGGAAGGGTTCATGCCGGAGGTGTCGTGGACATCCGACAAACATAAGAGGGGTGTATCCGTGTTAGTTAAACATTCTGAACAAATTTCGTGTTCAGAATAAATTCATCCGGATATTTTGATAATACCGGGCAAATCATCGGACAGACGGCCCGGAGGGGGGGGGGATGTCGATGTTCGTTGTGTTAGAGGGGTTTGGTGGGTATACGGATACCGTATCCATATTCGTTTATATTTTTCTGATCAATTTTGATGTATAAAGTTTTTGAATCTGACTTATGGTTTAAAAGATATTGAATTTCCAAATTTAAATAAATTTAAATCAATTTCTAGATTTTCTTTTATATTTAATTACAACATTATCCACAACTCTGTCTTTGACTGATGGGACCCACCTATCATAGGCAAAGACAATTAAATCCTTTTTATTTAACTAAACAGGCCAGTGGGGCCCACATGTCATAGGCATAGGTTACAATTAACTAGTTTAATTAATTTTTAAAAAGGGCAGGGGCCACATGTCATAGAGCTAATTTAAAATAAAAAATTTAATTAATTAAAAGTGGGGTGGGGCCCCATTGTCATACACATTTGGGGGGTTATCTCTTATATTAATTTGAAAGGGGGTTACTAATCTAATTAGGAGATTAGTGGGGGTGGGGCCCCTTGTCAGTGGGTCAAACCCACCGTGCCACACGGGGGCACGCCGGCGACGGCCAACAGGGGCACGGCGAGGTCCACCGGAGACGCGCTCCGGCGACCAAAACGGAGCGGCGGAGGAACCAGTGGGCAGCCCCTGCCCTCCCGCACCCTGTGGTGCAAGCGCGCGCCCACGAGGAGGGAAGAGGTGACGCGACGAGCAAAAGCGGCGGCGGCCGAAGTCCAAGGTAGACGGCGAGGTGGCTACAGAACACAGGAGAGAGAGGGGAGAGGTCGAGGAGGTGCGCAAGCTCACGGAGAATGTAGGGGAGAGGTCGCGGTGGCCGGAGAAGGAGTGCAGCGGCGGCAATCGTCGCCGAGGTGTCGCGGCAGCTGGCGGGGGAACCGGACCAATTCCGGCGATGTGGAGGTCATCGGATCGATTCGATGCGCGAAGGCGAAGTATACGAGCACCACGGTGCTCCTGGACATCGACGTGGGCGCCAGGAAGGACCGTGGCCACGCCGGCGAGGTTTTCCATGGCGACGGTGGCGGCGACGGGCTTCTGGCTTTGACGAGATCGGCTAGGAGGAAGGGGGGCCGAGCAGTCGGGGGGGGGGGAAGCGGACGGTTAGGTTTCGTGGGGGGGGGCGTGGCGTCCTTATCCCCAGGGGAGCCGGGCGATGGGAGCCACAACGGCATTGCGTGGCCGTGGCCGGGGGATGCCCGCCACGCACGTCCTCTACCCCTCCCTGTACGGAGGAAGGAGAGAGGAGCGGGTGGGCTGGGCCAAGGGTCCAGTGGGGGGGGGTCTGCCCATGACAAAAGATAGGGCTTCTTTCTTTTTATTTTATTTTATTTTCTTTATTTTTTTGTTTGCAATTGTTTTCTTAGCCTTTACCTTTTTGAAAAATGTGGATCTGGTCCTAATATTATTGTTGCATATTACTGAGGTGCCACTAAAAGTTTGGCTCAAGCATAAAATCATTTGCATATTTGTTTTATTCAAAAAGAATTAATTGGGGTTGTTTTAGCTACTGTTTGAATAGTTTGATTTAATTAATAACATAATAAATTCCCCAAATCCACATGGACATGATCCACTGAATATTTGGCATTTTACAAAAATGGTTGCACAATTTTTGGAACAACTTTATTTTCCCACATTGTTTTGAATTTCCAAACGAGTTTGAATTTAAACTTGACTTGATCAAGGGTGATGATTATTAGCATAATCATGATGACTTGGAATTAGTTAAGGTGGTCACTGTAGCGTGACACCCGGGGTGTTACACCCCCGCCGCAAGGGTTCGTCGCCAACATGGCTACGGTGCACCCCCAGCACCCGTAGCTTGGCCCATTCGAAGGGCAACGTCAAGAGCTTCATTTTGGTGGTCGAAGCCCATCAAATGGGCCACTGTGCCTCCTTCCCCGCGGACTCCGCACTCGCGAGGTCGCAGGAGCCTCGTCGCCGGCGAGACGTGGTTGTGGTTAATTAACCACTAACCAGCCCCACCCAGCCATTGACAGGTGGGGCCCCAGCCCCCCTAACCCCCCTCTCTGTTTAATTAAACAGAGGGTTTAACCCACTGCCACTGACAGATCTGGCCCACAGGTTAGAGCCCCCCCTGACGTCACCCTTGCGCAAGCATGACGCAATAAAAGAATTTCTATTTAAAAGGAAATCCATAAAATGCAGAAAATTAATTAAACTTTGTAAAATCATAAATAATTAATTTTAACTCCAAATTGGACATGTAATATATGTAAAATTATCAGCAAAATGCAAGGATTCTGAATATTCACTTTTTTCATATTTGACCATTTTAAAATTGGGTGACATAACCAAATGTGCATATGAACCCTTTTAAATTCAAATGTGGAGTTTGAATTTGCAACTCAAATGAAATACACTTCATTTAAATGGAATGCTCAACACATCAGTACCATGAATATCACCTTATACCGTTGATCATGTGTTTGTGCATTGTACCTTATGTTGATCACTTTGTTTGCATTTTTTGTTATCGAATAGAGGTGGAGCCGGAACCCGAGATCACCCCCTCCGTTGAAGATACCGTGTACGACCCTCGTAAGCAAGGCAAGCAAACCCCCATTGATCACGTCGAGAAAATCCCACTTCCCTCTCAGTCTCGCTTATGCATTATTTATGATGATTACCATGATACATTTCTACCGCATAGATGAACCCATTCCTTTGTATGACCTATCATCTTGTCACAATAGTAAGCAAACCACAATCCTAGCAGATGTAGGAGTTAATTGATATCATGTGGCCCCTGCAACTGTTACTGCTTATTGCATGCCTAGAGTGATATAATGCTGATACAATTATGTGAGTCTGGATGGTAGTGATCATGTTGTTGATGGTGGAAATGTGTTGGTCAACTTGACCAAAACAAGGTGATAGTTTGAGAGGTTGTGTAGGAGTACACAGTGGGTTGTCTCGTTGAACACCGCCTTAAGCCCGAGTTCTTGTGTGGTGATCCAAGACAAAGAGTACTACCACATGTTGGGCAAACGGATCCCCTATCAACCTAGTAACTCACCCCTTCTCAGTTCAATGAGTCGCAGTAGTTCGGAGTTCTGGTAGGTCTGTGGCCTGGCTTCTAAGTGAGAGAACGTCTCAGCCGAGACCGGCTTATGCACCACACACACATCTTCTGGGAACACTTTGGTAAACCGGCCGGGTTACGAATGTGGAAACCATCCCAGATAGGCGTCTTCATTGAACTTGAGTTGGCTGTGAGGTAAAAGTTCTGGAGATTATCCTCGCCGACACCCGCTTGAAGGGTGACGAGATCCCGGTGGTAACTGATAGTTTCATGTGTGTAGCAGTACACCCCTACAGGGTTAACAAAACTATTCGAATAGTCGCGCCCGCGGTTATGGACTACTTGGCTAACTGTGCTTGATTATTAGACAACATCAATGGAAAATCTAAAACTTGCCAAGATAAATGTGAGTGCTATGGTTTGCTTTCTCGTGGGAAGTTGAGGAAGGATCCATAGTGGTGTATTGTTTGGGAGACTTGGATAGATGGACTCGTGTACGCTTCTGACCTCATTCTGGTATTCGTAGTACAAGACTAGCCAAGTCAAAGGTGGCACTTCTGCATTGAAACCCCACCTCCCTTTGCCTTGATACTTGAGCAGGAGTAGTATAGTTCCTACGTAAGTCATGCTGAGTATGACTTTGTACTCACATTTGCTTATTTATGTTTTTAGATGAATGCACTGACCCCGATGGTGGCTTCTTCTTGGATCTCAACGACTGATCAAGCTAGTGTAGTCCTAGACAGAGGTCTGGTCCCTCGTGGAAGGGCTTGTTTATAAATAAGGCTTCTCTAAGCCATTTGTTAAACTTGTCTGTACTGAGACCTAAGTTTCTTCCGCTTGAATGATGTAATATTGGATCATAGTCTTGTTATCTCTGTGTGTACTCTATCTATAAGTCAATAAAGTTGTAAACTTTGTAGAGTTCATGTAATGTGTACCTGCTATTTACACTGGACATGTATGATGCGTGTATGATTATAACGTGCATGTCTTAGTGTGGGGTTCGATAGCATAGTTGTGTTCTTGCCGGCGATCTTTGATACACCAAGTGGCCCTTAGATGTGCGCAGCTTGGGGCATCGCGATGCGATTGCTCCTGACTGTGTCACATGGCACACTTTGTTGTATGATTGAGCCCGCCCGAGATCCCGACTAGGTGATCGGGCTGGAGTCTATTTATGTAAGTGTTATAAGTCAATTGATAATTTGGTTGAGGCGAATTGTCTATGAGTTGTAACAGCCCACATTTCACAAAAATTAAAAAAATTTGTTTTCGGTGTGAATTGTTTGATTGTCTGATTTGTTTGCGGTGTTTGCATCCCCGATTTATCGATCGGCGATTATTTTCCCCCTCTTATCTCGTATCGGACGGAGACCGACCCTTGCCACCCTGACACTCGACCTTTGTGACACCGGGTTTCACCCGATCACCGTCGCGAAAACCCCACGGTCCAGCCGCCAGCCCGCCAGTGGGCCGAGCCCACTAGGGGGTGAGGCCTTTTCTTTTTATATTTATTTCATTCCCTGTTTTTTTAACCTGTAAATTTTTCTATATCTGAGAATTACTGCTGCTGTTTCAATTTTTTGACGTAATTTGCGATCAAACCGTAGCTCGGATGACGTTGCGCCCAAAAGGAAAATTGCTTAGAATTGTGTGTACTTCAATCCATCTTTTGTGAGCATTTTTATTTGAGGCCATATTGATGTTGATAATCTGTGTTGAAGTGGGCATCAGGCCGTTAACTGCTACTAATTGCTGTTATGTGCTGTTGTTGTTATTTTATTGCAACTTTGGTTGATGATTGTGACACATCCATGAGGCTTATTGCATTGATTATTTTTGCATACTGTTAAGCATCATGTCAACTTCCATTATATGTATTGCATTGTCATGTTTACATTTCTGGTCATAGTTATGTTTAGCTCCAAAGTTGATATTCCACTGTTTTTGACAGCCACCTTTGTTTTTCTCTAAGTCTGTAACGATCCGATGCCATGTTGTTTGCTTAGTATCTTTTGATCTATGATGCCTTTTTGCATGATTCCTTTTCCCATGCCTTCCCTGCCATGTATACTTTAGTTGCATATCATTTGTGAGCATGTTTGCATTCATCATCCTGTTTATGCATTGCTCTAAAGTGTGCTTCTTGATGTTGGCAGATTGTGCCCGTAACTTGTTTTTCTTGTATCTTTTTAACCGTAACTCCGTTTGGGCTGTTCTTTATATGTAACTTGATTAGTTTTTAGTGTACTCTGTGTTTATGGATTTGTTTGCTGCTGTTAAGCAACCTAAAATATGGTTTAGGACATAACAGTACCAAATCTTTTAATTGTCGTGGGGTACTTAGTGTTATGCCATGTTTAGGATTGTGCCTCACTTAAATTGTCTAGCATAGATAGTTTATTTTATGCTTCACCTCTTGCCATTTTTGTGTGCTATGCCATGCTTGCGTGAGTGACATGCCATGTTAACAACCTTTGTTGATCACCTGTAGCTAAACAACTTTAACCATTCTAAATGTGCGGTATCGTCGTGTGTGATGAGTACTCCACTTAACCTGTTAGTAACCGCTCTCGACGGTAGGTGTGATGTATCGTGTTTCCTTCTTGTTGATGCTTGCTCGTGTTTGCCTCATAGTAATAGATGCTTGCTCGTTGATTGCTTTCCAGTGTTTACCGTCTTGTGTGCTTCCGCGGGTACCTCTCGGAGACGATGCGAGATTGCGATCGACTACACCTTCGGAACCCGACTTATCAACAGACAAGGGCTATACATTACTTATGATCCATTCTATTTCAACCAACGGTTTGCATGCTAGTCTAGGATAGGTTCGATGTTTGATCCTACCACATGTTTACAACCTCTTTCAAACCGATATAGCCATGTCCCCTCCCAGCAAACCTTGTACTGCTATGTTACTATTGCTCGTTGCTCAACCCCTGCTTAGTATGCATGCTTAGGATGCTATGATGTTACCCTGTTACTCCTTGGTTTGGGCTATCACATTAATATATTGTTGTTGATGATATGATTATTATAATGTTGACTATATTCGACGAAGGATGGAAGGTCTAGGCTATCCCGCCCCGACGCTTTGTTCCATTCGAGTCACCTAGGACCCGAGTTCCGGGTATTAGTTTTAAGACTGAGCGTGCCTAACCGCGTGTGGGATTTTATGGGGTCCCGTTTTCTTACCTACCTAGCTTCAAAAATTTCTAGTGGTGGCCCAAGCCGATTTACCATTTGAAAACCGTGTGTGTGCTTGTTTTGGGCCCCCAGCTGTTTTAAAAGAACTTGGGCCAGTGGAGACATGGTTTCTCTATTGGTCCACCCGATCAGCTAGGACCCGGTTTCCAATGTGTGATCACTGGCAATCCGACATGCGTCATACGGAAGAGTCCGATCCGAGAGCGTGGCCGGCTTTTGGATTGGGTGTCGACTCCCCGGGGGCCACCTGGATTTGTTCGTTGTTAGTTAGAGGGACCTATCGTTTCGGATCTCTCGGAACTAAATCATAAAATCGTTGCCTATAATGGGTACAACTGAGAGTGATGCGTGTGCGTGCGGAGCCTTGTAATGGGATGTTGGTACACCCCTGCAGGGTTAAATCTTTTCGAGAAGCCGTGTCCATGCTTATGGACGACTTGAGACCTACTCCTTGTTCATAGACAACAACTGAGATAATCTTAAAATAACTTGATCAATGTGTGTGTGCCTTGACTGCTTCTTCCTCGTCGGGATGCGAAGAGGAGGACAAGGATAGGATAGGCGTTATGATTGCGTAAGCAGTTGATAGCAGACTTGTTGGAGGCGATTCCTCATCGAATCCTTGGCTTCTTATCTTACTCTCTATATCGTTAGCCACTTCATAAATGCTAGTGCGGCAGCAACCTCACCACTTACCCCATCCTTACCGTAAACTACTAGTTGTCCTAGAATGACGAGTGATGAAGTCCTTGCTGGGTCAGATGACCACTACAGTTGGATGTTGTGTACTTCTGTACTCATGATACTACCCCCAAACTCTTTTCGGGGTTCTTGCTCGACAACAGGTATGGTGATCGACATTTCACGTGGAGACTCGACGACGACTAGTTAGGCGGATCCCGGCGGAAGGCCTGGACCCGTGTGGTTATGGGAATCAATGTTTTTCTCTTTGCCACTAGGCTTTTGCTTGTAGTCTGTACTCAGACATGTACCTTCCGCTGATGTATTGTATTTAAGGCAGTTGTATGCGGATTGTATGAGATGTTGTATCCTTGTATCTGTAATGTTGTGATATAATGTTGGAAATCCGGGGCGTATGACTTCGTCATATGTCGCGGTGGGACCGATATGTGCTTCGTCCCCGGATCTGGATGGAAACGTCTAGATCTGGAATAGTACCGCATATCGGGCCTTACAACTTGGTATCAGAGCCTTACCGACCGTAGGATCCCCTTTCTGGCCGAAGTCGAGTTTAGACAAAAACTATTTTGTAGTTATTAAGTTAGTTATCGGAGAGTAGAAATCCTTTTACTCCTTACCCTTGCTCTGGTCAGGACAAGTGTCGTAAGTGTTTTACTCTCGACTTATCCCCTTTCAAACTTTAGGATCTCGAGTGTGTGGAGTTTCGGAACCGTTACAATGCCTTGTTTGCAGCGTATTGTCTCGATTCCGATCTCAGGTTGGGAAATCTTGTAGTACCTTTAGTTCTTCCAACTCTGGTTTACATCGTGGTCATCTGTTGACTTCAGTCCTCTTGCCCAGTATATTCACAATTCCAGTGAGAATTCTTCCCTTGATCGTCGCTTTGGATTGTCGTTCTTCCTCTTGACACTGATGGTTTCGTTTTTCGACGTCGCCATCTCTCTGCGGAAAGTTTTCTCGACGGAGTTCGTCGTTCGACATGGAGCAGAGTCCCTTGTTGGTGGTGTTAAAGATTGTCGACTCTCTTTTCTCTTCCCCCCCTCTCCCCCGGATCGTCCTGGATCTCGGGACGAGACCCCTTGTTGGTGGTGTTGTATTCTAACAGTCCAGATTTCACAAAAATAAAAAAAAATATTTTCGGTGTGAATTGTTTGATTGTCTGATTTGTTTGCGGTGTTTGCATCCCTGATTTATCGATCGGCGATTATTTTTCCCCCTCTTATCTCGTATCGGACGGAGACCGACCCTTGCCACCCTGACACTCGACCTTTGCGACACCGGGTTTCACCCGATCACCGTCGCAAAAACCCCACGGTCCAGCCGCCCGCCAGCGAGTGGGCCGAGACCACTAGGGGGTGAGGCCTTTTCTTTTTATTTTTTTCATTCCCTGTTTTTTTTAACCTGTAAATTTTTCTAACTCTGAGAATTACTGCTGCTGTTTCAATTTTGCGACGTAATTTGCGATCAAACCGTAGCTCGGATGACGTTGCGCCCAAAAGGAAAATTGCTTAGAATTGTGTGTACTTCAATCCATCTTTTGTGAGAATTTTGATTTGAGGCCATCTTGATGTTTATAATCTGTGTTGAAGTGGGCATCATGCCGTTAACTGCTACTAATTGCTGTTATGTGTTGTTGTTATTTTATTGCAACTTTGGTTGATGATTGTGACACATCCATGAGGCCTATTGCATTGATTCTTTTTGCATACTGTTAAGCATCATGTCTACTTCCATTATATGTTTTGCATTGTCATGTTTACATTTCTGGTCATAGTTATGTTTAGCTCCAAAGTTGCTATTCCACTGTTTTTGACAGCCACCCCTGTTTTTCTCTAAGTCTATAACGTTCCGATGCCATGTCGTTTGCATAATATCTTTTGATCTATGATGCCTTTTTGCATGATTCCTTTTGCCATGCCTTCCCTGCCATGTCTACTTTAGTTGCATATCATTTGTGAGCATGTTTGCATTCATCATCCCGTTTATGCATTGCTCTAAAGTGTGCTTCTTGATGTTCGCAGATTGTGCCTGTAACTTGTTTTGCTTGTATCTTTTTAACCGTAACTCCGTTTGGGGTGCTCTTTATATGTAACTTGATTAGTTTTTCGTGTACTTTGTGTTTATGCCTTTGTTTGCTGCTGTTAACCAACCTAAAATATGGTTTAGGACATAACAGAACAATATCTTTTAATTGTCGTGGGGTACTTAGTGTTATGCCATGTTTAGGATTGTGCCTCACTTAAATTGTCTAGCATAGATAGTTTATTTTATGATTCACCTCTTGCCATGTTTGTGTGCTATGAAATGCTTGCGTGAGTGACTTGCCATGTTAACAACCTTTGTTGATCACCTGTAGCCAACAAGTTGAACCATTCTAAATGTGCGGTATCGTCGTGTGTGACGAGTACTCCACTTAACCTCTTAGTAACCGCTCTCGATGGTAGGTGCGATGTCTCGTGTTGCCTTGTTGCTGATGCTTGCTCGTGTTTGCCTCGTAGTAATAGATGCTTGCTCGTTGATTGCTTTCCAGTGTTTACCGTCTTGTGTGCTTCCGCGGGTACCTCTCGGAGACGATGCGAGCTTGCGATCAACTACACCTTCGGAACCCGACTTATCAACAAGCAAGGGCTATACATTACTTATGATCCATTCTATTTCAACCAGCGGTTTGCATGCTAGTCTAGGATAGGTTCGATGTTTGATCCTACCACATGTTTACAACCTCTTTCAAACCGATACAGCCATGTCCCCTCCCAGCAAACCTTGTACTGCTATGTTACTATTGCTCGTTGCTCAGCCCCTGCTTAGTATGCATGCTTAGGATGCTACGATGTTACCCTGTTACTCCTTGGTTTGGACTATCACATTATTATATTGTTGTTGATGATACTATTATTATAATGTTGACTATATTCGACGAAGGATGGAAGGTCTAGGCTATCCCGCCCCGACGCTTTGTTCCATTCGAGTCACCTAGGACCTGAGTTCCGGGTATTGGTTTTAAGACTGAGCGTGCCTAACCGCGTGTGGGATTTTATGGGGTCCCCTTTTCTTACCTACCTAGCTTCAAACATTTCTAGTGGTGGCCCAAGCTGATTTACCATTTGAAAACCGTGTGTGTGCTTGGTTGGGCCCCCAGATGTTTTAAAACAACTTGGGCCAGTGGAGACATGGTTTCTCTTTTGGTCCACCCGATCAGCTAGGACCCGGTTTCCCATGTGTGATTACCGGCAATCTGACCTGCGTCATACGGAAGAGTCCGATCCGAGAGCGTGGCCGGCTTTTGGATTGGGTGTCGACTCCCCGGGGGCCACCCGGATTTTTTCGTTGTTAGTTAGAGGGACCTGTCGTTTCGGATCTCCCGGAACTAAATCATAAAATGGTTGCCTATAATGGGTAGAAACTGAGAGTGATGGGCGTGCGTGGGGAGCCTTGTAATGGGCAGTTGGTACACCCCTGCAGGGTTAAATCTTTTCGAGAAGCCGTGTCCACGGTTATGGACGACTTGAGACCTACTCCTTGTTCATAGACAACAACAACTGAGATAATCTTAAAATAACTTGATCAATGTGTGTGTGCCTTGACTGCTTCTTCTTCGTCGGGAGGCGAAGAGGAGGACAAGGATAGGATAGGTGTTATGATTGCGTAAGCAGTTGATAGCAGACTTGTTGGAGGCGATTCCTCATCGACTGCTTGGCTTCTTATCTTACTCGCTAGATCGTTATCCACTTCATAAATGTTAGTGCGGCAGCAACCTCACCACTTACCCCATCCTTACCGTAAACTACTAGTTGTCCTAGAATGACGAGTGATGAAGTCCTTGCTGGGCCAGATGACCACTACAGTTGGATGTTGAGTACTTCTGTACTCATGGTACTACCCCCAAACTCTTTTCGGGGTTCTTGCTCGACAACAGGTATGGTGATCGTCGTTTCACGTGGAGACTCGACGACGACTAGTTAGGAGGATCCCGGCGGAGGGCCTGGACCCGTGTGGTTATGGGAATCGATGTTTTTCTCTTTGCCACTAGGCTTTTGCTTGTCATGTACCTTCCGCTGATGTATTGTATTTAAGGCAGTTGTATGCCGATTGTATGAGATGTTGTATCCTTGTATCTGTAATGTTGTGATATCATGTTGGAAATCCAGGGTGTATGACTTCGTCATTTGTCGCGGTGGGACCGATATGTTCTTCGTCCCCGGATCTGGATGGAAACGTCAAGATCTGGAACGGTACAGCATATCAGGCCTTACATGAGTATAGGATTTCACCACCCGTAATCATTTAGACTTGTGAGCGGATGATGAGGACCCATCTCAGTTGATCATCCGGACTGGATGGGATGCCCCTCACGTTCGATGCTTTCTGAGAGTGTTCTGTGCTTGGCCTTGTCTGCTTCGACAAGTGGGTACGGCTCTCGGCTCTCCATATCATTGAGTTGTGACAGGAATTACATATGCATATTCCGGGTCCCGACAGACTTGGTATCAGAGCAGGACTGACTGTAGGTTTATCAGCCTTGGTCGAAGTCGAGTCTAGTCTTCTATAGTTATATAGTTACTCTGGGTATATAAGGGAACAATATAAGGCATCTTTTTTCTCCTTACCCTCATCAATCTGAGTTCTGAGTCAACCTCACCTTTTCTACGAGAAGATAGGACTAGGCTCATCTATGTCTTATTAGCACATCTCTTTGATTGCTTCCTTGTAGCCATAGGAAAGTTGTGTTTGGATGTCTAGAATCATTGTGCTTCTTGTTTTGAGACTACCTATGTAAGTGATGTTGTTATGTTGTAAGAATTTCCATTTCTCTTGCAATTAAAACTGTTATGCCGTCTGAGTTATTCGTGGTTTCTTCATAATCTGATGCATTTGCAAAATCCTTCTATCTATTTCGGATGTCTTTTTAGAAGATTTGTTAGGTGGCATACCCGACAGTTCCATAGAGTCTGTTGTAGGTTTTATTCTAGAAACCCATGTTGATGCATTTGAACTTCTTCCTCCCACTTCAGATGACTTCTAGCTAGAATAGCCACACTAACCATCGTGTTGGGGTACTTTTCTACTCTGACATAACTGTTGCAGCTCCTAGTAAGCCAAGATCATCCTCAGGAAAACCACCCAGTAGTCCAACCCTTAAATCTAGTCACCCAACAGGTGTGTAGAGTTTATAGTGGATCTTATGCCAGGCACCGCCCCAATTTCTAGACGCGCATACAAAATGACCCCACGTGAGTTAGCTGAGCTTAAAATCCAACTTGAAGCTTTGTTGGAAAAAGGCTTCATCCGCCCTAGCTCATCGCCATGGGGTTGCCCCGTTCGGTTCGTAACGAAGAAAGATGGAACAGAAAGGATGTGCGTAGATTATCGCCCACTTAATCTAGCAACGATAAAGAACAAGTACCCACTGCCAGGATCAATGATCTTTATGATCAACTTGCTGGATCCTCTGTCTTCTCCAAAATGGATTTGAGATTAGGCTATCATCAAATCAAAATCAGAAACGAGGACATTCCCAAAACGGCTTTCACTACTCGTTATGGTGTTTACGAGTGTACCGTCATGTCCTTTGGTTTATCCAATGCCCCCGTCACTTGCTCGCGCATGATGAATTCGATCTTCATGGAGTACTTGGATAAATTTGTTGTAGTTTATCTTGATGACATTCTCATCTACTCCAGGAACGAAGAAGAACATGCCGAACATCTTAGGCTGGTATTGATGAAACTTCGAGAGCACCACCTTTATGCCAAGTTCTCTAAGTGTGAATTTTGGCTACCAGAAGTGACCTACTTAGGCCACGTGATTTCTGCAAAAGGCATTACTGTGAATCCCGAGAGAGTTCAGGCCGTCCTTGATTGGACTCCACCTGAATCAGTTAAGCAAGTTAGGAGTTTTCTTGGCTTAGCAAGCTATTGCCGCCACTTCGTTGAGAACTTCTCCAAAGTTGCAAAGCCTCTGACTGAACTCCTCAAGAAAGATAAGAAATTCGAATGGACCCCCAAGTGCGAGGGAAGCTTTCAAGAGCTGAAAGGAAGACTAACTTCTGCACCCGTACTTGCGCCTCCAAACACCAAACAGGATTTCGAGATCTATTGTGACGATTCATGGCAAGGGTTAGGGTGCATACTTATGCAAGATCGACATGTGGTAGCATACCACATGAAGAGAACTACCCTACCCATGATCTTGAACTCGCTGTCGTAGTTCATGACCTGAAAACATGGCGACGTTACCTCCTTGGTAACCATTGCCCGATCTATTCTGATCACCAAAGCCTCAAATACATATTCACCCAGCCAGATCTTAATCTCAGGCAAAGACGCTAGATAGAGTTGATAAAAGATTACGACGTAGGAATTTCTTACACCCCAGGCAAAGCAAATGTCATGGCTTATGCACTAAGTCGTAAGTCGTATTGTAACAACCTCATGTTACAACAATGTCAACCACTTCTTCATGAGGAATTTCGAAAACTCAACCTCGAGATTGTTCCTCATGGCTTTCTTTATACCTTGGTGGAAAAACCAACCCTTGAGGATAAAATCATTGCCGCCCAGAAACGTGATAGTGGTATTCGAGAGATCAAGAAGAACATTGCTAGCGGAGTTGCTAAATGTTTCTCCATAAATGATCAATGTGTCGTTTTCTTTGGCACTCGATTAGTGGTACCACGAAAGCAAAATCTTAGGAGGTTGATTCTTAAGTAAGCTCATGACACTCCCCTTTCGATTCATCCTGGTAGCACAAAGATGTACCGAGACCTACGCCAGAGACTTTGGTGGACTAGGATGAAGCGAAAAATTGCTCAGTTCGTTGCAGAATGTGATGTTTGTCGTCGCATTAAGGCCGAACATCAAAGACCTGCTGGCACTCTTCAACCATTGCCTATTACCGAGTGGAAATGGGACAAAGTCAGTATGGATTTCATCACTGGCTTTCCAAAAACCCAGAAAGGAAATGATGCCATCTTCGTTGTCGTTGATAGACTTTCCAAAGTTGCTCACTACAGATGAACACGAGTGGCGTGGAGCTCGAAACGGAGAGCGCGTGCATCACGATCTCGATCACTAGCAAACCTAGCAGTCATCTGAAGGGCGGGATCCTCTGCAGAGTGATCTGAGTAGAGTCCGGTGTAATATCCCTCTTCTCCTGGAAGTGCAGCAGGGATATAGCGGAAAGAAGTCTCTCTCAGCAAAGTGTGCTCCTCTCTCAGCAGTGTCATACATGAGTATGCAGCATCCTGCACAGCCATGTTCTCGGTAACGCCAATGCCATGTCCAAAGTGGATAGGCTGAGTGACTCCAACGTGGTGCGGGTAGATCCTGACGATGCAGTGGAACTGCGTCTGGTTGAAGTCGTGATACTTCTCCTCGACGGTATACTCAGGGTACCATCGATATCCCACATAGGACATCATCTCGATCAACGTGGCGGGATGGCCACGCACACCGAGGCACCTGGTCAAACGAACAATCTGTCGAGGGGGAAGATCTGCCATCTGAAACAGAAAGGAGTTTGCAAATGCATCAGATTAAGAGATAAACCTGGAATGACTCGGACAGCATAACAGTTGTAATTGTAAGAAATGACAATTTCTTCCAACATGGAAACAGCACTTACATATGATGTAATAAAACAGGGAGCAAACCACTATAACAAACCGATCACAACTTTCCTACGGCTATGAGGAAGCAAACAGCGAGATGTTCTAATCAGACAGAGGAGAGCCTAGTCCTATCTTCCCGTAGAACAAGATGAGGGCGACTCAGAACTCAGAACGAAGGGGGTAAGGAGAAAAAAGAAGCCTTACGTTGTTCCCTTATATACCCAGAGTAACTATATAACTATATCAAGCTAGACTCAACTTCGGCCAAGGCTACTAGTCCTACAGTCAGTCCTGCTCTGATACCAAGTCTGTCGGGACCCAGGGTTAGCGTATGCAAGTACAGTTAAGACATAGTCATATGGAGAGCCGAGAACCGCACCCACTTGTCTAAGCAGACAAGGCCAAGCACTGAACCTTCTCGGAAAGCATCGTACGTGAGGGGCATCCCATCCAGGCCGGATGATCAACTGAGATGGTTCCTCATCGTCCGCACACAAGTCAAATGATATGGGTGGTGAAATCCCATATTCAAAGACAAGTCGCCTCAACCATACTAATGACTATCTCAAAACTCTTACATAGACTTACTCCAGCCCGATCACTTAGTCGGGGTCTAGGGCGGGCTCGATCATACCACAAAGTGTGCACGAGACGGAGTCTCGAGCAATCGCATCGCGATGCCCCAAGCTGCGCACATCTAAGGGCCACTTGGTGTATGAAAGACCGCCAGCCAGAACACAACTAAGGTCTCGAAAACCCATACAAAGACATGCATGTTATAAACATACACACAACACACATGTCTTGTATGAACAGCAGGTACCATTGCAATTCTCTACAAAGTGTACATTTTATTTATAACTCTTATAGAGTGCAAACAGAGATCACATACATGTGATCCAACATTACATTACAAGCGGAAGCAAATTATGTCTGAGTACAGACAAGTTTAACAAATGGCTTAAGAAGCCTTATTTAAACACAAAGCCCTCCACGAGGAAACCAGTCGTCTGACTGGGACTAGACTAGTTGTCTTCAGTCATCCAGCTCGATGAAGAAGCCACCTTCGGGGTCAGTGGCATCATCTAAAACATAGATTAAGCAAACGTGAGTACAAAGTCGTACTCAGCAAGACTTACATAGGAGCTATACTAGTCATGCATATGTATCAAGGTAAAGGGAGGTGGGGTTCATTTGCAGAAGTGCCAGCTTTGACTTGGCTAATCCTGAACTACGAATACCAGACTTTGAGGTAAGAAGCGTACACGAGTCCACTACTTTCTCCAACCAATACACCACTATGGTACCTTCCTCGACTTCCCCACGAGGAAGCACGCCATAGCACTCACACTTATCTTGGTGTATTTTAGAAGTATCCAGTTCAAGTTGTCTAATAATCAAGCTAAGATTTCCAAGCAGTCCATAACCGCGGACGCGGCTATTCGAATAGTTTTGTTAACCTTGCAAGGGTGTACCGCTACACACGCATGATCATCATTTACCGCCTTTGATCTCGACACCATTCAAGGGGTGCCTGCGAGGATGCTCACCACAACTGTTACCTCATAGCCGATCTAGTCCGAGAAAGCCGCCTACTTGGGTTGGTTACCACAATCGTGAACCCGGCCGGTTTACCGAAGTGGACCCAAGTGATGTGTGCGTGGTGCATAAGCCGGTCTCGGATGAGCCGTTCTCTCACTTAGCAACCAGGCCACAGACCTACCAGAACTCCGAACTATTGCGACATCTGGAAATCGAAAGGGATGAGTTAGTAAGTTGAGAGGGGTCAGTGAGCCCAATGTGTGGTTGTACTCTTCATCTTGGATCACCACACAAGAACTCGTACTAGGGCGGTGTTCAACGAGACAACCCACCGTGTACTCCTACACAACCTTTCATCGTTCACCTTGTATTAGGGTCGATTCACCAACACTTTTCTACCATCATCAACATGATCATTCCCATCCCGACTCACATCACAGTAACAACATGGTATCATACTAAGCATGCAATAAGCGATAACATTTGCAGGGGCCACATGATATCAACCAACTCCTATATTTGCTAGGATTGTGGTTTGCTTACTACTGTGACAAAATGATAGGTCATGCAAAGGAATGGGTTCATCTATGCGGTAGAAATGAAGCATGATGATCATCCTAAACAATGCATAAGCGAGACATGAGAGGGAAGTGGGATTTTTTCGACATGATCAATGGGGGTTTGCTTGCCTTGCTGACGAGGTTCGGGTTCGGGGTCTTCAACGTAGGGGTGACCTCGGGCTCCGGCTCCACGTCTATCAGCAATATGACAATCATAGGATCAACATACTGTTCAATGCACAATCACATGAATAAGATTGAAAGGGTGATGTTCATGGTACTGATGTGTTGAGCATTCCATTTAAATGGAGTATATTGCAAATTGAATTGCAAATTCAAACTCCACATTTGAATTCAAATTAACCAAGTTGTATATGACATAGTTTGATCATTTTGAATTATCTTCAAATGTATAAGATATGCCTCTGATGTGTGATTGAAATGTAGCATGTTGCCATGGTTCAAGTTGCAAAAATATTTGATTTGAATTTGATTTAATTCCATTTAAATCAAATAGCAAATTCTACTGATCACATTTTAAATTCAACTCAAACAGAGTCGAAAGTTGCATATTTGGAAAGATAATTTTCTCCTGATCATTTTTCATATATTATTTTTCCAATTTGGAGTTAATATGAATTTTCTATGAATTTCCAAAGTTTGGGGTATTTTCTGGAATTTCTGGAATTCTTTTAATTCATTTTGATTTTCTGGAAATTCATAAAATGATTTATTGCGTCAGCTGACATGTGGGTCCAGGGTGTCAGTGACTGGGTTAACTTAACCCGTGGGTTAAATTAATCCAGTGGCTTAATTAAGCCACTGGGCCCACTGGTCAGTGACCTAGGGGTCATTAGCCGAGTAATTAACAGGGGGGGTTTGGCTAACTCGCCGGCGGCTAAACGCCGGCGACTGGAGTCACGGCGGCGCTGCACGGGAATGCGAATCCGGCCACGGGAGGGGAAACGGAGGGCACCGGCTTGCTCCTGGAGGTCGCCCGCGTCTTCTGGAGGCAACATGGGGTCACGGGGTGCTCGGAATCGACGACGGCGACGACTCCGGCGGAAACAGAGAACCGGCGAGGTCGTAGTCGAGGCTAGGGGGCACGGATTGGGCTGAGCTCGTGTGCGTTCGAAAGCTAGAGTCACTGGGAGTCAAACGCGCGCGCTGGACGCGATGATGGGGCACAGGGGCGACCTCATCGTCGTCCATGGCGGCGACGTGCTTCGGCATCCATGGCGAAAACGGATAGAGAGGTCGCGGGGTGCTGGAAGCTTAGGGGAAACCGAGTACCCCATCTTCCTCCAAATGACTTCTGAATCTCGGGACGAGATTGTTTTGAATGGGTCCAGTTGTCAGAACCCTCTGTTAGGTATGTGCTAGGAACAAGCCTCACCTTGCATTCATGTCAAAAAATTCAAATCAAATTGAAATGGGAGAGAGAACACCCCCTAGATGATTTAATCTCAAATGGCCATTTTAAAAGTTACTCCAAAAAATGCTTTTGCATTTTTGACAACTCCCATAAATGAGTGTGGTCACATATCAAGTGATGTGGAACCAATCCCATGCTCGTGGATTTTTCAAATATTCAAACAGGAGCATGGAATTAAATAAATACCCCTATTTGAATTTGAATTCAATTATTTTGAATTAAAAAAATGTTAAAACTCTAAATATGACTAGCTACTGGTCATGTAACACCATATAAATGATTTGAGAATTTATAAAATTGTCTAGCTATTTTATTTTAGCAAGACAAAACAAATAACAGAAAAGAAAACAAAAAAATAGAAAAGGGCTTGCCTGTGCTTCTGGCCCAAGTCATCGCACCCCGGCCCAAGCCTACCTCCCAGCCTTGTCGTCTTCCCCAGGACGATGGGCACGCTGGTGCATGGAGACCATGCCAACGCCGCCGACGACGCCACGGACACGCAGCTGCCTCCCTTCTCTTCTCCTTGCGCCAAGACGACGCTCTGGAAGATCTTCATCTATCCCCCCTGGGAGCCGTCCCCCTTTCTCTCTCGCTCGATTTCGTCGCCACCCGAGAGCCGCCATGGATCACGCCGCCGTCATCACGTGGCCATCGCCGTCCAGGAGCCGCGCAACCCTGTCCATCATCTCCGCCACCGTCGGCTATGCCGAGCTGCAGAAGGAATCGACCGAAGACGCCGTGTAGCCAACGCCAGCTTCATCGTCTTCATCTCCGGCTGCCGCAAATCTTCCCCGATTTCGGCCACACCTATGCTCCCCAAGCCTGCCGTCTGCACCATTAGAATCACGGTGAGCTGCTCGCCATTTTCCCTAACCCCACAACGCCTAGCTCCTCATCTACCTCAATCCTCCATGGGAGCCGAGCCCAGCCTCCGCCATGGACGAGCCCGAGCTCGCTCCCGTGCTCCTCTTCCTGCACCGTGTTGTCCTTCGTCTTCGCCTTGCTTGTACGCTTCCAACGAGCCCACTGCTGCTTCTTCCCGCGCTCTAATACGATGACTGCATCGAGCAAGTGGCTCCCCCGCCGCTAGGGCTCGTCGCCGACATGACTACGATGCACCCCAGCACCCGTAGCTTGGCCCATTCGAAGCGCGACGTCAAGAGCTTCATTTTGGTGGTCGAAGCGCTTCAAACGGGCCACTGTGCCACCGTCATTGCGGACACCACCGTCTCGGGAGGTCGACGGAGCCTCGCCGCCAGCGAGGTGACATGACTGTGGTTAATTAACCACTAACCATCCCCACCAAGCCACTGATAGCTGGGTCCCAGCCCCCTAACCCCCCTCTCTGTTTAATTAAACAGAGGGATTAACCCACTGCCACGGAGAGACCTGGCCCACAGGTCAAAGCCCCCCCCTGACGTCACCCTTGCGCAAGCATGACGGAATAAAAGCCTTTCTATTTAAAAGGAAATCCATAAAAGGCAGAAAATGAATTAAAATTTGGAAAATCATAACTAATTCATTTTAACTCCAAATTGGACATATAATATATGTAAAATTATCAGAAAAATGAAAGGATTCTGAATATGAACTTTGTTTTAATAATTGACCATTTTAAAGTTGTGGGACAGAAGAAAATGTGCATATGAACCCTTTTAAATTCAAATGTGGAGTTTGAATTTGCAACTCAAATGCAATACACTTCATTTAAATGGAATGATCAACACATCAGTACCATGAACATCACCTTATACCATTGATCATGTGTTTGTGCATTGTACCTTATGTTGATAACTTTGTTTGCATTGTTTGCTATCGAATAGAGGTGAAGCCGGAACCCGAGATCACCCCCTCCGTTGAAGATACCCTATACGACCCTCGTCAGCAAGGCAAGCAAAACTCCATTGATCATGTCGATAAAATCCCACTTCCATCTCAGACTCGCTTATGCATTCTGTAGGATGATTACCATGATACGTTTCTACCGCAAAGATGAACCCATTCCTTTGCATGACCTATCATTTTGTCACAGTAGTAAGCAAACCACAATCCTAGTAGATGTAGGAGTTGATTGATATCATGTGGCCCCTGCAAATATTACTGCTTATTGGATGCCTAGAGTGATATAATGTTGATGCTGTTATGTTAGTCGGGATGTGTAACAGCCCAGATTTCACAAAAATTAAAAATTTTGTCTTCGGTGTGAATTGTTTGATTGTCTGATTTGTTTGCGGTGTTTGCATCCCCGATTTATCGATCGACGATTATTCCCCCCCCCCCTCTTATCTCGTACCGGACGGAGACCGACCCTTGCCACCCTGACACTCGACCTTTGCGACACCGGGTTTGACCCGATCATCGTCGCGAAAACCGCACGAGACCAGTCGCAGCCAACGGAACGAAAAACCTCGTTTAATAATTAAACGGGTTATTTATAGCGCACCGGAAAGTGTTCTGGGAATGGTTCCAGCGTGAGGTGAACGCCACCGGCTCGACGCGCTGATCGCGCAGTTCGAAGTTTTACCCGAATCGGAGGTTCTGCGGACCCCCGGCGGTCAGAAACGTGAACACCGCGCGCGCGAGAGAAAAACCGGGGATGTTTTTGCAAACTGCCAGCCACCTGGGCTATATAAAGACCACCACACTCGCACCCCTTTCTAGGGTTTCCCTAGCCACAAAATTGCAGCCACCCCCCTCTAAAAATCCCCAAATTTGCCCAATAGCCCCAATTTTCGTCCAAACCCTAGCCCCATCTGATCTGGACCGTCAGATCCGGAGATCCGACGGCTCAGATCGCACCACCTCGTCCCCCATCTCTCCTCTCTCCTCTAGCCCGAGCACCTCCACCGCGCGCCGCCGCCTCCAACTGCTCCGGCGACCAGCCGCACTCCGGCGAGCCCAGCCACCGCGCGCCACGCCCGTGGCCTCCCTCTCCTCCCTCCTCTCCTTCCCTGCGCCTCCTCCTCTTCCTCTCTCACCCCGCATCTCCCCTCCTCCTCTCTAGGACCGACGCCGACTCGCCATGGCATGACGAGATGGAGCTCGCCGCGCTGCCCCTGGAAGACTCCGACCTCGCCAGCTTCTGGATCGGGCCGCCGCGCCACTGGATCCGGCCGTCGCGTCCCCTCGCCCGTCGTCCCTCCTTGGCTCCTCGCCGGCATCCGGCCGGGTGGCGCCACCGCTGTCGGGAGGAGTGAGCCTCCGTGGCCGCTCGCGAGAGGCCGCCGCTGCTATGCGCCGGCGCAGCCCATGGCCCAGCCGAGCGCCCCACGGCCCGAACCGCCTCGCCAGCCCAAGCCGCCTTCTCTGCTTCAGTGGCCCACGACCCGCAAGTTGAGCAGCCCCCTTTTCTTTTTTTTCTTTTTTTTTCTGTTACGGTAGTGGGCTCAGCCCAGCACTGGTTAGGCCCGTAGTAGCCAGTTTCGGCCCGATAGATGTTTTTTTTTCTTTTCTAGTTTATTTAATTGCAGATTTTGTTAGTATCTTGCGATGCCTGTATCTTGTAGACCGTAGCTCGGATCGCGACGCTTTAAACATGAAAGTTGCTTAAAATTTTGTTTAGTTTAATAAAATGTGCTCCTTTTCCATGTTTGACTTTGTTTACCTGCTGTTTACCTGATAATTACAATCTTCCCACTGTAACTTGTTTATTTAATAACTTTTTAACCGTTGCTCCGTTTAAAATGTTCTTTATATGTAACTTGACTAGAATTGTGTGTAGATTGTGTTTATGCTATTGTTTTCTGCTGTTAACAAATATAAAATATTTTTTAGGGTAAAACAGTACCAAACGTTATAATTTTCGTGGGGTAAATAGTGATAAGCATGCTTAGGAGTTTTACCCCATTTAACTTGACTAGCATAGATAGTTTACCTTATGCTTCACCTCTTGCCATGCTTGTGTGATATGCCATGCTTGAGTGAGATGCCATGTTAACAACCTTGCTCACCTTGAGTAGCTAAACAACTTGAACGAATATAAAGGTGCGGTATCGTCGCGTGTGACGAGTACTCCACTTAACCTGTTAGAAACCGCTCTCGAGTGTTGCCTTCTTGTTGATGCTTGCTCGTGTTTGCTTTGTAGTAATAGATGCTTTCTCGTTGATTGCTTCCAGTGTTTTCCCTCTTGTGTGCTTCCGCGGGTACCTCTCGGAGGCGATGCGAGCTTGCGATCAACTACACCTTCGAAACCCGACTTATCAACAGGAAAGGACTATACATTACTTATGATCCATTCTATTTCAACCAGCGGTTTGCATGCTAGTCTAGGATAGGTTCAATGTTTGATCCTACCACATGTTTACAACCTCTTTCAAACCGATACAGCCATGTCCCCTCCCAGCAAACCATGTACTGATATGTTACTATTGCTCGTTGCTCAGCCCCTGCTTAGTATGCATGCTTAGGATGCTACGATGTTACCCTGTTACTCCTTGGTTTGGGATATCACATTATTATTATTGTTGTTGATGATATGATTATTATAATGTTGACTGTAATCGACGAAGGATGGAAGGTCTCGGCTATCCCGCCACGACGCTTTGTTCCATTCGAGTCACCTAGGACCCGAGTTCTGGGTATTGTCTCTCTTGACGAGCGTGCCTAACCGCGTGTGGGATTTTATGGGGTCCCCTTTTCTTACCTACCTACCTGCAAACATTTCTAGTGGTGGCCCAAGCTGATTTACCATTTGAAACCGTGTGTGTGCTGGTCGGCCGCCAGTAGTTTTCAAACCAACCTGGACCAGTGAGGACATAGTTCCCTTGCTGGCCCACCTTGTTCGGCTGAGGACCCGGTTTCCCATGTGTGATCAACAAGTGGTACAGACTGATTCGAGAGCGCGGCCGGCTTTTGAGTTGGATAACGACTCACCGGGGGCCACCCGGATTTGTTCGATGTTAGTTGGAGGGACCTGTCGTTTCGGATCTCTCGGAACTAAATCATAAAATGGTTGCCTATAATGGTAGCAACTGAGAGAGATGGGAGTGCGTGCGGAGCCTTGTAATGGGCAGTTGGTACACCCCTGCAGGGTTAAATCTTTTCGAGAAGCCGTGTCCACGGTTATGGACGACTCGAGACTTACTCCTTGTTCATAGACAACAACAACTGAGATAATCTTAATATAACTTGATCAACGTGTGTGTGTGCCTTGACTGCTTCTTCTTCGTCGGGATGCGAAGATGAGGACAAGGATAGGATAGGTGTTATGTTTGCATAAGTAGTTGATAGCAAGACTTGTTGGAGGAGATTCCTCATCGAATGCTTGGCTTCTTATCTTACTCTCTAGATCGTTAGCCACTTCATAATGCTAGTGCGCCAGCAACCTCTCCACTTACCCCTTCCTTACCATAAACTACTAGTTGTCCTAGAATGACGAGTGATGAAGTCCTTGCTGGGTCAGTTGACCACTACAGTTGGATGCTGAGTACTTCCGTACTCATGATACTACCCCCAGACTCTTTTCAAGGTTCTTGATTAACAACAGGTATGGTGATCGACGTTTCACGTGTATACTCGACGACGACTAGTTAGGCGGATCCCGGCGGAGGGCCTGGACCCGTGTGGTTATGGGGATCGATGATTTTCACTTTGCCACTAGGCATTTGCTTGTAGTCTGTACCCAGACATGTATCTTCCGTTGTTGTATTTTATTTGAGGCAATTGTATGCCTATTGTATGAGATGTTGTATCCTTGTATCTGTAATGTTGTGATATCATGTTGGAAATCCGGGGCGTATGACTTTTTCATATGTCGCGGTGGGACCGATATGTGCTTCGTCCCCGGATCTGGATGGAAACATCGAGATCTGGAACAGTACCGCATATCGGGCCTTACAGGATGGTAGTGATCATGTTGTTGATGGTGGAAATGTGTTGGTGAACTTGACCTAAACAAGGCGAACGATGAGAGGCTGTGTAGGAGTAACAGTGGTTGTCTCGTTGAACACCGCCTTACGCCCAAGTTCTTGTGTGGTGATCCAAGACAAAGAGTACTACCACATTTTGGGCAAACGGATCCCCGCTCAACCTACTAACTCACCCCTTCTCATTTAAATGAGTCGCAGTAGTTCGGAGTTCTGGTAGGTCTATGGCCTGGTTGCGAAGTGAGAGAAAGGCTCAGCCGAGACCGGCTTATGCACCACACACACATCTTCTGGGACCACTTCGGTAAACCGGACGGGTTACGAATGTGGAAACCATCCTAGATAGGCGTCTTCATTGAACATTAGTTGACTGTGAGGTAAAAGTTATTGAGATTGTCCTCACCGACACCCGCTTGAAGGGTGACGAGATCCCAGTGCTAACTGATAGTTTCATGTGTGTAGCAGTACACCCCTGCAGGGTTAACAAAATTATTCGAATAGCCGCGTCCGCGGTTATGGACTACTTGCCTAACTATGCTTGATTATTAGACAACATCAATGGAAACTCTAAAACTTCCCAAGATAAGTGTGAGTGCTATGGTTTGCTTTCTCGTGGGAAGTCGAGGAAGGATCCATAGTGGTGTATTCTTTGGGAGACTTGGATAGATGGACTCGTGTACGCTTCTTACCTCATTCTAGTATTCGCAGTACAACACTAGCCAAGTCAAAGCTAGCACTTCTGCATTGAAACCCTACCTCCCTTTGCCTTGATACTTGATCATGAGTAGTATAGTTCCTACGTAATTCTTGCTTAGTACGACTTTGTACTCACGTTTGCATATTTACGTTTTTAGATGAATCCACTGACCCCGATGGTGGCTTCTTCTTGGAGATCGACGACTGAACAAGCTAGTGTAGTCCCAGACAGAGGTCTGGTCCCTCGTGTAAGGACATGTTTATAAATAAGGCTTCTCTAAGCCATTTGTTAAACTTGTCTGTACTCAGACCTAAGTTTCTTCCGCTTGAATAATGCAATGTCGAATCATAGTCTTGTGATCTCTGTGTGTACTCTATATATAAGTCAATATAGTTGTAAACTTTGTAGAGTTCATGCAATGTGTACCTGCTGTTTACACTGGACATGTATTCTGCGTGTATGATTATAACGTGCATGTCTTAGTGTGGGGCTCGATAGCTTAGTTGTGTTCTTGCTGGCGGTCTTTCATACACCAAGTGGCCCTTATATGTGCGCATCTAAGGGCATCGCGATGCGATTGCTCGTGACTCTGTCACGTGGCACACTTTGTTGTATGATTGAGCCAGCCCGAGATCCCAACTAGGTGATCGGGCTAGAGTCTGTTTATGTAAGTGTTATAATTCAATCGATAATATGGTTGAGGCGACTTGTCTATGAGTATGGGATTTCACCACCCATTATCATTTAGACTTGTGAACGGACGATGAGGACCCATCTCAGTTGATCATCTGGCCTGGATAGGATGCCCGTCACGTTCGATGCTTTCCGAGAGTGTTATGTTCTTGGCCTTGTCTGCTTAGACAAGTGGGTACGGCTCTCGTCTCTCCATACGATTGACTTGTGACAGGAATTACATATGCATATTCCGGGTCCCGAAAGATGCCTTCCTACGAAAATCTTGAGCAAGTAGAGGAGGAAGAAGGATGAGAAGAGAATGTGAAAAGTAGATCCTATTTATGGGGACCCTGATTCAACTAACATTGCAAAAAACCCGCATTATGAATAAATGGGAGCTCCTCGATCCTCATGCATGATGAGACAGAGAAGTGAGGGCGACACCTCGATTTTGGTGTGAGGAAAAAGATTGCATGCAAGATTTTATGGATATAACCGTTAGGAATCAAGCGACACGTCTACTCTCGGGATGTCCCTTGACTCATTTTTCCGGCTCGATGAAGCATTTCATTCTTGAGGAGAAGATTGCTCTAAAGCCAGCTTTACACCAATCTTGGGGGCTACTATCGAGGGGATAATTCACAGACCCGGAAGTGTTAGCAAGAAGGCCTCCATAACCAAGACAAAGAGTGAGTCACTCTATGGTCCGGCTCGTCGAAGAGCAGGCCCAGAAGATGGTTCAGCCTACGAGCTGACCGACTTACAAGATGAAGACCCACGCCAGAAGGAAGGAGTCCAAGCTACCTTGAAGAACAAGACAAATCATCAAAGGGATAGAATAGGACTCCACCTAGTTTGATAGTCGGTTTCCTTGAAAAACCCTAGGACTCGGCGTATATATAAGCCGAGGCCTTCGGACGTCCAAAAGGCGAATCAATCTAGCATAGTTCTTGAGGCACCGGCGATACCTAGCACCCTTGTAATCGAGATCTCCCACATATAATACAAGAAAAGAAGCAGTAGGTCTTTACCTCATCAAGGGGTCGAACCTGGGTAAATCCCTGTGTTTCTCTCGTTCTTATCTAAGGATCGACACTGCACCGATCGAATCTCCCTCCTTACGCACTTGTAGCTAAGTCCCACAATGAAGATCTCTATGAGGACATCTGACGTGATTTTCCCACGACAAGCGTACCCGCCCAAGAAGTCAACCTAGGCACCCCCGGAAGCATACCGCAGCATGGACTAAGGAACGGAGGAAGCAATCCCGTGAGTGCGCAAGAGTGAGCACTCATCCCTGGAACCGGAGGAAGCAATGCTGCCAGTGCCCTATCTAGAAGCAACATATGAAGAAGCAATCCATCAGATGACCAACCTGAAAGAAGTAGACGTGCCGGAAAGACAAACGCAGTTGCGGAAAATAAAAGAAAACTTTCACAGAAACAATCGCCCTGTCCAAAGAAGCAATGCATTGAGTGAAAATTGTTGTAATCAATGGTAGCCTCTTACCCCGAGATGTTCCATGCGACGAACACATGATGTACAACAAAATGTCCAGGGATTTCGCTGAAGAAAACAGACGAATGCGACCTCATCAGCACAACTAGAAGAATGATGGTGAGTCATGGACGAGTCAAGCGCCAGGCGCCAGGCACTTTCAGATGAATCTTCTGGGTGAAAGTCACCTCATCAGCACAAGTCACGATCCAACAACATGATGCGAAAAGACAAGGACACAGTCACTCGAAACCTCAATGACACCTTCCAACTTGAAGAACAGGACCACAAAGATGTAGAACAGCTAACCCGAGCCGAAGCACTAGTCGCTGCAAAGACTTATATCCCATTGTGCACGGATAGGGGAGAAAGAGGAAGCACACCGTAATACATCACGGGCTCTCAAGCTCATGAGTGCAGCACTCGCCGTCTCCGCGACCAAGAAGGGTCTCGCAAGGCACATGACCCGAGCAAAATCACAAGGAGGAGATCCAAGCTCACCCGATGACAACGACGATGAAGAGGGCGGCCAACGCCGCAGTCATGACCACGAAGGTTACGCTAAAAATCGCAGTCGGGACGATCGCAAAAAAGACCGAAGGGGAGACGACCGACGACGTGATGCCCGCAACGATATCACCCAAAACAAAGATAACAAGGGACGCCGCACATGAGCGGCTCGTGAAGAATATTCAGATGCCACAGGCTCGGTTGAGGATTCCGACCCAAGTGGAGCACTCTGTTTCACACGGGAAATACGGGAAGATCGAATGCCTAACGGATTCAACCTAACCTCTGCAACCCCCAAGTACGACGGACTCGAAGAACCAGAAGGTTGGCTTGACGACTAACTACAGGCAGGAAAATTTTAGAGAGGGTCCAATTCCAACACTACAATTCTCCATTATATCTAGTTGATTCTCACCAGGTCAGCAAGACATTGGCTGAGAAATCTGCCGCGCGGGTCCATCAGCTCATGGAGACAGGTCTAGTCGTCCTTCATAGAAAACTTCAAATCGACATACAAACGGACTGCCTTACTCGAAGAACTACGAGCATGCAAGCAAGGCACCCGGGAGTCTTTACGCAGTTATATCCAGAGGTGGACCATACTAAAGATCTCTACAGAAGACATATTAGACAAAAGCTCTATCAATGCATTCCGAAGAGGGCTCCAGCGCATAAACTTCAAGGAACAGTTGGGACAACTCAAGGTCCAAACCCTCGCTCACCTATTGGAACACGCCAATAATTGGGCAGACGGACAAGACTCCATACGCAACGAAGAAGACAGCTCATCCACCCGAGACGTTCGCGACTACGACTAGTATGGAGACGACAGAAACTTCGACTGAAGAAGAAAAAGACCAAGACGAAACTTCTACAACGATCGAGGGGTCGAGATGGTTGCGGCTTGTTGCCTAGATGACAAGCACGACAGACGTCACAATGGCAAACGACCACCAAGGAGGGACAGCCACTACTGCAAAATATCCTATAGCCACCAGCACATTAGTGACGGACAAAAATATGCACGTCACTAGCAACATGTATCAGCGACGGGCGGTAATACGTCCGTCACTGGTAAAGTTTGGCAGGTGGCTATAGAATATACTAGTGACGGTCGAGTATGCTCGCCCGTCACTGGTAAGTTTTATATAATACTAGTGACGGGTCTATAATTTTTCCCGTCATTAGTGTTACTATTACCCGTGACAGGCTGTTTTATATAACCGTCGCTGATATAATAATTATATTTGTAAGTGGGATTGTGAAATCTAGGGCATGTTTGGTTTCAAGAATGCAGTGGAATGGCATGTAGTTACTTCATTATAGTACAACTAAATGTTGATCACGGCGGATGAAAGGATTTCAGCACAAGCATGTCAGATATTTTACTAGCTCAGTCATGCCTACGAAAAGATAAATTAAACTGTATCTCTTCTAGCTCAGCCATGCCTACGTATGTTATGCCACATTTTTTACGCCTCAAATTTACAGCCCATCAGCTCAACGTTGGATCAGACCCATTCTTAGGTCTGATTCTGGCATACGGAACCCACTAGTTCCCATGGATCCCTAAAAAAACTCGTTCCCAGGGTACGGTTCCTTCTTCGCGTCGCCGCCCCTCATCTTGCCCCCTCCCTCAGGTCGCGTCGCCGCCCCTCGTCTCGCCCCCTCACCCGGCCACTCTCCGGCGCCGCCGCTCCCTCGCCTCCCTCCCCCGTCTCGCCTCTCCCGCTCCAGCACGGCTTGGCCTGCTCACCATCCCTCTATCTCTTGATCTTCAGGGATCTTGCAGCAGCGGCAACGAGGCTTCAACGGCGCGGCAGCATAAGAGGGAACGAGGTTACTAGTGTCGCGGCTACAGGGTTCCTCCTGCTCGTCCTGCTGACCATCTCTTTCTCGATCTGAAGGTAAGCTCTTTTCCTCTTTATCTATGTGCATCTGCTATGTGGTCAGGGGCGGAGGACCCCGTAGGGAAGGTTCATCTCCTTGACGAGGCTAACAGATTTGTGGTGCTATTTTGGTTGGAAAAGCGGGTGACCAGGTGCTCGTCAGTAGAGTTTGGAGGAAGAGGAACTACTGAAATACTCCAGTTTGGAGCAGAGCAGAAGAATAACGAAGCCGTTGTAAAAACTTGTGGTGGAGAAGTGATGTCACTAGTTACTTGGCTAGATAAACGCCTACTTGTACCAAACATATTATTAGGTGGACAAAAAGTGGATGTGATTTGAGTTTGATTTAGTGATAGGGGGGCCGGGATTTAATGGAAACTGAGATTGACCTTATTATTGCAAAAAAAATGAGACCAATCCAAGGCTAACCTTGTTGGCTTTTTTTATAGAAGAAAACTCCGTGAGCACCGCGGGAGAGCCAAGGCTCGAACCAGGGTGGGCTGATGAGATTTTGAATTTCAGTATTTTTTATAGAAGAAAACTCCGTGAGCACCGCGGGAGAGCCAAGGCTCGAACCAGGGTGGGCTGATGAGATTTTGAATTTCAGTATTCCAAACAATACATTCCTCTATTTTTTACATGAATTCCTATTACCGTGTTTTCCCTTTATTTTCCTATCATGTATTTCAAATGAGGCCTTAGTGTGTACGGAGTATATATTACTTTGATTTTGTATCATACTACTGTACCATTACATGGTAAGTCCGCCCCACCGTTATTTTTTTCGTCCTCCACCACTGTATGTTGAGATGATATTAGATGGCATTTGTGGTTGTTTTTTTATTAAATCTTGTTGCCTTATGTTGTTCAAATTGGTGTGATAGTTTGCAGGAATTGCATTGTCAGAGATCACTCTGCTCACAATGTTGTTGCTGCATGTAGGATGACAAGATGAGATGCACCTGCACCTCCAAGAGATAGAGGTCCCATGAATGGGTACTTGCTCTGTAGCTGCTGCCTAGATGAAGCATCATATACTAGGTAGGTAATCTCGTCAGTCTCTTCGATCTTTTTCTTTTGTATGCATGCTTTCTCAATGCGGACATTCATTCCCCTCTTGCCAAGCGATAGGAGTAGGTGCTTTGGGAAGTGAAGAAATTTTTCTAGGAAAATTTGTTGTTTCTCCTGACAACACACGCGAGAACACATGTTTTTCCTCAACTCTTGATATTTAACACTTCTTGTACGCGATGCCATGATTTGTTACTAGCTTAGCTTACACTCCACACTCTTGCTTCTCTGGCCTTCCAAGTTAAGCTGCAGTTAGTATGTATTTTGGTAGTAACATTATTAAATGCATAATCGCAATTTTCTTGTTCAATCTTCACAATGCAAAATTTCAAATTAAGTTACATTTTTTGGTCTGACATGCATCACATACTACATCAGGCATGTCGTTGAAATTTTTGAATGTTTGCAGGTATTTGAGCCACCCATCCCTTTGGACAGAACTATTTAAGATATAATTTTAGTTTTTGTAATCTATAATACCTAAATAGTTCATCCCCACTAACTTTTCTATCTTGACATGCAAGCTATCCACATCATCAAGTAGGTCCACCATGCAAAAACTAATTTCCACCAACTCTTCATGCACATGCACATGCTCCCATTAATTCCCCATGCATGACAAATAAATATTTAAAAAAATTATGCATCAAGCTCCATGATTTATAAACGATTTTTGTATAGAAAATAAAATTATAAGTTACCTTGCATGTTATTTTTCTATTCGACAAATTTTCTACGAATACACATCTGTAGTTTCTATCATTGTCCAACTCTTCATGCACATGCTCCCATTTAATTCTCCATGCATCACAAAACGATATTTTAAAAAAATTATGCACTTAGCTCCACAATTTATAAATGATTTATTTATAGAAAATCTAATTATAAGTTACCTCGCATGTTATTTTTCTATGCGACAAATTTTCTATGAATGCGTATCTTTAGTTGCTATCATTTTTTTAGCTTTAATCAATGGTGGAGATGTTTCCACTGTCTCTACTCAACTTCTTTTCGTCTCTTATCATCTCACAGATATATTGTGAAGGTAATAGATTAACAAAGCAAAAAATCACACATATTTTTGGATTTTCATCAAATTATCTTAAATTTGTATTCTAAACAATATTTTTCAAATATATATATATATATAATCAAGTAATAATATGTTTCATAATTTTTACATGTTTTAAAACATTAAAGTATTTGTTAATAGTTCCCGCAGCAACGCGCGGGGTATCATCTAGTTATAGACAACAACTGAGACCTTCCAAATGGAGAACAAATCTAGGAAGTAATTTATTAGCAATGTCGTATCATAAGTTATCTATCATTTATTTCTAGATATTTGGAACAGTAGCAACATAGATGACCAATCGTTTGACAATCATCAGAACAAGAGTTTTAGCTAACTGTTTAGGACAATGATCTGGTATGTAAGTCTATTACCCTTGATACTTCAAAATCAGAGAAGCTATTTAGGATAAATAATTGTAAAGAAACTTGTAGCTAAATGGATTTTAATTTGTCATGTACACTGACGTCCAAGTTACTGCTAGTATACGTATTCATATACTTCATACTTGTATCATTTTCATAATTTTAGGTGACTAGACGTCCGGACTGAAGTCTAGGAGCAAGCTGGTAATACTCTGTTGTTGGCTTCTCCCAGCGTTCGGATGTGATGGCACTAATGCAACTGAAGATTTTTTTTTGGAATGCCACTCACATAGTAGTTATTATAAACTATTGTGCATTTGACTTTTCTTTTGGCAACTCTTTCTAACTCGCGATTTATGAATTAATTAGTATGTCTTTTGGATTGCCCAAATATTGTGAAGTTTTGTGTTAGCTGCTATGTTAAGTTGACATTTTTAAGGAAATTCGAGATCTAATACATTGGTTTAATTTGTTACCAATGAGTGTTGGTGATATTATTATATTATCGATGTGCAAATGCAATATTTTTTAATTTCAAAAATGTATACTAGTGACGGGCAAACTGCCAAACTAGCAAATTATCCGTCATTGCTAATAATGTAGAATCACTAATGTGAAAACTAACTAGTGACGGGCACAAATAAATGACCGTCACTAGTGAACAAATACTAGTGACGGGCGCCTTACCCGTCACTAGTAGGCCTTTTGGGCCCGTCACTGGTAGGCTATTCTGCAATAGTGAGCAGGGACGGCTCGCCAAACAACCAAAAGCGCAAGTGGCGGCCTCGACAACCACACGACGACAACCGAGCCTCCCAATCGGTAAAGGACCAGCTTCACAAACCGTGCCAGCTCCTCGAATAGAAGTACAAGCACATGGAACTAGGTTTGGTACACACATTACGAAACTGCAGGCGCTTCAACCAACTCTTTGAAGAATACGATCGAAGTACACTACTGATGGTACGAGAGATGATAATGGTTTCTCGCCCTTCGTTGGTTACCCCTAGTGGAAGGTTGAGATGTAGATAGCGACAAATTTCCCTTGGTGAAGATACCAAGGTTTGTCTCCGTAGAACTCCGAAGCTGACAAGTAGCTGATAACGTGAACAATGGTGCCGTTCACAACCGAGGTTGCTTACTTTACCTGGACCTGCACACACAACAAGTAACTTTGCTCCCAACGAAGTTCAGAGAGGTTGTCAATCTCTCCGGCCTTGTTGTTTACAAATGATCAAACGAAAGGGATAATGATAGTAGTGATAATGACAGAAACTAAATGTAAAAGCAATAAATAAAGTGGAGGTGTAAACAATGGTGGAAATGTGGACGTGGGTCCATAATGTTCACTAGTGATGTCTCTCTCCCAAAAGAAGATAAAACAGCTAAGCTGGATGAACAAATTACAGCTGGGCTATTGAAAAAATTATAAACGCATCGCAATGCTAACTATGCTACCTGAAAGTAACAGGCTCAAAAGTATGGGCAGTACGCCAAGAAAAGTAGATCGAAATCTATCTACATCTACTCACTAATCATCCACCTTGAGATATCTATCCAGAACATCTCGCTCGTACTAAGTTGCAAGCCCCACCCAAAGTGTAAACTCAAAGCAACAAACAATTGCATTAACGATCTATGCTTAAGGTAAACAATCCTTGCAACCGCGGTTACAAGCACCATTGTTTTCTCTCTGGTGGCAATAACACATTCCCTAGTCTCATGTTTCTGCCACTCAAGCTAGACATCGTGGGGCATGAATCCACAATCATGCATAACGCTCCCTCTTGGAGTTACTATCTACTACTTGGCCAAAGCAATAAAAAGCAATGAAGAACATGCAAGAATTACTCTAGAACAAAATATAAAAGGTAAACCAAATATATAACTCATCACGATCTGAACATAATCTCATAATCCATCAGATCCCAGCAAACACAGCATAGCAACAACAGGAAAATTACATAGGTGCCTTGATCATGTAGGGAAGCTCACAAGGATTAACATTGAAGAACTAGATTGGAGAGAAGACATCACCATAGCTACTGGTCATGGACCCATGGTCCAAGGGGGACTACTCACGTCACATCCGGGAAGTGTCCATGGTGGTGGAGAAGCTCCCGGAGGTCAATCCTCCTTTTGGCAGGGTGCCGGGAAGAGGTCTTCTGGTGCTCCCAATCTTGGAAGCGCAGCAGCGACGGAATAGAAGGGTATTTTGCGATGCGGAGTTCTCCTCGAGGGTTTCTAGGACAAAGAGGTAATATAGGCCAGGGGCCACCTGGGCTCCCAGGCGCCCTCGTGGCGCGGATAGGGGTTGGGCCGCGCCACCTGGCCACCTGGGCGCCAGGTGGGGCCCCCCTGGCGCTCCTTCGGGGTTCCGGAAGCTTCCGTCTCATAGATTTTTACTCTGATTTTTCTGCAATTTTTGGAGCAATTTAAGTTGGGGAAAAATCAATGCAACTAAAAGAAATCAGCAGACAGAAAGTGGGACTAGGTGCACTGAGTTAGTAGGTTAGTCCAAATATGTGTAAAATGATATAAAAGTGTAGCAAAACATGTAGCAATGTCACATAAAAGTGCATGGAACAAGCAGAAATTATAGATACGTTTGGGACGTATCAACATCTCGAAGCTTAATTCCTGCTCGTCCTCGAATAGGTAAATGATAACACAGATAATTTTTGTGGTGACATGGTAACACACATACAAGAACTTCAAAGTAAAGAAATTAAGATATGCAATTCAAGCCAAGATAATAACAAGCAAGAGTCTTAATATTTATTATAGCAAAGCATGAACATAAAGGTGCAAGACCTCTCGCTTTCCGTGACTCGAATGTCTTCAAATGATGTTTGCATGCAAGCAATGGGAGATGGGATTAGAGAATAGAAAATATATTTTTTAATTGAGAACTCAATCTACTAAAGTTTCACACTTGGTCTCCTTCGTGATCTCATTTTTAAGTTAGAACAAGACCACTAGTCAGGTATAAGTTAAAATGATCCTCTCCCTTTCGACTTTGATGAGCGCGGACAAGATACGTTGGCACTTAGGATGGCAAAGAGAGAAATGATGAGGAAGGAAGACAAAAAGGTGCGAAAGGCTCACATCAATGAGGACAATCATAGGCGAGAGAAAGCCAAATGATAGATACGATATGAGGAGTAGGAATTGCCATGAAACAAATGCACATATGAGCTAAGGTGAGCTCTCCAATGGAACTAGTGGGGGTGCATCCAACTTGCTTGCTCATGAAGACCTAGAGCTCATTTGATGAGGCTCATCCTTGGAATATGCAAGCGAAGTTCTATAGTGTAAGGGTCCCCACATAGATATGCTCGAATAATGATCTCTATGGAGTACAAATATAGCAATGGAGTACGAGTGTGGATCTTTCAACAGGGAATACTAGTGTTGCCCCCTTCTCTTTTTTTCATTTCTATTTTATCTTATTTCTATATATTTTTGTATTTTTGTGGCCTCTTTGGCTCTTTCTATTTATCTCTCATTTGTCCTCTTTGGGATCTTTTGATTTGTCTTCTTTGGGATCTTTTAATTTTTCCTCTTTGGGATGTTTTCCTCGCTTAAGGGAAACACTTTATAAGAAGTACTCAACATAAAGAAAACTGAAAAACTATCATGGTGTATGCAAGTATATGCCTCTACCAGTGTAACAGGATATGCAATGATACAAGCGCGTCATGTAGCAATAATAAGGGCAAAGCCTAACTATCATGCGGCTCCTCGATCAAGCAAAAGCATGTATGACATGAAGATCAAGTCATGAGATGGTGGATGTTGCATGGAAATGTATCTCGGAAAGGATATGGGAATGCCTTGATAGGTAGGTATGGTGGTTGTTTTGAGGAAGATATAAGGAGGTTCACGATGACATAGCGTATCATGCCAAGGGTTTGGATGCACCGGTGAAGTATGCGCCAACTCTCAAGGTGAGAAAGGGCAATGCACGGTACCGAAGAGGCTAGCAAAATATGGGAAGGTGGAAGTGCCAACAATCGAATACTCACATTAGTCCGAAGAACTCATTCACTTATTATCGGTAACTCTCCATCTAATCGGGAGGTTCACAATGAGACGAGTACCCCGAGGAGGAATGTATGGGGGTTTGGTTATTCGTCCGCATCCTCGACCCATGGTACATGAGGGTACTCTATATATTACAACCCCTCCAGAGGTTAGAGATCCATCTAGTAGCTAGAGTTCTCAACTAATTTTTGTAGTTTTTTGAAAATAAGCACGGGTTGCCCAAAATACAACACCTATCACTAACATTACTCCAATCAATACCTCAAAACTATTGCATGTTACTACTACACTTGTAATAGCAACCTTAATTACCTACTCATGCAAGACACACAACTCAGTGCAACAAGCCAACTCTCTAAACAAGATAAGCATGAAACCTCAGAGAGTTCCTAGAACAACCTAAAAAAGCTATTAAAAAGATAAGCATGAAAACTAAGAGCTAAACATGAAAGAAGCTATGAAACAGATAAAGAACACACACAAAGATAAAGATAAGCATGCAAGGCTATGTTGTGTTCTACGGTGGAGTGGAGCGTGTTTCTCTTCCAAACAATGAAGGCTAGGATCCAACTTGTCATGAAAAGAAAGCAAAACTAAAACAAACTAAAAATTAAAGAGCGAAACGCTCCAAGTCTAGCACAAAACATATGAAACGATAAAAATATAGCATGGATAAGGATGAACTGATGATGGAGAAGGGGATGCACGGGGGCATCTGATGTCTACGCACGCTTCTATTCTTGTAGACTATGTTGGGCCTCCAAGCGTAGAGGTTTGTAGGACTGCAGCAATTTCCCTCAAGTGTATGACCTAAGGTTTATCGAACTCAGGGAAGTAGAGGTTGAAGATGGTCTCTCTCAAGCAACCCTGCAATTAAGATACAAGAAGTCTCTTGTGTCCCCAACACACCTAATACAACTAGGAGTTGTATAGGTGCACTAGTTCGGCGAAGAGATGGTAAAATATGGGTGATAGGTGTGGCAAAGCAAGGTAATATAAATCTGTAATAAAAAGTGCAGCAAGCAAACATGTGACAAAAGTGAGCACAGACGGTGTAACAATGGTGAGAAACAAGGCCTAGGCTTCCTACTTTCACTAGTGAAAAATCTCAACAACACTAACTTAGTCTAATCACATGATATTTCCCATAAAACATGCAATGGAGACGTACTTGTAGGTCATTCCTTAGTGGTCAAAAGAGGACGAGAATTATGTAGGGCTACAAAAGCACACCTCAGAGTTCGTAGTTCTCAATCTATTGATTTCCCAATGTCACCGCGGCCATCCAAAGAGAGTACCACAATCACCACAACATATCTCATGGATAGTCAAAGACAAGCACCAAGAGACTCTCAATCTTCAATCAAAACACAAAAGAGGAAATCACTCATGAAAATATTCTTCTAATCCATGTCCAATAGACCGCTGTCACCATGGTCTCTGGGATTATACTAGATAAGATAAAGTGAGTACATCAAATCCAATACATAGAAGAAGGGAAAACATCATTGTAAGGCCCGATATGCGGTACTGTTCCAGATCTAGATGTTTCCATCCAGATCCGGGGACGAAGCGCATATCGGTCCCACCGTGACATATGACATAGCCATATGCCCCGGATTTCCAACATGATATCACAACATTATAGATACAAGATAGTACATCTCATAAAATCGGCATACAACTGCCTTAATACAATACATCAGCGGAAGGTACATGTCTGAGTACAGACTACAATCAAATGCCTAGTGGCAAAGAGAAAAACATCGATCCCGATAACCACACGGGTCCAGGCCCTCCGCCGGGATCCTCCTAACTAGTCGTCGTCGAGTCTCCACGTGAAACGTCGATCACCATACCTGTTGTCGATCAAGAACCCTGAAAAGAGTTTGGGGGTAGTATCATGAGTACAGAGGTACTCAGCATCCAACTGTAGTGCCCATCTGACCCAGCAAGGACTTCATCACTCGTCATTCTAGGACAACTAGTAGTTTACGGTAAGGATGGGGTAAGTGGCGAGGTTTCTGCTGCACTAGCATTTAGGAAGTGGCTAACGATCTAGAGAGTAAGATAAGAAGCCAAGCATTCAATGAGGAATCACCTCCAACAAGTCTTGCTATCAACTACTTACGCAAACATAACACCTATCCTATCCTTGTCCTCCTCTTCGCATCCCGACGAAGAAGAAGCAGTCAAGGCACACACACATTGATAAAGTTATATTAAGATTATCTCAGTTGTTGTTGTCTATGAACAAGGACTAGGTCTCAAGTCGTCCATAACCGTGGACACGGCTTCTCGAAAAGATTTAACCCTACAGGGGTGTACCAACTACCCATTACAAGGCTCCGCACGCACGTCCATCTCTCTCAGTTGCTACCCATTATAGGCAACCATTTTATGATTTATTTCTGAGAGATCCGAAACTACAGGTCCCTCTAGCTAACAACGAACAAATCCGGGTGGCCCCTGGTGAGTCGACATCCAACTCAAAAGCCGGCCGCGCTCTCGAATCAGTCTCTAACGTCAGTCTCGGGTTTGTATAGCCGGTTGATCACACATGGGAAACCGGGTCCTCAGCCGGACAAGGTGGGCCAGTAAGGGAACTATGTCCTCACTGGTCCGGGTTGGTTGGAAAACTACTGGCGGCCGACCAGCACACACATGGTTTCAAATGGTAAATCAGCTTGGGCCACCACTAGAAATGTTTGAAGCTAGGTAGGTAAGAAAAGGGGACCCCATAAAATCCCACACGCGGTTAGGCACGCTCAGTCTTAAAACCAATACCCGGAACTCGGGTCCTAGGTGACTCGAATGGAACAAAGCGTCGGGGCGGGATAGCCTAGACCTTCCATCCTTCGTCGAGTATAGTCAACATTTATAATAATCATTATCATCAACAACAATATAATAATGTGATATTCCAAACCAAGGAGTAACAGGGTAACATCGTAGCATCCTAAGCAGGGGCTGAGCAACGAGCAATAGTAACATATCACTACAAGGTTTGCTAGGAGGGGACATGGCTGTATCGGTTTGAAAGAGGCTGTAAACATGTGGTAGGATCAAACATCGAATCTAACCTAGACTAGCATGCAAACCGCTGGTTGAAATAGAATGGATCATAATTAATGTATAGTCCTTGCCTGTTGATAAGTCGGGTTCCGAAGGTGTAGTCGACCGTAAGCTCGCATCGTCTCCGAGAGTATCCGCGGAAGCACACAAGAAGGAAACACTGGAAAAGGCAATCAGCGAGCAAGCATCTATTACTACGAAGCAAACACGAGAAAGCATCAACAAGAAGGCAACACTAGACATCGCACCTACCGTCGAGAGCGATTACTAACAGGTTAAGTGGAGTACTCGTCACACACGACGATACCGCACATTTGGAAAGGTTCAAGTCGTTTAGCTACAGGTGATCAAAAAAGGTTGTTAACATGGCATATCACTCCAGCATGGCATAGCACACAAACATTACAAGAGGTGAAGCATAAATAAACTACCTAAGGTAGTCAATTTAAGTGGGGTGAAATCCTAGACAGGGCAAACTAATGCGGACCCCACGATAAAAATGGAATTTGGTACTGTTTTGCCCTAAAAAATATTTTATATTTGTTATTAGCAAGAAAGAGCAGCATAAACACAATCTACATGATATCCTATGCAAGTTACATATAAGAAACATTTTATTTGGAGCAACGGTTAAAAACTTATGGCAATTACAGTTTACAGTGGCAAGCAGTTGTAATTAGCAGGTCAACAACATGTAAACAAAGTCAAAAATGGCAACAAGCAACATTTTATTAAAGTACACAAAAAACTAAGAAACTTTCAAGTTTAAAGCGTCGCGATCCGAGCTACGAGCTAAAAGATACGGGCAACGCAAAATAATAATACAATCTTCTAAATTAAACTGCCCAGGGAAAAAACAAGAAAAAGATAAAAATGCCTCACGCAACTGGGCCGGCCCAAGAGGCTAGCGGCGGCCTGGCCGACTGGCCTAGCCAGATCTGGGCCGCGGGAGCGCCATGGGCTGGACTGGGCCTTGGGGCCCACGTGGAGGCGAGCAACGACTCGTCCTCATTCCCCCTACAAGGCAGCCGGCGGAGGTTGCGGCTGCGCCGGCGAGACCGAGGCCTCCGGTGAAGGGCGGCGTGGCGAAGGGACTCGGGACGGCTTGGAGGAGGTCGCGGTGGCCGGATCCGACGGGCCTCATCGCCAGCAAGGGAGCGTAGGGCGGCGGTGGCGAGCTTCGTTGTCCATGGCGGCCTCGAGCTCGGTTCCATGGCGGGCGGCGACCTGCATCGGAAAGGAGGAGATGTGAGGCGAGGTGAAGAGGAAGGAGAGGAGGGAGGCCATGGGGAGGAGGAGAGGTGGACGGCCGGGGCGCGGGCGGCGACGGCGAGCTGTGGCCGGCCGGCGGCGCGGCTCGGGCACGGGTGCGGCGGCGCCCTGGAGAGAGGTAGGTGGAGGGGTTGGGCCGATCTGGGCCGTCAAACCGCCAGATCTGACAGTCCAGATCGCCTGGGTATTAGGGTTTTGGATTTGGGGGTTTTGGACGAAAATTTGGAGCATATGTGGGGGTGTGGCTGCAATTTTGTGGCTAGGGAAACCCTAGAAATGGGTGGGAGTGTGGTGGTCTTTATATAGCCCAGGTGGCTGGCAGTTTGCAAAAACATCCCCGGTTTTTCTCTCTCGCGCGCGGTGTTTACGTTTCTGACCGCCGGGTGTCCGCAGTACCTCCGATTCGGGTAAAACTTCGAACTGCGCGATCAGCGCGTCGAGCCAGCGGCGTTCACGTCGCGTTGGAACCGTTCCGAGTACACTTTCCGGCGCGCTATAAAAATATCCCATTTAATTATTAAACGGGGTTTTTCGTTCTGTTGGCTGCCGCTGGTCTCATGCGGTTTTCGCGACGGTGATTGTGCGAAACCCGGTGTCGCAAAGGTCGAGTGTCAGGGTGGCAAGGGTCGGTCTCCGTCCGGTACGAGATAAGAGGGGGAAAATAATCGCCGATCTTTAAATCGGGGATGCAAACACCGCAAACAAATTAGACAATCAAACAATTCACACCGAAAACAAAAATTTTAATTTTGTGAAATCTGGGCTGTTACAATCATGGGATCACCCTAGAAACATGGGCTGTTACAATCATGGGATCACCCTAGGCCGCACCTGGTGATCACCTCGGTGACTGGTGGCCCCCCTCCGGCTTTCCTTTGGTGATTTCGGAAGGTTCCTTTGCGCTGATTTTTTGTATATTTTCCCAGAATTTATTGGGCACTGTTAATATGGGGGAAAAGAAATAGAAAAACAGCAGAAAACAGGAACTGGCACTATGGTGCACTGAGTTAATAGTTAGTCCAAATATGGTCAAAAGTGTATGAAAGTGTATCTAGATCATAGAAATATCACACAAAACATGCATGGAGCAAGCAGAAATTATAGATACTTTTGAGACGTATCAACATCCCCAAGCTTAAATCCTGCTCGTCCTCGAGTAGGTAAATAATAATGAGCATAATTTCTATGGTGACATGCTAGCAACCATATAAGAACATTGAAAGTAAAGCAATCAAGATATGTGATTCAATTCAAGTCACAATAGGCAAGAGTCTATATTGGCATTAAAACAAGAACGAAAGAACATTAGGTGCAAAAGCTCTTAGCTCTCCGTGACTCGAATGTCTCCAAATGGTGTTTGTGACATCCTAAAATTTTCTGAATTTTGGAATGTTAATAAAATTAAATAGATAATGAATGTTTGATTGATGTGTTTGATTTTCTCTTGGATTTAAAACTTCTGGAGTTTATTGAATATTAAAAAGAGAGGGAATAAAAGGACTTTCCCTAATATTCATAATTGGTGTTTTTGGAATTTATTATTTAAAAAAAAAACCAACAAAACAAAATGAGAGAAGGTAATATGACTCCTTCAACATATTAACAGGTTGGAAAATGTTTTAAATCATTATTGGAATTCTTTTGAATATTCAAAACATTTTTCAACTCAAGGAAATTCATTTGAGAGGATATAAAATGACTTATCCCCTTTTTAATAAAGTTGGAAAATATTTAGAATATTACTTTAAAGTTTTTTTTAAAAAAATTGACTATTATAAATAACTCTAAAATTATTTTAGGGATTTTATAATGCTAAGAGAGTTTTTATTTCATTGAAATGATTTATTAAATATTTTAAAAGTGTTGAAAAAGTATTCCAATGTGATATTTTTATTTTAAGAAAGTATTTATTGGTGTAACAATTTTAAAATTTATATTTTATTATTTAGAAATGGTTTGTCAATGCTTTTGACCAAATAAAAATACTTTTAATAATTTATCGGACTTTATTTGATTTATGAAAAGTATTTTATAATTAAATAAAGTATTTAGAACATGTATTTATTTTTATTTTCTTTTTTGGAAAATGTATTCAATAAATAATTTTCTTTGGATTATTTGAAGAATTTAGAAATTTATCTCATATTTTTCTGACGAGTATTTATTTTTCTACAATTGTTTGAAGTTTCGGTTTTTAAAGAAAAAGAAAATGCGTACCGAGCCGGCCCAATTGCCTTTTCCGCCCACGAGCGCAATTTAAGTCCGAGACGGATTTAAAAAAAATATTTCGGGCCATATAAGATTTCGAGATTTTTCCTTTTTCGTTTTTTAGAAACCCTAAAGCGCCTCGATTTCCGTGCCGCCGCAGGCGAACCTCGGGATCTACGCTGCCTCGATTTTCGCGCCGGCGAACCTCGTGATCCGCGCCGCCTCGATTTCCGCGCTGGCGAACCTCGGGATCCGCGCCGGCGAACCTCGGTTTCCGTGCCTGGCGAACCTCGGTTTCCGCGCCATCGCCACGTCAGCGGTACGTCAGCAATTTTGTCCTGTAGTGAAAAGGATCTGTCTGCGACAGAAACTTTTATTTTATTCACGAATAGGCCCTTTTTCACTGTTTGCACCCTATAATCTTCGTAGCCGTATCTTTTAAACCGTGTATCGGAATTAGGTGATTCTTTTTCCTACACGCTCGTAGTGATCTGTACTTTATCAAATTGTAAACTTTTCACACCTTTGCACACTTTTGAATTTGAATTTATTTCAAATTCAAATTCAAATCCCGGAGGCCATATCTTGTAAACCGTTGATCCAATCGAGTGATTCCTTTTGCGTTGGATCACTCGTTCCATGTACTTTATGTCTATATCATGTGTACACAAAAATTCAAATGTTTCTTGATCTGTTTAAATTCAAATTCAATCCAATTTTGCACTTGCTATGACTTGCGTTGTAGTATTCCGTTTCATGTGATTCTTTTGGCATATCGAATCATTTGAGACATGTTATCGGTAAGGTTCACACACTTTTCATGTGGGCATGATATTCACCTTGAATTCATAAATGTCCATGATCACAATTCCTTACCGATGAATCGTTATCTGTTGACTCTCTCGAGTTCACTTCCACCGATCACCTTCGAGCACATCGACAGTTGTACCGTGTCAAGCCTTTTGTTTTGTTGCTAAAACCTTTGTGATTGTTTTGTTGATCTTATGTTTTTTCTTTGCGGTGTGATTGCTTATTTGAGTTCCTTCGTTGACGATAGATTGCTCGGAGTGTGACGAGTAGAGTTTACTGGACCGTGAGAGCGAAGAACTTCATCGAATGTATAAGGCAAGTTACACTTTGACCATACCTCAACCTATATTTTCTATTATGCATGTAGCAAATAATCACTCTATGCATGTGTAGGACTATATATTAGTTATGACTTAAACCTAGTAGGATAGCCATATGTTCTGATCCTGTATTTCATTGTCGACCTAGGATCGTGGTTGTTATATACTGCTATTGCTTTGTAGACGGGGATTGGTTGAGTTATCATGGAGCTATGTGAGGATTAATGACTTGACTAGCTAACTTAAATATAAATCACCTCTGGACGGGCAGGGAATGCATCCTGGTGCTCATGCCTTGGATAAGGAGGGACCAGAGCTAAATGCATCCCGAATGGTTGTTTTGGTGGTGAACCGGGTGCCTCATGGCGCGTACCCTCTGAACGCAGTGGGCGCCGTCCAGGCTCAAACAGATCGGACATACAGTGTGACTAGTAGCTTCCATGTACAACCACTTGCTATATGGGCTCTGGCTTAGATGAGTAAGTTGTGGGGAACCTGGCCCTGGTAGCTAGCTGATGTAGATATGATAGGTGTACCGGCTACCAAAGGGTGGAGGCAACCTCTTCTGAAAGACTATGTCTCAATCTTCGGGTTGAGTCCAGTGGGGAACGTGTACAAACCTCTGCAGAGTGTAAAACCTGATCATGATTAGCCGTGTCCACGGTTACGGACAACTTTGAGCAACTAGGCATTATTGTTGTTGGATGGTCTTGACAGATATTTCACCTTAATAAGAATTTGAGTGGGAAATTTTAATAAAGGGATGGTTGGAATTGGTGTAGCCCGATTCAACCATACTTAGGGATAGCAAGATAAATTAAAATTTGATTAGTTGTAGTATGTGAGGGAAAAATCAGCTTTCTGCAAAACAAAACCATAAGCCTTTCCTTTGACTTACCTTGCATGTAGCGATAGGTCTGTTATATCCTTTTTCGTGTGACTTGCCGTACAAATCAGATGTACTGACCCGTTGTCGGGTTGTAACCTTCGGTGTTGCAGGATTGTATTCGACGAGTAAGTGATGCGATGTAGGGTTATGATGTCTATACTCAACTATGCCGGTGGAGTTGATGGACGCCACGAAGCTCTTTATTTTTTTTCTGCTGTATTCTATTTGTAAGCTAGCCTTGAGCTATGCAGGTATGCTATATTGTAATACTGGATCTTCGATGTAATATATATGACATGTGGTTTATTCTTGATATTACATCATGTACTGTGTGTGCTAGCTATTGATCCAGGGACTAGCACAGAATGCACAGAGACTTGGATTCTTTGTGAATCGGGTCGTTACAATGTTTGCGTGCAAGAAGGGGGATATGGGAATACGAGAGAAAAAATATTTTTTGTTGAGAACTCAATCACCTAAAGTTTCACACTTGGTCTTCTTTGGAATCTTATCTTGACTCGTCCCCAGACCACTAGCCAGGTACAAGTCAATTTGATCCAATCCTTTTCGATACTTTGAGCACTCATGCAATGGATGAGCGTAAGCACGAAAGTTGAAACTTAGGATGGCAAAGAGAGAAATATGGTGGAGGAGGAAGAAAAAAAGGTTGAGAAAGGCTCACATCAATGAGGACAATCATAGGCGAGAAGGCCAAATGATAGATATGATGTGAGGAGTAGGGATTGCCATGCAACGGATGCACATATGAGCTAAGAAAAGATCTCCAATGGAACTAGTGGGGGTGCATCCAACTTGCTCGCTCATGAATACCTAGAGCTCTTTTGAGGAGGCTCATCCATGGAATATGCAAGCCAAGTACTATAGTGTGAAGGTCCCCACATAGGTATAGGCATGAATGACCATCTCTATGGAGTACAAGGATAAGAGGGAGTACTAGTGTGGATCTTTCAAAAGGATAGTAGTGTTGCCCCTTTCTCTCTTTTTATTTTTATTTTTCTCTTTTTTCTATTTTTTTGTATTTTTGGTGGCCTCAATGGCTCTTTCTATTTAACTCTCATTTGTCCTCTTTGGGATCTTTTATTTTGTCCACTTTGAGATCTTTTCCTCACTTAAGGGAAACACTGTAATTTACAAGAGGGTATAGAAGATCTTTCACACTTTACAAGGTCTCAAATCATAAAGAAGATGTAGCTATCATGATGTATGCAATGTATGCCGTAGCCAGTGTAGCAGGAACATGTATGACATGAAGATCAAGTCATGAAGAGGTGGATGTTGCATGGAAATATATCTCGGAAAGGCTATGGAAATGCCTTGATACATAGGTATGGTGGTTGTTTTGAGGAAAGATATAAGTAAGTTTATGATTATAGAGTGTATCATGCCAAGGGTTTGGATGAACCGGCGAAGGTGGACGCCAACTCTCGGAGTGAGAAGAAGGCAATGCACGGCACGGGAGAGGCTAGAAAATATGAGGAGGTGGAAGTGTCAACTTTCAGTACTTACATTAGTCCGAAGAACTCATGCACTTATTATCGATAACTCTCAATCTAATAAGGAGGTTAAAAAAGAGACAAGTACCTCGAGGAGGAGTGTATGGGGGTTTGGTTATCCTTGCGCATCCTCGACTCATGGTACATGAGTGTACTCTGATATCCGATCTCTCCAAAGATTAGCGATCCATCTAGTAGCTAGAGTTCTAAACTAGTTTTTGTAGGGTTTTGAAAATACACACGGATTTTCCAAAATACGACACCTATCACTAATAGGATAGAGCTCTTGACACCAAAAGTTCAAACATTACTCACAACAATACCTCAAAACTATTGCAAGTTACTACTAAAATTAAATAGCAACCTCAATTACCTACTTTCAACACAAGACACAACTCAGTGCAACAACCAACTCTCTTAACAAGATAAACATGAAGACTAAAGAGATTTACAGCAATAAATTAAACAAAAGACAAGGCTCTGGCTAAAGACAAACTAAGACTAAAACTAAACATGGCAGTAGCTACGAAAAGATATAGAACACACAACAGCAGAAAGATAAGCATGAAAATCCTATGATGTGTTCTAGATTGGAGTGGAGCGTGTTTCTCTCCCACACAAAGTAAGCTGGGGTCTAACTTGTTACGAACAGCAAGCAAAACTAAAGAAAAAAAAGTAAATCTAAGAGCGAGACGCTCCAAGCATAGCACATAACGCATGAAGTGATAAAAATATAGTGAGACGAAGGACGAACTGATGATTGTTGATGGAGAAGGGGATGCACGGGGGCATCCCAAAGCTCAGAATCTTGAGTCTCCTTGAATATTTATTGGGGATGCATGGGTCCATCCCCAAGCTTGAGCGATTGAAACTCCCGGATCTTCTTTCATCATCTTCCATCGCACACTTGAAAACTCTATTCATGCATTACTCATCATAAGCTGATTAGAGAGGTTAGTACCCTTAATAAAATAATTTTACCCCACTGGATATAAAGATATTCTTGAATAGCTACTGTTTCTCAAGATTTCCAAAATGTTTTTTCAAAGAAAAAGCAAGCTTAAGGTTTGCAAAAGTAAGGAAAGTTAAAACGTGGCAGAATATGTGAAAAACAGAGCAGCAGGTAGTAGAGAATTTGTTCGGGGCACTTCTGCAACTCAAATCAAAAAACTCAGAACATACGAAAGTTTCACATTTGTATAGATCATGCTGTGTAAAAATTTCAGCTCAAAAAGATGAACTGAGGATTTGTTTCGATTTTATCCGTCAAGCTGACAGAATCTGTTTTCTGGGCAGCATGTCACAACTTTTGCTTCCCTTATCATAAGAGGCTAAACTTGGCACTAAGCTTGAAAATACAGATACAATGATGTTGCTACAGTAGTAACAATCATCAAGAACACTAAAAACTGAAAGTAAAAACTCAAACTAAAGATAACAAAGGTTGTATCCCTAGAGCTCTTTCTTTATAGCCATAAAGACAGGCTTAAGATTTTAATGATGCTCTCATAGGAATAAGGAATAAGAGTTGAAGAACAAAAGAGAACATGAAGAAGAAAATTCCAAACACATTTAAGTCTAACATGCTTCCTATGCAAAGGGATCTTGTAGAGAAATAACTCATTGAAGCATAAAGATATTAGCATAGGAAGGCAAAATAAGTGCAACTTCAAAACCTTCAACATAAAGAGAGGGAACTTGATATTATTAAAATATCTATAAGAATATGTTCCCTTCCCATAATAATTTCCAGTAGGATCATGAATAAACTCAACAATATAAGTATCACATAAAGCATTTTTACCATGATCCACATGCAAAAGGATACTCTTACTCTCCACATAAGCATAATCTTTCTCATTGCTAATAGTGGGAGAAGGACTATCATAAACAACTTGAACACTGTAGATTAATTGTGTATTAGGAGGATGGTGTTCAAAAAGGGAGTAATTCCCTCCATGATGATGACAAGTTTCATAAGGATAATTTCTCCTTATGTCATAGGTACCTTTATAATCGCTATAGATAGGAGTTATAACATCATCATAGTAGAGAAGAGCATTATCATTGCTAGCAACTATATTTGTAAATATGGTGTCTTTATTCTTACTAAAAAAATAATTATCAATTACCACATCACTAATGGGTAAAGGACTTGCAATCCTATCATCCCCAAGCTTAGAGATTTCCATATCATCACTCTCAGAGTTGGTACCAAAAAGATTTTCAAGATCATAAGTAGCATTATCATCATTTTCCCAATCACAAAAAGTAACATGCATATCATAATCAAAATCATCTGCAATAGTGCCTACGAACTTAACATCAGGATAATAATGAATCCAATCAAGCTCACCATCCTCCAAAAATTTATGTCCGTTAGGATAAAAATCGATGTGAGGAATATGCTCAGGCCAGGTTGATACCCATTCTTCTTCCTTCTTGCTCCTCTTCCTCCTCCTCTTCTTTTTCTTCTTCTTCACCTTAGGAGAGAGTGGTTGGAGATGAAGTTTCTCCACATATCCTGGTTTATCATTAGAAACAATAAGGGAAACTTGGGAGAAACTCTCCTTTTTATTAGTAGAGATATAAGAGACATTTTTATACTTTGGTAAAGTTCCCTCCTTTCTAATCTTACTTATGTAATCATTTTCATGGCAATTAACAACACTATAGAGATGAAATTTTGCAAAGTGATGCTAATTCCTAAGGCATTAACATCTAGCCAAGAAGTCTTTTCTGATAACTCTTCACACATCAAAAATAACATAAGTTCATCATAAAGATCAGAAGTGATCATGTTATCACACAACTGATTAACAGTTATGCTTTGAAAGTTCATGCATTGAAAATTAAAGTGACCCTCTATACAACAAAGTTCACAAGTAAAAGGATAAAGGTCACACAATTCTCTAGCAATTTCATTTAAATCTTTGACCCAAGTGATTGTTCTTTCATGCTTATGATGCTTACAATACTTCTCTTCTTCAATCATAGGCCTTTCACAAGGTCTATCCATTCCACAAAAATTAACATGCTTATATAAAACTTCTTTTTCAGGAATTGGATCATGCATTTTGCAATCATCTTATACAATTTCATTTTCTTTGAAAATCTCTTTAAAAGGTTCATGATGTTTGATCCAATTCTCCTTAGGCATATTAAGACGTGAAGCAAAAGATTTGAGGAAGTCAACAAGGAGTTGAGAATCAAGCCCAAACTTAGCACTAAACTTATTAAAACTTGCAGTTTCAACAAAGAACTTAATGCAATCATACTCATAATTTATACCTGACTCTTTACCTTTGTCGATCTCCCAATCTTCAGTATTGCGTTGAATTCTTTCAAGGAGTTCCCATTTAGCATCAATCTTTTTGTTTGTGAAAGAACCCATAGAGGAAGCATTGAGAAAGTCTTTATCCTGTCGAGAGAGCCTCGCATAAAAATTAGTAATAATTATATCGTTGGGGAGCCCATGGTTAGGACATTTTAGCATTAAAGTTTTCAGTCTCCCCCAAGCTTGAGATATGCTCTCTCCGTCATGAGGATAGAAATTATAAACATAATTCCTATTCTCATGAACTTCATGAAGATGGTAAAACTTGGAGTAGAAGAGATACTGGATCTCTTCCCAATCTCGTAGGTGAGAATCATCTAGTAGCCATACAATTCCAATGCTTTTCCTTTCAGTGACAAGACAAATAATTTCCTCATGACTCCATCTCTTGTCAAACCTGAAATCTTAAACAACTCACAAAAGTTCTGTAAGTTTCAACAAATGAGTACTAGGATGGACTGCTCCATCCCCTCCATAACAATCATTCCTAATTATTTCAATTATCCCAAGTGGTATTTTGAACAGGATACATTCAGTAGGTGGAGGAGACTTCTCTACCACGGGTGTGGTAAAGTGACCTTCCCCAAACAGCGAACTAAGAGTGCAGTTTTCCATAAGCATAACTAGTGAAACTAAAAACAAGAAACGAAAAGATTTAATTGCAAGATCTAAAGATATACCTTCCCCGCTTACCTCCCCGGCAACGGAGCCAGAAATAGCTTGATGTCTACGCACGCTTATATTCTTGTAGACTATGTTGGGCGTCCAAGCGCAGAGGTTTGTAGGACAGCAGCAATGTAAGGCCCGATATGCGGTACTGTTCCATATCTAGTTGTTTCCATCCAGATCCGGGGACGAAGCACATATCGGTCCCACCGCCACATATGACAATGTCATACGCCCCGGATTTCCATCATGATATCACAACATTACAGCTACGAGGATACAACATCTCATACAATCGGCATACAGCTTCCTTAATACATTACATCAGCGGAAGATACATGTCCGAGTACATACTACAATCAATGCCTAGCGGCAAAGGTAAAACACACCATTCCCGTAACCACACGGGTGCAGGCTCTCCGCCAAGATCCACCTAACTAGTCGTCGTCGAGTCTCCGCGAAGGCGTCCAAAAGAAGAGTCGAGGTAGTAATCAACTGCAGCGGCCGATCAGGAAAAACATAAAAGGGAAAAGATAAGCAAGGGGTGAGAATATATCAAAAGTCTTGTAACTAACTTCTCACGGGTAAGATGGGGGTAGTGGTGAGGTTGCAGACGCACTAGAAATATATGAGTGGCTAACGGTCTATTTAGAGTAAGATGAGAACCAAGCATTCGATGAGGAATCGCCTCCAACAAGTCTTGCTATCAACTACTTACGCAAGCATAACACCTATCCTATCCTTGTCCTCTTCTTCGCATCCCCACGAAGAAGAAGTAGTCAAGGCACTCACATGTTGATCAAGTTTATTAAGATTATCTCAATTGTTGTTGTCTATTAACAAGGAGTAGGTCTCAAGTCATCCATAACCGTGGACACGGCTTCTCGAAAATATTTAACCCTGCAGGGGTGTACCAACTGCCCATTACAAGGCTCCGCACGCACGCCCATCTCTCTCAGTTTCTACCCATCACATGCAGCCATTTTATGATTTAGTTCCGAGAGATCCGAAATGACAGGTCCCTCTAGCTAACAACGAACAAATCCGGGTGGCCCCCGGTGATTCGACATCCAACTCAAAAGCCGGTCGCGCTCTCGAATCGGCCTCTACCGTCTGGACGAGGTCGGGTTAGCTACCCAAACCATGTGGGAAGTCCCCTAGCTCCCTGGGGTGGACCAACTGAGAAACCATGTCTCCGCTGGCCCAAGTTGTTTTAAAGAATATCTGCTAGGAGCGACCCTACAGACACACACACGGTTTTCAAATGGTAAATCATCTTGGGCCACCACTAGAAATGTTTGAAGCTAGGTAGGTAAGAAAAGGGGACCCCATAGCATCCCACACGTGGTTAGGCACGCTCGTCAAGAGACACAATACCCGGAACTCGGGTCCTAGGTGACTCGAATGGAACAAAGCGTCGGGGCGGGATAGCCTAGACCTTCCATCTTTCGTCGGATATAGTCAACATTATAATAATCATATCATCAACAACAATATAATAATGTGATATCCCAACCAAGGAGTAACAGGAGGTAATAGTTGATAACATCCTAGCATGCATACTAAGCAGTGGCTGAGCAGCAAGCAAAAGTAACATAGCCGAACAAGGTTTGTTGGGATGTGAAGGACATGGCTGTTTGGGTTTATTTGAGAGGCATGAATATAAAGTCTAGGATCAAGCAATCATTCTATCCTACACCTAGGCGCGAGTGAGATGAAAGTTATAAGCATGATATATGCTCCCCCTTACCTGATGAGAAGACGATCCGAAGGTGAAGTCGATCGCAAGCTCGCAACGTCTCCGAGAGGTACCAGTGGAAGCACACAAGAAGGAAACACTGGAAAAGGAAATCGACGAGCAAGCATCTATTACTACGAAGCAATCACGAGCAAGAATCAACAAGACTACAACACGAGACAACGCACTACAGTAACGCATCTATCGTCGAGAATGGTTACTAACAGGTTAAGTGGAGTACTCGTCACACATGACGATACCGCACATTTAGAATGGTTCAAGTTGTTTAGCTACACAACATGAGCAAAGGTTGTTAACATGGCATCTCACTCAAGCATGGCATAGCACACAAACATGACAAGAGGTGAAGAATAAAGGAAACTATCTATGCTAGTCAATTTAAGTGAGGCACAACCTAAACATGGCATACCACTAAGTGCCCCACGACAATTTAAGTAATTGGTACTGTTCTTCCCTAAACCATATTTTAGGTTGGTTAACAGCAGCAAACAATAGCATAAACACAAAGTACATGAAATTCTAATAAAGTTACATGTAAAGAACACTCCAAACGGAGTTACGGTTAAAAAGATATAAGCAATACAAGTTATGCACACAATCTGCCAACATCAGGTAGCACACTTTAGAGCAACAAATAAGCAAGAAAAAGGTTGTAAACATGCACAAAAATGATATGAAACTAAAGTAGAAATGTAAGGCATAGCATGTCAAAAGGAATCATGCAAATAGGCATCCTGGTTCACAAAAAGCTATAAAACATTACTAGTCCAGGAGTGAAAATCAGGAAAACAGGGCAGAAACTATTATTTTCATGTTGTCTAAACAGGAGCAAAACTAGATGTAAATATGCAGCAACATGACATAGCAATATATAGGCATGAACTAGACATGATGGTGATCAGGTAAAAACAAGAATCAAGGTCATAGGCATAACAGATCAAAAGATATTAAGCAAGCAACATGGCATCCGCAAGTTACAGACTTAGAGAAAAACAGAGGTGGCTGTCAAAAACAGTGGCATAGCAACTTTGGAGCTAAACATATCTATGACCAGAAATGTAAACATAACAATGCAATACATATAATGGATATAGACATAGCATAGATCAAAATGACATATTGCAATGCTCAATAGGATGCACGGTTAAAAAGATATAGGGAAGCAAAGTAGCAACTTTATATAAACAGCAGTACACTAACAGCAGGTTCACCACTTTGGAGCAAGAATTATTATAGCTACAGCATGCAAACATGACAAGTGATTGAATAGGATTGAAGTAGACATGATGCTTAACAGTATGCAACAAGAATCAATGCAATAGGCCTCATGGATGCGTCACAATCATCAATCAGACTTGCAATAAAATAACAGCAGCATCACATAACAGAAATTAGTAGCAGTTAACAGTCTGATTCCCACTTCAACAGAGATTAACAACATCAAGATGGCCTCAAATCAAAATGCTCACAAAAGATGGATTGAAGTACACACAATTCTAGACAAATTTCCTTTTGGGCGCAACGTCATCCAGGCTACGGTTTACTCGGAATTATCATCGCAAAATTGAATCAGCGGCACAAAAATAAAAAAGGGCCTCACCATGGGCCTCGGCCCATCTGGCCTGGAGAGGCGGCGCTGGCTGGCGGGCCTGGAGGCGCCTGCGCCGTGGGCGTCGCCGGCCCATGTGCGGCTGGCTGGGACGGTGGTGAGGTCGGGCTCCCCGAGCGGGAGCGGCAGGCGGCGCCGGCCGTTCAGCTCCGGCGACGGCGCGCGATGGCGCAAGGAGAGGGGGCCGGAGGGAACGACGCGGCGGCGTGGATCCGCCTGATCCGGTCGCCGGCGTGGTCCTTGGCGGCGCAGTCCGAGTTCTGGTGCGGTAGAGAGGAGGAGAGGGTTGCGGCGGCCATGGCGTCGTCGGGAGCGGCGACCCACGCGGAGGACGAGGAGGTGAGGTGAAGGGAGAAGAAGTAGAGGAGGAAGGAGAGGAGAGAGGTGAGCTCGTTGGGGCGGCTGCCGGTGACAGGTGGCTCGCCGGCCGGAGTTGGAGGTGGCGGTGGTCCGATGGGAGAAGGTGGGAGGTGGAGAGCGAGAGGAGATGGGTGGAGGTATCGTGGCGAGATCTGGAGCATCTGGAAGCTAGGGTTTGCGAAAATGGGGCTATTGAGGCAGATTTGGGCAAAGTGGAGGGGGTGGCTGCAATTTTTGGCTAGGGAAAACCCTAGAAAGGGGTGGGAGAGTGGTGGTCTTTTTATAGCCCAGGTGGCTGGTAGTTTTCAAAAACAACCCTGGTTTTTCTATCGCGCGCGCGGTGTTTACGTTCCTAACCGCCGGGGGTTCGCATGACCTCCGATTCGGGTAAAACTACGAACTACGCGATCTGCGCGTCGAGCCGGCGGCGTTCACCTCGCACTGGAACCGTTTCGAGAACACTTTCCGGTGCGCTATAAAAATATCCCGTTTACTTATTAAACAAGGTTTTTCGTTCCGTTGGCTGCGGGTTTTTGCGACGGTGATCGGGTGAATCCCGGTGTCGCAAAGGTCAAGTGTCAGGGTGGCAAGGGTCGGTATCCGTTCGATATGAGAGAAGAGGGGGGAAATAATCATGGATCGATAAATCGGGGATGCAAACACCACAAACTAATCAGACAATCAAACGATTCACACCGAATTTTTTTTTTTATTTTTGTGAAATCTGGGTTGTTACAAGCAATTTCCCTCAAGTGGATGACCTAAGGTTTATCGAACTCAGGGAAGTAGAGGTTGAAGATGGTCTCTCTCAAGCAACCCTGCAATTAAGATATAAGAAGTCTCTTGTGTCCCCAACACACCTAATACAACTAGGAGTTGTATAGGTGCACTAGTTCGATGAAGAGATGGTAAAATATGGGTGATAGGTGTGGCAAAGCAAGGTAATATAAATATGTTATAAAAAGTGCAGCAAGAAAACATGTGAAAAAGTGAGCACAAACGGTGTAACAATGGTGAGAAACAAGGCCTAGGCTTCATTGTAACGACCCAATTCACACAGAATTGAAGTCTCCGTGCTCAAGTGCCAGTCCCTGGATCGAACTCGCTGGCACACACAGTATTATAGATGTATATCAAAGTACAAGTGCATCATTATTACAACGTATGATCCAGAGTAAAATAAATAACAAGTTGCATAGCTCAAGGCTAGATTATTCAATATAAATATAGCGGAAGCAATAACAAGTAACGTGGAGTCCCATCAACAGCCACATGCGAACATGCTGAGTGTAGACTCGCAACCCCTAAACGCACCTTACTGGTCGTCTGAAAAACCTGCAACACCGAAGGTTACAGCCCGACAACGGGTCAGTACATCTGATTTGTACGGCAAGTGACACGAAAAAGTTTATATAAAGTACCTACAACTACATGCAAGGCAAGTCAAAGGAAAGGCTTATGGTTTTCTTTTGCAGAAAGCCAATTTTATCCTGAACTAAACTAGTAAAAATTTTAAGTTGAGCTTACTACTTAAGAACGAACTGGGCACACCAGTTCCAACACCACACCCTTATTTAATCTTGCCCACTCAAATTATTAGGGTGATTCATATGTCAAGATCCTCCAGTAACAGTAATGTCTAGTAGCTCAAGGATGTCCATAACCGGGGACACGGCTAATCATGATTAGTTTTTACACTGCAGAGGTTAGTACACTTTCCCCGCTTGAGTCAACCCGAAGAAGAAGTCACCTACACCCAACGGCAAGCCGGTACCACCTATCAAATCTACATCTGTTAGCTTTGCACGGGAGAGGCTTCCTACATCATACTCCACTAAGCCAGAGCCCATATGGCCAGCGGCTGTACATGGAAGCTCCTAGTCACCAAGTATGTCTGATCTTTTTGAGCCTGGACGGCGCCCACTTACGTTCAGAGGGTAGCACCATGACGTACTGTCAACCACCAAACCAACCATTAGGGGTACAACCTGGTCTCGCCCTTAGATAAGGCACGAGCCCCCAGGAAGCATTCCCTGCCCGTCCAGAGGTGAATTTTATTTAAGGTTGCTAGTCAAATAATTAAATCCTCACATAGCTCAATGAAATCTCAAACCAATCCCCGTCTACAAGCATAGCAATCTATAACCAACACGAACTAGGGCGACAAGGAATACAGGATCAGATCATATGGCTATCCTACCAGGTTTGCAGCAATAATAATATAAAGCTTCCTACACATGCATAGGGTGATAAGTACTACATGCGTAATAGAAAATATAGGTTGAGGTATGGTCAAAGTGTAACTTGCCTTATACATTCGATGAAGATCTTCGCTCTCACGGTCCAGTCAACTCTAATCGTCACACTCCGAGAATCTATCGCAACGAAGGAACTCGAATAAGCAATCACAGCACAACACGACAAACAAAAGATCAACAAACCACACAAGGGTTTTAGTAACAAAACAAAAGCTTTGAAGTGCAAAGGTGTCGATGTGCTCGAAAGTGATCAGTGGAACGTGAACTCGAGAGAGTCAACGGATAAAGAGTTGTCGATACAAGATTTATGATCAAGGCATTATGAAATCAAGGTAAAGATCATAGCAATATGAATGGTGTGTGGATATTGCCGATAGGATGTCTCATATGATCCAATATGCAAAAAGAATCACGTGATACGGAATACTACAACACAGGTCATAGCAACTGCAAAATTGAATTGAATTTGAATTTAAACAGATCAATAAACTTATGAATTTTTGTGTACACATGATATAAACAGAAGGTACATGGAACAAGTGATCCAACACAAAAAGAATCACTCAATTTGCATCAACGGTTGAAAAGATACGACCTCCGGAATATAAATTTGAATTTAAAATAAATTCAAATTCAAAAGTGTGAAAAAGTTTGAAAACTTGATTCTATGATAAACTACAGAACAACACGAGCGCGTGGGAAAAAGAATTACCGCAATCTGACTTACGGTTTGGAGATATCGCGGGCACGAGAACGGGGGGTTTTCTGCCAGAAGGACTGATCCGTAATTAAAATATCTTCAGAAAAAGCGATCGGGTCCCTAGCGGCGGATCTGGCCGGAGTTGACTTCGATCTCCGGCGAACTCGAGGTGGTCCGGCGACGTGGGGAGGCGGCTCCGGCGACGTGGGGTGGGGAGGCGCGTGGCGAAGTGGGGCGGCGGCGGCCGGTGGCGTCAGGGTGGCGCGGCTCGGCTGGCCGTGGGTGGCGGCGTGGCCGCGGTGGCCTGGCCGGCAGCTCCGGCGGCTCCGGCGAGCGTGACCGAGGCGCGCGGCGGCCAAGCGGGGAGGCGCGGGAGGCGCAGCTTCGGGGCGGCGACGCGGTCGCCGTGACGGGCGGCGGGAAGCGGCGTCGAGGCGCGGGCGGCGACGGCGACGAGCGGCGGGGTGCTCCGGCCACGGGCAGCGCGACGGCGGCGGGCTGAAGGCGGCGGCCGGCTGACGGGGCGGCGGCGGGGTCGGAGTGGGGTCCGCGGCTAGGGTTTCCAGAAAACAAAAAAAAAGAAAACCGAGAAATATATATAGCCAGAAAAAAAAAACAATCAAAACGAGTTGGGCTCTAATTGCACATGCGGGCGGAGACAAACCACTGTGCCGGGCTACGGATTTTGTTTTCTTTTTCGTTAAAAACCGAAACTTCATACAATTGAATCAAATCAACCGTAACTCCAAAAAATATGAAATAAAATTCTAAATTCATCAAATAATACAAAGAAAATTATGCAATTAATACATTTTCCAAAAAGGAAAATAAAAATAAAAACATTTTCTACATACTTTATTTAAATATAAAATATTTTTCATAAATCAACTAAAATCCAATAAATTATTTAAAATATTTTTATTTGATCAAAAGCATTGACAAACCATTTCTAAATAATAAAATATAAATTTTAAAATTGTCACACCAATAAATAATTTGGTAAAATAAAGATATCCCATTGGAATAATTTTTCAACTCTTTTGAAATATTAAGTAAATCATTTTAATGAAATAAAAACTCTCTTAGCATTATAAAATCCCTAAAATAATTTTAGAGTTATTTATAATACTCAAAATAAATTTTAAAAACTTTAAAGTAATATTCTAAATATTTTCCAACTTTAAAAAAGGGGATAAGTCATTTTATATCCTCTCAAATGAATTTCCTTTAGTTGAAAAATGTTTTGAATATTCAAAAAATTCCAATAATGATTTAAAACATTTTCCAAACTTTTAATATGTTGAAGGAGTCATATTACCTTCTCTCATTTTGTTTTGTTGGTTTTGTTTTAAATAATAAATCCCAAAACACCAATTATGAATATTAGGGAAAGTCATCTTATTCCCTCTCTTTTTAATATTCGATAACTCCAAAAACTTTTAAATCCCAGAGAAAATTAAACACATCAAGAAAACAATCATTATCTATTTCATTTTATTAACATTCCAAAATTCAGAGAATTTTGGGATATTATATTCATACTTCAACCAACACACAATCAAAGTTCGTAGTTCTCAATCTATGGATTTCCCAATGTCACCGCGGCCATCCAAAGAGAGTACCACAATCACCACAACATATCTCATGGATAGTGAAAGACAAGCACCAAGAGACTCTCAATCTTCAACCAACACACAAAAGAGGAAATCACTGATGAAAATATTCTTCTAATCCATGTCGAATAGACCGATGTCACCATGGTCTCGGGGATTATACTAGATAAGATCAAGTGAGTACATCAAATCCAATAAATAGAAGACGGGGAAACATCATGGGATTACCCTAGATTAACATAGCCTATGATCACAATCAAGATCACATCATGGGAGAGAGAATGGACCACATAGCTACTGGTAGAAACCTTAGCCCCGAGGAGGAACTACTCCCGCTTCATGGAGGGAGGAAGCAATGTCGGTGGAGATGAATCCGGGGGCATTTCCCCGTCTCGGCAGGGTGCCGGCACAGGAATTCTGGTCCCCCGAAGCTTGTCGGCGATGGCGGCGGAGATCGTGATTGCTTTTGGAGAAAAGGGGTTCGGAATTAGGGTTTTTGCGATGGTGTATAAATAAGAGCCAAGGGGGGCCACCAGGGGAGGTCCTAGGAAGCCTCCCCGCACGGCCCCACCCTAGGCCGCGCCGGGTGGTCGCCTCGGCTCTCCTTTGTTGATTCCGGAAGGTTCCTTCACGCTGATTTTTTATATATTTTTCTCGGAATTTATTGGGCACTTTTAATATGGGGGAAAACTGAAATAGAAAAACAGCAGAAAACAGGTAGTGGCACTATTGTGCACTGAATTAATAGGTTAGTCCAAATATGGTTAAAAGTGTATGATAGTGTATCTAGATCATAGCAATATCACACAAAACATGCATGGAGCAAGATGAAATTATAGATACGTTTGGGACGTATCAGCATCCCCAAGCTTAGATGCTTCAGTCCCATTGGATATTTCTTGGGGGTGCATGGGGCATCCCCAAGCTTGTGCGCTTGACACTCCCGAATCTTCTTTCATCATCTTCCTTCGCATACTTGAAAACTCCCTTCATACGAAACCTATCATAAGCTGATTAGAGTGGTAGTACCCATGATAAAATGATTTTTCTCTATTGGAAATAAAGATATTGTTGAAGAGCTACTGTTTCTCAAGATTGCCAAAAAGTTTTTTCAACTAACAAGCAAGCTTAAGATGAAAACGCAAAACATGGAAGAATCTATGAAAAGTAGACCAGCACGTAGTAAGTAATTGTTTCAAGGTAATTCTGCAAATCAAATAAAAAAAATCAGAACAAATGCACAAAAGCCAATTGTATGGAGCATACTGTAAAAAAATCAGATCAAAAATATGATCTGGTGATTTATTGCCAATTTTTCCGTCAAGGGGACATAATCTGTTTCTGGACAGCATGTCACAACTTTTGAACTTTTTTGCAATCGGAGGCTAAAACTTTGCACAAAGCTTGAAAATAAAGATACAATGATGTTGCTACAGTTGTAACAAGCATCAAGACCACTAAAACTGAAAGTAAAAACATCTTGGGTTGCCACCCAACAAGCGCTTTCATTTATGCCTTTTAGCTAGGCATGATACAAGAAGATCAAGTTGTAACAATTGAACCATCATCAAGATCATCAAAAATCTCTTCAATAGTGCAACTAGTCTTAAGAGGACTTTCAAATAAAGTCCTAGTTATAACACTTCTAGGAATAAAAGGAAAGGTAGCAATATCAATTGGAATTTCATTTCTAATTCTATTCAAAAGTGGTATCTCTTCCAAAGTCTTCACAGTTTCCACACCCCTAGCAATAAATATATTTGTATTGGGTTGAGGAACCTTTGGTACGTAGACGAACTTAGGTTCCCTATTTGAGGGGGTTTCTAACATTTTAGTCTTGATGGAGGATAAAGTAGTTCCTAAAGTTTCAACGATATCTTCAATCTTTTCAATCCTAGAAGAGTGTAAATCATGGGATTTAAGGGTCTCCAAAGTGGTATAAATTTTATGCATGGAGCTATCAAGCCTTTTTAAGTTCCCTTGAATCCTACGATCTACTTCATTTATTTTTCCCATACTTGGCATCTCTAGCTCTATCTTATCAAGTTTTCTCATAATGTGAGCCAAAGTAACGTTCTCTTGTGTACTAGCAATAGGGAGATTTCCAAAAAGATTTTCCATAACATTAAGAGCTTCCCAAACTGGGGATTCTAGGAAATTTTCATTGATAGAAGTGTATAAAAAAACCTATTCCAAGAAGTAATACCAATATAAAAGTTTCTAAGAAAGATAGTGGTGGATTCCTTCTTGGTGGTTCTATTTTGAGAATGATTAATTCTACACCAAACATCTTTCAAACTTTCTGCACCCCACTAGTGCGCGCGATAGGTATCCAAAACGGTTTTCGACCCCTATCACCTACGGGAATCGGAACCTTCACCTTGCCTTCGATTTTGATAGGGGGGCCTATTCCACACAATAGCCAGAAACCGTTGCCTATGGATAGTCCGCGCAGACGCACAAGATAACTCGAACATTTGAGATGACCTTTTTATCGCAAACACTTATCCATGAATGTCCGTCTGAGATTATTATCCTATGACACACGTTTAATACATAAACTAAGTTTGTGTTGAGTTATACTATCCCAAACGCTGGTGTGTCAGGAACTGCGTGGGATACCCAAATCTATTCCATAAAGTTTGTATATAGTACACGTTTATGTTGTTGACACCTACACAAACGTTTGTGCACAAATGCTCGCGTGGTTTCATAATTACATCCCAAATGTTCTTTTCGTCCAAACTGTGTGTGATGTACACTGAATATTACAACTGGTTGTGCACAAAATATGGTGTGGAATTATAAATAAATCCCCAACTCTCATTTCTTATCGAATGTGTTCGATGTACATAGCTATCAATGGCGAACTTATATACAGAACCATGCGCAATGATCCAATCGCTCGCAGTTTAATTAGCATTGTATTTATCTTAAATATTTTAGGATATTTTTTAATTATTGATATAAGCACATCCGTATATATATAACACAGTATCTTTCATATGCTTGTAATGGTCACCAGGATTTTCATAATTACTGAAATCACGGTACATCCAACAGATAGTACAGTAGGCCGCATTACCTGAACATGAAATGTATGGTAACAACCAGCAGATAGTACACTAGGCCGCAATACAGAAACAACCTTTGCAAAGTACATCATCATAGTAGGTAGATAGACAGATGAATCTCATCTGGGAAATTGTCAAAGCGGAATGCGAAAATTGAGCCTTCGAGAATGTTAAAGGCCTTTGCAACTTCAGTCCAGCACCTGTGGATGATTGCCCGCTCATATTTTTCCCTCTTCGGGAAGGCTTTAATATTATAGCGTGCGTGTTGTACAAAAACCTTTCTTCCCTCTTGACCATACATGTGGTTTGATAGATAATCATCGGTGAACTGCTTCGGAAAGACTAAGTACAAAGATATTCATAAATTAGTTTTCAGTATGGAAATTGTGTGCGTAGGGGAAAATATGGTTGGAACGTAAATTAATACCATCCTATAGGAGACTGAAGTCTTTTTCATTGTGTAGACAAAAAGTTTGTTGTCTTTCGTGGCCAGTTTCTTCATCCTTACAATTTTTCAAAGTTTCTTGACTTGATTGATAGTCATGGTCACCTCGTTTCCCAAATGCAAAATGGGTCGAATAGTGGATCTAGTCCTCTGACAAAGGGAGCTACAGGAAAAATGTAACTATTAGAACATGAGCAGTGTCATTTCTCCTTCATTTATACACTAATGGGATATAAGCCATTTAGACCATGTGCATACCTCGGTTGGAAATCTCAGAGTCACTCATTACTACTCTGAAATTGCATAAAGTACATAATTATTAGGTAATGTAAGAATTGGCATGTAGTCAATGATAATAGGTTCGTGCATTCATAGTACACCATACAATCCAAAATATTCAAGACATGGAAAGTCTAGCTAAGTAACTACAACATGCCTAACAAATATAGGAAATGAATAGGTTTTCATGTGTTAATGATCGCTAATTAACTTGGGTATCACATTGCATGGTAACATTATACAGAGTATGGTTTCAATTACTTGACGTTGTTGATGCAATCCAAACAAAATAATAATTTTCAGATGCAATCAAAAGAGAAAAAAAATGCAAGGCATGAGCAACGCATGTGGAAAGGGTGATCTGAATATAATTTAACTCTGTGGCATATCTAACTAAACATATGTATCTAGGAAGCTAAGAACATCCTACTCATCATCGATTGAGAGGGCAATGGGATCCTTCCCATTGGAAGGAAGGAAGCGTGGTTTCCTCGTCGTGGCTTCTCTCCACACCGTCGTAGCAGACGACTGTCAGACCTGGATTCAAGTAAATCACGCGATAGCACGCGAGTGCGGTGAGGGTGGCATCCACATCAAGTGTATCCTCCATGATTTGGTGGTCGGGCCATACATGATCGATGGAGGAGTAAGAGCATGCGCATGAGGAGGGCGGACGGGATCTTACCGGAAGAGGGCGAGCGGTGCAGCTACCAGGGAGGGGGCGGCCGGCATACGTAGTCTAGGCTGCCGTGCGTGGTATACTAAATGGGGGGGTTGCGCCGTGTAGGCCGCCGTGCCCGGTATGCAAAACGGGGGCGGGGCTGCGACGTGTAGCACTTCGCTGGATTTGCCTGCGCCATCTAGGAAGCAACGCTAGGAGGACCAGGGGAGGGTTTGAGTAAGAAGGGGGAATGCACCTTTTGGTGGTGGAAGGAAGGAGGGGGGGCTTAGATATTCCCGCGACTGACGAAATTTTCGGGTAGGTGGGTAGGATATAGGCGGGAGAAGTGGTATCGCAGACGAAACTAAAAATATATCCAAATGGGAACCTTCGAAATTTGTTGTGAATTATCCTTATTATAGCGAACATCATCCATGGCATTGAATATATTAAGAGCATCTGTTAATTTGAGAAAACTACTGAGTCATCAGCAAATCTCACACTTGCTAAATCGAACCAGCTCAATAGTTAAACAAGGTACTGGACTTAACATAGCTCCAACTAGAATAACAAAAGACCGGCGCCTAATTAAACAAATACTACTAGTCCAGCTGTTCCAGAGAGGATTCTGAGGCATCGGCCTATGCCGCCGCCCTGTTGGCCCCCTGACCGTCGATGAGCTGCTTGCCCAGAGAGTCCTCCGAGGCATCGGCATATGCAGCCGCCCTGTTGGCCCACTGAACATCGATGAGCTGCTGGTCCAGAGAGGCGGCCGCGACATTGACATATGTCGCCGCCCTGTTGGCCCGCTCAACGTCGTTGAGCTGCTGGTCAATAGAGGTCGTCGTGGCATCGGCGTATGTCGCCGCCTTTTTGGCCCGCTGAACGTTGATGAGATGCTGGTCCAGAGAGGCTGTCGCGGCATCGGCGTAAGCCGTCGCCCTATTGGCCTTCTTAATTTCAGTGAGCTGGTGTAGAGAGGCCTTCGCGGCATCGGTGTATGCCTCCGCCCTATTGGCGGCTTCTGTCTTTCTTTTGGTGGCTACCGCCGCCAAGATGGCGATGTAAGCCACTCTCTTAGCGGCTTCCATCGCCCTGGACTCTTCCGTTGTTGCGTGTTGGAAGGATGCGGTCAGGATGGACAAGACAGAGACGGACGAGGTCTTGCAGTAAAAAGCGGTCGCCAATCGGGAATGACCGGACAACAAGATGGAAATAGCAGGGAAATCGATGATGCTCGGGGCGGCCGGTCTAATGAAGGAATCGGTCGCCAAAGGATACCTCACTCCAAACGCGCTCAAGGCCTCGCTCTGGGCAACATTGTCGGAACAACCACCTCCGGCAGGCACCAGGGCGGCGGCAAAGCCGGCCCTGTCATGGGAATGTCACGATAGATGTTCGAAGAGTCGAACTTGACATGGGACCTTTGCTGCGAGGTGGATACGAGGAGAGAGTCGATATGGACAAGAGACTCGGCGATTTACCTAGGTTTTAGCTCCTCTTTGTATCGAGGTAAAATCCAACTCGTGCTTCTTATTATTATGGGTTCCGACTCTCCCATTAGAAGAGTTGGTGGATCTATTACAAATGAGCCGGATCGCAACCTTAGTCTCGAGGAGATCTAGGTTACGCCGAAAGTGTCTAGTCCTATCTTGGATTGAGATTGTTCTGACTCTGGATCTCATGGACCTCGACTTAGGCGCCGGGTCCCGGGATTCCGTGAGTCCGACTCTGACATGAGGTGGATTTCTATTCTACTATTCAAATATGCTACGTGATATACAAGGTAAGTCGAATTCCTTCAATGGCTTCGATCTTCATGCTTGGCGCGGTCGGCTCATGGCTAGATCTTCCTTTGTGGTTCTTCCTTAGGTGAGTCGGCCCGTGGATACTAATGACGGGTCATGGGCTTGGTCCATCCCCCCGATAGGCCCTACGAGCCCTCTGGTAGTGAATCGACGTCCCCATCATATAGACCTAAGCCGATTGATGGGTGGAGGAATGGATTGTGTGCTTGAATCACCAGAGGTGGGGAAATCTAGCTAGATGTGGATTGAGTATAGATTCGGATGGAAACCACTTTCATTATCGCATCCCAAACGCTTCTTCATTGTAACCTGTGTGCATGTACTTGGATAAAAGCCAGCCAATCATGTTGCAGAACCAGCTCCTCGCGGATCACGCTGACATCCAACGAATAACATTCGGTGCTAATGTTACATCCAACGGCCACTGTTGTGCGCAATGGTTACGATATTTTTTACGGATAGTTTTTGAGACAGTCAACAGGGTTTTTCAGTGCTTGACCAACATTCAACTAATGAAGTTTGTACACTAAGTCAAATGCCTATTGGCAAACGTAAAACACACCATTCCCGTAACCACACGGGTCCAGGCTCTCCGCCGGGATCCAACTAACTAGTCGTCGTCGAGTCTTCGTGAAGCCGTCCAGAAGAAGGGTCGTCGAGCTCCTCTCAAGTCCAAGATCGTTTGCATAACGTGGGTAAAAGAGAGAAGAAAGAGGTGATCTATATCAACAAGGCTTGTAACTAACTTCTCATGGTAAGATGGGGGTAGTGGTTGAGGTTGCAGTCGCACTAGCAATATATGAGTGGCCAACGGTCTATTTTAGAGTAAGATGAGAACCAAGCATTCGATGAGGAATCGCCTCCAACAAGTCTTGCTATCAGCTACTTACGCAAACATAACACCTATCCTATCCTTGTCCTCCCCTTCGCGTCCCGAAGAAGAAGAAGCAGTCAAGGCACACACACGTTGATCAAGTTACTTAGTCAGTTGTTGTTCTCTACGAACAAGGAGTAGGTGTCAAGTCGTCCATAATAGTGGACACGGCTTTTCGAAAAGATTTAACCCTGCAGGGGTGTACCAACTGCCCATTACAAGGCTCCGCATGCACGCCCATCTCTCTCAGTTGCTTCCCATCACAGGCAACCATTTTATGATTTAGTTCCGAGAGATCCGGAACGACAGGTCCCTCTAACTAACAACGAACAAATTCGGGTGGCCCCCGGGGAGTCGACACCCAATCCAAAAGTCGTCCAAGCTCTCAGATCAGCCTCTTCCGTCTCAACAGGGTTTGGGTTACCGGGACACCTCACGTGAGGTCCCGGGCCCTCTCCGGCCAAAGGTGGACTAAAAGGGAAACCATGTCCCCACTGGTCCGACATGTTTTAAAGAAAGTCTGCTAGGAGCGACCCGACAGACACACACACGGTTTCAAATGGTAAATCAGCTTGTGCCACCACTAGAAATGTTTGAAGCTAGGTAGCTAAGAAAATGGGACCCCATAAAATCCCACACGAGGTTAGGCACGCTCGTCAAGAGACACAATACCCGGAACTCGGGTCCTAGGTGACTCGAATGGAAGAAAGCATCGGGGCGGGATAGCCTAGACCTTCCATCCTTCGTCGAATATAGTCAACATTATAATAATAATATCATCCACAACAATATAATAGTGTGAAATCCCAATACAAGGAGTAACAGGATAACAGTTGATAGCATCCTAGCATGCATACTAAGAAGTGGATGAGCAGCGAGCAATAGTAACATAGACGAACAAGGTTTGCTGGGATGTGGAGGACATGGTTGTTTGGTTTTTGTTTAGAGGCATGAATATGAAGTGGTTGGATCAAGCAATCGTTCTATCCTACCCTAGGCGTGAGTGAGCTGAAAGTTATAAGCATGATATATGATCCCCCTTACCTGATGAGAAGACGAAACCGCAGGTGTAGTCGATCGCAAGCTTGCAACATCTCCGAGAGTAACCGCGGAAGCACACAAGAAGGAAACACTGAAAAAGGCAATCGACAAGCAAGCATCTATTACTACGAAGCAATCACGAGAAACTAACATCAAAAGTCAACACGAGGCAACGCACTTCGATCGCATCTATCGTCGAGAGCGGTTACAAACAGGTTAAGTGGAGTGCTCGTCATACACGACGATACCGCACATTTAGAATGGTTCAAGTTGTTTAGCTACACAACATGAGGAAAGGTTATTAACATGGAATCTCACTCCAGCATGGCATAGCACACAAACATGGCAAGAGGTGAAGCATAAAGTAAACTATCTATGCTAGTTAAATTAAGTGAGGCACAACCTAAAGATGGCATAACACTAGGTGCCCACGACGATTAAAGCATTTGGTATTGTTCTGCCCTGAACCATATTTTAGGTTGGTTCACAACAACAAACAATAGCATAAACACAATCCACATGAAATTCTAGTCAAGTTACATATAAGAAACATTTATATCGCAGCAACGGTTGAAAAGTTATTAGATAAACCGTTTATGGTGACATGCGATGGTAATTAGCAATAAACAACATGTAGACAAGTGCTAACATGGCAAACAGAAAGATTTTAATAATCTACACGCAAAATGGAGCAAGTTTGACATTGGAACCGTCTCAATCCTAGCTACGAGCAAAAAGATATGGTCATCACAAAAATATTATATAATCTGCCAATTAATCTGCGCGGGGAAAAAAATAAAACCATGGGCCAAAAGTGGCTACTACGGGCCTAACCATCAGAGCGCAAGGAAACTAAACATCGCCTGTGGGCGCACTATAGCGGGTCATACTACTGGGATAGGCCCAAAAGTAGCAGCAGCAAAAAATAAAAATAAAAGGGGGGCACCTCACCTAGTGGGCTCATCCCAAGAGTGGAGGGTGGGCGACATATAGCGGACTCCCGCACGAGGCGAGAGGAAGAAGAGGCGGGCCAGGAGGCAGATCGGGTCGTGAGGGCGCTCGGTGGCTGTGGGCTGCGAGGCTGCGCCGGCCCACGTGGCTGGCCTCCACGCAAAGGCGCGCACACGGGATCTCGATCCCGTTTGGATCGGCGCGGCGGCGCACGACACCGGTGACGAGGCGCCAGGGCGATCCGGTGAGGGCGGCATATTGCGACGGGGACGGGCAGGATGTGGCGCTGAGGCCCGAGGGCGGCGGCGAGCTCATACCGGCGCCATGGCGGGCGGATCATGCGAGCAGAGGAAGAGAGGGAGATGAGAGGAGGAGGAGGAGGAGGGAGGGAGAAGAGGAGAAGGGGCGCGGCGGCCGTGACTTGCGGGGCTCGACGGCGGCGGCTCGGCTGCCGAAGTTGGCCGGCGACGTGGCTCCGGAGAGCGCTCGGGAGCAGCTCCGATGCGCTGGCGGCGCGGGATCCGGGCCTCCGGGGCCCGGGGCAGCGGCTGGCTGGTGAGGCTCCGGTGAGGTGATGTGGCCTCTCCCTGGCCGTAGATCTGGCGATCCAACGACCAGATTTGGCTGGGGAGCTAGGGTTTCGGTGGTGGGGGGATTTTTGTGCAGATCTGAGATAGTTCAGGGGGGTGGCTGCAAAATTGTGTTTAGGGAAAACCCTAGAAGGGCTAGGGAGAGGAGTGGTCTTTATATAGGGTGGTTTGGATGGCAGGTTTACACAAACACCCTCGTGGTTTCTCTCTCGCATCCGGTACTCCACGTTTCTGACCGCCGGAAGTGCATACGACCTCTGATTCGGACGAAATCTCGAACCACGCACTCAGCGCGTCGAGCCCGTCAGTCGTACCTCACTTCGATACTGTTTCGAGAACATTTCTCCGGCGCCCAATAAAATAATCCATTTAATTACTAAATGGGTTTTTTTCATTCCGATGGCGATGCATGGTCTTGTGCCGGAAGTTGCGACGGTGCTCGGGTGAAACCCGGTGTCGCAAAGTTCGTGTGCCATGGTGGTCGGGGTCCGGACACACATGCTGATACGAGAAGGAGTGGTAAATATAATCACCAATTAATAGATTGGCGAAGCAAATACTACAAATAATTCTAGCAATCGACAAAACAATGAAACAAACAAATTTTTTAATTTGGGTGGAATTTCCGGCTGTTACAATACAACACCACCAACAAGTGATCTCGTCCCGATATCCTGGACGATCCAGCAGAGAGGGGGGAGAGAAAAGAGTTTCGACGATCCTCAACGCCACCAACAAGGGGCTCTACTCCATGTCAAACGACGAAACTCCGTCGAGAAACTTTCCGCAGAGCGACGACAACGTCGAAAGACGAAGCCATTCGAAGATCAAGAGGAAGAACGACAATTCAAAGAGATGATCAAGGAAGAATTCTCACTCAAATCATGAGGATACTAGGAAAGAGGAATGAAGTCAACAGACCACCAAGATTTTATCCGGAGTCGAAAGAACTAAAGGTACTACAGGATTCCCCAACCTGAGACCGGAATCGAGACAATACGCTACAAGCTAGGCATTGTAACTATTCCGAAACTCCACACTCTCGAGATCCTAAACTTTGAAATGGGATAGGGCAAGAGTAAAACACTTACGTCACTTGTCCTGACCAGAGTAAGGATAAGGAGTAAAAAGATTTTTACTCTCCGATAACTAACTTAGAAACTACAAAATAGTTTTTGTCTAGACTCGACTTCGGCCAGAAAAGGGATCCTACGGTCGGTAAGCCTCTGATACCAAGTTGTAAGGCCCGATATGCGGTACTGTTCCAGATCTAAATGTTTCCATCCAGATCTGGGGACGAATCACATATCGGTCCCACCGCGACATATGCCACTTCCATATGCCCTGGATTTCGAACATGATATCACAACATTACAGATACAAGGATACAACATCTCATACAATCGGCATATAGTTGCATTAATAAATTACATCAGCAGAAGACATATGTCTGAGTACAGACTACAATCAAATGCCTATTGCCAAACGTAAAACACACCATTCCCGAAATCACACAGGTCCAGGCTCTCCCCCGGGATCCACCTAACTAGTCGTCGTCGAGTCTTCGTGAAGGAGTCCAGAAGAAGGTTCGTCAAGAGCGTTTGCATAATGTGCGTAAAAGATAGAAGAAAGAGGTGAGATATATCAACAAGTCTTGTAACTAACTTCTCACGGTAAGATGGGGGTAGTGGTTGAGGTTGCAGTCGCACTAGCAATATATGAGTGGCTAACGGTGTATTTTAGGGTAAGATGAGAACCAAGCATTCGATGAGGAATCTCCTCCAACAAGTCTTGCTATCAGCTACTTACGCAAACATAACACCTATCCTATCCTTGTCCTCCCCTTGCATCCCAACGAAGAAGAAGCAGTCAAGGCACACACGCGTTGCTCAAGTTATTAAGATTATCTCAGTTGTTTTTTTCTATGAACAAGGAGTAGGTCTCAAGTCGTCCATAACCGTGGACACGGCTTTTCGAAAAGATTGAACCCTGCAGGGGTGTACCAACTTCCCATTACAAGGCTCCGCACGCACACCCATCTCTCTCAGTTGCTACCCATCACAGGAAACCATTTTATGATTTATTTCCGAGAGATCTGAAACGACAGGTCCCTCTAGCTAACAACGAACAAATCCGGGTGGCCCCCGGGGAGTCGACACCCAATCCAAAAGCCGGCCACGCTCTCGGATCGGCCTTTTCCGTCTCAATAGGGTTTGGGTTACCGGGACACCTCACGTGAGGTTCCGGGCCCTCGCAGGCCAAAGGTGGACCAACAGGGAAACCATGTCCCCACTGGTCCGGCTTGTTTTAAAGAAAGTCTGCTTGGAGCGACCCGACAGACACACACACAGTTTCAAATGGTAAATCAGCTTGGGCCACCACTAAAATGTTTGGAGCTAGGTAGGTAAGAAAAGGGGACCCCATAAAATCTCACACGCGGTTAGGCACGCTCGTCAAGAGACACAATACCCAGAACTCGGGTCCTAGGTGACTCGAATGGAACAAAGCATCGGGGCGGGATAGCCTAGAACTTCCATCCTTCGTCGAATATAGTCAACAATATAATAATCATATCATCCACAACAATATAATAGTTTGATAGCCCAATCCAAGTTGTAACAGGATAACAGTTGATATCATCCTACCATGCATACTAAGAAGTGGCTGAGCAGCGAGCAATAGTAACATAGCCGAACAAGGTTTGCCGGGATGTGGAGAATATGGTTGTTTGGGTTTGTTTCAGAGGCATGGAAATGAAGTGGTAGTATCAAGAAATCTTTCTATCCTACACCTAGGCGCGAGTGAGCTGAAAGTTATAAGCATGATATATGCTCCCCCTTACCTGATGAGAAGACGAAACCGAAGGTGTAGTCGATCGCAAGATCGCAACGTCTCCGAGAGTAATCACGGAAGCACACAAGAAGGAAACACTAAAAAGGCAATCGACGAGCAAAAGTTTATTACTACGAAGAAATCACAAGCAAGGAACATCAAAAGTCAACACGAGGCAACGCACTTCGATCGCATCTATCGTCGAGAGCGGTTACAAATAGGTTAATCAGAGTGCTCGTCACACACGACGATTCTGCACATTTAGAATGGTTCAAGTTGTTTAGCTACACAACATGAGCAAAGGTTATTAACATGGCATCTCACTCCAGCATGGCATAGTACACAAACATGGCAAGAGGTGAAGCATAAAGTAAACTATCTATGCTAGTCTATTTAAGTGAGGCACAACCTAAACATGGCATAACATAAGTGCCCCATGACGATTAAAGCATTTGGTATTTTTCTGTCCTAAACCAAATTTTAGGTTGGTTCACAACAGCAAACAATAGCATAGACACAATCTACATGAAATTCTAGTCAAGTTACATGTAAGAAACATTTTTATCGTAGCAACGGTTGAAAAGTTATTAGATAAACCGTTTACAGTGGCATGCGATGGTAATTAGCAATAAACAACATGTAGACAAGTGCAAACATGGCAAACAACAACATTTTAATAATCTACACGCAAAACGGAGCAAGTTTAGCGTTGGAACCGTTGCAATCCGAGCTACAAGTAAAAATATACGGGCATCGCAAAAATATTATATAATCTTCCCGCGAAAAAAATAGAGCCATGGGAAACTGGCTATAACGGCCTTACCAGCAGAGCGCTGGGAAACTAAACATCGCCTGTGGGCGCACTATAGCGGATCATACTACTGGGATAGGCCCAACAGTAGGAGCAGCAAAAAAATCCGAATCCTAAAATCTCAGGACGTAAACACCTGTCTGATCCGCGTAAGTATGAATGCAGGTTTCTCCGAGCTGTTTCAACACCTCTAAGATCTCACCTATTCCTAACCCTTCAGTTTTTGGGTACTCCTGGCAGTAAGTGATAACACGTATGACACGCTGTGAACCCTCTGATAGCTAAGCCATGGAATGATGGCGCCGCTTAATAATAAAAACATTCACAACCATCGGTTCGGATAAATAGGTTTTCTTAGCGTGATACCCGAAAGAAATGTGTCCTTCATTGCTGTAAAAGAAGTGTGTGACTATAAGAAACCTGCTCCTACTAACTTCTTGTTACATAGTTATGTTCTCCTATATCCCTGTTTACAGCTTTGAAGTATTGTTCCTCAATCTACTTCCAGCATCCTCTTTCTCCAACTACAGGTACGAGGGACGCCAACCACTTTCTTTGCTTTATCAAAAAACTCCTCAACCTGTTTATAGCTTCCTCCCAGCTACAAGATGCTTCTTGCACCCGATCCCCGAGTCCTACTTCCTAGTTCCCATTAACAAAACCCTTTTTATTCTTGTTCTTTGTCATAACGCCTATTCCGGGGCAAGTACTACTTTTTCTTACAAAATTAATTTACAAGCCGATGATTTTCCGACCCTGACTACCAATTCCCCGACTACCTCTCTGGCTTATCAATCTAGCAAGCATAGGAAATCCTATTTCGGTAATCTTACCAAACAAGAAACGGATTGAGCAACTAGCGCGAACTGGCCGTGAGGGCGCTCGATGGCTGGCCTCCACGCAAAGGCGGGCGCACGAGATCAAGATCCCGTTTGGATCGGCGCGGCGGCGCATGACACCGGCGACGAGGCGGCGGGGCAGTCCGGTAAGGGCGGCAAATGACGACGGGGACGGCCGGGATGGGGCGCTGCGGCCAGAGGGCGGACGGATCCGGTTTCGTAGTTGCCGGCGGTAAAGCCCGAGGGCGGCGGCGAGCTCGGACCGGCGCCATGGCGGGCGGCTCCTGCGAGCAGAGGAAGAGAGGGAGATGAGAGGAGGAGGAGGAGGGAGGGAGAAGAGGAGAAGGGACGCGGCGGCCGTGACCTGAGGGGCTCGACGGAGGCGGCTCGGCTGCCGGAGTTGGCTAGCGACGTGGCTCGGGAGAGCGCTCGAGAGGAGCTCCCGTGGGCTGGCGGCCCGGGATCCAGGCCTGCGGGGCCCGGGGCGGCGGCTGGCTGGTGAGGCTCCGGTGAGGTGACATGGCCTCTCCCTGGTCGTAGATCTGGCGATCCAACGGCCAGATCTGGCTGGGGAGCTAGGGTTTCGGTGGTGGGAGGATTTTTGTGCAGATCTGAGATAGATCAGGGGGGTGGCTACAAATTTTTGTTAGGGAAAACCCTAGAAGGGCTAGGGAGAGGGGTGGTCTTTATATAGGGTGGTCTGGATGGCAGGTTTACGCAAACACCATCGGGTTTTCTCTCTCGCGTCCGGTACTCCACGTTTCTAACCGCCGGGAGTTCATACGACCTCCGATTCGGACGAAATCTCGAACCACGCGCTCAGCGTGTCGAGCCCGTCAGTCATACCTCACTTCGATACCATTCCGAGAACATTTTTCCGGCTCCCAATAAAATAAGCCATTTAATTACTAAATGGGATTTTTCGTTTCGATGGCGATGGATCGTCTTGTGCCGGAAGTTGCGACGGTGCTCGGGTGAAACCCGGTGTCACCAAGGTCGTGTGCCATGGTGGTCGGGGTCCGGACACGCATGCCGATACGAGAAGGAGGGGGAAATATAATCACCAATTAATAGATTGGCGAAGCAAATACTACAAACAATTCTAGCAATCGACAAAACAATGCAACAAACAATTTTTTTAATTTGGGTGGAATTTCCGGGCTGTTACAAAGTGCCACCCAGTTTTTCTCATAATCCTCTCAAATTTCTAATACATACCATGTTCGTGAAATGGTGACAGCATGCCAAATCCCATCCCATTTAGAGGACATTTTAATCGACTTTCAATTTCATGGTCATTTCGCTAGAAAAATATCAGTGAGTGCACAATATTTATCAAACGAGGTCGAAACTACTTGAAACTTTAGGATGTTCGTGTGAATGCTTGATGGTAAACACATATTAATTTTGGGGTTCAAAACACTTAAAAATAATATGTTGCACTTGTAATGTGGATGTTTCCGATAGAAACACCGATGCTTCGAAGTGAATGTACAACTTCATACACAAGGTACCATTACTTTTTATCATAACCACATTTAAATTAAACCACATAAATTGTTGGTGAAATGATGACAACACGGCAAATTTCATCCAATTTAGAGACCATTTGAATTGATTTTCAAGTGCAGGGTTGTTTTGCTCGAAAATGATTCACTTGGTACTTTTTAGATGTAAAATGTAGTCAAAGATGTTCAAAATTTTGGGATACCAGTGTGAGTGCTTAATGCTGAACTCACACAACAAATGGAGGCTAAAGGATTTTATAAAGACATGTTGTCTCTGTGATGTTGTTGTATCACGTCAAAACCCTGACATTTCGATGGGATTGGCCCAATTTTGTACACTAAGTGCCATTAGTTTTGGTCATAATGCTCTCAATTTTTTTACCACGTATCATGTTCGTGAAATTATGATAGCGTGTCAAATCTCATCCTACTCGGAGGCCATTTTAATCGACTTTCAATTTCATGGGCATGTTGCTAAAAAATAAAGCACTAAATGCGTAATATTTATCAAACGAGGTCCAAAATACTTGAAATTTTAGGATGTTAGTATGAATGCTTGGTGTTGAACACATAAAAAGCTTGGGGTTCAAATCACTTACAAATAATTTGTACTTGTAATGCAGGTGTTTCCGGTAGAAACACCAATGCTTCGAAGTGAATGGTACAACTTTGTTCATGGAGTACCATTGGTTTTTATCATAACCACCTTTAAATTTAACCACATACATTGTTGGTGAAATGATAACAACACGCCAAGTTTCATCAAATTTAGAAACCATTTTAATTGATTTTCATTTGCAGGGTGGTTTTGCTCGAAAATTATTCACCGAGTACACATCATATATGTCAAATGAAGACAAAGATGTTTGAAATTTTGGGAACCCAGTGTGGGCGCCCATTGCTTAACACGTAAAAAACTTGGGGTTTAAAGGATTTTAGAATAACATGTTGTCTTTCTAATGTGGTTGTCTCACATAGAAACCCTGATATTTCAATAGGAATGGCCCATTTTGTACACGAAGTACCCCTATTTTTTATCACGATAATCTCAAATTTACACAACATTTCGGTCTGCTGAAACGATGACAGCATGCAAAGTCTTATACTGATTAGTCATCATTTGAATTGGTTTTCAATTTCAAAGTCTTTTAGGGTTTATATCCACCAGCTCTTACAACGCAAACAATTATATTCCTGTATGTGCATGCTTTTCCATCTGTACATACTGCAAATCAAACCGTGAGAAATTTGGATAGCTTCGGACGGAAGCCTACGTTAGGAGGCGTGCCACTTGCGTTCACGCAACCCAAACGCTTCTTTGTTGTAAATTGTGTGCCTGTACTTTGATAAAAGCCAGCCAATCAGGTTGCATAACTAGCTCCTCGCGGATCGCGATGAGATCGAACGACTACTATTCGGCGCTAATGTTCCATCCAACGTCCACTGTTGTGCGCTATAGTTAAGAATTTTTTTCGGATGGTTTTTGAGACGGTTAACAGGGTTTTTAAGTTTTTGACTAATGCAGTTTGTACACTAAGTGCCACCAGTTTTTGTCATAATCCTCTCAATTTTTTACCACGTACCATGTTCATGAAATGGTGACGGCATGCCAAATCCCATCCCGTTTAGAGGTCATTTTAATCAACTTTCAATTTCATGGGCATTTTGCTAAAAAAATATCAGTGACTGCACAATATTTATCAAACAAGGTCCAAACTGCTTGAAATTTTAGAATGTTAGTGTGAATGCTTGACGGTGACCACATAAAATGTTTGGGGTTCAAAACCCTTAAAATTAATATGTTGCACTTGTAATGCAGATGTTTCCGGTAGAAACACCGAATTTTCAAAGTGAATGGTACAACTTTGTACACGAAGTACCATTGGTTTTTATCATAACCATCTTTAAATTTAATCACATACATTGTCGGTGAAATGATGAAAACACACCAAGTTTCGTCCAATTTAGAGACCTTTTCAATTGATTTTCAGTTGCAGGGTTGTTTTGTTCGAAAATGATTCACCTGGTACATTTTATATGTAAAATGTAGTCAAAGAAGTTTGAAATTTTGGGATGTCGGTGTGAGTGCTTAATGTTGAACGCACACAACAAATGGAGGCTAAAGGATTTTGTAAAGACATGTTGTCTTTGTGAAATTGTTGCTTCATGTCGAAACCATGACATTTCGACGGGAATGTCCAAGTGCCATCAGTTTTTGCCGTAATCCTCTCAATTTTTTACCATGTATCATGTTCGTGAAATGATGACAGTGTGTCAAATCTGATCCTACTCGGAGGCCATTTTAATCTACTTTCAATTTCATGGGCGTGTTGCTCAAAAATAAAGCACTAAATGCGTAATATTTAAGGATGTTAGTATGAATGCTTGGTGTTGAACACATAAAAAGTTTGGGGTTCAAATCACTAACAAATAATATGTTGTACTTGTAATACAGGTGTTTCCGGTAGACACAACGATGCTTAGAAGTGAATGGTACAACTTCGTACACGGAGTACCATTGGTTATTATCATAACCACCTTTAAATTTAACCACATAAATTGTTGGTGAAATGAAGACAACACGCAAAGTTTCATCCAATTTACAGACCATTTGAATTGATTTTCATTGCAGGGTTGTTTTGCTTGAAAATGATTCACCTGGTACATCATATATGTCAAATGATGTCAAAGATGTTTGAAATTTTGGGAACCCAGTGTGAGTGCACATTGCTTAACACATAAGAAAACCGGGGGCTTAAATGATTTTAGAATAACATGTTGTCTTTCAAATGTGGTTGTCTCACATAGAAACTCTGATATTTCGATAGGAATGGCCCATTTTCTACACGAAGTACCCCTATTTTTTTATCATGATAATATCAAATTTACACAACATTCTGTTCTGCTGAAACGATGACAACATGCAAAGTCTCATACTGATTAGTCATCATTTGAATTGGTTTTGGATTTCAAAGTCCTTTAAGGTTTATACCCACCAGCTCTTACAACACAAACAATTATATGCATGTATGTGTATGATTTTCCATCTGTACTGCAAAGCAAACGGTGATAACTTGGATACGTGTGCTAGTGAACACTATCCCGCAGCCCACCCGCCCTATATGAACATTGGGTGTGGCCTTTTACGATTACTGTCCAGGAAAATATCCTCCACCCCGTACACGCCCCACTACCAACCATAGATTCTTGCGGTATTTCCTATTCCTCTAAAGCCTACACGCATGTCAGTAGAAGGGGGAGGTGGAGGATGCGGTGGAGGAAAAACCGACGACGTCATTTCGACCCCTCCGCCCTTCATCGAGTCGTCGCTCATTGCGGTCGGTGGAGGATGCTACGGGGGAAAAGAAAAGAAATGTAGCTCGATTCCTCCACCCGTCGATGAGCCGTCGAGCCTCGTGGGAGGTGGAGGATGCGGCGGAGGCATTGCGGACGACGACAGCCAAATTGTCCCTTCGTCCGTCGACAGGCCGTCGAGCCCTGTGGGAGGTGGAGGACGGGGAGGAGAAATAGCGGACAACGTCGATGGAAGCCTAATCCCTCCGCATGTCGATCAGTCGTCAATCCTTCTGGGAGGTGGAGTATGCGGCGGAGGCGACGACAACTTGATCCCTCAGCCTGCCATGGAGCCGTCGGGCCGTGTGAAGAGGCCGCGCTATATTGAAGATGACGGCGAGGGCTGGGTGAACTGCTACCTCGAAGAACACATCTATCTGTCGTCCAAGATGTTGTATAAGGCTCAGATCGAGCTGGACGCTGTGAAGGAAGAGTTGTTGGCCGTTTCGGAGGGCGCTCTCGCCGATCGCTTCGACAAGGCGCTACACGAGTATTGGTTCGCCTACACCATCTACAAGGTGGCAAGCTTGTCCTTCCCCGCAACATTTAAGCCTTGAGACTTCTTTAACCGCCGTCTTCGTGAGCCGCTGTTGATCATCGCCTACAGGCGCCAGTCATATCTAGTTTAAGTTTGAAGTTTTAATTTTTTATGGTTTTAGTCGAGGAAGAACTCCAGTGTATCGCGGCGATGAACTATGTAGCGGGGAACCTGTAATAAATCTTTTGCATTGTTCTCATGATTTGTTCTCAGCCGTTGCAGACTTCACCGCAAAACATTACTACTCCGCGTCTAGCTACTAGCAGATAGCCTTGGGACTATCAACACGCACAGTACGGTGATTAGACGGGAGAGGCACGGCGTGCGAACAAGTTTGACTAGATCGCAGTGTGGCAGGAGCACCCGCGCACCAGCGCACCTCACCGGGACTGGTGCTAGATCACCGAGAGACAGGGCGTTTGATGTTAAACCCCTCCTCCCTTCACCTCTCCCAAATACTACTACATGTTCTTCCTTCTTTCCAATCGCAATCTCGAATCCACATGAACAAGTGCAATTATTTTCCAAGCTAGGCTCGCTAGCTCTGCGATGATGAGACTGGAGAGGCGTGGTGTGTGCTCAGGGTTGACTAGATGGCGCGTGCCACGAGCACGCACCACCGCTCCTCATCAGGACTAGTAGTTCTATCTCACTAGCCGGCTATGCCAAAGAAATTCTTGTTTTAATCTATTATGTACGTCGCTGGTCCCAAGCTTCTCGAGTAGGCCAACTCCTCCAAGCCTTCTACCGTAAGGCAACTACTATTCCTCCTCGCAAAATGGAGTGAGAAATCTGCAATGAAAATCTTGGCGCGAGCAGTTGCGCATTGCCAACAGTCCGTTTTAATGACCCGTGTGTTTTTCTTCATCTGTATCTGAACAAGGCTTTGCATCTGGCAATCAATCAAGCATGAGGAATACACGCATAGGATTCACTGACAACAGATTTTCATTGCATAACATAGATCTCCATTGCATAAAGGAGCATGGTTCCTTTTCTCCAATTAGTTCAACTATAAGAACTAACCCAAAATAAACCCTAAACTAGAGTGAAGTACGTACTGAAATAGATTTTACACTCGTATCTAGCTACTTTAAACTATGATAGCAGTCCATCGATGATATACTAATAAACCCAAAATATTTACTACCAGCTAAAAGCTCCCTGCCGCGCGTGCTGATCAGTTGGAGCCACCGGAGGAGAAACTCCTCCGTCTACGGGCATCCTCCTCCAGCCGCTCCCGATTCCCTACCGCGAAGCACTCATTTTCATCGTACCTCGCCAGATCACGCTGACGATCTTCCTCTTCACCCAGGGAAACTGCCAGTGCCATAGCCATCTCATTTTCCTCCTCCTACGCGAGGAAGGAATTATAGCGCTCGAGGGTGTCGTCGCCGAAGCCCGAGGGACCCTGGGTGGCGCTCTCCCGTGCAATGATGGTGCTCGCCGATGCTAGGATAGTGCTCGCCGGCGCATGAATGTGCTCGCCGGCGCCTAAATGTGCTGACAGACACCTGGATGTGCTCGCCGACGCTTGCATGGTGCTCGCTGGCGCCTGCATGCCTCCCCCTGCGCTTGAACGCTGCTCCCCTCCTCCTGTCTGTCGCGCGCAATTGCCTGGATGGTACGCGCCTCTGCCTCCATTGCACACGCCTGCGCCTGGAGGGTCCGCACGTGCTTGGTAGCTCGGCGGGAGCGCGCGTTGCGCTCGGCACGCGTTGTGCGACCAGCGTTGCAGGAGCAAGCGTTCAGGCCTGCATACCGTCGGGGAGTGTGGGTCGCCCGTGGTACCACTGGAACCAGCAAGGAGTTGTCCGGCACTACCGGTGGAGCTGCTGGGGTCAGGTTGGCTGGGGTACGGCGGACTGGACCCATTGTTGATATGTGGGAAGAGAGGGCAAAAGAAGGGGATGTGAATGCGGCTCCTATGTCCCCGATATTGACGCTCTTTATGGCCGCATTGGGGATTTTTGTCTGCGGGCGGGAAGGTTGCGCGGTTGCGCGCGGGCGGTTGCGCGGTTGTGCGCATAACCTAGCGCCTGCTCCAGCTGCATTGCGAGTGTATGTGTGGCCATCGCAAACGATCAAGCGGTGTTTGATCTATTTGAGGTACTATTAACGATTGTGATAAAGGGGTTGGCGGTCCATTGTTTGCAACAGTGGGCTTCACTCTACATATCACATACGGGTTTTCAAAGAACCGTCAGCCTGACATCACCCACGCAATAATTTTCAGAATGGCGGCCGATGGCACACGTTTCCCAGACGGTTCATTTTCGGGCGGACGGTTTTTTATTTCTACCGTTTGTGTTGATTGAATCGCAAACAGTTTCGGTCAAGGGACTGGGAAATGGTTATCATGATAGCTACCTTCTGCACTAGTGCCCCTTTGTTTGAAGGTGAGAATATCACCGTCGAGTGCTACTCCAAAGGAAAAGGACTTAGACATACTGACTTAAATAAAACAAGGTAACTGATTTTTTGTGATTTTTGATAAAGGACACTGAGATAAAAGCTGAAAGGTAAACTAACAAGACTAAAAATCAAAGATAAAAGATAATGTGCAACTCCCCTATCTTGATGATTGGAGTCCCCGGCAACGGTGCCAGAAATTTGCTTGATGGTACGAGATATGATAATGGCTTCTCGCCCTTCGTTGGTTACGCCAAGTGGAAGGTTGAGATGTAGATAGCGGTGAAGATACCAAGGTTTGTCTCCGTAGGACTCCGAAAATGACAAGTAGGTGGTAAAGTGAACAATGGCGCCGTTTACAACCGAGGTTGCTTACTTTACCTGGACCTGCACACACAACAAGTAACTTTCCTCCCAACGAAGTTTAGAGAGGTTGTCAATCTCCACGGCCTTGTTATTTACAAAGGATCAAATGCAAGGATAATGATAGTAGTGATAATTATATCAACTGAGAGTAAAAGCAATAAATAAAGTGGAGGTGTAAACAATGGTGGAAATATGGACCGGGGTCACATGATGTTCACTAGTGATATATATCTCCCAAAAGACGATAAGACAGCTAAGCTGGGTGAACAAATTACAGCTAGGAAATTGACAGAATTATAAACGCATCGCAATGCTAATTATACTACTTGAAAGTAAGAGGCTCAAAAGTATGGGCAGTACGCCAAGACAAGTAATCATCCACCTTAAAATATCTGTCCATAACATCTCGCTGGTATTAAGTTGTGATCCCCACCCAAAGTGTAAACTCAAAGCAACAGACAGTTGCATTAACAATCTATGTGTAAGTTAAAAAATCCTTGCAACCGCGGTTACAAGCACCGTTGTTTTCTCCCTGGTGGCAAAAGCACATCCCCTAGTCTCATGTTTCTGTCACTCAAGCTACTATCTACTACTTGGCCAAAGCAATAAAAAGCAACGGAGAACATGCAAGAATCACTCAATAACAAAATATAAAAGGTAAACCAAATATATAACTCATCACGATCGGAACATAATCTCATAAACCATGGGATGCCATCAAACACAGCATAGCCACAGCAGGAAAATTACATAGGATCCTTGATCATGTAGGGCAGCTCACAAGGACTAAACATTGAAGAACAAGATTGGAGAGAAGACATCACATAGCTACTGCTCATGGACCCATGGTCCAAGGGGGACTACTCACGGCACATCCGGGAAGCGTCCTTGGTGGTAGAGAAGCTCCTGGAGGTCAATCCTCCCTCCGGCAGGGTGCCCGGAAGAGGTCTTCTAGTGCTCCTGGTCTTGGAAGCGTGGCGGCTACGGAACATAGAGGTATTTTGCGATGCAGGGTTCTTCTCGAGTGTTTCTGGGACGAAGAGGTAATATAGGCCAAAGGGGGAACCCAAAGGCCACCTGGGGCTCCCAGGCTCCCTGGTGGCGTGGCCAGGGGTGGGGTCACGCCACATGGCCGCCTGGGCGCGAGGTGGGCCCCCTGGCCCTCCTTCGGGGTTCCGTAAGTTTCCGTCTCGCTGATTTTTATTCTGATTTTTCTGGAATTTTTGGAGAACTTTAAATTAGGGAAAAGTCACTGCAACTAAAAGACATCAGCAGACAGAAACTGGCACTAGGTGCACTGAGTTATTGGGTTAGTCCAAACATTTGTACAATGATATAAAAGTGTAGCAAAACATGTAGCAATGTCACATAAAAGTGCAAGGAACAAGAAGAAATTATAGACCTACCCGCGCCTCAACCCCTGGCAAACATTCTCCCTGGAAAATAGCACACGAAGCACCGGCGATCCCTCCCATACCAACAGGACAAGTCTCCGTCATCCAGCAAAGACGTGAAGCACCCGAAGAAAATGATGCGTACCCATTCACCCACGGGAGGATCTGCATGATTCAGGAAGGGCGCCCCTACAACAGGCAGCAGAAGCAGGTATATCGACAAGTCTATCTACCGGAAAATTCATACCCGGCAATACCAGAATTCCTTCGAGGATCGAATATTGACATAACTTTCTCCCGAGAAGACCACCCGCCAACCGTCCCTCTACCAGGACACGCCGCATTAGATCTCTAAACACGGATTGGAAACTACAACATGTCACGTGTCTTCATGGACGGCGGTAGCTGATACATCCCAAACGTATCTATAATTGATGATTGTTCCATGCTTATACCAGTGACTTTTCTACATGTTTTTCTACACTTTCGTACCTTTTTCAACAGAGGACTAACCTACTAACTCAATACCCCAGTGCTAGTTTCTGTCTATTGTTGTCCATGCATTGCAGGTATTTCCCAATATTTAAAGTGCTCGGAAAAATTCAGAAAAAATATATAAAAAATCACCAGTCCAGAAGCATCCAAAAGACCGAAGGAGATCCGGAGGGGGTGGCCACCCTCCCAGGCGGCCACCTGGCGTGGTCCAGGGGGAGGCCGCGCTAGGGACCCACCTGGTGGGGCCAGACAGGTGCCCTCCTTCCACCTATATTTACCCCTCGACCTAAAATCACCTAGGAGGTCCTCCGTTACGCGATTTTCCCCACTGTTCTGCCTACGTCGTGATCCCGAGATTGGGATCGCCAGAAGACCCTGTACCGTCACCCTGTCGGAGAGAAGATTCATCTCCGGGAGCTTCTCCACCACCATGAGCAGTTCCCGAATGTGGCATGAGTAGTCCACCTTGGACCATGGGTCCATGACCATTAGCTATGCGATGTTTTCTCTCCAATCTTGTGCCTCAATTCTTAGCCCTTGTGAGCTGCCCTACATGATCAAGGCATCTATGTATTAATTCCAATGTTGCTACGTTCTGTTTGCTAGGATCCCATGGATTATGAGATTATGTTCAGATTGTGATGAGTAATATATTTGGTTTACCTTCTATGTTTTAGTTCTTGAGTATTCTTGCATGTTGTCCATTGTAATTTATTGCTTTGGCCAAATAGTAGATTGGAACTCCAAGAGGGAGCGTTATGCATGATTGTGGGTTCATACCCCTTGATGTTTAGCTTGATTGACAGAAACATGAGACTAGGGCATGTGTTGTTTCCATCAGGGAGAAAACAATGGTGCTTGTAACTTCGGTTGCAAAGATTGTTTACCTTACACATAGTTTGTTAATGAAGTTGTATGTTGCTTTGAGTTTACACTTTGGGTGGGGCTCACAATTAAATACCAGCACGATGTTCTGGATAGAAATCTCAATGTGGATGATTAGTGAGTAGATGCTGATGAATAAACGGTATACTTGTCTTATCGTACTGCCCATGCGATTGAGCCTCTTGCTTTCTCTCTAGAATAATTAGCATTGCGGTGCGTTTATAATTATTTCAGTTGCCCAGCTGTAATTTGTACACCCAGCATAGTTATTTATCATCTTGTAGGAGAGAGACATCACTAGTGAACATCATGGAACCCCGATCCATATTTCCATCATAGTTTACACCGCTACAATTTACTTCTTTTATTTCCTTTCTGTGGCAATCACCTTTATTATTACCGCTTGTGTTTTGATCCTTTGTAAATGACAAGGCCGGAGAGATTGACAACCTATATGTACTCGTTTGGAGAAAAAAATTGTTGTGTGCAGGTGCACATCAACCTTATCTCCATCCGGCAAACTTCTGGTGCCGTTGACACCTACTGGTATCTCTTGCAGTCCGCCAGAGATAAACCTCGGTATCTTTGATGAGGGAAACTTGTTTTTGACTACTTCTCAAGCTTCCACTTGCGGTATCCAACGAGGAACACTACTTCAGTGCCATCAAGAAAATTTCTAGCGCCGTTGCCGGGGACTCTAGTCTACAAGATAGGGGAGTTTCCCACTATCTTTAACACATTTTCTTTTTAGTCTTGTTAGTTTACACTCCAGTTTTTTCTTTTGCTCGTGTGTCTTTATGAAAAAACAAAAAAATTAGTTGCTACCTTCTGCCTTTGTCTTGATTTTCCTAGTGATGCTATCCTCACCATGGGTGCGGAATAACCCAAATATGGTAGGATGGACACTTTTCACTTGGACCGCCTTCGATCTATTTGTGCTCGCGCTGAAAACTCAACCGACTTGGTTGAGGGAAAATCATTGGATGAGCATGCTCATTATACGCGACACCGCTTATCTCAGAAAGGGAAACACTTATTGGATCAAATACATACTTCCTATTGCTATGCTGAGTGTTTGTGCCACATTTATGATTTTACTTGTTGCTCTAGAAAAGATCACAAACACCATCCCTTCCAATGTGAATTTAATGAAAATGAGATCTTATCTTCTTATGCTAAAGGTGTTTATGATTACATTAATATTGAAAAGATTGCAGAGTTGTACGATACTATTCACAAGTGTTGAAAATTTTGTAGTGCTTCAATATTGCTTTCAGAATTATGTTTGAAGTGCTTCAATATTGCTTCTTTGATTGAGAAGTATTAGGATACTATTCACAAGTCTGAAAATTTTGCAGTGCTTCAATATTTCTTTGATAATTATCTTTGCAATGATTATATTGAGGATTTTAAAAATAAAATGTTTTCTGCCCAAGAAGAGGCCAATTATTGCTATGATGAGGAATCTTATGATTCCGAGGACTCACTTGATACATCGCTTTCTGATGAACTTAATACTTTCTTTTTTTATGGCCATGATGCCACTATGGATGATGCTTACGAAGATGAACTTGCTATAGTTCCTTACGTTAAGCATGAAATTTTAGCTATTGCACCCACACTTGATTTTGCTATTATCCTTTTGAAATCTCGAAATCATATTCCGGAGAATTGTACTCTTATTAAGGCTCAAGGTGATGGGATGCATTTATCTTACGATCCTAAAGTCTATATTGGAAAGAATACACATGTTCTTCTAGGTCATGAACAACATGCTTTATTTCATAGTTATATTGTTGAGTTTGTTCATGATGCTACTGAAAATTACTTTGAGAAAGGAAAGTTTGGTTGTACAAACTTCCATGTTACAAAAACACCTCTCTTCATGTTGAAGTTTTGAAGTTCTTCTTAAGATTGTTACTTTGGGCTTTCATGATTTATTTCTTAACAAGGTTCCTAGGCATAGGAAGTCGGTTACACTTAAATGTGTTTTATAATTGCTTCTTGATGCTCTCTTTTCCATCAAATTCTTATTCTTGTGAGAGCACCTTTTATAATCTTCATGCCTAGCTGAAAGGAATAAAACAAAGCACTTATTGGGAGGCAACCCAAATTTTTTTTACTTTCAGTTTTTAGTGGTCTTGATGTTTGTTAATACTGTAGCAACATCATTGTATCTTTATTTTCAAGCTTTGTGCCAAGTTTAGCCTCCGATTGCAAGAAAAATCAAAAGTTGTGACATGATGTCCAGAAAACATAATATGTTTGCTCCATTGCAATAATTCTTAAAAATCACCAGATGATCTGAATGGTTTTGATAGTATGCTCTATACAATTGACTTTCTGCAGTATGTTATGAGTTTTTTTATTTGATTTGCAAAAGTGCCCGTAAAATATTATTTACTACCTGCTGTTCTGTTTTTCCCAGATTCGTCCTTGTTTTGCGTTTTCACCGTTTGGCAAATATTAATCTTGCTTTTTCTTTGCAAAACCTTTTTGGCAATCTTGAGAAACAGTAGTTCTTCCTGAAAATCTTTATTCCCAATAGAGGAAAATTATTTACTATGGGCACTAACCCCTCTAATCAGATTACGATGAGTTTCGTATGAAGGGAGTTTTCAAGTGTCCGAAGGAAGATGATGCAAGAAGATCCGGGAATGTCAATAGCCTAAGCTTGGGGATGCCCTCATGCAACCCCAAGAAATATCGAAGGAGACACAAGCGCCTAAGCTTGAGGATTCCCCCGTGCATCCCCTTCTCCATCAGCAATCATCATTTCGTCCTTCTCCACGCTATATTTTTATCAATTCATATGACATGTGCTATGCTTGGAGCGACTTGCATTTACTTTTTAGCTTATTTAGTTTTGTTTGATGTTCATAACAAGTTAGACCCTAGCCTACATTGTTTGGGAAAGAAACACACTCCACTCCACCCTAGAACGCAACAAAGTTTTCATGCTTATCATTATTGAGTGTTCTTTATATTTTTCTAGCTACTATCATGCTTAGCTCTCTTTTTTCATGCTAATCTTTTTAAAGAGCTTTTATTTACGTTGTTGCTTTTGGAACTCTCTTGAGTTTTCATGCTTATCTTGTTTAGAGAGTTGGCATCTTGCACTGAGTTTTGTGTCTTGACTTAAGTAGGTAATTGAGGTTGCTATTATAAGTGTAGTGGTAACTTGCAATAGTTTTGAGGTATTCATTTGAGTAATGTTTGGACTGTTGTGTGTCACTGAAGCCTATTAGTGATAGGTGTCGTATTTTGGGCAATCCGTGCTTATTTTAAAAAACTACAAAAAATTAGTTGAGAACTCTAGCTACTAGATGAATCGCTAACCTCTGGAGGGGTTGTAATATGTAGATTAACCCCACGTACCATGGGTCGAGGATGCGCAAGGATAACCAAACCCCCATACACTCATCCTCAGGGTACTAGTCTCTTTGTGAATCTCCTGATTAGATAGAGAGTTACCGATAATAAGTGAATGAGTTCCTTTGACTAATGTGAGTATTCGATTGTTGGCACTTGCACCATCCATATTTTTCTAGCCTCTTCGGTACCGTGCGTTCCCCTTTCTCATCTCGAGAGTTGGTGCAAACTTCGCCGGTGCATCCAAACCCTTTGCATGATACGCTCACTCATCATAAACCTCATTATATCCTTCCTCATAACATCCACCATACCTACCTATCAAGGCATTCCATAGCATTTCTGAGATACATTTCCATGCAACATCCATCATCTCATGACTTGATCTTCATGTCATATATTCTTTTGCTTGATCGAAGAGCCGCATGTAGTTGGGATTTTCCCTTATAATTGCTACATGATGCGCTAGTATCATTGCATATCCTGCTACGCTGGCAGAGGCATACATTTTCATTCATCATGATAGTTTTTCAGTTTTCTTTATGTTGAGTACTTCTTATAAAGTGTGTGATATTCTTTCTATATCCTTGTAAAATATAGAGTGTTGCCCTTAAAGTGAGGAAAAAATCCCAAAGAGGACAAAATAAAAGATCCCAAAAGAGGAAAAATTAAAAGATCCCAAAGAGGACAAATGAGAGATAAATAGAAAGACCAATGTGGCCACACAAAAATAAAAAATAAATAGAAAAAAGAAAGAAAGAAAGAAATAAAAAGAGAGATGGGGAAACACTACTATTCCTTTTGAAAGATCCACACTCGTACTCCAAAGTAATATATATACTACATAAAGAGTTTCATATCATTCATGCATAACTATGTGGGGATCCTTACACTATAGAACTTGGCTTGTATATTCCAATGACGAGCCTCCCCAAATGAGCTCTAGGTATTTTGGACCAAGAAAGTTGCATGCACCCCCAATAGTTCCATCGGAGAGCTTCCCATAACTCACATGTGCATCCGTTGCATGGCAATCCATACTCCTCACATCATATCTATCATTTGGATTTCTCTGGCCTATGATTTCCCTCATTGATGTGAGACTTTCACACCTTTTTATAGTGCTTCCCCATCATTATTATATTTTCCATCCTAAGTGCCAACATATCTTGCTTGCGATCATTCATTGCATGAGTGCTCAAAGTCAAAAGGGATAGGACTAGTTTGACTTGTGCCTGACGACTGGTCTGGGGACGAGTCACAATAAGATTCCAAAGGATACCAAGTGCGAAGTTTTAATAGATTGAGTTCTCAATTAAACTATATAGTATTTTTATGCTCTAAACCCATCTCCCACTTATTGCATGCAAACACCATTTGGAGACATTCGAGTCATACAGCGAGAGCTCTTGCACCTTTATGTTCTTACTTTAGTAGTTTCAATACTAGATATAGACTCTTGCTTGTTATTGACTTGACTTGAATCAAATACCTTACTTGATGCACTTTAAAGTTCATATATGTGTTGGTAGCCTGTCAGCACAGAAATTATCTTTCTTATCATTTACCTGCTCGAGGACGAGAAGGAATTAAGCTTGGGGATGTTGATACGTCCCAAACGTATCTATAATGTATGCTTCTTCCATGCTTATATGAGTGACTTTGCTACATGTTTTGCTACACTGTCATACCTTTTTCAACATATTTGGACCCACCTACTAACTAGTTTTCCCAGTGAGAGTTTCTGTCTGCTATTGTCCGTGAATTGCAGGTATTTCCCAATATTTAAAGTGCTCAGAAAAATCCAGAAAAATATATAAATGATCAGCAGTCCAGAAGCATCCGGAAGACCGAAGGAGAGCAGGAGGGGCCAGACCTCCCCCGGTTCCCTCCTTCCGTCTATATTTACCCCTCGACCTAAAACCACCCAGGAGGTCCTCCGTTACGCGATTTTCCCCACTGTTCCGCCACCGCTGCGATCCCGAGATAAGGGCCGCCAGAAGACCCTGTCCCGGCACCCTGCCGGAGAGACGATTGATCTCTGGGTCCTTCTACACCATCATGAGCGCTTCCCGGATGTGCCGTCAGTAGTCCATCTTGGACCATGGGTCCATGACCAGTAGATATGTGATGTTTTCTCTCCAATCTTGTGCCTCAATTCTTAGCCCTTGTGAGATGCCCTACATGATTAAGGCATCAATTTATTAGTTTTGATGTTGATATGATGTGTTTGCTGGGATCCGATGGATTTAGAGATTATCTTCGGATTGTGATGAGTAATATATTTGGTTTACCTTTTATGTTTTAGTTCTTGAGTATTCTTGCATGTTCTCCGCTTCTATTTATTTCTTTGTCTAAGAGGTAGATTGGAACTCCAAGACGGAGCGTTATGCATGATTGCGGGTTCATGACCCTTGATGTCCAGCTTGAGTGACAGAAACATGAGACTAGGGGTTGTGCTATTGCCACCAGGGAGAAAACAATGGTTCTTGTAACTGCGGTTGCAACGATTGTTTACCTTACGCATAGTTTGTTAATGCAGTTGTTTGTTGCTTTGAGTTTACACTTCGGGTGGGGCTCGCAACCTAATACCGGTGAGATGTTCTGGATAGATATCTCAAGGTGGATGATTAGTGAGTAGATTTTGATGAATAAACGGTCTACTTGTCTTGGCGTATTGCCCAGACGATTAAGCATCTAGCTTTCTTGTAGCATAATTAGCATTGCGGTGTGTTTATAATTCTGGCAATTGCCCAGTTGTAATTTGTTCACCCAGCATAGTTATTTATCGTCTTTTGGTAGAGAGACATCACTAGTGAGCATCATGGGACCCCGGTCCATATGTCCATCATAGTTCACACCGCTACAATTTACTGCTATTATTTCCTTTCCATTGTAATCACCAATATTATTCTCGCTTGTGCTTTGATCCTTTGTAAACGACAAGGTAGAGTGATTGACAACCTCTCTGGACTCATTGGGAGCAAAGTTATTTGTTGTTGTGTGCATGTCCACGTCAACATTATCTCCATCCAGAAAACTTCTGGCGCCATTGACACCTACTTGTATCTCTTGGATTCCGTCAAAAATAAACCTCGGTATCTTTGCTGAGGGAAACTTGCTGCTGACTACTTCTCAACATTCCACTTGGGGTAGCCAACGAGCAGCACTACTTAAATGTCATCATTAGCGGAGTCAACATCATATTCACCAAGACCCTATAAGAGATGTTCATCCCAACCTCCATTGTCAAGACATGAAGCACAACCTTCCACGGCATTGATCCAAGCAAAGCAGTCTACCCCCTCGGCAAAATCAGCCTCGGGGTGGTCTTTGGAAACGAAAGCAATTTCAGAAAGGAGACCTTCGACTTTGAAGTATTAGACTGGAGATCACAATACCACGCAATCCTGGGACGGCTAGCCTTTGCATGATTTATGGTTTTCCACCACTACGCATATCCCAAGCTCAAGATGCCCGGACCAAGAGGAGTCATCAGCATCAACGGAAGCTTCTTCAGGTCAGACTGCTGCGATAGGGAATTTCACAAGATCTTTGAAACCTTCAGAGGACATCAGAACCAAGCTACTGCAGACCTAGCGACCACCATGGAATCGCACTACACCAAGCATTGAGGGACCCACAAGAAACACAAAAGAAGCAAGAATACGATAGAAATTAGCGCTTCACGCTTTTCTATCCA